>CM042840.1:6287947-7508221 GCA_023653725.1 Bungarus multicinctus | reverse complement strand
TGGAAGAACTGGGTCGATGAGGTTTTGATGTTTGTAGCAGGTGAGATGTACCAAAGAACTTTTTTGGGGGGGGAGCTGAGACTCTTTTGCGGCTTAAGTTGGTAGTCCGCTCTATATAGTATTCCTCCAGTGAGTTGCAACAGCAGTGAAGGAAAATAGGTGTGTTTTACTCTTTGTAGCTCGATTGTTGAAGAACCACTCGTAGATTCAATTTCTCTCGCTTAGATGAATTCATTCTCAATTAGAGGGTTGTCATGGCAGGAGCTGGATTGAACTTTGCTCATCCCCTCCCCATGATGTCTTCTTTTCCACAAATCTTTCGGAAGGCCTTTGTGGGGGGCGAAAATAAGGAATAAACACATTTAGAGCAAAAAGGCCTTTCAGATGTCCAGAAATCCAGATATTTACAGGGAGCGTCCTCTTATAATTACTTTTTGCTCCTTAAGGGGTGGGTTTCTGAAAAGGGAAATTGAGGAAAGGGCAGGCATGCTTCAGTAGATTGGCGAACTATCGAAAATGCACGTGGGTTATCTTCTCCCTTTTTATTCATTGGTTTTTTAAGTAGAATTTTTGAACGCCGGGGTTGTAAGTAAATATAAAAAATGAAAGGAAGAAATGAAAAAAAAGGAGGGAAGGGAGGGAAGAGAGATGGGAGAGGAGAGATGGGAGAGGAGGAAAAGAGGAAGGGGGAGAGGAAAGTTGGGATAGGGGAAGAGAGATGGGAAAGGAGAGGAGGGGAGGGGAGAGATGGGAGGGGAGAGATGGGAGGGGAGGGGAAGGGAAGAGGAGAGATGGTGCGAGGAGAATGGATGAGAGGAGGGAGAAGAAGGGAGAGGAGAGGACAGGTGAGGAGGGAGAGATGGGAGAGGAGAGGGGAGAGGATAGGAGGGGAGAGATGGGCTGGAGGGGAGGGAGAGAGATGGGAGAGAAGAGGAGAGATGGGAGAGGAGAGGAGAAATGGGATGAGAGGAGGAGAAGGAGAAAGAAGAGAGGAGAGGAGAGGAAAGGAGAGGAGGGGAGATATGGGAGGAAAGGGAGGGGAGGGAGAGAGATGGGGAGAAGAGGAGAGATGGGAGAGGAGAGGAGAAATGGGATGAGAGGAGAGAAGGAGAGGGGGGAGAGGAGAGGAAAGTGAGGAGGGGAGAGATGGGAGAGGAGAGGGGAGGGATGGAGGGGAGAGATGGAGGAGGGAGGGGAGGGAGAGAGATTGGGAGAGAAGAGGAGAGATGGGAGAGGAGAGGAGAAATGGGATGAGAGGAGAGAAGGAGAAGAAGGGAGAGGAGAGGAAAGGAGAGGAGGGGAGAGATGGGAGAAGAGGTGAGAGCGGAGAGGAGGGGAGGGGAGAGATGGGAGAGGAGGGGAAAAGAGGAGGGGAGAGGAAAGTTTGGGATAGGGGAAGAGATGGGAAAGGAGGGGAGAGAGGGGAGGGGACGAGATGGGAAGGGGAGGGACGGAGATAGGATAGGAGGGGAGGATGGGATGGGAGGAAGGGAGGGAGGAAGACGAGAGGATGGAAGGGGAGGGAGAGAGATGGGAGAGAAGAG
The DNA here is from genome assembly GCA_023653725.1 of Bungarus multicinctus. Lineage (NCBI taxonomy): Eukaryota > Metazoa > Chordata > Lepidosauria > Squamata > Elapidae > Bungarus > Bungarus multicinctus. Next base: position 7,506,677 of record CM042840.1, on the reverse strand, counting down.
GAGAGAGGAGATGAGAGGAGGGGAGGGGAGAGGAGGGGGAGGGGAGTGGGAGAGGAAAGGAAAGGAAAAGGACCTTCCTTCTATTAAATAGTTATCATTTTAGTCTTTCCCCTGCCACTTTAACTTTTAATCCTCAAATCAAAAACAATCATAAATTTAGTCATTTCTTCTTCCAATATAAAATCCATAAAAGACCTTGTAATTGCAACAAGATTATTGTGTGCACTATGGAAAAACAATGAAATTCCCACAATGGTAGGAGACTCTTTGAAAATGTCAGAACTGGCCAAATTGCCAACCTGACCTGTTTTGGCCAGAGACAAAACAAGAAGTACTTTTATTTTTTTAAAAAAAAATCTGAAACCTTTTGTGGACTTTTTGCTGAAAGAAGAAAAAGGGGAACTGATGATTTATGGATCTGAAGATTAAGAAATGCTCAACGATGTGAAGGGCTTTGTAAAATATTTAAGAAAGAGAAGGGAAAATAGGAATGCAACTGTTGAATAAAAGGTCAGAAGTCCATTTATATATTTCTTAACTTTCTTTCCTTGCCCTTTCCTGTTTTTTTTTCCCCCTTTTTTAATTTGTCTTTTATTATATGAACATTGTTAATACAGATAAATAAAGTTCAGGTAAGGTTTCGAGCCTTACCCCCCCCCCAAAAAAAGAAGAAAGGGAAAAAAAGCTTCTTTATCCCTTTTTCTCTGACCTGGCATTATTCTTCTCTACCCAGAAGGAGCCACTTGGACTTTGCAAATTTTTCTCCCGAGGGCAGATTTGGGAGAGCTGCAACTCACATAACAGCTTCCAACAATGCAAACCTCGCTCTTAATTCCAAATGTTGTCAGCCAGTGAGCCGTGTCGGCATTTTCCAATGACAAATAATGCACCTGAAGAGATCCGTCTGATTAATACATTCTTTCAGAGCCCCTTAATAGTGGTTACTAGGATTGATTAGGCAAAAGCAGAAAAAGGAATTTTTTGCACAACAAAAATGAAAGCCTGTCATTTATTTTCAATGAGTTGATGCTGAGCACTATAGTTACACGTGAGCAAGCAAGTAAGGCCAACATCTTCCAAATAGGGTTACTCAAAAAATAGTGATTCTATTTCCCAAACAATATAGGGCTGGCAAAATGATTATTTATTCATTATTTTTATCCTGCCTTTATTATGTTTATAAACAACTCAAGGCTGCAAACATATCTAGCTCTCCTTCCTCCTACTTTTTCCTCTCGAAAACAACAATACAGTGAGGTGGGTTGGGCTGAGAAAGAGAGCGATTGGCCCAAAAGGTCACTCAGCTGGCTTTCATATTTAAGATGGGACTAGAACTCAAGATTTCCTGGTGATTCACCCAAAATCATCCAGCTGGCTTTCATGCCTAAGGCAGGATTAGAATTTACCATCTCCCAGTGATTGATTCCAAATCACTCAATTGTCTTTGATACCTAAGGCAGGACTAGAACTCACCATCTCTTGTGATTGGCCCAAAGTTACCCAGGTGGCTTTCATGCCAAAGACGGGATTACAACTCATGGTCACCTGATTTCTAGCCAGATGCCTTAACCACTAGCTCTTCGTTTAGTTTTATAGTTTTGGAATAATGTTATACATTGTTTAAACTTTTAACTAGCATTTATATTTTAAAAAATACTTCTATAAATTTAATTTATAAACACTTTTGAATTTAAGCCACCCAGAGTTATTTATGAGCAGTTATATGAACATTTTCATGAGAGACGGGGGGGGGGAGGGAGGAGAGAGAGAGAAGAAGAGGAGGAGGAGGAGGAAGAGTAGGAGGAGGAGGAGAGAGAAATAAATGGATAGATGATAGACAGATAGGTAGAGATAGAGACACAGAAATAGATGAGAGAGAGAGAGAAGGATGGATGGATGGGTGGATGGATGGATAGATAGATAGATAGATAGATAGATAGATAGATAGATAGATAGATAGATAGATAGATAGATAGAGACAAGACAAAATATATAGATGGGTAGATGATATAGAGATAGAGACACAGAAACAGATAGATGTGTGTGTGTGAGAGAGAAACAGATAGATGATAAAGAGAAAGAGAGAGAAGAGGCAGAGATTGATGGATAGATGATAGAGATAGATGGATAGAGACAGACACAGAAACAGACAGATGATATAGAGAGATGATATAGATAGATAGATAGATAGATAGATAGATAGATAGATAGATAGATAGATAGATAGATAGATAGATAGATAGATAGATAGATAGATAGATATGCATGGATGGATGGATGATGGATGGATGGATAGATATAGAGAGACAAGACAGAAATATATAGAGGTATAGATGATAGAGAGAGAGAGATGAGAGAGAGAGAGACAGAAACAGATAGATGAGAGAGAGAGAGAAGAGACAGAGATAGATGGATAGATAGACGCAGAAACAGATAGATGATATAGATAGATGATATAGATAGATGATATAGAAAGAAAGAAAGAAAGAAAGAAAGAAAGAAAGAAAGAAAGAAAGAAAGAAAGAAAGAAAGAAAGAAAGAAAGAAAGAAAGAAAGAAAGAAAGAAAGATATAGAGAGGCAACAGGCAGAGATAGACAGACAGACAAAAAATGTCTGCCTTTAGGTTCTGGAGGAGGGATCTAACACATACATCCAACCAATCCTTCAAAGAGACCTTTCAGTCAAACCTTTTCATAATGCTACTTGAACGCCAAACTATCCCAGAGCTTGAGTTGTGATAATAATATATCCCATCAGGATCACAATGACAACTGAGTAGTCTTCCAACGGCGATGGGATCCCAGCGCTGAGCCCCTTCGGGCAGCAGTTAGTGAACTTCTAATTTGATACTTCTCTGTGGGTTTTTTTTCCCCTCTACAGCAACTCTCAGAAGCAAAAGATCAAAGCCGTTTTTCCATTTTTCCATTTGCCAACAACCCTCCTTTCATCCGAAGGAACGATCCAATACAGTCATTTATTTATTTGCAATGTACTTACCATCCAGCAGCCAAGTATTTTCCGGACAATGTTGTCCAAGGGGTTGTGTGAAGAGGAATCCTTCATTTTTTGGGGCACTCGGTTCTTCTTAGATGGCAATTCCAACCCACTCCACAGAATGGCAAGAAGGAAGCAGATGTTCCCAGAGCAATAAATGTGATTCATGCAAGTGATCCAAACTCCATATGCTCCATAGAAAGGCAGCTCAGCAAGTGAAAAACATCCCTAACCACCCAAGTTTTGCTCATACACACCCACACGCACAAGGAAGCCAATGCTGTAAACATAGAAGTGTTGGGGTACACATATATTAAGACTGTTTGGAAATTCAATTCAAAGTATTCTGCGTTGAATCTAAAGATTGTTCTTCCCCCTAACTGATTCTGAAACCAGATTGTCATTTCTGTTCAGAGATGTATTTTCAAACCAAACTGAAAAGTTGACCCAGATGTTGCATCAGCCACAGAGGCAGGCTACACACACATACACAAACACAAACACATACACTTGCCTGCACAGATAAGTTTGCACAGGTATCCTCAGCTGAAAACAGTTCACTGAGTCACCATTCAAAGTTCCAACAGCACCAAAAAAAAGTGACTTATGGCCATTTTCACACTTACGACTGTTGCAAGCATCCCCATGGTCATGGGATCAAAATTCAGACATTTGGCAACTGTCTCACACTTATGACAGTTGCCGTGTCCCCTGCAGGCCATGGGATCCCCTTTTGTGACCTTCTGACAAGTCAATAAAGAAGCCACATAACAATTGTGTTGCTCACTTAGCAACTGCAGATATTCACTTAATCAGCATAGCAAGAAAGAGCATATCATGGGGGCAATTTAACAACCGTCTTGCTTAGCAACATAAATGTTGGGCTCAATTGTGGTCATAAGTCAAGGAATACCTGTAATTTCTTACACTTTCTTGGCTAATTCGGTGGCAGAGATAAGGCAGGGCATGCTGGGCAGTTTAAACCAGGGGTCGCCAACCTTTTGGACTTCAGGGACCACCAAAATCATTTTAAATCAAGAGACCCTGGGAAAATCCCAAAAAAAGTCTGCAGGAAAATTCCCCACACAGTTTTCCTACCAATCGATCATTCTTTATTTGGGATCGCAGGATACCGTCTCCAGCTCCATTCTCAGGAGAAGAGAGAGAGAGGGAGAGACTTTTGGCTTCATGCAAGGAAAGCAGCAGAAGCAGCAGAAGTTTTTCTTTGTCTCCCCCAAACTCTGCCAGAAATGAGTCTTTGTGAGACTTGTCACACCAGCGCAGCCTCTTGGAACAGGATGCCTTGCAAGATCCCAAAGACTCCTTTTTGGTAGAGTTTGGGGGAGAGAAAGAAAGACTTTTGCTGCTTTCCTTGCGTGCAGCCAAATGCAGAAGAAGAAAGAAGTGAAAAGAAGCAGCCCAGGGGGCAGGTGAGGCACGTGGGGCGCATGGGGCAAGTTTCCCCCCTCCGCCCTTTCCCCCCTCCCCTCACTACCTCATGTTGTTCACAATGCAAACGACACAAGTCTTGTGTTCCCGCAGGCCATGTGGATGGCGCAGCCTTGTGTTCCCATGCAGCTGGATTAATTGCTTTGGGGGGGGGTGACATTTCTCTGCAGACCACCAAAATTTTCTTGCAGACAACCAGTGGTCCTCAGTTGGCAACCACTGGTTTAAACAGATTAAAAGGAAACTTAGAAAAATAATAATAATAATAATAAGCAACTTGGTCTACGAAGCAAGCACCTAGAACAGAAAATAATCACTCCTCCTGGAAACACATTGGCAGCTCAGCAACAGATTCTGGAAAGCAACTTCAAAAATAATGGAAGAGATGCTACCGAGAAATTCCAGCCTCTCTTAATAACCGATGGCTGAGATGCTTCCACACTTCGAAAATTAGTTCGGATACAGAAAAAATCTCCCTGGGGAGCCAAGCTCATGTTGATGAGTGTCAAGGGTGTGGAGCAGGCCATAATTTTCTTTAAGCAGCTGACCATATAAAAGCTCTTGAGCAACGGATTGCTGTGTTTGGGGAAGGTTAAAAAAATTTGCATTCACTAAAGTCAAGCTACAAAACAGCAGCCCCCAAACTTCCTCCACATTCCGTTAGTTTGTTAGGTCGATTCATATGATGGCTTTTCGATGTTACCAAAGGCCAAAAGTTAATCAGGAACCATTCAGGATACGGGATACAGATTAACAGAGTTCAGAGGGGCCCTAGAGATCTTCTAGTCCAACCCGTTGATCGAGCAAGAAATATTACATCACTGTCAGCCTCAACCTTTTCTTAACCACAGACTCCCATTGCATACCTTTCATGGCCACGGATCCCCAAGATTTAAGATTTAAATCATAACATTTCTTCAAGACTTCCTCGACCCCCTGTGACAACTTCATGCCCACCCTCAGGAGGGCCACAGTTTGAGAACCACTGCACTATTCCATTCCAGATAAGTGGTTGTCCAATCTCTTATACTTTATATTGCTTTTTTATTATTATTCTTTTTAGGAAGTAAAAAAATGTGATTATATAGGCAACCACTGTGTATAGAAACGATTCCACAGCCCCCCCCAACACAGGCAGTCCAGTTGTCAAGGAGATTACCAGTCACACCCCAAAGGGTTAAAATGGAGCCTAAGAGCAGAGTCACCATGTTTCTGGACCATGTCCATCACCACAGCCATTTTGAGAGAGTGCCTACATTTTTCTGTCCCCTCAAAAATGTGAACCTCCTGCTTGGAAAATTGTTCTTGGGGTCTATGGGACATTAGATAATCTTAAGATTATGAGGTAGTAAGTCGCTCTGAGCTGTTTTGGACAGCGAGATGGGCAGCAAATAAATTTTAAAAATAAAATAAGGCAGTAAAGTAAAAAGTAAAATAAAAAGTGAATAAAATAAAATAATATAAAATAATAAAATAAAACAAAATAAAACAATCTAAGAATCTAAAAAATAAAATAATAAAATCAAGTAAAATAAATAATAAAATGGAATAAAAATAAAATCTAAAAAATAAAATAATAAAATAAAATACAACAAAACAAAATAAAATCTAAAAAATAAAATAATAAAAGAAAGTAAAATAAAATAAATAATAAAATAGAATAAAAATAAAATATATAAAATAAAATAATGAAATAAAACATAAAATAAAATAGGGCTGCAAAAATCCAAAGCTCACTAGAGGGCAGCTGAGATATATAGGAAACTTTTCAGCTGCCATCTAGTGGGGATTAAAAAAATTTCAACCCAGATCTGACTCTTCAACTTTAACAGACCTTATATTCCCGAGCTATGTTTTTTATATTAAGAGATAAAGATCTAATGGACATAAAATGCCTTCTGTGGTTTGGTTTCAGTTTAGTTGCTTTCTAATCCTAGTCTGTCCTCCCTGCTTGACAATTGATTTATTGTAGTTGAATCAATAAACCAAGGTTAAATTAAAGTTAAGAGATACATGAGTCTAGCCAATAAACTACTAGATAGGGTCCTACCTTTTCATTCCCTTCTTCTTTGGTCCCTATTTTCTGCAAAAGTCAACCATTATTCTACATCAGGGGGTCTTCTAACTTGACAGCTTTAAGACTTGTGTACTTCAACTCCAAGAATTCCTCCTTCCGTCATGTTAGCTCAGGAATTCTGGGAGTTGAAGTCCACAAGTCTTAAAACATGCCAAGGTTGGAGACCCTTGCTCTACATCACAAAACTCTATGGTAACTGTATTATTATTTCAGGGTTTTCCCCTTAACCCTTAACCCCCAAGATGGTTTGTGTCTTGGTGTGTGCACATGGAATACCCCTTTGTCCATCCTGTGGACCAGGATCATCCACAGAAGAAGTAAAAAGTTACCAAGATGGAGTCCACATGTTTAAAATCCCATCCCCTTTTAAAAACTATTCTGCATGCAACACATGTATATAATTAATTACATAATAATTAAATAAATACATTTAAATACAGTCACAACTGGCAACTTTTTATTGCCTTAGTGGGGGAGGGTCAACCTATTACCCAAAGCACCTGAAGGCAGGACAAGAAGCAATGGTTGGAAACTAAACAAGGAGGGAAGCAACCTGGAACTAACGAGAAATTTCCTATCAGTTAGAACAATTAACTCAGGGAAATGACTTGTCTCCAGAAGTTAATGCTCCATCACTGGAGGTATTTAAAGAAGAGATTGGACAGCTATCTGTCTGGAATAGTATAGGGTTTCCTACTTGAGAAGGGGATTGGACTAGAAGACCTCTGAGGTCCCTTCCAACATTGTTATTCTGAATATCCTTGCTTCTATTCTTCTAATTCCAATTCCATGAGGTTTTTTTTTTTCAATTAAAACAACAGAAAATCCTTAAAAGCCATTGATTCTGGACCATCCTTTATTCTTATCCTCAGAACAATTTTCTCCCTTCTTCTGAACTAGTAGCATCAGTTTCTTTGAAGGAATCAACATATTCATCAGGTAACAGCAGGAAATTCAATATTACCTGACTTCTATTCTGTTTAAAAACTCACTCAACGAGATAAGTAAAGGAAAAGACAATGGCCTCTGAATAAGTTTGGTTTTAAAACATATCATATACCTTCATGGCCAGTGACAGAGCTGGGGCAAAATTAGGACTTTCCCTATTTCAAAATGACATTTCAATGGAAATGTTTCTGGTTCTTATCTAGCACCTTCTTCTCCACACCCACCATGCCCTGCAGGCTTCAAGGTCCATCATGAAAATTAATGTCTCTCACCTGTCAATCTAACTCCAGCTGGTTTTCTCCAGAAAATTTCCTCCAGGGAAAGAACAGAGTGCAAAACTATATTCAGCTTGGGATCTATCAATTTGGTATGAGCTGCCATGCACTTAGAGGGGAAGGAAAAGAAGTCATCCAATTCTGATCTGGATGCTTTTACTCTTGAACAGGCTTCATATATGTCACGATGTGGGTTTGGTTCGTTTTGGCCTATCATGTTGTGTGAAACACTGCTGTTGCATTGTGTAATCTTTCATTCATCATGGTTTCGCAGAGCCTATCTCAACTTTGGAACCCTCCAGATGTTTTGACTTCGAATCCCAGAATTCTTAGCGGTGGACATGCTGGTTAAGGGATTCTGGGAAATGAACTCTGTACAGAATGACAAAGTGGTAAGGGACCTTGGAGGTCTTCTAGTCCAACCCCTCTGCTTAAGCAAGAGACCCCATACCATTCTAAACTAATAGCTGTCCAGTTTCTTCTTGAAAACCATCCAGTGATGGAGCACACAATTTCTGGAGGTAAGTCTTTCTATTAATTGTTTTCACTATCAGGAAATTTCTCCTTTGCTCTATGTTGCTTCTATCCTTGATAGGTTTCCATCCATTACTTCTTGTCCTGCCCTCAGGGGCTTTGGAGAATAGCTTGGCTCCCTCTTCTTTGGGGCAGCCCCTCAGATATTGGACCTATCATGCTATCATGTCTCCCCTGGTCTTTCTTTTCATTAGACTAGACATACCCAGTTCCTGCAACCATTCTTCATATATTTTTAGCCTCCAGTGTCCTAATCATCTTTGTTGCTCTTTTCTGCATTTTTTCTAGAATGAACATTTTTCAACATATTTGGAAGATGCATCAGTAGAAGACACCTGTTCCAGGTAATTATGTTTCTAAGTCTCGTTCAGTCGTCCACTAGGTGGACAAAGACTGATGATGACATGAAGCTAGTATGGTTTTGGCTGAGTCACTAGCTTCTCAGTTTAGCCTACCTAACCAGATTGCTATGAAGATAATGTGGGATGTGTCCTTTTGAATTTGTTAGTATTTTCTTCCTCATGTGCTATTGCAAAGAAGAATGCAAAATATGGAATTACAATGCTGTATTGTAAAACCCTAGAAAAGCTCAGTCCAAGTCTACCAAATCTAGGCTGTAGATACGCAGTTAGCCACTAGAGAGCAGCATAGAAATACAAGAAATTCATATTCTTTCCTGCCATCTAGTGGTCACTTTATTATGTGTGTGTGTCTGTCTATCTATCTATCTATCTATCTATCTATCTATCTATCTATCTATCTATCTATCTATTTATCTATCTCCACCTGACTCACAAACTCTCACAAGCTTACAACATTTAAAAATCTACCATAAAAACCTCACCCCATGCCTCATAACTGCAACCACGCAATCAAATCAACCACTTGATCAACTCCAATTGTGTGGTGTTTGGGAGGGTCTTTTGGAAAAGCAAAAGTGTGGGAGCCAACAGTACCTCAGGGGGAATGACATTCCATAAAGAAGGGGCCACCACTGAGAAGGCCTCTTTTGGTGGCCCCATCAGACATATATCCTTAATTGATAGGATTGGGAACAAGCCCTGCCCTTCCATCCTGGTGGGCTGAGTGGAGAGGGAAGAGGCGGTCCTTCAAATCGCCTGGCCCCAAGTCATGGAGAGCTTTATGGGTGACAAGCAGAACCTTGAATTGTACCCAGAAGAAGATGAGTCTTGGGCAACTACAGCCAAATCTGATGGCCCTGTCTGTGACAGTTCACAAGTTTTGTCTGTGGCAGTTCACTTAAAAATGAAGCCATATAAGAGCTGAAAATAACAAAAACCTTTCATTTAGTGACCATTCAAAATTATAACAGCACTGAAAAAAGTGACTTATGACTGGTTTTCAGAGTTACGACTGTTGCAGCACCTCCATGGTCACCTGGTCAAGAATTTAGCAACTGGCATGTATTTATGACGGTTGCCGTGATCACTTTCCCAGCCAGCTTTGGACAAGCAAAGTCAACGTCAGAAGCCAGATTCACTTAATAGCCCTATGATTCACATAACAATGTGCAGTGATTTGCCTAACAACTGTGGCAAAAAAAAGTCATTAAATGAGACATGGCAACTGCCTTGCTTAGTAGTGGAAATTTTGGACTCGGTTGTGGTCGTAGGTCATATGAAATTGCCCCATAAAAAAGCCCTCGTTATAATCTGCCACTTCCTTTTCATAAAACTTCCGTAGAGCCTTCTCCCTTGTTGCACAACTCCTGCAAAAAGGGGTGGGGCTTTGGTCATGATGCTGTGGTTGCCAGCCACCGTGACTTATCTGAATAGACATTCCCACTACCGAACCACAAACAACCATCCTCAATTTTAGCCCAGATCAGCTATTCTATGTCTCTCTGCTCACCCAGACTTTGCCTTGGTTCTGCCAGGGAGATTGGATGAGGCTGGTCTTAGGTTCAGTTGCATTCAGCAAGTCTGCCTGGATGCAGACTTGAACCCAGTTCTCTCTGGTTAAGAAAACTTCTCAGTCTCTCCCATCGGGCTTTGAAATCTGACTGCTCAAAAGGCAACCAGAAGCAAGGCAGAAAAATAACATCTCAAAGAACCTTCTGATGGAATAGCAAAACATGTTTAGATTCCTCTACTTACTAATGCTATTTTTAAAAGGTTATTTTCCACCCCTGAATTCTACTCCTAAATCAAATCCTTGAAGACTAAACCCTTTTCTCAATCTTTGCTTGGAAATAAACAAATGTAAAGTATCTTTTCATTTTTTAAAAATACCATAGTTTATTAAAATATACATGCATCCCCCCCAACTACTACTATTTCAGGGAGTATTAGTTATGTGGATTGAACAATCCAAAATGTGCTTTATTGCAAACAAAAATTACTTCATGCATGAAGCAAAATATGCCTGAAAATCAAAAGTTTTGCAAATATTACAACAAATGTTTCTCTCATTTCCCTTTCTGCACAATTATTGTTCATACTGGAATCTCCTATACTTTATTCAGCAGCTAAGTGAATTTCTAACACATTAAACATATACACATATCATAATTTTTGTTCATGTCAAAGTTTGCTTTAAAACCACAGAACCACATCTGGAGACAGCTAGACCGTGTAGATATGAGAAAATTAAAAATACTAACAAGAATAATGAAGACATGAAATATTCAGAGGCTTCCTCAATGTACATTACATTATGTTAAATTATAAAAACATACATAACCTGCGGCTGAAAACTGATTTCTGGGTAATGCAAACATTATGCTTAGCATGTGTACAGATTGGGGGAAAGGATCCATTCACTTTTATATCCAAAACTGAACTTAAGAAATATAAAGTTTTCAGGCAAACAGAATAATTAAACTTATTAACCAAAAGCAAGCCATTTTGTTGTAGAAATTGTCATGAAGAACAATAATTTGCATGAGAAGTAACTTTCATGAGGAACCAGATAAGAGGTTAAAGTCTCCTTTTTAAATATATGAATAAATTCACAAGAAAGCAAAAACAGCAGGACTGAGACTCAGTTCCTGAAGTTCAGTTTGCTTAGACACAGCATCATATTATTCAGTTTACTGGCATTCTTCAGATTGGGAACATCTGGAAGGATAGCAATTCCCATAATCCTCAGCCAACATCAACTTTGCTGCCTTCTGCTCTATTTGAAGGATTCCAACCAAGGTGGATCTCTACAGCATAATGCTGTTGCTCTAACTCAAGCAGCAGATTCTGGGTTTGGGATAGTGGGGCGTTGCCTCTTCAGTATTCCCATCATTTTAAAACTGGTGTTCAGGAGGAAGGGCTGTCTAAAGCATTTTGTTGAAGAACCCTAGTCTGTTGTGTTCCCTGGCTTCAAGACACTTTCAGGGATCAACTCATGGTTTGTGATGTGGGGAGAGTTTAACAGAATAACAAAATAACAGAGTTGAAAGAAACCTTGGAGGTCTTTTTCCAGTTCAATCCTTACTCAACCCCATTTACCATTTGGGGCAAATGGCTGTCTAATCTCTTCTGAACCCCCTCCCCCAGTGCTGGAGTACCCACAATTTCTAGAGGCAAGCTATTCCACCAGTTAATTGTTTTCACTGATAGGAAATTTCTCCTTAATTCTAGGATAGTTGTCTCCTTGATTAGTTTCCATCTGTTATTTCTTCTCCTGCCCTTGGGACTTTGCCCCACTCTTCTCTTTGACAGCCTCTCAAATATTGAAACACTACTATCAAGCCCCCTTTACTTCTTCTCTTTGTTAGACTAGACATACCCAGTTCTTTCCATTGTTCAGTAAATGTTTTAGCTTCCAATCCCTGTTGCTCTTCTCTGCACACCTTTTAGGACCTCAACATCTTTGTTTGTAGCATGGTGACTAGAACTGGATTCAATATTCCAAGTATGGGCTTACCAAGGCAGAAAAAGACCACTCTTGAAATACTGCATCCAGTTTGCATCCTCAAACATATGGAATTTGCAGATTCAAGGATAGTTTTTCCAGTTACGCAACTTCCAAGAAATCGTGAGCAAATACAATGGCTGCTATACCATAGGTATAAGTATAGTTTTTAGCAACCTACACCTCAGCCACATCTTCAATATCAACTTGCATTTCTTATTTTAGGAGCACCCCAAATTGCCATGAAAATTGGTCATTCTTCAACCCTTAAATTGCATTCTTTCCCCAAGAAATTAATTCACACATTCGGTAACCAAGTTAGGAAGAAACAGGTTCTATATATTTGTATCACAGGAAAAGAGGGGGGGGGGGGTAGGGAATTTTCCATAGCCCTTACAGATATAAAGACTGTATTGAAAAAGTATTAGCAAATCCAGAAGGATAACCCATAGTTGGGGCTGGGTGCCAGCCACCATTAAACAATCATGAGTTCACTTAAATTTCTCCATCACTTAAATATTCTCAGCTTTGCAAAGTGCATAAAAAGCTATTAGCCTAGAAGGATTGTTACTAATCTGCCTGGTTATATATTCCCCATTAGCCAGTGATATTACCAAAAACAGGGAGAAGCAGTGTTCTTTCTACAGGCAGACCTTAACACTAATTCTATGGAGATCTGGGTTCAGTTCCTACCTCAGTCTCGGAGTTTTCAGGGCAATCTTGAGCCAAACAGCAATTTTCCTTATCCCCTCAACAAGAAATAAAAATAGGCAAAGTTATTGGGTTTATACTATATTGAGCAGCTGGAAGAAAAATAGGATCAGCTAAATCGAATAAACCATAATAAAGATGCTTTGTTCCTTTTTACTGCTGTTGGACTCTTCTGAAACGGGGATGAAAAATAAGGAGAAAATTAGTTGCCAATAACTACTTATCCTCCATGCACATTTAATAAGTGTATACGGTTACTTTTTCTAGCGTGTATCCCATCTGTCCTCATTTTATCATCCCAACCATCCTGTGAAGTACATTAATCGTGCATAATTGGCCCAGTGAAGTTTATAGCCTGCATGGGAATTTAATCTCATGATCCTGTCTGGCCGACTAATCATTACATTGCCCTGGGAAGAGGGGTACATGATGAAGGCAGAGTCATACTCTCACTGTGCCAACTCTGTCCCTTCTGCATATGCATTTTGATAACCAATCGGACACTCAAAAATAGTGGAGTTTGTATTGTGACAACTTGACGCAACTTTTGTCAATCTGATAAAAGCTATTGATCTTGAGGATGTCACTGCTTAGTTCCCTCTACAGCTTTGTGGCTTCGAACAGCATAATAAACATGTAAACATGTGTAAAGAAGCACAATCAATGGCTTGGACAGTACTTTTCATTTTTAATTCTTTCTTGGGTGCCCCCAAATGTTTTTACTCAAGATAAAAGGCATCATGTTTGCTAATCATTCGATAAACATAGAAAAAAATGGGGAAAGTGAGAGAGGGATAGAAAATAGTTTCCTTATAAACATGCACATGTAATTATCTCTTAGATTTAGTGTCATGTAAGTTAATATTATTCCTCGCATTAACTCTGACCTGCCACGTTGAACCAATTCAGCCTCTTCATGCTGAAATCTTTTCATGCGCAGCTCTAAAAATATCCCAACTCCTACCCAGGCCGGTATTTCAGTGAGTAATAAAAAAAAAATTGGTCGTCTAAATAAACAGGATGGGATGCAAACAGGGTTAGAACAGGAGGAAGAGGAAGAACAAGAAACAACTGTGATTTTCCAGAATAGGGGTGAAAAAAGTACAGCCAAGATCCAGAGTGGGATCAGCCAAAATAAATGGTGTATTGGGTGGCATTTGGAGAGACATTGGGGAGGTTTTGACTCTCAAAATGGAGGCTTTAAAACCTAGAGAAGATTAGGAGGCTCATTTAAACTTTTGAGGTTCCTTCCCCAAAGAGTCCTGGCTTAACCCAATTTGGAATAGGCCCTGGAAAATGCCACATAGTCCTGGCACCGATGATTCCCCAGGATTTTCCTTTCTCCCTTTTGCTTTGCAAAGGACCTGCAAACCAAGCCTTTTCTTTCCCAGAACAACCTGGAAGTGCTAACTTCGACTTCCCCAGGAATTAAGAAATGACTTCTTAGTTCTGCAACCTCAACCCAGGAGCATTGAACACTTTTGTTCTACTACCCAATTCCTCCACACCTGGATTGGCCTTTGAGCTATTTACTTGTGTGTTTGTTTGGTTATTCTTTTTGAATTGATGCCTTTTATCCTGCCTTTATAAGTAGCTCAAAGGAGTGAACATACCTGATACTCCTTCTTCTCTTTCTCCCCACCCCCAAAATAACCATGTAAGGTGGGTTAGGCTGACAGAGAATGACTGGCATAAAATCACCCCAGGGCTGTCCTACCTAAGGAAGGACTAGAACTCACCATCTCCTGGTGATTGGTCCAAAGTCTCCCAGCTAGCTTTTCTGTCTAAGATAGAACTAACAGTCTCCAGGTTTCTAAGCCAGCACTTTTCACCACTACACCAAAGCTCCATCTCTATCCAGGCCCAAAACACGGTCAGTTTTTAGATGTTCAGAAATATTAGCCTTCTCTCTCCCCGCCTCCTTCCCCCCTTCTTGCCTGTCTCCCTCTCTCGGTGGCTTCTGAAGAGAGAGAGGGAGGACGCGGGCGAGAGGATTTCAGCACCAAGGTCAGCACTCGGGGTTTTAAAAATAAAAGAATAGAAGCGCCAAACGACTCACTCCGCCCGCATCATTCTTGAAATATCGTTGAAACTGGACATGTGCCTGTTGAAGACATTTGTGGGTCTGTTTATTTTTAGTGTTGACAAATCCTCTTTGGATGCTGCAGTGTTTATACCGCTAGAAGCCCTGTCTTTCGGGAGTTACTCATCAATCTTGCAGGGAATCAAACTGGATCCTTCAACCTTTTTAAAAACTCGATTGCGGGTGGGGAATCAACGGGAAGGGAAGGAAGGGTTAAAAAGCTTAGGCCAAAATGCCCTAGATTTCTTCCATTAAACACTTCTGCTGAAATCATTAGGGGGAAGGGAGATTCTAAACCTGTAGCTCAGGTTTAACGAAAGGTCAGTCCCTTGCCCCTTAGTCGCCCAGTTTCCATCTTCAATGAAATAAAATAAAACCGGAACTCTTGTTTGCTTTCATCTCCATGGTTCAAGGCACTCCGATAGGTTTACGATGCGGAAAGGAAAGGCTGCTCTAAGTCTATATTCTCCCCAGAATGGTGGTTTTTTATTTTTATGTTGAATTATTTTGGAGGAGAGGTAACCTTAACCAGCCTGAATCTTAGGAAGACGCAATGCTCCCCTATGGTGCAGCTCTAGATTCTGAGTAACAGTCTTTAGAAAAGGAGCAATATATGAATTAAATGTCTTTTATGGAGGCGACCCCGAAGGCTCAGTCCCTGACGAGGAAGAGGGCAGGTATTATTCAATTTTTTTTTTTCAAAAGTCGTGGATTGAAACCAAATTAAAAATCTCCCTTTCCTTCTCTTCTTTTCTATCAGGTAGCTTCGTCTTTGGAATCCACTCGACCGACGGGCGAGCGGTTCAAACTTGGCCGCCTTGTCATCCCTAAATTTCCTGTCGGGTTTGAAGACCTAGCGGAGGAGGTTCGACAGCGTCCCCTTTTCCGCAGGTTACCCACGCTTGAACGCTGGTCTTTAATCAGCCCTAGAAGCTTCTTTCCCTCTGGGCAAGTCAGAAAATTCGGCGGCGGGTTTCCTCCGAAGAGAACCGGCCAGATTAGGAGGCAGATTAACTTGCCAGCCGCCGGAGCAAACTTTTGAATCAGCCGGGAGACGATCGGGGAACGCCGCGGCGAAGTCCCGCTTCTCGGGTCTTCCCCGCTCTGCAGGAATAACCCCTCCAGGAAGGTCTCCCCTTCCGGCGAACAAGCTTCGCACTTACCGCTTTTCTCCGACTCCAAGACAGGCGGACTTCCAGCGGGGTGGGCGACTTTCGCCAACCCGGGCCAATAGTTCCACAGCGCGCTAAGCAGTCTGTCCGCTCACTGCCGCGCCTCTGGCCCTCGGCATGCTGGACGGCGGGTTGCCCTCCCTGGTGGGATGTCGAGAGACCAACCGGCTTGCCGTCGGACTGTCTGGCTGCTGGCTCGCCGGTTGGGTCCAAAAAGGGAAGAGAGAGGCGGGGATCTCCTCACGCGCCGCCTCTTTCGCGCCGCGCTCTTTCTGCGCCCTGCCCGCCTGCCCGCCCGCCGCCCCCTTCGCAGGGCACCCCGAGCGCTCCGGCGGCGCTGCAACTGGGAGGCAGCGGCCCCTGGCGGCCTCTTGCCGCTGGCGCCCGCCCGGCCTGGTTTCTCTGCCCTCACCCCACCCCAGCTCGCCCTGGCAGGGCGGAAAGAAGCAATCAGCGCATGGATAAAACTTTGGAGGCGCCGGGGAGGTGGACGCGCACGCCATTCGGAGTTCTGAACCCCGCCTTTACGAAGAAAGTGGGGGACCCCAACCTCGGGCCAAGCGCTCCTTGAAAGGGCGCAGGCTGGGATTGCCCTCAACTCGGCAGCTCGATCCCCCTTTCTTCCCCTTCCGCGGCTTCCTTAGAGCGCAGGACTCCGGAAGACGGAGCAAGGGTGGCTGTTGGTCATTTGATCTTAACGTTGCGTTCCAGTCGGCCTTACTGTAATTTAAATGCACCAATTCTGTGGCCTGCTAAATAGGAAGGTCAGCCAGTCCTGACCTTCTTCCGAACGGCAGCCTTTCAGTTACAGGTAATCCTTGACTTACAACCATTTGCCTAGCAACTGTCCCAAGTGACCATGGCAGTGAGAAAAGTGACTTAGGACCAACTTACAAAAGTCGCAGCATTCCCCGGTCACATGATCAAAATTCCAGTGATTGGTAATCAGCATGACAGCTGCAGCTTTCTGGGGCATGTCATTGCCATTTCGACCTTCCCAGCTGGCTTCCAAACAACAAAATCAAAGGGGGAAACTAGATTCATTTAACAACTGTAACGATTCACTTAGCAACCCTGCCCCCCCCCCAAAAAAAGGCTGTAAAGTCAGGCACAACTCACCTTGCTTAGGAACAAGGTGTACTTGATTAGGACTCTCTTCTCTCCCCCACTGCCCAAAAAAGGCATTCCCAATTCCTTGCTTTTTTTCTCTCTCTCCACAAAATTGTTGTCTAAATTCCTTGAATTTCCTGATCTGCACCTGATCCAGTTTTCTGAATTACTCTCAGGATAATTCTGAGCAAAGGAGTCAAAACCAAAAGGAAGTGGGTCTTATCAAACCAGAAGGAAGTTTGTTTTATTTCTTGCACCCACTACATTGTAGTCAAATTCATTCACATAGACGGGCATATTTTCTCCAGGTCTGGTAAAGATAAGCAGTCTCAGTCCTGGTTAATACTTGAACAGCAGAGAGAATAACCAAGAAATGCTGCCTGTAGTTTGGCCTCATGGTTAAGACTCAAAGTTACGGAACGAGACTGCTCCCGCCTTAGGCACGAATGCTGCCTGGGTGACTTTGAGCCAGTCCCTCCCTCAGTCAACCCACTTCACAGGGTTGTTGTTGTTGCTTACAACCAGATGACTGCATCCTTCAATTCTCCACCATTCATTCAGAACTGAAGAAGCTTCTTGGAGGAGAAGGGAAACATCTTCAAGGAAAGGGATCAATGACCTGGATGACTGAGAATCTCTATGGACCACATGTGTTGGATATGTTCTCTTGAGTTATTTGTAAAAATAATAAAGGTGGGATAAATGTAAGTAAATAAATAAATACATCTCCCTTTTGCTTAGTAATCACTAGGCCAAGCTACATTAGCCTCTCCCCTTAAGCAATTAACCCACCTCATAGGGTTGTTGTTGCAGGGAAAACAGGAGGAGAGAGGAGTATCAGATATGCCTGCCTCCTTGAATTACTTATAAAAATAATAAAGGCAAGAAGCAGGCAAAGAAGCCAATACAAATAACAGAACTTTCCTGATTTCGAAAAGAGAAGCAGTCTTTAGACAGAGGAGCACTAAGAAATTCCAGATTTAAACCTCCCAGAGGCAGATAATGATAAACAATTTTGCTAAAAAGAACCTCAATAAGTTGACATAGGCTAACAGAGATAGGACTGAACAGTCTTGGTCAATATCTTGGTTCCCATGCTAGATTTTTTTTAAAAAGCGAATTACATAAACCCTTAGTTATAATCCCTCATGGGGAAAATCTATGTCGTTGCCAACAGTCAACAACAACTTGATGGCATGTAATCAATCAATCAATCAGATGGAATCCTGAGCTGAGTTCAGCTTGCACAAGTTGGAAGCCAAAGGGACTTTTTTCTAAAACTATCAGCTCAGTTTTCATAGGGAAACTAGACTTAGTTCAGGCAGGAGGTAATTTTTTTTTCACGCTTCTACACCAAAATTGTAGGCAGAAAATTTGAACATGCAATATATCTGGAGGGGGAAACGTGTCCTAGATAGATGATTAGACAGACAGAAAGACAGAAGATAGATAGGAGTCTTTTGAAGCATTCTTGGCAACATTTTGATGGGATACATTCCAGGTGCCATTGCCATAAATTTATTTTCTTATTAGTTTGTTTCCTTATTCATTCACAAAGTGTTAGATTTATGTCCCACGTTTAATTCAAGGGCTGAAGATGGCGTATATGCTCTTTCCTCTTTTTCTTCATTACACAACAACCCCAAGGTTGATTTGGCCAAGAAAGAGGCTTTAACCGAAAAGTCTTCCCAGGAGCTTTTTTGGCTTAATGGTGACTTGGATCTGGATCTCCCCAGTGACATCCCAATGTCTTCATTATGGCACCATTCTCCTTCTCCTTCCTCCTTCTCCTTCCTCCTCCTCCTCCTCTTCTTCTTCTTCCTCCTCCTCCTCTTCTTCTCGTCCTTTTCCTTCTCCTCCTTCTCCTTCTTTCTCCTCCTCTTCTTCTTCTTCCTCCTCCTCCTCTTCTTCCTCCCTCTCCTCTTCTTCTTCTACACAGCTACACAGCACTTTTAAAGCCCTTCATGGTTGAATCAAGTTACATGAAGAATTGTCCAAGAGTATCTACCCATCCAATTTGATCCTGCAGATTGACAATGCTGCAGATCCCATCAGCCAAAGAGGGTTGGATTGGCAGGAATGGAACGAGGGGATGGGCCTCTGCTGGATGGAATATTCCACTGTCCCGCCTTGGAGATCAGAATGGCCCCAACCCTGCTGGCCTTTCACCAGGCTTTAAAAACTGGGCTGTGCATACCTGTGTCTGGGGCTCAGGAAGTGCTAAAGCCTCCCTCCGCCATTCTTTGACTTTACTATTAGTTGATTAAGCATCACGTTGTTTGTTCTTATTTATTTCGTGGAGTGTTTTTTCCTATTGTTGTAATGTTCTTTTAATTGTTTGAATTGCTTTATACTTTTAGAATTATAAACTGCCTAGAATCACTTAGCTGAGTTGAGCAGCTATAGAAACAGAATGGAATGCAATAAGTAAGTAAGTCAGTAAATAAGTAAATAAATAAATAAATAAAGTTTTTATCAAATGCAATCCTGCGAGGCAGAGAGAAGCGAACAGTGCAAAATGCCAAGTGCTGATCAGAAAGCTGCCCCCCCCCTTCCTCCCTCTCTCCGATGAAAGTTTTGTTTCGTAGCAATGGGGGAGGGAGGGGCAGAAATAAATCATTGGATAATAATAAATCATTTGTGGCACTTCTGGAGCAGTTCTCGCCTCCTTCTTTCTGTTGCTACTTCAAATGCACCTTGTGCTGAAAAATGTGGAACCAAAGAAGGGAGATGAAAGATTTAGCCAGGCAGGGTGGCCTCCTTTCTCATTCGGGCAATGTGGTTTTCTTTCTGTTGCTGCTGCGATAAGACGGATGGGAAAACTATAGCCTTCTTTCATGGCATCTCCAGGGAGATATGATACGGTTATTTAAGCCTTATTCTGTTAATTAAAACCCAGGAACAATCCCTCCTCAAGGGACGGTAATGAGCCATTTGTATCGGAGAAGCTAATAAGAGAGATCACCCACATTTCTGGCTGGAAGAGAGCCATCCCACGGCTTCTATAGTTGACTTGAAGCCAGGGTGACAATTGCAACACGGTGTTTTATTTGCACATCGCCCAGGGTCCCTCTGTGAGGCAGCTGGGCAGTTTCTAAATGTGATGAATAAATAAGAATAAAACAAACTAGAGGAATTGAGAATAAGGCTGTCGATTGTTGGACAAGTCAAGAAGCAACACAGATAGTCCTCAATGTGAGACCATAAATGAGCCAAAATTTCCATGGCTAAGCAAGACAATTTTACAACCTTTCTTGCCCACTGCAATGACTGAATTAATAACTGCATTGATTCACCTAACAACGAAAAGCAATAAAATGGGGGCAAAACTTATTTGAGGACCGTCTTGCTTAGCAGTGAAGATTTTGGGCTCAGTTGAGGTCGCAAGATGAAGACTCTTTTCTGCTAAGACAGGTTGAAAACTTGACACTCAGATGGTCTTCCTGTCTGCGAGATCACATATGAGACATTTACTGCAGAGGGAAACTTTAAGATGGGTGGGATTTCATCTCCCAGAATTCCCCAGCCAGCCATACTGCCTAGGGAAATTCTGGATGTTGAAGCCCCTCCATTGCAAAGTTGCCATGTATGGACTTTACTGACTTCTTGAGCACAGCTCTGCACACCAGATCATGGGATCCTAACAGCCTTTTCTGAGAATTAGTGTTGAGCTCAAGGGACAAAATGACTTCCCAGCCATTCTAAGGGTTGACATTAGGTCATAAAATAGTGACGTGCCCTCCCTCCTCCAATTTTCAATAATTTTTCTTGCTATTTGCAGACTTGCACAGACTAGAATAGCTTTTTCCCCCAAGCAGGTATTCTCCAGATGTGTTGGATGCAACTGCACATCTGGAAATTAATGTTGGCTTGATTTCCCAAAGCGGCTGCCCAAAATGCCAGCGGTATTAGATTCACAGTTATAAGGCGACAGCACCCTCTGCTGGCCAAATCGAATATTACGGCTTCTAGTAGCTAATAGTCCTGAATGCCTGGTGCATGCATTAATGATTAATTAATCCACGCAAGAGTCAACTCTGTTGTAGCACGTGACGCATCAAGGGTCAATCAAACATTGCAACCCACGTGGTTAATTTAATTATCTTTTGTGCTCTTGGTTATTATTTCTCCTAATCCTTTCTTTTCCCGTTTAGAATCTTTTTCTAAATTCTCTTTTTTAAATCCCGCTTAAATTCCTGCTAAAACATTATTCTTTTGTTCCGTAATGCAAATGGATGAAATCTATTGATCTGTTTCTTACAAGCCACCCCCTTTTCTAATCACTTGCGGCTGTGTACATTGTGGTGTTTTTTTCCCCCAACCCAGCCACATCTTCCCAATAACCCAGTGAGGTAGGCGAACTCAAGATGAAGGTTTTGTGTTTGATGAAGGATTTGACATAGTTTGATAACATCGCAGTGATTGCAATCCAGATTGGATAAGGAGGGATCCTTAGAGGTTTGTGGGTTTCAACTGAATGACAGCCAGGAATGATATAGAGTCTCCCGTTTGAGCAGGTGTGTGGACTAGAACTCTGTTATTCTTGGTTCTATATCTTTTATGAATAAGCTGGACACAATCATTTTCCTACTGTTGAAAGAAATATCCTTCTGGGTTCAGTTCCAAGTGGGGAAAAAGACACTGGAAACATAGAGGCTGCTTGGAAGGTTTAATGGTGTACAGGACCACATGGCCTGGAGCTCCAGAGTGAAAGGGAAGAGATCAATTTTAAAAAAAAGGGTGAGAAGAGAAAATCCAGAAGAGTTGAGTTGCTGAGAGTGCCTGGGTTTTATAACCTTTGTTGGGTCCCACCTTAGTGTTTCCAGTTCCTGTGTAAGAAATGAATCCCATTGGCTGTCAGATTCCCAGGGGCAACTCTGTAGGCTGTCCTGAGTTCCAGGCTTGGTCTAGCCTTGCTGGATGATTTATGCCCTTAAAAGGCTTTTGGCAATTGTTATAACTTTATCTGGAAATCTTTCTTATGTAAAGGAGAGGGGTGGGTGTTAACTTCCTATACTACCACGGCTCCAGTAGTGGGATTCAAAAAATTTTACTACCGGTTCTGTGGGCATGGCTTGATGGGCGTGGCAGGGGAAAGTTACTGCAAAATCCCCATTCCCTCCCCACCCCATTAACCTGCTTTCCAGCTCCATTCTCCTATGCAGGGCAACAAAAGAAGATCCAGCCAATCAGCTGGGACTCAATGGGAGGCAGAGAATAGGTGGGGGTGGGGCCAGTCAGAGATGGTATATGCCAGTTGTATGAACTACTCAAAATTTCCATTACCAGTTCTCCAGAACTGGTCAGAACCTGCTGAATACCACTTCTGCACTGCTCCCGAACCCAGACAAACAGTAAACAGCTTGTAGAAACAGTCTAGCGTTCCTTACATTAGAAAGTAGCAGGACTGTCCATTAAGGTCAAAAAAGTCAAGATGTTGGCAATGCTTATAGGACTTTGATCACACAGCTTTTTTAAAATTTCTCTCAGGTTTATGGTTTTCTGCAACCACTCGAAGCGAGGCATGGCGCACGTCTGCAGATCTCCTCATACGAATGGTTACAGGTCAAGCACTACCTGTATATTCATGTCTGATGTTTTTAATTGTGCTTTCTTGTTTCCTAAGCATACTTGCAATGTTTCTCAAAGTTTTACATATCTCTGTGACTTAATTTTCTAAATACATCTAGCCCTCAAGGAAGTGTAAATGTAGCCAAGTGGTGTCACAGGTTAATTATTACTAATTATTGTATATTCGAGAGTTCTGTACATCTCAGTACCACCCCGATTAACAACATGGATAGCTATTCAAAAAAAATATTTTTCCCCATGTCTTCCTCCAGCATATTTTCTTCCACTGTTCACCACTTAAAGTTGTGTCACACTGACCACTTCTTTCCTTTATGTAATTTTTGTCGAAGGTTTCATTCTAGCTGTTGAAGATAAAACCAAACTGCTTTATTCAATGAACTCTATTCAATGTTCTTTGGAAAACAATTCAGTCTCTGACTGTAATCTGTCTGAACGTAAACCAGATCATAACTCAGCATATAGAAAGTGGGAATGTGGTTGACAGGAATAAACGGATATTTTAGTGCCTGGTTCTGTGGATGGAATAGGTTTTATTCCAAAACCATCACACTTGAAGATACTGCAGACCAAAGGTCTCCAAAATTGGTAAATTTAAGACTTTTGGACATCAACTCCCATAATTCCCCAGCTGGCATGGTTGGCTGCAGAATTCTGGGAGTTCAAACCCACAAATCTTAAAGTTGCCAAATTTGGAGACTTCCCTACTGTAGATCAACTAAAACTTAGTAAGCCCATGAAGAGATGTGCTCTTTCTGCCTCAGTGCCAATTATCTTCTGACCACCTAAATACAAGTAGTTCTTGACTTACAACTCTTTGTTTAACAGCCACTCAGAGTGACAACAGGGGTCTACAAATTTGGGGACTTTATTAGTTGTGGACTTCAACTCTGGCTGCAGAATTCTGGGAGTTGAAGTCCACAAGTCTTAAAGTTCCCAAGTTTGGAGAGCCCTGACTTACAACTTTGCTTGCACTTTTGACCATCCCAGCCTCTGCTTGATCACATCATCAAAGCACTGGTGTGTGATGCTGGCTGTTGCACCCTGGAACTATGAGATCACCATTTGTGACCTTCCCAGATGGCTTCCAAGAAGCAAAGTTAGTGGGAAAAGCCAGATTCACTTAAGGAGCGCATAGTTCACTGACACAGTGGTAGGATTTAACATTTTTTATTACCGGTTCTGTGGGTGTGTCTTGGTGGGCGTGGCAGAGGAAAGTTACTGCAAAATCGCATTCCCTCCCCACCCCACTAACCTGCTTTCCAGCTCCATTCTCCTGTGCAAGGCAACTAAAGGAGACCCAGCCAATCAGCTGGGAGTCAATGGGAGGCAGAGAATAGATGGGGGTGGGGCCAGTCAGAGGTGGGATTTGCCAGTTCTCCAAACTACTCAAAATTTCTGCTACCGGTTCTCCAGAACAGGTCAGAACCGGCTGAATATCCACCTCTGAACTGACAATAATTCACTTAACAAACCTCACTTATCGTCTTGGTTTTTTACTTTTAACTTTTCCATTCAAATTTTCTAATTTTAATTGGTTTTTTTAAAGGACTTTTTAAACTTTCTACTACGTTGTAAGCCATTCAGGCTCCCTGCATTAGTGAGATGGACATCACAGACATTTAATAAATGAATAATAAATTTGAAAACTGCAGTGATTCACTTAAGAACCAGGGCAAGAAAAAGGTCCTAAAGTCAGGTGAGACTCCCTTAACTGCCTTGCCTAGCCGTGAAAATCCTAGCCCATTTGTGGTCGTATGTTGAGGACTACCTGTGCTGTTATTTTGCAATTATTTTTCTTGGAGTTTTATTAGCATGAAAATATAGGAACCAAAAATGGGCAGGATGTTCTGAGTCAGGAACATTCACAGGAGGTTAAAAAGTGTCGAGAGGATGTCCTCGACCATGTGAATAAAAACCCATCTCCCATGTGTTAATGCTTACAAAAAGTTGCTCAGATAATTGCAGCTGCTGCCTCTCTTTTTTTGACACACAACAGACAACTGAAGAATCACTTGATCTTGGCTAAGAGTAGAATACAAAATACAAAACAAAATAGCTGGGAGAGATCTTCTAATCTACTGTTCAGGTAGGAGCCCCTATATCATTTCGGACAAATGGCTGTCCAATCCCTTCTTAAAATCATCCGGTGATGGAGCTTCCCACAAGTTCTGGAGGGAAGCAGTTCCACTGTTTAATTGATGTCACTGTTAAGACATTTCCCCTTAATCCTAGGTTGGTTCTCTCCTTGATGAGTTTTCCATCTATTGCTTCTTCTCTTGCCTTCCATTGCTTTTAGGTTGACCCACTCTCTCTGCCTTTGTGGCAGCCCCTCAAATACTGGAACTCTGCTATCATGCCACCCCTCATCCTTCTTTTCTCTAGACTAGCCACACCCAGTTCCTGCAACCATTGTTCATATGTTTTAGCCTTCAGCGCGCGCGCGCACACACACACACACCCCAATAACCTTTGCGCTCTTTCCAGAGGCTCAACAAGATGTTATGACCTTTTGACAAGATGTTAAGATTTGGCTAGGAAAGATGTTGATCATTATAGTAAGTTCAAACGCAGCATAATTTCTAATGCCATTTTAAGGCCATGCAAGAAGGCCAAAGTTTCATCTGAATGGATTGGTTGCTTAGTAACAAAAAATTTTGGAGTTTGATTCTATTGCATGGAGAGAAAATATCCCTCCTTCCTCTTACCCATTTCTGGATCTCTGTACTGCTCGCTCCAATTTCTTATCAGACAAGTTTACTCTAGAAAGCCTTGAGTTCTGCTTCAGAGCAATCTCATTTGCTTCAAACTTTTTATAAATATTGATGACTGATTTTAAATTGTCGCAACAATGAAAAGAACATCACTTTGTCTTCAGATGACCTTCCTTGGTTGACATGAGGAGGTTTGTCAAAAGTCCAACATGACAAAAGTTTTCATCAGAGTTACCTAAGTCACTCTATTTACTGTTACTCTGGAGGTGGAGGACTAATTTGTTTCTAATTAATTAATTATTAATTAATTGATTGATTAATAATGCAAATTATGATGGAATATGAAAGAATGCAGTCCAGAAACATTAGCAAGATATCATTAGGTTGACCCATAAATTAATGTTTGCATGAATTACCAATAGCACTGATTTGCATATATGTGGAAGGTTTTTGTGTAGTTTTCAAGGAAAATAATTATTTGATATTTTTTTCACCTCTACTAGTCTACTAGACTTCCAACTCAAAGTAATCCTCAGAACCAAGGGTTTAGCAACCATTTAAAGTTGCCATTTCCCTGGGGAAAAAAGACTTTATGACCTTTGCAACATTCCCACGGTCACGTGATCAAAATTCAGGCACCTGGCAACTGGCATGTATTTACAACAGTTGCAGCATCTCACGTGATCATCATTTATGACTTCACGTCTGATGTTTGACAAGGAAAGTTAATGGGGAAAGCCAGATTCACTTACCAACTGAAGTGACTCGCTTAATAATCCTGGCAAGGAAGGTCGTAAACTTGGTGTGACTCACTTAACATCTGTCTTGCTTAGGGATGGAAATTCTGGCCCCCAACTGTGGTCATTAGTTGTAAAACTCCAGATGCTGGGTTATGAGCCAGCCGTATATGACAGCTGCCAAAAAGCTAACATAGTCTTAGGTTGCATTGAACAGAGGGATAGAATCAAGATCACGTGAAGTCTTAGTTACCAAGCCTTGCTAAGGCCATACTTGGAATACAGCATCCAGTTTTGGTTGCCACAATACAAAAAAGACGTTGAGTTTCTACAAAGCGTGCAGAGAAGAGCATCAAAGATGATTAGGGGAGGCTAAAATATACAAAGAACTGTTGCAGGAATTGGGTATGTCTAGTTTGATGAAAAGAAGGGCCAGAGGAGACATGAGAGCAGGCTTCCAATATTTGAGGAGCTGCCGCAAAGATGATGGGGGTCAATCTATTCTCCAAAGCACCAGAAGATAAGAAGCCATGGATGGAAACTAATCAAGGAGAGAAGCAAGTTAGAACTAAGGAGAAATTTCCTGACAGTGAGAAATAATTAACCAGTGAAACAACTTGTTTCCAGAAGTTATGGGTGCTCCAACACTTGAAGTTTTTAAGAAGAGATTGGACAACCATTTATCTGAAATGTTATAAGGTCTGCTGCTTGAGCAGGGAATTGGACTAGAAGATGTGCAATGTCTGTTCTAGCTCCGTTATTCTACATATAGATCCATTAAACTGCATTATATAAAAAAGAAGAAAGCCATTTTAGGAGTCATTTACTAAGCATAGCATATACTGAGAGTAAATCCATACCAGCAACCTTGCATTTTTAGATTTCTGCTGGAAAGCATGCTTGAATTCTTGGAAAATATATTTTAATGGTACATCAAATCTTTCTGTTGCATTGTGAAGAATTATTTTCTTTGAAAACAAGTGTCAGATTGAACAAAGACCTTCCACGTATGTGCAGTTGAATGCTATTGCATTTGGTAATTTATGCAAACATTTCTTGAGCAAGGATTATAATATTCTATAGAACTACCATCTGTTGACGGAGGCCCTCGCTTTGTTTTCAACCATCACAGGTAATCCCTGACTTACAACCATTCATTTAGTGACCACCCAAAGTTACAACAGCATTGAAAAAATGACTTAACGACCACACTTGGCAACTGACTCGTATTTATGATGGATGCAGTGTCCCAGGATCACATGGTCCCCTTTTGCAACCTTCTGACAAGCAAAGTCAATAGAGAAACTGTTGCATCGTGGGAATGAGACTCAGAGACCCACTTGATTTTTTCCATTGTTTATTCTCTTCCAGGACTGAGCATCAGAGAAACCGCGGCAGCCTTTTTTATAGTTGGGCTGCTTGCGGCTTGTGGCCAGTGACGGCTCTTCGAATCTCCCGCCGCCCCAGACCAACCAATCACAGGTGATTATGCTAATACATAACACCCCTCCCCACATGGTCCAGTCCAACCAATCTGTGCCCCGCCCACTTTACATAATCACGTAGGTAGGTGGGGCTCTTATGGGTTCTATTGGACCTGCACAGTTCAGTTATGGGTTTGCCTCTGGCCTGTTCGGACGGAGTTGCTGTTTCTCCCTTCCATCTCCCTGGAACCTCCTGGAAGGTAGAATTGGCCATGCCGCTCCCGCCAGGACTTTCCTGGCTGGTTGAGTTGGCTCGGCCACTCCCGCCAGGAGTTGCTTCCTGATGGTTCTTCAAGGCCTGTTCCAGTCTCCCCGAGCTGTCTTCTTCCTCGGTCTCTGGTATGTGTTTGCAAATTCTGACCGGGGCTAATGTTAATAATGGTTGTTGCATAGTTGTTAGGGTTTGTTTTGTTAATTCTTTTGTTTGTGGAGGGTCTCCCCCTCTCGTTCTGCTTGTGTTTGAGGGGTCTCCCCCCTCTTTTCTGGTTGGATTGTTTTTGCTTGAGAGGTCTCCCCCCTCTTCCCCGTGTTTGTTTGTGTTTCTCTGCATGGCCCTAGATCTGAGTTGGTCTATGTGCCTCCTCCAGTTCCTCCCATCCTCGGTGTCTACCCTGACCAGGGCCCAGTTATTTGGGTCACGCTGGTATCCACAATGGTTCCCCCATGAGATTTTTTTGCATATACTGAGTCTCCTGTTTTAAATGTCCGGCAGTTACTGGAGGAGTCTGCTGGCTTTTCTGGGCTATATGTGGGGTGTAGTCTGTCTAGGTGTGATCTTAGTTTCCTCCCCATTAATAATTCTGCTGGGCTTTTATTTGTTGTGGTACTGGGTGTCATGTGTTGGGGACTTAGTAGTTTGTCTATCTTTTCTTGTATATCCCCAGGTCCCAGCTTTTGTAGCATTTCCTTCGTGTAACGGATCATGCGTTCTGCCCATCTGTTCGTGGCTGGGTGTCCCAGCGCTGTCAGTGCATGCCTAATCCCATGTTGTGCTAGGAACCCCTCAAATGTTGTTGCCGTGAATTGTGGCCCGTTGTCCGATACAATTAGATCTGGCAATCCATGTGTTGCAAAAAGTTTCCTGAGCTGTCTAATAATGGCTTCTGTTGTGGTTGAGTGCATGATGCTTACCTCTAACCATTTGGAGTAAGCGTCTACGACTGTCAAAAATGTGTGGTTGGGCCTGCAAAATCAATGTGTAGTCTTGGCCATGGTCCCCTTGGTTTTTCCCATTCATGTTTTGGTGCTGTGGGGGGTGTTGGCCTAGTTTCCTGGCAGCGTTTACACGTTGCCACCCAGTCCTCTATTTCCTTATCCATCTCTGGCCACCATACATAACTCCTTGCCAGGGATTTCATTCTGACAATACCTGGGTGACACTCATGTAACAATTCAAGTATTTGTTTCCTTAAAATGTTCGGTATGACTACCCGATTCCCACATAGTATACATCCCTTTAACATTGATAGTTCTGTTTGTCTATTTCGGAATGGTTTGGTGGTCTCATCACTTTCAATTTCTGGCCATCCTTTACCTACCCAATTTAAAATCTGTGCCAGGTTTCTGTGTCTCGCATTTTCCTTAGTAATGTCTGCTGCCGTTATGGGTAGATTTGCTAATGTCTCGATTTGAAGGATTGATGTGGTTGGTGCTGAATCATCTTCTATGTCGGGTAGGGGCCACGGCTCAGAGCGTCAGCATGCGTTATGTTCTTTCCTGGTCGGTAGATTAAGTTGTAGTTGTAGGCAGCCAGGAATTCAGACCTCCTCGTCATTCGTGGTGACAGTATGTTAGATGTAGCTTTGTTTCCTGCGATAATCCCCAGGAGTGGTCTGTGACAAGTGAGAAAGTTCTTCCATAGATGTATTCGTGGAAATGTTTTATTTTAGTTATGGCAGCCAATGCTTCTTTGTCTAGTTGGTTGTAGTTCCACTCTGGTTTAGACAAAGTTTTAGAATAGAATGAGATGGATGCTTCTCTTCCATCTGGTAATACGTGGCTGAGTACGGCACCGACGCCGAATGTGATACATCGCATGTTGGTGTTATTGGAAGTGTCTCGCTGTATTGTATTAGCACACAGTCTGATTTTTATTTCCTGGAATGCCGTTTTTTCCCGTCGCCCCCAGGCCCAGGTAGCTTTCTTGTCAAGCAACCTATGCAGTGGTTCTGCTATTGTTGCTTTCTATGACAAGAATATTTTGTAAAAGTTAATAAGTCCTAAGAACGCTTGCAAGTCTGGGTGCTTCTTTGATTGCTCTGACTTTGTTTTCTGTGGGATGGATCCCTTCCCTGTCTATTAGGTATCCCAGGAATTAAACTTTGTCAGTGGCTAATTGATACTTCTACTTTTTTACTTTTAGTCCTGCAACTTTAAATTTGCTTAAGACTTCCCTTAGGCGGTCTTTCAGTTGTCCTTTGTCCTTGGCTGATACCAATACATCATCAAAGTATGGTACCACCCCCTTTATTCCTTGCAATAAGCATTCCATTACGCTCTGGAATACCCCTGGGGCAACGCTAACACCGAATTGCAGTCTGTTGCATTTGAATGCCCCCCTGTATGTCACGATTGTTTGTGCTTCCGCTGTTTCGGGGTCAACTGGTAACTGTTGGTATGCTTGTGCGAGGTCTAGTTTCGCGAAGATCTTACCACCACCACCCCTAGAATGTAATAGGTGCTGTACCACCGGTAACGGATAAGCACTTTGTTGCAGCGCGTGGTTAAGGGTTGCTTTGTAGTCCCCGCAAATTCGTACTGACCCATCTGGTTTAATTGGAGTAACAATTGGAGTTTCCCACCTTGCGTGGTCTGTTGATTCTATGACCCCTTGTGCGATAAGCTTATCTAATTGTTCATCAATTTTTGGTTTTCGCCTTTAATCTTATAGGAGCTATATTTGGGTTTAGATTAAAAGAAATAGGGGACCCCTAGTACTTGCCCAGTTCTCTGTCGAACACATCCTGGAATTCTTTCATCAAGTCCTCTTCCCAGTCTGTCTCGGTGATGCTGTTTATTCCTATTCCTAATGGTGCAAACCATTCGAGTTCCAATAGGCTGGATCGATCTTGGTCGACTATTGTTAGTGGAAGAACTTTAGTGTATTTTTTGAATTTAACTTTGAATTGTCCAGTACCTACTACGGGAATTCTGTTTCCCTGATAGTCTTTCAGTGTTAGTGTTTGTCTTTCGAGTTCTCCCTTCCTTATATCAGGTATCGGTCCTTTTATGGCATCCCACGATACCATTGATAAATATGAGCCTGAATCCACTTCCATCTGGCATGGCTGGCCTTCTATAGTGACTTGGACATGTACCTTTTTGGCATTGGTCGTATTAGAGTGTTTGATGGTCACCGTTAGGTGTGTTTCTTCTCTTCTGTTGTTTGTCTCGTTTCCTTGCCTGTTTCTGTTCTCTTGACTCCAACGGCTCCCTGTTTGCTTCTCCCTCTCTCGGGGCAGGGATGTTCCACCTTTGTCTAGGGTCATAGTTTTTTCTTGTTCAGCATGCCCTAGCTATATGTTCCCGCCATTCACAATGTCTGCAAATCGCATCTAGGAAACAGCATTCGGAAAATGGATGGTTCCCCTTGCAACCGGCACAACGAAATTCTACCCTTTTTTCATTCCGATCCCTTCTGCCTTTTCCGACTGGAGTTGATTTACCTCTTTTTCTTCCCCCTTGTCTTCTGATGGGGACTCGATGTACTCAGAGTGCATTGTGGTGGTGTTTTTTGGGCTTTCTGTTGGCGTCTTGTTCATTTTCCGCATGGTAGCCGTCGATTTCTGTGTGGCTTCAGCCGCGGTGGCTTCCTCTATCGCTTCTTTTAGCATTATTTTGGGCTTTGTTTGTAATCGGCCCTGCAATGTAACGTCCCCTAACCCCAGGACCACTCAGTCTCTCATCCATGTTTAGGAATTCGCATGCTCCGCCGATGTCCCTCAGTGTGGCAACTGATGCTCTCACCTTCTTTTTAGTCACGCTGATAAAATTCTTGTCTTTTGATGAAGCATGAAATGGGTGGCGTGTAGTGAGCTCTCAGTATTTTCGGTAGGCCCAGCCAAGCCATTGTTTTTACATGGGTGGGTGCCACTAATGCTTTGGCCATTTTGAATACCGCGGGACCACACTGGGTGAGAAAAACAGCTCTCTTCCTATTTTTGGATACTTCATGGATGTCGCTCCCTTCTAGGAACATGAGGAATCGGTCGATGTACGATTCCAAGTCTTCGGTTGTGGGATTGAATGGTGCGGGTGGCGAGTTGTTTCCGGCCATTTCGTCTCGCTCGGTCTTTGTCGCCACATGCTCAACTGGGTTCCTTTATCTCAGTATCCCACCTTCGTTGCCAGTGTTGCGTTGTGGAAATTTTTATTCTCTTCCAGGACTGAGCGTCGGGGAAACTGCAGCAGCCTTTTTTATAGTCGGGCTGCTCGTGGCTTGCAGCCAGTGACGGCTCTTCAAATCTCCCGCCGCCCCGGACCAACCAATCACAGGTGAGTATGCTAATACATAACAGAAGCCACATTCATTTAAGAATTACATTGCTAACTTAACAACTGCAGTGATTCACTTAGCAACTGTGGCAAGGAAGGTTGTAGACTGGGGCAAAACTCACTTAACAACTGTCTCAGCAACTGAAATGTTATGCTTAGTTGTGGTTATAAATTGAGGACTACCTGTATAACTTCCAGAATTTCTAATCCAGATAATCTCCTTTCTTAAAGGCATTTATTCTATGGATACTTCCATGTAATGCAAATTTAGGATAGGGGAAAAGCCTTTTACTTTTAAACAATAAGGTGACTTCTTCAGTTTGAGGAAGCAGAAAGTCTGCACCTTCGGAAAATAGAAAAAAAAAATATGCTGAACATTATTTGACCTGTTGTGGGCAGAACAACAGATGATAGGCGTGCACACAGACCTCCATATAAGCATTTCATGTAATGTGCTATAACACTGACAAGCATCTTCTCATACGGCTTGCAATTATTCTGAAAAATCCTTCATGTTTCTCTTGATATTTACCTAGATAATTCAACATTTTTTGTGGCAGATGGGTGCATAAGGACCTAGATTGTTAATGAGGGAGACTCACCTGCTAATCGGTGAAACAGAAACTGGTTCTTAAGGTACAGAAAAACAAAAGGGATATTAAAAAGAAGGCAGATGTCCAGGAAGTCTGATGCACAATTTCTGAATTGCTGCTGAACAGAAAAGCCACCCATGCTCCAGAGAGGAGAGATCAAAAAACGTTCCATTCCATCAATCTATGAGTAATTCGACATATATTTTTTCTTTATCTCTCCATTTCCCAACTGTTCATGAATCATATAAAATAACATAACTATGGAGCCTTTGGTGCTCCCAAAGCTTCCTTGTTTACACTCTTATCACTTTTCTGATAATGCTACCTAGCTGGGTAATGAAATGTCTACAACTAGAACTGAGCTCAGAGTACCAAGGACACCAAGCTACAAAAGTTCTTTTCTATTAAAAAATAAAAGCAATATTGCACTGTTCTGGGGTCATGGGGTTGCCATTTGCAAACTTCCTAGGTGGCTTTTAATGCGGGAAGCCGTAGTCATTTAAAGACTGCATGATTCATTTAAAAACCGTGGCAAAAAGTTCATAAAATCAAGTGGAACTCACTTAACAGTTTCCTTGCTTAGCAACAAAAATTCTAGCCACAACTGTGGTCATTAAATTAAAGACTATCAATACAAGAAACAATCTGCTGAATTATCAAAGATAGTTAAAACAATATTAAAATACTGAGTTAAAAAAATAAACAGCTATTGACCGCTACAAAATATTTCTGGAGACTTAGTTTTGGCTACACAAGTTTGATCGTTGGTATGTTTATTGTTTCATAGCAATGGCAGTAATGTGGCTAATACTTGATATACATGCCATGATGATTTAAGATACGTTTGCCATATTAACTTGTATATTAGTGCATTTCTTATAGAAGTATCCTGTCAGTAAAATCATGCAATCTATATTGGTCATAAAAGGGAGCATTAAAATTAAAATGTGTCTGGGGAAGTTAATTATCATTGATTGATATTTGCTATTCTGTAAAGAGCTGTTACATTTTATTACCCATATAACAGACAATGAAAATGATCAGAGCAGCAGTAATAATAACAGCATTTTACATATCATTTTAAATCAACAATTAGGTTGCAGCATTGCATAACCTATAAATGAATGGCAAGTCAGTTTGTCCTTTGCTGACTCCATTCAAAAATATTTCATTTCAGATTAAAAGATTACTCTTTTAGGCTCATTCCAACATACAAGTCTTCTTGGGCAGCAATTGGCTGACCTTAGTTTTCTTCCTGGCAATTTCTCTTTCATAAGTATGCCTTTTCCCAAATGTATTTATTTATTTGCAAAATTTATTAGCTGTCCACTCTGCTACCACAAATAAATGCAAGAGAAGGACTCTGAGAATTGAGAAGTTTCCTTGGAGTCAAAAGACTCGATGTAGAGAAATCTGGATTGTTTTTTTCATTGAAGATAAAAGGTATGGGAAATGTCATTCGAAACTGTGTAGAACTCAAGTGTCCAAAGGTGGTTATGATAGTCGCAGCTTGTGTCTTTCTGTATCAGAACTGTTCCCTGGTTAGGAGTGCCAGAGAGTCATAACTATGAGTCAGAAGCTGATCAGAAATTAAGACATTTGAAAAAGTTCTAGGATTGCCAGCTTGATCCATGCTGAACTGAACAAAAGTAGCTGAGTTTTAGTTCAATGCTGGCCAGGAAATTATAATCTTAGCTTGACCACCAGATTCCCAATAGATCAATTAGAAACACGGTTTGTAACATCTTGCTATCAAACTGGCCAGAAACCTAATATGGTCAAAAATATAACAAATGTTTTTAATGTTAGATAACTCTTAGATAACTAAGGTAAATAAGAGTTCTTCCCAGTATATGTTGCTCAGAAGTCCTTGATTAAACATTGGATGTCTTGTCTTTATCAGGGAAGAGTTGACCATCTCTAAACTTATCACTCATAGAAGATTCTGCCATTTTCGGGCCACAAATGCTCTTGTGGTCTCCATCTTCACCATCCTGCTCTCCTGCAACACTGTGGTAGGAGGGAGGGATAGACTCCACGGATGATGTTTGAGACTCTTCCAGATTTCGGATATAAGTTTCATTCATCAAAAGGGCAATGAGACCTTTCTTTTCTGGAGCGTCTTCTTCCAGGATGTCGCCATCGCAGTTTTTGTGACGGTGTAAGAATGAGGCCTGCTTCATGAAACGTTGAAGCAAATGACTTCGAAAGGCTTTCTGAATGACCATAGCTGAATTTTCCTCATACTTGCGTCGGAGGGTGGTGGTGATTGGTTCATGTGAAGCCCTGGATGGGTTAGCAACCATGAACTTCTCCTCCATCTGTTGCTTGAGTATGTCCATCTCTCCAGAGTTCCCCAGAACTCTTTTGGTGAAAGCAAAGAGAATGTCCAAGCAGTGGATTCTGTCTTCACTGACCATGGGAAGATCCATGGCGATCAACTCAAGTTTGTTTGGCTTAGGGATGCGCAAGGGATCCACTAAAGCATGTGCAAAGTCAGACAGCTCAGAATATGAAATAAATTGGGTTGCCTTGGGGTCAAACTTCTCCCATACCTCATAAAATATTTCAAAGTCATCATCCCCTAAAGGCTCACTGCTTTCTTCTGTGGCCACGTTGAAGTTCTCCAAAATGATAGCGATGTACATGTTCACAACAATGAGAAAAGATATTATGATATAAGTCACGAAGAAGATGATCCCCATTGCAGGGTTCCCACAATCCCCTTTAGAAGACGTTGAAGGAACATTGAGCTTTGGATTACAAAATGGCGGTCCAGTGTTCAAAATGGGGCTGAGGAGCCCATCCCAGCCAGCAGAAGTTGTGATTTGGAAGAGGCAGAGCATGCTGTTCCCAAAAGTCTCAAAGTTAAACATGTCATCAATCCCAGCTTCCCTGACGACGTAGGCGAAGTTGGCCATGCCAAAAATGGCATAAATGAACATCACCAGGAAAAGCAGGAGGCCAATGTTGAACAGAGCAGGGAGAGACATCATCAGGGCGAAAAGGAGAGTCCGGATTCCGCGGGCGGATCGAATGAGCCGAAGGATTCGTCCAATCCGTACTAAACGGATCACCCGGAAAAGCGTGGGCGAGAAATAGACTACAATCTCAGAAAGCACGTTACCTGAAAGGGAGACAAAAGGGATCAGATTCTTTGCTCAGTGGGTGTTGACTAACATCTATAAAAGAAGACAGACAGAAAGAAAGAAAGAAAGAAAGAAAGAAAGAAAGAAAGAAAGAAAGAAAGAAAGAAAGAAAGAAAGAAAGAAAGAAAGAAAGAAAGAAAGAAAGAAAGAAAGAAAGAAAGAAAGAGGGAGGGAGGGAGGGAGGGAGAGAGAGAGGGAAAGGAAAGGAAAGGAAAGGAAAGGAAAGGAAAGGAAAGGAAGGAAGGATGGGCAAGCTCTCCATGGTGTGTCCATGGAAATGTTGGTACAGCATTAATAACACCTGGATACTTCAGAAGTGCAACTTTTAAAACCAAAGCAATTTTCCTTAAAAGACATGTGATGTCTAATGAATCTGTACTGTTAAACTTGCGCACTTTTAAAGTCTCTTGATAAGATAATCATCCCTAGACATCTCAAAAAACACAACCCCTGTCAGGTAACACAACGCAAGTGGTCTGAATATGTTCTCCCGGTAAAGGAAGATCATGATTCTCTACTTTCTTGGCTGATCTCTTGCTTCCAGTGCCTTTGGCCAATTTTTTTTGGTACTACTGGAGCCCTGATCTGCTTAAGGCAATGTCTCCTTCAATCTTTCAATTCTCCCAAGCCTTAAGCTAGACTAGCTAAAGCTCGTGTCTTTACAGCCTGCCTTCACTGATTGATTATTTTTTACTTGTCCTCTATTTAGCTTTTCTTTTTCTCTTCTTATTCATAATGTATTTTATTATCTTTATATTGCTGTTTGCCACTTATAGTTCTATGATCCACCAGGTAAATCATATAAATTAAGTCAAGCTTGATTACAGTCACTTCATACACAAATCTATGTAGGTTCTTTAAAGCAATAGAAATAGTTTGCTACTGCTTTCCTCCAGAATCTATCTATCTATTTATCCATCCACCCATCCACCCATCCATCCATCCATCCATCCATCCATCCATCTATCTATCTATCCTCCATCCCTCCATCCTGGCCTTCCCCCCCTATTTCTCTCCCTCTCTCCCTCCTTCTCTCCTTCTCCTTCCAATGTAACCTACAACATTAAGAGATCTCTTGTGCAAATACCAATAGAACCAAAACCACATCTGATCACATAGAAGGTCATCCAGGTTCTATCACTAAGCCTCATCTGCTTCCTTTGAACAAGTTTTGGGGACACCTTTGGGTCTGTGGAGAGGTCTTTGCTGGTTTCGCCCCATAGTACCAAGCACTATTGTCTCCTGTCCCTTTGGAGAGAAGTGGACATCAAAAAGGCTCTGTAGGTATAGTGAGATGGTGTCCAGTTGGGCACAATGAAGATCTGTAAGGGAGATATTTCTTTAACCCTTGACCCCGTTTATTTTGGTAGGCAAAATTTAGCAGGGGACTTCAAATGTTTTTGGTGCTTAATTCTAGCTGGCATGCCAAAAACAATAATAAACCCAGTAAGATCAACCTACCTACAATTGACATGATCACAACCACCAGATCAAAAATATTCCATCCGTTGATAAAATAGTAATGTCTCAGGGCCACCAGCTTCATGGCACACTCAGTTGTGAACAGAGTGATAAAGAAAATGTTAATCTTGTTCAGGACATACAGCTTCTCCTGAGACTGGTCATCTGCTTCCACCATCATTGTAACCATATTAAGGCATATGAGAGTCATGATGGCAATATCGAACACTTGGTGAGTCACAATATCAAAAAGGAATCCTTGGTACTTGTTCTACAGGAAACAGGAGGAAGAAGAAGAAGAGAAGCAAGCTTATTCAGGATTTAATATAAGATTGGTTATCAACAGAAGAGATTTGTAGCTCAGGATTGAACAGTGAGTCCTGTGGTGCTCTTTGAGTTTGATTGTTTTTTGCAATTGTTTCATGACCCAACAAGGTAATATAATCAGTGGTAGAAGGGAGTAGGGTTTGCTAGGAGGAGGAGGAGGACGACGACGACTCTGGGGTCTTTTGTGCTCCCTGAGCTTGGTTGTTTGCTTGGATGGTTGATGATGTTACCTAGTTGGGTAATGTAACGTCTTTAAGCAAACAACCAAGCTCAGATAGCATCAACGACCCCACACACCAGAAATATATTTGGGGGGGAAAGTACATTGACTTTGCAGAAACCCAAATCATATAAAGTACCTTTCTACGTTTCATTTTAATAGTCTTTTATTTTTCAGACTTGCAGGACAAAAAATAGTTGTGACTACTTTAATGACTCTGCTCATTAAAATTAATGCATCTTTTATAAAGCAGTTGAAACATTTGTTTTGGCTCATGCTGAAACTCCTTTAATGATAGCAGAGGCCCTCTGTTAACACTTTTTCCAAATTCTTTCCAAAGCAAACCCAGTCGCACTCATTATTTTCCAAAACCAATCCCAATAATTTATGTTACAATCGAACACAATCAGGAAATAAACTCTTGGTGCTTCAGTGTTATTTTCTTATCTGTGTAACAAAGAACTGCTGTCTATAGTAATTACAACTTCGACTTAGTCTTCAACTTATGGCCACAACTGAGCCCAAAATTTCTATTGTTAAGGGAAACATTTGTTAAGCGAGTTTTGCCTCATTTTAAGATCTTTCTTGCCACAGTTGTTAAGTGAATCAGTGCAGTTCTTTAGTAACACAGTCATTAAGCGAATCTGGCTTCCCCATTAACTTTGCTTGTCAGAAGGTTGCAAAAGGGAATCACATGACCCCAGGGACATTGCAACCATCATAAATATGAGCCAGTTGCCAAACGTCTGAATTTTGAACATATCATAAGGATGCTGCAACGGTCGTAAGTTTGAAATATGGTCACTGCCATTGTAACTTCAGTCACTAAATGAACTGTTGTAAGTTGAGGACTACCTGTATTACAGAGGAAGTTATGATGCAAAAGGGAAAAAAACTATTGCTCTTCTTTAAGGCAGAAGTGCATCCTTCTAATCCTGGGAAAAGGTCTGAGTTGCTGGTTGATTATAAATTTGATTATCCTGTCTGTACTAAAATTTCTGCCACTTCTAATGGAGAACCTCAACCCTGAGATTCATTGGCTCCCTCTCCATCTGGATTACTGCAGTGCGCTCTACATGGGGCTGCCTTTGGAGGCTACGCAGAGACTTTAGTTTTCACAGTAAGCTTAGGTTTGCCCATGTAACTTCGTTGTGTGAGCTGCACTGAACTGAGATTTCAAGCATTAGGATTTTGTGATGATAGAATTGGCTTCAAATTTTGTAAAATGCAAAGCAAAAGGCTGAGGCTGTATTATCTTTGTGATCTACTGCATCTATTAAAAAAAAGGTTAGGAATCTTTTTTCTTTCTTTCTCTCTTTCCCCCTTTCTCTTTCCTTTTCTTATTTTCCCTAACTTTTATTTCTTCTATATTTTTATCTTATAATGAAACTTAATAAAAACTTATTTAAAGATGGTTCTACATCAGTCCGTTAAATATGACTAATAAGTATATAATAGAATGGAATAACAGAGCTGGAAGGGACCTTGGAGGTCTTTTAGTCCAGTGGTTGCCAACCAGTGGGCCATGGCCCACTGGTGGGCCGTGAGAAAATTTGGGTGGTCCACAGAGAAATGTCATCCCCAGAGCACTCCCCAAAGCAGTCAATCCAGGCTGTGCAGGAACACAAGGCTGCACTGCCCACATGGCCTGCGGGAACGCTTCCCGCTCACTCACTCCTTACCTGGCAAACTTGCCTGCTAAATTGCTATTTTTCCATTGGATTTCTTGCTTTCTAGCTAATCTTTAGATCTTTGGCACTGCAGAGCCGAACCTTCCTTAGGACTGAAGTTTCTATTATTCAGCACAGACTCAGGTAGCCAATGGCAGATAGATAGATCTCTGAATGAATCTGTGATTCTGTGAGCAACTCAATCTGCCTGCCTGCTTTGCCTGATTTTGGGTAAAAGTTGCTCTTTTTTAAATAATGTATTACATCCTACAATACCTTGAATCTCCAAATACCTATGCACAGGTCCTCTTTGTAGACCTGAACACACTTGTAAGTGGATCATAAGCTTCCTAACAGACAGGAAGCAGCAGGTGAAGCTAGGCGAAATCACATCCAATATCTGTACAATCAGCACAAAGGCCCCCCAAGGCTGTGTGCTATCTCCACTTCTCTTCTCCCTATAAACCAATGACTGCATCTCAAATGATCCATCTGTTAAAATACTGAAGTTTGCTGATGACACAACAGTGACTGGTCTCATTCGAGACAACGATGAATCTGCATACAGAGAGGAGATTATACAACTTGCCTCGTGGTGTAACCGGAACAATCTGGAACTGAACACACTCAAAACCATAAAAATGGTGGTAGACTTTAGAAGAAACCCTCCCATATTATCACCTCTTACAATACCAGACAAGACAGTATCAACAGTAGAGACCTTCAAATTTCTAGGTTCTCCTATATCTCAAGACTTAAAATGGACACCTAACATCATAAACATCATCAAAAAAGCACAACAAAGGATGTTCTTTCTGCGCCAACTCAGAAAGCTCAAACTGCCCAAGGAGCTGCTGATCCAGTTCTACAGAGGAATTATTGAGTCTATCATCTGCACCTCTATAACTGTCTGGTTTGGTTCTGCAACCCAACAGGATTATCCTTCAGAGGATAATCAGGACTGCAGAAAAAACAATTACTACCCACCTGCCTTCAGTCGAGGACCTGTATACTGCATGAGTCCAAAAAAGGGCTGTGAAAATATCTACAGACCCCTCACATCCCGGACATAAACTGTTTCAACTCCTTCCCTCAAAACGACGCTATAAAGCACTGCATACCAGAACAATTAGACACAAGAACAGTTTTTTCCGGAAAGCCATCACTCTGCTAAACAAATAATTCCCTCAACACTGTTCAACTATTACAAAATCTGCTACTATTACTGCTAATCTTCTCATCACTCCTTATCACCCATCCCCTCTCACTTGTGATTGTAGGACTGTAACTTTGTCCCTTGTATCCTTATGGTTTATATTGACTGTTTCCTAGTATGATTTGACTGTTGATTGTACCTTATGACTATCATTAAGTGTTGTACATTATGATTCTTGATTCTTAACGAATGTATCTTTTCTTTCATGTACACTGAGAGTATTTACACCAAGACAAATTCTTTGTGTGTCCAATCACACTTGGCCAATAAAGTATTCTAAAAAAATTCAATATTTCAATTCTTCCCTCAAAACGACTCTATAGAGCACTGCACACCAGAACAACTAGACACAAGAACAGTTTTTTCCCAAAAGCCATCACTCTGCTAAACAAATAATTCCCCCAACACTGTTCAACTATTTACAAAATGTACACTACTATTACTGTTAATCTTCTTATCACCCATCCCCTCCCACTTGTGACTGTAACTTTGTTGCTTGTATCCTCATGATTTATATTGACTGTTTCCTAGTATGATTTTATGTTGATTATACCCTATGACTATCATTAAGTGTTGTACGTTATGATTCTTGATTCTTAACGAATGTTCCTTCTTTAGGTATACTGAGAGTATTTACACCAAGACAAATTCCTTGTGTGTCCAATCACACTTGGCCAATAAAGTATTCTATTCTATTCTATTCTATATTTATATATATGGCGTGTTGTGAGTTAATTTTGTGAGTTTGCTTGCTAGCAAATTTTACTGGTTTGCTTGCAAGCAAATTTTATGTGACAGACTCAGGTAGCCAATGGCCGAAAGATACTGAATGAATTCTGAATGTATCTGTGATTCTGTGAGCAACTCAATCTGCCTGTCTGCTTTGCCTAATTTTGGGGGAAAGTTGCTCTTTTTTTTATAAAAAAATCAATATTTACATAAACATTTATATTTACATACAAGCCATGCCCAGCCAGTCACATGACAAAGCAACACCCATAAATTAGGCCACACCCACAGAACCAGTTGTTAGTAACTTTGAATCCCACCCCTGCCTCTGTTTGTCTGTGTGTATGGGTGTGAGAGAGAGAGAGGGAGAAAGAGAGAGAGGTTAGACAGATCTCTCTCTCTCTCTCTCCCACCAATGTCAGCAAGCCACCATCAGTAAAAATTCATATTAGTGGTCCCTGGGATTTAAAATTATGAGTTTGGAGATCCCTGAGGTCCAAAAGGTTGGCGACTCCTGTTCTAGTCCAACCCTCTGCTCAAACATTTACCATTTCAGATAAAGTAGGTTGATTTGAAGTTGGCAGCCCTGTTCATTTTTGCAAGGTTATTCTACAGTAAACCTTTGGAGAATATTCTTACCGTTGGCCTTGGTATAGGCTTCTGAGGTTTCTTTGATCCCAGTTTTTTCATTGCATTATAATACTTTTTTTGTTCTTCTGTCATAAAGATGTCCTGTCCACCGAAGTACAAGGAGAAAGCACAACAAATATTACTGACAGTGCATTTTGCATTGTTTGGAAGCCAACAGCCTATTTTTGAAACCTCACTCATGTTTTCTTTTTTCAGAAGTCATGCTGGATTATTACAAATAAATCAAAAACTCTTTGCCGATCCTATTGAAATCCTTAAGTTGTCCTAAAGCTAAGGTATCCTCTGCTCCAGATTTGCTATTTTGAGAATTAAGAATAAAAACATGGAAATGTTTTCATCTCAATGGTGTTTGCCGCCTAATATACATGCCCCAATTTTCCTGCCCTGCAACAGAACTGAAATTTCCCATTCCCTCACCCGCAAAAAAAAAAGAGAGAGAGAGAGAGAATAAAACAGATGATTTTTCTCCTCTGACATTCACAGAAAACTGAGCATTTTTCAAAATTTATTCCAAAACTGAAGAGGAAGAATCTGCAAGTGCTGTATGTAAAAAAATCCCAACTTTCTTTCTGCTAACAGGAGGGAAAAAAATGAATATAAATTGACTTCTCGATACCTTCCACCTACAGAAGGTCAATCAGGCGTGGCCCCCTACTAACTCTTGAGATTCTCCTTTCCTTTCAGTGAGCACAAAGCAAGACAAGAAACGTGGATACTTATCTTTTTTTTTTGTTGATTAAAATTGTCAATAATGACCCCCACAAAAAGATTCAGAGTGAAAAAAGAGCCAAAGATGATGAAAATCACAAAGTAGATGTACATATATTTGCTGTGCTCCCATTTTGGCTGAAGCTCAACCTGCAAAAGTGAAGAACAGAGATGTGGCTTTTAGACTGGGGGGAGGGGGGGAGGAACGGACGGACGGACAAAAGCTAGCTAGTCCCTATAGCTGTAGTCAAGAGTTGTGTTTGCTACAGAAGATCTCTTGGTGCAATCCGATATATGAATCAGCACAGATATTAATGTTTTTCCACAGGTTGCAATTACATAAAGACGAGTGGTGTCTCTCATTATTTCGGAACAATTATTGTGAGACATATGGAAGCGAGAAGCAAACACTTCAACAGTTCCTATTACCTAATCTCTACAGGTAGTCCTCAACTTATGACTGGTTGCATAACACTGTTCAGAGTTATGATGGATCCTCCCAAAAAAGATACCTATCATCCAGATTCAACGTTCCAACATTGGGGGCCGCCATCCCTGCTGTCACATGATTGTGTTTTAGGCGGTTTGGGCAACACATTTCAGATTAACAGAAATGTCCCACATTTCAGATTAACAGAGTTGGAAGGGACCTTGTAGGTCATCTAGTCCAAACCCCGCCCAAGCAGGAAACCCTGCATCGTTTTTGACAGATGGCAGTCCAGTCTCTTCTTGAAAGCTTCCAGTGATGAAACTCCCACCACTTCCGAAGGCAACTTCTGTTCCATTGTCTGACAGTTCTCACTATCAGAAAATTTCTCCTTACTTCCAGGTTAAATCTCTCCTTGATTAGTTTCCATCCATCATTCCTTGTCTGGCCTGCAGGTGCCTTGGAGAATAGCTTGACCCCTTCCTCTCTGTGGCAGCCCCTCAAATATTCTGCAGTCATATAACCACAATTTACTGTATTTTGTTTTGTTTTGGTGGGAAACTGGTGCTTACTTCCAATTTATGGCAAAAATCTTCCCATTGGGGAAAATAGGTTCACTTAACAACCATGGTGTTTAATGACCACAAATTTGCTTAAAAATGCTGTCATGTTGGGTCAGTCATATGATGATCCATTTAATAACTGGCCCAACTTATGATTGCAAATTGCAAATTCAATTTTACAGCCATTATCAGAGGACAATCTGTGCCCCCTTACCATTATTCCAGGAAACCAGACACAATGAGTCTGGTTAGTTCTCTTGTTTCTGCAGAATAGAAGAATAAGTTATATTAAATCCAGGATGCCTCACTTCAAAAATAGAGAGGTGCTTTATATTTTCCATTAGGATAGACAACAACAATGGTTTCTTTCAATAGCATCTTTTTCAACTCACAAATTTTATTCAAAATTCAAGCTCCCGAAATTATGGTGAGACAGTAATTCAGTCTCAGTTTGAAGAGGAAGAATCTGCAAGTGGGTAATTACTGTGTAATTATTCAATTACTGCAAGGAAGGCTAGCAATGTCAAACTAATTTTAAAAAATTAGCAAGCCCTACATAATAACTTGAATTTCTACTTTGGCTTATCTGAAGCCTTCAGCTTTTCCATTAAGCTTCTCTCAATTGGCTCTTTTATTACAACAACCTGAACATTGTATACACATCTATGTAATATGAGCTAGTGTGGGAAGTTTGAAGAGTTGGGAAAACAACCCAAAATAAAACAAAAGCAAACCATTTCCATATTTCACTTAATAAAAGACACAGATATGCCCAAGTGACCAAGAATGGAGATCAACTCAAAAATAACATTACTTTACTGAGTTCTAGTTCTGCCTTAGGCATGAAAATGTTTGTAAGACTTTGAGCCAGACACCAGGAGACTGAGAGTTCTAGTACCAACTTAGACATGAAATCCAGCTGTTTGACTTTGGACCAATTACCAGGAGAGGGAGAGTTCTAATCCTTCTTTAGGCATGA
Source organism: Bungarus multicinctus (assembly GCA_023653725.1). NCBI lineage: Eukaryota > Metazoa > Chordata > Lepidosauria > Squamata > Elapidae > Bungarus > Bungarus multicinctus. The sequence goes on along the minus strand of CM042840.1, from coordinate 7,461,745 downwards.
AAGCCCTCCTCATGACTTTGGGCCAATGACCAGAAGGTGGTGAGTTCTAGTTCTGCCTTAGGCATGAAAATGTTTGTAAGACTTTGAGCCAGACACCAGGAGACTGAGAGTTCTAGTTCCAACTTAGACATGAAATCCAGCTGTTTGACTTTGGACCAATTACCAGGAGAGGGAGAGTTCTAATCCTTCTTTAGGCATGAAAGCCCTCCTCATGACTTTGGGCCAATGACCAGAAGGTGGTGAGTTCTAGTTCTGCCTTAGGCATGAAAATGTTTGTAAGACTTTGAGCCAGACACCAGGAGACTGAGAGTTCTAGTTCCAACTTAGACATGAAATCCAGCTGTTTGACTTTGGACCAATTACCAGGAGAGGGAGAGTTCTAATCCTTCTTTAGGCATGAAAGCCCTCCTCATGACTTTGGGCCAATGACCAGAAGGTGGTGAGTTCTAGTTCTGCCTTAGGCATGAAAATGTTTGTAAGACTTTGAGCCAGACACCAGGAGACTGAGAGTTCTAGTTCCAACTTAGACATGAAATCCAGCTGTTTGACTTTGGACCAATTACCAGGAGAGGGAGAGTTCTAATCCTTCTTTAGGCATGAAAGCCCTCCTCATGACTTTGGGCCAATGACCAGAAGGTGGTGAGTTCTAGTTCTGCCTTAGGCATGAAAATGTTTGTAAGACTTTGAGCCAGACACCAGGAGACTGAGAGTTCTAGTACCAACTTAGACATGAAATCCAGCTGTTTGACTTTGGACCAATTACCAGGAGAGGGAGAGTTCTAATCCTTCTTTAGGCATGAAAGCCCTCCTCATGACTTTGGGCCAATGACCAGAAGGTGGTGAGTTCTAGTTCTGCCTTAGGCATGAAAAACCAGCTGGATGACTTTGGGCCAGTTCCCTTCTCTCAGCCCAACCCACCTCATAGGATTGTTGTTGTGGGGAAAATAGGAAGAGGGAGATATTTTTGGACATGTTTGCACCCTTGAGTTATTTGTAAAAATAATAAAGATGGAATAGAAAAAAACAAAGGAGCAGCTTGGCTTTAGGAGCACTTCGTTTATCTTGGATTCCCACATCACTCTCCACTTGGTTAGTAAGACAGAAACTGAAGTAGGAGATGTACTGGGATCCAATTCCCCATTTTGGAAGAGAAAAAGGGCCCCAGCAGAATCTCTCCTTCCTTCAGTTTCCTGTCCAATTGCATTCCTGGTTCTGGAGCTTCTGTACCTGTGTTTCTTACAAATTCTGTGCCTGAAGCACAGAATTCAACAACAGGAAGAATTTAGCGGCCCAAACACAATATAATACAATCCCATTTTATACCAGTTTACGACAATCCCAGCTGAATCTCAAGTAGAAGGGATCGCTTGTTTTGCACCTGTCCTGGAAGGCTTGCATTTTGCCTTCTATAACATTCCCAGATTCCCATACATCCCCCCTCAAAAGCAAAAAGAACCCAAGAAATAAGCTGCATAGGCCAGGTATTCAAGCAAAAGTCAAAATAGTGAAGATGGGAAGTACAAGATGGCAGTGAGGTCCCTGCAGCTGAATAAGGCACCCACTAAGAACTGAAGGACAGAGGTGTGATGGCTCAGTGATTAAAGATACTGAGCTTGGCAGCTGGAAAGGTTTGAGGTCTGAGCACTGCACGACAGGGTGAGCTCCTGTTATTCGCTCCTGCCCACCTAGCAGTCTGGATACAAGTGCAAAGAAAGTAGGTACTACTTTGGCGGGAAGGCAACAATGTTCTATGCATCGCTTAGCACATAGTCACAATGGCCACATGACCACAGAAGCAATTTCGGACAACACTGGCTCCCTCAGCTAGGAAATGGAGAGGAGCATCAGCCCCTAGAGTCAGACACAACTAGACCGAGGAACCCTGCACCCTTATATAGGAGCTGAGGAAGTCCAACCTTTGACAAGCTACACTGTCAGTAACTGTAATGGGATGTGGAAATGACCTTGAGAGACCAGGCTAAGAGTAGCTACTTAGAAAATGGTCAGAGAACAGAGAACATAGTCCACAGCTGCCTATTGGATGGAGCCAGTGGTGGGATCCAAATATTGTTGCCGCTAGTTCGGTAGGCATGGCTTGACGGGCGTGTGCGTGCACCAAACACACACTTTGCGCAGACACAGAGGTGTTCTAACTCACCTCCTGCAAACCTGCACTCTCCCGGTCGCTTCAGCAGCTGCCGCACAACACTCAGCCGTCCCGCGCAAAGCAGCTGAGCTTCAAATTCAGAGGATAAAGGTGAGTATGGGCACTCAAGCGGACGGATGGGCCCAATAGCAGAGAGAACCAGTTCGGTCTCCGCTGCTCATTGCCGCTACCGGCTCGGCAGAACCAGGCTGAACTGGTAGATTACCACCACTGGATGGAGCAAGAAACTCAAGAGGGACTTCCCTGAATTACTGGACTGTTAATATGGCTTTATTATACATCAGAATTAGCTTACATGGACAAGTTTCCTATTTGGTCCAATTGGCAGTCGTAGAGTTGGTCTATATGGCAATATTCATATTGGGATGAAGTTGAGGGAAAACAGACTAAGTGGATTCAGGGGTGGGATTCAAATTTTTTAACAAATAGTTCTGTGAGCGTGGCTAGGTGGGCATGCCTTTTTTTGCAGCAACCCTCTCCCCGCATTCTGTTTTTGGGTCTCCTGGGCCACAGGGAAGCCTTCTGGGTGAAGCAGTAAGACAGCGAGGGAGATCCCGGCACAGCTGATTGTCGGAACAGCTGATTGTCGGAAGGAAAAGAAAAACAGAAAAACCTTAATGAGTGACTGGGGGGGGAAGATTACAGCCAGTGATGTCGGGCATACATGCGATGTGGCGCATGCGTGATAAGGACTGACTGGGCAAGGAGGGGAGTGGCCAGCCAGGGACACGATTTGCCAGTTCTCTGAACTGTACAGAATCATAAAACCGATTCTATAGAACTGGTCTGAACTGGTAGAATCCCACCCCTGCCTGGATTCCCATAAGAATGTACCACAAATGCCCACTCCTTATTTTAGTCTGCATATGAGGTTCTCTCATGTGACGCCCCTCCTGCGCAAGCTGCATTGGTTGCCAGTGGCCTCTCGGGTGTGCTTTAAGATTTTAGTGTTAACTTTTAAAGCGCTCCATGGCATCGGACCAGGATATTTACAAGATCGCATTCTGCCATTTTCCTCTCACCGTCCGGTGCGCTCCCACAGGGAGGGTCTCTTGCGGGTCCCGTCGACATCTATGTGCCGGCTGGTGACCCCGAGGAATAGGGCCTTCTCTGTGGGGGCGTCTGCCCTCTGGAATGGGTTGCCCCCGGAGTTACATACAGCCACGGACCTGGGGACCTTCAGGCGTGCCTTGAAAACCTGGCTCTTTGACCAGGCCAGCTTGGGCTGATTTTAGATTTGGGTGTTTTACTTTTTATATTAAATTTTAGGGTTTTAGGGAGGGGTTTTAATTGATTACAGCCAGGGCCTTAGTTTAATTTAGTTTTAACTTTTCACATATTTATTGGTTTAATTGTATGGCTGTGCACCGCTCCGAGTCCTTCGGGAGAGGAGCGGTATATAAATAAATATTTATTATTATATTAGTCACATATTTTTGCAGTGTGAGAAGAGTTTCTTCAAATGTAAATTGCACAGGTTTAGAATGGCTTTCCTAAACTACGTACATATTTTCTTTCTCACTAAGTTAGGCATATGTAGTGTGAAGATAGCTGTAGAAAGCATCTGGAGCCAACGAGCAGCCTCATATTTCATCTGACATTAATTGTTTTTATTGGCTGTTCACCGCCCCGAGTCCCTTCGGGGAGAGGGGGCGGTATATAAATCAAATAAATAATAATAATAATAATAATAGTGGATGTGAACAGATATTTTTATTTATTTAATTTACTTTTTAATATCTCACCTTTATTATTTTTTATAAAAAAGCTGACAAAGATACTACTTTCTCTTCGTATTTGGGCTAAGAAGAATGACTGGCCCAAAGAAGTCATCCAGTGGGTTTCATGCCTATGGTGGGACTAGAACTCACCATCTCCTAGTGATTGGCCCAAACAGCAGCTTCCATGCCAGGGAAGGACTGGAACTCCCAGCCTCTTGGTGTTTGGCCCAAAGTCACCCAGCCAACTTTCAAGCTTAGGGTGGGATTAGAAATCATCATCTCCTGGTTTCTAGCCTGTGCCTTAACCGCTAGATCAAAGGTGGTATTCAGCCACTTCTGAAAGGTTCTGGAGAACCGGTAGTGGAAATTTTGAGTAGTTTGGAGAACTGGCAACTCCCACCTCTGACTGGCCCCGCCACCATCTATTCTCTGCCTCCCATTTGTCCCAGCTGATTGGCTTGGTCTTCTTTGGTTGCCCTGCACAGGAGAAAGGAGCTGGAAAGCAGGTCAGGGGGAGTGGGAATGGGGATTTTGCAGTATCCTTCCCCTGCCACGTCCACCAAGCCACACCAAGCCCACCAAGCCATGCCCACAGAACTGGTAGTAAAAAAATTGAATACCACCACTGCACTAGACCAAACTGACACTTGAAAGATGTCTTTATATTGCATTCCAACAAGACAGAGAAGGGCACCGTTGGTTAGAATTAACACAAGAAATAGAAAATAAATTTCTCTAAGACTTACTCCTGTTGAATCAACTGCTGCATACATTATATCCATCCAACCTTTAAAAGTTGCCTAAAAGAAAATAAGAAAAATTGATGAAATAATTGCTGCAGTATAAAGAAGCTGTTTGACAATAGGCAAATGGTAAAGAGCTGAAGGGTTTGCATTAGTCTCCATTCAGAATATTTTGGAGATAAACACATATATGGCTTCTTTTTTTTTCTAATTTTAACCAATAAATTTTGTATTTTTTATTCAAAACATTAAAATACAAGCTCCAAAACTGAAAAAACATATAAAAACAAAGCGAGACTAGCAAACACACACAAAGAAAATAAATGCCACAAAAACATATACATAAATATTTACATACATATTTTTAACATTTTGAATTTAAAAAAATATTGGTTAAAAATAGACACCTCTGGCTTCTGAATTTGAAAAATATAAGAATGTCCACAAATTATATTTGTCTTCTAGAGATTTTTATCCATAGACTTTTCTTGACAAGCTAATCAGTTTATTATTGCCTTCTAAGATTATTTTTTAATTTCCCAGGCAAATCTACCTTGTTGAGATTCCCAGCCTCAACTAAGTACTAACCCAAGCTAGGCCTATTTAGCTTCTGAGACCAGCCAAAAGTCTAGAAGATGCTGACCTTTTAGCTTACGCCTGGAATGTCCGGGCTTGGCAACTTTAAGACTTGTGGACTTCAATTCCCAGAATTTTGATCAAATTATCGTAGGGATGCTATGATAATCATTAAGTGCAAAGACCAATTGTATATACTTTTTTTTATAATATTAAATTTGAAGGCTATTTTTCTGCAGGATTCAAGTTTGATGCATTCACCGCAAAGAATATTAGTGTATGAAGTAAAAAAAATAGGTTTGGGACTATTGGTTGACCAGCTCACCTACTTCTAAAATTTACCTGAACAATGAAAAGCCGAGTACAAGTTAAACAAGCATGTAACTAAATTAAGGCTGAGACAAGAGGATAAATCTGCAAGGGGTCGGGTAGGATGGGGTAGTTGTATGTGTGTGGATGAAAGAGAGAAAGACCACACAAATTCTCAAACCTACCACTTGAAGAAGAGCCAAATAGCCTAGCCCAACATTATCAAAATTCACTTTAACGGTGGTCCAATACAGTTGTCCCGTGCTGTTTTTATTCTTGCAATCTGACTTCCGAAAAATGACACTTTCGTTGATAACGCTATTCGTTTCAGTCCGGTTAATGCATTTTCCAAATTTTCCAGCAAACAGGCTGACTCCAACAATGCTAAAGATGAGCCAAAAAATCAGACAGACAAGCAGTACATTCATAATGGAAGGAATGGCTCCAAGCAAGGCATTGACCACCACCTGCAATGCAGAGGAAAAGAAGGGAGGGAGGGAAGGAGGGAGGGAGGGAGGGAGAAGGAGGGGGAAGTGGAGAGGAGGGAGGAGGGGAGAGGAAGGTAAGGGAGAGAGAAAGGGAAGGGAGAAGGAGGGAGGGAGGAGGGGAAAAGAGGGGAGTGGGGAGGGAGGGGAAGAGATAAGAAGGGGAGGGGAGGGAAGAAGGGAAGGGAGATGGAGAGAGGGGAGGGAGGGAGGAGAGGGAAAGAGGGGAGAGGGGAGGGAAAAAATGGAGGGGAAGAGAGGGGAGGGGGAAGGGAAGGAAAGAAGGAAAAGTGGGATGAATATGAGAACTTAAACTCCCTGAATTCTCCAGCCAGCATCAACAAAGGTCCCCACATCTTAATATTGCCAATTCTGAAAAGCACTGGACTAAACCATGAATGGGGGGGAGATCTCCCATAGCGCTAGAGGATTGCCTCAAATTGAAAGAAGGGTTCATACATACTTCAGAATATTTCCTTCAGCAACATCCCTAATTTCAGTGCTTTGACAGAAAGGGTACATTAACTTTTCTGTACTCAAATATTATAGAGAGAAGAGGATCGTCTCTGAAGTAGCCTCATTGTCTGGACCACTTTAAAATAATTACTTTAAGGATTGCAGCCTTTAGTTTCCATGTGCGACATCATTTATTCCAGCAGAGTTCATGATCTCCGTTAGCACCTTTGATTCTCTACTCTGTTCGGGCTAAATTGCTTTAGCTCAGTTATTATATACATGGACATCATTTCGTATCCATCAAACCAGGGTGACCCCCTGAGGCCAAGGTCTCCCAATTAAGTATAAAATAGATTTAAGGTATCATGATGAGCTTTAAAATTTCTCTGTGGTTTGTTTATTTAAATTATTCATTGAACAAACACTGGTGAAATAAGATATTGCCTTTTACACATGTGGTGTAATTTACTGAAAAGCTATTTAACATAAGAGAAAAATATATAGGTACTCCTCATTTAATTACTTCCTTGTTCAGTGACTGTTCAATGTTATGATGGTGCTGAACGATGGGATTTATGGCCGGATCTGGAAGTTGAAGTTCTCACAGTGTCCCTATGATCGTGACTGAGGGGTTTGGCACAATTGAGGTGATTGAGGGGAACGCACAATTACCGTGGTCACAGTGGTCACATGACCATTATTTCCACTCTTTACTGCCGGCTTCCAACAAATAAAATCCTGTCAATGGGGGAAGCCAGCAGGATGTTGCCAGCTATGGTCACATGACATTGCACTTAACAACTGCGTGGGTTTCTTCCTGTCAATGGGGAAGCCAGCAGGAAGTGATATGATTTGAATGTCTTCCTAAGTTCAGTTATGGATTTGGTATGCATATTCAGCATTACTGATTATCCCTATTAGTATTGTGGTTAGCCAGCAGCACATGCAGATGGCTGAGGAGAGCGAGGACTCAGATGAGGGGCCAGGACCATTAGGGAGTGGACTGCTGCCTTCAGAGATTGTGGGAGTTGGCAGCAGCGATGAGGAGGTTCCCGAGGAACCTGTGCCAAGTGTGCGTGCGCACAGGATTGCTCACAGGAAAGAGCAGCTACAACAGCATGGGTGACTCGGGAGTAAGGCTGCAAGGTAATGGCCCCTCCTTCAAGAAGATAAAAGCCAACCATGAAGCTAACATTCTTTGCAGGAAGCAAAAATGTTTTGAAGCTCCAACCTCGTGGACATTGCAGTATTTTGGTATTTGAAGACTCTTGTGTTGTAAATTATTTCTTATCTGTTATTCTTGGCAGTCTCGCACAGTTTTGGCGAGGCTTGACTTATCAAAATTAATTAGTTTTCAGAAGCCTTTTAACGGGGGACTTGTAAGAATCATTGAAAGGTTTCTGTTCCCTTTCGTTCGTGTTTGTTTTATTGGAAAAGGGTTTGGGTCAGAACAATTTGTAAGTAAACTATTATATATGAGCAGGATTACTGTCCAATTCAGCAAAGTATATCTAAAGTAGAAAATTCACCTGTAACCAGCATTATAATTTTTGTTAATGCCATGGCAATTTGTTAGGGGCTTTCCACAGAAACTTCTGTATTTTGGGATATATCAGAGGGATGTCCTCTTGGCAATTAGGAATCAAATTATTAAACACGTAAGAAGTAAAAAAAAAACAAACTAGAATAGATAAAAAAAATGACTCTAAGGTTTTGTTTCTGATCTCTGTGGAGATTATCTGATGCCATTTTAATGCCTGGTTTTAATCAGTCACATGTTCACTGTCTTCTGTCATGGTAAATATTCAAAATATTTTTAAAAATTGGAAGAAAATGGATTGAATACTGAAGATTTCTTTCTTTCAGGCTCCATTGCACCATACTATATTTCTTCTAGAAAGTCTGAGAAGGTAGATCAGACTAAGAAACCAATATCATGTACTTTTATTGTAACCTTACAAGTCAGAACAAGCAAACCTCTTGTCTGCGGAGATTCTCAGTCATCCAGATCATGGTTGTCCCAAAAATACTTTTTCAAAAGGACTTCCTTTGTTTTTCTTTGAAGATGTTTCTCTGCTCATTGAAGAAGCTTCTTCAATTTTTCAGAACTGGAAAAGCTTCTTGGATGAGAAGTGAAACATCAGAACACAACAGAACAACGGAATTGGAAGGGACCTTGGAGGTCTTCTAGTCTAACATTTTTTAGGAAAACAAAAAAAGTCCAGCTGGAACCAGCTAAATTCTTCCTCGCCTTATCTCTGTGCGAATTAGGGAATTTTCTGAGATGTTTTCTCATGTTACTATCTTGCTGTTCCTTATTCCCTCTACATATATTCCACAGCTTTTATGTCAATCATCTGCTAGGCATACAGTATATTTGCTGAGAGCAATAATACTTAGACTTATATACCACTTTGCAGTGCTTTCCAGCCCTCTCTAAGTGATTTACAGAGTCAGCCTAATGCCCCCAACAATCTGGGTCCTCATTTCATCCACCTCGGAAGGACGGAAGGCTGAGTCAACCTTGAGCCTGGTGAGACCCGAACTGCTGAGCTGCAGCCAGCAGTCAGCAGAAGTAGTCTGCAGTACTGCACTCTAACTACTGCCCAATGCTCTACTTAAACTTATACTTGTGTTTGTATGCATAATGTGTTTTATTAGTGTTGTATGTCAGTGATGCATGACCTCTGTTAGATGCCATACACACACACACAAAAAAAAATCTGCCATCTACCCAAAAGCCATTAATGCAAGGAGTCCTAGGGCATAACCAAAAAATTACAGAATACCGGTGTTGGAAGGTCCTTGGAGGTCTTCTAATCCAACCCTTCTGCTCTTGGCAGGAGATCCTATACTATTTGAGACATTTTTGGGCCTTAATGGGATGGATACAAATGATCATAGAAAGAATAACAGAGGAACAGAACAGAATAACAGAATTGGAAGGGACCTTGAAGATCTGCTAGTCCAACCCCCTGCTCAAGCAGGAAAGATTCCAGACAAGTGGTTGTCTTAAAAAGGGTATCTTAAAAAGGTTGTCTTAAAAAGCTCTATTCATTTCTATTCTATTCAATGTGTGCTGCATTTGTAAGATTAATCTCCCTTTAGGGAAATCTCTGTTCTGGTCATCTCCCATTTGTAGCAATAATTCTGAAACTTAAGCAGTGGTTTTCGCTCCTCTTACCCTCATCCCTTCAAATCGAGACAGGGCTCTTAACGGTCGCAAAGCTCGCAGTGTACGGAGAGATTTCATGGGGCCCATCTCCAATTTTCCAAGCAAAGGTGCTATAAGAGTTATCAGGGAGATCTAAAAGAGAAAGTAGGAAGATGAATGGAAAGGCATTACTGCTTGCTTTTAATTTACCGTGCATTTTGTCTGCCTCTGTGCTAAGGATACGCCAACCAATACTCTTCTGTGTAACTACTATTAAAAGGGGGCGTCTTGAAAGGGTACGATGCAATACGATTTCTCAGAATCTGGAGAATGGACCAATGAGAGATTATCTAGCATTTCTCCAATCTTGCATTAGTAATTTAGCATGAATATTCAGATTTGGGAGTATTCTGCTGTATTGATAGATGTTGACTTTCCACAACTGAAAAGGTGTTTCTGTCGCTAAGCAAGGCGATAGTTAAATGAGCCTTACCCAATTTTATGAACTTTTTAGCCATGATTGTTAAGCAAACCCACAACTAGTTGTTGTGCGGTCGTTAAGCAAATCCAGGTTACCCCATGCTTATCAGAAGATGGCTGGAAAAGTCACAAATGGTGATCGCCTAATCCCCAGGACATTGCAAATACATGAATACATACTGGTTGCCAAGGATCGTTTGACCGTGGGGATGCTACAACAGCTCTAAGTGTCAAGACCAGTTGTAACTTTTTTCAGTGCTGTTGTAACTTGGAATGGTCACTAAACAAAACAATTGTAAGTCGAGGAGCATTTGCATTCTATTACACTTTTTCATTCAATTGCCTGGATGACAAAATAGGTAAAAGATATCCTACTCTCAAAGCTGGGTTTGGGTGGTTTCAATGGAGAATTCAGCCAAGTGTCCATAGTAATTAACAGGCGATCCGAATTCCCAGTTCTGCTACTCTTCTCCAGAGATGGGTATTCAGCAGGTTCTGACCAGTTCTGGAAAACTGGTAGCGGAAATTTTGAGTTGTTTGGAGAACCAGCCAATACCATCTCCTACTGGCCCCACCCCCATCTATTCTCCGCCTCCCGAATCCCAGCTGATTGGCTGGGTCTCCTTTGGTTGCCCTGCACAGGAGAATGGAGCTGGAAAGCAGGTTAGAGGGGTGGGGAGGGAAGGGGGGGTTTTGCAGTGTCCTTCCCCTGCCACGCCCACCAAGCCACGCCCACTACACCCTACCATGCCCACCATTCCCACAGAACCGGTACTAAAAAAAAGTGAATCCCACCACTGCTCTTTTCCTGGTGGGTATTTCAATCATCTTGGGCAGCACGGCCAAGAAGAGAGCCAGATTTTTAGAGGGTTTCCGAAGGCCAGGAGGAGCCTTGGAGCCTTGTCATGCAAGATCCTTCCAGGGATGAGGTGGAACAGACATGCCTTCTGGGTCCCACCAGATGGCGCTGCTTCTCCTTTCTTCATGTCAGGCATCATTTTGTACAGTACATCTTTATATACATCGCAATCGCTCTCAGCCAGTTCCCTTCCACCAAATTTAAGCAGCCCCAAACGTGTAAAAATGCTCCTTCTCTTTCTCCTCTTCCCTCCCCAATCTCCCCTCTTCCTCTGCCTCCTTCTCCTCTCCCTCCACAATCTCCCTTCTTCCTCTGAATAGGAATAGGAATATGCTTCGCTTTAGCGTGTGCCATCTAAGCTGAAATCTTCAGTGAGTTTATTTATTTATTTTATTTTATTTATTTTATATTTGTCAATCGCTTACAAGACACAGGTATAAGAATAAACATAGTTTTGAATCCACGAGATAGATACTTATAAGAAAAATAAAAAGAAACAATAGAAGAGGGACTAGTAGGCACGATTGGTGCAACACGCCCCCTAGAGGCCTCTTAGTCTCAAGACTTTGGCAATCCACTCATGCTCCCTCGGAAATCAGTGAGATCCATTCCAATTCAGCGGCAAGACTTACGTCTACAATCAGGAAATCAAGCCAGCACCAGGCGTTGGTGAAGTATTTGTGGAATCCGTAAGCCACCCATTTCAGCAACATCTCTAAGACAAATATGTAGGTGAAAATTTTGTCAGCATAATCCAGCATGATTTTAATATTCCTCCTTTCGCTCAAGTAAATGTCTTCAAATGCCTGAGATAAGAATGAACATATGAGTATTATATTTGCAGAATGTTATTAAATGTATTATTAAACTTACTATTTTTCTTATATATCTTTCCCTCCTTCCTTCTCTCCTTCTCCCTCTCCCTTTCCCTTTCTATCTCCCTCCCTCCCTCTCTCTCTCTCTTTCTCTCTCACACACACACACATCCACAGACACATATACATGTTGCTGGAACGTTAGACACAATGCAAGGAAGGTATAGCAAATATAAATGGAAAATGCATGAAAATTCAGGGTGAAAACATTGAGTCTGTGAAACTTCTTTTTTTTAATATAAGCCCCTTTTATTATGCTTGCCTTTGATCACAGCAATTCTTTCTCGTTTTTGTTGCTTTAGCTACTATTTTAACCCACTTTCCTTTTCCATTCTATCTCTCAAAAGTTCTCAGCCGATTAAGGATCTTGTAATACATGTGATGATGTCACAAAACCAATCAAATTTGACCGACAGCTTAGTTAGTCTAGAATTATTGATGCCTGTAACATCCTCTAAGTCTACATTTCTCCCCAGTACAGGTAGTCCTCAACTTATGACCACATTTGGGATGGAATATCAGTGACTAAATGATGTGGTTGTTAAAGAAGTCATGCAACTGTTAAGTGTATTGTGAAGTCATTAGTGAATCTGGCACTTCCCCCTTGTCAGCTGGGAAAATCACAAACTGCAATCACATGAACCTTGGATGCTGCAACTGTTGTAAATATAAGCCAATTGCCAAGCACACACATTGATGTTAAACGAATGGTCATAAGTCAAGGACTATCTGTGCTGTTTTCAAATTATCTTTCTATGATTGCAGATTCTATTCTTCTGGGTAAAGATGGGACAATCTGCCATGGTTGTTTTTTTACACACGATTCACATTGTAGACATGGTTTTCAGAACCAAGAAGAATGATCCAATACAGGTTCAGTTTTCAGCGGCAGCTGTCATTCGTTTTTCCCCCCATTGACTATTAATAAGGTACTGAAGCAAATTCTGAGCACTGATGAAATGCGGGGGGAGAGTTCATTTTGATAGGTTGGTGCCTTCAATGTGATGAAAACACAAAAACTTAAAAACTAATCAGATTTAAAAGCAGACTATGAAGGAAGCAGATATAAGCAGAGGAGTCTGTGTGGCGCAGTGGTTAGAGTGCAGTACTGCAAGCTCCTTCTGCTGATTGCCAGCTGCCTACAATTTGGCAGTTCAAATCCCACCAGGCTCCAGGTTGACTCAGCCTTCCATCCTTCCGAGGTGGGTAAAATGAGGACCCAAATGGTTGGGGGCAAGAGGCTGACTCTGTAAACCACTTAGAGAAGGCTGGAAAGCACTATAAAGCGATATATAAGTCTAAGTGCTATTGCTATATAAATGGTTTCCCATGAAAATTTTGATTAGACATTCAACCAGACCTCCAAAACAATGAGCTTTGTTTCGAAAGAATCATAGAGGTAGAGTGAGATCCAGATCTCTGTGTTATTCTTAAAAAGTAGATCGGTGATGGATCAGATTTTTAACAAAACTGCCCTCCTTTTTTTACAGGTAGTCCTCAAATTATGACCACAAGTGAGCCCAAAATTTGTGTTGCTAAATGAGACCGTTAATTGAGTTTTGTCCCATTTTATGACTTTTCTTGACACCGTTTTTTAGTGAACCTCTGCAGTTGTAAAGGGAGTAACATGGTTGTTAAGAGAATCTGGCTTCCCCATTGACTTTGCTTGTCAAAGGGTCACAAAAGGGGGTCACTTGACTTTGGAACATTGCAACAGTCATAAATATGAGTCAGTTACCAAGCTCCTGAATGTTGACCACATGACCATGGGGATGTTGCAATGTTAAAGTGCTCCATGGCTTGGGACCCGGGTACTCGCGGGACCGCCTGCTGCCACCATCGCCCTCCCGCCGGCCAGTGAGCTCCCACAGGGTGGGCCTCCTTGGGGTGCCGTCAGCTGGGCCGAGGGTGCGGGCCGAGGGTGCGGGCCTTCTCTGCAGGGGCTCCCTCCCTCTGGAATGAATTACCCCCAGAAATGTGGGCCATCACTGACCTGCAGACCTTCCGGCGCGCATTAAAGACCCACCTTTTCCAACAGGCCGATCTGGCATAGTATTAATTACTAGGTTTTAAATTTTGGAAATTTTTAACTTTTTTACCCTTTTTACTCTGCTTTTATAACATCATTCCAGCCACTAGTTTAATTTCTTTTAAATCTCTTTTAAATTTTTTATTATTTATGTCGTTTTTATCTTGGCTGTACACCGCCCCGAGTCCCTTTTTTGGGAGAGAGGGCGGTATAAAAGTGTAATAATAAATAATAAATAAATAAATAAAAGCATGAAAAACAGTCATAAGTCACTTTTTCCGGTAACTTTGTAGTTTTGAATGATTATTTCAAAAATGGTTGTAGATTGGGGACTACCAATATTTGTCTACATCAGTGTTTCTCATTTTCAGCATCTTTAGGATGATGGACCTCAACTCCCAGAATTTCCCAGCTGGCTGGAGAATTGTGGGAGTTGAAGTCCACACATCTTAAAACTCTCAAGATTGAGAAACCATGTTCTACATCAAGGGTCTTCAAACTTGGCAAGTTTAAGACTGGTGGACTTCAACTCCCAGAATTCTCCCTCCAGTCATATTAGCTCAGGAATTCTGGGAGTTGAAGTCCACCAGTCTTAAACTTGTCAAGTTTAAAGACCCTTGTTCTACATTGTTCCTTATTGGAAATGTCAAGTTCCTTTCTTCTGTTTCTGATAATGTTAAAGAAAAAGAGAGTTAACATACCAACGCTCCACTACTTAACAGAATCATGAACACAATGAAGCTTTCAAACCAGTTGTGTTCCACAATTTGGTAACATGTCTTTCTTAAATTCCACCATGTTTTCCCTGGAAACTTATTAGTATTCACAGAACACCAAGGATAATGATGAACACATCCTGAAAGAGACATTGAAGTCACAACATAAAATTACTGCACAAAGACAATTCTCATGAACAGGTTAATAATATTTTTTTAGCTCTGCATCCTGTCTTTCAAGATGCTTGGTGAACCTCTCCAAGAAAACATGACTAATCTAGTTGGCCAGATTGTTTGGGATGATGAAAACCATCATTTCTGGATGAAGAAGCGTTCTAAAGCAACTGCAATTTAAATCGATGAGGGAAGAAAAATTTATAAAATTCATAGGGGTACAGGTGATCCTTGACTTACAGCCAGAACTGACCCCAAAATTTCCATTGCTAAGCAAGGCAATAGTTAACTAGGGACTCTAGCAGTCCACCCGTGTTTACGACTATAAAATGATATAAATCTGTCAAGGGGCTCCTTACTTTCTGGGAAGCAATTGTCTGGCTGCTTGAAATCCTCATCAAGCTCAGAGACATTCTTCAGGAATTCATCTGGGTCTGTCAGATCCACAGTGCTGCCTTCTGAACAACTGGTTGAGTCGGCATTCTGTAAAACCAAAAAGACAGGCCAGGTGTTTCTCTTGGATCAGATGACCCTCGCCATTCCTAGATTAAGGGCCTAGAAAAGGCGCCACCATTTTTTTAAACATGGAATGGTAACGTCGAGGTTCTGCAATGATTTGGACTCAAATGGCAAAAGTAATTTGAAGAATATAACCCTTCAAACTTGGCAACTTTAAGACTTGTGGACTTCAACTTGAGCACATTTTAAAGGATCTGCGCTAAATGACTTGTGCCTCTTTAGCACATGCAGAGAGCAGTTCTGGCAAAGGTTCGCCTGTTTTGGACATGAATTTAAAGAACTTTAGGTCTATGGAGTTTCTCAGTCATCCAGGGCATGGTTGCCCCAAACTGAAGAAGCTTCTTGGATGAGAAGCAAACGATGAGATGTTAAGACTTCGGGGGAAAATGCAGAAGAGCAATTAAGACAATTAAAGGCCTGGAGACTAAAACTTACAAAGAACGGTTGTGGGATTTGGGTATGGCTTAGTTAGAGCAGAGATCTACAAACTTGGCAACTTTAAGACTTGTGGACTTCAACTCTCAGAATTCTTAAAGTCTTAAAGTTGCCAAGTTTGGGGATCCTAGCTTTAAACCCAACCAGATGTCTTCTTTTCTCAAAGGCCATTGCCAGATGACTGATCACACCCATGGATGCGTTAGGCAGATTTTGATCTCTGCCCAATCTTAGTCAATACAGGTAGTCCTTGATTTACAGCAGTTCATTTAGAGGGGCACTGAGAAAAAGGGACTTACGATTGTTTTTCACACATACAACTATTGCAGCATCCCATGTGATCAAAATTTGGGCTCCTTGGCAAGTGACTCATATTTATGACGGTTTCAGCAGCCCAGAGTCACGTGATCCCCATTTGTGACCATCTGATAAACAAAGACAATGGGGAAGCCAGACTCACTTAACAACCGTGTGATTAACTTGAGAATGGCATGATTCAATTAGCAACTGTAGCAAGAAGAGTCATAAAATGGGGGAAAATTCACTTAACCACTATCTCACTCAGTAACAGAAACTTTGGGCTCAGTTCTGATCATCAGTTGAGGATGACCTGTAAATTCCTCTTGAGACTGAATTCGGCTCCTGAAACAATCCTCTTTAACTATGGGGATGTTGACTGGATACTGCAGGGCTGGGCTGTTAGGGGTCCGACGGGGGCCGGGAGAGCCCCTAGCTAAGATTCTGCACAGTTCAGAGAACCCTCAAATCCTACTCCTGGCTGGCCCCGCCGACCCCTCCCCTCCCCTCCCAAGAGTCCCCACGCAGCCCGTTTTGGATTTCAAAATCATTTGGTTCCATAGCCACAATAGGCAATATCCCCATGACCTACTGTTGCGGTTGTCATCATTATCCTCATTTATTAGCTTTATTTAGACTCCAGCCTGTCACCAGAAGCTCAAGACTCAACCCTTCCTATATTGAGGTAGTCCTCAACGTATGACCACAATTGAGCCCAACATTTCTGTTGCTAAGCCAGACAGTCGTTAAGTGAATTTTACCCCATTTGATGAGCTTTCTTGCCACAGTCGTTAAGTGAATCACTGCAATTGTTAAATTAGTAACATGGTTGTTAAATGAATTTGGCTTCCCCCGTTGACTTTGCTTGTCAGAAAGTCGCAAAAGGTGGTCCTGTAACTCTAGAACACTCGAACCGTCATAAATACGAGCCAGCTGCCAAGCATCTGGCAGCGATTTATCTCGACCCCCTCCAATCGGGCTTCAGGCCCGGGCACAGCACGGAGACGGCGTTGGTCGCGTTGGTGGATGACCTCTGGAGGGCCCGGGACAGGGGTTGTTCCTCTGTCCTGGTCCTGTTAGATCTCTCAGCGGCTTTTGATACTGTCGACCACAGTATCCTATTGCGGCGGTTGGAGGGGTTGGGGGTAGGGGGCACCGTGTTGCGGTGGTTCACCTCCTTCCTCTCCGACCGTTCGCAATTTGTGTTGACGGGGGGGACAGAGATCGGCCCCGAGGCCTCTACTATGTGGGGTCCCTCAGGGGTCGGTGCTCTCGCCCCTGCTGTTCAACATTTATGTAAAGCCGCTGGGTGAGGTCATCCGTAGCTTCGGGGTGGAGTTCCATCAGTACGCTGATGATACTCAGCTGTACATCTCCACCCCGGGCCACCCCAACGAAGCCGTCGAAGTGATGTCCCGGTGCCTGGAGGCCGTGCGGAGTTGGATGGGTCGTAACAGGCTTCGTCTCAACCCGACCAAAACCAAGTGGCTGTGGTTTCCTGCGCCCAGATACAGCCAGCTGGTTCCTTCGCTGGCCGTGGGGGGAGAGGTTTTGACCCCTGTGGAAAGGGCGCGCAACTTGGGTGTCCTCCTGGACGTACGACTGTCTTTAGAAGAACACATTGCAGCCGTCGCCAGGGGGGCTTTTTATCAGATTCGTCTGATCCACCAGTTGTGGCCCTTTCTGGATCTGGGTGCACTTCGCACAGTCACTTCCGCCCTCGTTATCTCCCACCTGGATTATTGCAATGCTCTCTACATGGGGCTCCCCTTGAAGAGTCTCCGGGGGTTGCAGTTGGTCCAGAATGCAGCCGCGCGGGTGATCGTGGGTGCCCCTCGGAGCTCCCACGTTACACCGCTTCTCCGCAGGCTGCACTGGCTTCCTGTGGCCTTCCGGATTCGATTCAAGGTGGTACTGATGGTATTTAAAGTGCTCCATGGCTCGGGACCTGGGTACTTATGGGACCGCCTGCTGCCATCATCAACCTCCCGCCGCCCAGTACGCTCCCACAGGGTTGCCCTCCTTGGGGTACCGCCGCCCGGCCGCTGTCGGCTGACGGCCCCGAGAGTTCGGGCTTTCTCTGTGGGAGTTCCCTCCCTATGGAATGATCTCCCCCCGGAGATACGAGCTATGACGAATATCCTGACCTTCCGGCGCGCAGTTAAAACCCTACTTTTTAGGCAGGCTGGCCTGGCCGAGTAAATGGGTTCTGGTTTTAAACTAGTTCGGTTTTAGTAATTAATTTTTAATTTTTATCTAGATCCCTGATTTTATATTGTTGTATTTGGTTTTGATGGGACACAGCCGGAACAATCGCGTTTAATATATTTTTAACTGTATTTATAATGTATTTATGTGTTTTTAGTAGGCTGTACACCGCCCCGAGTCCCTTCTTTGGGAGAGGGAGCGGTATAAAAATATGATAAAATAATAAATAAATAAATCTGAATTTTGATCACATGACCACGGGGGTGTAAGTGTGAAAAATGGTCACAGGTCAGGTTTTTTTGGTGATGTTGTAACTTCAAATGGTCACTAAATGAACTGTTGTGAGTTGAGGATGCACAGGTAGATAAAGTGGGCTGAAATAAATTGAGCCGCTGGGTCGTCCCCCCCACCCCCCCCCCAGATAATTCCCATATGGGAGGATGAGAGTTCAAGTTCCCATGTGGAAGGTCCAATTAAATTGATTTAAGCCTCTGCGCAGGAATCTTTTCAACTGACTGCTAGGGGTTAAATGGAATTCAAGGGAGGTTGGTCTTGGGGCCCTTGTGGCTATGTAGAGATTCTAGGCTGGATCCTCTTTTCACTCCGCCCCATTCTCTGCCATTCCTTCACCTACACCTGAACTTTATCAATATATCACATTGGCAACGCTTTTCTAGGCTGTAGATTGGGGAGTGGTATTTACCTCTCTTTCCTTGGAGGCTTGTACTCTTCTTTCTTCAGGAATAGAAATTTCTGACGTCCGGCTCCAGACTTCACAGCTTTTGGCCTTTTCTCCCCTCAAGCGCAACTGGTTTTCCTGCTGAAAATCACAACAGCTGGGATTTAAATGGCTTTAATAAACCTTGGTTGCTTTGGCTACCAATAAGGCGGCCACAATCACATGATCTGTGGCACCCACACATCTCTTTTGCAGATGCCAACCCTACAGATGCCCCTGCCCAGAGTTTAAAAAACAGACCATTTTTGTTATATACAGGTAGTCCTCAACTTACAACCATTCTTTTATTGACCATTCGAAGTCACAAGGGCACTGAAAAGGTGACTTATGAGCACTCTTCACACTTACAACTGTTGCACCATCTCCAAGGTTACATGATCAAAATTCAGATGCTGGCAACTGGTTCATATTTATGACGGTTGAGGCATCCTGGGTCTTTTTGTGACCATCTGACAAGAAATGTCAGTGGGGAAGACAGATTCACTTAATGACTATGTTACTAACTTACCAGTGTTTCTCTTAACCACTGTTTCAGGAAAGGTCGTAAAATGGGGCGAAACTCACTTAACTGCTTTGCTTAGCAATGGAAATTTTGGGCTCAGTTGTGGACTACCTGTATCATTTTCCAGCAAATATCCTCATGCCTGAACCTTCTGTCATTGGATGTTCACAGAAAAGGAACGCGCACACACCCCAAAAAAATCCCACAAAAAGGCTTTAATCCCATTTTATTTTTCTAGACTCTTGCAGATATGTTGCAGCTGCTTATCCAAGAAAGAAGAAAAAAGTTTTGTTTATTAAATGTATATGCCATCCATCTCACTATTATAGTCACCCTGAGAAGCCTACAAAATGATTAAAGGATGGTACAAAATAGTATATGCATCTTCCTAGAATTTATTTACCAGCTTTCTGCCTACAGACTTGGATAAATTCTAACATAGAAAGAGAAGATGCAGGGAAATAGTTACATATTTTAACTCTTTTGCCAGGTGCCAGATTTGCCACTTCTGACAATAATTTGGTTTCCAGGTAAGCAGCAAAGCCAGGAGATATTGATGAATCAGTACTGACCCTCTAAGGCAGCATTTTTCAATCTTTCCAATATTAAGATGTTTGGACTTCAACTCCCAGAATTCCCCACATACAACATGCTGGCTGGGGGATTCTGGGAGTTGAAGTCCAGAGACACCTTAGAGCTGCCAAGGTTGAAAAACACTGCTCTAAGGGAAAAAAACCTAATAAAAAAATAACTTCTTGGAATCAAACTCAGTTCTTTTTCTTTTAATAATTTTATTGTACTTTCCCACAATTACAAATCTTTTGTGCATTCTTTACAATACTATGATATTGACATTTTCACTTATATCTACCTACCTACATATATATATATACTTTTAATTCTTATTTCTCTTGTCTAACCAGCTATACTACTTATCCCAAACAGTATAATATTCTGATTTCTCTCTATCTTGCAGTTCCAATATAAGTTTAACGATCTCTGCACAGTCTAACACTTTCTTTATTACCACATCTTTGGAAGGGGTACTGTCCAATTTTCAATTCTTGCTGCTGACACTATAGGTACGATAATATATTTGGTGTTTTTTTATTGAATTCTCCTTTAATAAAAACATTTCGGGCTTGAGTTCCATTTGAAGACCTATAATTTGGAATCAAGCTCAGTTCTGATGATTTCATGGACCCATCATAGCTATCCTTACATGGTTAGCCATTGTCTTCTTCAGAGATGGTAGTTTCAATTTCTCCACCTAGGAATCTCCTACTGTGACTTTGTGGCCTGCTGAGATGACCCGAATCTAGCTACTAACCTGCTTCGTGCACTCTGTCTCCACGACTGAGCCCAGATCTTCTGAGACGTCACTATCAGTTTCCACATGAGCAATCGGAACACAGATAAAGACGCTGGGATTGGAGATGAAGTCATCCTGATTGCTCTTTTCACTCCCTCGGGGGCTGCTGTGGCCCTCTTTGGAATTATGGCCATTGCTTCTCAGTTCTACCTCACATTTCTCCGAGTCACATTTTACTTTCTTGGTGGTGGCTTTCCCCTTCCGCCCCAGCGCCCGGAAGAAAATGGTCAAAGTGGCCTGTTTTGCAACATGAAGCCCTCTGTGGATTCTAGCAAAGGCAATCTTCAAGTTGTTGGTCTCCCTGTCATCTTCTGGGAGCTGATTGAGGTTATCGGTACTGAAGGAATTCAGCAGAAGGGCGATGAACAAATTGAGGACCTCAGAAGGACAAAGCAAAAAGTTAATAGATGCAAATTATGATTAGATGATTAGATGATTGATAGATAGATAGATAGATAGATAGATAGATAGATAGATAGATAGAGATAGATAGATAGATAGATAGATAGATTAAATAGAGAGATATCATTGATAGATAATAGATGAGTGATATAGACTGATGATAGATAAATAGATAGATAGATAGATAGATAGATAGATAGATAGATAGATAGATAGATAGATAGATTAAATAGAGAGATATCATTGATAGATAATAGATGAGTGATATAGACTGATGATAGATAGATAGATAGATAGATAGATAGATAGATAGATAGATAGATTAAATAGAGAGATATCATTGATAGATAATAGATGAGTGATATAGACTGATGATAGATAGATAGATAGATAGATAGATAGATAGATAGATAGATTAAATAGAGAGATATCATTGATAGATAATAGATGAGTGATATAGACTGATGATAGATAGATAGATAGATAGATAGATTAAATAGAGAGATATCATTGATAGATAATAGATGAGTGATATAGACTGATGATAGATAGATAGATAGATAGATAGATAGATAGATAGATAGATTAAATAGAGAGATATCATTGATAGATAATAGATGAGTGATATAGACTGATGATAGATAGATAGATAGATAGATAGATAGATAGATAGATAGATAGATGATAGATAGATAAATAGATAGATAGATGACAGATGATAGATTAAATAGAGAGACAGATATCATTGATATATAATAGATGACTGATATAGACTGATGATAGATAATGATGACAGATGATAGATTAGATAGAGAGATAGATATCATTGATAGATAATAGATGAGTAGTATAGACAGATGATAGATAGTTAGATAGATAAAGATAGATGATAGATTAGATGATAGATAGATAGATAGATAGATAGATAGATAGATAGATAGATAGATAGATAGGCAGACAGATAGATGACAGATGATAGATTTGATATAGATATCGTTGATAGATAATAGATGACTGATATAAGATGATAGATGATAGATAGACAGATAGATAGATAGATAGATAGATAGATAGATAGATAGATAGATAGATAGATGACAGATGATAGATTAGAAAGAGAAACAGATATCGATAGATAATAGATGAATGATATAGACATGATAAATAGATAATAGATTAGATAGGTGATAGATTAGATAGATAGATAGATAGATAGATAGATAGATAGATAGATAGATAGATAGATAGATATAGATGACAAATGATAGATTAGATAGAGATAGACATTGTTGATAAATAATAGATGACTGATACAGACAGATGATAGATAGATAGATAGATAGATAGATAGATAGATAGATAGATAGATAGATAGGCAAGCAGGCAGGCAATAAAGAGAAGGAAGCAAGCACAGGGAGACTCACCACTAAATTCCCAATCACCATCACCAGCACAAAGACCAGCAGGCACAGGGACCGCTCAGCCACCACCATGCAGTGCCACATGGTCTCAATCCATTCCCCACACAGGATCCGGAAGATAATGAGGAAAGAATGAAAAAAATCCTCCATGTGCCAGCGCAGTTTGCAAGTGGGATCTAACTTCTTGCAGGAGCTTTTATAACTGTTCCCAAACAGTTGCATCCCAAAGACAGCAAAAATAAAGACGATAATGGCTAGGACCAGGGTGAGGTTGCCCAGAGCATCCACCGAATTTAAGATGATTTTTATGAGGGTATTTAAGGTGGGCCAAGACTTTGCCAGCTTGAAGACTCTCATCTGTTGAAGAAAAAAAGGTCAAACCAGTTTCAAATCAGTTTTAACACTAACAGAATAATTTGTCACGTTCTGAGTTCAAAGCTAAGGGAAGCGAGAGGTCAAAAAAGTTGAGATAAAGAGCCACAATCATGACTCCCTTTCTTAAACATTCATCCCATCCCTGTCAGTGATCCATAAATTATTGGTGGTAGTCCTCAACTTACAACAGTTCATTTAGTGACTGTTCAAAATTACCGTGGCACTGAAAAATGTGACTAATGACTGTTTTTTCGACCTTCGCAACATCCCCATGGTCATGTGATCAAAATTCAGGCCCTTGGCAACTGACTCGTATTTATGACAGTTGCAGTGTCACCTGGTCATGTTTTACGACCTTCTGACAAGCAGAGTCAATGGGGAAGATAGATTCAGTTAGAAACTGGGCCACTAACTTATCAGCTGCAACGATTCACTTAACAGCCGAGGCAAGGCAGGTTGTCAAATGGAGGAAAAACTCACTTAACAAATGCCTCACTTAACAACATAAATGTTGGGCTCCGTTGTGATTGTAAGTCGAGGACTACCTACAGCTGCGAAACCACAGAACGAACAGTTACCAGCCTCAAGGTTCTCAGGACAGAAAAGCTGCCCTTTTTCCCGCCCTTCTTTCCTTTCTGGTTCTCTTTCGTCTCGGTAGAGGTGCTGAGCTCGACTATGCTGATCAGGACAATCACGCTGTCGAAGACATTCGAGCGTTGCTGAAAATAATGGTAAGGGTCCATGGCGATGATCTTCAGGATCATTTCTGCTGTGAAAATGGCTGTGAAAATCTGTCAGATTTAGAGAAAGAAGAAATAGCAATGTCAAGTCCTGAGGAAGGTGAGATGTTTTCATTCTGCCTTCATTACTTTTCAAGATGGTGAACATACCTAATACTCCTTCTTCCCCTTCTTTTTCCTACAACAACCCTGCGAAGTTTCATGCCTAAGGCAGGACTAGAACTCCCAGTCTCCTGGTGATTGGCCCAATGTCATCCATTGGCTTTCATGGCTAAGGCGGGACTAGAACTCCCAGTCTCTTGGTGATTGGCCCAATGTCATCCAGTTGGCTTTCATGGCTAAGGCGGGACTAGAACCCCCAGTCTCCTGGTGATTGGCCCAATGTCATCCAGTTGGCTTTCATGGCTAAGGCAGGACTAAAACCCACTGTCTCCTGGTGATTGGCCCAATGTCATCCAGTTGGCTTTCATGGCTAAGGCGGGACTAGAACCCACTGTCTCCTGGGCCTTCATGATTAGAACAAACTGACTTTCTCCTAGTCTTCTATATATTCAATTCAGCCCTTGTTTGTCACAGTCATGTGACCCATGATTGGTTGTTTTATTATTATCAATACAGACACAGAGAAGAGTCAACAAGAAGACTCAAAACATAAAGATGGCAGCTATGACCACACAATCAAAGGCTTGCCCCTTTTTTATCAATACAGATAATCCTTGACTTTCAACAGTTCATTTAGGGACCGTATAAAGTTACAACAGCACTGAAAAAAGTGATTTGCGATCGTTTTTAACGCTTACAACCTTTGGACCATCTCCATGATCATGTATCAAAATTCAGGTGCTTGGCTGTGCTCCAAGGTCATGTGATCCCTTTTGTAACCTTCTGACAAGCAAAGTCAATGGGGCAGCCAGATTTACTTAACAACCATGTTAACCATAACTGCATTTAATAATTTTGGCAAGAAAGGTCACAAAACCTTTTAACAAATGTCTCACTTAACAACAGAAATTTTGGGCTCTGTTGTAGTTGTAAGTCAACGATTACCTCTATTGGGAGCAGGGATAGAGATGGGAGTAGCTCTGAACAGCATCCTTCTGCATCGTGTGTCTCTTTGTAGGTTTGTTTATTTATAGCAACATGTTTAATATTTTTTAAATAAATCACATCCTCCTTTCTTGCAAGTATAACCTTGGTCAGCTGACAGTAAATTAAGATTCCCCAGAAATCATTAGCAAAGAAGTTGCAACAGCAATCAGTATCCCATGTGCCAAAGATACAATGATATCCTTTTGTGTTTCAAATCAAGAAGAAAAAGAAATCCATAGAAATCTCCTAACACTCCAGCCAAAGGGATCAACCAAATTTTTAGCATCTTACGGATGCTAAAACAGGGGTAGATTATCTTCTGCTTCAGGGTTTGCTTACCATGTTACCACTCGAAAGAGCTTGCTCAAATTGGGGGGTCATTTTGTAGTGGTCCAAGGCCATGAAAAGAGTGTTCATCACAATGCAAAGTGTGATGATGAGATCGGTAAAGGGGTCCATCACAATCACACCCACTTTCTTCTTTATTTTCTGCCACAGAGGACAACAGTTCCAGATAAGATACTTGCGGGCTAACTTGTTCAAGAAGCGAGGCCATTTTCGATCTGATTCTTCAAGCTCTAAATAAGGAGAAGGAGAAGGAAGAGGAGGAGGAGGAGGAGAAGAAAAAGAAGAAGAAGAGGAGAAGGAGAAGGAGAAGAAGAGGAGGAGGAGGAGGAGGAGGAGGAGGAGGAGGAGAGGAGGAGGAGGAGGAGGAGAAAAAGAAGAAGAGGAGAAGGAGAAGAAAAAGAAGAGGAGAAGGAAAAGGAGAAGAAGAGGAGGAGGAGGAAAAGAAAAAGAAGAAGAGGAGAAGGAGAAGAAGAGGAGGAGGAGGAGGAGGAGGAGGAGAGGAGGAGGAGGAGGAGGAGGAGAAAAAGAAGAAGAAGAGGAGAAGGAGAAGAAAAAGAAGAGGAGAAGGAAAAGGAGAAGAAGAGGAGGAGGAGGAGGAGAAGAAAAAGAAGAAGAAGAGGAGAAGGAGAAGGAGAAGAAGAAGAGGAGGAGGAGGAGGAGGAGAAGGAGAAGGAGAAGAAGAGGAGGAGGAGGAGGAGAAAAAGAAGAAGAAGAAGAAGAGGAGAAGGAGAAGAAAAAGAAGAAGAGAAGGAAAAGGAGAAGAGGAGGAGGAGGAGAAGAAAAAGAAGAAGAAGAGGAGAAGGAGAAGGAGAAGAAGAGGGGGAGAAGGAGGAGGAGGAGGAGAAGAGGAGGAGGAGGAGGAGGAGAAAAAGAAGAAGAAGAGGAGAAGGAGAAGAAAAAGAAGAGGAGAAGGAAAAGGAGAAGAAGAGGAGGAGGAGGAGGAGAAGAAAAAGAAGAAGAAGAGGAGAAGGAGAAGGAGAAGAAGAAGAGGAGGAGGAGGAGGAGAAGGAGAAGGAGAAGAAGAGGAGGAGGAGGAGGAGAAAAAGAAGAAGAAGAAGAAGAGGAGAAGGAGAAGAAAAAGAAGAAGAGAAGGAAAAGGAGAAGAGGAGGAGGAGGAGGAGGAGAAAAAGAAGAAGTGGAGGAGAAGGAAGAGGAAAGGGAAGAAGAAGGAGAAGAAGAAATAAAAATAAAATAAATAAATAAATATAACAGATTTTCCAAATTTTACAATTTCTATTGGAAGGGAATTGCTACAGTAATAATCTTACTTAAGCCCTCAACAGCCATTCATTTAGTGACAATTCAAAGATGCAGCAGCCATGAAAAAAGTGACTTAGGACTGATCTTTATACTTACGACATTTATTTATTCATTTATTTATTTAATATACCGCCCCCTTTCCCGACGGGACTCGGGGCGGTGTACAGCCGAGTAAAAAACCACAAATATAAATACAATCATTAAAATAGAATTAAAAAGGATTAAATTGATGGCTGAAAGATAAAACTAATCAAGAGAATTTAAAAAATAAAAACCATTAAAATCAATTAAAAGCCCTACTAATAACTCTAGGCCAGACCGGTTTGATGGAAAAGATGGGTTTTCAGCGTGCGCTGGAAGGTTTCTGGGTCAGGGATAGTCCTCATCTCCGAGGGTAGTTCGTTCCAAAGGGAGGGTGCTCCCACAGAGAAGGCCTGCACCCTCGAGGCCAGCAGCCGGCATTGCCCAGCTGCCAGCACTTCGAGGAGGCCCACCCTATGGGAGCGCACTGGCCGACAGGAGGCCGATGATGGCAGTAGGCGGTCCTGTAAATACCCAGGTCCTAAGCCATGGAGCGCTTTAAAGATGACCACTAACCTTGAATTGCACCCAGAAGGCCACCGGAAGCCAGTGCAGCTCGCACAAGAGCGGTGTAACATGGGAGCTCCGAGAAGCCCCCAACACCACCCGTGCGGCTGCATTCTGCACCAGCTGAAGCCTCCGGATGCTCTTCAAGGGGAGCCCCATGTAGAGAGCATTGCAATAATCTAGATGGGAGATGATGAGGGCAGATGTGACTGTGCAAAGTGCATCCCGATCCAGAAAGCCGCAACTGGTAGATCCTATGGATCTGACAAAAAGCCCCCCCTGGCGATGGCTGCTATATGATCTTCTAACGACAGCCGTACATCCAGGAGGACACCCAGATTGCATGCCCTCTCTGTGGGGGCAAGAATTTCTCTCTCCACAGCCAGCGATGGAGTTAACTGGCTGTATCTGGGAGCCGAAAAACACAGCCACTCAGTTTTGGCCGGGTTGAGTCGAAGCCTGTTTCGCCTCATCCAACCCCGCACATCCATGGTCTCAAGATCAAAATTTGGGTGGCTGGCAACTGACATGTATTTATGACAGTTGCCTTGTCCCAGGGTCATGTAATCATCAGTTAAGAGCCTGGTGGCCCATAAAGAGCCACGGTGGCACAGTGGTTAGAGTGCAGAACTACAGGCTCCTTCTGTTGACTGCCAGCTGACTGCAATTTGGCAGTTCAAATCTCACCAGGCTCAAGGTTAACTCAGCCTTCCATCCTTCCGAAGTCAGTAAAATGAGGACCCAGATTTCTGGGGGCAAGAGGCTGACTCTGTAAACAGAGCAGGGATCACCAACCTTTTGGACCTCAGGGACCACCAAACTCATCATTTTAAATTCCGTGGACCATTAATATGAATTTTGACTGACAGTGGTTTGCTGACGTTGGTGGGAAAGTCAGTCCCATATTCCAAAGCTGCAGTAATCACAGGATTGGCCCTTTGGTCATCCCGGAGAAACTGCTCCTCCAGTCCACAGCAGGCCAGTGCACCCGGGTGGAAGAGCAGCTGCCAGTCCTATAACTACTGCAGCTCTGGGATATGGAACCAACTTTCTCACCAACATCAGCAAGCCACCCGGGGATGGATTTCCTTCCCCCGCCATTGGTCTTACCTTCCAGTTCCAGCTTGCGTGTCTCTATTCAAGGTAAAGTTTGTGCTCGGCCGAAGGGTGGGGGCCAGTGGGTGGGTGGGCCATGTGAGCAGTGTAGTCTTGTGTTCTTGCACAACCTGGATTAATTGCTTGGGGGGTGCTTTGGGGGGGACATTTCTCTGCAAAATTTTCTCACAGTGGTCCCCGGCTCACTGGTTGGCAACCACTGGCTTAGAGAGGCCTGGAAAGCACTGTGAAGCAGTACATGTCTAAGTGCTTTTGCTATTTATTATATTCCCAGTCAGCTTCCGACTAGCTAAGTCCATGGGGGAAACTGGATTCATTTAAAGATTGCATGGTTCACTTAACAATGATGGCAAAAAGGTCATGTATCGGGCAGGGACTCATTTAACCATCACCTAGCTTATCAACAAAAGTTCTGCAAAAGAAAGCTTGTACCTTCAAGGACACTGGTGATAATGCTGACCGCACTCGCTGCCCGTTGTCTCTGAAGTGGCTGGTTGTAATAATCAACTGACAGTCGATGAACTTGGACCATCTTGTTAGCTTCGTCATACAAAGACATCTGCATTGAGATACGAAACAATTATTCCTGCTCTTTGGACAAAGATGTGACCATTTATACCATCAGGCAAGTCAAAGGATTCTTGAAACTGAAATGTGAGTTCCATACAGGTAATCCTCGACTTACAACTGGTCAGTTAGCAATTGTTTGAAATTACAATGAACCTCCCAAGCAGTGGTGGGATTCAAAAAATTTTATTACCTATTCTGTGGGCATGGCTTGGTGGGCGTGGTGTGGCTTGGTGGGCATAGCAGGGAAGGATACTGTAAGATCTCCATTCGCTCCCCACTCCTGGGGGAAGGTTACCACCGGTTCTTTCAACTACTCAAAATTTCCGCTACCGGTTCTCCAGAACTAGTCAGAACCTGCTGAATACCACCTCTGCTCCCAAGGTTACTTACGTTCCAGAGTTCTGATGGCGGCATGTTTGCATGTGCGCGCATACACACACACATATACATACACCACAGTCACATAATGACATTTCTGGTATACAGAAATTGTTCAACTTTTCAGCCATTTCTGCTAAAAAAGAAGCTATAGAACATATTGACTGACTTGACCTTGTGTTCCTTCCTGTGTTCCTTTTCAAATTGATAAGAAATTATAGCTAGTTCTGAAGAAGCGGGTGGTAAATACAAAAAGCATCCTTAATTTAACCCCAATTCTATATTTTTTTACTCTGTTGCATGCCACCCAGAATCTGTAGGGCAGGAGGTGTTATAAGAACTGTGGTATTAATAAACAGATAAGGAAATAAGGGTGTTAGGACATTGCAGTATTATATTATTATGCAGCATTACATTACATAATATTATATTTGGCATTCCTTTTTTTCTTTCAGACCACATTTTACTACTATCTTTTTTTAAAGGGTACTATTCTGTCAGAAAATTGTCCAGTGGGTGTCCAAACGAAGTCAGAGATGCTGACCCGAACTTGTAGTTTTATATAAATAAGTATATTTTACATCTATATATGCAGTGAACAAGATAGTCAGGCAAACAGGAGCATCGTGAGGTAAATTGCAGAGCCCAGAGAAGAAAAAAGGCAGGAAAAAGGGTAACGCCCACTCCACACCCACAGCAACCAATCACAGTGAAGATTGCCTCATGCAGGAGCCAGCCCTTTCCCATCAATCAAATATAATGGTATGTTCTGGTTCATTGTATAACTCCACTGTTCCAGCTACTAACTTTAAATCTCTTAATACATTCCAACAAAAGTAGCCAAAAATCCAAAGAAATTCTGTCACCCTTTTTCAGGCTTTTATTTAAAAGACAGATGTTTTCGTGAGTTACTGCCCATCTGATGCGCAGAGCGGCTTGACTGAAGAAGGATTTAAATTGTAAATGTGTACATTGCAAACTGCAAATGTGATTTTTAATATACAACTATACTGCTTACTCTCTCTCTGTCATCCTGCCCCCGTTCCTCCCTGGTAATAAGCCGTCCCAATCCTGAGAGGCCCTGGACCGCCTTGTCCTGCTCCTCCCGACATTCCTCCAAAGCCAATGAAGCCACCCCCTCGATCTCTATCAGTTCCAGCTCATCTGCAAATTCAGGCTCTGACGGGGCATGACAGACTACTTGTATGCTCTGCAGTACAGTTGATATGCTCACACAGATATGACCTCCTTTTATGAAAATATATTAGCCTGTGTTGTCCCAAAGGACCATTGGCTTATTTGGGGCCCTTCAAAAAACACCCCTATCAAATGTATAACAACGTGCACAACTCTAATGTATAACTACATCTGCATCATGAACAGACACAGACTTCAGAGGATAATTAGGACTGCAGAAAAAACAATTACTATCTTCCACGGAGGACTTGTATACTGCATGAGTCCAAAAGAGGGCTGTGAAAATATTTACAGACCCCTCACATCCCGGACATAAACTGTTTCAACTCCTTCCCTCAAAACGACGCTATAGAGCACTGCACACCAGAATAACTAGACACAAGAACAGTTTTTTTCCCAAAAGCCATCACTCTGCTAAACAAATAATTCCCTCAACACTGTTCAAATATTACAAAGTCTGCACTATTTATTTATTTATTTATTTATTAGATTTTTATATCTCCCAAAAAGGGGACTCGGGGCAGTGTACAGCCAGATAAAAATAGAAACAAGATATAAAATTGTACAATTAAAAGCAATTTAAAATGATTTAATTAATGGCCGAGTTATAAAATTATCAAAATGCATAAAAAACAGGTAAAAATTTAAAATGCCAAATTTAAAACCCCACAATTATTACTGAGCCAGGCTGGCATGTTGAAAAAAGTGGGTCTTTACTGCACGCCGGAAGGTCTGAATGTCGGTGATGGCCCGTATCTCCGGGGGCAAGTCGTTCCAAAGGGAGGGAGCCCAAGCAGGAGATCCTCGGAGCCACCAACCGGTAACACCCAGCCGGCGGAACCCCGAGGAGGCCGACTCTGTGGGAGCGCACTGGGTGGCGGGAGGCCGTTGGTGGCAGCAGGCAGTCCCGTAATCTTACTGTTAATCTTCTCATCACTCCTTATCACCATCCCCTCCCCCTTGTGACTGTGTGATTGTAACTTTGTCGCTTGTACACTTGCAATTTATATTGACTGTTTCCTAGTATGATTTGATTGCTTATTGTACCTTATGACTATTATTAAGTGTAGTAACTGATGATTCTTGACTCTTGGCGAATGTACCTTTTCTTTTCATGTATACTGAGAGCATTTGCACCAAGACAAATTCCTTGTGTGTCCAACCACACTTGGCCAATAAAGAATTCTATTCTATTCTATTCTATTTTATTCTATTAAGCCTAGCCATGCATGAAAGAGCAAACAATTGCTAATATTTTCAACTCACTTGGCTGCTCATTCTGGGATTTTCCATAACAGGAGGAAGCAACAAGCCTTCTCCTGAAAGAGGTTCCATGTTCAAAGACCTCAATCCACCAGGTCCCACCATGGAGATCATCCCGTTGCAATCATCTCCGGCATTCCATCTATTGGACTGCATGTAGTTAGGAGTAGCTGGATGTGATCCATAGCTGGCTTGACTTTGGGTGCTTGGACGCCTTACTATGCGTGTAGGCAAAGCACAGCCGCGTTGGAGCTCCATCTCCCCAGCACTGTTGGATTCATCATCCCCAAGTTCAGCCTTGGATCCAGTCTCTTTCCCTGATAGGTGGAAATTGAAGATACTCCCGTGACTTGGCCTCCGTTTTGATGGGTTTGAAGAAGGCCCATAACCATAACTGAAGATCTGCAGGGAACAAGGATGGGAAAAATGAAATGCAACACAATATTGGCATATGTTGGTTTCTATAGCTAGGGAAGTTCTCAATTGGTACATTTTTTTTTTCACAATTTAAGCTTCAGTTTTGCAAGAGCCTTTTCTCAAAAGTTAAAAGGAAGGAGGGTATTACAGATAGTTCTCAAATTACAACGACAATTGAGCTGAAAATTTCTGTTGCTAGGCGAAACAGTTGTTAAGGGAGTTTTACCCTATTGTACAACCTTCCTTGCCACAGTTGTTTAGTGAATCATTGTGGTTGTTAAGTGAATTGTTAATGTGGTTGTTAAGTGAATCTGGCTCCCCCATTGACTTTGCCTATCAGAAGGTCACAAAAGAGGATCACATGATCCTGGGACACCACAACTGTCATAAATATGAACCAGTTGCCACGCATCTCAATTTTGATCACATGACCAAGGGGATGCTGCAACAGTCGTAAGTGTGAAAAACAGTCATAAGTCACTTTTTTCAGTGCCGTTTTAAGTTCGAACAGTCACTAAATGAACTGTTGTAAGTCGAGGACTACCTGTACTGTATATAAGTAAAACCTAACGCTAATGTACTGTTTTCCGATGGCTGTCATTTGATGCTGGCCCCGAATCTTCCATTCCTAAGGATAGTTTCTTCCTTCGGTTGCTTCGTTCTTTGTCTTCCTTGGATGCTGGAGATACTTCAAAGGAGCTAAGAGACATGCTGTCATTTTCTTTGGCATTTAATTCCTAGATTGTAGAAAGAGTGAAAGGGAACTATGTAATTCTATTTTCACATACATTTTTTTTTAAAGATCACTATTTATAAGGACAACATCCCAGTTACAGCTGCTGGTTTACCTTGCCTGTCTAAAATGCTCCCAAAGTCACTGTGGTCTTTTCTCAATTGTAAAATGTTTAATATTCTTCTTTTAAGACTGCAGAAAAAACAATTACTACCAACCTGCCTTCTATGGAGGACCTGTATACTGCACGAGTCAAAAAGAGGGCTGTGAAAATATCTACAGACCCCTCACATCCCGGACGCTATAGAGCACTGCACATCAGAACAACTAGACACAAGGACAGTTTTTCCCCGAACGCCATCACTCTGCTAAACAAATAATTCCCTCAACACTGTCCAACTATAAAGTCTGCACTACTATTACTATTAATCTTCCCATCACCCTTTATCACCCATCCCCTCCCACTTGTGACTGCAGGACTGTAACTTGGTCATTTGTATCCTTACGATATTTTTTATTGACTGTTTCCTAGTATGATTTGATTGCTTATTGTACCCTATGACTATTATTAAGTTGATTGCTTATTGTACCCTATGACTATTATTAAGTATTATTACCTTATGATTCTTGATTCTTGATGGATGTATCTTTTCTTTTTATATACACTGAGAGCATTTGCACCAAGACAAAATTCCTTGTGTGTCCAATCACACTTGGCCAATAAAGAATTCTATTCTATTCTAAAAATATATCTGGCATATTGTTGAAAATCCAAAGCAGATAACCTTCAAAAGTATAACAGAACAGTAGTTCTCCATCTCCTTCCCTAACATTGTCTCCAAATATATTCATTTATTTGAAATTTCCATCCTATCTTTCATACAGGAAGTTCCAGGCCACATACAAAATGTTCCCTCTTGGCTAATCTGAGCCACTTCCTTCTTCCTTTTTTTCTGGCACACATAGATATGGTATATATTCTTGGTCTCACTTCCTCGTACGGTAAGCTTTAGATTTTGCTATCTCTATCAGCATTTCCTATAAATAAATCTCCTTTCTGTTGTAGACACCAAACTTGCTTTAACTAGTCAAGCCAGATGGTCTTATAAAAGTGTTGCATAGGAATCATGGCGGCTCAGTGGTCAAAATGCATATTGCAGGCAACTCTGCATTCCCACAGCCTGGAGTTCGATCCTGACCGGCTCAAGGCTGACTCAACCTTCCAATCCTTCTGAGGTCTGTAAAATGAGGACCCAGATTGTTGGGGGCAATAGACTGACTCTGTAAAAATTGCTTAGAGAGGGCTGTGAAGCACTAGGAAGCGTATACAAATTTAAGTGCTATTGCTATCATTGCTATACAAGCCCAGGAGAGGGTTGAGATCATTAAAAAAGTCAATATGGTAGCCATAAACATACAATTGAAACCCCTCCCTATTTTCTGCACATCATGAAACATGTAAAAATGTGAGGAGCTTCAATTACATATTTGTAACCAACATCTTTTTGGACCTTCTCTGCGCAGGTTTATCTTGTCTGTCACAAGCAGATTTTTGTAATGACACGATGTTCTTTTAGTCGTTTTAATGAAAGCAACCAGACTTATAGGCACCTCTTGTTCTTTTTTTAGCATTTCCATGGTTTCCCGAAATTTTCTCTCTTTGGCCTCTGTTTCAGCAATGGTGGCCTTGCTCTGTTCTTCATAAGCCATGGTGACCACAGCTAAGATTAGATTGACCAGATAAAATGAGCCCAGAAAAATGACCAGCACGAAAAACAGCATGTAGATCTTCCCAGATACTCTTAGTGTCTGAAATTAGAAGAATATATTAAACAATTGTGAGAAGTTTTATATCAAACTATATTATTCTTTATACTGTTTCCATCTTCCCTTAAAACATTAACAGAATCTAGAATGGTCTGAGAACCACTAGGTAACTGACAGTCAAGCTGAAAGAATTAAAAAATAGCAAATGGAGGGAAATCCTTTACCCAAACTTCCTCAAAGACCAAATCTTTTCTTAAAAACTTCCAGTGATGGAGCACCAGAGGTGGGTATTCAGTAGGTTCTGACCAGTTCTGGAGAACCAGTAGCAGAAATTTTGAATAGTTTGGAGACCCAGCAAATCCCACCTCTGACTGGCCCCGCCAACCCTATCTATTATCTGCCTCCCGAGTCCCAGCTGATCAGCTGGGTCTCCTTTTGTTGCCCTGCACAGGAGAACAGAGTTGGAAAGCAGGTTAGTGGGGTGGGGAGGGAAGGGGTTTTTTTCAGTAATCTTCCCCTGTCACACTCACCGCCACGCTCACCAAGCCACACCCACAGAACTGGGAGTAAAAAAAAATTGAATCCTACCACTGTGGAGCACCTGCAATTTCTGAAGGAAAGCCGTTCTACTGATTAGTTGATCTCACTGTCAGGAAATCTCTCCTTAATTCTAGGTTGTGTTTCTCTTTCCAGCTCTTACTTCCTGTCCTGCCCTCAGACGTTTCAATTTCAGCCGTTCCCTCCTAGTTATTCCCATTCTAGAGCTGTGTGATATTATGTCAGTGGAAACACACACTCTGCTAAGGGTGTAATTATTTTGATAAACGTGCAATCAAGATTTATAGTGGATTGAGAAATCAGCAATCTGGGAATCTTTTTTAATATTGGTGATTAAATGTTATAATTAACATCTTGAAATAATAACGGCTGGAGAGACGTTAATAAAGTTTTAGCCCCTTTATTCAATCAGAATAGGAATAGGTTACCTAAAAGATTAGCTCTATAGGTCCTGCTGTATTGTCTCACCACTGGGGGCAGTAGGACACTGAACATCAAGGAATACAGTGCGTGAAGATTATATTCTCTATAGGATCCTTATCCAAGTTTATTCTAGTTACCCAGCTAAAGCAAGCAAGCAATTATATTTGTACACTTCTCTCTAAGGGAGATGGGTGGGTTTTAAATTTTGATAAATAAATATTGGGTAGCAAAGATATTGTAAGATGCTGAAGGCAAAGACTGATTTTAGTCAATCAAAATTGAGCTGGAAGAGACTTAGGAGGTCTTCTAGTCCAACCCCCTACTGAAGCAGTAGTCCCTATACCATTTCAGACAAGTGGTTGTCTTGTCTTTAAAAACTTCCAGTGATGAAATAGCTACAATTTCTGGAGTCAAGTACTTCCATTGGTTAATTGTCCTCATTGTCAGGAAGTTTCTCCTTAGTTCTAAGTTGTTTCTTTCTTGGATTAGTTTCCATCTATTGCTTCTTGTCCTGCATTCAGGTGCTTTGGAAAATAACTTGGCCCCCTCTTCTTTGTGGCAGCCCCTCAAATATTAGAACATGTCACCCCTAGTCCTTCTCTCTCTCTCTAGAATGGCCATATCTAATTCCTGCAATGGTTCTTCATGTGTTACTGACAATGGCCAAGGGATTATTTAATGTTGCATGGGAGAAGGCAAAGGGCCAGCACTTCTGCATTTTGCTAAGAAAGCCACATGGCTAGACAAGCAAAGGGTGTGACAATAGGAAGTCATTTGATTGGATCAACTGGGTTAAACTGTGGATCAACTTCAGGAAAATAGCAATCTAGAAAGTCTCATTGTCCTTATGAAAACGTGTATGTTGCTCAGGAAATCACAATATGAGAAAAACACAGTGAAACAGACTGGTTCTGTTTCAGCACAGAAAAGGGTGTACATTCCTTAGTTGAATGGGATAATAAAGATAAATGAATATTTCAGCTAGATCAGATCATGCATTCTCTCCCAGCAGTGGAATGTGCGGTGCATTGTTTGTAGTCTATGGTACTTTAACAAAACACTTCTGGAGTATTTCTGAGCTGAAGGGGTTTAGTTATGTACAAGAACTCTGGATTAAATTCATTTGTTCTACTTATTTTAGACTATTTTCTCCACTTCAAAAGTCCCTCGGTTGTCTTATGGCCTGTCAGTCTTACAGGGTTGCTGTTACTGTGAGAGAGAAAAATGGAGAAAGGAATGCTATATTCACTGCCTTGTGATAGATGAATGAATGAATGAATGAATGAATGAATGAATGAATGAACCAACCAACCAACCAACCAACCAACCAACCAACCAACCAACCAACCAACCAACTAACCAACTAACCAACCAACCAACCAATCAGTATGGTCTTGTGTTTAAGGCACTAGGCTAGAAATCAGAGATGTTAATTCTAGTCCCGCTTTAGTCACAAAAGCCGACTGGGTGACTTTGGGCCAATCACCAGGAGATGATGAGTTCTAGTTCCACCTTAGGCATGAAAACTGGCTGGGTAACTTTCAACCAATCCCCAAGAGATAGTTAGTTCTAATCCTGCCTCAGGTACAAAAGTCAGCTGGGTGATTTTGGTCCAATCACTCTGTCTCAACCCAACCCACCTCACAGAGTTGTTGGGAAAATAGGAAGAAGAAGGAGATACGTTCCCTTCTTGGAATTTTTTATAAAAAAAATAATAAAGCTGATCTATAAATAAATAAAATGACTTTGGGATTATTAATTACAGCTTTGTAGCCCTGCCTGGTGAAGGGATGACAAATGGCTGGGCCTATTGATTAATGCCCTGTTCCTTAAGTGGAGAGGTAAGTCCACCCATCTCTTTTGCCACACCCCAAATCTTTAGGCAGTCTAACAGTAGGACTGACCCAAGCTATCCTACATTTTAACCAACTTGAGGTGTTTAAAATCAGGGATTCCAAAAACTGTGTAATGAACATCAGATTATATGTAGAATCTTTGCTGAACATTCTGTCAACTAAAAAGATACTCCTTTGGTCTTTTTAGCTGCCAGAAAAAGGGAGTGGGGAAAAACAAGGCATTCTTGAAATACCTAGATAACCAACTCAGCTATCCAAAATTGTCGGAGCATAAGAAAGTTATTGGAGAGCATGATGGATGACTCTTGGAGACTGATGTGTCCTATTGGAGAAGTCTCATCCAGGGGGTGGTGGAAAGACCAGGGTCAAGGGGGAAAATGTGTGGTGTGATTTAGTACTGGCTGCACCCAGCCACGCACCAACATGGCAATTTCTAATAAACCAATTTAGATGTGGCTAGAGACTTTTGCTTTGAATGAGGGGGATTTGTTGGAGCCCTGACACATTCTTTCTAAGACTCCAAAATAAGAAGAACTTGGCAAAAGTACAAGTTGTGGACCCCAAACATTCTTTCCATTAAAATTTTCAGGGTATTTCCCACAATTTCACATTGCCTACATGCCTAGCCATTTCTCAAACTGCAGGGATCCCCCTAATCTATGAGAGATTCCCAAGCATGAATCTATTGACTCCATTTGGTTTAATCTGTTTATCATCATTCTCAGGATGAGATCAGACCAGGAGAAAAGAGTTTTCAACTTCTGGTGTGAACCTACCAGTACTTCAGGCTGCGGGAGGTCATCATAATTAAAAATACTTCCCTGTGCTAAAAATATTCATGCTGCCATCTTTAGTTACTTTAGGATGCTTGGGGGACCAGAGACAGGATGTAAACATTTTATTAAATCAGTAAATAAACTCTGCAATCAGGTCAAAAAAAAACACCAGCAACCAAGCAGGGAACTAAGCAATAAATTTTCATCAGACAGAATAGTTGTGTGCATGGAGAGAGCTTTGTATGAGTAAATGCCTATGGAGATTCTCAATCATCGAGGTCATGGTTGTCCCAAAGATGCTTTTCCAAAAGACCACACCTAGAGTACTGCATCCAGTTTTGGTCACCACAGTATAAAAAAAGATGTTGAGACTCTAGAAAAAGTATAGATAAGAGCAACCAGGATGATTAGAGGACAGGAGACTAAAACATTTGAAGAACGGTTACAGGAACTGGGCCTGGCTAGTCTAGTAAAGAGAAGGACCAGGGGAGACATGATAGCAGTCTTCCAATATTTTACGGGTTGCCATAGAGAGGAGGAAGAGGTCAAGCTATTTTCTAAGTACCCAAAGGCCAGACAAGGAATAATGGATGGAAACTGACCAAGGAGAGATTCAATCTGGAAATAAGGAGAAACTTTCTGACAGTGAGAACAATCAACCAATGGAACAGAAGTTGCCTTTGGAAGTTGTGGGAGCTTCATCACTGGAGGCTTTCAAGAAGAAACTGGACTCCCTCTGCCAGAAATAGTGTAGGGTCTCCTGCTTCGGTGGAGGGTAGATAACCTATAAGGTCCATTCCAACTCTGTCCTAAATCTAAATCTAATCTTTAAGGAACTGGACTTTTCTATTGGTTTTTTCCTTGAAAACAAGCTTTTCAGCAGTCCCAAGGTTCCACATCCATTTGCACTGGGATCCAAATAACTCTGAGGATACAGGTGGCCTCTCAGAGTGCAAATAATCACATGACTGCAAAGAAAATGAATTTTTCTATTTTCTACCAGAACTGAATAAGCTTCTAGAACAAGAAGTGAAACCTTTCCAAGGGAAAAAAAAGAAATTCCAGTTGCCTTTTGGGAAAGCACATATGTGAGTTGCTGCAAAGCAACTTTAGCAAGCTACACAGAAGTAGAACAAGAGCTACATACACACCTGTTGGTAGAGGCGTTCCCAGTAGTCTTGCGTCATGAGGCGGAACAAGGAGAGAAAAGCCCAGCCGAAAGTATCAAAGCTTGTGAAGCCATGGTCAGGATTGTCTCCGACTTTCAGGCACACATATTGTGGTGGGCAGGACCTTAAAAAGACGGTTATTTTATTTATTTACTTATTTGATTTGTCAATCGCTTACAAGATAATAGGTATAAGTATAAACATAGTTATGAATACATGGATACATATAAAGAAAAATGTAAAAGAAACAATAGGACAGGGACGGTAGGCACGTTGGTGCGCTTATGCACGTCCCCTACAGACCTCTTAGGAAAGGGGTGAGGTCAATAGGAGACAGTCTAAGGTTAAAGTTTTTGGGGTTTGGGGAAGAAACCACAGAGTCAGGTAGAGTATTCCAGACATTGACCACTCTGTTGTTGAAGTCGTATTTCCTGCAATCAAGTTTGGTGCGGTTAACCTTGAGTTTGTATCTATTGTGTGCTCTTGTGTTGTTATGGTTGAAGCTGAAGTATTCATTGACAGGTAGGACATTGCAATGTATGACTTTATATACTATACTTAGATCGGATCGAAGGCGGCGTAGTTCTAGATTTTCTAGGTCTAGAATTTTGAGTCTGGTGGCATAAGATATTCTGCAACGAGTAGAGGAGTGGAGAACTCTTCTTGTGAAATTTTTCTGGACTTTCTCAACTGTGTTAATATCAGATGTGTAATGTGGGTTCCAGACGGATGAGCTATATTAAAGTATTGGTCTAGCAAATGTTTTATATGCCCTAGTTAGTAGTGTGATATTACCAGAGAAAAAGCTATGTAGGATTAGGTTAACAACTCTTAATGCCTTTTTGGCTATGTAGTTACAGTGGGCTCTAGTACTTAGATCATTAGAGATGAGTATTCCAAGGTCCTTTACAGAGCTTGGATCATCAACAAGGTCTTGACTATTCAGCTTGTATTTTGTTTTGTGAATTTTTTTGCCAATATGTAAGACAGAGCATTTATTTGTTGAGATTTGAAGTTGCCATTTGTTTGACCATTCTGATACGTAGTCAAGGTCTTTTTG
Source organism: Bungarus multicinctus (assembly GCA_023653725.1). NCBI lineage: Eukaryota > Metazoa > Chordata > Lepidosauria > Squamata > Elapidae > Bungarus > Bungarus multicinctus. The sequence continues at coordinate 7,421,423 of CM042840.1, read as the reverse complement.
GAGGTAGCAGTATTTTCTGTGGTGTTGAATAGCTTTAATCATCAGCGAAGAGAACACAGTTCTCACTTAAACCAGAGTGCAGGTAGTCCTCACTTAATGATTGTAATTAGAACCAGCAAGTCTATATCTAAATGATATGGTCATTAAGAGATTACTCTGCTTGTAACAATGGCAGTTCTGACAACACCCAATTGCTGCTGTTAAATGAATCCCATGCCGGGGTTGGATCCGATGGGGTTAATTACCGGTTTGATGATTTACGAGGTTTGGTGATTTATGATGTGCTTCCCTGAACTCTGCACACACGCGCCTGTAAATCATCATCAGCACGCTGCGTGCAGAGAAGCAGCCTTTGAAACATCACTTTTTTCCTGCTTTTTTAACTGCAGCTGTGTCTCGCACGGCAGCTGAAGTTGAAAAATCAGGAAATAAAGGTCAGGTAAGAGCCCGGGAGGGCATGTAGGCAAAAACATCAGCAGACATAGAACCGGTTCTGTGTCTGCTGCTCTTCAGAGCTACCGGTCCTACAGAGGTGGACAGAACCGGTTGAAACCCACCCCTGATCCCATGTGGTCGTTAAGTGAGGACCTACAGGGATCCAAGCTATTTCTGGAAAATGCCTCCAGTTCAATTCCCTTCCCCACCTATCAAAGTTAGGCCTGGCCTAAATGTGAGGTCACATCAGCTAGGAAAAGAAATCCTGCTAACTGAATTTCCTAATTGAAAATAATGTATTTTGCTATAAATGTTTTTTATGTTCTTGTTTATGCATGTGTAGCCCGTGGGATACTGTGAAGCTCTTCACCTGCTCAACTTTTGATTCACTAGATTTGACTTTTATTTTATTTTATTCAGTTTAGTTTGTCAAGCATGTAGGAGAAAACAAGTATAAGTATGAACATAACATATAAACATATAAGTATAAATGGGTATAAGTATATGCATAATAAATGAGTACGAATAAATGGGAACAGTAGGACAGGGACGGTAGGCATGCTGGTGAGCTTATGCACGTCCCCTTATAGATGTCTTAGGAATGGAGTGAGGTCCATGATAGACAGTTTAAGGTTAAAGTTTTGGGGGTTTGAGGATGTAATAACAGAGTCAGGTAGTGAGTTCCAGGCGTTGACCACTCTGTTGCTGAAGTTGCATATTCTGCAATCAAGTTTGGTGCAGTTTACTTTGAGTTTGTATCTATTGTTTGCCCATGTGTTATTGCGGTGGAAGCTGAAGTACTCATTGACACATAGGATGTTGTAGCAGACAATTTTGTGTACTAAGCTTAGAACAGACCATAGTTGGGTATAGTTGTCTAGGTCCAAAATTTAAAGCCTGGTGGCATAAGGTATTATATTGTGAGCTGAGAAGTGGAGTAATCTTCTCGTAAAATACCTCTGGACTCGTTCAGTTATATTAATGTCTGTTATACAGTGTGGATAAGTAATTTTTTTGTATTTAAGTAAGTAAGCATTTTGGTTTTGAGGCCTATGGGGGAAGATGCTAGTCCTCATATTTCTCTTACAACCCTTTGAATTGGAGACTCCTGTGTAGAATGGCTTTCAGCACCAAACTAAAGGTAGGAAGGTAGTTTGTTTGGAAAGTTAAAACTTACATCATCTAGGCTTTTAAGATTTACTTTTTCCTGGCTCTCCTGAATATTGTAATCAGCAGTTTTATTTGTCCTTTCTTGGTATTTTATTTTTTTCATTGTTAACTGTTCTCTTGTCATGGTCCAATTGCAGGATCCAAATTTAATGAGTACAGGGTAGTCCTCGATTTACAACCATTCATTTAGTTAGTGACCAATCGAAGTTACAACAGCACTTTAAAAAAGTGACTTATGCCCATTTTTCTTACGACCATTGTATGATGACCCAAAGGGGCATGGCACAAAGGCAACACAGTCACATAAGTAAGAAAAGTCCTTTTAATACCTCCAACTCTGCCTCCAATGTCCAGGTTACTTCGGCTGGAGAAAAAACTCTCCCAAAAACAGCCTTTAAGTGGAGGAAATTCAGTCCGAAAGCAAAGTACATACAAACTGTAAATAAAAATCCACACAAACCACGCTGCAGCAATTAACCTGACAGGGCAGGAGAAGGAATTGCAGACTTCAAAGGCCAACAAAACATACACAGTTGGGAAGACGCCAGGAACCCAGATAATGACAATAAAAGATAACTCACAATTTGCTTCCAACAGCTTTGCTGTGTGTAGCTTCCCTTTTTAAAAACTGTGCTCCCAGCTGAAACTAATGAAGGGAATCAGGGCCCTTTCCTTCCCCATAAGCCACACAATTCACATTGCTCCCTTCTCCATTCCTCCCTGCATACCCTAGGATTAAGACGGGGTGGACCTGGATCTTCCTCTGAATTCCCTCTTCCTTGCTCTACCTCTCCCCTGCTCTGCCCAGCTGGACTTTGCCCTTCCCTAATTTCTTCCACAGCCAACAGAGCCACATTCCCTGTCAGCTGCTTGGCCTCCCACTTCAAATCAGATTTCGACAGGGGCATGACACATTGCAGCCATCCCCATTATCACGTGATCAAAATTCAGACACTTGGCAATTGATATGTATTTATGATGGTTGCCATGTCTTCTGGGGTCATGTTATTCCCCTTTTACGACCCTCCAAGAAGCAAAGTCAATGGGGAAGCCCAGATTCACTTAACAACCCTGTGATTAACTCAACAGCAGAGTGATTCACTTAACAAAGGTGGCAAGACAGGTCATAAAACAGGACATCACTCACTTAACAGCTGTTTTTGCTTAGCAATGGAAATTTTGCGCTCAGCTGGGGTTGTAAGTTGAGGACTGCCTATGGCCACAGCAGGAGCAATAGGGGAAAAAAATTCTCCAGATTCTTATCCTGTTAAAATGCAGCCTCTGTTAGCCATCCTGAGCTTTCCAATCAAGGGGGAAATTTTCAAATGTGCAAATAACAGCTCGATCCACTTACCCTCCGTCTGAACCATTGCGACACAACAAAAAGTCCTCAGTGCCATTTTTCAATTGGTAATTTTCTGCAAAATCAGAAAGGCCAGCTCTATAAATAATGGAACAGCTCCTCGGGCACATAGTTTTCGATCGTCAAAACATTAGGATCAAACAAATCACCCCTGTTTCCCCAAACTTTCTTCCATTCCATCTCTTTTGAAGCATCTTTCTCTTAACAGTCAGTCAAAAACACACCTTTGTCCCTCTGTCTTGGATATGTTACGTTTTAAAATCCAAAATCACTAATGTGCATTTGTGCAGGAATCAGGGGTGGGATGCAACTGGTGTTACTATCGGTTTGGTGACTACGTTTTGCTTCACGCAAATGTGTGCCACATGCACGTTGGGCGCACGTGTAAAAAACCTTAAGCTGTGCAGCCCAGACAGCTGATAAGCGCTGCATACAGGTGCGCAGTATTTGAAAAGCCTCTTTTTTTCCTGCTTTTTCAACCCCAGCTGTGCCAAGCAAAGCAGCTGAGGTTGAAAAAGCAAAAAATAAAAGATAGGTAAGAGCCCGGGTGGGCAGGTGGGCCAAACAGCAGCAAACAGAGAACCAGTTTGGTGTCTGTTCCTCTTCAGAGCTACCAGTTCTATAGAGCTGGGCAGAACCAGTAGCATCCCACCCCTGGCAGGAATGTAGTTTTTAGCAGCATACTCTGAATGAAACTCTTTTTTTCCTCAAGTACAAGTACATCATTTTAAATAAAAAGAGTAAGACAGCCTCCATCCAATCTCCCTATATCCTGAAGTTTTCTAAGTCCCAAATATGGGATTGAATCCTTACTGCCTCATTCATAGAATAGAATGTAGTTGAATAGAATAGAACAGAATAGAATAGAATAGAGTAGAGTAGAGTAGAGTAGAGTAGAGTAGAGTAGAGTAGAGTAGAGTAGAGTAGAGTAGAATAGAATGTATTAGAGTAGAGTAGTGTAGAATAGAATAGAATGTAGTAGAGTAGAGTAGAATAGAATAGAATAGAATAGAATAGAATAGAATAGAATAGAATGGAATGGAATGGAATGGAATGGAATGGAATGGAATGGAATGGAATGGAATGGAATGGAATGGAGTGGAGTGGAGTGGAGTGGAGTGGAGTGGAGTGGAGTGGAGTGGAGTAGAGTAGAGTAGAGTAGAGTAGAGTAGAGTAGAGTAGAATGTATTAGAGTAGAGTAGTGTAGAATAGAATAGAATGGAGTAAAGTAGAGTAGAATAGAATGTGGTAGAGTAGAATAGAATGTAGTAGAGTAGAATAGAATAGAATATGGAATAGAAAAGAATAAGAAATAGAATAGAGTAGAGTAAAATAAGAATAGAATAGAATAAGAATAGAATAGAATAAGGGTAGAATAGAAAATAGAATAGAATTGAATTGAATTAAATTATTTTATTGGCCAAGTGTGATTAGAATTTGTCTTGGTGTAAATACTTTCAGTGTCCATAAAAGAAAAGATACATTCATCAAGAATCATCAGGTATAACACTTAATAAAAGTCATAGGGTACAATAAGCAATCAAATCATACTAGGAAACAGTTCTGGGATATTCCCTCCCCCCCACTTTCCATACACAGCCCAAAGAGGAGGCCGAAATATGCAATGAATTAATCAACATGGCAGGTGCCGAGGTATCTTACCTTTAGAGTTGATGAAAGTCTTATAGGAAATGTTATTTATGCTCTGATTGATAAATTCCATATAGTTCCTGACACATTTCTGTTTCAGGTGTCCCTTGAAGAGTTGGAGGCCAATGAGGGCGAAGACGCTCAAGCAGAAAACAGTCAAGATCATCACGTCTGTGAGTTTCTTCACCGACTGGATCAAAGCTCCCACAATGACCTTCAGGCCTTCAGAGAATGAAAAAAAGGCCGAGATCATAAGAAATGGAGAACATCAGTGCTAGTGACGTGACCTAGTTTGGGTAATGAAACAAGAAAACAAGAAAGCAACCAAGCCCAGAGAGCAACAAGGATCCTTCAGGCCCAGACACCTTTAATCTCAGTATAAAACAGATGTTGAGACCAGAGGTAAGATTCAATTTTTTTTTTTTACTACCGGTTCTGTGGGCGTGGCTTGATGGGCATGGTAGGGGAAGGATACTGCAAAGTCTCCAATCAGAGGTGGGATTTGCCAGTTCTCCGAACTACTCAAAATTTCTGCTACCGGTTCTCCAGAACTGGTCAGAATCTGCTGAATACCCACCTCTGGTTGAGACTCTAGAAACAGTGCAGTGAAGAGAAACAAAGATGATAAGGCGCTGGAGGCAAAAACATACGAAGAACGGTTGAAGCAATTGGGTATGTCTAGTCCAGGGGTGTCAAACTCGATTTCATCAGGGTTGTGCATGACCAACCATGGTGGGTGTGGCCAAGGGAACATGCCCATGGTGGGTTTGGCCAGCTCAAAGTCACTCATGTTGAGGGCTCCTGTGATGGCCAAGTGCAAAGGCAGGACTTCCCGGAGACTCTCCCTCGCTCTCATTATAATTTCTTTCCTTCCTTCCTTCCTTCCTTCCTTCCTTCCTTCCTTCCTTCCTTCCTTCCTTCCTTCCTTCCTTCCTTCCTTCCTTCCTTTTCTTCTTTTTCCTTCCTTCTTCCTTCTCCTTTTTTCTTCCTTCCCCTCTTTCCTTCTTTTTCCTTCCTTGCTCTCTTCCCATCTTTTCTTTTTCTTTCCCTTCCCTCTTTCCCTTCCTCCTTTCCTGTCCCTTCTTGCATGCTCTTCTTGCACACCCCAACTTGGGGGGCACAGGCCGGTCCTTTGTGCTTCCAGGCCAGCCTCATGGATCAGATCTACGCACCCCCTGGGCTGGTTCAGGCCTACAGGCCTTGAGTTTGATACCCTGGTCTAGTCTATTGAAACGAAGGACCAGGGGAGACATGAGAGCATATATCTCAAGAGCTACCACAAAGAAGAGGGAATCACCCTATTCTCCAAAGCACCTGAAGGCAGGACAAGAAGCAATGGTTGGAAACTAAACAAGGACAGAAGCAACCTAGAACTAAGGAGGAATTTCCTGACAGAGCAATTAATTATCTTCAGGCGTTGTGGGTGCTCCAACACTGGTGGTTTTTAAGAAGAAATTGGATAACCATTTGTATGAAATGGTATAGCATATAATACTTGAGCTGGGGGTTGGACTAGAAGACCTCCAAGGTCCCTCCCAACTCTTGATGTTTTGTTATTCTTATCACCATGAGAAATTATTCCAAAAATTTCATACCTGGGACAATGGAAATTGTTTTCAAAGCCCTCAACACTCGGAACATCCGAAGAACAGAGACATTTCCAAGTTCAATAAACTCTCCTATATACCTGTAACATCAACATAGGGTAACTGTCAGTGTTAGGGCCCCACTCTGCCTCTGGAAGAGGGGGTTGATTCTAGCTTTGTTTAAACCCCCATTAAACATCACCAATCAGTGGGAAGAAACATCTATCAGAAATTGAGCAGATCCAATCTCTGCCTAGTCCAGCAACAAAATTATTGTTGTTATTGCGGTCTGTCACAAAACCAGATGTTCAGACTGGGTTTGGCACTTTTTTGTCAACCTGTTGAGTTCTTCCCAAGGACCTATAATAGGCAGACGCTGTCATTTAATAATATTAAACTTAACATAAAGCTGCCTATTGCAATTGTTATTAAATGCCCTTGCTACCTACCTTGCCATGAGGCTACTTTAGATGGCAACAATGGTTATTGAAGCATTCTGAACTGGTATTTTTGCAAAATAAATAAGTGAAAAATAAATGCAAATATGATATATGCAAATCAGTGCAAAAAATAGACGCAAGTGGAAAGTTTGACATCTGGGGATTAATTGTTCACGGAGAACTTCAAGCCTCTTCCCCAAAGGTGCCTACAGGAGAAGCTTCAAGAACATCAGGAATAGCTGACACTCCAGAAGATAGGCTTAAGATACAGAAGGATCTTGACAGACTAGAACATTGGGCACTATCTAACAAAATGAAATTCAATGGTGAAGAAAGTAAGGTTCTACATTTAGGCAAGAAAAATCAAATGCACAGATACAGTATAGCTGGTAGTTTGCTCCATAGTATCAACTGTGAGAGGGATCTCGGAATCCTAGTGGACAATCATCTAAATATGAGCCAGCCTTGTGCAGCAGCTGCCAAAAAAGCCAACACAGTTCTAGGATGCATAAACGAATAGAATCAAGATCATGTGAAGTGTTAATACCACTTTATAAGGCCTTGGTAAGGCCACATTTGGAATACTGCATTCAGTTTTGGTCCCCATGATGTAAAAAAGATGTTGAGACTCTAGAAAGAGAGCAAAGAAGAGCAACAAAGATGATTAGGGGACTGGAAGCTAAAACATATGAAGAACGGTTGTAGGAACTGGGTATGTCAAGTCTAGAGAAAAGAAGGACATGGCGAGATATGATAGCAGTGTTCCAATATTTCAGGGGCTGCCACAAAGAAGAGGGAGTCAAACTATTCTCCAAAACAGCTGAGGGCAGGACAAGAAGCAATGGATGGAAACTAATCAAGAAGAGAAGCAGTCTAGAACTACCAAGGAGAAATTTCCTAACAGTTAGAACAATTAATCAGTGGATTAATTCACATTAATTCACAACTTGCTTCCGGAAGTTGTAAATGCTCCAACACTGTAAGTTTTTAAAAAGATGTTGGAAGTGGCAGGGGAAGGATACTATAAAATCTCCATTGAATCCTGACACCCCACTCCTGGGGGAAGATTACTGCAAAAATCCCCATTCCCTCCCCACCCCGCTAACCTGCTTTCCAGCTCCATTCTCCTGTGCAGGGCTACAAAAGGAGATCCGACCAATCAGCGAGGACTCGATGGGAGGCAGAGAATAGATGGGGGCGGGGCCAGTCAGAGGTGGTATTTGCCAATTCTCCGAACTACTCAAAATTTCCGCTACCGGTTCTCCAGAACAGCTCAGAACCTGCTTGAAAACTACCTCTGGGCAATAGGCTGACTCTGTAAACTGTTTAGAGAGGGCTATAAAGCACTACAAAGTGGCATATAAGTCTATGTGTTAAGTGCTGGTGCTATGAGTTCTTGGATCAGGTTTAGAAGGCAGTTCCTCCTTCTCGTTACTAACCAGCTATATCTGCATGCTTTCTCCACCTGAAGCCTCAGGGCTGTACTGCTGTGGTTGTGCTCCAGCCATGTCCCTCTCAGCCAGCTGTTTGACCAACTCCCTTCCAGAAGTGTCTGGGACTGGTTCACCCTCCCCCAAATTAAACTCCTTTACTCTTTTAAACTCCTTTACAAACTCTGTTACCCTTATTGACCGCACCCCATTCCTAAGAGATCTATAAGGGGCGTGCATAAGTGCACAATTGTGCCTACCGTCCCTGTTCGTACCTATTTCCCATTTATTTGTACCTAATTCCTGTATTCATACTCATGTTTATTCTTATATCTATTGTAAGTGATTGACAAATCAAATAAATAAAATAAATAAATAAATTGACCTCTGGAGAAGCTTCCGGGGGAGTCATCTCTTACACACACACGAGGTATCCCTACTTCCGAATCTTGGTAGCATTTTTAAAGAGAGAATTCCTCACTGCCTTTCAAACAGGATTATTCTCTGTACAAGAAGACATAGGAAGGGCCTCATAATTTGTGGCCTGTAATTGCCTCTTTGGTTTCCTTTCAGGAGGGTTTATGGGCTTAAAATGTGATGCTTCTTGTCAGAAAATTCAAAATATTGATCCGTTTTTCTCCCTTGACTTGAACATTCAGGCTTGGGAACATTTGCTTGATTCACTTAAGAATTGCAATGATTAGATTAATAACTAAGTAGAAAAAAAGACCAAAAAATTGGAGGCAATTCACTTAACAATTGTGTTGCTTAGCAATTGAAATTCTGGTGCCAATTATGGTCATAAGTCAAGGATGGCCTGCATTTCTTCATTATCCCCGTCCCCCAACTGATAAACCCATTCATGCATTATGAAAATTTTTGCCTAATTCTGCAAAACGAGTACAGGCAGGAAAAATTTACTTTTTCACAGAAACGCTTTTTTATTTATTTATTTTTTATTTTATGTATACATACATTTATTTACCTATTTAACTATTAATTTCATTTTTACACTATTGTTTGCAATGTCAGTAAAAAGATTGATACTACAAGTCATTCATCTCTGTTCTTCAGTTAAGAAGATGAATATGTTTGATGAAGGTTGAGAACACAAAAATGCATTAATTTTTCAAGTCAGGCTTTTGGAATCTGCTTCTAGACAACCATTCTAGGACTACAGGCCCCATCCTCCCCTACTAACATTCATGCAAAACATTTAATGGCACTATATTATTATAACTGCACTGAGCAATATCTCCTCCGATCCACCTGCAACTTGGGGACAAAGTGAAAGATTTAACTCAATATTTCTTTTTACAGTATTAAAAGCACCGTATACAGCATTAAGAGTTTTCCTGGCTAATTATTTGATCAACCAAGTTGTTCATTTTGTTGTTATAATGTTTTTTTCAGTAGCATTGTTATTATACTGGTAATGGTATCTTGGTACTCATCATTAATTGGTTCCGGGAGGCATGATGAGTAACAAAAATCAGCAAGTAGCAAAAAACAGCAAAGACCAAATTATTTTTTTCCCATAAGGAAAAAGGTAGTGAGTCATAAAGCAGCCAACACCGACATGTTCTAACTTATGCTTCAATACCAAACAAACAATTAATACTGGGACAAAATGATCATGTCAAAATGTGTGGAGTACCAAATTCTGTGAGTCTCAAAGCTGTGGAGTACCAAGGTCATCACTACCTTATTTTGTACTTTTTCCTCTATTTTATTCTACCATTTTTGTATCTTTATAACATAGGAAATAAATATAAGCTTATATTTATTTAGATACCAGTATTTGGGCTGGAAGTAAAATGAAGGGCCATCGAACAAACAAACAAATATATACTATAATTTCTTGAAAAAAAAGTTAAGGAGGCCCACTCGCTCTTTAATTATAGGTTGATCAAAAGAGAAAGCGAGCACTTACGCCATCACGATGACGCTAAAATCCAGCCAGTTCCATGGGTCACGGAGGAAAGTGAACTCATTCAAACAGAACCCTCTTGCCAGAATCTTGATTAGACATTCAAAAGTATAAATTCCAGTGAAAGTATACCTGAGTAGGGGACAAACACAGTGGTGGGGTTCAAATTTTTTTACTACCGGTTCTGTGGGCATGGCTTGGTGAGCGTGGTGCGACTTGGTGGGCATAGCAGGGGAAGGATACTGCAAAACCTCTATTCCCTCTCCACTCCTGGGGGAAGGTTATTGCAAAATCCCATTCCCTCCCCACCCCACTAACCTGCTTTCCAGCTCCATTCTCCATCCTGTGCAGGGCAAATAAAGAAGACCCAGACGATCAGCTGGGAGTCAGGGGGTAGAGAATAAATAGGGGCAGGGCCAGTCAGAGGTGGTATTTGCCGGTTCTCCAAACTACTCAAAATTTCCACTACCGGTTCTCCAGAACTGGTCAGAACCTGCTGAATACCACCTCTGGACAAAGAGATCAACACAAGTTAGGGTCAGCAGATTTTTGGGCCTTGGATGCCAATATAATAGCCTGCCCCCGCCTCTATGAAAATTTTGGGTGAGAATGCCAGATCCCATCTAGAGATCTTGGAAGATTCACCTGGAAACCTCACGTCTATGGCTACAGGTAGTCCTTTATGACCATTCATTCAGCAATCCTTGGGTAATCAGAAGCATTACCTCCACATATACCATGGCCTTCCACTCCCTGAGATACATTGTGCATTTAATTACCTGCATATTCGATTAGTGAATATGTGGCCAAAAGCAGGGAGTGATCACATTCAAGTTATGTGATTCATTCCTAACAAATCCTCGGATTATGAATATAATTGGCAGGCTCCATTATATTCGTAACTTGAGGATTACCTTTTTGTTGTCTCATCAGCTCAAGGTTGACTCAGCCTTCCATTCTTCCAAGGTGGGTAAAATAGGATCTAGATTGTTGGGGGAAATAGGCTGACTCTGTAAACTACTTAGAGAGGGCTGTAAAAGCACTGTGAAGAAATACAGTATATAAGTCTAAGTGCTGTTGTCTTGCAACAGATTTCTCTTCAGAAAGTAGTAAAGAACTTTGGGTTGGTTCAGCAATTTTGATATAAGATATGGTACATTTCTGCTGATAAAATAGAAGCCTCCATCTCTTTCACTGTTACAGTTGTTGTTTTCCCACATGCAAATTTATCTCATCTCCACTTCTTTATCAGCTTATAAATTCAGCAAGATCATCTGTGCATTTTCAAGCACATTCAACACAAGTTTCAAGTGTGCATATTTCTTGTAACTAATGTTTATTTCTTTATGGGCATTCTTCGACTTACAATCATAATGTTCATTATGGTCGTACATAATGACACTCATATAATAGGTCATCACCTGACTCACCCGATTATATAATCTTCCTTTGTGGCACTTGTGAAACAAGTAAATACTGGTTTTCAGGAAAAAATGTCATAATAGCAACAACACTTAGATTTATATACCACTTCACATTGCCTTACATCCCTCTCTAGGTAATTTATAGAGTCAGCAATCTGCGTCCTTATTTTACCAACCTCAGAAGGATGGAAGGCTCAGTCAACCTTGAGCTAGTCAGGACTGAACTGCTGACAGTTGGCAGAATTAGCCTGCAGTACTGCATTATGGCTCTTTGTAGCCATAGTCACATGACAGGGCTCTGCAAACAAATGCAAGTTGGTTGCCAAGTGCCCAAAGCCTGGTTACATGGCTGTGGGAAAGTGGAGCGGCTGTTGGAACTTTGCAACTAGGTCATAAGTACCTTTGCTGTGGGGTCAATGGTAACTTTAAATAGTTGCTAAGTGATCATTGATTGTAAATCAAGGACCACCTGTAATATCTTCAGTTTATTATTTTGAAATCAGAACACAGCATCTGAAAACTGCAGGTGTTGGTCTGCAAATATTGTTTGATGTGCCTATAGATTTGGAAGGTGTGTTTTTACTATAGGCAAATAAATATTTAGACAAAATGAATTCGGAATATTGAATGCCAGTACTCTCTTTCTCTCACACACTTACACACATACACAATTTCTAGATAAAGACACATCAATTTAAAACTCTTTGAATATTTGGAGATGGATATGTGTGTGGGGGGGGGGGAGGTATTTAAGTTTCTTCGGGTATCTTCCCACGTAATATTTGTTTTCTTATGTTTTCGCGGGTATTTATATGTATGGTATTTAGGTTTCTTCGGGTATTTTCCCACGTAATATTTTCCTCATCCTGATTGGAAAAAACCATTCAAATAAAGCAGAAAGCCAGCACCAAATTCAAACAAAAAACGGCTGCCAAGCCTGACACACAAAATTAAAAAGAACCCAATACACAAGGCTGAGGATGGCAGATGAGATTCTGCCGAAATGTCGCTATAATAAAAGCACAAATATTAAGACGTGGCAAAATACACGAAGAAACATAAATACTATATATATACATATATATATATATATATATATATATATATATATATATATATATATATATATATATATATATATATATACTGTATATATATATACTGTATATATATACTGTATATATATACAGTGTTGGAGCATTTAGATACTTCCAATTTTACGCGGAAGAAAACCTGAATTACCAAAGATCCACACACAAATACCCGCAAAACCCTCAGAAAACAAATATATATATAAAACAAATATATGTATATATATATAATTGCCTAATGGCAATTACAACTGCCTCACATGTAATACGTCCCAGGTTCAAATCCCAGTAAGGGTATGGCTAGCTGACGAGAGCTAAGTAGCTTGAAATAGATGTATCCTAGTCTCCCTTGTTAATTATTTATCAGCTCAAAAACCTAACACACACACACACACAGACACACACATATGTATATGCACATATATACATGTACATACACACACACACACACACACACACACAAACATACATATCAGAGCCTGGAATGCTTATTTCTAGGAGGTGATGTTAACATGCCAGCTATTGCAATTTGTTGCTTTGCTTGTGACCTTGTAGTTGGCCCGGCTCATTCTTCATCATTCGTGTTTGCTATAACTTGAGGCATCTCTGTCAAGCTCCTTTATATTTGGACAGGCCTGACTGTGCCTTCATAGGATGAGTCCACATGTCCAGGGATGGGGGGGAGGGTGCCATCGGTCCCTGTTCCCCAGTGGGAAGTGGTCTCTGCTCGTCCTACAGGGTCTTTCCTGGTGTCTCAGTGCTTGGTAACTACAAGGTCATGGACAAAGCAACAAATTGCAATAGTTGCCATGTTAACATCACCTCCTTGAGATAAGCATTCCAGACTGGGTCGGGCATGGGAGAACACAACAACAAGAGATAAGTCTCCTTTGATCAACATGACGGAAGCAAAAAAACCAGAGCTAATTATGGATGGGAGGCAGTTGAGGGGTCCTATTACGTGTGCATGGGCTAAATTGATTAATGATATATAAAGGCAAAGGTCTCTGTAATGGTAGCTTAATACTCTGACAATGTCAGCAGAGGCTGATGAAAGCTTAGTAAGTACATTAAAACACACACACACACACACACATAACCTTAGCAGTTAGGAAGCATGCAAATGCAAGTAGATAAATAGGTACCACTTTGGTGGGAAGCTAACAGTGCTCCATGACTTCGGACTGCGCTGGCTCAATGGCCTTGACAGATGAGCAGCGCCCCCTAGAGACTGCAACAAACTAGTAAAAGCTGCAGAAACTCCTTTACCTTTTTCACCCTTTTTTACCGGAATAATGCATTGCAATGAAAGTGGAATAATATTGCTAAAACTACTTACTCAACGTATTTGCTTGAAGAGTTCTCTTTGCTGTTTGTCTGTGATGAATCCGAAAGAGCCATGAACACGCAGTTAGTTAAAATAGTGAGCATGATAAACCAGGTAAACAATGTGAATTATAGGAGTTTAGGAAAATGATGTTTTGGGAACATGACACTAGTCCTCACTGTCCACAGCTTACAGGTACTGTCCACATAAAATTGTTGCTCTTGGGTAGGTCCGGATTCCTGATTTACTTAAAAGAGACGCAAATAAATATGGTAACTCAGAACTAGCTCGGGGAGAAATTATTTAATCTCTAAACACCAAGCATTTTCTTACATTTCTGCTGGAGAATATAGGGACTTCCACATTAAAACAAAAAACAAAAAAACCAGAGTGAAAACAGGGATAGGAAGCAATCAGGTAAAGGATATGAATGAACTAAAACTTTAATTGTCATCCGCCTAATTCTGTGAAAAGGACTTAAGATGTACAAAGCACGTGTGGCAGTAAATCGAAAGATTGTTTTCCTTTTATTCAAGACCATAAATGTCTGCAGAAGAAAAAGAAAGACATTAATTGGAAAGATTCTCATGAAACCCGGTTGCTCCCCAAAAACAGGCAGTCCTCGACTTACGATCACAAGTGATGGCAATCCTTGACTTACGACCACATATGTTGTTAAATGAGGCATTTGTTAAGTGAGTTTTGCCCCATTTTACGAACTTTCTTGCCACCGTCATTAAGTGAATCGCTGCAGTTGATAAGTTAGCAATCTGGTTGTTAAGTGAACCTGGCTTCCCCCATTGACTTTGCTTGGCAGAAGGTCGCAAAAGTTGGTCACAACACCTTGAGACACGGCAACGGACTTAAGTATGAACCAGTTTCCAAATGGCTGATTGGGGTGCTTCAATGATTGTAAGTGTGAAAAACAGTCATAAGTCCCTTTTTTCAGTGCCATTGTAACTTTGAACTGTCACTAAATGAATTGTTGTAAGTTGAGGACTTATTGTATGTCATTTTATAAAATCTATGCCCATGGTGGCGAACCTGTGTGTCATAGGTAGTACGCAGAGCCCTCTCTGTGGGCATGCGCCCGTCGCCCAGCTCAGCTCCACCGCGCATGTGTGCACACCTCTCGCCAGTCAGCTGACCTTTGGGTCTCTGCTGTCCATGTGTGGTGGGCGGGACACACATGTGCAAGGAAGGCATGAATGCAGGGCGCATGCACGGGTGGGTGCATTGCATTTTGGGTATGCACATGCGCTTTGGGCACTCAATGCCAAAAATGGGTTCACCATCACTGGTCTATGCTCTTTGGCAGAGAAAACAGCACCACCTAGAGGTAGTCCTTGATTATAACCACAGTGGGGACCAGAATTTTCCTTGCAAAATGATGCAATCATTAAGTCAGCTGTGCCTCATTTTATGACTTCTTTTGCTGCCATTGTTAAGCAAATCACTGCATTCAGCAAATCCAGCTTCCCTCATTGCCCATCAGAAGGCAGCTGAAAACTGATCATGTGACTCCGGGACTTTGCAACCATTCTAAATACATGCCGGTTTCCAAGTGCCCAGATTTTGACCACAGGGAAGTTGCAACAGTCAACAATCAAGTTTGAGGACTATTTGTCCCAAAGGCGCTTCTCAAAAAGGCAACTGGACTTTTTAAATTTTTTTTCTTGAAAACAATTTACTTCTCATCCAAGAAGTTTCTTCAGTTCTTCTTCAGCTTCTTGGATGAGAAGCAAAACGTTTTCAAGGGAAAAAACCAAGAAAGTCCATTTGCCTTTTGGAGAAACATCTTTGGGATAACCACGATCCGAATGATTCAGAATCTCCAGAGAGGATTGATTTTAAGACACTTTCTTCAGCAGCATCATAACTTCAACCAGTCGTTAAACAAATGGCCATAAGTCAAGGACTACCCATATTTCCAAAGGAAAAGTTAGGCACACAGGTGTCGTGTTTTAGATTTGCAGGTTGCAAAAGTCATGGTTGAGAACTTAAAATATGGAAGGGATGTGTGTGACCATGTTTAGTTGAACACAGAATGCGAACATACCTGATAAGAAGGGGATGGAATATCCAGAATTTAGGAATCTTGAAGAGTTGGGCAATCGGATGGTTAGAAATCCAGAGCAACATAACTAGAGCAATTCTAGAATACAGACTATTTTAATCGAGTCCTCAAACTTTGTTGAAACCCCAACAGTCCACCAATGTCTGGCAGAAGCAAAGTGATGAACAAGGCTCAAAATGACTTCCTCTTGCTTTGTCTGTGAGAACTGGCATTAAAACTTGTGCCTCTCCCCTTTTTAATTTCAGATGTCTGCCTGGAGGGAACCAACCCACAATTTGAGAATCCCTGACTTGAATAACAAAGCATGTTTTTGAGTTGAGCTTCGTTCCTAGTGACTCTGTAGACACTTTGACATAGATTTATGAACAGTAGGGAAGTGATTGCAATGAAGGATAATATTTGTAGCTCAGGGTTGAAATAAAGGTGCTCTCTGAGCTTGATTTTCTTGCAGTTGTCTCATGACCCAACTAGGTAACATCATCAGTCCTAGAAGGGGGTGTTTGCATAGAGGAGGAGGAGGAAGGAAAAGGAGGGAGGAGGAGGAGGAGGAGGAGGAGGACAAAAATGAAGAAGAGGGGGGACCTAGGGAATCCTTGGTGTTATCTGAATCTAGTTGTTTGCTTCCAGAATGCATTAATTACTAATTACTGAATGCACTAATGATGTCGCCTAGGTTGGGTAATGAAACGTCTGCAAGAAAATAACCAAGCTCAAAGATTCCATAGTCCACCCTTCCTCCTCCTCCTTTCTGCAAACAGCATTCCCTTCTAGTACTGATGGTGTTACCTAGTTTGGGTAGGGAACGTTTGCAAGAAAATAACTAAGCTCAATAGGACGCGGTGGCTCGGTGGCCAAGATGCTGAGCTTGTCGATCAGAAAGACCGGCACTTTGGCGGTTTGAATCCCTACCACAACCGTGTAACGGAGTGAACTCCTGTTCCTTGTCCCAGCTTCTGCCAACCTAACAGTTCGAAAGCAGGTAAAAATGCAAGTAGAACAATAGGGACCCCTTTGGTGGGAAGGGAACAGCGTTCTGTGCACCTTCGAAGGCGTTTAGTCATGCTGGCCACATGACCATGGAGACGTCTTTGGACAGCCCTGGTTCTTCAGCTTTGTAACGGAGTTGAGCACCGCCCCCTAGAGCCAGAAATGACTAGCACATAGGTGCGAGGGGAACCTTTACCTTTACCTTTAACCAAACTCAGAGAGCACCAAGAACTCATAGAAACGGTTTGCTACTTCCTGGGTAGCAATGTTCCTGATGTCCCAATCCAGCCTGAGCCTTCCTAGTGGTCTCTCTTCCAAGACCTCTTAAGAATTGACCCTGATTAATTTTTTGAGATCCATAAAATTTGGATAGATGCTGACTAAATAAGAATTTCAAGCAAGCATCAACAAACTAATCTCATTTTCTCTGAAAGCTCATCACAACATACGTCTGTTTACTAAGTATGCCGTTGACTCACAATAAGCCACCATACCTTGTGATCATGATAGTAGGGATCAAGATCTTCCAAGGGCTCTGCAATGAGTTCCACAGGAGGGTTTCCATAAAGGGCAGGAACTTTCTGACAAGCCTGAAGATCAAGCTGAGGCCGCAGCTTCTCTGCGGGTGGCAAGTCTTTTTTCGCCATGATACGTTTCTTGATAGCAGCCAAAGATTCAGGAGTGAATCGGTGGAAGTTTTCTGCACCCAGCAATCCTCCGGTAGCCATTTTTGCATCGTTTTCGTGCAAATGGAATGATAACCTAAGGAGATGGGCAGATTAGCCACTCAGATGCCACACTCTTTTTGACTGACATAATGAGGAAGCAGAGTAAAAAAGTACATCAGGAAACCAATCCACACCATAAATATACACCGAAATAGGACTACAATACAGATATTAGCCATAGCACTTAGACTTATATGCCACTTCATAGTGCTTTACAGCCCTCTCTAAGTGGTTTACAGAGTCTGCCTCTTGCCCTCCAGTAATCTGGGTCCTCATTTTACCCACTTCGGAAGGACAAGAGGCTGAGTCAACCTTGAGCCTGGTGAGATTCGATGTGCCAAATTGCAGGAAGCCGGCAGTCAGCAGAAGTAGCCTGCAATATTTCACTTTAATCACTGCACCACCAGAGCAGTGATTGCTGCTTGACCTAAAACCGCAATTGAGCCCAAACCTTCCATTGCTAAGTAAGGCAGCTGTTAAATGAGTCATGCCCCCATTTTATGGCCTTTTTGCCATGGTTATTGTGAATCTCTACAGTTGTTAAGTGAATCATGCAGTACTTAAACAAATCTGGCTTGCCTCATTAACTGAATTGGTTGTCTGAAGCTCCCTAGGAAGATTTTTCAAGTGGCAATTCCAGGGACATAGAGATTCTGCAACCATCATAAATACAAGCCAGTGGCCAAGCAGCTGAAGACTGATTACAGGTCTGTGGAGATACAGTACTTTAATGGTCATAAGTGTGAGAACTGGTATAAGTCACTTTTTAAATTGCAGTTGTAACTTTGAACAGTCATTAAATGAATGGTTTCTGATTTCTGATTAGCTGGGGTGGGAAGTCCTGAAGTAACGATGCCATTTTTTGAAAGACAGATAGTCCACGACTTATTACCACAATTGAGCCTAAAATTTATGTTGTATTTTACAATCTTTCTTGCCACAGTGAGTTGCTACAGTTAAGTTAGTAACCTGGTTGTTAAATGAATCTGGTTTCCCCATTAACTTTGCTTGTCAGAAGGTCACAAAAGGGGATCATACGACCACCCCAGGGACACTGCAACTGTCATAAATATGAGCCAGTTGCCACAATTCTGACCACATGACCAGGGAGAAAGTGATGCTGTGACAATCGTAAGTGTGAAAAACAGTCATGTCAATTTTTCAGTCCCTTTGTAACTTCAAATGATCACTAAACAAAGGTTGTAAGTCGAGGACTACCTATACACCAAACAGTGATAGGAAAATGTTTGGGAAATATGATCCCATGAGCCTCACACATACGCATTTAATTCTTGCCTTTCAACATGTTTTGCAGGAGTCAGAAACAATAAACCAATGATAATAAATTATCACCTTTCCATCTTGGCTTCCATCAAGCTTCATTTTATATACATTGATTTTTGTGGAATTCTTGGTGGTCTCTAAGCTTGGTTGTTTCATTGCAGATGTTCAATAACCCAACTAGGTAACCTCATCAGTATGAGTGAGTGTGGGCTTTGTTCTCTATTCTTGCCCTGATGATGTTACCTAATTCAGTAAAGAAAAGTCTACAGGCAAAGAACCAAGATCAGAAAGCACCAGAGACTCAACGCCTGAGCTACCTATATTCTCTTCTATTGATTTTTATTCTCTACACTTCACTTTTTAAGATCTCCTCAGTTCCAATCATGTTTTTCTGTCTTTCCATATCAGTTTGATTCATTCACTCTTCTTTCACAAATTTGTTTTGTAATTCAACTTCATTCATTCCTTCAGTGTGACCAAACCGTACAGTATTTACAACCTAATTCTGAAGGCAGGACAAGAAGCAACTGGTGGAAACTAATCAAGGAGAGAAGCAACCTAAAACAATGGAAGAATTTCCTGACAGTTAGAACAATTAATCAGTGGAATAAGTTGCCTCCAGAAGTTGTGAATTCTCCAACACTACAAGTTTTTAAAAAGAGATTGGATAATCATTTGTCTGAAATGGTATAGGGTTTCCTACTAGAGCAGGGGATTGGACTAGAAGACCTCCAAAGTCCCTTTTTACTAGTCACTAGTTTTTACTATTATTATTTTATTATTATTAAATTTATTTGGCGTTCATCACATGGTTCAAGGTTCTGAGCTGCTTAATTCAATCTACATTCCTCCAGCATATTCATTCTTAGCTTCTTCTCTTTTTAATTTAACACACACTCATTTTATGAAACCTATTTTCATCACTGGCCACTTTCTCAGAAGTTTCTCCTGACATATCCAACTCTCATTTGAACTTCCAGTCTACATACTCTTGCTTGGTATAAAGTCTGTTACCACACAACATCAGCTGGTTAGCCATCCAGTTAATCCTGGCCAATTAAAGGCACTCTGGACAGGTTACAATGAATTAAAAAAAGACACAGCAATAAAAGTATCCGGGACAACTCATTGCGACTAACTTGTCATGGCCAACTTGACACTGGACAAGAGTTACACTAATTTTAAAGAAATGGTGGAATAGAATCATTAAAACAAGGATGCCAAAGGAGAGACAAAATGCAATGTGAACTAAAATATTTTAAAAATTATTTTAAATAATTATATTGAATTGTAGAATAGTCCCATTCTGCCAATAAAATAAACCACAATTATAAAATACAATTGTAATAATCTATCATCATTTGTAAAGATCTTTTAAAAACCATGGGGTATGGGCAGGGCACCTTTACAGTTCTCTGAGAGTTAAAATGTTCCAAAATTAAGAAACGAATCTTGGATTTAAAAAAAAAAAAAATATTCAAAGGCACATTTGTCTTTTTAAATCAACAGCTTAGATGCCGTTTTCACACGCACATCCAACAAGGCACTACTTTTTAAACAAATTACATCCATATTTTAACATTTCTCCTGATATTCCTTCTACACCTGCAGCCTATCAAATCAGAAACATTTTCAACATAGTACTGAAAACATCCTGGGTTAGTCCATTGCATGCACTTCCTTTTTGATGGGATTTAGGCAGTCACACAATATAGTATATAAAATCATACATTGCAATGTCCTACCTGTCAATGAATACTTCAGCTTCAACCATAACACACAAGAGCAAACAATAGATACAAACTCAAGGTTAACCGCATCAAACTTGATTGCAGGAAATACGACTTCAGCCACAGAGTGATCAACATCTGGAATACTCTACCTGACTCTGTGGTTTCTTCCCCAAACCCCAAAAACTTTAACCTTAGACTGTCTACTATTGATCTCACCCCTTTCCTAAGAGGTCTGTAGGGGGCGTGCATAAGCATATCAACATGCCTACCGTCCCTGTCCTATTATTTCTTTTATTTTTCTTATATGTACCCATGTATTCATAACTATGTTTTTACTTATACCTATTATCTTGTAAGCAATTGACAAAATAAATAAAATAAAAATAAAATAAATAAATAAACAGTCGCACAATTTTAGCTTGCATAGAATAACATATGATACTTAGGGAACCTTGGGCAGCATGTGTGACATGCATGCAAAATGCAACAATGTTATCCTTATTCTCAGCAGGAAATGAAGCAGGTGCATGACTAACAACTTAGCCTCTACATTGCTTTTTACTAAAAAAAAAAAACCAGGTTGCAACTATTTATTTTCTAGTTTGCAGAATTTGTTTCCTTTGCACTTTATTTCTACTCATTCTTTTTTTCAAGAGAAGAATACAACTGACTTGAATGTATTCTCTTCCAAATGCAACCCATAAACCTCGTTCAAGATTTACTGCTGTTTTTATTACTCAAGATAAATGGGATGATGGGACAATTTGAAAAGCTAGGTTTGAATTATGTATGGCTTGATATCACACTTAGATCAGACAACAAGGGAATACTGTAATTGCTCCAGTCTTCTCTTTGCCAAACTGCAAACACCCATCAGTTAGTAGCTGCGATGATCTGACCAAATTATGCCTAATAATCAGCCATCTGGGAAAGGGTTTGTTTTGCTCTGGATGTCCATGTTGGTATCCATGAGGAGAAATATCTGAAGGGGTTTAGCATGACGTTGTTGGTCCTCAACTTACAACCACAACTGGGATCAGAACTTACAGTTGCCAAGCATCCAAATTTTGATCACATGATCATGGGTATGCTACTAGTACAGGGATCAGTTGTAACGCATTTTTTTTTTAGTGCCATTGTAACGTCAAATGGTCATAAATCGAGAACTACCCAGCGGTGGGATTCAATTTTTTTTACTACCGGTTCTGTGGGCATGGATTGGTGAGCCTGGAAGGGAAAAGATATATTGCAAAATCCCCATTCCCTCCCAACCCCTCTAACCTGCTTTCCAGCTCCGTTCTCCTGTGCAGGGCAACCAAAGGAGACCCAGCCAATCAGCTGGGACTCAATGGGAGGCAAAGAATAGATGGGGGCGGAGCCAGTCAGAGGTGGGATTTGCCGGTTCTCCAAACCAATCAAAATTTCCGCTACTGGTTCTCCAGAACTGGTTAGAACTGGCTGAATGAACACCTCTGTGACTACAAATTGTAATGCAACCTATTTGATGCACTGAGATCACTGATACAGATGCTCCTACTTTAAAAAAACATGAGAAAATATGAAATTTCTATATGGAAATATGGAATTTCAATCAGCTGGAATTGATTGAAAGCCTGTTTTCCACAAAAGTAAATAAATGTACAAGGAGACACAAGATGTAGAAGGATGCTGTTCAGAGCTTCTTCCATTTCCACCTCTGTCCCCAATACAGGTAGTCCTCAATTTACAATCACAATTGAGCCCAAAATTTATATTGCTAACTGAAATATTCGCTAAGTGAGTTTTGCCATGTTTTATGTTTTTTCTTGCCACGGTTGTTGTCTGAATCACTGTAGTCGATAAGTTAGTAATCCGGTTGTTAAGTGAACCTGGCTTCCTTGCTTGTCAGAGTGTCTCAAAAGGAGATCACATGATTCCAGGACACTGCAACTGTCATAAATGCAAATCAATTGCCACTTACTTCAATGCCTTTGTAACTTTGAACAGTCACTAAATGAACTTTTATAAGTCGAGAATTACCTGTATCTAAAAGATAACCTCTTTAAAGATGTTTTAGGAAAGCCATTAAAATTTGGCTTTGAAGGCTGAAAAGTTGTGATCTTTGATCTCTCTGGCACCAAAAAGTCTCTTTTTGGTTAGCTGACTTGGTGTCTTTATTAATGGTCCCAGTGCAACGCAGATGTTGGTTATGATAGGGGGAGGAGGAAAGAACCAGAATATCCAGGACTATAAGCCAACATGAGCAAAGAGATTGAGAATTCCGAGATGTTTTCAGATATTTTTATGTCACTACACAGATAGTCCTCAACTTACAATAGTTCATTTAGTTATCGTCACTGAAAAAAGTGACTTATGACCGCTTTTCACAGTTATGACTGTTGCAGCATTCCTGTGAATATGTGATTCACATTTGGATGTTTGAAAACTGACCTCATATTTATGATGGTTTCACTGTCCTGGTCCCCATTTGCAACCTTCTGACAACCAAAGGCAATGCAGAGGCCAGATTTGCTTAACAACCAGGTTACCAATTTAAGGACTGCAGTAATTCACTTAACAAATGTGGCAAGAAGCCGTAAAATGGAGCAAAATTCACTTAACAAATTTCTTACTTATGAACATAAATGTTGGTTTCAATTGTGATCCTAAGTTGAGGACTACCTGTACAGATAATTCTCAATGTAGCCATTTATTTAGTAACCAGTCCTCACACTTATGACCATCACAGTAACATTATGGCCACATGATCAAAATATGGGTGCTTGGCAACCTGCAATAATTTATAGGGGTTGCAACATTCTGGAAACATGTGATCATCAATTGTGACCTTCCCAGATGATTTTTGACTAAGAAAGAAAATGGGTCAGGCCAGATTTGCTCAGTAACTACATGATTCACTTAACAACGTAGCAAAATAGGTTGTAAAGTTGTGTGCAACTCAACTTAGCAACCACCTTGCTTAGCAACAGAAATTCGGGTCCCAATTCTGGTCATAAGTTGAAGACTACCGATAGCAAGTTACATGAAAATAAAGTCTCCACACATTTTATATTCCACACATTTTATATTCCTTAGTTCTTGCTTTAAAGAGAAAAAACAGGCCATTTTAATTATATTACTAAACACCAATTTTTAGGTAGATTGTTTTCTCAGCTTAATGTGAAAATAGAACAGCTAGAGTTACAAGTGAAATCATATGAAATAGATGCAAGTCAAAAACAGACTGATTTTTTAATCCTTACAGCCCTAAAACCAGGTAACTGTAAAGGAAGTGAATTCAACAGAAAGCAATAAACACCCTTACAATATCAAAAAGCTAAAGCAGCAGGTGCAGTAATGAAGAGATTGTCTTGTTAAAAACAACCACAAATATATCCTCAAAAGTCGTTTAGATGTTATTCTGAAAAGTTAAAAGAGATGTGGTATGAAACTTCCAATTTAGGACTGATACAATGCATCGGTAAGACCACCTTTGAAATATTGCATCCAGTTTTGGTCACCACAATATAAAAAAATATATATTGATACTCTAGAACAGGGGTGTCAAACTCACAGCGTCACATTGTCATCACGTGACATATTGTGACTTTTTTACCCCTTCACTATGGCGAGGGTGTAGGACATATCTGGCCCGCGGGCCATGAGTCTGACATTCCTGCTCTAGAAAAAGCGCAGAGAAGAGCAACAAAAATGATTCGGGCACTGGAGGTGAAAACATATTGATTACTTTCTCTTTAAATATATGCTAAGAAATCAAAATAGCTGTAGGATTATCTATTCAGACTGCTAAACCCGGCTGACATAAACATTGTTTATTTTTCCCACAAAACTGAGCACTAAAAAATGTGTTTAAATGTAAACACGTCATCAAAAGCTTAGCTATGACTTTGACAAATTACAGATATGTTTAAATGTAAGTCAGATGTATCATAAAAAAAACAGTAGGAAAATCTCCATGCAGAAAGTCAAAAGACATTCAAAGAAAGAAAACTATGAATATTAAGAACCTTAATTTCCCATTTAGATTGTTAACCTGTGATCTTTTTGTAACTGCAATTACAAAATTTAGTTTACTAATAATATTAGTACTATATCAAGGTGATAAGGAGAAAAAAAATCAAAATTACTTATAATTTGGGAAAGTGATACATTCAGAATGGTGCTATGTTCAATATCATTCTATAAATCTCTTTTGTGTCTTGTTGGGGCATCTATTTTTTTTTGTTTTTGGAAGAATTAACATTTCTTCAGATTCTTGCTAGGAAGACCGGGGATATAATCACCCAATAAAATTGGACTCAGCGATATTTTCATGTTGTTAAAAGTGCAAATGAATTGTGATAATGTGAGATTGTTCCAGATTGATTGGACCAACTCATTTATCTACCTATTTTCTTGATTGAAATAGTCAGTCAAAGACATTCCTCTCAGTGTTGATGGGTTTTGTTTGCTATTTTTCACCTCCATTCATTTAAAATCACTAGAAACCAAACGCATTACAAACAAAATATTTCTCACTCTCCTTCTCCATCAAACCAATATATCATTATCATTCTTTTGGGGAATGGGCACTTTCCAACTCTTCTTCTCCTTCACCTTCTCCTTCTCCTTCTTTTGGTGAATGCATCCAAGACATTAGTTTAACTTCTGAAAAAGCCACCTTGAAGCTATTAAAATCACCACTGCTAAATATCAACATTCTGCCTTGGGAGAAATAAAAAAAGAACAGGGAAGTTATAAACCACAAATGAAACTTACTTGCTCTTTCTGGCTTTCTAAAAAGAAGTTTCTAGGTTCACTTCGTTACATCCAAAACGAGAGCCAACTCCTCCAAGTGGCTCTCCCAACGAAGAGAAGGAGCATGGGAGAGTCTTTTAAATAGAACCATTTCCCTATTCTCTGTGCGATGCTTTATTTTCCCAGCACAGTGAGGGTGTTAGTTTAGAACTGGGGTGTGTACGAGAAAGGGCAGGGCATCTTGAGAGAAACAAGATGTGTCCCTCTGTGTGTGTGTGTGTGTGTGTGTGTGTGGTGTGTTTGTGTGCCTACAATCTCAAAGTGAAATGGCTAATGTGGTTTTGCGTAACCTCTTGGGGGAAGCTGTAATGTGAGCGAACAGCTTTGGAAAACTTCCCTCTCTCTCTCTCTCTCTCTCTCTCGCTCTCCTCCCCACCTGTGCCTTCCAGATGCCATTCCCATCATCCCCAGCCAATAGGAGTGGGAGTGAGAGGGCGCAGAATTCTCTTGTGCAGAAAGCAACTTTCACATTGTGTTCTTCTCCTTTTAGAGGCACACACTCTGGGGAGAAGAAACGATTGCACTTCTTCGGAGGTCACAGGATATTGTCGTGGCTGTGACTTTTTCTAAGCCAAAGGGGTTCAGGAAGACGATCCCCTATTTCACCAATCCAAATAAACTTTTTTTTTTTTTTGCAGTTGTTGTCCATTTTATTAACCACTTTTTAAAGTGTAAATATCGACAAGTCCCATTGGCTTGTGCCTAAAATTCTCTTAGACCGTCAAATTTATTTATTCGTTTGTTTACCAGTTTGCTTGAATTTTATCCTATTTTTATTACTTTGCAAGAAACTCAAGGGGGCAAAGATGAATGTCCTTCCTCCCCCTATTTTCTCTAATACAACAACCATGTGAGGTGAATTAGAGAGAGAAGGTCTGGCCCTAAGTCACATCAGCTGGGTCTCCTTTTGTTGCCCTGCACAGGAGAACGGAGCTGGAAAGCAGGTTAGTGGGGTGGGGAGAGAATGGGGATTTTACAGTATCCTTCCCCTGCCACATCCACCAAGTCACACCCACCAAGCCACACCATGCCTACCAAGCCATGACCAAAAAATCAGTAGTAAAAATAAATTGAATACCCCCACTGTATAGCTTCCCTCTTGACTTTATTTTATTAATTTATTTTATTTATTTTGTCAAGTGATTATAAGATTACAGGTATAAGTATAGACATAGTTATGAACACATGAAATGGATACATATAAGAAAAATAAAAAGAAACAATAGGACAGAGACGGTAGGCATGATTGGTCCGCTTATGCATGCCCGCTACAGACCTCTTAGGAAAGGGGTGAGGTCAATAGGAGACAGTCTAAGGTTAAAGTTCTTGGGGTTTGGGGAAGAAACCACAGAGTCAGGTAGAGTATTCCAGACATTGACCACTCCGTTGCTGAAGTCGTATTTCCTGCAATCAAGTTTGGTGCGGTTAATCTTGAGTTTGTATCTATTGTGTGCTCTTGTGTTGTTATGGTTGAAGCTGAAGTATTCATTGACAGGTAGGACATTGCAATGTATGATTTTATATATTATACTTAGATCAGGCATTATTTGTCAGAAGGTCACAAACCCCAGGATTCTGTAACCGTCATAAATATGAGTCAGTTGCCAAGTGTCTGAATTTTGACCATATGACTATGGAGATGCTGCAACAGTCATAAGTGTGAAAAACAGTCATGTCACTTTTTTCAATGCTTTTGTAACTTCAAATGATCACTAAATGAATGATTGTAAGGTGAGGATAATCTGCACGACTGCCAGTCTTGCCAAAATTTAAACCTCTGAATAAAAACGATCCTTGGCTCCATTTGTTGAGAAAAGTATAGTTTATTAAGGGTCAAGTATATTGGAGTAATGCAAAGCCAGAACTGAAAATTGTGCGCCACAATCCCTACTCTTCCCTCCCTTAACTCTCTCTCTCATTGCCTACCCCAGTGTAACCAATCAGGTTCAGAGAAGATGTTTTCATAACTATGAATTCAAGTGCAAATTGGTATGTGGCCCCCTCCTTTTCCAGCTGGGTGACCTTGAGGCAGCATCTCAAGAAGATACAACACTTACTTTCATTTCCCAAAGCATTTCCCTTTCCTTCCCACTCTCCACAGTTCTTGTCAATCTGTCACCATACAGCAGCAATGCACAAGCACGGATGAGATGGCAGCTGACAATGATTTCCAAAAGAAGAATAATGGATGCCAGACTTTACATTTGTTACTGGTATGTTTCAGGGTGCAATTCAAGGCGCTGGTTGTCACCTGTAAAGATCTATATGGTTTGGGACCAGGCATTTTTCCAAGTGTTTCTACTTGTCCAATCTGATCAAACAACACTGAAAGAGTGTTGACCACTGCAAACAAAACAAAGGGCCTTGTCTGCTGTAGCCCCTGCCTGGTGGAATATTTTTCCCTAGGAGATTAGAATGGTCCCAATGCTGCTGGCCTTTTGCATTGCTTTAATCTTGGCAACGTACCTGATTCTAGGTGTCAGAATGTGTTAAGGGCCCCATTAGTTAGCTTTACTGTTAACTGAATAGCTATCTTGCCTGCTGTATTTATTTATTTTGGATGTTTTTATGTTTTTTTTAAATGCTTTTTATTGTTTTCATAGTTTTGGAAATGTAGAGTCACGACTGAGATAGAAACTGAATAGTAAATGAAGTACAGGGCCAGTAAAGGGATTTTAACAGAATAACAGAGTAGGAAGGGACCTTCTGAGGTCTTTTAGTCCAACCCTCTGCTCAGGCAGGAAACCCTATACCAGGGGTGTCAAATGTGCATCATCATGGCAGCATCTCATGACGTATTGCAACTTTTTTCTCCTTCACTAAACCAGGGGTCAGCATGGCCAGCGTGTGACGTATCTGGCCCACAGGTATGAGTTTGACACCACTGTCCTATACCATCAGACATATCAACCTCTTCTTTAATACTTCCAATGTTGGAGCATTCACAACTTCTGGCAGCAAGTCGTTCCACGGATTAATTATTCTCGCCATTAGGAAATTTCTCCTTAGTACTCAGTTGCTTTTCTCCTTGATTAATTTCGATCTGTTGCTTCTTGTCCTGTCTTCAGGTGCTTTGGAGAATAGTTTGACACGCCCCCCCCCCCTTCTCTATGACAAACCCTCAAATATTTAAGGAATTTAAGGAAGACTCGTCACTAATCAAGGAGAGAAGCAACCAAGAACTAAGGAGAAATCTCCAAACAGTTAGAACAAGTAATCATTGGAACAACTTGCCCCCTGAAGTTGTGAATGCTGCAACATTGGAAGTTTTTAACAAGAGATTGGATAACCATTTGTCTGAAATGATATAGGGTTTCTTGCCTAAGCAGGGGATTGGACTAGAAGACCTCCAAGGTCCCTTCCAACTCTATTATTCTATTCTATTCATGTCTCTCTCTCTCACCCCAAAATAAAACTGACACCATATTAGAGTTATCGTATTACATGGAATTATCTTTCAGTACAAATAGGAGAACTCTGATTCAGGATCCCTTCTGGGAAAGGTGTTTATTTCCTTCTTCAATCCAGAGAGAACATCATCGATGAGCTGTAGTAATACCTCTGGTCCAAGTGATACACTTTGCATAAAGAGCAAACATGTGCAAATGATACAAATCACAACAGAAATGTAATCTCCTGCATAAAAAGGCATAGCAGGGAGGCCCATTAAAACTGGTTTTCCCTATACTTTGATATTTAAATTAAGTTTCAGTCTGTTTATATCCCGTTCTGCCCAGTCATCCATTAAAAAAAAACATTTTAGGATAATTATTTGGCAGCTGACAAATTTATGACAGGTAGAGTATCCTGGGGTCTTCTAATCAGCATTTGTAACCTTCCCAGCCAGGTCCTGACAAGCAAAGATATTAGGGAAGTTGGATTTGCTTAATGAGCCTGTGATTCACTTAACAAATGCAGTGACTCACTTAACAACTGTGGCAAAAACGTTGTAAAATCATAAAGTTGCAACTCACTTAACAGCCACCTTGTAAGGCATAGGAAATTCTAAGAAAGGAGAATAATTGTAGCTCAGGGTTGAAATGAAGGATCCTTGGATTGAAATGAACGGTCCTTGGTGCTCTCTGAGTTGCTTGTTTTCTTGCAGACGTTTCATTCCCCAACTAGGTAACATCATCAGTGCTTGTAAGGAGTGCTGTTTGCTGTCAGTTTTTATTCTGGTGGCTTGGGTGTCTGTGTGGGTGGAGGCAGCCTTATGGGATTCTTTGATTGGTTTTTTTTTACTGATGGCTCTTTGGCAGTTTCCTGGTTGGGGAAGTGCTTACTTGATGGTGGGTCTGAAGTTGACCTTGGAGTTCATCTAGGCTGATCTGGGTGTGATTCCTGGTGGAGTGTGACTGGAGTCTTTTTCTCTTCTGACTGTCTCTTTTGCATGCTCTATAGCTGCTCTTAATGTCTATGTGTCTATTGATGGCCGATTTGTCAGAGTGCCAGGCTTCCAGAAATTCCCTGGCATTTTTGGACTTGGCCTAGTCTACAATTGTCACGTCTTCCCAATTGATAGATGGATGGATGGATGGATGGATGGATGGATGGATGGATGGATGGATAGATAGATAGATAGATAGATAGATAGATAGATAGATAGATAGATAGATAGATAGATAGATAGATAGATAGATAGATAGATAGATAGAGAATTCTTTATTGGCCAAGTGTGATTGGACCCACAAGGAATTTGTCTTGGTGCAAATGCCCTCAGTGTCCATAAAAGAAAAAATACGTTCATCAAGAGTCAAGAATCATCTGGTACAACACTTAATGATAGTTTCCTTGAAGAGCATCCGGAGGCTTCAGCTTGTGCAGAGTGCGGCCGCACGAGTGATCTTGGGGGCTTCTCAGAGCTCCCATATTACATCGCTCCTGCGTGAGCTGCACTGGCTTCCGGTGGCCTTCTGGGTACGATTCAAGGTGTTGGTGACCATCTTTAAAGCGCTCCATGGCTTGGGACCCGGGTACTTGCTATTGCCACCATTGGCCTCCCGCCAGCCAGTGCGGTCCCACAGGGTGGGCCTCCTTGGGATGCCACCAGCTGGACGATGTTGGCTGGCGGCCCTGAGGGTATGGCCTTCTCTGTGGGAGCACCCACCCTTTGGGTTGTACTACCTACGGAGATACGAGCCATTGCTGACCTGGGAGCCTTCCGACGCGCACTAAAGACCCACCTTTTCCAACAGGCCGGTCTGGCCTAACGTTAGGAGAAGGATCTTAAATTTTTAATTCAATTTCAAAATTTTTATGGGGTTTTATCAGCTTCAGCCAGATATTTAATACTTTTTAAATTTATTTTAACTTTTCTAATTGTATGTTTTATTATGGCTGTTCACCACCTCGAGTCCCTTTTTGGGAGAGGGGGGCGGTATATAAATTTAAATAAATAAATAATAGTCATATCTGTTTTCATTGTGTTTTCTGACTCCCAGATGGTCCATTATGGATCCATTCTGCCTGTTTATCCTACATAGTGATTGTTGCAGTCCTTATGTTGTATGTTGTAGATGACTCCTGTTTTTTCTTCTGGGATTGATGGGAAATTCTAATCCCAGTTGTGGTCATAAATCAGGGACTATATGATGAGATGTGTGGATAGATGTATGGATGCAGAGGTGGTATTCAGCAGGTCTCGACCAATTCTGGAGAACCGGTAGTGGAAATTTTGATTGGTTGAGAGAACCAGCAAATGCCGCCTCTGACTGGGTCCGCCCCCATCTATTCTCCGCCTCCCATTGAGTCCCAGCTGATTGGCTGGGTCTTCTTTTGTTGCCCTGCACAAGAGAACGGAGCTGGAAAGCAGGTTAGTGGGGTGGGGAGGGAATGTAGATTTTACAATATCCTTCCCCTGCCACGCCTACTAGGCCATGCCTACCAAGCCACGCCCTCAGAACCAGTAGTAAAAATTTTTGAATCCCACCACTGCATGGATGGATGGATGGACAGACACATATAATAACTTCTACAAGGAACCCATTATACAATACGAATTTATATCTGAATGAAACATTACCTCCATTGCTTTTCAAGATTTTTCTATATTAGCACTTTAATCTTTGAACTGGGTCAAACTGGAATTTCTGTGCATTTGTCTCTCCAGCCCTCCCCCTTCCCTGAAAACCCCACTGGCTTCTGTAACATGATCAGGAAGTTTTCCATAGAGTCGAATGCAAGAAAATGACAAGCATTTCCCTTAATGCTGAATATGGCACAGATAGCAGCTTTAAGCAAAATGGACAGCGTAAATGATAATGGAACCATGGCAAGGGAATGAATTCGTAAAGATGGGAAACCTAAGTATGCAGTTATTACTTGCAAGGGACAGGACTCATTAAAGCTAATGTATTTACACTGAAGACTCCTGGAGACAAGGGAG
Source organism: Bungarus multicinctus (assembly GCA_023653725.1). NCBI lineage: Eukaryota > Metazoa > Chordata > Lepidosauria > Squamata > Elapidae > Bungarus > Bungarus multicinctus. The sequence goes on along the minus strand of CM042840.1, from coordinate 7,389,586 downwards.
ATCTACTGAAGTCTTTAGAGCAGTTCTGACAAGCTAAGATTTGATTTCCATGCAAAATTATTGCTCAAACAAAAAAAATCAATAAGCATACAACAACTTTAGCAATTCAGTTTGATGTGCCAAAAGCCCATCAAAGCCAACATGGTTTTACAAGCAGTAGCCATACCGCTGATTCTAGGGACAATTGAAGATGGACACAAAGGGGAAAAAAAATCTTCCCTTTGTTAAACTAGGAGAAGAACCCAAGGAGAAAGAATTGAATACCCTCCATAATTAGCATTGCTACCTGGTTCAAGTTGGACATCCATTAATTTCACCTCTAATAAAACCACTGGGAGATTTAAATCAGAGGTGTCTTCTGCAATATAGGCATAATTCGGTAGTAGAGATCATAGATCATGGGTTCCATTTCTAGTATCTGTAGTGATATAGGATAGGCTCTGTCTGGCTCAATGGGGATGCCTTTGAGAAGAATCTAGTTGTCCTTCTGGACCATTGCTTATGAGCCAAAATAGTCAACACAATCTTATGCTGCCCAAAATAGTCAACACAATCCTATGCTGCCCAAAATAGTCAACACAATCCTACGCTGCACTAACAGAGGGAGAGTATCAAGATTACGGGAAGTGATAGTACTCTTCTATATAGTATTCTTTTATATAATCCTCAAGTTACGACCACAATTGTGCCCACATTTATGTTATTAAGTGAAACATTTGTTAAGTGAGTTTGCCCTATTTTACAACTTTTCTGGCCACCATTGTTAAATAATGCATTGCATTTATTAAGTTAGTAACTTAAGTGAATTTGGATTTCCTATGGACTTTGCTTGCCGGAAGGTCTCAAAAGCGGATCATGTGACCCTGGGACTCTTCAACTATCATAAATATGAGCCAGTTGCCAAGCACCTGAATTTTGATCTTGTGACCCTGGGGATGCTACAACGGTCATGTGAAAAACAGTCTGTAAGGCTTCCAGAAAGTATCCATGATATCAGTCACTCCGAGACATATTCTCTCTTTATTTAGGTACAGATCTGGTTTGTCTAAGGCAATTTCCCAAAGTGAAAGTATTTTCGCGCATTACACAGAATCCACCTTCTCTCCTCCCACTTCTACACTTCATAAATCATGAGAACCAATTAACTGCAACTGGAATTTCTTAATATGACATACAGAATAACCTTGAACTTTTCAACTCCTCCACCCCCCTTCCATTATGTGGCAGCTAAATTTCAATGTTGACACAGTCATAATGATGATTAAAAATGGGAATGATGGGGATTCCATATGAAGGGGTATTCTAATAGTTAAAAAATATGCATATAGATATTGAGGAATTTGGAATTAATAATTTGTTAAAGAAATATTACTAAGGATATATAAAATAATTAGAATAAGAATAAGGGTTAATAATTTAATTGGAACAGATGAAAATAAGATTTTAAGATAGGATTGTTAATTAAGACATATAAGTGTATATAAAGACATAAAAAATTAATATGCAATACGGGGAAACAAATATCATGTGAAACCCAATAAAAAACAGATAGATAGATAGAGAGAGAGAGAATATATGGTTATACTTTTTATGGGTTATATAATTTGTTACTTATTTGTATAAGATAATGAGGTATATGAATATAGCAAAAATGATTATATTGTTATTTGTTTATATATTTGGCTAAATGAAAATAAGATGGAAAATATAATTTGTGTAAATGTGGTGAAGTTATTTATTTATTTATTTATTTATTTATTTATTTATTTAATATATCGCTCCCTCTCCCAACGGGACTCGGGGCGGTATACAGCCAAGTAAAAACAGCACGGTTATAAATACAATTTTTAAAATAGAATTAAAATAGATTAAATTAATGGCTGAATTAAATAAAGATAAAAACTAAACAGGAAAATTTAAAAAGCTAAAACCATTAAAATCAATTAAAAGCCCTACAAGCAACTCTAGGCCAGACTCGCTTGGTGGAAAAGGTGGGTCTTTAGCGCGCACCGGAAGGTTTGTAGGTCAGGGATAGTCCTCATCTCCAAGGGTAGTTCATTCCAGAGGGAGGGTGCTTCCACAGAGAAGGCCCGCACCCTCGGGGCCACCGGCCAGCATCGCCCAACCGACGGCACCCCGAGGAGACCCGCCCGTTGGGAGCGCAGTGGCCGATGGGAGGCCGATGGTGGCAGTAGGCGGTCCCATAAATGTATAATGTAAAAAAGATGCTAGAAAGTTAGAGTGAAGGGTATGCATAAAATATATAGATATATGTAAGTGGCAAAAGCAATATTAAAAGGGGATGAAATAATGGATGATATAAATTCAGATGAATTTGTGAAAATTAATGGAATGATATGATTTGATAAAATTTGCAGATATGATAAATACAGGAATATGTGATTAATAAATATAGAGAATGATTAAAAATAAAGAGAATAATATAAAGTAATGTATGAGAATATAAAAAGGGAAATGGATAATAGATAATGATGTGAAATTATATAAAAAAAGCTGCATCTGTGATTATGGTCACGTTTGATTTAAAATGTTAAAAGCCTGAAACCACACTGTTCACCTAAAGATGTTTTTAAAGAAATAAAAATAAAAAAATAATTGCAGAAAAACAGTCATAAGTCACATTTTTCAGTGCTGTTGTAACTTTGAACAGGCACTAAATGAATTGTTGTAAGTTGAGGATTATCTGTATTGCACTATTGAGGTCCCATTTCAAACACACTGCATCCAGTTCTGGTCACCACAATGTAAAAAAGATGCTAGAAAGAGGGAGTCTGCAGGATAAACCATACTGCTAAGGGAACAAGGTATATATCGTCTCTTCATTTGGCAAAATGTACCTAAATGTGAAACTTCTGGTACCTGAAGAGCTGTCACAGGAAAGACTGGGTTGACCTATTCTAAACAGAACCTGAGGCCAGACTGGAAGCAATGGGTAGAAAATCTTCAATGGGAGATCCAACCTGGAAATAAGAAGAAACTTTCTGACAGTGTGAACGATTAACCAGTGAAACAACTTGCCTCCTGGGATTGTGGGTGCTCCATTACTGGAGGTTTTCAAGAAAACATTGGACAATCATTTGACTCAGATAGTATAAAGTCTCCTGTCTTGGTCAGGAGTTGACTAGAACAGTGGTCGCCAACCGTGAGAAAATTTTGGTGGGCTGCAGAGAAATCTCACCCCCAGAGCACCCCTCAAAGCAATTAACCCAGGCTGTGCAGAAACACAAGGCTGCGCCGCCCACATTTCCCGCAGGAACCCTCCCCGCCCACTCACTCCTTACCCGGCAAACTTGCCTACTAAATTGCTATTTTTCCTTTTTTCAACCATCAGCTGTTCTGATGCGCCGGGAGATTTAGATTAGCTAGGAAGCAGGAAATGGTTGGATTTCTAGCTTTCTAGCTAGTCTTTAGATCTTCAGCTCTGCTTTTAAGCACAGCCGAACCTCCCTTAGGACTGAAGGTTCTATTATTCAGTGCAGACTCATGGCAAATTGTATGTGACAGACTGAGCTAGCCAACGGCAGATAGATAGATCTTTGAATGAATCTGTGATTCTGTGAGTAACTCAATCTGCCTGCCTGCTTTGCCTGATTTTGGGTAAAAGTTGCTCTTTTTTTATAAAAAAATCAATATTTATATAAATATTTATAATATTTACATAAAAGCCATGCCCAGTTAGTCACATGACCACCAAGCCACTCTCACAAATTAGGTCACACCCACAGAACCAGTTAGTGGTCCCTGGGATTTAAAATTATGAGTTTGGTGGTCCCTGAGATCCAAAAGGTTGGCGACCCCGAACTAGAAGACTTCCAAGGACCCTTCCAGCCAGAGGTAGTATTCAGCAGGTTCTGACCAGTTCTGAAGAACCGGTAGTGGAAATTTTGAGTAGTTCAGAGAACCACTTCCCATCTATTCTCTGCCTCTCATTGAGCCCTAGCTGATCGGCTGGGTCTTCTTTGGTTGCCCTGTACAGGAGAACAGAGTTGAAAAGCAGGTGAGTGGGGTGGGAGGGAATCGGGATTTTGCAGTATCCTTCCCCTGCCATGCCCACCAAGCCACACCACACCCACCAACCCACGCTCACAGAACCAGTAGTAAAATATTTTGAATCGCACCACTCCTTCAAGTCCTATGATTCTAAGAATCTTGGAAATGGTTTCCAAGCCAGGAAAATAATCTCAACTCAATTGGGTTGCATTTGGCTTATCAGAATGGCAACAGGAACTTTACCAGGTGAATAGAGCTCTTGTAAAGCATGCATTTGTTTGGAATTGTGCTGCTGAGAAGAAGAAAGAGAGAAATACACACACCCCGGAAAACCTGTCAACCACTCTGTAATCATCTCTAAATACAGGAAACATTCCCCCAAAGCTTTTATGCATCTGCAGTTTCTTTTTCAGAGAGTATTTTTCTATTCCACATGTGAAAGGGGAAATCCTGCAGCGGATTTCATGGTTCCCTTCAGAACCCTATCCTGAAAGGCCTATGGGAATAACCAGAATGAAATTGCATGTGGCCATTAGGCAATGCTTTTTACCCAACAGAGGACTGATAGGTGGGAATCCCATGTCCTTGTTTTAAAGTAGAGCATGGAAAGAGCAAGCAAAAGAAGAACAGCATATCCCTGCCCCAAGAGATCCACATGGCCACTACCTTGACAAGGTCCAAGATGGAAACTTCTGCTTCTTCACGCCTTTGGTGATGGCAGATGGGTGCCAAATCCCTTATTAGGGTTGTCTCTATTAATTGGGGTGTTCTCTCTTTATGTATGTTATTCTCCCTTTAGCTTACTGTGCTTACTGTTTTCAATGTTGTATACTGCCAACCAGAATATATTTGTAGCTGGATGTTGGTCTTAGTTTGTGGAGATTCTCAGTCATCCAGGTCAGGGGTCTGCAACCTTGGCAACTTTAAGACTTGTGGACTTCAACTCCCAGGATTCTGGCTGAGGAATTCTGGGAATTGAAGTCTACAAGTCTTAAAGTTGCCAAGGTTGCAGACCTCTGATCCAGGTCATGGTTGTCCCAAAGGAGGAGGAGGAGGAGGAGAGGGAGAGAGAGAAGAAGAGGAAAAGGAAGAGGAAGGAGAAGAAGAACTGGACATTCTTGTTTTTTCTTTGAAGATGTTTCACTTCTCATCCAAAAAGCTTCTTCAGCTCTGACTGAATGGTGGGGAATGGAAGGATTTATGATCAGTTGTCTGCAAGGAATATTGATGAGAAACGAAACATCTTCAAAGAAAAAGCAAGAAAGTCCAGTTGCCTCCTAAAAAAGTACCTTTGAGATGGATGCTTCTTCTTCTTCTTCTTCTTCTTCTTCTTCTTCTTCTTCTTCTTCTTCTTCTTCTTCTTCTTCTTCTTCTTCTTCTTCTTCTTTTTCTTCTTCTTCTTCTTCTTCTTCTTCTTCTTCTTCTCTTCCTCCTCCTCCCCTCCTCCTCTAGACAATATCTATATTTTTCTCTGCTTCTCAAACAGCCCACCTCTTCTATAGAAACATACATCTTCTATGAGACAACTCTTTTTCATATGTGAAATAAAACTTAAATGGTTGCATTTATCAAAACTGTTCTGTAATTACAACAATCTTTCCAAACATTTAAAATAATTTCATTTCAGTGAATTGATTTGGACATTATTTTCATTCCTAAGGGCCACACATTTGCATATAAACGCTTTGAGCATAAGCTAACAAGAACTCAGACTTCAGAGTAACAGAAAATGCAAACATAAACCCACAATAATTTGGCTACAAGGGAAATGCTTAGTATTTAATGGCCTCATAACTGCTGGAACAGTATTGGATAATTTGTTCAAAACCTATTTAAGCAGAAAGCTACAAAGGTGAGCTTTTCTTCGTTTGAATCTCATAGAGCAATATATTCCAGGCATGAAGAATAATCCAGAGATTCATTTATAAATACATTAAGCCAATAAATGATTCTATAGTTAAAAATATTCTAGTAAACATATTCAAATTCTCCAACTATCATTGGTCTACTGAGTTATGCATTAATTTGCCTTTCATGTCCTTTGAAGTAGATTATAAAAAATATCACTGGAGAAATTCAAACCATTCAAATGTTTGCAGGTGATGTTAGGTTTGGAAAATAGAAATTTCTGTGTAGGTGGACATGGGAGAAATTCAGTCATTCTGACTTTTGATGCAAGTATGCCGATTTTCTGCTTCACGACAGACTGAAAGATCAAAACCTACTTTTTTCCAGCCATATATGCAGTTTACAACTCAAAGACTAGATGCATATCTGCATAGAGTCTGTTCTGACCCAGGCTTCCTGAAACCGTAATTAAGCACACGCTTAATCCAAACAACTCTTGTTTTATTTCAATGCTGGGAATTATGTTCATTCCCAGCCTGTAATGAGTCCCAAACAGTCCCTTTGAGATAAGCACCCACCTTTCTCTCCTTTGAATTGTTGCCAACAACTAGAGTGCCAAATGAACTATAAAAAACTAATCGAAGTACAAAGTCCACACAGAACTTTAAGGATTAATCAAAACAGAACAAATGACTTTGCTTCCTGCAAAGATTCCATTACCTTTGCCTGTTCTTTATCCCTTATGGGAGGGGCAATCACCTTCAAGCCTTACTCCTGAGTCACCCCTTTTGTTTCGGCTGCTCTTGCCTTCTAGCAGCTCTGCGCACACGGGCACTGGGAACAGGCTCCCCTGGGTCCTCTGCCTCGCTGCTGCCAGATTCCGGAGGCTCCGAAGGCAGCACCCCAGTCCCAGATGGTCCTGGCCCCATCCCTGCATCGGATGCAGGACTCTCATCCAAGTCCTCTCCAGATTCCCTGACTGGTCCCCGGTCTACCCCACTATCTGATTTTGCTGCCATCTGCACAGGCTGCTGGCAAACCACAACAGAGTCACTGACTTAGCAAACACTCGTTTAGCATTCAAAGTTACAACAGCACTGAAAAAAAATGACTTATGGCTGGCACTCATAACATCTCCGGGGTTGTGTGATCAAAATTCAGACATTTGACAACCTACATATACTCTTAGTCCTTGACTTACAGCCACCATTGACGCCAAAATTTATGCTCTTAAGTGAGAAAATTGTTAAGTGAATTTTGCTCCATTTTATGGCTTTTCTTGTCACATTTGTTAACTGAATCACTGTAGTTGTTAAATTAGTAACACAGTTGTCAAGTGAATCTGGCTCCCTCATTGAGTTGGCTTGGGAAAAGTTTGCAAAAAGAGATCACGTGACTCCAGGACACTGCAATCATCATAAATATGAGTCAATTGCCAAGCACCTGAATTTTGATCATGTGACCCTGGGGATGCAGCAACGGTCTAAGTGTGAAAAATGGTCTTAGGTTACTTTTTTCAGTACCATTGTAACCTTGACCAGTCACTAAATGAACTGTTGTAAGTCAAGGGTTACCTGTATTTATGACTGTTGCAGCATCCTGGGATGATTGAATTGCCATTTGTGACCTTCCCAGATGGCTTCTGACAAGGAAAGTTAATGTGGGAAGCTGAATTTGCTTAAGGACCACATGGTTTGCTGAATTTGCTTAAGGACCACATGGTTTGCTATTAAGTGAATTGCTGTGATTCACTTAATAACCATGTCAATAAAGGTCATAAAGTCAGGCATGAGTCACTTAGCAACCATCTTGTGGTAGTGGATGTTCTGGCCATAGAGTAGAGTAGAGTAGAGTAGAGTAGAGTAGAGTAGAGTAGAGTAGAGTAGAGTAGAGTAGAGTAGAACAGAACAGAACAGAATAGCAGAGTTGGGAGGGACCTTGGAGGTCTTCTAGTCCAACCCCCTATTCAAGCAGGAGACTATAAAATTTCAGACAGATGGCTATCCAATCTCTTCTTAAAAACTTCCAGTGTTAGAGCATTCACGTTGTTCCACTGATTAATTGTTCTCATTTTTAGGAAGCTTCTCCTTAGTTGTAGGTTGCTTCTCTCCTTGATTAGTTTCTACCCATTGCTTCTTGTCCTGCCCTATGGTTATTGGTATTATATATTTCAAGGGAAAGTGTATTCAAAAACACATATATATGTTTAGTAAGTGAAAAGCTTCATGAGGTCTTGCAAGGTTTACCTATCAGGTTGCTAGGAGTTGACACTCAGGTGATGGCACATAACCCCACCAGTCAAAAGCTGTGCAAAAACACAGCTAATAGTTTTCAGGAAACCTTCAGGCAAAAAATGGCAAACCAATCATGAATCTGGAAAATAAACTGTAGTTGGAAAAATAGGCATTCTTGAACCATGCCAGCTTCAGTCATCTCTAACTGGAAATTGTGAATTCCATCTTTTTTTAAAATGTATTGATAATATTTATATAGTCATAATGTTTCTGGAGTTTCTCAGTCATCCAGGTCATGGTTGCCCTAAAGATGCTATATACCCAAATTAAAATGCATCAGCAGCAACATCCCTTAGAAAATAAATGTATCAGAAAGCAGAATCAACATTTGCAGTAGATATTGCTCTGAAATTGTAAGGAAAAAACTCAGGATTCAAGTATCTCATTTTAAGCTACCCCATCCCACCAATATCATGAAATATGGTCAATTAAATGTGAGGATGAATAGAACACACCCATCACTTGCTCACAAAGCCTTTTTATGGAAACCTGGCTCTGTTTCATCCAGACCATGGGTTTTTCTCCCACTGATGGAACTCCCAGAGAAGATGGCAGGGACTAGATGTGATTCTCCTTACCAGGTCTCTCAAAGAGAGTTCATCTGATAAATCCCACAAATTAAAAAAAACATATGTGTGCGGGATCTAGGTGCTCTCTGAACTTGGTTGTTTTCTTGCAGGCATTTCATTATCCAACTAGGTAACATCACAGGTATATGGAAAGAATTTTAAGAATTGGAAAAAAAAAACCTTAATTCAAAATTAGATTTATTACTATGATTTCCTCCCTTTAATCATTAACATGACCCACAAATAACGAAACTAGAAAACTATATTGCAAAGATTACTAATCCATTTTCTGCTCTGGTAATCAATGGTCTGGCTAAAATAATTAACCTGCCTAAATAATAACAGTTGGGAAAATCCTGTTAAAATGCAAGTTTTCTTGGCCAGCAAAATCAACATGTAGGCATACATCAAAGGGAAATATGTACACATTCAGCAAAACAAATAAGAACATTTCCACTTGAACTGTACATCAACGAAATTAAACATTTACAGAAGGCACCTTCACACATGCACCATATTCCACAAAAGAATCATTAAAACGTATAAATACCTATGGTGACAGTACCCCAAACTGTAGCTATCTTCAATGGGTATCTTTATGTTCTCAAATAAACTTTTTTTCCCCCTTTCAAATGGCATATCTGGATTTCATTCTGATTCATTATTGCGCAACTTTGGATAGGATTTGGGACTTCAAATTGTTTTGACAGGTGCTATTGATGATGTTATCTAGCTGGGTCATGAGACATCTGCAAGAAAACAATGAAGCTTACAAACCCAACAGTTTAGCCCTGAAGTACAGGTATTCTCTTCTATTTATTTGTGTTGCATGGTAATTCTTTCAAACAGTGAATAGAAACAAACGGTGTTAACGTTTATATATAAATTTTACTTGATATAAATAAGATATACTGGAATATGGAGAAATTCCAATGGACAAGCAGCAACAGAGGTTCAACAATAGCTGGTCTTTCTTAACAAGATAGCTTTCCTATTATATGTGTAATATATTCAGGTTTCACATACTGCAATAAGACATGGTTAGTTTTATCATGGTTCATTTAATAAGCCGCAATTGGCTTGATTGTCAGAGCACAATAAGCCAGAATGAGAGTGCAAAACAGAATCATTTGTCTTCAAAATATAGCAATAAAACAGCACTTAGGATTATATACCGCTTCACATTGCTTTACAGCCCTCTCTAAGTGGTTTACGGAGTCAGCATATGCCCCCAAGGATCTAGACCTTCATTTTACCAACCTCGGATGGATGGGAGGCTGAGTCAACCTTGAGCTGGTCAGGATTGAACTGATGTCAGACAACAAAATTAGCCTGCAATACTACACTCTAATCACAGTGCCATCACAGTTCTTATTCTGGTTTTAGTCTTAATATCCTGGTTTTCCTAAAGGATGTTTCATTTTTCACATAGTCAAACCACATCTGGAGCATCATGAACTCCTATTCTGAAAATAAACTTTTGGAAATGTATAAACTGTCTTAGATAATCAGAAGAAGAAAAAATGGAACATTCAGAGATGAACCATTCTCTTTTGACATAATTTCAAAATACATTTCTAACAACACACATATATTATTTTTATTCTTAGTGTATGCTCATACATTTTCATGCTGATGTAAGTAATCCCATTTCTTATGCTACATGAATTCATGCAAGAACCATCCTATGGGTAGAAATGTGCAAGAGCGGAATTGTTTTATAAGAATTATATTAATAATTGTCACACAGTCTGTTATATTCTTCTGCAAAGATACATTTTAAAAATTACCATTCTATAAGAGGCTTAACAGAGAGAACAGAATAACAGGGTTGGAAGGGACCTTGGAGGTCTTCTAGTCCAACCCCTTGCTCAAGCAGGAGACCCAATACTATTTCAGACAAATGGATGTCCAATCTCTTCTTTAAAACTTCCAATGTCGGAGCACCCACAACTTCTGGAAACAAATTGTTCCACTAGTTAATTATTCTCCCTGTCAGGAAATTTATCCTTAGTTTTAGGTTGGATCTCCCCATGATTAATTTCCACCCATTGCTTCTTGTCCTGCCTTCAGGTGCTTTGGAGAATAGCTTGACTCCCTCTTCTTTGTGGCAGCCCCTGAGATATTGGAAGACTGCTATCATGCCTCCACTAGTCCTTCTTTTCATTAAACTAGACATACACAGTTCCTGCAACTGTTCTTTGTATATTATAACCTCCAGTCCTTTCATTGTGTCATCCAACCAACACTGAAGTAACACAATGTCTGTCCTTTGTCATAACACAAACTTAGTCAAGAAGATATTATAAATCAGGGGTCCCCAAACTTGGCAATTTTAAGACTTGTGGACTTCAACTCCCAGAATTCTCCAGCCAGCAAAGCAAAGCTGGCTGGAGAATTCTGGGAGTTGAAGTCCACAAGTCTTAAAGTTGCCAAGTTTAGAGACCTCTGCTAGAAATCATTAGGGCAGAAATGGCATTATGGTTCCCAGAATTTTCAGACTATCACAAAGAACAAAACGTCCGGAATGTAGATGGTTGGGAAACTTTGCTGCAAGGAATCTTTAATTCCCACTGAGGATCTGTAAGAGTTTACACAAATGCTAATGGAAAAAGCTCCTGAGTTAACTATTTATGACAGTATTATTATTATTTTCATCTGTTTCCAGGAAAACCCTGCTGTGACGAGAGAAAAAATCAGTGAGAGAAATATCACTTTATATCACCCTTATGGTCCGAGGATTCCTCCTGTTGAAGGTCAGGAGCAATGCTAGTCACATTACTGTAGGATGGAGGAATGACCACTGAAGACAAGCTCTGAGAATGATTGGACTGGCTGCCTTCATTTTCGCTTAGACTGAACACAGATGAGTTTTCCTCTTCTGGAATATTCTCCAAGGAGATGGTTACAAAGGGTTCCTGAGGCGCTACTCTTCCTGCACGCTGAAGAAGATGCATCCGAAAAGCTCTTTGAATTATGACAGCAGACTCATCCTGCTTTCTCTTGGGAGTTGTCACGATCGGCTCATAGGCAATCTTCTCCGGATATTTTTCTTCTATTTGGGACTCAAACGAGTCCATTTCTCCAGATTCTCCCAGCACCCTTTTGGTAAAAGCAAACAAAATATCCAGGCAGTGGATTTTATTCCCATTGACTATCGGAAGGTCCATGGACAACAACTGCTGGCTGTTCGGTTTTGGTATCCGCAAAGGTTCTGCCAGGGCATCTGCGAAGTTGGAGAGTGCCGAGTAAGAGATAAACTGAGTTGCTTTGGGATCGAATTTTGCCCAGATCTCATAAAAGATTTCAAAGTCATCATCGCCCAGTGGCTCTGTGCTCTCTTCGGTGGCAACGTTCAGATTCTCGATGATGACAGCGATGTACATGTTGACTACAATCAGGAACGAAATAATGATGTAGCTGACAAAATAGGCAATGGCCACCTTGCTGTTGACACAGGGGCTCTTCTGTGGGGTGGATTGGATGTTCGGAGCGCACATATAGTTGTCCTGGTGGAGGAGCATCGGCCCCAGAAGTTCATCCCAGCCAGCGGATGTGGTTATCTGGAAGAGGCAAAGCATGCTGTTGCCAAAGGTCTGGAAGTTGAAAACGTTGTCGATCCCTTGGAGCCAACTCGCACAGGAGAAATTAGCCATGCCAAATATAGCATAAATGAACATGATCAGGAAGAGGAGGAGCCCGATGTTGGTGAGAGCAGGGAGGGACATCAGCAGGGCAAAAAGCAGGGTGCGCAGCCCTCTTGCGCCTCGGATCAGCCTCAGGAGGCGGCTGATACGGATCACTCGAATGACACGAAGGATGGTTGGTGGGAAATTGAGGCGTCGCCATAGTTGGGTTGCTGCAAGGCCTGGTTGGGGGGGAGGAAAAAAAACAGGCCTGCAATGAGTCTTTCAATTTAATTTAAACTGTATTCTTTCATGCAGGTAGTCCTCGGCTTACAACAGTTCGCTTAGCGACCGTTCAAAGTTACAACAGCATTGAAAAATGTGATTTATGACATTTCTCCCCCCCCCCAGTTATGATCTTTGCATCATCCCTATGGTCACGTGATCAAAATTCAAATGTTTGGCGACCGGTTCATAGTTGTGACCATTGCAGTGTTCCCAAGGTCAAGTGATTCCCTTTTGCGACTTTCTGACAAGCAAAGTCAATGGGGAAACCAGATTCACTTAACAATCGGGTTACTAACTTATCAACTGCAGTGATTCACTTAACAACTGTGGAAAGAAAAGTCATAAAATGGGGCAAAACTCACTTAACCAATATCTCATTTAACAACAGGAATTTTGGCCTCAATTGTGGTCGCAAGTCGAAGATTACCTGCATTAGACCTCGCATAACAACCATTTGTTCAGGAAGTATTCAAAGTTAGGACCGCGCTGAAATAAGTGTCTTATGACTGTTTTTTCACACTTATGATCACTTCAGTTCCCCATGGTCCCATGATCAAAATCCAGACATTTGGCATGTATTTTTGATCTTTGAGGGTCCCAGGTCCCTTATAACAAGCAAAGACAATGGGGAAGGCAAAACCATGGCTACTAAGCAGACGTGGGATTCAATTTTTTTAACAACCTGTTCTTTGGGTGTGGCTTGGTGGTCATGTTATTGGCTGGGCGTGGCCAATTCAATATCAGTCACATCGAGGCACGCATCTCCTCGTCTGGCATCTCATAACTGTGGGGATGCTGTAACAGTCGTAAGTGTGAAAAATGGTCATAAATCGCTTTTTTCAGTGCCATTGTAACTTTGAATGGTCACTCCACACAAGCAAAGTACCAGCACAGGAGGGGAAAAAACTCCAGAGAAGTTCCTGAGACAGGAAGTCTAGTCCTGCCAAGCATGTAATAAGGATTAACGGAGAGGCAGTTTCTGTAAGCAACACCAGAATGTTTCCTTCCTGCCTTCCTTACAGAATTAGGCCAGTAATTTCTTCTAACAACCGGTTCTCTGAACAGCTTAGAATGTTAACAACCGGTTCTAGCGAATAGGTGTGGACTGGTAGAATCCCACCCCTGCTATTAAGTTAACAGTTACAATGATTCAGCTAACAATTGCGGCAAGGAAGATTGTTAAAGAGAGCAAAATTCAATTAACGGCTATCTTGCTTAGCAAAGAAATTTTGGGGATCAGTTGTGGTCATAAGTCAAGGCTACCCATCCCCTCAGCCTTCCAGAAGCGCCTGAAAACTTGGTTCAGCTGGTTGTCTTGGTGATCTTGATGAGAATCACTAAGGAAGTAACAGGCCGCATCTTTGTGCAATTCATGCTCTTTGTAGTTTTTAATCTGACTTTTGTTATTACTTTCAATGCTGTTATATTTATGATTTTTATTGCACTGCAAGCCAGACTCATTCAAGGTGGATAGTGAGACGGGGCAACATATGCATTTAATTAATTGATTATTTTTTTTAAATGATGGGTAATGGTTGGGATCAGGGCCCAACAGAGCAATTTGGAAGATTATTTTCCTATAATGTGTTTCGCACCCATGCACACAGAAAGAGGACCCAGGGATCCATTGCCTGAGGTTTGCTGCTATGCCAATTTGCTTTTTCCAAATCCTGAATTATTCCTCTTCCATGCAACACAACCAATTCTTGCAACCATGCATTCCTCAAGTCTGCATTATACAGGTTACAATATTATACAGGTTATATGAAAATTATACAGGTTATATGAAGTTACAACAGCACTAAAAAAGAATAACTTACGGCCGTTTTTCGTATTTACAAACCTGGCTGCATCCCCATGGTCACGTGATCTAAATCCAGAGGCCTGGCAACTGACTCGTATTTATGATGGTTACAGTGCCCCGGGGTCACGTCATCGCCTTTTGTGACCTTCTGACAAGCAATGTCAATGGAGAGGCCAGATTCACTTAACAACCGGGTTATTAACTTGACAACTGCAAAAACTCACTTCATAGCCGTGGCAAAAAGGTTGTAGAATGGGACAAAACTCACTTAACAACTGTCTCACTTAACAACATGAATTTTGGACTCTAAATTGTGGTCATAAGTTGTGGACCCGTGTACATGTGAAGTGAAAGTTTATGTTGTAAATAACTATGCCATGTCAAATATTACCTGCCTTGTAGCTTATTAGCATTGACAAGCAATGAACCTTGTAAGGCAAAAAAAAAAGGTCTACTTACTAATGATTGAAAGAATGACAACCACCAAATCAAATATGTTCCAGGAGTCTTTGAAGAAATAAAGCCTCAGAGCCAACAGTTTCATCACACACTCGCCAGTGAAGAGGGCCACAAAGACACAGTTGATCTTCTCCAGAAGTTGGCTAGCAGCCATAACTTGACCTTCATATTCCACAGCCATGACCACCACATTCAAGAAGATCAGGCTGATAATGAACAGTTCAAATGCTTGCTTGTTTACGATATCAAAAAGTAATCCTTGGAACTGGTTCTGTGGAAGGGAGGGAGGATAAGAGGGGAAGGGAAGGAAGGGAAGGAAAGAATGAAAGAGAGGGAGGGAAAGAAGGAAGCAAAGGAAGGAAGGAAGAAGGGACAGAGGGAGGAAAAGAGAGGGAGAGAGGAAAAGAGGGAGGAAGGAAAAGGGAAGGAGGAAAGAAGGGACAGGAAAAGAGAGGGAGGGAGGAAGAGAGAGAGGAAGGAAGGAAAAGAGAAGTGGGGAGGGAGAGAGGGGGAAAAGGAGGAACAGGAAAAGAGAGGGAGGGAGGAAAAGGAGAGAAGGAAGGAGAAGCGGGAAGGGAGGGAGGGAGGGAGGAAGGGAGAAGGAGAGAGGGAGCAAAATGTTAGTGCAAGATTCCAAAATAATTCAAATTGTTAAACAAAGTCCTTTGATAATTATTTATCCCAATCTGGAAGTCACTAATAGAACCCAACAGAACCAGGAAGACAGAAAGGGCTACACCTGAGGAAGTCCTGAAAGGCTTCAAGAAGATGTTTCTATTGCTGCTACTGCTGCTGCTCCAGATGAATTAAGTTTCTTTATGATTCCTCTATGAGGAAACTGCCCATGAGATTTGGCTGGTCGAGTTCAAGACATTTGATTGCCTCCTTCCCACCTGGCTGCCAAGGATTAGCCTGAGAGGCAGTTGTGATGTATTTTATTTCCTTTTTGCAGGTAATGAGGAAAAGAAGGGTTTTTTTTTCTATAGAATTCACAGCAGTTCCGGGAAACAGATGATCCTAGCTCAGTGCTTCCCAAAATTTTTCTTTCATTATTGAAAATTGCTTATTGGAAACATCTTTTTAGGCAATTTAGGTAAAATATTAAGGGCACAGGAAAAAAAATATGGGTTTATGGTACCCAAAGAAAAACTACTTTTATCCTACTTGGGGTAATTTACACCAGTTTGGGAAGCACCTCCTTAACTGAAAGCCTCTGAAGGCAGGACAAGAAGCCATGGATGGAAACTAATCAAGGAGAGAACCAGCCTAGAACTAAGGAGAAATTTCCTGACAGTGAGAACATTTTTGTACTTTCTTATTAGCCGGCTATAAGGAATGCAGATTGGTTGGCAGTGACCTCAGCATTTTCCTGTGATTCAAGATGGCAGATTTATTGCAAATTAATCTGAGCTGACTTTGGCACAGTCTTTCAAAATGTTACTTTTACTTAAGTTTTATAAGAATATAACTATAGTCACCTGGTCATTTAGCGATTGTTTGACTGTCTGATGCATCGACAGGTATTTACAACTCCAATCCTGATGGTTGACTTTTCCACAGTCATTTGGATGCTTGGCAACTGGCCTGATTTACAATTTTTTATAATCCCACAGGTACTTTTTTCAGGAGGCAACTGGACTTCCTGATTTTTCTTTGAAGATGTTTCGCTTCTCATCCAAGAAGCTTTTTGAGTTCTGACTGAATGGTGGGGAATGGGAGGATTTTATACTCCTTGCAGGCAGCTGGTCATTTGCATCCTTTTATAGAATTGTCCATTCCCCACCATCCAGTCAGAGCTGAAGAAGCTTCTTGGATGAGAAGCGAAACGTCTTCAAAGAAAAAGCAGGAAGTCCAGTTGCCTCCTGAAAAAAACAAGCACTTTGGGGACAGCCATGACCTGGATGACTGAGCATTCATTTTCAGTTTTCGGTGGCACAGTGGTTAGAATGCAATACTGCAGGCTACTTCTGCTGATCACCGGCTGCCACCAGTTTGGCAGTTTGGGTCTCATCAGGCTCAAGGTTGACTCTGACTTATATATCGTTTCACAGTGTTTTTTTTATTTATTTATTCATTTTATTAAATTTTTATGCCACCCCCTCTCCCGCAATGGGACTCGGGGCGGTGTACAGCCAAGATAAAAAACCCCACAATAAACAGAATTTTAAAAAGGTTTAAAAGAATTAAATTAATGGCTGAGATAAAACAGTAAAAACAAGATAGAAAAGTTAAAATTACCAGAGAAAATTTTTTAAATTTTTTTTAAAACCCTAATAATTGGTACTAGACCAGATGGGCCTGTTGGAAGAGATGGGTTTTTAGTGCGCGCCGGAAGGTTTTACAGGCCTTCCTAAACAGTTTACTGAGTCAGCCTATTGCTCCCAACAAACTGGGTCCTCATTTTACCCACCTCGGAAAGATGGAAGGCTGAGTCAACCTTGAACTGGTCAGGATCAAACTCCTGACAATCGGTAGAGTTAGTTTGCAATACTGCATTCTAACCACTGTGCCACCACAGCTCATGCAGGGGAAAAAAATGTTTTACTAAAATTTCTGAAAAGTCTTTCCAAGTTAGTAATAATGCAAATGCATTGATGTTTGCAAGGGCCTTACCAGAGGTCGTGGAATAGTCTTATGTGGTTTCTTGGTACCAAGTTTTTTTAGTGCATTATAATATTTCTTTTGATCCTCTGACAAAAAGATGAGTTCTCCACCTAGGTATAAGAGAATAATAACATTGCTATTAAATTTCTAAAATATATTTTATCTGCATCTATTTATCTCTGTTCAAAAGACAAGAATTGTCCAAAGTCAACTAAACGGCTAGTACCAACAAATAGAATTTCAACAGACAAAGCTCTTTACAACTTGAATATTTATTGATTCAATGTTAAAGATGGAGGGATGCATCATCTTCTAAAGTATACTCTTTAATTTAACTGGAAAAAGTTCCTGAATTTGGGTACAACTATCCTAGAGTTCTAAAATGTTAGTCATAATTGTGATATAATAAGAATAGAGCTTTGTGGTTCTTTAAATGAAATACTTTTTTTCTCACAATCTCTTTGTGCACTCCATAAAGTCATTTTATTGCTTTTTTGTTTCTAGAAGTCAGTGACTTGTAGCCACTTTTGTTATTTCTGTTGCTTGGAGCTGCTTAATTTACTTTGTGACTCTAATGAAACAGAGACACTGTCTAAACTAAAAATATGTCTTCTGTTTGGATTTTCTAGGACATGTCATCTGATCGACTGTATGGCCTAAAAAATTAGAGAATAAATGTGCTACCTAAACTACTAAAGATAGCGCTGCCAGTAAGTGAACCGTTGATGGTGTTTATTAAGAAACCAGTCCAAGAGCATCTCTGGACACCTACAGGCTCTGTGAGTTAAGGAAGTAATCACTAAAAGAACAGAAAGTTTTCCTTGCACAATCTATGGAAGTTAAGGCGATCCTGTTCTTTGAGGCAGTTCTAATAGTCTGGTGCCTCAAAACTTCTAATTGGTTTTGCAGCAAAAGGTTAACCTGACTTTCCGCAGACTTTCCAACTAAGATTGTACAGTGGTAAGGCAATACAGGTAGTCCTTGACTTACAACAGTTCATTTAACAACCATTCAAGGTTACAGCGGCATTGGAAAAAGAAAACGACTTAGACAGCTCCATGATCACATAATCCAAATTCAGATGCTTGGTAACTGATTCACATTTATGGTGGTCGCAATGTGCCCAGGGGGTCATGTGATCCCATTTTGCGACTTTCTGACAAGCAAAGTCAATGGGGAAGCCAGATTCACTTAACAACTGTGTTATTAACTGCAGTGATCCACTTAGCAATTTAGCAAGAAAACTCATAAAACGAGTCAAAACTCAATAACAAATATGTAATTTGGCAACATAAGTTTTGGGCTTAACTGTGGTTGTAAATTAAGGACAACCTGTATATAAAATGAGAGCAAGGCGGATTTGCTGTTGGGGATTATTCTCTTTCTATGTCTGGAATACGCTACCTGACTCTGTGGTTTCTTACCCAAACCCCAAAAACTTTAACCTTAGACTGTCTCCTATTGACCTCACCCCTTTCCTAAGACGCCTGTAGGGGCATGCATAAGCACACCAACATGCCTACCGTCCCTGTCCTATTGTTTCTTTTATTTTTTTATTTTTCTTATATGTATCCATGTATTCATAACTATGTTTTTACTTATACCTATTATCTTGTAAGCAGCAATTGAATAAATAAATAAATAAATAAATAAATTCAGCTGCCATATTTCCTACGTCTTCCGTAAAACACATCACACTGACACACTGCCATTGGATACACTTGAAAGGGTTTGTAACTGTTTGCCTTCATGAGTCTTGGTTGTCTATTTATGTTAGATACTTATCTTTTTTCTTTGCTGGTTAAAATTGTCGATAACCACACCAATGAAGAGGTTCAGCATGAAGAAGGACCCAAATATAATAAAAACCACAAAGTAAATGTATGCATATACGTTGTTTTCAAAACATGGCTGGGTGGAATTCTGAAATAAGACCAAATATATATAAGTAGGCTAAAAAAACACAGGCTAATTTAAATCTGATGTTAATATAATTAATACAATAATAATAAAACAGATGATCAATATCCTTCTTCTGGATTTCAACTTTTCTCCTTCAGGATATGAAAAATGACTAGCGCTGATGATGTTGCCTGGTTTGGATCATAAAAAAATCTGCAAAACTATCAGGCTCAGAGAGCACCAAGGACCCCTCACACGAATTGCTCTCTACAAGAGCATTGCAAAAGAATTGCTTTCAGAAATGACATCTTCCCTGACCTGGGAAGCTAATGCAAAATGATACTGTTCGGTTTGCGTTTCCCCGGCTTAAGGACATCTACACTTCCTGACTCAAAAGCCTCAGTAAAATTATTCTCCCCTTGTAGAAAAGTCAATAAGCTATTTACTCTTTTTTTAATTCAAGATGCTTGATTTAACAGGAAACAGGCTAGCTGCTCAGGTGGAACTAAGCTCCAGTGCAATGCTTAATCCTTGATGGCTGCTGAGTCAACATTCAAGTCTCTTAAGATTCTTTGAACTTCCCATAATGCATAGAACTGGCCTAATCGGAGCCTGCTTTGATTTTTTTTCTGCTTTGCCTTATAAAACTTAATATTTGCTTAGTTTGTGTGGGAAGTACACCCCAAAAGGACAGTGCCAGAAACCTCACAGCACCAGAAACCTCAGAAAACAGTGCCAAGAGACTCAAGCCCTTCCCCCTTTAAGAAAACCAAGAATCACCAGCTGAAAGGAAAACTCAGAACAGCCCTGCTAATGGCTGTTACAAAAGTAACAAAAGCTGACTGCAGAAATACTTAAGTAGAGCCATTAAGATAAGGGGAATCAGGCTAAAAATAAACTCTCCAAGGTAAACCAAAACTTCATTTTTTCCCCAAAAGGTTCGCATTCATACTTCCAAGCTGCTTGCAAGCCAGGAACGCTCTAGCTGTGTCGTTTTTTTGCCTCTTGCTTTCCTACATTAAAAGAATTCCACTTTCTGGCAGCTGGCTTCTGCTTCCATTTCTTCTCAGTGTCTGTGATGTGCCCCAGCTGGGAATGAACTCGGAAAATTTCTTCCAACACTTGATTTTGCCTTCCCTTGTTTCACAACAGAACCTTTCTTTGTTTCACATCTAAATTTATCTTTAGCTCCTGCTTGATCTAGAACCCAATGGCACTTAGACTCCAACCAGGACAGAGTAATTTTGGGTTATCATTACCATCACAAATAACCAATTAGCCAAATATCCAACAGAAGCTATGAAGACAACTGTTTCACAGAGTTCCTAGCAGGGAATCTGGAAATCTGAATAACAGAATAACAGAGTTGGAAGGGAACTTAGAAGTCCAACTTCCTTCTCAAGCAGAAGACCTTGTACCATTCCATATAAATAGCAGTCTAATCTCTTCCTAAAAACGTCCGGTGATGGAGCTCCAACATCTTCTGAAGGCAGGCTATTCCACTTTCCTATTTTATCCATGAGCTGCAGGAGTGGCTGTGGCAAAGAATGGCTGGATTCATACCTCGTGCTAAGCTATAACATGGAGTCTTTCTTGTTAATTTAATCTGATCTGACCCATAATATCTTATCAAGATGTGTGAACCCCGACGTTATACTTTATTTATTTATTTATTATATTTATATAACGAAACATGAGGGTTTTTTAAAAAATCATGGTTTAATATTAAGCATGAACCTAGATATTTTAATTTTTTTCTTTGCACTAATGTCACTGATGAGCTTTCTAGATATCATAAAAATATTACAGCCAAATTAGCATTTCCTAAATTTGGAAGTGAACTTGAATATTATTATTTTTTAGTATTTAATCCCAAACCTGTACCTAAACAATGTCATCTGATTAATATCAATTCTTTATTGTTCTTTTAGCCACAATATTGACCAGCTTTTAAGATCCGCTAATGTTGTCTCAGAGCTTCTCTGATGCTCAAGCTGGAAAACTACAATTTTGGGGACAATAGTGCAAAATTGCTAATTGAACAGGAAGACATCTGAAAAAAAGAGAAACATTGCAACTTCTTTTTTACAGCTTACTTCATTAGCTGAATCTACTGCAGCATACATAATGTCCATCCAGCCTTTAAATGTTGCCTGCAAGAAGACAAATGGAGATGTTATTAAGCCAAATTATTAAACTTTTCTATGCTTTTCCTCCTTGATCTGTCTGATAGACGCAGACCTTACTGTGTTCTCAAAATCATTGCAGCCTTTCCCCATTCTGCCACTACAGGACCTCTTCTGTTCTTAAAACAAGATTCATTTGCTTCTTTTTCTTCAGAAATATATAAAATCCTTATTAGGTGCAGATAACAAACATTCAATTTTCTTGGACAAAACACAGAAATGTAAAATAATGGAATTAACTTTCCCACACTTTACTGTATTTTTTTATTTTATTGTTATTCCCACACATTATTTATTATGCTGTCACTTTAAGCATCTGATTTTCTTGTCTTATTCACTTCAAATGTTACGACTGGGTTAGAGGATTTGAATTTGAAATGAAAACATTACAGAAAATTAAGAAGGAAGGACAGTATTGATTTCCTTTGATCCAGCTGCCTGTTTTGATGTCCAGAACAGGATAAAAATAGAAGCATAGATTTAATTCTCCCATCCCACCTGGTTGACAAAGGGATAATTAAAAGAGAATCATGCTTTGCCTGATATGTAAAAGAAAAAGAAAAAAAAACAGATGATCATTTTTTGCTCAAGGCAGCAAGATTCGACTCCAGGTAATTTCCCCTAATGTCTAAAATTAGGGGAAATAATTATGACTATTATTAATTTTATTTGTAATACACCTACAAGATTTTTTTTTCTGCTTTTTGAAATATTGCTTTATGAAATACCCAGTACAAACTGGGTTTAGATAACTATAGAAGCCACTATGCTGCTACTAACCATAATCAACTCATTGTTTTACTCTGCAGTATAAACAAAAAGGATTGCATTTGACTTTGTCCAAATAGCACAGGGGCATTTTAATTGTCTTTTCCCCAGCACTGGTTTTTAAGCTCTCCTCATAGCTTTTTCTTCCTAAACAAATTTCCCTACAAATCAACTCTTAACAGTCTGCTATTAATAGCATATTCTGGCTGTACAAAAGATTTTTAATGTCTATATTAAATATAGCTCCAAATGAATAATCAACCAAACGACCAACTGACCACACTGGCACACAAGATATTTATAAGCTAAAGAGAACAGGACAAGAAAATTCTGATGATGATGATGTTAGCTAGTCTGGTAACGAAACGTTCAGAAAGTAAATTGAAACAAGCTTGGAGAACAAACCACTGCCAAAATCTAAAACTCGAGCTACAAGCACTGTATTTTCTATTATTTCAAATATATTTAAGATCCGTCTTATTAAACATACCACTTGAAGGAGAGCCAGGTACCCATTCCCAACATGATCAAAGTTGACAGTCATATTAATACAACTTTTCTTATTTTCAATGTTCCGACATGAAAATTTCCCTCCAAACAATTGCACTCCTAAGATGTTAAATGGCAGCCAAAGTACAATGCAGACAAGAAGCACATTTCCAATGGAAGGGATAGCGCCGGCCAGAGCATTCACAACAACCTGAAAGAAAGAAAGAAAGAAAAAATGGAGATACACCATTAATTCCTATTGCAAGAACAAATAGTACAGGCCGACCTTGATTTACGATCAGATTCAGCCCAGAATTTATGTTGCTAAATGAAAAAATTCTTAAGTAAGTTTTGTCCCATTTTCTTGCCACATTTGTTAAGTGCAAGTTGTTAAATCAGTAACACAGTTGATAAGTGGATCTTGCTTCCCCCATTTGACTTTGTCAGGTCACAAAAGGGGATCACGTGACCCTAGGACACTGCAACCATCATAAATATGAATCGGTTGCCAACATCTGAATTTTGATCAAGTGACCACTGGGGGATGAGGTCTTGAGTGTGAAAAAAGGTCATAAGTCACTTTTTTCAGTGCCGTTGTAATTCTGAACAGTCACTAAATGAACTGTTATAAGTCAAAGACCACCTGTGGTATGAACAAATGAGGTTGAGAAACACTGTCCTGTAGTACAATCTCCCTACAAGATCCGAGTGCCTCATCTTGCTCCATCCCAAGCTTTGTCCTGCCCATGCATTCTAGATCAGCTGAAGGTTCAAAATGTTTTCCTTCATTAAAAATCAGGAAAATCTGGGAGAAAAGCAAATGGACCAAAAAAACAAAAAACAGAATTCATGAGTTAAAAGTTTCAAACCAGGTCAGGCAGGGAGGCAGGTGCTCCTATGTATCCAGAGGATGATTTCGCCCTCTCTTACCAGGCAATATTTTGAATAATAAATTCCTAATCTGAAAGCGTTGTGTGTTAGGTAAAGCAGCATTATTCAAATATATGGCTGAATCTGACTAGGGTAGCAGCGAATATTTTTCATTAGATTCTTCCTTAGAAACCTAAGTGTTCACCAATATTCCTGTAATCCTCAAAAGAGAAAAAGAAGGAACCATGGCTGAAACAATGCATCAATCCTATTCCTCTGAAATAAAACAAAACCCAGTTCCTAAAGATAGGCATACAGTATCTGGAACATAATCTTTGGAGGAGGGAGGGAGGTTGGAAGGAAGGAAGGAAGGAAGGAAGGAAGGAAGGAAGGAAGGAAGGAAGGAAGGAAGGAAGGAAGGAAGGAAGGAAGGAGAGGGAGGGAGGGAGGGAGGGAGGGAGGGAGGGAGGAAGGAAGGAAGGAAGGAAGGAAGGAAGGAAGGAAGGAGAGGGAGGGAGGGAGGGAAGGAGGGAGCGAGGGAGCGAGGGAGGAAGGAAGGAAGGAAGGAAGGAAGGAAGGAAGGAAGGAAGGAAGGAAGGAAGGAAGGAAGATTTAATACCTTTATTCCTTTAAATCTAGACAGTGCTCGGAGAGGTCTAAGGGCCCTTAAAGTTCTTAGAGATTTCGTGGAGATATTACTATCACACTGTCTTCTCCCTGATGTACCTCTTGCCATAGGCAAAGATACCTGTGAAAACAGGAAAAGTACAATTCAACTGCAAAAGACAACCTTATAATTCTGGTTTACTTCCAGGAAAAACCATGCTAAGAAGTTAACAAATATCAACTGAAAGCCCTCACATATAGTTTCCTTCCCTTACCCACACTTTTTTGTTCTCTCCATCTATTGCTTCCACTAGCTTAGAATCATAGAACATCGGAATTGGAAGGGATCTTGGAGGTTCTCTAGTCCAACCCGCTGCTCAAGCAGGAGATCCTATACCATTTCAGACAAATGGTTGCCCAGTCTCTTTTCAAAAGCCTCCAGTGATGGAGCACCAACAACTTTTAAAGGCAAGCTCTTCCACTGGTTGATTATTCTAACTGTTAGGAAATTTCTCCTTAGTTTTAGGCTGCTTCTCCCCTTGATTAGTTTCCATCTGTTGCTTCTTGTCCTGCCTTCAGGGGCTTTGGAAAATAAGTTGACTCCCTCTTATTTGTGGCAGCCCCTCAAATATTGGAACACTGCTGTCATCTCATCCCTAGCCATTCTTTTTACTAGACTAGACATACCCAATTCATGCAGCCATTCTTTATATGTTTTAGTTTCAAGGACCCTCATCATCTCTCTGCACTTTTTCTAGAGTCTCAACATCTTTTTTACATCATGGCGACCAAAACTGAATGCAATATTCCAAGTCTGGTCTTACCAAGGCCTTATAAAGCAGGACTAATATTTCATGTGATCTTGATTCTATCCCTCTGTTAATTCAGCCTAGGACTGTTGGCTATTTTGGCTGCTGACGCACACTGCTGGCTCATTTGTAAGCGATTGTCTACTAGGACTCCAAGATCCCTCTCACAGTTACTGTTCTTGAGCCAAGATTCTCCTATATCTATACTTGTACATTTGTTTTTGGTGGGCTAAGTGTTCTCTATACTTTTCCCTACACTGAACTTTACTTTGTTAGATATAGAAAATGAGAATGGTTTTTATCAGGCTCTCTATGTGAGAAACCGTTTTGCCTATTTCCACATTGCACCAATGTACATAACAAGAAAATACAAGGTACTTACACATACAATAAAGAAATCAAGAATACACCAGCCATTAGTGAAATATTTTCTAAAGCCATAGGCCACCCATTTGAGAAGCATCTCCAGGAAAAAGATACAGAAAAAGAATACATCGGCATAGTCGAGAATTTTTTTTATGGTCTTTCTTCTATTAAGGTAGATGTCTTCAAAGATCTGGAATTATAAATCTGGTGTTATTTAGACTATAATAAAATCAAATATTGTATCTATAGACCTTTCACATCCTGGATATAAACTTTCCTCCCCCTAGGAAGCCAGTATAGGGCATTACATGCCAAGATAGCTAGATACAAAGATTTTTTTCCCCCTCGTGTCATCCCTCTGCTGAATCTAATCCTTAAATTCTGCTCTATATTTACCCATGTAGTAGAGATGTATTACTATGATCTTTCTCATCTTTTCTACTACCTTCTCCTATTGGTATCTTATGATTATATTACTTTGTTGTTTTTATCTACACTGAAAGCTTATGCATTGGAGACAAATTCCTTGTTTATCCAATCACACATAGCCAAATAAATCCATTCTATCCTATCTTATCCTATCCTATCCTATCCTATCCTCTGTTCTAGTTTAGTGTTGTCTACTTTAGTCTCTGTTCTATTCTATTCTATTCTATTCTCTGTTCTATTCTACTCCATTCCATATTCTAGTCTAGTATCTGTATTATTAGTAAGTATCTTGTTAACAGCAGAAGCTAAAGAAAAGCAGAGTTGATTCAAGTAGTAAACTTACCAGAGCACCACTACTCAGTAATATCATGAATATAATAAAGGATTCAAACCAATTATGTTTTATAATTTTGTAGCAGGTTTTTCTAAATCTCCACCAAATGTTGCCTGGAAATGCATCTGTATTCACTCTGCAGCATGGAAACAATTTCATGAAGACTGAAATAAAGAACAAAGAAATCATTAGTTCTTCAAAATGGACCAGGTCCCAATCCCTTCCTGGGCTCTCTCTCTCTCTCTCTTTTGCAATCATACCACTGCAATTCAGAATTTTGCAAAACTGCCTCACACTTATGACCAGTTGCAGCATTCTGCCAGTCACACAATCACAATTTGCAAATTTTTGTCACCAATTTCTGGCAATAAATACCATTGAGGAAGCAGGATTCTCTTGCAATTTTCATCTGCCTAACAACCATGCAATTCACTTAATGATTATTGTAAAATAGTTATAAATTAGGTGCAACTTGACTTACCACCACATCAACTTACAATGGAAATTCCAGTTAAAATTGTGGTTGTAAGGACTACCTGTACGAATAACAACTGACAAGTAGTTAAGCAAAGATAACAAGAAGGTAGTTGCAAATGAATCCTGCTTTATCCAGAACAGCTTATAACCTTTAACATCATCAAACATCCCCATCTATCAATCCTAGATCTTTGGAAAGGACTCAATAGGTGGATTAAGATGCCAAATCCAGTCTAAACATCTGGCTGACCATGCAACCATATAATAATAATAATAATCCAGGCAGACCATAATATTGGAGTTGGCACATTTACTAAAAAGAATGGCTGCCACTGATCAACATTTCAACAGGTCTTTCTATCTGGACTAATTTTCTGCCAAGAAAGCTGGGCTTCACCTTGTGGGAAACAGTCCTGAGGTTCCTTTTTGACTTCAGGCACATGATGGATAGGAGATCTCTGATCCACCGTGCTGATCTCTGAGCAGCTTGTATCGTAATCCGATCTCTGGATATGAGAAAAGAAAAACCAAAATCAGCATATGAGGGATTAAGGCAGCTCTGTACATTATTCAGGAACATTCTATTCATGACAGGAAAAGAAAAAGGCTGAAACTCGGAGCTTTGAGATCTCCAAGTAGTATGCAGAAAACCTCCTACGATACATAGGAAATTTATCCATAGCTTAAGTTAAGCCACAAGAAAAACATGATTTGAGGACTATCTGGATCTGGAGATTTTCTACTTTAGTTCAGGATGACATTATACTGCCCCAAACTGCTCATGTGCAAAATACAGAATAACAGAGTTGGAAGGGACCTTGGAGGTCTTCTAGTCCAACCCCCTGCTCAAGCAGGAGACCTTATACCCATGATGGCGAATCTATGGCATGTATGCCACAGGTGGCACGCAGAGCCATTTGTGTCAGCACACGAGCTGCAAGCAAACTTACCTCACTGTGCATGTGCATGTCTCACAGCTGATTTTTGGCCATTTCGTCACTTCCTGTTTTTCTGAAAATACCAGAAGTGATGAAACGGGGCTAGTTTTTGGCCTGCAAAGCTTGCAGAAGCCTGCAGAAGCCTTCCTCAAGCCTTGGGAGGCCAAAAAAGGCCTCAAACAGGCCAAAAATCAGCTGTGAGGTGCAGTGCGGGGGGGGGGGTGGAGTGGCTGGATGGGGATTGAGCACGCATGTGTAGGGGGTGTGGGGCAGGCGTATTGCCTTCTGGGTGCTGGCACATGAGCGCGAGCATATAAGCACACACACAATTTTTGGTACAGGAACCCAAAAAGGTTAGCCACCATTGCCCTATACCTTTCCAGCCAAATGGCAGCCCATTCTTCTTAAAAACCTCCAGTGATGGAGTGCCTACAACTTCTGGAGGCAAGCCACGGTATGTACATATGTATTTCCTATTTTCTAACTGCCACATTATGTCTTTATACTGTATTTCATTGTAAGGTTTTCTAAAATCGGGTCATTGTTTATACATTTCATGGGCTGCCCTGAATCATGTGTCGATGGGTGGTTTCATAAGTCAATTAGATAACAAATAAACAAATGAATGAAATGTAAAAAGCTTTAATTAATATTTTGATTGGCCTTACTGCTACAATAGTATGATGTGCTCTAAATGGAGTGTATTTTGAGTTTATACAGGCTTTACTGTCCACTCAAATGACATACCTTTGAAGAACGGATGTTATTTGCTTGGATTTTAAATTCAAAAACTGCTTGCTCTGACAGAGGGTAGTAAAGTATAATGGGAGTAAAGGGGACCACACAAAATCAGTTCTGCCTTTTCATGCTTATAAAAAGGGTCCACTGCATGCCAAGAGAATGAGACAAAAAAAAAAAAAATCTGGAACCTTTTTGTAAGAGTAACCTAAGAATGGTAACTTTACTGGTCAAATTTTAGAGAATGCAAAGTACAATTTTCTCAGCAAGTAATGAAGCTGTGTTGACCATTTTTATTTGCTTTACCTTGGGTATATCCAAAGACCAAATACTTGTAGTGTCAGAAACTTGAGAAGAGAGTCTTCGATTTTGGCCTTGGTGTATCTCTCTCCTCTTTCGCAAATTGTTCTCCTAGAAAAAGAGAGCCAAGAAATAGTTTGCTATGCTAAAATATTTTCTTCTCCAACACCAAAAAGTTCCATATCAAACATAAATTGGTATTAACTGTCACTGCGTTAATTTTGGTTTGTCTGTTGAGCTCTCAGAATATTCCAGACTGGTTATCACGTTTCCATAGTAATAAGATATGAGTGTCTTGTGATATTTGATTTACTGTGCATGTGTGCAGGGGAGGAGTTGTACTTCACTTCATTTTTACTTTCTTTTCTTTTGCTTGCTTCTTAGAATGTACTGCTTTTCTTTGGTTCTCCTAGTTATTTGTAAATAAAGTATGCTGGCAACAGAAAAACACGATTCATTTCCTCTAATTTATAAAGCTGAATGTGAAGAAATGACAAAATCTTAACCATTTATTCTGAAATATTATCAATGTAATGAATATGCAAGAATAAATTATGTTATCTACATCCTTCGGGGCATGAAACATGCATTGCTTTGTATTGTATATGCATATTAGAACTATATTTGGATTATTCCAAAAGCCTGTTGAACCCAAATGTTTATTCCTGCAGAGGCTTGTATATACAGTTAAATAAATATATAAAAATAAAGTAGTCCCATCAGATTTTATTTCATTAGTTGTTGCTGACTTTAGAAGACAGTGTTTATCTCTGTTTCAAGGCCATTAAGCCAGTGCTGACAAAGACACGTCTGTGATCATGTGGCCAGCATGATGTCATGGAACACTGTTATCTTCCTACCGAAGTTGTACTTATTTATCTGCTGACATTTGCGTGCTTTCAAACTACTAGGTTGGCAGGAGTTCATCCATCATATGGCACTTGGGTCTCAAACCCAGGCTGCCAGCTTTCCAGCCCAGCTGAGACAACGGGCCACCTCAGATATACAGTAAAATGAGAGAAATCCAGCACCTCATCTCTTCTCAGGATCTGCTATTCAACTTACATACCGGTAATTCTCGACTTCAACCATCATTCCAAGTTACAACAGCACTGACAAATAGTTCTCATATTTATGACTGGCACAATACAGGCAGTCCTCAACTTATAACAGTTCATTTAGTGATCGTTCAAAGTTACAACGGCATTGAAAAAAGGGACTTATGACCAATTATTCCACTTAAGACCATTGTAGCATTCCCAAGGTCATGTCATTTACATTCGGATGCTTGACAATTGACTCTCATTTATGACGGTTGTAGTGTCCAGGGGTTTTGTGATTCCTCTTTTGTAAACT
Organism: Bungarus multicinctus; assembly: GCA_023653725.1. Lineage (NCBI taxonomy): Eukaryota > Metazoa > Chordata > Lepidosauria > Squamata > Elapidae > Bungarus > Bungarus multicinctus. The sequence continues at coordinate 7,359,515 of CM042840.1, read as the reverse complement.
TCTGACAAGCAAAATCAACAGGGAAGCCCAATTCACTTAACAACCATTTTACTAATTTCATTGCAGTGATTCACTTAACAAAAATAATGGGGCAAAACTCACTTAACGAATTTGTCACTTAACAATGTACATCTTGGGCTCCATTATGGTTATAAGTTGAGGATTACCTGTATCTGCACAATCATGTGATGAAAATTTAATTGCTCAGCAACTGGAATGTATTTATGATGGTTGCAGCATCCTGGAGTCACGTGATCCCTATATACAACCTTCCCTGCCAGTTTCCAACAGGCAAAGTCAATGGGAGAAAACCAAATTCACTTAACGACTGCATGATTCGCTGCAGTGATTTGCTTAACGAACAGGATCATAAGATCAGGCACGATTCTCTTAACAACTGCCCTGACTAACAGCGGAAAACTCTGGTCCCAATTATTATTGTAATTACAGAACTACTTGTAGTCATGATTTTTCAGTTCTTTTATCCTGGCAAAGAGCTTTTATTACCAATTAACCTGTTTAATCCCTTCGGATGCCACGGCTAGTTCAGTTGGTACATGTCAACAAAAAAGGAAGCCAATACAGAACCACTTAAAAAATAGAAAGTAATTTCCCCCAGTTGTTTAATTATATTTTATAGGGAATCCCCCCGCCCCCAAGCAAGTTAGGATAATTGTTTCCTACCAGGGTACTAAGGTCCATTTCCTCAACGCTTAATGTCTCCAGTTCAGCCAGCGGAATAACGGGAATCTCCCTGTAATCTATCACGAAATCTTCCTGCTTTCTATCCCGCGGAAGTTTATCCCAGTTCCCGAAGGATTCTTTGCCAATGAAGTTCTCTGACGTCTCCTTCGTGGGTTTGGCATCACAGGGTCTTTCAATGACGGTGGTCTCATTCTTCTTCTTTGTGCCTGTTCTCCTCAGCTTCTTCAGGAAGACATGGCAACACCAGTCCCACACGAAGAGTCTGACAAATCGCAGGCCCCTCTGAATGAGTGCTAAAGCCTTTCCAGGTTCAGGTTTGCAGTTACCTTCCTCTCTTCCGGAATCAGTGCTACTGAAGGAACTCAGAAGCAGAGCAATAAAGAGGTTGAGGACCTGAGAGGGAGGAAAAAGCAAGATTTTTTTAAAAGAAACATTAGAAAAGTATCCATTTGAGAGTTAAGTAGGCCTCATACAACTATTAATTTAATGAGTACTTTACAATGGCACTGAAAAGGGGAGTTAGGGCCATTTTTCACACTTAGGACGGTTGTGGAATCCCCATAGTCACATGATCAAAAATCCCAGTCTCCCACAGTCACATGATCCCATTTTGTGACCTTCTGACAAGCAAAGTCAACAGGGAAGCCAGGTTCATTTTACAACTGTGTTACTAACTTAGCAACTGCAGTGATTCACTTAATTGGTAAGAAAGTCGTAATAGGAGGCAAAACTCACCTAACAACTATCTCATTTAGTAATGAAAATGTAAGGGTCAATTGTGATCATAAGTCAAAGACTACCTGTGTTTATACTACAATCCTATCCATAAGGCCTGGGATAATAAGGCTTATTTTTGAATAGATAAATATAGGATTACAACATCAAGCCATTTTCTCCTGCAGTGTAAACACTATGCTCTGGAAGTGGCCTTTGGGAACACCAGTACTCAAATACTGCCAACTCTTTAGTTTTGCTCTTGAAATAACTGGATAAAAATTTTCACTTGCTTCTCACTTCAACACAAGGCGAGGGAGTTAGGAAGTTCCATTTTTCTATTAGGAACTTAGAAGTTTCAATCCATTCAATTAGTAATGATTTTAGCAAATGCTTTTACTGGACTTTTGACAGTTAGCTGCCTTGAGGATTCTGTGGGTGGAAAGGGTTCCTTTCCACCCACAGAATCCTCAAGGCAGCTAACTATCAAAAATCCAGTACAAGCATTTGCTAAAATCATTACTAATTTAATGCTAAAGATTTGCCTGAAAAAGAAAGTCATGATTCCTTCTCTGAGGGTAGAAAGAGTGGGCATTCAGTACAAATTCTGAAAGATCAACACAGGAGATAGCAGGTGTTAATTCCAGCTTTTCTCTGGCTGTGCTTGAAACCAGTGAAAATAGTATGACTTGAACAATGAAAAAAAAAATCCATGAAGCAATGAACAGTGCATCACATTATTTCCTAAGGTTATTAATTTAGCCAATTCCTTCAATCTGGCAAAAGTTTTCTTCCAATTTATTTATTTATTTGATTTGATTTGTCAATCACTTTCAAGATACAGGTATAAGAATAAACATAGTTTTGAATACATGAGATAGATACCTATAAGAAAAATAAAAAGAAACAATAGGACAGGGACAGTAGGCACAATTGGTGCGCTTATGCACGCCCCCTAAACTGAGTTTGACTCTTGATGATTTCTAGGAAGTGAATTTAATTTTTTTAGTAGCGTTATGGATTATTTATTAAGTTCGCCAGAAATTCTGTTTATATAACTTTACAGAACAAAATGCACAATCACCATGTGCTTTACTATTTGTTAGAAGGAAACATGAAACTTTCTATATAGAGAAAAGACATAGAGCATACCATAGATAAAACTAACAAACTTATAAACACTGCCATCTACTGGCTCCAATGCTGTAGTTGTTGCATGTAGTTATGACATGTCCTTGGGTTATATGATCCCCTTTTGTGACCTTTTGACAAGCAAAGTCAATGGGGAAGCCAAATTTATTTTGCAACTGTTATTACTAACTGAACAGCTGCAGGGATTCACTTAACAATGGTGATAAGAAGGGTTGTAAAATAGAGCACAATTCACTTAATAACTATCTCACTTAGCAAGAGAAATTTTGGTTTCAACTGTAGCCACAAGTTGTACTGTACTGTACAATTGTAATATACCTGTACTGTAAAAGCTTATCAGCTCTGAGAAAGATGCAAGATTGAGGAAACAAATCTCCTTTTCACCTAAAATTTTTGTAAGCTACCCAGAGGCACCTCTAAGTGAGATGGGGGGCATACAAGTCTAATAAATAAATAAAAATTCACATTATGTATTATTCTAGAAATAAATTATATTTCTGTTTACAGAAAAAGAAATTAGATGACAGGATTTTAGAGGGCAAACTTCCCTTCCTCATTTTGTTAACTAAGGACTCTAATTTAAATAGCTCTGACAAAAATATTTGGAAACTTACCACCAGGTTTCCTAAAACGAGGACCAGCATGAACAGAATTATGCACCGTCCTTCCCCGGCAATTTGCATGCATTCCCACATGGTGGAAATCCATTCTCCACACAGAATTCGGAATATAATAAGAAATGAATGTAAAAAATCCTTCATATGCCAACGCAACTGGCATGTCTCAGAACTGTTAATGGAAGCACAATTCGGCATACCATCGTTGTTGCAGATGCTAGCATTAGCAGTAACAGCATTGTAATAATTCCCAAAGGCTTGCTTGCCAACCACAGCAAAAATGAATACAGTGAATATCAGAACAAGGGTGAGGTTACCCAGAGGGCCTACTGATTTCAGCATTATTTTCATAAGCTTATTTAAAGCTGGCCAAAATTTCGAAAGTTTGAAGATTCTCAACTGTTGGGGATAAGGCAGGGTTGGGGAGGAAAGGAAAGAACACAGAAATCCAGCAGTTAGATTTGAATTTTATACTAGGTACACAGTTCATTCTACTGACAAAATAGGTATTAGACTATTCCTACCAAAAGGAAATTCAAAATGCCCTTTTGTATAAACACCCACTTGTACAAGAGGATGACATTTACATCTGAAAGAATATACAGTACATGTTTGACATTGATGATCCAGAGAAGATTACAAATGTTTCCTGATGCCAGGAAATGCTTTCTGAATCAACCGGTAAATACGCTGCTTCATATGCTGTTTCTCTGGTGACTAGCTATTCTAGCAGGCCTGCTCAGGAGAAGAGGGTCCTATCAGCAAGACATGATTGTCATTATTCTATATTATTTGTTCTCACCTTGTACTGTACCAAGACAACAACATAGAATACGCACCCAGCAAAAGTGGGACAAATTAATTATTGCCAAAAATAAGGCAGTTCATTACTCAAAGTTAGCATTTTAATTCGTTTCCTTTAAAAAGTAGGAGTTCATTCACAGCATGGACACAAAAGACTTATACTCGACTGAATCAAAAGGGTTCTTTATTACCGTTCTGAAAATTGGTGCTCGCATGTTTAGCAACAGGTTTATTATGCCTACAATAACCACAGTGAAGTCAAACACATTCCAGGAGCACTGAAAATAGTAATACGGATCTAGGGCAATCATCTTGAGGACCATTTCAGCCGTAAAAATGGCAGTGAACACCTACAAGAAAATACATCAAAACTATGAAAGACTGGTTGCTCTGGATTTATTATTGCAGAAGGCAAAGTCTATTTATTTATTAGATTTTTATCCCTCCTTTATTACTTCATAAGTAACTCAAGATGGCGAATATCCCTAATACTCCTTCCTCCACTGATTTCCCCTATAATAACAAACTTGTGAAGTGAGTTGAACTGAAGGAGAGTGGCTGGCCCAAAGTCACCCAGCTAGCTTTCACGCATAAGACGGGACTAGAACTCAGAGTCTCCTGGTGATTGGCCCAAACTCATCCAGCCAGCTTTCACGCATAAGGCGGGACTAGAACTCAGAGTCTCCTGGTGATTGGCCCAAAGTCATCCAGCTAGCTTTCACGCATAAGGCGGGACTAGAACTCAGAGTCTCCTGGTGATTGGCCCAAAGTCATCCAGCCAGCTTTTACACATAAGGCGGGACTAGAACTCAGAGTCTCCTGGTAATTGACCCAAACTGGCTTTCATGCCTATAGAAGAATATAATTGTTGTGCTATTTTCTTTTTTCATCTGATCGCCACTTCCAGGGGCACATAATGGGCAGGAAGGCACCAAAAAATCAAGATAGCAATTATTAAAACCATCTTGAGTTTTCTTGACTGCTCCTGAAGATGCCCTGGCCGCTTCATTATACAACTGATTGAGTTCAGAGATCTGAGTAGAAGAAAATGAATAATTTAATGCATAATTAATAGGTACATTTAGAGAACCGAGGTTTCAAAAAGAAACGTTTTCCCAGAAAACATAATTATTGGCTGGCATGCACCTTAATAAGAACTTGAATTCACTTACATTATTTCCTTTAGTAACCTGTTCCGATGATAATGAAAGTTTTTCCAATGCCATCAGCATGGTATTTGTTATAATGCACAGTGTAATAAATAGTTCCATTAAAGGATTTATCATTATTTTCTTTAATGTATTCTTTATTTGCAACCATAGCGAACAGCACTGCCAAATCAGATGCTTTTTGATAGCTTCTTTCAGGCCAGGAGGAAATTCAAATTTGGATTCTTCCCATTCTGAAGACCAAGAGGAACATAATTATGAGTAATTATTTTAGAACTTAATACAGAATAACAATTTCTGTTTTAACTTTCCAGGTAATCACTGGCACTAATACACATGCTTAACCTGAAAGTGCATTTAAACTAACAAATTAGTATGATACATCTTTCCATAAAGTTTGTTAGTCAGAAAAGGTGCCACTGGGACACCTTCTGATTCTTGACTGCACAGGTAGTCCTAGATTTATAATCACTAAGTGGCTTTTCAATGTTACAACAAATTCTAAAGCAACAAAACTATTCTGTTTACCCTGTTGTTACATCCTCTAACCCCCACTCCTTTAACCTCAAATTATCCACTATTGACGTCACCCCATTCCTAAGAGGTCTGTAAGGGGGGTGCATAAGTGCATCATCGTGCCTACCGTCCCTATTCTATTGTCCCCAAGTATTAGTTCCTATTTCCTGTATTCTAACTCATGTTTATACATACCTATTATCTTGTAAGCAATTGACAAATCAAATAAATAAATAAATAAAATATTTACGACCTGGTTTTCAAGTTCCAACATCTGCCCTGAAGTCCTGTGACACTTTGGGCATTTTGCAATCCACCACGGTTATGTGTCCACAATTGCATCCATGTTTACTTCCAATTTCTGGTCAAGGTCACCCCATTGTAAGCAATGGGTTGATATAATGACAATAACGTTCACAACTGTTTGCTTAACAACAACCACAAGGAAGATTGTAAGGTCAGATCTGGTCACGTGGACTGTTACTGTGGGTTCAATCCAAGTGCCACCTGTAGACTATAGACCACTGATGGCAAACATTTTCGTCGTTGCATGCCTGCACCCATAATGCAATGCACACGTGACCCCCCAAGCCCCTGACCATGTGCTTGTGACCCTTCCATACTCCCCACACCCTCCTGCACATGCACACGTGGCCCCCATATGCAACGCGTGCTCTTGCGCATGCACGCACGTGACCACCTCGTGTGTGACCTGTGCCCCTGCGCATGCACGCATGTCTCCCTCATGCACCCCACCCCCCGTGCATGCCCAGAAGATACCCGACAATCAACTGGCTGGTGGGAGGTGTGCACATGAGCAGTGGAACTCAACTGCGGCGACGGCTTCCTGCATCCATGCCATAGATTCATCATCATGGCTATAGACCACGTACTTAACAGTTTCTCAACCTCTGGCCCTTTTAAGAGGTATGCCTTCAAGTCCCAGAATTCCTCAGCCAGCTGGCCAGCCAACCCTGAGAGTGTAAGTCCACATCTTTTAAAAGGGCCAAAGCTGAAAAACTGTCAGGCATATAGAATCAGAATCATACACAAAGTGTCAATATTCCGACTGATGAACCCAACCAAAGCAAGCATGGTCGAGGCATTCTATCTCTGAATGTAAAACTTTATTGAGTACATCATTTTACAACTGATGAGGGCAAGACCATATCTAGCTAATTCCCGTGCAAACCCACATAATTAAAGGACAGAATTCTCCCTCCCCCTATTAGTGCAGGTCACATTGTCCAATTGAGTGTCATTGTAGTGTTATGAGAAAAAGTCTTTAGTCTTGGTAAACACCTGCCGAAGTGTCCTTTGTTCTCATGGCTCGCCTTCTTAATGTTTGTCCATCTTACTCTTCCCTCCCCTTTGGTTCTGAGAAGTAATATGTTTGCAACAGCATAAACGTGCTTCGAACTTGACATAAAGTACTAGTTCAGAAGATTTATGGCTTATACACAAGAATCTAATCAACTATCAGCACTAAATTGGCACTAGAGAAGAGCCAATGGAATTCAAGAGGGAGGCTGGTCTTGGAGTGCTTGTGGCAATATAGTGCTTGTGGCACACCAGAACAATTAGACACAAGAACAGTTTTTTTTCCGAAAGCCATCACTCTGCTAAACAAATAATTCCCTCAACATTGTTCAACTATTACAAAGTCTGCACTACTATTACTGTTAATCTTCTCATCATTCCTTATCACCTATCCCCTCCCACTTGTGATTGTAGGGCTGTAACTTTGTCCCTTGTATCCTTACGATTTATATTGACTGTTTCCTAGTATGATTTGATTGTTGATTGTACCCTATTTATTTATTAGGTTTTTTTATTTATTTATTATTTATTTATTATGACTATCATTAAGTGTTGTACCTGACTCTTGACGAATGTATCTTTTCTTTTATGTATACTGACAGTATTTACACCAAGACAAATTCCTTGTGTTTCCAATCACACTTGGCCAATAAAGTATTCTGTTCTGTTCTATTCTATTCTATTCTATTCTTATTCTTATTCTTATTCTATTCTAAGGATTCCAGGCTAATTCCTGTCTTGACTCCTCCCCAATCTACTTTGTCTTTTCCAACAGAAACATCAAATGTAAGATTCTTACCCATGCAACAAATTTAAACTTTGTTGGATACTAACAAGATAACCAGGGGGGGAAGGTCCAGGAGAAGGGAAAACTATCATCTTTGCGCAGGAATATTCAGAATTGGCTTTTCTTACACTGTAACAACTTAGTAAAAGTATTTCTTTCACTGCATATGGAGTTGCGAGTCTTTCTTTCCTCAGTGCCCAAGCTGGGACCGGACTAACAATTATTTTGTTTAGGGGAAATCAACAAGTTCCTTTTAAAGTGCTATAGAGCAGGGGTCCTCAATCTAATGCTCATACAGATCCTACTTGCACTAGCTACTTGCCCCATTTGTATCAGATGCACACTCAAGACCCTATTCACGTGTGCGCATGTGCATGCTCAAGACCCTATTCACGTGTGCGCATGTGCATGTAAAGGTACATGCCCCTCCCCAATCCACCAACCTAGAAAGGTTGGAGTACTCTGCTGTAGAGGTATGTAGTACAGTGATCTGACTCTAGGTTTAGGACCCAGAATAGTGCACTGGATCTAAGTCATGGGAGATTAAGGTCAGGCCAGAAAGGTGTTTTGTCACACATATTTCAATTTAGCACGCTAGTGGTCACCAATCTGCACATCTTAATCTGCTTGTAAAGCTTAATGGATGTGATAGTCGTAACAATTATTGCTTCAGTTAGATACAATGTAGTTGTGTTCCTGTTTGAATCCTGGGCTTTTTTGGCTGAATTAGAGGGGAGGACCAGGAGGCGTTAACTAGAGTATGGTTAAAATAATCAAGGTGGGGTTACAACAGCATCATTATAGTTGTCATCTTGGCTTTTTGACCACACTCAGGGTCACACCCTTCTTAGTTTTGTAAATAATACAACACAACAGATATTTAAATGAATTTCATACCATGAAAACTTAATTGTTTGTAATATAATAATGGTACTGAAGTTGTTTTGCTGTAAAAAAAAAAATAGGAGTCAAATTTTCCAAATCTTTGACGTTTTTCTGAAAACCTGTCAGTAGTGAAAGCCAAAAGCTCAGAAAGGAAACTAAACAAACATGTAGCATGGATAGAAGATAATATTTGTAGCTCAGGGTTGAATTATTGGGGTCCTGACCTTGATGCTTTTGAGCTTGGTTGTTATTGTTTTTTCTTAATGCTTCATTGCCAAATTAATTACCAAACATTGCCAATTTTTTCTTTCATATATTTCATTACTAATTTGGTAATGTAAAAAAAAAAACCACAACCAAGTTCAGACACACCAAAGACCCCATAAAAATGTGGTGGAATTGTTTTTACAGTTCATTGTTTTATTTGAACAAATATTTTGAAAGGACCGAAGGGGATTTCCACAATGGCCTTTGCTGTGGAGCTAATAACTTTTCGCCTTTTAATTTTCAACAGAGAAGGAAGGGGAAGGGGAAGGAAAAAGGGAAAAAGAAACTGAATTATTTTCACTTTTTACCAAGCAGTTAAAAGAATTTCTGCCCATTATATTTTTGAAAATTATTTTGTTATCTTTTCACTCACCCATAGTTTTGCTAATCACATTGGCAGCACTTGTTAATTTCTGCCTTTGAAATGGGTCATCAAGCATTTCAAGCGGTAGTTGATAGGACATCACCATTTCCTTCTGTGGAAGAAAAAAAACCCTCACTTTACTGAATAAAGTGAATGTTTGAACTATTAATGTACCCCTTTATTGAAACGTCTCTCATTGGGTGAGTACAGGAGAATAATTTCCTAGAAAAGATCGGAAGTTAAGATCCTCTTGAATAGAATACAGCTTATTCAAAGTAGCTGATAAACATATGCCTAGTGGTATATTAATTGCCTGTAATTGTTAGAGGTATCACATTATTCTAGGCATTTTGTTGTGCAGAACTAAAGGCCCTCACTACAGGTAGTCCTTGACTTACAACCGTTTGTTTAGTAATTGTTTGAGTTAAAACAGCACTGAAGAAAGTGACTTATTAGCAGGGGTGGGATTCTACAGGTTCGCTAGAACCGGTTGTTAACGTTCTATGCAGTTCGGAGAACCGGTTGTTAAAAGAATTTACTGGCCTAATCCTGTAAGGAAGGCAGGAAGGAAACATTCTGGTGTTGCTTACAGAAACTGCCTCTCCGTCAACCCTTATTATATTCTTGGCAGGACTAGACTTCCTGCCTCAGGAACTTCTCTGGAGTTTTTTTTCCTCCTTTGCTGGTACTTTGCTTGTGTGGAGTGACCGTTCAAAGTTACAATGGCACTGAAAAAAGTGACTTATGACCATTTTTCACACTTACGACTGTTGCAGCATCCCCACAGTCATGAGAGGCCAGATGAGGAGATGCGTGCCTCGATGTGAGTGATATTGAGTTGGCCACACCCAGCCAATAACATGACAATCAAGCCACACCCACCACCTAAGCCACGCCCACAGAACCGGTTGTTAAAAATTTGAATCCCACCCCTACTTATTACCATTTTTTGCACTTATGACTGTTGCAGCATCTCCATGATCATGTGATCAAAATGAAGATGCTTGGCAACTGGCATGTATTTGTGACAGTTGCAGTGTTCCGAGATCATGTGATCACCTTTTGTGACCTTCTAACAAGGAAAGCCAATGGGAAAGCCAGATTCACTGAACAACTGTGCTACTACATTAATAACTGCAATGATTCACCTAGCAACTGTGGCAAGGAAAGTCGTAAAATGGGGCAAAAGTCACTTAACATCTGTCTCGTTCAGTAACAGAAATTTTGAGCTTAATTGTGGTGATAAGACAACCTGCATTCTGAAAATGAGAAAGAGGGCTAAAAGGTCTTCCACAATATTCTTTATATTTTCCAGTTACCTAAAAATCAGCTTGACCTATGATTGGAGAAATTTATACATCTTTCAGTGCTGACTTCTAGCTGCCAAGAGAAGAACTAAGAACTAGAATTAAGGACAAATTTTCTGACAGTAACAATTAATCAGTGGTGCAGTTTGCCTCCAGAAGTTGTGGGTGCTCCCTCACTTGAAGTTTTCCAGAAGAGATTGGACAGCCATTTGTCTGAAATTGTTATAGAGTTTCCTGCCTGAGTAAAGGGTTGAACTAAAAGACCTCCAAGGACCCTTACTACTCTTTTTCTTTTGTTTTGAGAAACTCTTCCTTTGAGATATTGCAGATCTTAAAGCAACAAAAATCACCTCAATCCAGGGATGGGATTCAAATTTTTTAACAACCGGTTCTGTGGGTGTGGCTTAGGTGGTGGGTGTGGCTTGGTGGTCATATGACTGGGTGGGCATGGCTTGGTGGTCATGTTATTGGCTGGGGTGGCCAACTCAATATCACTCACATCGAGACACGCATCTCCTCGCCTGGCCTCTCATGACTGTGGGGATGCTGCAACAGTCGTAAGGGTGAAAAATGGTCATAAGTCACTTTTTTCAGTGCCATTGTAACTTTGAATGATCACTCCACACAAGCAAAGTACCAGCACAGGAGGGAAAAAAACTCCAGAGACGTTCCTGAGACAGGAAGTCTAGTCCTGCCAAGAATGTAATAAGGGTTGACGGAGAGGCAGTTTCTATAAGCAACACCAGAATGTTTCCTTCCTGCCTTCCTTACAGGATTAGGCCAGTAATTTCTTCTAACAACCGGTTCTCCGAACTGCTTAGAATGTTAACAACTGGTTCTAGAGAATAGGTGCGAACTGGTAGAATCCCACCCCTGCTCCAATCCCATTTTAAACAAAAGGGCAAGAAAAATTGTTAGCACTTGTAGCCTATTCCATTTAAAATAATGACTGCCATGAATGGAACTTGTAAAGCCATCGTTCCTCTTTCCTCTATGGAGACAGGGGGAAAAAATAGCTTGCCAATTTGTTCTATTGCCTGGTTTATTTTTTTTTCTCATAGACCTTAAGCATTTTTGGTGATTGTTTAGGATAGCTCTGAGCATTCAGCAGGGATAAGATCTGGGGGAGTAACCATTGCTGTGACCCACAATCCATGCAGAAGAATAAAGCAAAAAACACAAAATCATAGTGTTGGAGGAGACTTCAAAAATTTTCTAGGCCAGCTCCCTACTACCCAGACCTTTTCTTGAAAACCAATAATGATGGAATGCCCACAACCCTAGGAAGGACGTTCCACTGCATAATACAGGTAAGTTCTTCACTTACGACCATTTGTTTAATGATGGTTCTAAGTTACGGCAGTGCTGAAAAAAGTGAATTACAACTGCTGTTCTCACTTACAACACTGTGGCAGTGTTCGCAAGATCATGTCATCAAAATTTGGGTGGTTTGCAATTGGCACATATTTAACCATGGGGTCACATGATTGCCACTGGCACCCTTCCCACTGGCACCCTTCCCAGGGGGCTTCCATCAATCCAAGTCAAACTGGAAGCCATTTGCTTAACCATGTGATTTGCTTAATGACCACAGCAAAAAAAGTCATAAAATGAGGTGTGACTCACTTAACCGCATCGCTTAGTAATATAACTTCTGGTTCTAATTGCGGTAATAAGTCAACAATGATCTATAATCGTTTTGGTCAGGAAACTCTTTCTTATTTTGAATTTAGATCTTCCTCTGGTCAGCTTCCACCTATTAGTTCTTGTCATACCTTCAGGAGCTCTGGAAAATAAACTCATCTTTCCTATTATAGTCCTTTAAACATCAGAAGGCTATCTCTCTCCTTAGCCTTCTGTCCCTTTTGAGCCACCTGTAATTCTGCAGAACAATACTTCAACAAGGATGCCTTTTCTAAATTTGCCACAGGCAAGCCAGAAATAAATCAGCTCAGCCAAGGAATAGTTTAGTTTAGTTTAGTTTAGTTTAGTTTAGTTCAGTTTAGTTTATTGTCATTGCACCTCGTACAATGAAATTAAATACCATCTTCAGTGTACATTTTAAGTTTAAAAATAAAACACAAACACAGATATTTCACACTCCACACATTGAACAGAAAACGCCCGATACTGCACCAACACTGCACTGTACAGTAGAATTCAATAGAGTTACTGCCCTGGGATAGAAGCTGTTTTTCAGGCCTATTTGCCCTTTGTTTTTATTATCCTGTACCGTCTGCCAGATGGTAATAGTTAAAAAAAAAAAGGATTCCCAAGATGAGATGGATCTTTGAACTTTCTTAAGGCAGGGGGAGCTATAAAGCTCTTCCAAAGAGGGGAGAGGACAACCAATGATCCTCTGGGCAATGACATTAACCCTCTGGAGTGCTGTCCCATCTGCCCCGGTGCAACTGGCAAACCATACACAGGTGCATACTCTCTATGGTGCAGCGGTAGAAGGTCACCAGTCATTAAATATTACTTGAGGTACAGCAAACCTCCAGAAATGATATAAAATCCCCCTACAGCCAATGCATAGAAAGCACTAATTGGAAAGGACACACAAGTAAAGCCAATGTATTTTGGTAGTCAATACTAATGAAACTTCATTTTAAATACATTAAAAAAATAATCACATACTTATTTCAGCATTTGACCTTCCATCCGTTACTGATTACAGGCATTCTTTATTCATAATAAAAATGAGTATGTAGCTGCAGAAATCTAGTAACATTCACATATATTCTGAACTCATTGTTTGCTTGCTTTCATTAAATGAATGTGGCGGGGGGGGAATCAGTGGCATCCATTGTGGGGGTAAAAACAGGCAGGATGGAAGTCAGAGAATTGTGATTGAAGCCCCATCTATCAGGTGGAAATAACCAAGCCTATATGGGCAGAATTCAAGCTAACTCTACTTTATTGTGTTCTGTCTGTTATACAGGAATCTCCCCACTCTGTCAGTTTTCCTTTGGGAAAAAATTACAGTAAATAAGGCTCCAAACCATTCAGGGTGAGCTGGTCCTTGCCCTCCTTAAGGTTGTGCAGTGAGTCTAGATTAGCTCTGTGTTGGATCCAGTGGTGGAATTCAATTTTTTTTTACTACCGGTTCTGTGGCTTGGTGGGCATGCTGTGGCTTGATGGGCGTGGCAGGGGAAGGATACTGCAAAATCCCTATTCCCTCCCCACCCCACTAACCTGCTTTCCAGCTCCGCTCTCTTGTGCAGGGCAACCAAAGGAGACCCAGCCAATCAGCTGGGACTCGATGGGAAGGCAGAGAAGAGATGGGGGCGGGGCCAATCAGAGGTAGTATTTTCCGGTTCTCTGAACTCCTCAAAATTTCCGCTACCAGTTCTCCAGAACCTGCTGGATACCCACCTCTGGTTGGATCCCTCCATCCTGCCAGGCTTGGCACATTTCAACATCACCCCTATACATACATTACTGGGACCCGCATCCTGCCTCTTTTGATCTATCCTGGATATGTTGTTGGGGGTGGGGAATGCACACTAATGATAAAACGCATTTAGAAAAAGCAGTTGTGAAGATAAAAACCAGAGATAGAAAGTAAAATTGTAGTTGGAATAAAACTGTAAGTGCAACTAGATAATGTATTTTTCAAGGTTTTTTTTTTTAATTTGACATATAGATTTATAAATCTATGAAATGAAAATATAGCACTTTGTTGATTGTCCCTTAAAAACTTGTGTATTTCAACTTAATGAGCTTGATACATTTTGCACTCTGTTTATAAAGGTTATAAACGCTTAAACTTACAAGTTTCTTTTGACTTTTATCAGGTGGTGAATAAAACATTGTTTCGTCTTCTCCATAGGTTTTGGATTTTGTGTTTTTGCGTTTCTTCTTTCTCTTAAATCTTCTTTTCTGTTTTTTATTTTCAGATTCTTCACTTGGCCCTTCCAAGTTTTCATTCGACAGTGCCTGGAGACTTTGTGAAACTAGTTCCTGAAACGTAATTTTTTTCAAGTATGCATTATAAGAGGAGTAGAATCAGCGATAAGTAAAAGAAATACTGATCTTGTAAAATCTGACATACAACAAAATAAATAAATATGGACACCAATGCCCCAGCAGATATCAATATCTGGATGATCTTGGAAGGCAAGTAGGGTCAATATTGGATTAGGAAAAAATACCACACATGAATAATAGAGGGAAGTGGTGGAGAGCTAGATAAAGATAAAGATTAAAGACAGATAGAGATGGAGATACACATACATATTCGTATATGTAGAGAGAGGTGGCTGCTGGATTGAAAATTGATTACAAACACAAACACAAACACACTGTTCTCTGCTCTGCATCCTTTGTTATCATATTGATATATTCTTGCAGTTTTCTTTTTCATTGTTTATTTTATAGTTCCATTATTTTGTTTTACTTTCTTTTCATACATACATACATATGCATACATAATTTGTGTGTGCATGTGTGTGTATATCACACACACAGAGTCTCCTTCAGAATGGCACTAATATTACAGATAGTCCTTGATTTACCATAGTTCAGTTACTGACCGTTCAAAGCACTGAAAATAGTGACATGACCGTTTTTCACATTTATGACTGTTGCAGTATTCGCATAGTCATGTCATCAAATTTCAGATACTTGAAACTCACTCATATCCAGGGATGGGATTCTACTGGTTCTGTCCACTTCTGTAGAACCGGTTGCTCTGAAAAGCAGCAAACAGAGAACATATATAGAACTGATTCTAAGACTGCTGTTGTTTTGGCCCACCCGCCCACCCGGGTTCTTACCTGACCTTTATTTCCTGCGTTTTTAACTGCAGCTGCTTTGCGCAACACAGCTACGGTTGAAAAAGCAGGAAAAAAAGTGCTTTTTCAACTGCTGTGAACTTGCATGCAGCACCGCTCAGCTGTCTGGGCAGCTTAGCAGGTCATATATTGCGCATGCGCGCACGACGCAGAGCAACAGAACCGGTAGTTATACCGGTCGGATCCCATCCCTGCTCATATCTATGATGTTTGCAGTGTCTTGGGGGGGAGTTATGTGATTTGAAGTGATGACCCGGTGCCTGGAGGCCGTGCGGAGTTGGATGGGTCGTAACAGGCTTCGTCTCAACCCGATCAAAACCAAGTGGCTGTGGTTTCCTGTGCCCAGATACAGCCAGCTTATTCCGTCGCTGGCTGTGGGGGGAGAAATTTTGCCCCCCATGGAAAGGGCTCACAATCTAGGTGTCTTCCTGGATGTACGGCTGTCTTTAGAAGATCACATCGCCGTCGCCAGGGGGGCCTTCTGTCAGATTCGTCTGATCTACCAGTTGCGGCCCTTTCTGGATCTGGGCGCACTTTGTACGGTCACTTCTGCCCTCGTCATCTCCCGCTTGGATTACTGCAATGCTCTCTACATGGGGCTCCCCTTGAAGAGTATCCGGAGGCTACAGTTGGTCCAGAATGTGGCCGTGCGGGTGATCTACACCGCTCCTGCGCGAGCTGCATTGGCTCCCTGTGGCCTTCCGGATCCGATTCAAGGTGGTAGTGATCATCTTTAAAGCGCTCCATGGCTCGGGACCCGGGTACTTACGGGACCACCTGTTACCACCAATGGCCTCCCGCCACCCAGTGCGCTCCCACAGGGTCGGCCTCCTCGGGGTTCCACCGGCTGGCGATGCCGGTTGATGGCCCCGAGGGTGCGGGCCTTCTCTGCGGGGGCTCCCTCCCTTTGGAACAACTTGCCCCCAGAGATACAGGCCATTACCGACCTTCAGACCTTCCGGCACGCAGTAAAGACCCACTTTTTTCAACAGGCCAGCCTGGCCCAGTAATTAATTGTGGGGTTTTAAATTTGGTATTTTAAATTTTTAACTGTTTTTTATACATTTTGATAATTTTATAACTCGGCCATTAATTTAATCATTTTAAATTGTTTTTAACTGTACAATCTTTTTTCTATTTTTATCTGGCTGTACACTGCCCCGAGTCCCTTCTTTGGGAGAGGGGGTGGTATAAAAATCTAATAAAGAAATAAAAATAAATAAATAATTCCCTTTTGCGACCTTCTGATAAGCAAAGTCAATGGAGAAGTCAGATTCATTTAACTGACATGTTACTAACTTAACAACTGTGAAATGGAGCGAAACTCACATAACGTGTCTAATCTAGGAAGAGAAATTTTGGGCTCAGTTTTGGTCATGAGTCAACTTACACACCTGTAAACGTACACGCACACACAATCTCACCCAGCATGACACTAATTTATTTACATTACTTCTTCCACTTTAAAATATTAAGACAGAAAATATTGATTAATAAAGTATACACTTTTAATAATTTTGCCATAGTCCCTACCAGATTAATTGATTCTAATTTCCACATCTACCATTGAACAGATTTTGAGCAATCTATTCTTTTTTTTCCTGATATATTGTGTTAAAGAGCTTATGTTTTTCAAGGAAGAGTTGTTGATTTTGTTTAATTATTTATATGCTACTATGCCAACCTAGCAGTTCGAAAGCATGTAAATATGCAAGTAGAAAAATAAGGACCACTTTGGTGGGAAGGGAACAGTGTTCCATGTACCTTCCGGCCACATGACCATGGAGACGTCTTTGGACAGCACTGGCTCTTCGGCTTTGTGATGGAGGTGAGCACTGCCTCCTAGAGCCGGAAATGACTAGCATGTCTGTGTGAGAGGAACCTTTACCTTTGCCATTTTACCTTTTCCCAAATTCTGTATTCATATATTACAAGAATAATTATATTTATTTATTAATAAACTTATTTAGGTGCCAATCATTCGTAAAGGCTTTAAGCTGCTTACAGAGTTAAAAACCCAAAATAACAAAGTTAAAAACACAAATAACCAAAAACATGACACAAAGATCCATACAGAGAATATTCTTTCAATCAAGAACATGAAAACACCTATTAATGATGCATTTCCTTCCTATTTTCATGTCTGCAATAGATTTCTTTAGTAGTACAGGTGGTCCTCAACTTATGACCACAAATGAGCCCAAAATTTCTGTTGCTAAGTAAGACATTTACTAAATGACTTTTGCTCCATTTTACAACTTTTCTTGCCATAATTGTTAAGTGAATCATTGCAGTTGATAAGTTAGTAACCTGGTTGTGAAGTGAATTTGTTTTCCCATTGACTTTGCTTGCCACAAGGTCGCAAAAGGGGATTGCATGGCTCCGGGAAACTGCAACTGTCATAAGTACATGTCAGTTGCCAAGCATCTGAATTTCAATCACATGATCATGGGGATACTGCAAAGGTCATAACTATGAAAAAATGTCATAAGTCGTATTTTTCAGTGCCTTTGTCACTTTGTACGGTCACTAAATGAACTGTTGTAAATCGAGGACTACCTGTATAGAGATTTGCAGTCCTAAATGTTATTTACAAACCTTTTGTTTCCTCAGCACATTTTTTGCTTCTTGAAGTAACATTTCCCTTGCCTTTGTTTGTGCTAAAGTTGCTTTATTTTGCTCTTCATATGCCATTGAAACAACAGCCAGGATTAAATTGAAAAGATAGAACGAACACAGAAAGATGATGATAAAAAAAAATATGCTGTAGGATTTTCCAGATGTTCTGATAACCTGTAAACACAAAACCAGAGAACTTTGGTTTCTTTGAGATCCCAAAACAAATATATTAAACCAAGATTTCTTACAAACATGCACATATTGTGAACATTTCAAAGAAGTAAATTTGTAAATTTGATGTTGTAAAGATCATGTTAGTGGTAATTAATATAAGATAGCTAAATTTAAAAGTGAAGGTTTGTTGTGGGTTTCCAAACATTTTGTTACCAGGCTACCAGCCTAAAGGTAAAGGTTCCCCTTGCACGTTCCCAACTCTAGGGGGCGTGAAGATCTCTGTTTCAAAGCCGATGAGCCAACATGTCCAAAGACATCTCCGTGGTCATGTGGTCGGCATGACTAAACGCTGAAGATGCACAGAACGCTGTTACCTTTCCACTCAAGGTGGTCCCTATTTTTCTACTTGCATCTTTACATGCTTTCGAACTGCTAGGTTGGCAGCAGCTGGGACAAGTAATGG
The DNA here is from genome assembly GCA_023653725.1 of Bungarus multicinctus. Taxonomy (NCBI): domain Eukaryota; kingdom Metazoa; phylum Chordata; class Lepidosauria; order Squamata; family Elapidae; genus Bungarus; species Bungarus multicinctus. The sequence goes on along the minus strand of CM042840.1, from coordinate 7,340,853 downwards.
GAGCTCACTCCATTATGCGGCACTAGGGATTCAAACCCGCTGAACTGTCAATCTTTCTGATCGACAAGTTCAGCATCTTAGCCATTGAGCCACCGTGTCCCTTGTTACCTAGTGAGGGTCTTAAAAAGGATGTTCAGGGTCATTACAGACAGGAATTTAGGAATAGCTTTTAACATTCCTAAATTGAAAAGATAAACAGGCTGGAGATTATCTCCAGATAAGAAAAAGTTTGTTAGTACAAATTGGGGTCTAGTTTATTTCTTTCGTGAAATCTAACCAATCTTTTTCCTTACAATTTATGCCCCTTCTAACCTCAGATCTCATTTTAATAAACAGGTGTGATATCATGAAATGCAAATACGTAACATGTTTGCCTACTTGTAACTGATTTCCTATGCAAAGGGGAGGTTACTTTTATCCTGTCCAAACAACTTTCCTCTTGCATTTTTCTATAAAAGATCTGAGTTCCCTCTTTGAATGAGAGGAACCACTTTTGTCTGAATATTCTGATAAATTATAATAAAATGATCTTCCTGCCTCAGTTTGTCTCAATGGAAAATATGCATGCCAAGGCACAAGCCTGAAAAAGCCACATTTGGCCTTTACTGATAACAAAAATATTTGGAAACCAACTCACAAGGTCTGAGAATGAACCCTCTCATCCTTACACCCAAGCTACATATATTCACCACTATTGCATGGATAAATTTGATAATGTTTTTATACTACTGATATGAGACCAATGACAATAATTTAATGCAAACCACAGCATTCAAATAGGATATGAAACAACTGCATTATCCCAGCAAATAATGTGTCTTTCACTCTGTTTTGCAAATTTCTTATTGTTTAGTTATTTGGAAAGTTTACCTGTCTATAGAGAACTTCCCAGCTGTCCTGCGTCATCAGTCGAAATAATGACAGAAACGCCCACCCCAAGTGATCAAAACTGGTATATCCAAAATCGGGATTCTCTTTATATTTCACACAAATGCTGTTCGAGGGACATTCTGTTTTACTAATAATAGACCAAACATGACACTAGCATTAGTCTTCTTTAAAAAAAAAAAAAGGATTTTTGCTATAACTATATGTATCACAGTACAGGTAATCCTTGAAGGCCATACAGGATGGACTTTGTAATACTTGAAACATGCTTTTTGTAATACTGATTGACATGGATTTTTTTTGTATTTTAAATTTGCTTTTTCAAAAATATTGCTCACCCCATTCCTAAGAGGTCTATAAGGGCCATGCATAAGCGCACCAACGTGCCTACCGTCTCTGTCTTAATATTCCCTTTTATTCATATTTATTTCATGTATTAATAATCATGTATATATATATATATACTTGTGTTACAACACCCTGGTAAGCCCCAATCAAGGGAGAAAGCATACTGCTGTCCTTTTCTGTCTTTCAGCTCATCACCAGAGACCATCCAGACAGAAAGCTATTTGTTTTGTTGTCTTTTGTTTATATGTGCGTTAGGTTTTTGAGCTGATAAATAATTAAACAAGGGAGACTAGGATAGATCTATTTCGAGCTATTTAGCTCTCATCAGCTAGTCATACCCTTATTACATATATCTAATCAAATACATGCTTGACAAACAAATAAATAAATTCCTATGAGCTTTAACCTTCAAGAAAAGCCTTCCGGTTAGAAACCAGGACTGGCAGGAAAGCATTCAATATATTGTAGATAACAGTTTCATTTTGAGTTGTGCTCCAGCATCCATGAACAAAGGAAATACTCAAGCCCAACCCTGGGAAGCCTTGAGAATGTAACTTACTCATACCCATTCTGATGTTTTTCTTTTGCAAATGTTTCTTTTGCATTTATTCCAAATACAATGTTTTTTTCTATTGCTATGCTCACATATTATTGGATGCTTTAATCCTTAATGTAACTGGTCAGAAGACTATTTCTAAGCCAATCAGCTTTTGCTTTGGAGTTCTGTGTTGGGCTTCCTATAACAATAAATGTAAGTCCTTTTCATAGGGAGACTCCACTTTATCAGAGGACTGTAATAAATTGCCTTAAATCAAAGGTGTCAAATTCAAGGGTTAGGGTTAGGGTTTAGTGCTTAGATCTGGCCCATGGGGTTGGCCTGGAAATAACAAAAGACCAGCCCGCGGTGCCTCTGCTAGCAAAAAATGGGCTACAGGAAAATCATGGGCAGTCCCCACGCAGCCCATTTTTGGCCTGGACGGCCTCCTGCAGCATCCTGCCAGCCAAAACGGGCCATGGGAGACCCCCCACATGGCCTGTTTCCAGCCAGCCAAAACAAGCAGGACCGTTTTGCCCAGCAGGGTGTTGCAGGATGATATCCATCTTGTCTCCTGTCCCCCCTGGCCGGCCCACGGAGGACAACAACAGTGCTGATCCAGCCCTCCAAGAAATCAAAGTTTGACATCCCTGCTTTAAATTTATTTATTTATTTATTTAAATTTATATACCACCCCCTCTCCCAAAGGGACTCGGGGCGGTGAACAGCCAGAATAAAATGCACATATAAAACACATACACAATATTTAAAAATTAAAAGAATTAAATATATTGGCTCTTACAAAGATTAAAAATAAGGGGATTAAGAAAAATTAAAACCAGATTAAAAAATTTAAAAACTCCTAGCCCAGACCGGCTTGCTGAAATAAATAAGTTTTCAACGCACGGCGGAGATCAGGGATGGTCCTCATCTCCAGGGATAATTCGTTCCAGAGAGGGGGTGCCCCAATGAGAAGGCCTGCATCCTCGGGGTCGCCAACCGTCCAGCCAGTGGCACCCCGAGGAGGCCGACTCTATGGGAGCGTATCGGTCGGCGGGAGGCCGATAATGGCAGGAGGCGGTCTCGCAGATATCCTGGTCCCGAGCCATGGAGTGCTTTAAAGATGATAACTAAGACCTTGAAGCGCACCCGGAGGGCCACCGGGAGCCAATGCAACTCGCGCAGAAGTGGCGTAACACGGGAGCCCCGAGGAGCCCCCAACACCACCCGCGCGGCCGCATTCTGCACCAGCTGGAGCCTCCAGATGCTCTTCAAAGGCAGCCCCATGTAGAGACCATTGGCATAGTCTAGGTGGGAGGTCACCAGGGTGGAGGTGACCATGCGAAGCGCATCCCGATCCAGAAAGGGTTGCAACTGGTAGATCCTACAGACCTGGCCAAAAGCCCCCCTGGCAATGGCCGCCACATGGTTTTCCAATGACAGCCGCACATCCCGGAAGACACCCAGATTGCGGGCCCTCTCTGTGGGGGCAAGAGTTTCCCCCCCCCCCCACAGCCAGCAATGGAACCAGCTGGCTGTACCGGGGTGCAGGGAAGCACAGCCACTCAGTCTTAGATGGGTTGAGCTGAAGCCTGTTCCGCCCCATCCAACACCGCACAGTCTCCAGGCACCGGGTCATCACTTCTACGGCTTCATTGGGGTGGCCCGGGGTAGAGATGTACAGCTGGGTATCATCAGCGTACTGATGGAACTCTACCCCAAAGCCACGGATGATCTCACCCAGCGGCTTTATATAAATGTTGAACAGAAGAGGCAAGAGCACCGACCCCTGAGGCACCCCGCAAACCAGGGGCCTCGGGGCCGATCTCTGCCCCCCTGCCAACACGAATTGCGAACGGTCAGAGAGGAAGGAGGAGAACCACCACATAACAGTGCCTCCAACCCCCCCAGCCGCTGCAATAAGATACTGTGGTCGACAGTATCGAAAGCCGCCGAGAGATCTAATAGGACCAGGACAGAGGAATAACCTCTGTCACGGGCCCTCCAGAGATCATCCACCAATGCGACCAATGCTGTCTCCATGCTGGGTCCGGGCCTGAAGCCCGATTGGCGTGGATCCAAATAGACAGCTTCATCCAGGTGCTGGGGAAGCTGTCGTGCTACCACACTCTCAACAACCTTCACCACAAAACGAAGGTTGGAGACGGGATGATAATTAGATAACAAAGTTGGGTCCAGGGACGGTTTCTTGAGGAGGGGTCTCACCACCGCCTCTTTCAAGGCGGCGGGCAGATATCCCTCACTCAAGGAAGTGTTAATAATACCCTGAAACCAACCTCGTGTCACCTCCCAGGTGGCCAACACCAGCCAGGAGGGACACGGGTCCAATAAACATGTGGTAGCATTCAGCCCCCCCAGCAACCTGTCCACGTCTTCGGGGGTCACAGGATCAAACTCCTCCCAAATGACTGCCTCAAATTCCGCCCCGACCCCCCACCCAGAGTTGCCCATTCAGAATCCAACTCATCCCGGATCTGAGTGATTTTATCCACCAGGAAATTCGAAAAGTCCTCAGCCCGTCCCTGCAAGGGATCCTCCCACGCTCCCCCTTCCAGGAGGGAGCGGGTCACTCTAAATAGGGCGGCCGGGTGGTTTCCTGCAGACGCAATAAGGATGGAAAAGTAAGAACGCTTTGCTACCCTTATCGCCACTAAATAGGTCTTAATGTAAGACCGTAATAGTGTTCGGTCGGGTCCGGAGCGAGTAGTCCTCCAAATACTCTCCAGGCGTCTTTTCCGGCACTTCATCTCCCTCAGCTCCCCGGAAAACCAAGGGGCTGAGTGAGAACGGCGCCAGGTCAGAGGCCGCAAGGGCACAACCCGGTCCAGGGCCCCAGCCGCCACCCTATCCCAGGTGGCGACCAGGTCCTCAACCGAGTCGTGTGTTCGAATGTCAGGACATGGCCCAAGCTCTATCAGGAACCTATCTGGATCCATCAGGCGCCTGGGGCGGTACCAACGTATTTGGTCCGCCTCCCTGCGATGGGGAGGAGCGGCCTGGAAGTCCAGCCTAAGGAGCAAATGATCTGACCATGACAAGGGCTCAACAAAAACGTCCCCAACACCAAGATCATCCTGCCACTGTCCAGAGACAAAAAACAGATCCAGGATGTGACCCCCAATGTGAGTAGGTTCCCTAATTAATTGGGTCAGGCCCAAGGCTGTCATGGAAGCCAAGAATTCCTGAGAAATCCCCAAGGCCTCACCAGCCGAAGGCAGGTTGAAATCCCCCATGACCATCAGCCTGAGGTTCTCACCGCCAGGCCGGCTATGATCTCGAGGAGCTCAGGTAGAGCCGATGTCACATAGCAGGGAGCCAGGTATGTGATCAATAGGCCCATCTGAACCTCGGAACCACACTTTACAAAAAGGGACTCACATCCGGTCATCTGAGGAACAGTGGATTCCCTAGGTCCCAGATCCTCCCAGATAATTATCGCAACCCCCCCACCCCTCCCCTGGGACCTCGGCCGATGAAAAACCTGAAACCCGGCTGGGCACATCTCCACCAGAGGGACACCCCCCTCCTGTCCCAGCCAGGTCTCGGTAATGCCAGCCAGGTCCACACACCCCTCTGTGACAAGATCGTAAACAAGGGGGGCTTTATTCACTATGGACCTGGCGTTGCATAACATCAGCTGGAGGCCCGGGGCCCGATCATTCGAACAACTCAGGGAGCGAGACATGACCTGGGGGCCGGAGCACACCACCGCTTGTAAACAGCAGGGGTGGGCTCCCATAACTTGATAAGACCTCCTGTCAACACCATACCTGCCTCTCCCACCTATCGTAGAGATGGCCCTTTCCTCCCCCTCCCTAGAAAAAGTCCCCATCCTCGATTCGACCATCCCCGGTCCCACAACCCCCCGATTGTGCGTGAACTCCGGTCTGGCCTTTTTTCCAGACGGGTTGTCCCCCAAACCCTGTCTGACCACCCTCCCTAACCCCTTTAAGAATTTGGAAATAGATAACTGTAATTTGGCGCGTTTCCCTTGAATGGTCTTCCAATTCAGTTGCTTAATGAAAAAGATAAGCTGAGGCAGAACTTAAAGCCAAATTTGGCCATCATCCTTGATTTATGATTATAAGAGAGCCTGGAATTACAGTCAGAAATCATGCTGGCTGTTAAGCAGATCACCATGTAATTTTGAGGCGGTTGTTAAATGAATTGCCGTGATTGTTACACAAATCCATTATCCATAATGGGAGGGGGGGGGAGATGGATTGTCAGAAACTGAAAGTAAATGCCAGTTTTAAGGGAAAAAACATTATAAATTATGGTCATATAACTGTGAGACTATGCAATCGACTGTAAACAAAATTGCAAAATGCAATTTTGCAACCATGGAAGGAGGGGAGGGGAGTAGCACTGGAACTTCAAATCCAGTTGTAAGTAGCCCTGGGGAAATCTGTCATAAATTCAAATGTCACTAAGCGATTGGTTGTAAATTGAGGACAACCTATAATAATTTTGAATGTTCTTTTTTTTTAAAACCTACTCAATGTCCTTTTATTCCAAAAAGAGAAATGCCAATGCGGCAAATGCTTTGATATAAATTCTGTTTTTTTCTTATCTGCGCTCACTTGAAACTTACAAAACTGTAATGTCATAGTTTTATAACATTAAACCTCTGGTAGAATAAGTCTTTTATAAGATGTCATCAGCATGCCATAACCTTTTGCAGGAATATTGCATGGGTCTCCTTCAAATTTACTCCCCAAAACTTAAAGAACAGAGAATCAATTTGGTTTAGTGATTAAGGCACCAGGTTAGAAAAAGGGAGATGGTGAGTTCTAGTCCTGCCTTAACCATAAAAGTCAGCTGGGTGACTTCGGGACAGTCATTCTTTCAGCCCAACACACCTCATTTGCTGCCTTAAGTTATTTGTAAAAATAATAAAGGATACAAATAAATAAATAAATTGCCTTTGCCTTCTGCTCATACAGTGGTAACTTAATACTCATTGTTAATTGGTTCTGAAAGATGCACTGGGACAAAACTTTCATGTCAAAACGCATTGAGTATCAAATTTGATGAGTTTCAAATTCCACATTCACAATTTTCACCTCAATTATCACCAGAGAATCACCTAGATTTAACAGATAACCAGAGTTGGAAAGGACCTTGTAGTTCATCTAGTCCAACCCCCTGCCCAGGCAGGAGACCTTACACCATTTCTGACAAATGGGAGTCCAATCTCTTCTATTTCCTGCTCCACTAGAAGGCAAGGACTAGTCTAGTTCAATTTTCTGTCTGAAAAAAAAGGTAAATTGTTGCCCTTTAAGAACCTAATTGCAAGCATACCTATGGGGCCATGGCATCCAACAGCTTCTCAGCATATGAAGCACTGATTTCCTTTGGCCTCCAGGCCACACTGGCTCTCAATGAGCACATCATCCTTACCTCAAAGTTAAAGAGGCCCAGCATTTTAAGAGTATTCCTCTTTTTTAAAAAGGAAGGAAGGAAGGAAGATTATGTAAAATTTTGCCTACCTCCATTACTGTAGCCTCAATTATTCTGAAAACAATTCTATTTTACAGTTAAAATGTTTTGAGAAAAAAAAAGTATGTACTTAGGATTTAGGCTGAATCCACATAGCAATGGCTTAGAAGAGTTATTGAAATAGTCACCATAATTTTCTGGAGAGAAAAAAAGGAATTATTTCAAAATATCATCCTATCCTTATATGCATGGTTAAAACCATCCATTGGATAACTTCTGTATAAAGAATAATTTATTAGTCTACAATTAACGCTGGCTTAACTTTTAAAAATAAAATCCTTATTTCACAACCTGGCTTGGGTAGGTAAGTAGGGTGAGAGAGATAAAAGGATAACAGGAGCCAGAAAAAAAAAGGCAAGATAACAGGAAGACCTCCAAATAATGTAACTGGAGGCATTTCTGAAAAAACAGAATATATCTGATGTATTTCAACAGACTGTTCATCTCAAAAGAAAGGAAAAATATTTATGTAGATTCACAACAAAAATGGCAGCCTAACTTTTATAGGAAATAGGAACATGCAGGTAAGAAGAGCTATAACTTCCCCTTATCTGTGTTTTATTTGTTGGATAACTTTACCTTACCTGTCCCCCATCTCAATTCCAGAAATTTTTCATTAAAAAAATGCAATAATTTGGAGCAGTGTACTAAGGCAACATAAGATATATTATGAACAGATTTCATTAAGCCTTCTCTGGCACTTCATGTATGAAGTCAATAAAAAAATATGTCCAGTGATTTACCAGTTCTGAAACAACAATTTCTGTTGTTTTACATATACACAGATACTGGTACTCCACAACATTTGACTGTAATGGAGCTTACCCAATACAGTTATGTGTTGAAATGGTCGTAAAACTGATTAGTCAGCTAACTAACTCTATTTTAAAACTTTTTAACAGCAATCATTAAGCAAATCACTATGGTTGTTAAGTGAACCATAGTTTTAAACAAAAGAGTAGTTTGCTATAGATGCAGTTTTGCCCAAAACTGAAAGTTCTGGTTTTTAGCAAAATTGTTGTAAAACATGGTCATGTGACCATGGATGCTGCCATAAACACATCCATATTGTCAAGCAAATAAAATTTAGTCATGTGACCATGGAGGAGGCTTGAAACTTCAAATCCAGATCCCAAGCTCCCCTTTTCGGATTGGTTGTAACTTCAAAGTCGTTAAGCAACAGGTCGTAGTTGAGGACTACCCACAAAGGCTTCCTTCAAAAGTTTTCACTGTTCTTGGAATTGGGGAAAACCCAAATTACAATCTTGAGAGTGCTCTCACAAAATCAGGGGTGTGCCTGGAAAGGCAGGGCAAATACTTCTAAATTAAGTCCTGAATTGCAGCCACCTTCTTATTTTCATTACGTTTAATGCCCAAGAGGGTCCAGAGAATGTAAAGTTTTGGGAAATAATGCTCTGAGACAAACCCCTAATCCCAAGCAGAAATAAATAAACCAAAAAGAAAACTTGTACGGGTAGTCTAGATTTACAACCGGTCACTTAATGACTGTTCAAAGTTACAATGGCACTGAAAAATGTGACTTATGACCATTTTTCACACTTACAACTGTTGCAGCATCCTCATGGTGACGTGATTTGCATTCCAAAGCTTGACTCACATTTTATGACGGTTGCAGGGTCCCAGGATCATGTGATCCCCTTTTGCGTCCTTCTGACAAGCAAAGTTAATGGGGAAACCAGATTCACTTAACAACCATGTTAATAATTGAACAAATGCAAATGTGGCAAGAAAAGTTTGTAAAATGGGGCAAAACTCACTTAATAAATTTCTCACTGAACAAAATAAATTTTTGGCTCAGTTCTGGTCGTAAGTATTTCATTTTACGCAAAGCACAAGTGTCTAAATACTTTTTAGTTGTCAGCAGAAAAGGGAGGGAGCAAAGCAGTGCATTCCTTAAAGGCTTCAGATAATTGCTTTGATAACTGAAGTTTCTGTCATGCAAAATTATTACTGGCAAGCGTGATTAATGACTCTTGGCTATGGATGTGTCTCATTGGTGAATATATGTCCAGGGGATGGGGGAAAACCAGGGTCAAGGGTGAAATGAATGATGTGTCAGAGTTGGCTGCAACTGCGAAACTCCGACATGTCAACTCCTAATGAATCAATCTTTTTCACTCTGAGAGATGCGGCTAGAGACTTATAATCTGAATGGGGGTGCATATCGGAGTCCTGACAAAAAGTTCATGAAAATTTTATGAACCGTGATATGGAGAAGAACAACTAACAAAACAGGTGTGATCCAAAACCAGAAATAATGAGCATCAGGATATAAGGAAAAACTCCCATCTCCCATACAGAAATGACTTAGGAAAATGATATGTAGAGTGAGAAAGAGTGAGAAGAAAAAACCCAAGGCTGCCTTGGCAACACCACAGTTCTTTGATTTAATGATTTTATATTTCTTAATTTACAGCTCATTTTGTTAACTAAAGTGTTCAGCATATGGTTCACAAATAAATGGTGTTAAATAATACAGTTATAAATACAATAAATAATTTAAAACAGGTATCACAATAAAGCTTACCAAAAGACCGGGAACTTATACATTACCTGAATCCTTTAATAAACAATCATTTTTGTTGAGGTTTTCAGTGAGAAGTGAACAGGGAACACATTTATATCTTAAGTTACCCATGAAGAGCTGAAGACCAACCAATGCAAACACAGCCAAGAAGAAAACCGTCAGCAGCATTACATTTGCAAGTTTTTTCACCGACTGAAGAAGGGAAGATATAATGACTTTCAAGCCTGTGGCGGAGGAAGCATCAACGTTATTATATTTCTGAGTTCTATAATCTCCCAGGATTTGAAACAGGCACCTAACATTACAACTACCATTAAAAAAAACACAAAAAAGAATGTTCTTCAGAAAGTTCAGACTGTCCCAGGAGTTGATACAATTCTGCAGAAGAATTATTAAGTCTGTCATCTGTACTTCTATAACTTTTTGTACAGCAACCAAACAAGAGAAGTACAGACTTCAGAAGATAATTGGGACTGCAGAAAAAACAATTGCTACCAACCTGCCTTCCACTGAGGACCTGAATACTGTAAGGGTCAGAAAGAGGGCTGAGAAAATATCTACAGACTTCTCACACTTGGGCATAAACTATTTCAACCTCTCCCCTCAGGATGCTTCTATAGAGCATTGCATGCCAAAACAACTAGACAAGAGACAGGTTTTTTGTATCCATTTACGCCATCAACACCTAATTCCCACAGCACTGTCTTATGTCTAAGTATATTTACCCATGTAATATGGCTGCGTTACTATTATCTTTCTCATCTGTTCCACTACCTTTTCTTATTGGTGTCATTATGATTATTATTGTTTTGATATCATGATTATTATACTTTATTTTTTGCATACTGAGAACTTATTTCTTGTGTTTTTATCACACTTGGCTAATAAATGTATTCTGTTCTGTTCTACTCTACTCTATTCTAGTCTACCCTATCCTACCTATTCTATTTCTACTGTACTCTACTCTACTCTAGAGCATGATACTATGAGATAAAAACTACAGAAGATTAGTAAAGAATACTAAAATCCTTATTCATGAAGCTGCATGACAACCTGTGTGTGTGTATTTGTATGTACAATAAATAAATAAATGATCTGCTTTTGAAAGTGGATTTAGATTTACAATCATGAGATTTGCTTCACAGCCGGGTGAAAAAATCATTTATGTGGTGTCTCAACTTATAACGATAACAATGTATTATCAGAATTCCGGTCCCAATTGTGGTTATAAGTCGAGGACTACCTGTATATTAGTTTTCTTGTTAAGATTCAAATTTGAGTTAGCTCTCTTTAACTTCTGGTGCCTCTTTAAGTCCATTTAAGCATGACACATTCTGGCCAAATTCTGAATACACACTCATTCTTTTTTTTAACGGCATAATAAGTGCTTCTTGATTATCATTACCAAGGTTTGAAATTGGGGATTAAATTCCAGGTTTCCCAGAACAACATAAATTTTATCAGGTAGAAATACAGCAGGTTAGCTCTGTGTTAAAATGGACCAGTTCATTTTTCAGTAAGACTGTTTTACGGTTATTTTGATATATGTTCCTATAACATAAGTCTTTAAATCCTTAACAGACAGGCAGTTTGTAAATTTTGTATATTAGCAATAAAAACTGCTTCGTACTTACCTGGAATTACAGAAACTGCCTTTAAAGTTCTCAGAATCCTGAAAATTCGGAGAGCTGAAATGCTGCCAAATTTTTGATTGAAAGCTACATATCTGCATAAAGATACCATAATATTATAATATAATACTTTGCAAAGCTGTGAGTTGAATAGCATAGAAATTTAATAAATTATGATGGCTGGTTGCAAAGTCTGCCAGATGATTAGACTGGATTTGGAATGTTTTATCTACCTATTAAGTCCTTCTCAAGAACCAAGGCAGATGTTTTCCAGTGATATGTGCATTCCTGTCAGTATCAGCTACTGAAATGTGTGGATTTGGACCACAAATAGACTAATTTCCTAACATCCTCAATGCAATTGTTTTAGTAGTAGAACCTAGGAATAACCTGGGCACCTGCTATCAGTCCAAGCAGATAAAGTTGGACTGGGTGAACGTATGAAAATACTCAGGGCAGAAAAGCCTGCAAACGCTACTACTAAATGAGAGGGCAAATTACAGGTCTTTGCTGTTATTGTGTAGCTTAGAGAGCCAATTTGGTCTAAGGGTTAAAATACCAGGCTAGAAACTGGGAAACTGGGAATTCTAGTCCCGCTCTAGGCATGGAAACTGGCTGGGTGATTTGGACCAATCACTAGGAAAGTGAGAGATTTGGTCTCGCCTTAAGCATGAAAACCAGTTGGGTGATTTTGGGTCAATCTGCAGAGAATTGTGAGTTTTAATCCCGCCTAAGGCATAATAGCTAGCTGGGTGACTTGGAGTCAGTCCTTCTCTCTCAGCCATGGGTGGGATTCAAAATTTTTTACAACCGGTTCTATGGGTATGGTTTAGATGGTGGGCGTGGCTTGGTGGTCATGTGACTGGGTGGACATGGCTTGGTGGTCATGTTATTGGCTGGGTGTGGCCAACTCAATATCACTCACATCGAGGCACGCATCTCCTCGCTTGGCCTCTCATAACTGTGGGGATGCTGCAACAGTTGTAAATGTGGAAAAAGGTCATAAGTCACTTTTTTCAGTGCCATTGTAACTTTGAATGGTCACTCCACACAAGCAAAGTACCAGCAAAGGAGGGAAAAAAACTCCAGAGAAGTTCCTGAGACAGGAAGTCTAGTCCTGCCAAGAATGTACTAAGGGTTAACGGAGAGGCAGTTTCTATAAGCAACACCAGAAACACCAGAAAGTTTCCTTCCTGCCTTCCTTACAGGATTAGGCCAGTAATTTCTTCTAACAACCAGTTCTCCGAACTGCTTAGAATGTTAACAACTGGTTCTAGCAAATAGATGTGAACTAGTAGAATCCCCACCCTACTCTCAGCCCAATCTACCTCACAGGGTTGTTGTTGGGGAGGAAGGAAAAGGAAAGTATGTTGGATATATTCACCGCCTTGTTTAATAAAGGTGGGATAAAAATAATAAACAAGTAAATGTAAACAGAATGCTCCAGGGTCAACTTCTGGCTGCTCCAGGAAAGAAAGTGATTGAAGACTTTGTAAACAAGTCACTGTAAAGAAATCATTATGGTATAAACAATGCTGGTGGATAATTAACCTGTGAAATTCAGTACACAGGATGGGGGTAATGGTCATTAATTTGGTTGGCTTTAAAAAGAGAATAGGTCTATCAAGGTCTTTTGGCCTTGAAGACTCAAGTACAGGCAGTCCTCAGTTTACAACAGATCATTTAGTGACCTTTCAAAGTTTCATTGGCAAAAAAGTGAAAAAAAAGTGACTTATGACCATTTTTCACACCTGTAACCATTGCAGCATCCCCGTGGTCACGTGATCAAAATTCGGGCGCTTGGCAACTAGTTTATATATATGAGTTGTAGTATCCAGGGATCATGTGATCACTTTTTGCAACCTTCTGACAAAGTTACAGGGAAGCCAGATTCACTGAATAACTGTGCCACTAACTTAACAATTGCAGTGATTCACTTAACCGCTGGGGCAAGAAAGGTTGTAAAAAGAGGCAAAATTCACTTAACAGCTGTCTCACTTAACAACAGAAATTTTGGCTCAGTTGTGGTCGTAAGTCTAGGACCACCTGTATCATCCAGTGGGGGACAGCATGTACCCAAACACCCAGTGGCAGGAGAGCAATGGAAGGAGAATGGCGGGCTTTCTGGTCCTGCTTATCAACACCTCAGAGGCTTCTGGTTGGCCTCTGGTTGTGATAAACATTAATTTGATTTAGAACCTGCCGCCCTCAAAATGCTCAGTGTTGACTAAGATGGGCCATTGCCAGATTCAGTACATTTCTTACATTCCTTAGGGACAACAACCTGAGCTTCTTCTGTAAGTGCTATATAAAGGGAGAGCACTATTTTATCCGTATTATTTATTGGGACATAGAATATAGAACATAGAATAATACAATTGGAGTGTCTACTCCCTGCTCATGAAGAAGACCATATGCCACTGTCCAGTCTCTTTTGGAAAGCCTCCAGTGATGGAGTACCTACAACTTCTGGAAGCAAACTATTCCATTGGTTGATTGTTCTGTTAGCAATTTTCTCCTCAGTTCTAGATTGCTTCTCTTTTTAGTTAGTTTCCATCCATTGTTTTTTATCCTGCCTTCGGATGCTCTGGAGAATAGGGTGACCCCCTTCCTCTTCTTTGTGGCAGCCCCTGAGATATTGGAATACTGCTATCATGTCACTCCTAGTCCTTCTTTTCATTAGACTAGACATACCTAATTCCTGCAACCATTCTTCATATGTTTTAGCCTCTAGTTCCCTAGTCATCTCTGTTCTTCTTCTCTGCACTCTTTTCAAAGTCTCAAAATCTTTTTGTATATTGTAGTGACCAGAACTGGATGCAATAATCCAAGAGTGAACTAACTAAGGCTTTGGAAAGCTGCACTAGAATTTCTTGATTCGATCCCTTGATTAATGTTAAGTTATTGCTGGATGAAGATGGAAGCCCTGAAGAGCATAAAGCTGACCTCAGATTATTATTATTTTTCATGGATTTAGGGCACTACAGCCATATACCTCATACTTCAAACTTCTTTAGCATCTCTAAACAGGTATTTCCACCTCTGTGTTTTGATAGTTCACAGTCCTGGCCAACACTCCCTCCTGCAGGCCAATGGGAAGACACAACGAAGGCCGCCAATTGGTACCATGTCCCCATTCTTCCTTCCCTGATTTGCTTATGCAGCAGTGGAAAAGAAGACATAAAATCCTAACAGATATTAAATAAGGGTGCTACAAGGAAGAGTTTACTTTATTGTTTAGTTTAGAGTAGCGGCAAAGTCATGTGAATTATTAAGGGGGAAGAAATTCCAGTAGTTGTGAGTCAGAACAAGAAGGAAATGTCTGTCTCAGAGCTACAGGGAAAATGCTGAAAAACATACTTCATTTTGTTTCTCAGTGTTGTTGAGAATATCATCCCAGCTTCCCAAGAGACAGCAAAAAGCTATGAAATCTATTACACATACAGGGCTTCTAGTCAGCCCTGCCCAATGTTTTGCTGAGTATTTGCCAGAAGCAAGGCATTTACAAAACATCTCAGAAACAAAATATTAATTTGGACTCTTATAAACCTCCCTGAGCATCATTTTTTCTCTGGTTCTCCTACAAAGGTTAAATCTTAAATCTTCTCCTACAAAGTTAATTAAATCTAGTTATGAGTAGGATATAGCCCACTTTTATTTTTATTCAGATTTTTTATCCCACTTTTATTACTTTGTAAATAATTCAAAGTAGCAAACAGACCTGATACTCTTTCCTCCTATTTTCCTCACAACAGTCTCTTGAGGTGGGTTGGGCTGAGAGAGAAAGATTAGGCCAAAGTCACCTGATCTAAGGCTTTCATGCCTCCTAAGGCAGGACGCAATGGCTCAGTGGCTAAAACGTTGAACTTGTTGTTTAGAAAGGTTGGCAGATCGGCGAATCCCTAGCACCGCGTAAAAGAGTGAGTTCCCATTACTTGTCCCAACTTCTGCCAACCTAGCAGTTTGAAAGCACGTAAAAATGCAAGTAGAAAAATAAGAATCCCTTTGGTGGGAAGGTAACAGCATTCCGTGTGCCTTCAGCATTTAAACATGCCTGACCACATGACCAGGGAGACATCTTCGGACAGCGCTAGCTCTTCAGCTTTGTAACGGAAATGAGCAGCGCCCCCTAGAAATGGAAACGACTAGCACACATGTGCGAAGGGAACCTTTACCTTTAAGGCAGGACATTGAGTTTCTACTCCAATACCTTAATCAGTAGATCAAACTGGCTCTTCATTCCCATTTCCCTAACAATAAGTCTCCATTGATTAATAAATCTCAATGGCTCTCTGAGTCACTTTTGTTTCTCTCTATAGGTGGTCCTGGAGTTACAGCCCTTCATTTAGTGACCTTTCAACGATATTGAAAAAATGACTTATGACCACTGTAGCATCCCCATATAGTCACTTGGTCAAAATTCAGATGCTCAACAACTGGTTCATATTTATGATGGTTGCAGCATCGTAGGATTATGTGGTCCATCTTTTGCCACCCTCTGACAGGCATAATCAATCTAGATTCACTTAACAATCTTGTTACTAACTCAACAATTGCAATGATTCCCTTAACAACTGTAGTGAGGAAGGTTGTAAAACAGGGCAAAAATCATTTAACAACTGTCTCACTTAGCAAGAGAAATTTTGGGCTCAATTGTAGTCGTATGGCGAAGACTATCTGTATTTCCTTCTAATTCAATGGTAAAGAATTGTAGGGAAATTGTTTACCAGGGGAGCTGAAGAAGTCAGAGACAAAATATATTGTTTCATCTTATTATGGATAATTTCTTATTTCATACCATTAACATATGTCTCTTGTCTATGTACAGTTTTGCCTTCTCAAAAAAAATCCAGAGACGGAAGATTTAAGAACATTTGTGAGATAAGCAACCATATAAATTGAATAAAAAATAAACCAAATAAGCTACTTATTTCCAAAAAGGTAGCTGATTGCTACATGCTTAAGTACCCCTTAGATCAGAAACTCTCACTCCAAATAAGTTTGAGCTTATCTCTCTATCTCTAGAGGGGTTTCAACCAGCAAAGAAACACCCAAACTTACGTCATAATTAAAACAAAGAAATCCAAGACATTCCAAGAATCTCGCAGGTAGGTGAATTCATTACAAACAAATCCTCGTGCTACCACTTTGACTACAAACTCCGCTGTGTAAATGCTGGTGAAAATAATTCTGAAAAGGAAAGCAGCAAAGAAAGAAAAGCCATTAGGAACAGAAAAGAGAGGATATTCAATTTACAGTACTGAATATCTCGATATTACTGATGGGAGGCAGAAGAGGTAACAAGTAACAAGGAGCATCTCTGATTAATGTTTCTTGTTCTCTGAAGTTACAAAGCAAAAAATGTGGTTTCTCTCAAGTGCTGGTTCAGACCAGCCAGAGATCTGTAGAAAAGTATGAATTTTAATAACCTGAAAACTCACTGTGGAAAACACACCACCTGAATATGCAATTGGTCATTAACAAGATCATGCTAAGAATATTATGGGATGCTATGAGCTGTTACATGTTACATTCTCTTCTCCCTTTATACCAATGACTGCATCTCAAATGATCCATCTGTTAAAATACTGAAGTTTGCTGATGACACAATAGTGATTGGTCTCATTCGAGGCAACGATGAATCTGCATACAGGCAGGAGGTTATACAACTTGCCTCGTGGTGTAACCGGAACAATCTGGAACAGAACACACTCAAAACTGTAGAAATGGTGGTAGACTTTAGAAGAAACCCTCCCATACTACCACCTCTTACAATACTAGACAATACAGTATCAACAGTAGAGACCTTCAAATTTCTAGGTTCTATTATATCACATGACCTAAAATGGACACCTAACATCAAAAACATCATCAAAAAAGCACAACAAAGAATGTTCTTTCTGCGCCAACTCAGAAAGCTCAAACTGCCCAAGGAGCTGCTGATACAGTTCTACAGAGGAATTATTGAGTCTATCATCTGCACTTCTATAACTGTCTGGTTTGGTTCTGCAACCCAACAGGACAGACACAGACTTCAGAGGATAATCAGGGTTGCAGAAAAAACAATTACTACCCACCTGCCTTCAATCGAGGTACTGCACGAGTCAAAAAGAGGGCTGTGAAAATATTTACAGACCCCTCACATCCTGGACATAAACTGTTTCAACTCCTTCCCTCAAAACGATGCTATCGAGCAGGGGTCGCCAACCTTTTGGACCTCAAGGACCACCAAACTCATAATTTTAGATCCCAGGGACCACTAACTGGTTCTGTGGGCGTGGCCTAATTTGTGGGTGTGGCTTGGTGGTCATAAAACTGGTTGGGCATGGCTTGTATGTAAATATTATACATATTTATATAAATATTGAATTTTTTATAAAAAAAGAACAACTTTTATCCAAAATCAGGCAAAACATGCAGGCAGATTGAGTTGCTCACAGAATCACAGATTCATTCAGAAATCCATCTATCTGCCATTGGCTAGCTCAGTCTGTCACATACAATTTTCTTGCAAGCAAACTCATAAAATTTGCTAGCAAGCAAACTCACAAAATTAACTCACAACACACCATGCATGTAAATATTGAATTTTTTATTTAAAAAAAGAGCAACTTTTACCCAAAATCAGCAAAGCAGGCAGGCAGATTGAGTTGCTCACAGAATCACAGATTCATTTAGAAATCCATCTATCTGCCATTGGCTAGCTCAGTCTGCCACATAAAATTTGCTTGCAAGCAAACTCATAAAATTTGCTAGCAAGCAAACTCACAAAATTAACTCACAACACACCATGTATGTAAATATTGACTTTTTTATTTTAAAAAAGCAACTTCTATCCAAAATCAGGCAAAGCAGGCAGATTGAGTTGCTGACAGAATCATTCAGTGATCTATCTATCTACCATCAGCTAGCTCAGTCTCTCAAATTTGCTTGCTGTGAGTCTGCACTGAATTTGCTTGCAAACAAACCTTCAGTCCTACAGGAGGTTTGGCTGTGCTTAGCTAGAAAGCAAGAAATCCAACCAATTCCTGCTTCCTAGCTAATCTAAATCTCCCGGTGCAGCAGAATAGATGATGGTCGGAAAAAGGAAAAATAGCAACTTAGCAGCCAAATTTGCCTAAGGAGTGAGTGGGCGGGGAGGGTTCCCGCAGGCCATGTGGCCTAAGCAGCCTTGTGTTTCTGCGCAGCCTGGATTAATTGCTTTGTGGGGGTGCTCTGGGGGTGAGATTTCTCTGCGGCCCACCAAAATTTTCTCACGACCCACCAGTTGGCGACCGCTGCTATAGAGCACTGCACACCAGAACAACTAGACAGAAGAGTTTTTCTCAAAAGCCATCACTCTGCTAAACAAATAATTCCCTCAACACTGTTCAACTATTTACAAAGTGTACACTACTATTACTGTTAATCTTCTCATCACTCCTTATCACCCATCCCCTCCCACTTGTGACTGTAACTTTGTTGCTTGTATCCTGTTTTCTAGTATGATGTTGATTGTACCCTATGACTATCATTAAGTGTTGTACATTATGATTCTTGATTCTTAACGAATGTTCCTTCTTTATGTATACTGAGAGTATTTACACCAAGACAAATTTCTTGTGTGTCCAATCACAGTTGGCCAATAAAGCTATTCTATTCTATTCTATTCTATTCTACTTATCTACCTTTCCAGTTCAGATTCCATTTGGGCAAAAGCATATCAGGCTATGAAATTTGCCATGGTTTATGGCTTATATTATTAGATGTTGCAAAATATTTGGCCTAATCCTCAAAGAGGAAAAACATTCTGAAAAAGAACTGAATATAGAATTATCTACAGGGGAATGAAGCCTTTTACCATTAAAACCAGACTATGAATTGTAAGCAATTGACGTGTATAGTAATTGCAAACAAACTAAATTACTACTTTTAACCAAAAGTATCATGCCATTTTATAAAAACAAAACTACAATTCTAAGCAGGACTGTTCTCATTACTGCCTCCTTATAGCTCTCTGGAGTTTTGCAACCCAGATTTGGTAGCCCTATCAAATAAAACCCAAAGAAAAGGGAAACCTCTATGACAGTGATTCCCAAAATATGGTCTCAGCACCTCTGGGGGTCTCCAAGATAACTTCAAAGAGAAATAAATATTTGGATTTTTTTTTTCAGAATAGCAGACCTTAGAGATCTTCTAGTCCAAGCCCCTGCTCAAACAGGAAACTCTATATCCGTGATGGCACACATGCCACAGGTGGCACGCAGAGCCATTTGTGCTGGCACGCGAGCTACAGGCAAACTTATCTCACTGGGCATGAACATGCCTCACAGCTGATTTTTGGCTGGTTTGAGGCCTTTTTTGGCCTCCCAGAAGCTTGAGGAAGGCTTCTGCAGTCTTCTACAGGCCAAAAACAAGGCCCGTTTCATCACTTCCTGTTTTTCCGAAAATACCGGAAGTGATGAAACGGGGCTAGTTTTCGGCCTGCAAACCCTGCAGAAGCCTTCCTCAAGCCTCTGGGAGGCCAAAAAAGGCCTCAAACTGGCTGAAAATCAGCTATGAGGCACAGTGCAGGTAAGGGGTGGTGGGGGTGGGTGGGTAGGGATTGCGTGTGCATGTGCAGGAGACGTGGGGGAGGCACGTATTGCCTTCTGGGTGCTGGCATGTGAGCGCAAGTGTGCAAGCGCGCGCACAATTTTTGGCACAGGAGCCAAAAAAAGTTAGCCAACACTGCTCTATACCATTACACACAAATCCAATCTCTTCTTAAAATCCTCCAGTGTTGGATCATTCACAACTTATGAAGGCAAATTGTTCTACCTAGGGACCCTCAATCCTTTTTAAGAATCCTGAAACCCAAATGTTTGAGAGCCACTGTTGAATGATAACGTTGCAAAGGAAGACAGTGTCAAATTTCTCGTTATTGGTGTTCTCCAACCTGAAGCGTATTGCTTGCTGAGTGAGATAAAAATAAGCCCCATTGATGAGATACAAGTCTCATTTTACAATATAACTAATTACATTTGTAGATAATGCATAAAGTCTGATAAAGATACAACAAAGTCCAAAAAGTTGCTAGAAAAAAACTGAAGAAGCTTCTTGGGTGAGAAGCAAAACATTAAAAAAAAAAAACTCCACACACAAGGAAATCCAGTTGCTTTTTGAAAAGCACTTTTGGAACAACCATGACCTGGATGATGTAGAATACCTATAGATAGAAAGAGACATACTCAATTTCCTAATAAGAGCTAAAGGGCTAGTAGAGTATCAGAGTCACTTTATCACTGGGATAAGTGTATATAAGTGTAATAAATAAAAAGCCAGGGTCTAAGGAGATCAAAGACCATGACTGCTGAACTAAATCCCAAGTTCTTTTTAACATGTGTACATGCACAGTGCATGTATGTGGAGTATGGAGCTTTGTTTCTCCAAGTCCAATAGCAACTTGACTTTTATGACACATTTTAGAATCAGCAAGCATGGAATTACAAATCATTCTGAATACTCTCTAGTGAGGAAAGAAGAGGCCAGGAACCATCATTAAATAAAGTTTTGGCTCAGCCCAGGTTATTTGAGCCAGGAGGAAGCTGCATTTTGAGCCAGGTCAAAATCAGACGGTATTTTTTTTTCCACCAAGTGAAAAAATAAAATAACTTATTGAAGGTATTTAATAGAGAATCAGGTAGAACATAACAGGGGCTGCAGAAGCTCTGATTAGAAAAGATTCTGGCAAAAGTTCAGTCAGCTTGCTGGAAACATATTAAGGCTAGTACCTGCTATGCTATCTTGTATTCTCAGCTATCAGAATTTGGATTGGTTCTCTGAACTGTTTTCGATTTATCACTGCTGCTTGTGTTGTGTTGCTGTATCAAGTCCATTACATCCATTAATTATTGCTCATGGGAAGAATATGAAAGTTTAGAATATACTTACTCAGTAGTGTTGCCATCAGTTAGAGGAGTATTTAAAGCCATAAAAACGCAGTTGACGAGAACAACACATGTTATAAATGCAATAAACATAGTGAACAATATTAAGGAAATTATCTTCCTTTGAAGAAGGAAAAATGCATTTGTATGTTCAATTATTGATTAATTTAGCTTAGTTTATTGTCAGTGCACCTCGAATAACAAAATTAAATGCCATCTTCAATGAACATTATAACTTTTAAAAATAAAACACAAACTCACATCCTTCATATTCTATTCAATTGAATTGAAAACCCTTGATACTGCATTAATATTGCACTATACAGTAGAATTCAAAAGATAACAGATAACAGATAATCAGAGTTGAAAGGGACCTTGTAGGTCATCTAGTCCAACCCCCCGCCAAGCGGGAGACTCTACACCATTCAAAAGTCTCTAGAGTATTTAACTTACTGCACCTGTGTATGGTTTGCCAATTGCACAGTGGCAGATGGGACAGCACTCCAGAGGGTTAACTTCATTGCCCAGAAGATCATAGGTTGCCCTCTCCCCTCTTTGGAAGAGCTTTATAACTCCCGCTGCCTTAAGAAAGTTCAAAACAGTCTCAAAGATCCATCTCATCCTGGGAACCCTTTTTTTGAACGATTACCATCGGGTAGACAGTACTGAATAATAAAAACAGGGACAAATAGGCTGAAAAACAGCTTCTATCCCAGGGTAGTAGCTCTTTTGAATTTTTACTATTGGTTCTGTGGGCATCGCTTGATGGGTGTGGCATGGCTTGGTGGGCATAGCTTGGGTGTGGCAGAGGAAGGATATTACAAAATCCCCATTCCCTCCCCACCCCACTAACCTGCTTTCCAGCTCCGTTCTCCTGTGCAGGGCAACAAAAGGAGACCCAGCTGATCAGCTGGGATTCAATGGGAGACAGAGACGAGATGGGAGCAGGGCCAATCAGAGGTGGTATTTGCCGGTTCTCCAAACTACTCAAAATGTCAGCTACCGTTTCTCCAGAACTGGTCAGAACCTGCTGAATTCCCACCTCTGAACTGGCTCATTAGGTATGTTGGGCTACAGCATCCCGGGGTCCTGTGATCGCCTTTTACAATCTTTTGACAAGTGAACTCAATGGGGAAGCCAAGTTCACTTAACAACCATGTTACTAACTTTTAACAACTGCAATAATTCACTTAACGACTATGGCAAGAAAGGTTGCAATACGAGGCAAAACTCACTTAACAACTATCTCACAACAATTTTGGGCTCAATTGCAGTTGTAAGTTGAGAACTACCTGTACAGTATTTGGTAGGAAGGCAAGGAAATAAGAAGCTTCCTGTATGAGACCCATTCTCTCTAGTATAAGAGAACAGTATATTAAAAAAAAAGCCACTGTACCATCAAAAATACAATTGTCTTCACATATCATGCTAGATTCAAACCAATAAACAATATTTTGGCATATCATGAATGTCTTATTCACCTAAAAAAGATGGGACATTGGCTAGATTTCCATGATACACTGAATTATAAACTATCTCAGGTTTTGATGTTATATGAATCCAGCCTAAATTGGTATACATGTAAAAAGAGCTAACCTTCATATTTATTAACAACCATGGAATGAATCACCATTTTCACATTAGAAGGATATACATGTATTAAAATTTTTATGGCTAGTCTTCTTAGCGGGTGGAATGGACTAAATAAAAATAAAGATTTGGAGGCCGTAAATCGAAAGATTCTGCTTCGGGATGACAGCACCATAAACGTCTGTAAAATATAGGTAAATTCTTTGTAAGTCATGCTGTTTAGAAGAGAATTTTAAATATTATTTATTTAAATGATGTAACTACCAAACTCTCAGCTTAGAGCAGGGGCGTCAAACTCACATTGTCATGGCTGTGTCACGACATATCCAGTGGTGGGATTCAAAATTTTTTACTAGCGGTTCTGTGGGTGTGGCTTGGTGGGCGTGGCAAGGGAAGGTTACTGCAAAATCCCCCTTCCCTCTCCATCCCATTAAACTGCTTTCCATCTCCGTTCTCCTGTGAAGGGCAACCAAAGAAGACCCAGACAATCAGCTGGGACTCGGGAGGCAGAGAATAGATGGGGTTGGCAGGGCCAGTGAGAGATGGTATTGGCCGGTTCTCGGAACTACTCAAAATTTCCGCTATCGGTTCTTCAGAACTGGTCAGAACCAGCTGACTATCACCTCTGGATGTATCAGGACTTTTTTCCCCTTCGCAAAACCAGGCATGGTTGTGGCCAGCACATGACACATCCAATCTGTCGGCCAGGAGTTTGACAGCCCTGGCTTAGAGCCTTTGTGTTGGACTAGAACTCCCAGAATTGCCAAATCTAAATAGATCTCAAGGACATCATATTAGGAAAACTGAAAATGCTTCCACCATTATAAATTCAATGCGGTTTTGTACATTTTGACATGGAGAAATACTACATATCAATCTTAGCAACTACAGAATTGTGTGTCTTATACAAAAAAATCAGAAAGTCCTATCCGATCACTGCAATAATGAGACACATAAAAAACCCAGAAAACCCTGAGATAGATTTTTCGCTGATGCTTACGTTAGGTGGAAAAACTGGCCAATTTTGATGTTTTGTAGTTTCTCATAACAGGTACCAGTTGTGGACTTTACAATTGAGATCAATTTTTAACCCTTTTCTTCTACAGGTAGTCCTTGACTTACAACCATTAGTTTAGTGGCCATTTCAGTTACAATGGCACTGAACAAATGAACCTATGACCATTTTTTACACATATGATCATCACAGCAACATCATGGTCATGTAATCAAAATCCAGAAATACATTTCTGGCATGTATTTATGATGATTGCAGTGTCCTTTTGTAACCTTCTGACAAGCAAAGTCAATGAGGAAGCCAGATTCACTTGATAGCAATAACAATAGCACTTAGACTTAATGCCGCTTCACAGTGCTTTCCAGCCCTCTCAAAGCGGTTTACAGAGTCAGCCTCTTGCCCCCAACAATCTGGGTCATTTTACCGACCTCGGAAGGACAGAAGGCTGAGTCAACCTGGAGCCTGGTGGGATTCGATTTCCAAATTGCAGGCAGCCGGCAGTCAGCAGAAGTAGCCTGCAGTACTGCATTCTAACCAGTGCGCCACCGAGGCTCTAATACTCAATGACCATATTACTCACTTAACAAGTACAGTGATTCTAGACGATAAAATATGGTAATGAAATATGTAAAATTTTAGAAATATATAAAGATGTATTATTATAATATAACCATGGGATGGATCTGGGATGATAATATGAATTGTCATAAAATAAATCAATTAAAATATGGATTATTTTGCATAACATGAATAAATAACAGTATAGTCAAATGATAGATTAATAAGGATATTAATGTATTTAGGAATATTTGATAGATAATATGAGAACATATACAAGTAATTGTAAGTGATGACTATGAAGTGGATGCAGAAAAAAATTTGTAAACCAGCCGATACACTGTATGCAAGTAAGTGGAAGACGGCTTGATGTTTTTATGTTGTGTTTGTGTATGTTTGTTTAAAAAATAATAAAATTTGTTTTTTAAAAAAAACAAATACAGTGATTCGTTTAACAACTGTGGCAAAACTCACTTAACTGTCTTGCTTAGCGATGGAAATTTCGGACTTAGTTATGATTGTAAATCAAGGACTACTTGTATACCACTTTTCTGACTACAATATCTGTGCACTTTCCAAGTGGCTGTTTTTCTGCAGACCAACTTCAGTCAGGCAATCCAGTTCTTGATTTTCAAACATGTAATTTTGTTTCTTGAAATGGGAAAGAACAGGATATGTGCCGTTGGAAGCATCATTATGATGTGATATTATCATACAATTGAAAGAAGGCTGGAGACGGACTATATTTTAGCATAGCTTGGAAACAAAAATTACTGGGAATATGGTGGAGAAGGGGAGGTAAGGCTATATAAGCAATAATGCACTTTTGAGCAGTAATAAGTTTTAGTAGATCCTGATTAATCTTTGTAGGTTTCTAGGTTTAGGCCTTTATCATTTAATTGGCTGTCCTGGTTCATTTAAAGTCTAAATCACCAATTTCCCCCCCACCCAGTGCTTCTTCAACTTTTTCTATAAGAAGTGCACTTTCACAATCCCAGAATGTTTACTTAGTATCTCAGTTTGAAGGAAATCCACAATCTTTCCCATTTCTGTCTGATAATTTTGAAATTCAGAGACTACATCAATTTGTGCTCACATTCTTATCCTCGACTGACCCATAAGAGGCTCCAAAGGACATTATCTAATAATGCTTTAGCCTCTGAGTTGCCATAGGTCCTGGATTAATTTTAAAAATCCCCTAAATTTTTTTCACTAAAATAAAATAAAACAGAATGGTTCTTACTTCACACATCCTGATTTCCTTATTATCTGTGAAATCCAGATAATATCACAGGTTACAATCTACAGATTAGATCAAATATACCTGACAGCAATGAGCTACCAACAATTAATTCCAGAGTCAATAAAGTACATATTTTCTACTTGAAACTCAGACACATATTTCACAATTCAAGTATTTACAATTCTTCCATTCATGAACACTGACCCATTTTATGTTTCAGCTCTTTAAAAAAATCTATTTTTGAGTTCCTCAACATTCTGCTGTAGCTTACTTTAATAAAAGCATTTTATACCAAAAATAAGATTTTTTTTAAAAAAACCCAAATGTATGACCTCATGATCCCTGTAATAGGGGTCAACGTCTTCCAACGGTTCTCCGATGAGCCAAGGAGGGGGCTTCCCATAAAGAACAGGCAGCTTTTTAAAAACTTTCAGATCAAGCTGTGGTTGAATATTTTCTTCTTGCGTTTCATTAGTGTCCTTTTCCGAGGCTTTGGAGCGACTGGCTTCCTTCTCAGCAATTCTTTTTCTAACCGAATCCAAAGATTCAGGAGTGAAACGGAGGAAATTATGGGCCGTTGAAAAAGAAAAATTTGGCATCTTTCCGCACTGGGACTGTAAAAGAAGACAAATAAATGTTCTGATTGCAAGAGAAGCACAGCTGATCATTAGAGTCACATCAATACAGATGGATTTGTATATCCATAGTTATGAAGGCCATCAGCAAAATTTCACATATAGCAAATAGTATTTCGTTGTTTAATTTCATCATATAAAGCCATGAAAGCTATTTACTTTGATAATTTACAGTCTACCTTTCCACTACATGCTTGGTTAACTTAGTTAACTTAAATTAGTAAACTTTAGAATTTAGAATTTATTTGATTTGTCAATCGTTTACAAGATAATAGGTATAAGTATATACATAGTTATGAATACATGAAATGGGTACATATAAGAAAAATAAAAGAAACAATAGGACAGGGACAGTAGGCACGTTGGTGTGCTTATGCACGCCCCCTACAAACCTCTTAGGAAAGGGGTGAGGTCAATAGTAGACAGTCTAAGGTTAAAGTTTTTGGAGTTGGGGAAGAATCCACAGAGTCAGGTAGAGTATTCCAGACATTGACCATTCTGTTGCTGAAGTCGAATTTCCTGCAATCAAGTTTGGTGCAGTTAACCTTGAGTTTGTATCTATTGTGTGCTCTGGTGTTGTTATGGTTGAAGCTAAAGTATTCATTGACAAGTAAAGTCATTGCAATGTATGATTTTATATACCGTACTTAGATCAGACTGAAGACGGCGTAATTCAAGGTTTTCTAGGTCTAGAATTTCAAGTCTGGTGGCATAAGGCATTCTACAACGAGTAGAGGAGTGGAGAACTCTTCTTGTGAAATATTTCTGGACTTTCTCAACTGTGCTAATATCAGATATGTAATGTGGATTCCAGACTGATGAGCTATATTCGAGTATTGGTCTAGCAAATGTTTTGTATGCTCTAGTTAATAGTGTGATATTACCAGAGAAAAAGCTACATAGAATTAGGTTAACAACTCTTAATGCCTTTTTGGCTATGTAGTTACAGTGAGCTGTAGCACTTAGATCATTAGAGATGATATTCCAAGGTCCTTTACAGAGCTTGGATCATCAACAAGGTCTTGACTGTTCAGCTTGACTATTATTAATAGACTATTATTATTATTAATGTATTATTATTATTGACTATTATTAATAGTCTTGACTATTCAACTTAAATCTAACTTAAGAGAAAAATAAGATAGACTGCTCTGTTCTCCCAAAAATAGAGAAAAAAAGACATGGTTAAGCTGGACAGTTTTTAGCTGAAGCCATCATTAAGAGGAAACCAGAAATTATGCTCATTCATGAGTAGTCAAATACTGGTATAAAAGAACCAAATATGGTCAGCCTCTTAATTATGAGAGCCAAACTAAATACTAGCTTTGCACTTAGACAGGTGTCTGTTGCCCTATTCATATATATCACAGGCAACCAGTTTGGTGTAGAAATGCTAACCTAGAAACTAGGAGATTGTGAGTTCTAGTCCCACATTAGATATGAAAGCTAGCTGGGTGACATCAGGCCAATCACCAGAAGACTGAATTCTATTCAAACTTTAGGAATGAAAACTGATGACTTTCGGCCAATCTCTCTCACTCTCAGCCCAACACGCCTTACAGGATTGTTATTGTGGGAAAAATAGGAAGGAGTGTTAGATATGTTCATCATCTCTATATGGAATAAAAATCTAATAATATCTACATTTACAAACAATATTTCTCAAATCCTCTGTCATCTTGATTGGGTCCTACAGAAAAATACATAGCCATGGAGCTGGGTAGTGCTGTGAAAGCCTCCCCACCCCATCTGTTAACTAATTTTAATGTCACATTTTTAACCACTATTGCCCTATTTTTATATTTAATTTTTTTGTTTTCAACATTTTATTTTTACCATGTCCAGGGTCCCTCTGTAAGGCAGATGGACAGTTTCCAAATGTCTGAGGCAAGTTTTATCCTGAGAAGCTTCAGGAATACTTCTATGAGATTTTCCTGTCAATAGGATAGAAATCTTCTATTTTTAGACTTCCAGTGGCACTTCCTTCACAGACAGACCAAAGACCGTGATTGTGTGCAGCTTTGATCCATGCTTTCTCCGTTGGAGGGCTCCAAATGGGGCCAGAACCACCCTGTAGGGGTGGTGAAGAAGGAGGAGACCGGCAGGGTTGAGGGGAGCTGCATCTCCCCTTCCTTGCTAGGTATACTCACTCCGAAGACAGGCTATAGCGGTGGCCAAATATGGCCACCCTGAACAAGGAGAGCTAATCGGGACAAAGATCGGGCTGGAGCAGTGAAGAAGTGGACAGTGTGAAGACCAGGCTAATCAGGTGCAATATCTAGATATAAAGATACCCCGAAATTAAGATACTAAGAAATTTTTAAGAAAGACAGTAAAAGCGGTGAGCAGAGAAAGTGAAAGGAAAAATTGACAGCTGAAAGCGGCTTTGAACTTTGAAAGGAGTTAAATTCAAAGAGGAAGCCAGAAGAAAATACCTGTTTAAATTGGATAAATACATGATTTTGGCACTAAATAGGCATAATTACAAGTGGAACTTGAATGAGTCCAAAAAAACCCCAGCAATTGATAATTGGATTTATTGCACTTTTGAAACTTAAAAGCCCTAAACAGAGAAAAGAAAGTGGAAAAAAAGGAAAGATTTCAGTGACTTTAGAAAATGCCTGGTTCTTTCAAAAGTAGAATTTGATACAAAATAAGAAAAACTTTGTTACAACAAAATAGAGACACTGCAAAGTGAAAAGTGAAAACACAGAATATTAAGATAAAAGAAAGAGAGTGAAGAAATTACCTTGGGATTGTTTGGTGATTATGGCATAAACCTAAACTTATGAATATTGGACTATTTGACAACCTTGGAAAAAACATAAACAGGAATTAATAGAAGCTGATTGTTGGAAATAAACATTAAAGATGCTGGCTGAATTAAACTACTGGACAATTGATTTGGATTTAAATATTAAAGAAAGGAATAAAGAAAACCTAAAAGAAGTGTACAAAAATGGCAAAAATTATCTTTTTGGAAATAAAAATGGAACTAAGAAATATAAAGGAAATATTACAGGAAAGAAATGAATCGTGCTGTATTGCCTTACAACTAATAGAAAAGGCGATTTTGGAGAACAAAGAACAACAAGGAGTGCCAGAAGGGGAGGAGTTGATCAAAGCTAGGCAGCTTTAACGAACAAATGGAACAGCAAACATTAAAGCGAAAGGGAAAAAGAATGGAAATTAAAACTTGGAGGTCTGAGGAGATAATTAAAAAGGGAAATGTTTGGAAAGCCAAACAAAGAAAAAGGAAACAGCAGAAAAGGGAATTACAGAAGAAAGCTTTAAAGAGTGAGGGGGATAAAAACTGGAGTAAGATATGGAGGGAAAAAATGAGGGAAAAAAGAGGTAATAAGAGAAAGGACCAGAAAATAAGGAGATACGGAAATTGAACAAAAATGAAAAGAAATTGTTCAGTTAGGAGACATACAGATAATGGGTAGATATGGATTAAAAAAAGGGATTCTGCAAGGTAATGTGTACTAATCTAAATGTATTTGAAGTGATAAATGATTTAGAATGTAGCTAAACTTATGGTTTGTTTGTTTTTTGCTATTGGACTATTTGTTACTATCAAATTATACATAGACATAATTGGAATAAATGGCATAAACCTAAACTGGGAAGTTATGATAAGTAACGCTAAATATAGTTAATAAAATTGAGAATATAGCTAAAATGTACTATGAGGATTGTTATAAAAAGATTAATGACAGTTTTCATGGTATATTGAATAGATTAGTGTACTTGAAATAATAAATGAATTAGAATGTAATCAAGGGGAAAATACCATGCAGAATCTGCCTTAAAATATAGATCTGGTATGCAGTAGCTAGGAGATTATTGTTACTAACTCAAAAAATGATAACTAAAATATGATTATATTATAATAAATCAATACTATAAATTAAAGGGGAGTTAATTGCATGATGTATAAGACAAAGGGGTGGTACACTCAAATTAGTAGTTAAAGGGGGAGAACTTTGAATCTTTGAATTATTAGAACTACAATGGAATTTTTTGAATAATGAACTAAGAGTATGCAATGAATTTGCAAATGTGACAGATAAAAGTATAAGTACAATGAGTATAGAACAAGAAATAAGATTTTTAAATATTATATAAAGAAGACATGAGAATACTTAAAGAAAAATGAAAGAAGCTAAGATATGAATAGAAAATATATATAAGTGTGACGAATATAAGAATGTTTGAGAAAATTTATAGAAATTATAAATGTAATGATATGATATAGAATAGAATAACTTTACTGTCATTGTATTCTACAAATACAATGAAATTTGAAAACTACTCCAGCACAGTGCCCCAAACAACACATCACAATCACACTACAGAGTATTTAAAAATTAAAATAATTAAAATAATAATAATTAAAAACCTAGTCTAAAACCTATCTAAAAGATATAGTAAGTTAGATAGTTTAAAAATGCCGCTATATACATAGGCCTAAATATAATTGATATGAAATTGAATGTGAAAGATGAATATGTAACTAAAGTCATATTTGTATGGAAATGTAAAAACCTGGAAACACACTGTTCACTAAAAGAGATATGAAATATAAAAATAAAAAACTTTTTATAAAAAAAGAAATCTTCTATTTTTAAATAGATATGATAGATAGACAAATAGACAGATGATAGATAGATAAGATAGTAAGATAGATGATAGATGATACATAAGAGATAGATGGATGGATGGATGGATAGAAGATGATAGATAGATAGATAGATAGATAGATAGATAGATAGATAGATAGATAGATAGATAGATAGATATAGAATGACACAGACTTTTTATATTTCTAAAACCTATTGCTTTAAAGCTTTGATTCATGTAACAAAATGGAGGAGAAAATATATGCATTAAAATCAAGGAGATAAATATACTGAACAAGAAGCAGAAAGGAGATGGGCAAACAAGGTGGGGAAAGTTTCATTTTTCTCAGAAACTCATGTTAAAAGCACTGGTTTCAAATTTTAACTTGTTTTTAAAACAGAAAAATTCTTAATATAGATAGGATACCCATTTTTGTTTTAGGTTTAAATCTTCATAACATTTGTGATAATCATTTTATATAATTTTTATTGCTACAGATCTTATAAATGTTGAGTGAATGTTATTCACAAATGTTATTGAGTGAATATTCATTTCAACTACAACAAAAGACAGAAATAAAGTCTTGAAAAATGTATTTTTATAACCAAGTTAATGATACTTGCTGCCTTGCGTTCTTTATAAAAATAAGGATGAAGGTAAATTTTCATTTATACTTTTACTTTTTTAAAAACTGAAAAAGATGGGACAAATACAATGACCTTTATATAAGCTAGCTTTAATTCTTCAGAAGTCAAACAATCACAAAACTTAGAAGGTGAGATCTGTGATCTCTCTCTCACATAACAGCAAGAAAAAAATATTATCCTTCCGTCTGCAGCTTCAAGGAACACCCAAGACCCAACTCAGAGGAAGCAGATCTTTGAAACATATTTGAAAGCATATGATACTGAAACAAGGAGAAGAAAAACTGGATTTTTCCAAGAACTGTAAATAAACCAGAACGTTATACAAACTATAAAACAAAGCCATAGTAAACAGATACATTACAATATTAACACACAACTATTATTGTCAAACAAGACTTTGTTTTTAAGGCCCTATAGATTACATAATGTTCTAAATTCTAACATATCAGTAACTGGGACTATAAACAACCAGCAGAATTCCATCAACTATAAAACTGCATGCAAGACATTTGAAAATACACATTAACTTTATATTAATTAGACTCTACATCAAATATCCTATATAACCTTTAAAAAGATTCTTAAAATGTTACTATCAACTCTCCATATTTTATATACTTTTCTTGCTTAAAAGAATGACTAAAAATACAAAATTACTTCGCTCATTGTTTCATATAATTTCACAATTCATGATAAGTACATATTTCTTTTTAATAGTATCTGGACTCACTTAATCTTATTGAAGATTCTTTTGTCATCTGATTAATTCTTTTCAAAGAAGCAAATACTCTGTTTTATCAGATCAAATAACAGTGATATTCCTTTCTTGCTGTTTCTTGCTCTGGAAAGGGTTGGTTCTCTGGGCTTCTGGTAGAATGGGGATGTGAAGGAAAAAAA
Source organism: Bungarus multicinctus (assembly GCA_023653725.1). Classification (NCBI taxonomy): domain Eukaryota; kingdom Metazoa; phylum Chordata; class Lepidosauria; order Squamata; family Elapidae; genus Bungarus; species Bungarus multicinctus. The sequence continues at coordinate 7,308,261 of CM042840.1, read as the reverse complement.
CGCATGTTTTCATGCTGAAAGAAACAAATGAGATTTCAAGAGATATCCCAGGAAATAAATTAATGTGGGGAAATAAATGGAGATGGTAATTATCAACTTTTAAGTAGAAATGAGTTATTTCACCACTGTAGAAGCATTGTGAAGCTAATAACACAAAAAGGTTTTGCTCATCAAAATTGAGGGAAAAGGGCAATTAGACAATATTACTTCTTGCAGTCTCTTAAATTGCAGCACTGAGTGAGCCAGCAAGTCTGTTTCATATGCTTTATTTTCATGGTGACTCCTTTGATAGTAATTAAATACAGTTCTGTATGTAATTCTGCCCACTGAAATTTCCCTTCCAGTATATACAGGCAATTGGTCTGAATGCTAATCTATAATATAGTATGGTCAGCTTTTAAATAGTTACTCTTTCCTCTGATTCTGATTAGAACCAGTATAATACTGAAATAATACTAATTAGGTAGTATTGAAAGAACAGTATAGGTATAGGTAGTCCTCGACTTATGACCACAATTGAGCCCAAAATTTCTGTTGTTAATGAAGACAGTTAAGTGACTTTTGCCCAATTTTATCATCTTTTTTGACACGGTTAAGTAAATCAAGGTAGTTGCTAAGTTAGGAACATGGTTGTTAAATGAATCTGGCTTCCCCGTTGATTTTGCTTGTCAGTAGGTGACAAAGGGGAATCATATGATCTCAGCACACTGCATCCCTCATAAATATGAACCAGCTCCCAAGCATCTGAATTTTGATTACGTAACCATGGGGATATGCCACAATGGTCATAAGTGAGTCACTTATGAGCATAAGTCACTTTTTAAAGTGCCATTGTTAAGTTTGAACCATCACTAAACAAATGGTTTTAAGTTTAGGATTATCTGTATACAAAAGGATGTTAAACGAGAGGTTATAATTCAAGAACCACTTGTATGATAAGTTGAGCCTGGTAAGTTTGGACTTTCCCACTATTGGGAAATTTGCCATCATCGTTGTTGATCTCAGTCCTGTTTTTATTGCTTTTTTTTCAACTCATTGCAGGTGTCCTGGCTTTTCTTCAAACAAATGAATGACATTTCTTTGACATGGTTTCTCCTTTGACATTCAAACTAAGATTTTGAAAAAGTAGGACAGAAAGCATGTTGATGCTTTTGAACTTAGCACTGGAAAATAATATCATGGGTACTATCAAAACCATCAACAAATCAATCAAGCAACTAACAAGAAGTCTAACTTGAAATACAATGACCAGGCTCAAATAACCATGTTGTGAATACATTATGCAAATATCCAGTTCCCGTGAAAAGTCCATAATTCTGGGAAAGATAGATGGAAACAACAAACAACAAAACAACAAAAAAAAAGACTTCCAGTTTGGGCTTCTTTGACGATGGACCGAAATCGCGATCGTGCGTGGTTTTGATCCGTGCTCGTCGCTGGAGCGCCCCAAGCCGCCCAGATTCGGGGCTGAAGCCACCCTGTAGAGGTGGTGAAGAAGGGGGAGCCGTCAGCGGGGTTGAGGAGAGCTACATCTCTCCTCCTCGGCTGGCCATTACTCCCTTTCTCAAAGGCGGTTGCAGCGGTGGTCAGAAATGGCCACATCAAAGAAGAACCCGACCGGACAAGATTGTGCAGGAGGAAATTTAAAGGAGAAAGTTTGACTGACCGGGTTGAATGGAAAACATCTATTTAAGGTACCTGGAACCTGAATTTTAAAGAATAATAGTATTCCTAAAAAAGATTTTAAGCGGCGAAAGAGAAAGGGAATGGAAACAGAACTGGCTTTTTTTCCTCTTACATTGACAGTTTTAATTGACTTGGAACGTTAAGAAGAAGAGATCTGAATAAGAAATTGATATTAATCCACTTTGACATTAATAGCTATTTCTAGCTGAAAATAAAATGTCAAAGGGATAAAGATTCTTGAATAATTTAAAATTTTTCCTTAAAAAAAAGAAAGCAGAGGAGGGAAAAAGGAAAAAAGAGGATGGAATCTGGAAAATGGAGGAGACCACCTGGAACTTAAAAAAAAACTGATAGTGGAATTTTAACAAGGCTTTCAAAAGATACATTGTAGCTGAAACCTTGTTACAAGATAACAAAGCCCCTGGAAAGAGAAAGTGAGAAAAGAAGCAAGAAACAGTCTTGGATTATTAGATGATTCCTGGAACTTTGGATGGTGGATCCTAATGAAACAAAATAAAATCAATTGGGGGTTGTTTAAACATTTTTAAAATGGCATCACTCCTTGAAGAGTTAAAAATGATACTTAAAGAACAAAAAGAAGAAGTACAAGGGGGAAGAGGATCTTTTGGCTTCGTATTTCAATTTTTAGAAATGGAGATCTTGAACTATGAAAAACAAGAAGAAACGCTAGCAGAACAAGAAGGGCGGGACAACGAAGAAGCCATCTTTAATGACCAAGCAATTTTAAGCGGGGTAAAAAAGGGAAAGGGGGGAAAGGGAGTTAAAAACTTAAGCATTGAAGCAACAACCAAAAAAAGAGTAATTTGAAAAGTAATCATAATATCAGGAAAAAGCAGAAGGGTGGATCACAGGAGGAAGAATCAGATAGAAAAGGGAATAAAAAGGGGAGGGAGAAGAAGAGAGGGAAGAGGGAAAGGAAAAGAAGCTACAAAGGATAGAAACAAGATATAGAGGTACAGGAAAAGCGTACAAAAATTAAAGATATAAACCTATTTAAAAGACACAGAGACAATGGTTAAAATTTAACTTAAGGAGAGGATTCTGCAAGGGTGCATGGGATAGCACTGTTATATTAAAAATAGAAAAGAGTTAGAAAATATGTTAGATGATTAAAGTGATAGAAAAAAATTCTACTGATGTGTAGTGGAATGTTTGTTAAGAGAATAAGGCTCTCAATGATTTAAAAAGAAAGTTTAAAAAAAACTGAAAAGGAACATTTTTATCAGTTGACAAGATGAACTTGAATAAGAATAATAACTTTATTGACTACTGTTAACAACTATTGTTTGGTTTTTTATTTAAAGATAGTAATAAATAAAATATGAAATATAGATGATTAAAGTGAAAGACAACTGATATTACTAGGTAATGTTTGTCAAAAGAAATAGAAATGTAAAAGATTGATATTAATATTAATGGTAGAGCTGTACTTGAATAGAATAATTATTCCATTTACTATTGTTATACTTATATACACAGATATATATACATGCATACTTTTTTCTTTTAAGTATTTAGTGTGTATTTTTAAGGGAATGTACCAAGCAGAATTTGATTGAAAATAGGTATGTGTTATAAAATAGAGGTTAGAAAATGAATGTTATACTTATAACTGTAAAGGTGTAACTTAAATTTTTAAACAAGTTTTGAAAAAAGATATAAAGATGTTATACTCCAGTCTAGTAATTACAGGGGAAATTTTGTTTTATGAGAAAAGATAATATGAAATTCTAAACAAGATAGATGAAAGTATAAAAACATTGATTAGAAAGATTTTAAAAATTAGAAAAGATATGTAATTGAATTAAGAAAGGAATGAGATAATTTAAAATAAGGTTATAGGAAGTAAAGAAAGGGAAAAGCTATTGAAAAAATTGTGAAAATAGTTATAAGATATGGATTAGAATGTATAAGATAAATATGTATTGAGCTTATGTCTGTATGGAGAAGTGATAACCTGGGGTCACGCTGTTCTCAAAAAAAGATACTTTATTTGTATTTGTATGTTTTGTGAAAACTTAAATAAAACTTTTATTAAAAAAAACAGCAGCAAAGTGACATATTGTACTTAATTACAGCAATGCTGTTAGAAGAATTGAAAGGCAGATGGGGAAAATACAGGTAGTCCTCAATTTCCAACTACAATTAGCCCAAAATTTATGTTGCTAAGTGAGACAGTTGTCAACTTTGCCCCATTTTATGACCTTTCTTGCCAGTTGTTAATTGAATCACTTAGTTGTTTAGTTAATCGCATAGTTGTTAAGTGAATTTGGCTTCCCCTATTGACTTTGCTTGCCAGAAAGTCGCAAAAGGTGATTACATGATCTGGGACACTGCAACAGTCATGAGTAAGAGTCAGTTGCCAAGCGTCTTGATCACAAGACTATGGAGATGCTGCAACGGTTTTAAGTCATAAGTCTTTTTTTTCCAGTGCTGTTGTAACTTTGGTCACTAAATGAATTGTTATAAATTGAGGACTATGTGTAATGTCTGGAAGGTCTATCTACCAAATGTAATCAATAAGAGTTGACACTGATTTGATGGCATATAATCATTTAATCAGCTCAGAGGGGAGCCAGGTTAGCTTACTGAACAAAAATCAAACAAAATGATTGTGTTGGAAGCATTTTAAAGACAGTTATAATTGCATAAGCTTTTATGGATCTTAGACAATTTAATTAGATGCTGAGAATGTGCATTCATCCTTAGCTATCATGAAGATTGCAGCTATGAGCTAAGACTTCATCAGGAATCTTTGATTTTTTTTGTCCCTGCAAGTTGCACCATTCACAATTATTTGCTATAAATTGGAACTATGAAAACAAACAGCAAAGATTTTTCAGACTATCCTTAATTCTGATTTATACCCTAATTAAAATGTTTACCTCCCCTTTTGTTTAACATTTGGAAACTTTCCTATTCTTTGCTATCTATCTGTCTGTCTGTCTGTCTGTCTGTCTGTCTGTCTGTCTGTCTGTCTGTCTATCTATCTATCTATCTATCTATCTATCTATCTATCTATCTATCTATCTATCTATCTATCTAGCAATCTAGCTATATTATAGAACAATATATACACTATAAAACAATGTGGAAGCTGTACCATAAAATGTCTAACAGGATATGAGCAACTATTCATTTACAGTAATTACACATGAAAGCCTTTGCTGCTCAGATAATTTCTTGGTCCTTTAAGTGGTTTAAAAAGCAGTGAATAAATGGACCCTTTCACAATATTTATAAGTTAGAAATGCATCTACTTTAACACTATTTATGCCCATTGAGAACAAAGCAGTTGGTGTTCTGAATATTTAATGCAAATGTTTCCAATTAAGTTAGTGATAACATTCCAGACTAATAGAGTTGGTGGGATTTTTGTATTCTTTCTATAGAGCAGACTATTATCTCTTAATATTTCCAATCATCCTAGTAAGAATGGGTGTGAAACAAGAGTATAATGCATTAGTTATGTATAGATGTAGTTGGCAATGGATTGCTGAACTAGTCTGAAGTAATCCAGAGTCAAATCAACTAACTGGTTAAATGGTGGTGTCCTCATCTGGGAGAGATGGCAAAGATTGGTGGAAACTGGTCTATGCATAGGGAAAGAGGCAAGCAATAACCTCAGGGTAATTATGGGCAGAAATAACAGACTAAGAGTTGGAAGGGACCTTAGAGGTCTTCTAGTCCAACCTCCTGCTCAAGCAGGAGACCCTATTCCATTTCAGACAAATCATTGTCCAATTTTTTCTTGAAAACTCCAGGATTGGAGCACCCACAACTTCTGGAGGCAGATCATTCCACTGATTAATTGTTCAAACTATCAGGAAATTTCTCCTTAGTTCTAGATTTGTTCTCTCCTGGATTAGTTTCCATCCATTGCTTCTTGTCCTGCCTTCAGGTGTTTTGGAGTGGACTCAGTGCCTTATTATACTGATTCAGCACTGATGCCCAAAGTCTGGTTGTTGCATTTTTAGTGGCCTTGAAAGTTAGATTGGCCTGTAATAAATTTTCCCTCATACAGGCATGCAATAGCAAGTCTGAACATAGTTGAAGGGTTCTCAGAAATATCCCCACATAGATTTTGACCTCAACCCCAAGATGGACTCATCCAGGAAATTCCAGTTACTTTCAAATAGAGCTATATATATAATTGGATGCAAGGCCACTGGTGAAGATGGAATGTTCATTATGGAACCACTATTACTAGACAGCCTCTTGCTCCATGTCCTCTTGCCCGGTTGACATAGATGTTAGAATTATTAGCCTTATGGTGCTAGAGGACTTCTCTGGAACAAGGGTCAGAGGTAGCCTAGGAGTTCCTGCAGCTGAGTTGAGAGTTGAGAAAAAGGCCCTGAAAAACTATATTCTCTAAAGCTTTGGAGTGTTAATATAGCAGTTCTGTAGTAAGTGCATTAATTTGGAGAGATTCCTATCTACAGGTAATCCTTGACTTACGATCACAATTGAGCCCAAAATTTCTATTTCTAAGCGACAGTTGAATTTTGTCCCATTTTGTGACTTTTCTTGCCACAATTGTTAAGTTAATCACTGCAGTTGTTAAATTAATAACAACTTATTTGTTGTTTAAGTGAATCTGGCTTCCACGCTGACTTTGTCAAGAAGGTCACAAAAGACATTCACATAACCCTGGGACATTGTAACAATCAAAAATATTAAGCAGTTGCCAAGCATCCAAATTATGATCACATGCCCATGAGGATGCTGCAACAGTTATAAGTGTGAAAAACTGTCATAAGTCATCTTTTATCAATGCCCTTCTAACTTCGAATAGTCCCCAAATGAATGCTTTAAAGTCGAGGATTACCTGAATAGGTATCAATAATCATACTACTCGGAACACCTCCTTGTTTCAATAAGCAAAGAAATAGTCAGAGAACACCTGTGTGATCTTGATGAACACAAATCACAGGGGCCTGAAGGATTGCATCCCAGAGTTTTAAAAGAGCTGGCAGAGGTCATCTCAGAACCACTGCATCTTTCAAAAATCCTGGAGCACTGGGGAACTACCAGAGGACTGGAAAAGAGCTGATGTGGTTCCTATCTTCAAAAAAGAGGAAAAAAACAGACCCAGGAAACTATAGACCAATCAGCCTAACATCAATACCCGGGAAGATACTGGAAAAGATAATAAAAAAACAGATCTGCCAACATGTAGAAACAAGTAAAGTAATAACTAGCAATCAGCATGGGTTTGTTAAAAACAGATCATGCCAAACTAACCTTATTTCATTCTTCAACATGTTTAGTTGAACATTCTTCGACTAAATTAATAGACCAGGGAAATACTGTGGACATAATATATTTAGATTTCAGCAAGGCATTCGACAAACTAGACCACAACCTACTTCTTGGTAAACTAGAAAAAAGTGGAACAGATAACACCACCACCAGATGGACTCGCAACTGGCTGACAAATCGTACTCAACTAGTAGTCCTTAATGGGTCGAAGCAGGGGTGGGATTCTACCAGTTCGCACCTATTCACTAGAACCGCTTGTTAACATTGTAAGCAGTTTGGAGAACCGGTTGTTAGAAGAAATTATTGGCCTAATCCTAAAAGGAAGGCAGGAAAGAAACATTCTGGTGTTGCTTACAGAAACTGCCACTCCATTAACCCTTATTACATTCTTGGCAAGACTAGACTTCCTGTCTCTGGAACTTCTCTGGAGTTTTTTTCCCCCTCCTTTACTGGTACTTTGCTTGTGTGGAGTGACCATTGAAAAAAGTGACTTATGACCGTTTTTCACACTTACAACGGTTGCAGCATTCCCAGTCACGAGAGGCCAGGCAAGGAGATGCATGCCTCAATGTGAATGTATTGAGTTGGCCACACCCAGCCAATAACATGACCATCAAGCCACGTCTACCCAGTCACATGACCACCAAGCCATGACAACCAACTAAGCCACGCCCACAGAACCGATTGTTAAAAAATTTGAATCCCACCCCTGGGTCTAAGTCTACATGGAGGAAAGTAAGGAATGGGGTGCCACAAGGTTGTCTTAGGCCCAGTACTTTTCAATATGTTCATTGACTTAGATGAGGGAATCGGAGGGGAATTTACCAAATTTGCAGATGATACTAAGCTGGCAGGAATAGCTAACACCCAAGAAGATAGGCTCAAGATCCAGCTGGATCTTGACTGGGCCGTAGCTAACAAAATTAAATTCAGTGTAGAGAAAAATAAAGTCTTACACTTAGGCAAGAAAAACCAAAAGTACACATACAGAATGGGTGAAACCAGGCTTAATAACAGTAATTACTAATAACAGTAACTGTGAGAGGGATCTTGGAGTCTTAGTGGACAACCAGCTAAATATGAGCCAGCAGTTATGCAGCAGCAGCCAAAAAAGTTAATGCAATTTAGGGAACAGAGGGATATAATCAAGATCAAGGGAGATACTAATACTACTCTATAAAGTCTTCGTAAGACCACACCTGGAGTATTGCATCCAGTTTTGGTCACCACATTACAAAAACGATGTTGAGACTCTAGAAAAAGTACAGGGAAGAGCAACCAGGATGATTAGAGGACTGGAGACTAAAACATATGAAGAACGGTTACAGGAACCGCTGGTCTAGGGAAGAGAAGGACCAGGAGAGACAGGATAGCATCTTCCAATATTTGAGGGGCTGCCACAGAGAGGAGGAAGGGGTCAATCTATTCTCCAAGGCACCCAAAGGCCAGACAAGGAATAATGGATGGAAACTGAACAAGGGGAGATTCAATCTGGAAATAAGGAGAAACTTTCTGACAGTGAGAACAATCAACCAACGGAACAGAAGTTGCCCTCGGAAGTTGTGGGAGTGCCATCACTTGAGACTTTCAAGAAGAGATTGGATTGCCATTTGTCAGAAATGGTGTAGGGTCTCCCGCTTGGGCGGGGGATTGAAATAGATGACCTACAAGGTCCCTTCCAATTCTGATTATCTGTTATCTGTTATCATTTCTGGTTCTTTGCACCTGACATTTGCCACCATAAATCTGATCCAGTTCACAAGGCCTCAACATACAGTGGAAGTCACATATTAGATCTAGGATTTGTCTGGGGCACTGTGATATGACCTGAATGTAGAGTCCCTTGTCATGGTCATATCAGAGCTACTCTCCATGGGAAGAAAATTGGACCTGGTTGGATGGTCTCCCCAGGTGTCTGATTTTGTTGTGTTCAGAGATGCTTGGGGTTGTTCCTGAGACACTGGTGCATGTTTTAATTTTATCTCTTCTACATTATTATTTTTATAAATAACTCAAGGTGGTAAAGATATTTAACACACCTTTCTCCTTCTTTTATCCTCGCAACTGCAACCCTAAGGTGAGTTAGGCCGAGAAAGAGGGAGGGCCCATAATCACCCAGTGGCTTTCATGCCTAAGGCAGGACTAGAACTCACCATCTCCTGATGACTGGCCTAAAGTTGCCCAGACTGCTTTTATGCCTAAGGCAGTGTAGGAAGTTAGCACCCACCCCTCTCCTAGAAAAATGAAATATCCTGGGAAATATTAAAAAGGGAGAATATTTCCCCTAAAAAAGAGTAAAGTAGAAATTCAGAGAAGCAGAAACTCAGCCCTCCCACCTTTGCTAATGGGCCATTACAGCCTAGGCCAGAGTATTCTACATAATAAAGGGTCTACCCATTTCACCACTTGGCCTGGAAATATTGTATCAGCCAACACTCAAGTGAAGCCATGTAGTCCAGACCAAGCCTGCAAAGTTAGCTAAGACCCCCGCCCCTGGGAGTCTGACAGCCATTGGAATATATTTTTTGCACAGGAACAGGAAACACTAAGGTGGGGCCCAACAGAGGTTATATAAGGGTCTCTCAGCATCTTGGTCTTCCCTTCTTCCCTTCTCTTCTCACCTTGAAGCATGTGATCATCCTTCTCACTTTGGAGCTCCAAGCCATGTGGTCCTGCTGTCCACCATTAAACCATTTTTCCAAATAGCCTCCATGTTTCCAGTGTCTTTTTCCCCACTTGGAACTGAACCCAGGATATTTCTTTCAACAGCAGATTTAGAATTCACTCTCTCCTGGTGATCAGCCCAGAATCACTCAACTTGACTTTTATGCCTAATGCAGAAAGTGAACTTCTGCTGTCCAGTGGTGCCTTAACCACCAAACCAAATTGGCTCACATTGTGATTGAGCTTTGAATCGTAGTTTGGACTAAGAAGGCAACAACTGCCTTGCATTAGGCCTCCCTGTCCACAGGTCCCATGTTTTTTCACGGGACTTTTCAGTAGATGGAAACAGTTGGGAGTCCCGATGGACAAGACAAGCAAATCCAACCAAATGTATCAAGTCTGCAGGTAGTCAGCAAGCAGCCCCAATGAAGGCAACCCAGAGGCCTCATGGGGGGGGCAGAGGAAGTCTCCCAGGTAGAGCGTAGTCTACTGAAGATAGCTAGCAAAACGTAAGCTGCCATCTGGCTGTGTAGTCTTAATAGTTGACCTCTGTAATCTAAGTATTACTTCATGACAAAGTAAGCCAAAGATTAGCAGGTGGTATTAAGAGAGACACGATTTTGAAGTCTGGTTTGACTTTTTCTGGAATTTTCTTTTAGCTGATGAATACCACTTATTTCCTCATTACAGAAGACATTGTATTTAAAAAAAAAAAACATTTTGAATATTAATTCGCCTGAAATTACGGTTACATATATTGGCGGGTGAGAAGTGGGCAATATTTTTTGGATATTTTAAAATAAAAATTATCGAGAGCTTCAGACAATCAAAATCATGAAAAGGGTTCAAAAGGGCGAAAAAATGAAATGGCGGGAAATGCGGCCAGAAACGACCCGAAGGCACCACCCCCAGGTCGCAGCTCATCTCAATTGTGATGACGAGGTGCTGTGGACCCGAAGCACCGCGCCCTCCCTCTGCAGCCGTCTCCAAATCTCGCGAGATGAAAAATAATCCCGAGCGCGGCTTCACAATAACCGCTGCTATAGCAACCTCGCAAAACACATCCGCGCGTAACGCATTTTTCTACTCAATCCCGCCTCAGTGCCTGAGATAAAAAGAAGGGGAGACAACAGTCCCCGCCTCTAGAGGTGGGACTTCCGGGCGGTTGTTAAAATCTTCCCTCGGATATGACCACAGAGTGTCAACATGTAAGATGGCGGCTCATCACCGACAGAATACAGCGGGGCGGCGGAAAGTGCAGGTGAAGGAGGCGAAAGGGGCGCCCGGCCGGGAATAGAAACTGAAGGGAGGGCGAGGGAGGACCGTCGTGGCCGAGCTAAGCTGATCGAAGCGACGAACTATCGAGCGGCGTGGTGGCTCGTCGAGCAGAACAACGGGCGAAGGGCGGAGTGGACAGGCGGCTTTCTCCCTCTCGCCTCCCTCCTATGTGGGGATTCGCCTTGTATTACCTCTCGGCCCCGCGGCCGGAGATTATGGGGCTTGCCCCACCCTAGATCTGGCGGATGTCACGTAGGGGGAGGTGGAAGGGTTGTTCGGTTTCCTGCGTTGCTCGGAGCCGTAACAGTTTTCTGCTGTGAGAGGTGGCATGTGGCCTTTTATTTCCCGCCGACACATCACTATTTCTCGGCCCAAGCTGTAAAAACAAAACAACTCCTAACTTCTATCTACCTCTGAATTGGATGACCTACTTCGCTGCCCAGAGTCCATTGGAGTTGGGCGGCTAAAAAAAATCAGAACAGAATGACAGTGAAGGGGACCTTGTAGGTCATCTAGTCCGACCCCCCCCCCCAAACAGGTGACCCTACACCATTTCTGACAAGACAGTCCACTTGAGAGCTTCCAGTGATGAAGCTCCCACATTCCATTGGTTGATTGTTCTCACTGTCAGAAAATTTCCTTCTTATTTCCAGGTTAAATCTCTCCTTGTTCAGTTTCCATCCATTATTCCTTGTCTGGCCTTCAGGTGCCTTGGAAAATACTTTGACCCTTCTTCAAATATTGATTTCACAGATCTAATATAATATGAGAGTTGGGGTGGGTCAGGAAGAAAAGTTCCAGATAAGGAGTGGGGAGGCTCTCCATTTCACCTTAAAAGGTGAGAGACCTTGTGTTTTGAGCTTACCTTACAGAAAACAAAAAGTGGAATATTGAATCTCCCCACTTGCAGTCTGGATTCTTGCGGGTTCTATATATTACTTTGGGTTTTAATGAATCAATTTTCTTCCAGTAAAAAATACCCAAAAGATTAAAATCTGAAACTGGGTATATTAAACCCGGAATAGGCTTCTCTCTATCTTTGATCTCATTTTATTACATTCATTAGTGACTAAGTTCAGCAACCCTAGCTTTTCTCTTCTGGAGGCACTATCCTAAGTCAATCCCAATGTTTTTAAGTGATTATGTGCTAGAGCTTTAAAAGTACCAGTTGTTAGCTTTTCCAATTCTCCATCCTTTTCCTATTCTCTAAAATCATTTCAAATAGCTTTTTTTTTTCCTGTGTGAAGGGTAAAAAAAATATAGCTTAGCTTTTGCTGCATCAGTGTGTTTCTCATGCCAGTTTTAAGTACAGATAGTCCTCAATTTACGACCGCAAGTCCAAAATTTCTGTTTCTAAGTAAAACATTTCTTAAGTGAGTTTTGACCCATTTTATGATAAAGGTTTATTGCCACCTTTATTGCCACAGTTGTTAAATGAATCATTGTAGTTAATAACATGATTGTTAAGTGATTTTGGCTTCTCCATTGACTTTGCTTGTCAGAAGGTCTCAAAAGATGATCACTTGACCCGGAACACTGCAACCATCATAAATATGAGTTAGTTGCCAAGTGTCTGGATTTTGATCATGTGACCATGAAGACACTGCAATGATCATAAGTGTGAAAAACAGCCATAACTCACTTTTTCAGTGCCATTGAAGGTCAATAAGTGAACTGTTGTAAGTCGAGGACTATCAGTATAACTGTTTCTTGTTATAGTGGAGTACATTTGGAATAAGTATTGTTTATCTGGATCTTCTAACAATGTAAATGTCAAGACCCATGAAAAACATGTAGTTTGTGGGAACCCCATCCCCCCACCCCAGAAGAATTAAATATTTTGGGAAATATTAAAAAAGGCAGAATATTATATTCCCCCAAAGGGAGAGAAATGGAGAAACATGCTCTTAAAGACAGAAAGCAGACTCAGACTTTAATAGCCCCCAGGGGATATTTTGTGCCCATTAAAAAAGATTGGGCTAGCCTATTCACAAGACAAAAGAACTTCAGCTCTAGGGTAATAGGATAAAGGACAGGACATTGAGAAAAGCTGAAACATTAACTCAGGCTAGAGGCAATAGATAATAGGATAAAATCAATTACACATGCCTGACAGGATTAGGATTAAGGAAGTGATAACTAAGACCATCATGAGCCTTGGTGAAACAAGTAAAACCAATCAAATAATAACAACACACAAGGCAAGCTTCCACATTACAAAATATTGTAAACACTGTATAAAAAGCCCATGTAAAACCAGTCCAGTTGTTCAGCTGACCCAGAACTGCATACTGTTTTTGTGGTTCTGTTCAATAAACTTGCTTTCCAATCAGCCTCCATGTTGTTTTCAGCATCTTTCTCCCAGCTTGGAACTGAACCAGATGGATTTTCCTTCCAATAGTATATTATTCCTTACCTATGAGCAAAATCTTCCCAAATTAAAGTAACAGTTTGTATCATTAAAGATGTACTCTGAGACTTGCCAGGGAGGGGGTGGCTATTTTAATTTTTTCTCTCAGCTAAACATTCTAAATTTCACTGTATCTTTGCCCTGTGGAATGTAGCTCCTTCTTGGAAATACAGCATTCCATCACAGTAAATGTCCTGCAAGGAACATGAATGTATGCATGCCCCTGTTTGCACCTGCTGGAGGAGAATGTAGCAAGACAGAATCCATTGCTCACCAAAGTTGCAGATAATGCAGAATGCATTTAAAACACTCTCCTAATAACCCTAAAGTGGTCATATGACTCTGAGATATTTTTCCAGTAGCCAGAACATTTCATATTGCTGATTATTTTTCCTGTCGCAATCTATTTTGTTGTTCTCAGAATACTGGAAGAAATAGGATTACTTGCTTCCTGCCATATGATGCAGTATACTGTTCTATTCATAATTATATCTACAAAACAAAATAGTATCATGTCTCAGATTTAGGAAATCAGGTGAAATTGCGAAATATCTCATATTTGTTTGGTTATTACAAATATTAATGAATCTTTAGTGTTGTCATTCTATAATAAGACCATATTGTCTTACCAACATTTGTAGAAATGATTTTTTTTTAAGTGATAAAAATTCCTTAAAGTTGTGTGAACTGAAATTCCTTTGTGAGAAAGAAAATCTAATTATAGTTAGAGAATTAGCATGAATATGTGGATTAAAAGAGTTGAATTTATAGAAATAAGATTGTCCCTACTCAGACACTTCATAGGGCTCTGAAGACATGGTATAGCCAATAGGTCTGGAGGCTCTCAATATGATATAGAGCCCAACATGCAGTTTGATTGTTGTCGCCAGGGTGTATTGGACATTATTGATTTTTGTACTGAGTTTTCTTCTTTTTTAAGCCACCCAGGGTCACTAAGAGTGAGTTGGACAGCCATATAATTTTTTAAATAAATAAAATAAAATAAATATCTAGGAGCAGATCCTCTATGTTGCAGGTTCTTTTTCCTTCAGAGAACATAGGACTCTTAACGACATGAAAAATTTAGAGCAGAAAAATGCGCCTGAGCATTTTAGAGGTCTTGTTAGAAACAGCTGAATGTTGAATATTGAAAGATGAATTAAAGTATTTAGAGATCATGTGAGTTTGATAAAACACTTGGGGCCTTTTGTTTAGAATAAACTCAACATGTCCATTTATCATAAAAATGCATAACCTAGAAGGTACATCTTAATTATTGTTTCTGCTGGCTAATCTACATTTAAAATAAATAAACAAGCTCAAGTTACAAAACTCCAGTTTCAGTGATTGGGCAATCTGAAACGCTTGAAACAGTTCAGCTTGAGGTGCCCAAATTTAAATTTTGTTGCTTTGTTACCCTGTTAAATTATGCTGAGACAATTCAGTATAACAAAAAGGAATGGAATATTCCAAAATTATCTGGAATGCTCCATTCCTGAGTTTGTGAGTTTTTTCATTCCTAATAAGACATTAGTTGTTTCGGAATTCATTATTTTAAATGAAAAGGAGATATTTTGGAGCGTGCTTGAACAGAATGATGTTTCTGCTTTATAGTTTCTTAATACTTCTGTTGGATTTCTATCAATTATTTTAGGTCTCTTATGTAATTAGAGATGAGGTGGAGAAATATAATCGCAATGGGGTAAATGCACTACAGCTGGATCCAGCGTTGAACAGACTTTTTACTGCAGGTCGAGATTCAATTATCAGGATATGGAGTGTAAACCAACACAAGGTAAATTAAGCACAGAATGTATTTTACATATATATATGCTTTCACTTTTAGGCCTGTAGTCAAATTATCCAGCCAAAATAGTTTACATCATTTAAGAATAGGTTTGGAATTATCTTAGGTAGTATCACACTTCCCTTATTTTTGCTTACTTTTTGAGTGTTTTTTTTTTAATTTGAGAGCTTCTCAGAATTTTCAGATATCTGATCTACAAAAAGAATGGCAAATTTTAATCTGCAATTTGAAGTAACCATGATTTAATCATATCTTAGCCTGAATCCATTCAGTAAGGCCAACCTAACTTGCGCTGAAAAAAATCATTGCCTGTGCTTCTCTTTTCAGCCAGACTTCTAACATGACTCCCAACAATTAATCTTAAAATGGATGGTACCATGTTTCCCTGAAAATACGACCTATCCTGAAAACAAACCCAACCCGATTTTCATGCCTGTGCCCAATATAAGCCCAACCCCAAAACTAAGCCCTAGTTAAGCCCGTCCCACTACCTGGTTGTACAAGATGGGGCGAGGCGCATGAGTAAAAATCAGCCTAGAGCTGACCCATGTGCTCTGCTTACTTTAGGACCGCTGCAGCCAGGCTCCTACGCCCCGACATCTGTCGCACTGCTGTTTGACTTTTGTGGATACTTGCAGCCAGATGCCACATGACACGTTGCACCAGTGTCGAGGCTCCCGTCAGGACGCTGTGTGATGCATTACACCAGTGCCATTGCTCACACACAACGGCACAACGCAGCATCAGCACTGGCACAACAAGCCACATGGCATCTGACCACCAGTGGCCACAGAAGTTGGACAGCAGTGTGACAGGTGTCGGGGAATGGGAGGCCTGGCTGTAGCTCTCCTAAGGTAAGCAGGTAAGACTTCCCCCAAAAATAAGACCTGGTGCTTATTTTGAGGCCTCCCCAAAATAAGACCAGGTCTTATTTTTGGGAAAGCATGGCATGGTCATCTGTTCTGTTATTTTGTACTTAGCCAGCCTTTTTCACTAAGTGTAGGGCTAGAAAAAGTACCAGTGAATCTTATAGGACTGACTGACAGTAAAAATGCCACTTGCCAAAATGTTCTTCAAATAATCACAATCCTATGTCTATAGCCTGGATTAATATGTAGCTGAAATAATTAAACTGGATCCTAAAGTTGTTGGCAATTGATGCACTGATTACTAACATAATAATTCTGAAATATTGATGAAACTGCCTCTTGTCATAACAGCCTCAAGAGATTATGACATAAGATTAAAACTCAAAACATTGTTTTTAATTCCAGCAAGACCCCTATATAGCATCAATGGAACATCATACAGACTGGGTGAATGATATTGTACTGTGTTGCAATGGTAAAACCTGTAAGTAACTTTTTGAATATTTTATCATGAAATGGAATGATGTGTTTCAGTTATCTCAGTGTTTGGTAGTTGCATAATTTTTCATTCTGTGTTCATAGGCCCTGTTTTAATTTATAGCAGTTATGTAAAATTCCAATTTATATAGTGATATTTAATAAACAGTGGAAGCCATTATCAACTAATGTTAATATACCTGTCAAATAAAACTGCAAACATTTAAAATAAGATTGCCAAATGGCATGAAGCATCAGAAAATAAAATACTTTATGAATTAGGAATTTCTGAAACAATAGAAATGTTTTCCTAATATTGACAATATTGAGCAAAAACAAACAGCTGCTGAATTTCTCCAGAGATAAAAGTTCCAAAAACATCCTTCCATTATTTAACTCTTGCATATGCTTCTGAGCAGTTATCAGTCGTATGATTCTGTGTTTTAATGGTAAACAGATTTTTCTTATTATTTATCATCAAGACAAACAGTTCATTTTATCTTTATAGTGATATCGGCTTCATCTGATACTACTGTTAAAGTATGGAACGCACATAAAGGATTTTGCATGTCAACCCTAAGAACCCATAAGGTAAAGTACAAAAATACAATAAGCAATACTTGTGATGCCATATCAGTATCCTAGTTACTTAATTCTATTTGCCATGTCTCTGTTTGTTTTAGGATTATGTGAAAGCTTTGGCTTATGCAAAAGACAAAGAATTGGTAGCATCTGCTGGGTTGGACAGACAAATATTCCTCTGGGATGTAAATACACTAACTGCACTGACTGCCTCGAACAATACTGTCACGAGTAAGTATCCAGAAATAAACCCATGCTGGTTTGTGTATGATAGGGGACTCCAAATTTGGCAACTTTCCTATGCTGGTTGCGGAATTCTGGGAATTGAAGTCCACAAGTCTTAAAAGTTGCCAAGTTTGGAAACTCCTAATACAAGACATGTGTAATTATCAAATAATTCAATCTAAAATGCCCTTAGAATTGACAGTGTGTCCTTCAGAAAATAACATCAGGATGGTCTCTGTGCTGAATCCCTAAAAATTGATACAATCTTGAAATAACATTTTAATATATAATATTCCCCTTGCATTTATCTTCAGTGATAGCGCAGTTATCTATTGGAATTTCTGGGGAAGAGTTGTTGTTCCTTCAAAAATCTGGTTGATGCCATTCTCTTTGAAAACAATGCAATATAGAGTTAGATTGACATTTTATATCCATCACTCAGAATAAAGCTGGAAGAGACCTTGGAGGTCTTCTAGTCCAATCCCCTGCTCAAGCCGGAGACCCTATACCATTTCAAACAAGTGACTGTCCAATCTCTTCTTAAAAACCTCCAGTGTTGAAGCACCCACAACTTCTGGAGGCCAGCTGTTCCACTGGTTAATGGTCCTCACTATTAGGAAGTTTCTTTCCTTGATTAGTTTCCATCCATTGTTTTTTGTTGTCCTGCCTTCAGGTGCTTTGGAAAATAAATTGACCCAGTCCTCTTTGGGGCAGCCTCTCAAATGTTAAATACTGCTATCCTTTCCTCCCTAATCCTTTCTTCTAGATTAGCCAAACCCAAATCCTGCAATCATTCCTCATATGTTTTAGTCTCCAGGCCTTTAATCATATTAGTTGGTCTTTGTGCTTTTTCCAAAGTCTCAACATCTTTTTTGTAACGCTGTGACCAAAACTGGATGCAATATTCCAGGTGCGGTCTTACTAAGGCTTTATAAAGTGGTACTAAATACTTCACATGATTTTGATTCTATACCTCTGTTTATACAATCAAGGATTGTATTAGCTTTTTTGGCTGCCGCCACACACTGCTGATTCATGCTTAAAGATCATCCACTAGGACTCCAAGGTCCCTCTCACAGTTACTATTTTTGAGTCAGGTTTCACCTAATTTGGACTTGTGCCTTTGGTTTTTTTTTGTAAAACCTTGCTTTTCTCCACCTTAAATTTCATTGTGTTGGATAGGGCTCATTGTTCAAGTCTGTCAAGTTATTTTTGGATCCTGAGCTTGTCTTCCGGGGTATTGGCTATTTATGCCAGCTTAGTGTCATCTGCAAATTTGATGAGTTCCCCTTCTATTCCCTCATCTGTATGAAGATATGGAAGAGTACTGAGCCTAAGATAGGACCTTGTGGTACCCCTGCTTACTTCCCTCAATGTAGATGTAGTACCCTTAAGGACTCCTCATTGAGTACGGTTTGTCATCCCGAAAGACCAATCTATCTGGTGGTGATGCTGTCTATCCAACATTGTTCTAGCTTACCAAGAAGTAGGTTGAGGTTTACTTGTCAAATGCCTTGCTGAGGTCTAAATATACTATGTCCACAGCGTTTTGCTGGTCTATTAATTTTATTGAAGTATGAAATAAAAAATGTTTGGCATGATCTATTTTTAACAAACTCATGCTGGCTGCTAGTTCTAAATTTATTTGTTTTTAAACGTTCACAGATTGTTTTTTGATTATTTTTTACAGTATCTTTCCATTGATGTTAGGCTATTTGGTATGTAATTTCTTAAGTCTGTGGTTCCCCCCCCTTTTTTTTTTGAAGATAAGATAAAATATAAGACTGAAATGTTGCAGATTCAAGTAATTATATAAGTGCAACACTACCACATTCTGACATAAATTTCAAAATTTCTATCCTAAAGCTGCTCTATTGGGTTTTTTTGCTATTATAATTGTCATTTCAAGTTTGCTTCCCCTCCCCCCCTCCAACTTCCTGAAGAGCTTTCTCTCAAATAATATTGTGTTTTCTATCCAACAGCTTCTTCCCTTAGTGGAAACAAAGACTCAATCTACAGTCTTGCTATGAATCAGATGGGAACAGTAATTGTATCCGGGTCCACTGAAAAGGTAATCACAATTTAGATAGCTTATCCCCACAGGATGAAATGAATTGCTAAAAGGATTACTAATAAGAGTTTGTGCACAGCTATGGAACAAATTCAGGAGCCCTTTTCTGCAGTAGAAAAAGGAAAATCGTGCATCTTATGGTAGAGGTGGTTAATCGTAAGATCTTCATGCTACCAGTAATACAATAATCCTCGAATTACTCTAGTTCATTTAGTGACTGTTTGAAGTTACCATAGCGCTTAAAAAATTATTTATGACCATTTTTTGCACTTATGACTGTTGTAGCATCCCCATGGTCACATGATCAAACTTCGGATACTTGGCAACTCACATATACTTATGGCAGTTGCAGTGTCCCAGGGTCATGTGATCACCTTTTGTGACTTTCTGACAAGCAAAGTCAACGGGGAAGCCAGGTTCAGTTAACAACCAAGTTACTAACTTAACAACTGTAGTGAGTTCACTTAACAACTGTGGCAAGAAAAGTCGTAAAATGGGGAAAACCTCAATAAATGCCTCATTTAGCAGCAGAAATTTTGGGCCAAATAGTGATCATAAGTTGAAGACTACCTGTAATGAATTTGGATTTTCTTGTTGACCTAATGCACTGAGTTAATGAGGCAAACTATAAGGAACCCTCTTCAGACATGTATGACTAAGTTTCTGTCTTATCAGGAGAAAAAAACCCATAAAGGAGCAGATACTTCTAATACAAGGATTCCAAGTTTATAGTTTTGGAGTAGTGGCATGTATATTCTTTAAATAAATTTAAATTTAAACAATTTCTGATGAAATAACCCTACGTTTGCTATATCTATGCTATGCAAGGATTGCATTTGACTCAGTCAAATAGACTATTGATCTGGTCCATCATTGGAATGAGACCATAGCAGCAAAACAGTATTTTGTAAGCTGCAGGCATCGGCTCAGTTTCTAGAATTTCAGGATAAAACGGAGAGAAAAAAGTTTGGGATGTTCACAGGGTGTAATACATGGTTTACCATAAGAGTGTCCCAACTTCAACAACTTTTAAGATGCATGGACTTCAATTCCCAGAATTCCCTAGCTGGTTGGGAAACTCCTGGTACAGTTTTATAACTCAGTCTATGTCAGGAACAAAGCTTATTCTAGAATTTTTATTCTTCATAAGTTCTTGTATTCTCCTTGTCGCTTCAATCTCTCCACCAAACCGAGCAGTGTTATACTGACATATGTGGCTGATTTGGTTGGGTGAGAATGATATATAAATATATCTATATTTATAAATATACCTATATCTATCTATCTATCTGTCTGTCTGTCTGTCTGTCTGTCTGTCTGTCTGTCTGTCTGTCTGTCTATCTATCTATCTGTCTATATCTGTCTATATCTGTCTGTCTGTCTGTCTGTCTGTCTGTCTATATGGTATTTAGGTTTCTTCAGGTATTTTCCCACGTAATATTTGTGCTTTTATTATAGCAACGTTTCGGCAGAATCTCATCTGCCATCCAGGCACACAAAATTAAAAAGAACCCAATACACAAGCCTGAGGATGGCAGATGAGATTCTGCCGAAATGTCTCTATAATAAAAGCACAAATATTACGTGGGAAAATACCCGAAGAAACCTAAATACCATACATATAAATGCCCGTGAAAATATAAGAAAATATATATATATACTTGTGTTACAATACCCTGGTAAGCCCCAATCAAGGGAGGAAGCATACTGCTGTCCTTTTCTGTCTTTCGGCTCATCACCAGAGACCATCCAGACAGAAAGCTGTTTGTTTTGTTGTCTTTTGTTTATATGTGTGTTAAGTTTTTGAGCTGATAAATAATTAAACAAGTGTATATACTCATTCCCCTGTATCGCTGATCCGGATGAGAACCTATTGCCTAATGGCAATTACAACTGCCTCACATGTAATACTTCACAGGTTTGAATCCCAGTAAGGGTATGGCTAGCTGATGAGAGCTAAGTAGCTCGAAATAGATCTATCCTAGTCTCCCTTGTTTAATTATTTATCAGCTCAAAAACTTAACACACACATACACACACACACACACACATATACATATATAAATATTATATATATACACATAAAACTATAACAGAGAACCATTTACTTAAAAAAAAAAATCAGGCCGACAGCTCTCCAGAGTAAATATTGCTTTTCTAAAAGATCTAAGCCTTAAAGGTTTTGAAATCGGTAGCATCTCATTGTATTAATATTAATGTGAGTGGCTTTTGAAAACCTAATTTCAAGCAATATGAGAATATATGAACAATACCATTACAGAAGTGGTGCCAATTTTGTTTTTCTAACAGGTTTTAAGAGTGTGGGATCCAAGAACTTGTGCAAAACTTATGAAACTCAAAGGACACACGGACAATGTTAAAGCTTTGCTGTTGAACAAAGATGGTACACAGGTATGTTTTTGATGTACTTCCATCAGTTCGTTAGCTTCCATGTTGTAATATTTTCTTCATCCAATTAGACCTACTTCAGTAACATAGTTCCAATTACTTAAGCAAAAATTGTATTTAAATCCACTATATATCATAAATCTTATCTCTGAATATCCTGCATTGAATTTCATATTTAACACTTATGCGTTCTAAGTATTTTTTACAGAGCCAATAAACAAGACTGGCATTTTAAGTCGTGTCAAACATGAATGGGTCAAACTATGGATGAGTATTTCATTTTAATAACAAAAGTAATACAGTAAATGTAGCTTTTAACCATTTAGTTTAGTGTTTCACAATCTTGGCAGTTTAAGATAGGTGGATATCAACTCCCAGAATTTCCTTGCTAGCCATGCTTCTTTAACTCACAGAAGTTGAAAAACAATTGAAATATCATCAAGCACCTCCATTGCATACCTTTGGTCAAAAGATTGCTTTTTTCTGTGGCTTTGTGCTTAAAATTGGGTATTGTAGCATTTTTTAAAAACTCTCATTTTTGCAGTGTCTTTCTGGCAGTTCCGATGGAACTATCCGACTCTGGTCACTTGGTCAGCAGAGATGTATAGCTACGTACAGAGTCCATGATGAAGGCGTATGGGCACTTCAAGTCAATGAAGCTTTCACTCATGTTTATTCGGGTGGAAGAGACAGAAAGATATATTGTACAGATTTACGAAATCCTGATATCCGTGTGCTTATTTGCGAAGAAAAGGCACCAGTTCTTAAGGTATATTTCTCTAAAGATCTTCTTCAGGATTGGAGAACTGAATATCTTTTCATTCTTTGGCACTTTTGACTGTCCCGATGATTGTTGGAGAGATACATAGTATAATTTTACCCTTCTTACTGTTGTATCTTATATCTATATTGACTTATATGTTGCCTTTACTATTAATGAAATGATTGCCTTTCACAGGAAACTGCAGAAAGCAACACCAGAGGCAATTGCCTGGCTAGCTGAATCAGACATCCAGTTACGAAGTCACTGCCATACCTCCATAAAAGTTTTGTTTAAAATTACACACGTTGCGTATATATGTTTACTCCTGCAATGTTCTCATATGTTTAATAATAATATTAATGAAACTAATCACAAAACTTTTAAATTGGATTATCATACAGACAAGTTATCACTCTTCCTTTCATATTTGAAATACGTGTCATCTGTTTGTTTTTTTGTAAAAGTTTTACTGGGTTTTCACAAAACATAATAGAAATAAAACATCTTTTTTTGAGAGCTGCATGATTCCAGGTTATCACATCTCCATACAAACATAATCTCAGTTACATATTCATCTTAGTATTCAATGTCATATCTTATCACTATTTTATTGATTTTTCAATAATTCTTCCCTTTCTTTCCTCAGCCTTAATTATCTCATTCCTTTCTAATTCAATTACATATCTTTTTCTAAATGTCTATATCTTTCTAGTCATTATACCTGTACTTTTGTCTGTCCTACTTACAATTTCGTAGATTCTTTTCCATCATCATCCCGCAAGGAAGAGAAAGAAGAAAATTCCTTCCCCTTCCAGGCATTAAAAAGCAAGGTTCCCCCTGTAATTACCAAGTAACGTGTGTCACCTTTATATTTTAAAATTATTATCCTTTCAAATCTCATTAAACATTTAATTTATACATTATACAATTATAATATTCAATTTTTAATATCTATTTTATTTCATATAACTCTTTATCAACCAAATTCCGCTTGGTACTTTCCCTTAAAAATACACACTTAATTCTAAAAAAAAGAAAAATATATATATAAAAATAATGAATAAAATGATTATTCCATTCAAATTCATCCTGACAACTGATATTGATTTGATTATAAATCTTTCACATTTCTCTTCAATAGTATTTTATAAATCCTTAAAAACAATTAAAATAGTTTCATTCCTTCCTCTTATTTCCTAGCAAGCATTCCATTACATCACAATACCAGTTTTATCTTTCACTTTAATCACTTACGTTTCATATTTTCTAGCTCGTTACTATTTCTAATATAATGACCCCGTCTCTTGTACCCTTGCAGGATCCTCTCTTTTAATTTATGTTTTTAACCATTATCTCTATCTTTTAAGTAAGCTAATATCTTTAATCCTTCTACGTTTCCTGTTTCTTTATTTCCTGTTCCTGTCCCTTATAACTTCTTTTCCTTTTTATCTTTCCCCTTTTTTTCTCTGCGCCCTTTTTGTCCCCCTCTCTCTCTGATTCTCCCCTCTGTAATCCTCTCTTCTGCTTCTTCCTAATGTTATATTTACTTTTCAAACTGTTCTTTTTTTTAGTTGTTTCCCCAAGGCCTAAATTTTTAACTCCTTTCCCCCCCTTTTTCCATTTTACCCCACGTTTGGTCATTAAAGATGGCTTCTTTTTTGTCCAGCCCTTCTTGTTCTTCAAGCGTTTCTTGTTGTTTTTCATAGTTCAAAATCTCCATTTCTAAAAATTGAAGTGCGAAGCCAAAGGATCCTCATCCCTCTTGCGACTCTTCTTTCATTTTTTAAAGTTCCATTTTTAATTCGTTAAGAAGTACTGCCATTTTAAACACTTTTAAATAACCACCTGATTGATTTTAATTCAAACCACTAAAAATCGAACACCCAAAATTCCAAAAATCACCAAGTAATCCAAAGCTATTTCTTCTTGCTTCTTTCTTCCACTTTTCCTTTCTGGGAGCCCTGTTATATTGTAGCAAAGTTTCAGTTACAGTATATCCTTTGGAAATCTTTTTAAAGTTTCACAGTTTAATTCTTTTTATTTCTTTTTATTTATAGTGTATCTTTGATCTCTCTCACCCGAGAGATATTCTCTGTTATTTCCAAGTCCACCCATTGTTTTTCCCCTTCACTTTCTTCCTTTTTGAGGGCTTTAGAATGTCCCAAAAATCTTTATTTTCCCTTAGACACTTTAATTTCAGCTTAGAATTGCCTGTTAATGTCAAAGTAAATTAACACAAATTTCTTAGTTAAGTCCCTTCTTTTTTAATTTTCAAAGCCAATGTGAGAAAGAAAAAAATCTATTTTCCTTTTCGCCTCTCTTCTCCACCACTTTAAAAATCTTTTTTTAGGAATCACGCTCTTGATAATTTTAGTTGCATAGATGTTATTTCAACTTAGCCCGGTCTGTCAAGCTCTCTCCCTTTGTCTTCCCTCGTGCTCAATCTTGTCTGGTTGGGTTCCTCTTTGAGATGGTCATTTCTGACCATCGCTGCAACCGCCTTCGGGAAAGGGAGTAATGACCAGCCGAGGAGAAGAGATGCGGCTCCCCTCGACTCAGCTGGCGGTCTCCCCTCTCTTCCCATCTCTACAGTGGCTTCAGCCCTGAATCCAAAGGATTGGGGCGCTCCAGCGGCAAGCATGGATCGAAACTGCGCACAATCACGGATTTCAATTAGTCACCGAAGAAGCTCAGACCAGAAGTCTGAAATACGTGTCATCTATTAACATCCTCTAATTGCCATGAAATTCCTTTTTTCAGGATCCTGAGTGTTTTTAATATACTGCATCTTTGATCTCTCTCACCCAAGAGAGAATATAACATAATCTGTTCCAGTATAGGATCTGATGAAATCCAATGCAGTGAACTTTCCTAACATTCTGCTGACCCCTTTTGTGCAGAATTGCTAGAGAAGAACAATAGCAGGTTTTTGTACCATGAGTTATGCAGTTGGCCAAGTTGAAATGGGAAACTTCCATGATGCAGAGAGGTCTCAGCCCACTTTTTGTAGCATTTGGCAGAAATTGGAAGATAACAGGACAGATCCATAGTGTAATTGGATGAAAGAAATCCAGAGAATATCATGGCTTTAGGCCAGAGGTGGGGAACTATGGCTCTTTTATGACTTGTGGACTTCAGCTCCCAGAATTCCTGAGCCAGCCATAGTTCTCCACCTCGGCTTTAGGCTAAGAAGAAAAGGCAGTGACAAAGTATGTCCCACATCTTTGCCAAGAATGTTACTTGGGTACACTCAAGTCGGCAGTGTGTCAGGTTCAGCTCGAATAATCTTTCCCTCTTGGTGCATTGTTCCCCTATGATACCTAAGGGAAAAGAACTTCCTGTGAAAAGAACATAAAGCTAAATCGCAGTCTTCTCTACCTTCTTAAATCTGCATTGGGCTTTTGCGTGCATCATATCCTAAGGAAATGCTCTTGAGCAGCATCCATCCTAAGATACGGATTTTCCTTTCTCATTTAGATGGAACTTGATCGATCCGCCGATCCTCCCCCAGCACTGTGGGTTGCAACAACGAAGTCTTCTGTGAATAAATGGGTATGAACTGTATTGCAACCATGTTTTAATCTATGTTTTTAAAATGTACATCTTCATTTGTCACTCAGTCCTGTGGCTAAATGCTGTTTGAATATTCATTTGCTCTAAGGGAAAAAATATTAATCAGGATTGAGAATAATTAAGTTCCCTCTGATACATTATTCATTTTGAATGAATTATATGCTGTCGTAAGGTTTATTAAAGGGGAAGGTTGGTTTGTGAGTCTCAGGTAAATTATAGGTAGGCCTCGACTTAAACCACAGTAGAACCCCAAATTTCCATTGCTAAGCAAGACAGTTATTAAGTAAGTTTTGTCCCATTTTATGACCTTTCTTGCCACAGTTAAGTGAATCGCAATTGTAAAGTTGTAAGAAATGCTATTTAAGAGAATTTGGCTTCTCCATTGACTTTAGTTGTCTAAAAATCACAAAAGGACCACATGATCCAGGGACACTATGACCATCATAAATATGAGTCAGTTGCCAAGCACCTGAATTTTGATCATGTCACCATAGAGACATTACAATTGTAGTAATCATGAAAAACAGTCATAACTCACTTTTTCAGTGCCGGTGTGCTTCAGACTGTCACCAAATGAAGACTTGTAAATTGAGGACCCTGTCAATTCCTTGTAGGAATGGAAAAAAATATAGAAATACATGCTTCTACTGGGTAACTTACTTAAAGGATTCTCCTCCACCCGGCTTACCCTTTCTCTCCACTTTCTTTTCCAGAATTTGAAAGGAATTCACAACTTTAGAGCATCAGGTGATTATGACAATGACTGTTCTAACCCAATCACACCCTTGTGTACACAGCCGGATCAAGTTATCAAAGGTGAGGTGATTATCTCGGATTTTTTCCCCTGAATTCTTAATTTAATGCTGGCAGGGATACAGATAAATAGCAGTGGTGGTTTTCTACCGGTTCTGCCGAGCCGGTAGCAGCAGTGAGTAGCGGAGACCGAACCAGTTCTCTCTGCCGCTCTGCAGTTGGGCCCATCCAGTCTCTCGGGCTCCCATATTCACCATATTCATACTTATCTTCTGTTTTTGAAGCGCAGCTGCTTTGTGTGGCACAGTTGAGTGTCGCGCGGCTGCTGCTAAAGCAACCAGGAGAGTGCAGGTTTGCAGGAGATGAGTTGGAACGCCTCTGCGCCTGCTCAAAGTGTGCGTTTGGCACACGCGTGCACACAAAGTGTGTGCATGCACGCAAAGCGGGCCTACCAAGCCATACCCACCGAACCAGAGGCAAAAATATTTTAATCCCACCACTGATAAATAGTATACACTACAAAATTAATTTGGGTATCGTTTTGGGCCCTTGATGTCCTGGAGTTCAGAAGTTGGTAAGTAAACAGCCCAAGGGGGGAAGAGGAGTAAGAAAGTACCCCAATATTGCCCCCTCTTAACTCTCTTTCTTATATAAAGCAAGGGTTTTCAAACTTGGCAATTTTAAGTCTTGTGAACTTCAACTCCCAGAATTCCCTTAGCCAGCATGGCTGGTTGAGGAATTCTGGGAGTTGAAGTTCATAAGTGGAGGCCCCTGGTATAAAGGAGAGAGAAAGAGAGAATTTCAGGCATTGAAGAACTTCCATTCAACAAGAATAAAGAGGAGTCTTTGTGGAGTCTATTTCCTAACCTGACCTGTCTTGAAGCGTTAATATTAGGGTTAAATAAAATAAAATTAAAAAATAGAAAGCTGGAAAAATCAAGATACTCCATTCCAGAGCTCTTTGAGATAATGATTTGCAAGAGCTTTTAGCCAGATCCGTTTTATACAGTCGTTCGACTATTGAAAGATGGCCTTTTTCTGGTCACATTTACCTGAGCCAGCAGAGAAAGGAGGCAGGGATGCTATATATCCTGTCTCTTAAAGAGGTCCATCTAGTGCAGGGCTGTCAAACTCGCAGTCTGCGGGCCAGAAGTGTCATGCGCTGGCACGCCAACACCCAGCTTAGCGAAGGGGGGGGGGGGAGTCCTAATAGGTCATCTGAGGCCACCATGATGACGTGAGTTTGGCATCCCTGATCTAGTGAGACCAAGAAGGGCCTTCACCATGGTGTCGCCTTCCCTTGGAACGTTATCAGAGATAAGCTTGGCCTTCACTCTTGAGACTTTTTCAAAAGGCCCTGAAGATATGGTTTCGCTAGCAGGCTGGGGATCCTTGAATGACATGGAACCCATTGTTCTGATTGTTGTCACTAGGGGGCTGGGGATCAATTGTGTGTTGTATTGCGGTTTTATTGGTATAAGTTGCCCAGAGTCAACGTGAGTGAGTCGGGTGGATAAATTTTCTAAATAATTTTTTTTTCCTTTTTAAATGAAAAAAGTCAGGAATCTTGACTCTATGTTCCAAATGATGGAAACATCAAACCTTTTGAAGCAACCCTGCCATGCCTTCTTTCTGTGGTATCAGAACATTACAGAGGAATATAAGATGAAAAAATGTAATTTGTACTCCGAGTTTTTCTTACTGAGAAATGCCATTTTTTCTGTTATGTTTTTTGTATGTCAAATTGGCATGGATTATAGGATTCGCTTTTGTGGTTTCTTTCCTAGGGGGTGCAAGTATCATTCAGTGCCACATTCTCAATGACAAGCGACATATATTAACCAAAGACACAAACAACAATGTGGCATATTGGGATGTACTGAAGGTCAGTGAAACTAGTAGCTTAATGTATGTGATTTTGGCATTTAAAAACCTCCTCCTTTCCTTGTTCCTTGCCCTTTTAATCCCTTAGAACAGGGATGGGGAACTATGGCCCCTTTATGACTTGTGGACTTCAACCCCTGAGCATGGCTGGCTCAGGAATTCTGGGAGTTGAAGTCCACAAATCATAAAGAAGAGGTTCCCCACCTCTTCTTTAGAACATAAACAAGTTGGCAGTATCTGTCTAATTGTGACTGGAGTTCCTGTAGCACTCATGATATGTTAAATTGCCAAACTTGCCACTTGTTATTTCTGACTCTGTTTCTTAAGAGCCATTTCCAGATCTAAACATTATTCCTTTGCCTAAAAGGTATTATTTTATTATTATTTTTATTGTCAAGAATACAACATGTGTACAATGAGATTGGCTGAGCCTCCCTCCATGCAATCCCTCTCCCCAACACAACCCACAGTGAGGACAGAAGTCCCTGACCCAGCCCCAATCTTATTACACTATGTGACCTTGTTGCACAACGTTCCAGCCCTGCAAGTCTATCATGCTACGTTGAGATGAAGTTATTTTCTGTTCAGAAGTCTGACAGCCCACAGACAGAAACTGTCCTTCAACCTGTTGGTGTGACTGGCCATGCTGCTCTATCTCCTACCCGATGGCAGGAGAGTGAAGAAGTGCTGACCAGGGTGTGAGTCGTCCCTGAGGATTTTCCTCACTCTTCTAAGGCAGCGAGCCCTATCAAGGTCATCTAGTGGTATTAGGGAACAGGCCACAATGTTTTGTGCTGTGCTCACCACCTTCTGTAATGTCTGTGTGCTTATTTAAAAAATGTAACCATGCAGTTTGCTTTTGCGACCAATACTTATAACTACTTGTAACAACTTACCCAGCTGTAACAGTTTTTTTTTTTTTTGAGAAAGATTCCTAGTAAGGCATTTTTTTACAGCATATTGGTTGGAGAATTTTGGAAGTTGAAGTTCACCTGTCTTAATGTTGCCAAAGTTGGACACCTCTGACTTACAGTGAGCTGTCCTAAGAGCTACTTTCAGTTTTGTGAAACATTATGGTGGATTAAATAGAAAATTAGCCAACTTTGAGTCAACTGCTCCATTGGGAGTAAATAAATATTTTATATTAGTATATAAATTACTATATACTACATATTTATAGTATGCTATGTACTATGTATGTATATGGTAATCTGTTAGATTTGTTTGGCTTTCTCATACGTAGGCATGTAAAGTAGAAGACCTTGGAAAAATGGATTTTGAAGAAGAAATTAAGAAAAGATTTAAAATGGTTTATGTACCAAACTGGTTTTCAGTGGACTTAAAAACTGGGGTAAGGCACATTTTTAATAATAGTAACCATTTCAGATGAGATGATGTATGCTGCTTTGCTATTTAATTATTCTAATCAGTTGCTATAGAGCTCGGGGTAATAGTCATGGCTTCCTTTCCCATATTTTATCCAGACAGTATGCTATGAGATTTAAAATAACACTCAGTAACCCAGCAAGTATATCAAATAGGAATCAGTATAGGTCATAATATCTCTTTGTCTCCCGACTTCTGATATCTGCCTGTCTAATTTTTTAAACTCAAAACACATAATGTAGAGCATGAAGCAAAATAGATAAGAAAAAAATTACCTTATTTCCAAGAACTAAAATATCTCATCACGTGTATCAGAACAAGAAAAATCATTTACTGTATACACACTTTGATTTTGTAGCCGGAATAGCAATTTTAACTCAAAAAATATTTCTTTGGACTTTAGTGAAACTAATAGGGAAATCTAGAAGTAAACATAATTTGTATTCTGTATTCTATTCAGGTTAAAATAGATCTATAATGTAATGAAGAAATTACATTGTCATTTGCTTATAATTCCTGTCAAATTAGATGTGCTTATTAGGATTTTCTATGTTTAAATGCCGTTAAAGCAGTACCGCCTAATGGGCTTTGGGTTTTTTTTGGCAGATGTTAACTATCACTTTAGATGAGAGTGACTGCTTTGCAGCTTGGGTCTCAGCCAAAGATGCTGGGTTTAGCAGTGCAGATGGATCTGATCCAAAATGTGAGTGTGTTGTTTTAATATTATTTTTTTGCCCTGAATGTAGGCTTCTTGTTTGTGTTGGCTGATTAGACTGGAATTGGTCTTACAACTCATTCAGTTTTCAGGACTCAGTCTGTGAACTGGAACAAACTTGATGGATTTTGTTTTAATACTTTGGAAACTATATTCCAAATTTTTAAACAGTTTAAACTTTTTATCTTTGCACAGTAATGAAAATAAGATTAAGGCTTAGGTGGCAAAACTACTTTAGATGCCAGCTTGGAGATGTCAAGGAACTGAATGTTTTAGTAGCTACAATTAGTTCTCAATTTACAAAAGTTCATTGACTATTTGAAGTTACAGGAGCACCGAAAAAGGATTTAGAACAAGTTTTCACACTTACAACCATTGCAACATCCCTGTGGTCACATGATCAAAATTCAGCCTCTTGGCAACTGCCTCATTTTATGACGGTTGAAGTGTGTCCCTGGGGGAGGTCATGCGATCCCCTTTTGTGACCTTCTGGCAAGCAAAAAGTCCATGGGGAAGCCAGATTCATTTAACAGCCCTGTGACTAACTGAACAATTGCAGTGATTCACTTAACAACAGAGGCAAGAAGGGTCGTAAAATGGGGCAAAGCTTGCTTAGCCACAGAAATATTGGACTCAATTGTGGTTGAAAGTCGAGGAAAGTCGTATTCTGTGGGGCAGCAGGTCTGCTTTTGAAAAACCCCAGAGGTGGATATAGCTGGGGCGGATTGCGCCCTTCAACAATCACCGCATACTTTTGTTCAAGCATCTGTGACTGATAGCAGTGCCGCCCTGAATCGTTCATAATTAGTCACGCCTTTTTATTTCCTTTGTATCACAATACACAGTGAACCTCGGGGGACTTCTGCTGCAGGCTCTGTTAGAATACTGGCCTAGAACCCACATCAATCCCATGGATGAAGAAGAAAATGAGATGAATCATGGTGAGCACCTTTTTCTTCTCCCCTGAGGGACTGGCACACTTCTGGTTGGTATTTCAAGCTGGCATTCAGTAACCCCTTCCTGGGTTTACAGAAAGCACTGATGTATTATTTTATAGAAAAACCCATGTGAATCAGTGCCCGTTCTTCCTAAAGTGATGGCAGGATGGGCGGTATATAAATTTGATACATACGTACATCCATACATACATATTCCTAACATAGTTAGAAGATAAAATATATTATCTTGGACTGGCTTTTTTTAAAAAAAATTGAACCACTATGGGACAACATCATCTAAGGCAGCAATCCCCAACCTTTTGCGCACTAGACCAGCGGTAGGGAACCTTGGCTCTTTTATCACTGATGGACTTCAACTCCCAGAATTCCTGAGTGAGCCATAAACGTTTCCCCATCCCTGGCCTAGTGGTTTTTCAATTGTGAGGGAAATCAATTTTTGACTTGAATGGGACTGTTTAATATACAAATGTAGGACATATAAAGAATATTGATCATTCAAGTCAAAAATTAGGACATTTGTATATTGAACAATCCCATTCAAATCAAAAATTGATTTCCCTCATAACTGAAAAGCCAGTAGGCCAGGGAAGGGGAACTTTTTATAGCTCATTCAGGAATTCTGGGAGTTGAAGTCCATAAGTGATAAAAGAGCCAAGGTTCCCTACCACTGTCCCAGCCTATCCTTCACCCTTGATCTACTGAGCTGGGCAGGTGGGCATCAACATTCTTAGCCCTGCCATACATTGTTCCCTACCACTGCACTAGACTAGAAGAAATCGTTTTCCACGGAACTGGTTTCTGATTGGGGACCCTGACAGACTGGGGGGATGGGTTTTGCATGTTACTTAGATCCCGCACATGTGCAGACGGATCAGGTGGAAACGGGCCCAGACTGGTTATAGATCGGGATCCTTGATCTAGAGTAGTGTTCTTAAACTTTTTGCCCTCTGGATCCAATCTTGCTTTTAATGGAGGATTCCCCGAAGAGTTTTTGCTTGTCTAGGGGATGATAATGACATTATCCATTCAGTCATGTCCGACTCTTGATGATTCTGTGGGCCAAAAGTCAGATATGACTGAATGGAGAAGTTGGATATAGATAAGCATAGGTTATATTTATCTATAATTATCCTACTTAATTTTTAGGAGGATAGAGATACCTCCTATCCTACTAAAAATCAGAATGATGCATTGCTATAATATTTACTTATTTAAATGAAATGGAAAGTAGCCTGGAGTCCTAGAAAGGAAGAGCTCCTTCCCAGAGAGCAGAGAGACATTGGCGCCTGGAATGATACGTGCTACATTTATTTCCATGAAATAAGCCTGAGACAGACCCATTAAGGTCACCAGCTGGGGAAGTCTGAGGCAGGCAGACAGTTCCCAAAACAAAGAGAGTGCAAATGTTTGGTGGGCGATGGACAATGGGAGGTTCAGGGGGACATTTTTCCTATGCTGTTTTCGCATGAAATCATTAGAACTGGTTTTTCTACTTCTGTACCCGCGTGGAATCTTCAGCAAAGTTACACTCTTGGTTTAAAAAAAATGTCCTAGGAGTCTGACGCGGTGGGACAGATTGGCACACTGCTGTCACGTCGCCCCTAGTCCTTCTTTTCATCAAAATAGACCTACCCAAATCCTGCAGCCGTTCTTCGTACGTTTGAGCCCTCAGTCCCCTAATCATCTTAGATTTAATATTTTAATTATACATAAAACTAGGTTTCATTGCAATAACAAGTCATGCTTTTGTCTTGAATTCAGTAGTGTGGTCTTAATAACAACATGTCTTCTTCCTTGCCCATCTGGTAACAGTGAATGGTGAACAGGAGAACAGACTACAAAAAGGAAACGGGTACTTCCAAGTGCCGCCACACACACCAGTTATTTTTGGGGAGGCTGGAGGACGCACTTTGTTTAGGTACTGAAATTCTGCCAAAGAAGCCAGAGGGTGGGGCGGTCATATTGGGATGAGGTTTATCATCAAGCCGCTAGAGTTGAAGCTGCTGAAGAGGGCCGGTCTTTGGTAGATAACATATAGGTAGTCCTTGATTTAAGCATTCAAAGCAGCCAAAGTTATAATCGCACTGAAAAAAGTGACTTATGGCCATTGTTCCATAAGTTCTTATGGCCAGATTCCCCATGGGCATGTGATCAATACTCAGGTGCTTGGTAATTGGTTCATGACAGCAGCCACATCCCAGAGTCACGTGACTCTGTTTTGCAACCTTCTGACAAGGAAAGTCAATGGGGAAGCCGGATTCATTTAACAACCGGGTAACTAATTTAACCATTGCAGTGATTCACTTAACAACTGAGGCAAGAAAGGCCACTAAAAAGGGCAAAGCACTCTTAATAGCTGTCTCGCTTGGCAACATAACTTCTCCACACATATACACACAGAATTCAATTGTGGTCTCAAGTCAAGAACTACCTGTAGTCATGTGACAAAGTGACCTTTGTCAACAAGAGTCATGCAAATCTAAGCAAGCCCTAGAAATATTGACCTCTCTGTGTCTCTCTCTCTCTCTCTCTCTCTCTCTCCTCCGTCCCTCCTTCCCTCTCTACACACATACACATACAAATTGGACTTGTATCCCAACTTCCGGAGTGATTGTGTAGGTTGCCTGGGATAACAGGGAACGACCTAGTGACCTGTTTTCCTACATATTTACATATTTTAATGTTTTTCCCTTTGATCCTTCAGTGTGACATCTCATTCTGCTTTTCCAAACTCTTTCCATACAGATTGCTATGCCGAGATTCCGGTGGTGAAACTGAATCCATGCTTCTTAATGAAACTGTGCCACAATGGGTAATTGACATCACCGTGGATGTAAGTGTGCCGAGAAACCAAGAGTCTGGAATAACTTTATTTTCTTTCTGAAATGTTACTGGCTGAGGGCATTAATTACTGTATGTGTCAAGTGCCATTATAATGAAGATGGAGTAAACATTCTGATCTTCTGCTGCCTCTTTGTGGCTATATTTCTTACAAACCCTTGCCATTAGCCATTTGCCCTGGGATTAAAATTACTGAGGAGTGTTAAAACTCCTTCACCCTGTTATAAATGGAAACTGAGATAGGCACACCCAAGTTAGAGATGATAATTATTAGAAATCAGTAATTATTAAACATTATTTTAACTTTTTCTCATGCCCACTTAAGAGAAATGTTTGAAAATCCTGGGAGAATATTCGATGTTCCTGGAATTTGAGGGGGATGATATGACCAGAAAAGAAAATTGAGCCTCAGCCAGAATTCTTGTGCCTAAGCTGAAATTTAATTTCTAACTAAATACAGCTAAATCTATATCAGATAGTCGTTGACTTACAACTGTAATGGAGCCTTCTCATTCGTCATAAGCCGTGACATAAACAGCTTGGTCATGTCATCAGTCTGATTTTGCAGTGGTCTTTAAGCAAATCTGTGGTTAAGTGAACCAAAGTTTTGCTATGGGCCAGAAGTGCCAATTTTCAGCAAAATCCTCATAAAATGAAGTCGCATACCTACGGGATACTGCACAGGACTGTAAACATTTTGTAGTGTAAAGACTGTGTACCATGGGGTTGGGGGTCACAAGCATTGGAACTTTGAATCCAGGTTATGAGTAGTCCACAGCAGTGGTGGGATTCAAATTTTTTTACTGCCGGTTCTGTGGGCGTGGCTTGGTGGGTGGGACATGAGACGGATATTGTAAAATCTCCAGTCAGAGGTGGTATTTGCCGGTTCTCCAGACTACTCAAAATCTCCACTACTGGTTCTCCAGAACTGGTCAGAACCTGCTGAATACCACCTCTGCTCCAGAAGTAGGCCCATCATCACTTCGAATAGTCATTAAGTGCCTAGTCACAAATCAAGGACTGTGAGCATGTTCTGTTTGTATCAGATAAGTTCTGAATCCCATTCTACAGGTAGCGCTCAACTTACGACCACAATTGAGCCCAAAATTTCTATTGTTAAGTGAGACATTTGTTAAGTAAGTTTTGCCCCATTTTACGACCTTTCTTGCCAAAGGTTGGTCACTTTAGTTGATAAGTTAGTAACCAGATTTTTAACTGAATCTGGATTCCCCCTTTGCTTGTCAGGACATAAAAGGGGATCACATGACCCCAGGTCAACTACAAATGTCATAAATATGAGCCAGTAGCTAAATATCTAAATTTTGATCACATGATTATAGAGATACTGCAAAAGTCATAACCATGAAAAACAGTCATCATGTCACATTTTTCAGGACCATTTAACTTTCAATGGTCACTAAATGAACTGTTGTAAGCTGAGGACTACCTGTATATGAACTACATAAGCCTACTTCTCATAAGTTTGAAAGAACATGGACTGATTTCTGTTTTTGCTTTAATTTTACAGAAAAACATGCCAAAATTTAATAAAATTCCTTTCTACCTGCAACCTCACTCCTCGTCCGGAGCAAAAACATTAAAGAAGTAAGTATTCAGCAGAGAATAAAAATGTTTCCTAGAGCAGCGGTCGCCTACCGGTGGGCCGTAGAGAAATCTCACCCCCAGAGCACCACCCCCAAAGCAATTAATCCAGGCTGCGCAGAAACACAAAGCTGCTCAGCCCACATGGCCCGCAGGAACCCTCCCCACCCACCCACTCCTTATCCTGCAAACTTGCCTGCTAATTTGCTATTTTACCTTTTTCCGACCATCATCGGTTCTGCTGCACCGGGAGATTTAGATTAGCTAGGAAGCAGGAAATGGTTGGATTTCTTGTTTTCTAGTTAAGCACAGCTGAACCTCCCTTAGGACTGAAGGTTTGCTTGAAGGCAAATTCAGTGCAGACTCACGGCAAGCAAATTTGAAAGACTGAGCAAGCCGATGGTAGATAGATCACTGAATGATTCTGTCAGCAACTCAATCTGCCTGCTTTGCCTGATTTTGGAATAAAATAAAAAAAATCAATATTTACATACATGGTGCATTGTGAGTTAATTTTGTGAGTTTGCTAGCTAGCAAATTTTATGAGCTTGCCAATGGTAGATAGATGGATTTCTGAATGAATCTGTGATTCTGTGAGCAACTCAATCTGCCTGCCTGCTTTGCCTGATTTTGGGTATAAGTTGCTCTTTTTTTTATAAAAAATTCAATGTTTATATAAATATTTATAATATTTACATTCAAGCCCTGCCCAGCCAGTCACATGACCACCGAGTCACACCCACAAATTAGGCCATACCCACAGAACCAGTTAGTGGTCCCTGGGATCTAAAATTATGAGTTTGGTGGTCCTTGAGGTCCAAAAGGTTGGCGACCCCTGTCCTAGAGTATGGAAAACCAGCTTGTCAGCTCAACACCAATTTCCATTTTGTCCCTAGGGATCGGCTGTCAGCCAGTGACATGTTGCAAGTCAGGAAGGTGATGGAGCACGTTTACGAAAAAATAATAAACCTTGACAATGAGTCCCAGACGACAAGCTCTTCCAATAATGACAAAACTGGGGAACAAGAAAAAGAGGAAGACATCGCAGTCTTAGCAGAGGAGAAGATCGAACTCTTGTGTCAAGACCAGGTAGGCAGCTCTGAGGCTCATCATAGAAAAAGAAAGGGGTGGAATGCAAGTTGGGAAAGCCTAAATCAGTGTTTCCCACCTGTGGACAGGTAAAGATATATGGACCTCAACTCCCAGAATCGGGAAACACTGGGGTGAATGTTCAAAAATTGTCCTCTACATCTGGAGTTTTGTCAACTACATACATGGCAAAAGTGTAATTGTATTCAGGTTTGAGTACCACGTTTCCCTGAAAATAAGACTGAGTCCTTATATTAATTTTTGTTCCAAAAGACTCATTAGGGCTTATTTTCTGGTTACATCCTATTTTCAGGAAAATACAGTTCCAAATGTGTCCATCTAGCTGACAGTCTTAACTGGGGCTTATTTACGGGGTAGGGCTTATATTACAAGCTGAAAAATCATGCTAGTTGGATCTTATTTTCAGGGAAACAGGGTATTGATTCAGCAGCTGTTTCCAAACCTCAACTCCAGAGAATGAAAAATAATCCATTAAATCAATTCATCTAACCATTTTAAGATGCCGGGTGGGAAAATTGGAGCTGAAATCCACATATCTTTTAACTGGCCACAGTTGAGAAACTTTGCGTTCAATGGCAAGGCTTCTCAATCAGTTGTCTCAACCACTAAGTGGTTATGATTTTGAATAAAAAAAATTATTTTTTCTGGAATCCATGGATAAGGAGAAAGTCGTCTCTCTAGGGCAAAATTTCCTTGGGCAACAAGCAAGCCTTGGAAGGCACTGCTTTCTTCACAAAGGGGTCACATTGTGAAGGGAACAAATCCAGCCATCTGATATAACTGATCTGGAGAAGGTTTCAGGTCTAATGCTTCATGTCCACAAGATAAACTGAGTTACAGGTGGTCCTCGACTTACAACAGTTTATTTAGTGATCGTTCCATTACAAAGGTACTGAAAAAAATGACATGACCAATTTTCATACTTATGACCGTTGCAGCATCCACATGGTCACATGATCAAAATCCAGGCCCTTGGCAACTGGTGGGCGGGGTCATGTGATCCCCTTTTGTAACCTTCCAACAAGCAAAGTCAGCGGAGAAGCCAAATTCATGTAACCACCATGCCACTAACTTGTGATTCACATAGCAACTGTGGCAAGAAAGGCTGTATCGTGGGACATGACTCACTTAACAAATGTTTCACTTAGCAACAGAAATTTTGGGCTCAATTGTGATCCTACGTCGAGGACTATCTGCCCTTATTTTGAGCGTGGTTCTGGAGCTTGCAATTAGCTCTCGGAAAAGAGAGTTGCAGACTTACGACAAAGTCAAGAACAAGGGGTATACTTCTTCACCTGGGGTATATTTAAATCTGAATTATTATTTTATATAACAGGTTTTGGATCCAAATATGGACCTTCGAACCGTCAAGCATTTCATATGGAAAAGTGGGGGTGATTTGACCCTTCACTACCGACAGAAATCAACGTGAGCCACCTGGTGGAACCCAACTGGTCGTTAACTAATTTGAGCTTCCTGTGCTGGATCCAGCTTAGTACTCTAGAAGCCCACTTAAATGCTAAGATCTGACACTTTTAATGACTCAGTGCAGACAGAATCTACTTGAATTGAAGTGACTAATAAATCTGTAACATAGATGAAATTGGTATGATGTAAACTCAAACATTGTCTGTAGCAAGGTCAAGCAAGAGTGATATAAGCAGCTCTTGAATGGTTCCTGTTAAGGTGCCTACAGGCAAGGTGACCCAGTGCAGGTATCTCTGCCATTCTCCCTTTAATTCCAAGATGATCATCCTTTATTCACTCAAGCTTGCTATGAAAATTTTTTCAGTCCTGCTGCTAACTCATTTTCAGATTATTATTTTTTTTAGGAAAAAACCCAACCTTGCATGTACTGTATTTTGCTAATACATTCCACGTAGTGAATTTTGACCACTATGCCAGATAAATCTACTTACCGTGTGACAGATTACTCTTCTTGAACAGTTTCTATAGACTGGAGAGGCTAATGTCCCTGCTGATGATTATTTGTGATTTTTGTGGGAAAACATTTTAATGCTGACTCAAGAATCAGTAGGCTGTGTTATTATTACAGGGTCAGTTCAATGTGTGAACATCACAATGAATTCATTCATTCATTTTAACTAGAGTTCAAAATACGTAATTTATATTGTGCTAGAAGGCGGCATCCTGGTTCAGTTCCATAGGATTATGTTCGATATTTGGCAGAAAACCTGACCTGGGTGATAGCAAAAAAAGGTTTTCCTCTAATTGTTTTGTATGTATTTTTGGTGTTGTATGCTGTACACAAGCTATGCCCATCTTGGCCTTTTATTTTGCACTGTCTCTTAAAAAGAAATGTGACAGCTCTTTCATATTTGATTTGTACTCAAGTAGAGCCTAATTTATTATAGAAAGTGAGGAGAAGCACCCCATTGGCTAAACAAGAAAAACTAATTTGTTTTGATTGAAACAGGAACATTCTGATAATACCCTAAGTTTTGACTTGAAACGGAAGCATAAATGTTTTTAAAACAATCTGATAAACCTGGATTCTTTCTTTCCCTTTCCTCCTGAAATTAACATTTTTTTCCTTCCTTATGAGTGTTGAGATTTAGACTACACCCATTACTGAAGATTTATTTGAACTGTAGGGGCATAAGGAAGAAAAACTTTGCTCTGGCCTAGTTTTTTGCAGCATGGAGGTGCTTGTACACTCCCCATGGAAATAGAGGAGGAAAGGAATGAACATTTGACCTCACAGTCCTCTTGGGGCTGGACATGAATTATAAGAACCAGTAAAAATGATATAGGATGTTGTTTTATTGACTAATCGTAGGATATCTTTTGGGTTATTCAGCCGTCTTTTTCTGAGTGTTTTTCTTTCAGAAGAGAATAATTTTTCTACTGACTGTTGCAGGGGAAATCGCAGTGGCTTTCAGGTATTTTCCTGTCCGTTTGTATTATGTGGTTTGTAACCACATAATATTTATTTACAGACATTGCAAGGCTGTCAGTGTGATTGCGGCACTGTAGTTAAGACATGTTTGGATTGGCCACATGTGCTCCAGCTAACTGAAGTTATTGTTGAAGGAAGATCTGGTTCGAAAGGATGCCTGCGCAGGTCTTTCATACCTTGAGCCTCTTAACTTTGTATAAATTTCATCTTTATGTACAGAAGTAATCGTTTGCCACATCTGTGCAACATTGCAGTTGAGTGAAGTAGGTGAATTCATTGATTACAGCTAACTGTAACTTTTCCGGAATTATAATCCTTAAAAGTCTGTAATTCAAATTTTATATCCTCCACATTGCCACCAAAAGTAATGTTAACTCTGTTTTCCTATTTTGTTTTAAAAATCAGCCAAGATTTCAATTTCATTTTCTACACCCAGAAGGAACCATTTCAGAAAGATTAGCAGATGGCCTGCTAATGCCAAAAGAACAAATATGTACTTCACAATTGTATAGAATAATAAAAAATCTTTAGCTAAAATTTTAAGTTGTTTGGGGTGTTTCCTTTTACAAGTGTTGGTTTCACTGTAGATCTTACTGTATGAAAATGTTTTGAACTTGCTATATAACTAAAAGGTATTCAGTGGGTATAGGAAATATTTATAACTTGATGCTTTTTAAAGAACATTCCACATTTTCACGAAACTCTCCTCAGGGCATGTTACAAAACAGGGCTCTGCTGCTTTCTTCAATTAAAAGGTAGTGCAAAGTACAATATGAGCATAGGTCACTGGCTGCTAATTCTTGACATCTCATCTTCCTGTGACCGGCAGAACCCTGTGAAAATGTTTGGAGCACTCTTGAGAGCAGGGTGCTTGTAAAACAGCCTTGAGACAAAAGAAGCTAAGAGGTTTATCTAGAAGATGGTTTGCTGGCATGGGCTTCACAGCATGAACAATGGTCTGCCTCCAGAGTTACGCAGTAACACCGACCTGAGAGCTTTCAGACGTGCATTGAAAACCTGGCTCTTTGAGCAGGCCGGCCTGGGCTGAAATGGGATTTTTAGTGTAATTTTAGTATTCGAGTTTTAAATTGGGATTTTAAAATTTGAGGTTTTATTAATTTATTGGGAGAGGGTATAATTTTAGGCAGCCTCAAGATATTTAATTCTCTTTTAACTTTTATAATTGTAAAGTTTTATGGTTGGTTGTACACCGCCCTGAGTCCTTCGGGAAAAGGGCGGTATATAAATATGTTAAATAAATAAAATAAATAGTGTTCACCCTATTGACATGGAACACACTGTTATGGCTGCCAGTTGGTTTCTGGGTATAATTGCTCCTTTATTTAAAAAGCCATAAATGGCAGGAGGCCAGGACAGTTGAAGAACCAGCTCCCAGAAGTCCCCACATAGATTAAGGCGACATTTTTTTAACTCCCCCAAATTTCCAGGCATGGTGCTAGATGTCTGCATATCCTAAAGCTGCTGACTTTGAGATAATGCTGGTCTAAGATACTTTCTTTTCAAGCGGTCTGTGCTATTAATCAATTGATGGGACTTTGAGGTAGGAATTTTAATATGTCAGATTCCCTCTTGGGCAACTCAAGTTTAAGCAAATTGTACTTTTCTTTTGTTTAGCTTACCTTAAATGGGCCTGCTACTATCAAAACGTCTTGACTTAGGACTGGTTTTCACAAGATATTTGAGACAATACGCATTCCACTGTAAATCACTGCAAGACTTTTAGTAGCTGACAACGTACCAAGTTAAAAGAAATTCTAAAAACAATAAAATGGCTTCAGATTAACTTTCGCAATCTTTAAAAATAAAGTTTAGACACAACTGACCGAAAATGATCCTTGAAAGCCCAGTCCTCTCGACCTCAATTACTTAAGATATGGAGACATCAACTCCCAGAATTCTCTAGCCAGTCTCTGCTGGCTAGGGAATTCTGGGAGTTAGAAGTCCATACTTCTTAAAAGTGTCTGAGGTTGAGAAGCACCTGATCTAGTGTTTGCTCCAATTTGTTCCATTATTCATATTAGAAGCAATCTTGCTCTCTTTCCATATAAGCAGAAAAGAATGCTTCCACTTTTAAGAGGCACCACTGCATTAACAAGATAGCTAGTTATTTACTTGGTAGCATGCACCTCAAATTAAATATTATTTAGTGCTATTGTACTAACCTCTCACCAGACATAACAGTAGCCTGTAACATTAATCAACCAGGCCTCTGGCACAGCACGAAGCAACAACTCCTAATTTAGAAATTAAAAACCCTACATTGCTAATGTCTTTTGATTCTTCAGCTACTATTCC
Organism: Bungarus multicinctus; assembly: GCA_023653725.1. Lineage (NCBI taxonomy): Eukaryota > Metazoa > Chordata > Lepidosauria > Squamata > Elapidae > Bungarus > Bungarus multicinctus. The sequence continues at coordinate 7,265,678 of CM042840.1, read as the reverse complement.
AAGAGAGTTTTCGTGGGGTTGCATATAAACTTTCTGCAGCAGCGAATAATGATTATAGCTCTCTAGGATGAAACATAAAACAGAGGTTAGGGGAAATTCCCAGTCCACTGTACTTACATAATGAGATTGCATTTTTTTATACGTGGACACCTCTCTTACTGAAACCCAAACTATCCTATTCATGAAGTCTGCTGGGATCAGGGAAAGCAGCATACTTCTTGGGATCTTGCATTGGGGTCTTAATTCTCACATGTTTCAGGAAGCTTTGAGTGCAGATCAGGCTCAAATGGCTCAAAGAAGATTAAAATGGGTTGTTTTTTGTTATGGGTGAGGTGGGATTTTAGAGTAAAAGATCAAGGTATTCTTCCTATTAAAATTCAAAGTTAAAACTTTTCAAATAAAATCACCTGAAGGCAAATTAATGGGATAGGAGACAGAGGTAACGGATGTAACAAGTTTGCAGCTTAAAAGCCTTACCTTAAGGCAGGGATGAGCGACTAAGGAAACCATACAACAGGTGGCCTTCAATTCCCAGAATTCTGGGAGTTGAAGTCCACGCTTACTATAAGGAGTTCTGCGTTTCTTATCAGCTGCACTTGGCTAAAAGTCTTACCGTAAGGCAGAAGTGGGTAACTATGGCAACTTTACGACATGTGGGCTTCAACTCCCAAAATTGCTGAGCCACCTGGCTCAGGAATTCTGGGAGTTGAAGTATAAGTTTTCCTGCATTTCTTATCAGCTGTTCTTGGGAACAAATCCTTCCAGGATGTCTTCCTGTTCCCTTCCAGCTCTTTATAGGAATGGAGGAAGGGGGAAGGAATTTGGGAAGGAAATATAGAGCAAAATGGGTACAATTAAGCCAAAAAAGCTTAAGGCACCTCTTTTTTAAGATTTAAAAACTCAAAAAACAATCTGAAAAGCCAACACCAATTCCTACCTATCTGGTAACGTTATGGTGCAGCTGGTATTGCTCAAAGAGCCCTTCCTTTTTTAAAATGTCTGAGCAGCTAGAGACAAGCTTTTAAAAAAAGAAAAAAAGAATTATGTTTCTAAACTCCGATCATTCGTGTTACCATTAAGCAGAACTAACATGGGTATACAGGCCCCAAAGTCAATAGTGTGATTGAAGGAAGATGAATTCTACTGCGATCCAGAAACCAATCAAAGGTTTCTGCAGCGCATAAAACCAGGGCTTTCTGGTGCCAGTGGCTTCAAAAGTGAAACATGTCCTTGGAAAAGCTAGGCCTCTTTGGTTTCATCGATCAATTCCTGGGCACTTTTGTCGCTGCCGTCTGTTTTGGGTGGTACGGGGATCTCAAACCCACTTAGGTGTTGGACAGTTTCCTGAGCATCGGCATCCAGTCCAGGTGGTGGGTCTGGAGGCATGTCCATAGGAAGGGCTGGCGAAGAAGACACGGAAGGCCTTGCCTCGAGGAATTCAGGATGAGAGCTCTTGTCCGCTTGAAGAGATACCGATTCTTCTGAGAACGGAAGAGAGGTCTGGTCTGAAACAAATCAATAAACAAACGTTTGTAGTACAGGTACTTACACGACTGACAATGAACAGTTCATTTAATGACTGCTCAAAGTTACAAAACTGAAAAAAGTGACAACCATTTTTCACACTTAACAGCCATTGCAGCATCCCCATAAGTCATAATTTTAGACACTTGGCAACTGATCAAAATTTAGACACTTGGCAACTGATTCATATTTATGACCGTTGCAATATCCCCTTTTGTGACCTTCTGACAAGCAAAGTCAGTGGGGGAAGCCAGATTCACTTTACAACCGTGCTACTAACTTAACAACTACAGTGATTCACCTAACAATTGTGGCAAGAAATAGGGCAAAAATCTGTTAATAACTATGTGACTTAGCGATAGAAATTTGTGGTCGTAAGTCGAGGACTAACTGTATTTACGAAGGGCAGTGGGCATAGATCCTGCTGATATTTGAAAAAAAGAAATGGCGTGAACTTTCCTGAAGCAAAATGATCTCGGACTGAATACTGTTCATGGTTAGTAAGGATATCTTCTCCCAATTACTTTTCCATTCTGACATACCACTCTCTCTCTCTCTGTGCCCACATAGGAATTCCAGACTAATTCCCCATTTGACTCCTCTCCCTAGCTCAGCCAGTCTCTGTCCAACAGGCAGATAATTTATTACAGTTTCCCAACTTTAGCCATTTTAAGTTGTATTTCAACTCCCAGAATTCCCCAGAATGCTGATTGAGTTATTCTGGGAGTCGAAATCCCCTCACCCTAAAATGGCCAAGGTTAAGAAGCATCAATATATTTTATGAATATTAAATGTTCAAATTGGTTACCATTTTCTTCTAAAACTTATTAATTTGGCGTAGGGCTTTTGAACATTCCTAAGTACAGTGACATTTTTTTCTGAAAATAATAATAAAACATGCTGATTGGCTTATAGGGCTGGGTTTTGGTACTTCCTCTGTATTAATGCGCACATATACATTCATTATGTAAATATTAAATTGTTTGCATACATGCTTTCAGAATATTCATGAAGGTATCTGCAATTTTTTTAACCAGGTTACTGATAACTCACGACCACAGCTGAGCCCAGAATTTCTGTTGCTAAAGTGAAACATTTGTTCAGTTTTGTCCCATTTTATGACCTTTCTTGCCAAAGCTGTAAAGTGAATCACTGCAGTTGTTAGTAACACGGTTGTTAAGTGAATCTGCCTTCCTCATTGACTTTGTTTGCCAAAAGGTTGCAAAAGGGGATCACATGATCCCCCAGGGACACTGCAACCATCATAAATGTGAATCAGTTACCAAGCATCTTGAGATGCTACAACGGTCGTAACTATGAGAAATGGTCATAAGTCATTTTTTTCAGTGCCATTGTAACTTTGGTCATTAAACGAAGTGTTTCTAATTCGAGAACTACCTGTATTTTGACAGAGAACTCATCCCTGGGTGAAGATACGTAAGACTGGCCAATGAATTTTAGCCACCATAATTCTCCATAAAGTTTATAAAGTTGTTCAGACTTATTCATCTGCAGTGCCTGTTTAGATAATGTCTACGAGGTGAGGAAGGGGAGGAAACAAGCAAATTTAGTTAAATCTATCCAATATTGCATTTTGTTCATTACGGTGGAAAGACTTCAAGTCTTTTAAGATGCTACAAAAAAGCATTTTTATCTTGAAATACTAAAATTACAGCCTTTGGTTGGTCTCAAAAATCTAGCCATAGCATGTGTAGTTACTATTTAGATAGGAGAGCACCGAAAAATCCTAGAGCAGTAAGGGAAGGTAGATTGGGGATTTGAAAGAAAATACTAGGAAAATAAGTAATGAAAAAACACTTCTATATTGCTGCTAAGGAGTTGAACTTGGAGTTGTTTTTTTAGATAGTCAACTCTTACAACCATCTGTTTAGTGACTGTTCAAAGTTACTGTACAAGGGTACTGACAGAAATGACTTACAACTCACACTTACAACTCATACTTACAACTGTTGCTGGGATCAAAATTTTGGCACTTGTATTTTTTTATGGTGGTCGCAGCATCTCAGCGTCCTGTGATCACCATTTACAACCTTCCCAGCCGGCTTTCAACAAGCAAAGTCAATGGGGAATCCAGATTCACTTAACAACCATGTGATTCACTTAACAATTGTAGTGATTTGTTTAACCACCGCAGTAAAAACTCATTTAACCAACTGCCTTCCTTAAACAACAGAAATTCTGATCCCAACTCTGATCGTAAGGACTACCGGTATTTTGGACATGCCAAAAATCCTAATTCTCTTTACTATTCAAGTGGATGTGATTATTTCTTGGTGATTTGCAGTTACTGATTTTTATACCACTCTAATCTTACAGCTCCCGTGTCGTTTCCACAATAGGAGAGAAATAAAAGCAGAAAAAATAAATAAATCAACACAGTGATAAAGCCCATGTACCATGGGCCTTCCTCCTTTTATCTTTTCAGGCCAAACGGCTTTTAACTCTGCTTACCAAAATATGAAGGAGTTTCACTATGTGTGGATAAGCTTCCAGAAGCTTCCAGAACATCTGATAAGGTGAAAGGAGAGGAAGGCACGTGGGCTGTTTTTACTAAGTCAATTAATTCAGGAAAAGAAGCTCCAGACATATCTATAAAATCTGCAGGGAGAAGAAAAGTTGAAAGGAAAGAAAGAAAAATACGTCTGACAAAACTATCAGACAAGCTAACCAGAACCAAAACAATTTTGACATTCTGGTTTCCTCTTTGATACAACGGAACTGAACATCAGGGAGATATACCGCTAGCGCCATGGTTTCTTTTGACTTGTATGAATGAGTGTGGGCCATTCTGGTTTAGCTTACTCAGTAAGTGTGTAAATATAAGTGACTTAAGAGTCTTCTGGAACCATGCTACCCTTGCTGTACCAAAATAAGAGCGAGGAGGGCTGATTTCATACATCTTCGACCTGGGATTGGAAGACGCTTAGAAAATTCTCGGTCATTAAAAGAGGACATGGGTGTGAAGATGTAGAGGAAAGGGTTCTGCAAGGAAAAGAATCAGAAAGCTGACCAAACAAACCTTCGGGGTGATAATGTTCCCGCTGCAATTCCTGCACACGTATTCGTTCTCTGCAGGAAAAATGCCTTGTACATTTTGTCTAGTAGTCAGAGGCCAAGAAATTCCGCTCGTATATCTGCAGACATTGCCCTGATGTGGAGTATCTTCTCCAGTGCTTTGCTTAACCCGGTATCCCTTTGAGGTGCTGGGCCACAACTCCCTTAAATGTCAGCATGGGTGGGAAAATAAATAAAAGGAGAGATACTGAATTACCTGGATCCATGACTCTCTGGATAGGAGGAGGTGGAGGAGCAGGAGGAAGGTTCAGGGAATTTTCTAATGAATAGGCCGTTGTGCTTTGATTGGAGATGTAGCCCAAATTCTCGGTTTCTTCAGTTTTGAGGTGAGGTGCCATCAAGGAAGCCTAAAATAAAAGAATCCATTTTGACTGCCTGGGGGGACGACCTTACCCCACTGCCATTCAGATGCCTCCTAAGAAGTGTCTTTCTCTGCCATACAACACAGGTGGATGGCCGAATTCCCAGATTATTCTAAACTATAACAATGTTTCTTCAGGTTCAATTTGGCCAATCAAATGCACTACTGATTAGATTTTACATCCTACTTTCCCCTCAAGAGCTCTTCCAAGATGTTGGATGGAGCACTCCTGTTTTACTCCACAACGACTCTGTGGGGAAGGCTGGACTGAATGAGAGAGCAACTGGCCCAGAGTTCTCTGATTGTCTGGAGAACTGAACTTAAGCCTCCAAGTTCCTAGTCCAGCATCTTAATTTCATACTGGACTAACCTTTTATTTAAGAAATTACTGGTTTAAAATGACAGCACAGGTAGTCCTCTACTTATGATCACAATTGAGTCCAAAATTTCTGTTGCTAAGCGAGACATTTGTTAAATGAGCTTTGCCCCATTTTATGATCTTCCGTTCCACAATTGTTAAGCGAATCACTGCAGTTGATAAGTTAGAAATCTGGTTTTAAGTGAATCTGGCTCCCCTCATTGATTTTTCTTGTCAGAAGGTCGCAAAAGGGGTTAAAATGACCTTGGGACACTGCAATCGTCATAAACATGAGTCTGTTACGAAGCATCCAAATTTTGATCATGTAATCCTGGAGATGCTGCAACGGTCATAAGTATGAAAGAAGGTCATAAGTAACTTTTTTCAGTTCCGTTGTAACCTCGGTCACTAAATGAACTTGTTAAGTCGAGGACTATCGCTAATTGGGACAGGGGATTCCCAATTAGGGAGTCCTAAGATGAAAACCTTTTTCTGCTTTACATTAAGTGAAGACTACCTGTACTGTGGCAGGGTAGGGGTATTATTTGCCAGAAAAAAGAAAAAAGATGGAATTGCATGAACTCTTCTCTGACTAAAACTTGGAATGGGCCAAAATTTTTTCCCCATGGCTGGAGGTAGATGTCCTTTTAGCACCTTTTTCCTCAAAGCCAAAGGTCCAGGAAGCAGGGCAATCATTCAAGGGTGTCATTAGGACAGGACCAGAATAGCAACGGCAATAACATTTAGACGTATGTACCCCTTTACAGCGCTTTTACAGCCCTCTCTAAGAGATTTTACAGAGTTAGCCTCTTGCCCCCAACCATCTGGGTCCTCATTTTACCCACCTCAGAAGGATGGAAGGCGGAGTCAACCTTGAGCTGGTCAGGATCGAACTCCTGGCAGTCAGCAGAATTAGTCTGCAATACTACCTTCTAATCACTGCATCATCCACAGCTCTTGGTGGTGGCCAGGAATAGAGAATAACACAGTTGGAAAGGACCTTGTAGGTCATCTAATACAACCCCCTATAGCCTATACCATTTCAGACAAATGGCTGCCCAATCTCTTCTTAAAAAATTCTAGTGCTAGAACACCCACAACTTCTGGAGGCAAGTTTTTCCACTGATTAATTATTCTGCCAGGAAATTTCTCCTTAGTTCCAGGTTGGTTCTCTCCCTGATTAGTTTCTATTCATTGCTTCTTGTCCTGCCCTCAGGGGCTTTGGAGAATAGCTTGACTCCCTCTTCTTTGGGGCAGCCCCTCAGATACTGGAACGCTGCTATCATGTCTCCCTTAGTCCTTCCTTCCATTAAACTAGACATACCCAATTCCTGCAACTGTTCTTCATATGTTTTAGTCTCCAGTCCACTAATCTTTTTGCTCTTTTCTGCAATCTTCATAGTCTTCCTTTGTACTCTCGGTGACCAAAATTGGATGCAGTATTCCCTGTGTAGTCTTACCAAAGCAGCATAAAGCACTTCACCAGAATATTTTGACTCAGGTTAAGCAGGGAAGATGGCGAACGAAATAAGATATCAGAAATTTAATGCTTCTGCCTTATGCCACAGTTCATGTGGAGGCTACCAAACTCCACATTTCAGCAACAAGAACTGAAGAGGCTGCTAAAAAAATTGGAGGAAGGAGCGGGGGGGGAGTGGGCCTGTGATACCCCCTCCAGATATAAATTTGCTTGCAAGGTGTACAGGAGTTAATTAAGCCATGTCCAGAATGAAACCTCCTTACCTCCATGTAGCCATTAGCTGGGGATTCGATCAGTGAGTCTCCAGAGGGCAAAGAAGAAGAGATCTCAGCTGCTCTCTTTGGGACAGCAGCCTGTGTGGGAATTCGGTGCAGGTAGCCATATCCAATGCCACATCCTAAGCTGCACAAGAAAGCGAATGTTGTCAGAAATAGGGTGCACACTCTAGTTTTTAAAACGTAACAGGGGGAGCTGCAAAGAGAAACCCCACTATTAAGGGAAACTCTACTTTCTGTGTCTTAAAATTTTTATTAGTATATCCGACTAAAAAATACAAAGTTAGAATTAAAATAATGTGGAACTGGAAGAGGGAAAGTGTGGAATAGAAGAAGATGGAGAAAAAATGTGTGTTTTTTTTAGCACACTGCAAAATAATATTACAGCCTCTACTTTTTACTTTTACACAATAATATGTACAGATAGTCCTTGACTTACAACAGTTCATTTAGTGACTGTTCAAAGTTACAACAGCACTGAAAAAAGTGAGTTCACACTTACGACCATTGCAGCATCCCCAAGGTTACGTGATCAAAATCTACCACTCGGCAACTGATTCATATTTATGACGGCTGCAGTGTCTCGGGGTTATGCAATCTCCTTTTGTGACCTTCTAACAAGTAAAGTCAATGGGGGAGCCGGAACCAGATTCACTAACTTAACAACTGTAGTGATTCACTTAATAACTGTGACAGGAAAGGTAGCAAAATGGTGCAAACTCACTTAACAAATGTTTAACTCAGCAACAGAAATTTGGCGCTTACTTGTGGTTGTAAATCGAGGACTACCTGTAACAGCTATTTGTACAACAACAAGAACAAATCTATCTAATCAGCAAAACCAAAATTTCAATTTTTTATTTTAAATCACAAGCACAAAATCCGGAAGTGGTTTCCAAATGAAAACAAAATTAGGTATGTTCTTTTCTTTGAATAAAGCAATCAATTTAATCATCTCTATTTTTCCCCACTTGCTGTGGGAAATAATAATATATAGGAAAACTCAACTGTTGAGTGGTTGCAAAGCGCTGTTATGACTTTGCCCCCCAGACTCTAAAGAAAAAAAGTAAAGTCTCCCCCTAGCCCTTGCGGGAAAAAAAGGAGGGAGGACTAAGAACCGCCCCCTCCCAATCAATCAAACAAAACAGAGCTGAAAGGGACCTTGGAGGTCTTCTAGTCCAACCCCCTGCTCAAGCAGGAGACCCTATACCTGTGATGGCGAACCTATGGCATCCGTGCCACAAGTGGCACGCAGAGCCATTTGTGCTGGCACACAAGCTGCAGGCAAACTTACCTCACTGCGCATGCGCACGCCTCACAGCTGATTTTTTTTTTCAGCTGGTTTGAGGCCTTTTTTGGCCTCCCAAAGGCTTGGAAAAAGCCTCTGCGAGGCTTCTCAGGCCGAATTATAGGCCCGTTTCGTCACTTCCTGTAATACCGGAAGTGACGAAATGGGCCTATAATTCGGCCTGAAAAGCCTTGCAGAGGCTTTTTCCAAGCCTCTGGGAGGCTGAAAAAGGCCTCAAACCAACTGAAAAATCAGCTGTGAGGCGCAATGCAGGTAAGGGGGTGGGGGGTGGGGATTGCACGCGCATGCGCAGGGGGCATGGGGAGCGGGGCACACATTGCATTCTGGGTGCTGGCACGCGAGTACGGGCGTGCCGGCGCACTCACAATTTTTGGCAAGGAGCCCACAATGGTTAGCCACCACTGCCCTACACCATTTCAGATAGGTAGTTATCCAGTCTTTTCTTAAAATAAGTTGCCTTCTGAAGGCAACTTATTTTGATGGTTAATTGTCCTCACTATCAGGAAGTTTCTCCCTAATTCCATGTTGTTTCTCTCCTTGTTTAGTTTCCATCCACTGATCCTTTGTTCTGCTTTCTGGTGCTTTGGAGAACAAGTTGACCCCCTCCTCTTCGTGGCAGCCCCCAAGATATCGGAAGACTGCTATCATGTTACCCCCTAGTCCTTCTTTTCTCTAGACTAACCATACCCAGTTCCTGCAAGCATTCTTCCTATCTTTAGTCTCCAGTTGGCTAGGGAGCTCTGGAGTTGAAGTCCACCAGGCTTAACGTTGCCACGGTTGGAGACCCCCTGCGCTAGGTGGCCAAGCATCTGCCTGATTTTGCCCACATCTCGTAACTCACGATTTCTAAAGTCATACCTTCCTTCCCCACCCCAGGCTCCGTTGGGCGTTACAAAAACCTCTCGGCAGGAATCCGTTTCTGTGTTATAGACCACCAGCTTCAGAGGCTTTCCCTCATGGGAATCAATCAAGGAGAAGAAATCTTCAGACTGAACAAAAGAGAGATCCGTCATTCAGAGTCTGCAGCAAACATGCCACCCTGGTTGGGTTGGAGGAAGCCCTTTGTTTCCTTTCCTTGCCTGGACCTAGCAGCATGCTGGCTTCCTCTGCTCCATCTTTATGGGATGAAAGATCACTATAATTTTACTGTTCTGTCTTTTAATCGCTAGCTGAATATGAAGACAGATAGACATACTCTACAAAGGCTTCCATACAAAATTTCTTTATTGGTTCACAAGGCATTCTCAAGCTGTGACTCACGGTTATGTTGAGATTCATCTAATGTCCAACTCTACGCACAGCTGACTTCATAGTATAAAATTATAGTGATCTTTCATCCCATAACGAGGAGCAGAGGGAGGCAGCATGCTGCTGGGTCCAGGCAAGGAAAGGGAACAAAGGGCTTCCCCCAACCCAACCAAGGGTCAATTCAGTGACCAATCAGGATTATAGATGTGACCACATAACATGGACTACATTTCCCATGATGCCTTAATTACATTTATGATGATGCATTCCCTTAAGGGGACAGCTCCCAATTCCTACTTAACTATCCCAATTCCCAATTAACTATATACTGTCTGGACAACACACTTCCCATTTATACCACCACTAGCCGTCCAGTTCCTGGAATAAAGCGTTAGGGGGGGAGAATTTACAGCCTGTTCTTTGATCAGGGAGACACCCCTCCCAACTCACCCTTCCAGTCATCAATGGATAAATTGGTTTCCCAGCACAATGAAGGAACTAATCAAGATCTTTGGGGTCCTTTTCAATTCCACTTCTTAAAAGGCTAAATCATGGCAACTGGGCAACAGTTTATTAAAACTGAGGCATTTCATTACTCATCTAAGTAACTTCTTCAGTCAAAATGAGAATTTGGATAGTCAGAGAGAGAGAGTCAGAGAGCTGTTGGAAAGAACCAACTCTTGCCATACAGATTGCAGGAAGATTTCTCCCCAAAATGAAAAGTAATCCAGGCCTTAATAAGTATATTAAAAAGTTAAATCATAGTAACCGGACCAAAGTTTATTAAAACTTGAGACGTTTAGAAGTCATTTGGATGAGTAACAGAATGTTTCAGTTTTAATAAAGTTTGGTCCAGTTGCCATGATTTAGCCTTTTAAGATACTTTTGGCCTGAATCTTTTTGAATCTTCACTTGCATGTTTCAATTCCAGTTTTAGGATGCCTGCCATTCTTAGAAAATGCCTCAAAATATAGCAAAATACCCCAAGGCCATCTTCTTCCACCCTGCATGCGCAGAACAAAGCCTAGGAAATATTCACAGCCGTCATCACCAAAGACCAATCTCTCCTGACTTCACTTTGGGGTCAGTTATAACTCTTCTTAACCTTTACCTCGTGGAGTATCTGATCCGATCCAATTATATAGTCAGAATGGGGCTTCAGGCCAGCTAAGGCTGCTGGAGAAGCTGGCTCCACATCCTAGACAAGAGAAAAAGACCATGGTTATACAAGGCTACAGACGATGTTATTCAAGCATATTCAACAAAGTCAGTGGGAAAAGCCCTTTAATTCAGTGCTTGGTAAACCTTTTTGGGAGATGTGTGTGTGTGTGTAGGGGGGTCTTGATTCCTTTTGCACAACTACCCACAAAAGTCCCAGCAGTTTTCCTGGCAAGGTTTTGGAACTGGTTTCTTAGGACTGAGGAAGGAACTGGCCCAAGGTCACAAAGCTAACCATGTCTAACGCAGGATGAGAATTCACCATTTCCCAGTTTCTAATCAGATTTTATTTATGCATATCCCACCTTTGTTAATTTTGTTAGTAATTCAAGGTGGCCAGCATACATAATTCTCCTTCCTCCATCTGTTTCCCCCAAAACCATGTAAGTGAGTTGCGCTAAGATGAATGACTCACCCAGCCAGATCTCATGGCTAAGGAAGAACTCAGGCATCTGCCAGTTTATAGCCTAATGCTTTAGCCGCTACACCCAAGTATTCCAAGGAAATCTCATGAATTATGAGATAAGTAGATGGATCAATGTTTTTTTTTTGGGGGGGGAGGAACTTTTCCCCCATTTTGAATAGGGTGTAATGAAAAAGTTCCTTGCATTTCTGTTTTTCATCAAAAAAAAAGTTCCACCCTATGTTAAGGATGCAAAAGTTTCTATTCTAATCAAGTATGATTGCATTCTGTAATATGCAACAGGTCTTTTTTTCCTGCAAATTGACTTTTCTAATGCAGATCTAATTCTATCCAAGATAGAGATGGCAGAACTGAGGCCACAAAAGAGCAATACGTGTGCTTTGGCCAAGCACCAGGAACATCTAAGTGGTGCTCCACCTAAACAAAGTAATATCTTCTAATATACTTAATTGGCAAAGCAAGCAAATTATTGTGCAAAAAGTTCCTAAAAGGACAGAGATTTGAAAGCAGGAGAAATATCACAATTTTCTCAAAAATAATCTAAGGTAGTCTCCATCTTATGACCATAGTGGGAGGGTTCAGAATTTGTTGCTAAGTGATGACGTTGAATCACATCTGTTTTTCCAACCTTTCTTGCCGTGGTCGTTAAGTGAATCTGATTTCCCCCCACTGCCTTCACTCGTTGAAACCTCCCCCCCCCCCAGCAAGGTTGCAAATGGGGATCATGTGACCCTGGAACACTGCAATTGTTATAAATCAATACTATTGGTCAAGCACCTGAATTTTGATCATGTGAAGGTGAGGCCGGTGCAGGGTCATGTGAGAATTGGTCATAGGTCACTTTTTTCAGCACTGATATACCTTCAAAAGGTTATTAAAATGAGTGGGTCATAAGTCGAGGACCACTTGTAAAGTTCTAAGTGAAGTTCTCAAGCTAGACTCATCCTAACTCCATGGTAAGGCCATGTTTTTTTTCTCTCTCTCTGGGAGCAACACTGGTTTTCCTTGTTGCCAGCTTACATGACTGGTTTTCTGTACTGACCTTGCAAAATCAGATCAGTCTACCCAGATCAGCCAAGGGCAGTTGGATTATTTCCAGGTATTCTAGAAGCTGAAGTCCACACAGCTTAAAGTTGCTGCGGTTGGGTGGGCAATACTGATCCAGAAATTGTAGCTGATACAAAATGCAGCTGTGCTGGGTTTATACCTGAGCTCTTGAACTGCCCTCGATGCCAAATCCTTTCTGGGTTCAATTCAAAGTGCTGGTAGTTACACTATAAATAGCTCTCCATGGCATAGGGCCAGATTATTTGCACGATCACTTCTCCCCTGTCCATGTCTACCCATCCCTTCAAGTCTGGCACTAGAGCAGGGGTGGGATTCAAATTTCTTAACAACCGGTTCTGTGGTTGTGGCCTAATTTGTGGGTGTGGCTTGGTGCTCATGTGACTGGGTAGGCATGGCTTGCTGACTGGGTATGGCTTGGTGGTCATGGCTTGTATGTAAATATTATAAATATTTATGTAAATATTGATATTTTTATTTTAAAAAAGCAACTTTTACCCAAAAGCAGGCAAAGCAGGCAGGCAGATTGAGTTGCTCACAGAATCACAGATTAACTTAGAGATCTATCTATCTGCAATCGGCTACCTGAGTCTGCACTGAAAAGTAGAAGCTTCAGTCCTAAGGAAGGTTTGGCTCTGCTTTTAGATTAGCTAGAAAGCAAGAAACCCAAGGATTTCCTGCTTTCTAGCTAACCTAAATCTCCCAGCAGAGCAGAACAGCTGATGGTTGGGGGGAAAAAAAGGAAAAATAGCAACTTACCAAACCAGGCAAGTTGGATGGCTTGCATGCCAGGTAAGGAGTGAGTGAGTGGGCAGGGAGGGGAGGGGAGGGGAGGGGAGGGGCCAGCCAGTGAAGCGATTTGCTGGTTCTCGGAACTGCAGACTATCGTGGGTTCAGTGTTTGCAAGAAATCATCAGCTGTGCCGCCTGGATAGTTGACAAGTGCTGTGCTCGGGTGAGCAGTGTTTAAAAATCCTCGTTTCTTGTTTTTTCAACCTCAGCTGTGCCGCCAAAGCAGCTGAGGAGGGAAAAGCAGGGAATAAAGGTCAGCCTAGAGCCCGGGCAGGTGGGTGGGCCAAACACTGAACCGGTTCAATGTCAGCTACTCTTCCCAGCTACAGGATCTATAGAACCGGGCCAAACTGGTAGCATCCCACCCCTGCACTAGAGGCATGCTACGGACCCTGTCCATTGAAGAACCCACCCAAAGAACCTTCTGGAATCTGACTGATTATATCAGCCCCAATTTCTGTTGGCCTTTTGAACATCCTTGAAGTCTTGGCTAGCTCACCGTGCACAGGAGTCGGAGTGTCTGCTCAAGCCTCTGAAATAGTTTTGTTTGTACTACAAAGTTAGTCCTCAACTTATGACCAAAATTATGTTGGTAAGAAATTCGTCAAGCGAGTTTTGATCCATTTCACGACTTTTCTTGCCACATATATTAAACAAATCAGTGTAGCTGTTAAATTAGTAACATGGTTTTGAAGTGAATCTGGCTTCCCCGTTGACTTTATTTGTCAGAAGGTCGCGAAAGGGGATCGTGCGGCCCTGAGGCACTGCAGCCGTCGTAAAGCATCTGAATGTAATTCAAGCGGCCATGGGGATGCTGCAAAGGTGGTAAGCGTGAAAAAGGGTCACGTGTTGCTATTTTCAGTGACGTTATAGCTTCGAACAGTCACCAAGCGAACTGTTTTAAATCAAGGACTACCTATATTTATTTGGTTTATTGTTAACGTATTTGCTGCCAATTGTCTCTTTCATTTTTGTGCTGTTTCTTCCTATTGAACTAAGCTGCCCAGAGTCACTAATAAAAGTGGAGTATTTGGGTATAAGTAGGTAAATAAACTGGTTTCACAGGAACTTAAGGAGCCCTCCCAGCCTGTCTAACTCAGGTGTACCTTTTGAAGGACCACCTCTCCCTGCTCATTCAGAGTAGGAAGACAGAATAGATTATGGGTCCTGCCTAGATAATTGATGCGACAGAGAAGCAGGGCCTTCTCTGTAGTGGCTCCCGCCCTTTGGAACATCATTCCCAAGGCAATAAAGCTGGCCTCATCCTTGTTATTTTTCTGCAGGGCTCCGAAGAAAGGTTCTCTCAACGGGTCTGAGGATCTCTGCTTGTTCGGAGCTGATCAAGAGAACTGTATGATTGTGTTTGTCACCGCCAAACGGCATGGGGACTTCTGGAATTTTCATATTGTTGGTCTTTAATGCTATACGCCACCTGGAATCATTGTGAGTGGGGCAGCCACATAAATCTGTCTGTCTGGTTTATATGGCCGCCCACTACTCTCAGTGAGCAGCCTACAAACAATAAAAGAAGAATATAAAAAGAATAAAAACAAAATAGCACACAACACACAACTCCAGAGCGACAACAAGCAATTAAACCAGCTACTTGATGAGCTCCATTCCACTCTGGTTTGTTGGCAAAGGCCAGGTCTTCAGGACCTTGTGAAAGAGTGTTAAAATGGGGGCCAGTTTAATCCCTGAGGGGAAGAAGTTCCATAGGGAGGGAGCCGCCAGAGAGAAGGCCCTTCTTCTGGATCCTGCCAGATTAGGAGATGGGACCTGCAACAATCCCTGCATCCCATTCTGGTAGGTCAGGTAGATGTAGCCAGAAAGAGATGGTCCTTCAGATAAGCTGCCAATAAACATGCAAGGGGTCTCTTCTTCCAGCAGTGCTTCTCAGCAGCTAAAATCTGATCATCCGGCTTGATTTGAGATAACAACTAATCAGGACTAGCAATCACAGAACGCCCAGGGCAACACAGAGTCCCACTTTCCTGCTTACCAGCACATGCCAGACGTGTTCATTGGCGCCTTGGAAACTGCAGAATCGCACACTAGCCCCTAGCAGTCCTTGCCCTCCCCACATATTGCTGGGGATGATCTCCACTTCCCGCACTTTCATTGTTTTTATGTTGTAGACTTCCAGTTTCACAGCTTTCTCAACGTTGGCTTTTAGTAGATCTTTCAGGGTGTCGCCTTCTTTATTCTACATGCAGGGGAGGGGATGAAAAAAAAAAAATTAAGGCCTGGTTATCTGGACATGGTAGCAAACACATTAAAAAAAAAAAAAACCTGGAATGGAAGCATCTGTGGCCAGTAAAGGCAGGAAACAACGTTTCATTGACTGATTGACTGATTCATTCATTCATTCTAGATGGCCAGCTATCCTTCCACCTCGGTTCTTTCCAAATCTTGAAAGAAATTTAAACTTATATTTTACGGTTACCGGTGGAAAGCAAGTCCCACTCAACCTACTTCCAGTTTAAATACGGACTTATCACTCATTTGGTGAAGTTATAGTGCCATTGGAAAAAAATGGCATGACTGTTTTCACACTTATGACCACTGCAGCTTCCCCAGGGTCACGTGACCAAAATTCAGATACTTGCAACTGGCTCATATTTATGACAGTTGTACTAAGCTGGGGGGTCATGTGATCGCTATTTGTAACCTTTCTAGCAGGCTTCCAACAAGCAAAGGTAAGCCAGATTCATTTAATGACCGCATGACATTCGCTTAACAATTGCAGTGATTTGCATAACAACTGTGACACAAAGGTTGTTAAAGTGGGCACAACTCACTTATCAACTATCTTGCTTAGCAACAGGAATTCCAGGCTCCAATGTGGTCATAAATTGAGGATTTAGCTATACTGTAAATTGGTGCAAATTTACTGACCAATTTTATTTGGGGTTAGTAAAAAATTAGAGTGGAGTGTGGCAACATTAGCATTTATTTTGGTTTGGGAAGTTTATTTTATTTAACAGATGTTTGAGGTTTTAAAAAATAAAAGTTAAAATTCTTGGAAATTTATGATTTATTTATTTAATTTAATTTATATACCGCCCCCTCTCCCAAATTGGGACTTGGGGCGGTGCACAGCCCAACTAAAAACAATACAATGACAAATATAAAATTTAAAAATAGATTAAAAATGAATTAAATATGTGGCTGAGTTTAAAACTATAATCAATTACTAAAAGCAGGGTAAAAAATTACAGAATTAAAACCTTCCAATAAAAAATAAAATAAAAATAAAAACTAGGCCAGACCGGCTTGTTGGAAAAGATAGGTCTTCAAAGCACGCCGGAAGGTTTGCAGGTCAGGGATAGTCCGCATCTCCAGGGGCAACTCATTCCAGAGGGAGGGTGCTCCCACAGAGAAGGCCCGCACCCTCGGGGCCACCAGCCGGCATCATCCAGTTGGCGGCACCCCACCCCAGTGTGAGAGCGCACTGGCCGGCGGGAGGGCGATGGTGGCAGCAGGCGGTCCTGTAAGTACCTGGGTCCCAAGCCATGGAGCTTTGATGGCAAATCTAGCTGTTTATTCATACAAACAGAAGTTGCTGCCTTATAACAGGATCTGCATAAGGAAAGTCCAACATTTCTGTCCTGATATTTTTGTTTTTTTTAAAGGCAATGCTTTACTCTTGCAACGCAGGTCATTTTATCAACATTATAATCATGGGCGAAATGTGAAAAAAAGGCATCTTTTGGCCCAAATACAAAAACATGACTTCTAAGCAAATAAGACTAAATAAAAATGATAACACAAGTAGTCCTCAACTTACAACAGTTCATTTAGTGACCGTTCAAAGTTACAACAGCACTAAAAAAAATGACTTACGACCGTTTTTCACACTTTGTAACATCCCCGTGATCCTGTAATCAAAATTCAGACAGTTGGCAACTGACTCATATTTATGACAGTTGCAGTGCCCTGGGTGGGTGGGTAGGTGTGTCATGTGATCCCCCTTTTGTGACCTTTTGACAATGGGGAAGCCTGATTCACTTAATAACCATGCTACTAACTTAACAACTGCAGAGGTTCACTTAACAACGGTAGCAAGAAAAATCGTAAAATGGGGCAAAACTCACTTAACAAATATCTCAACTTAACGACAGAAAGTTTGGGCTCAATTGTGGTCGTAAGTCAAGGACCACCTGTATTCAAGACGACAGGCTGCCGCCACGTCGACTAAATGAAATAACAGCTGGAAGTTACCAGACTTCTTTCTTGTCTCTGTGTGCCTTTGTCGAGCAGCTTTTAATCTGTTGATTATTAACAAGGAGGATTATAGTTGGTCAAATACTGAGAGTTGATTTTGGTGACTCAGCAAAGAAGTCAACATCCTCTCTTGTTTTCCCTCTAAAGCTGGGCCAAAAGGGGCATGTGATTGCACCAAACAGGTTTGAATACTCAAAAGCTCAAAGATGTTTCAAGCCAAGAAGATGCGGGACGTGTTCTCACCACATAATAAAGTTGGCATTTCAGTAACTGTTGCAGGTGGTCCTCAACTTACAAGTGTTCCTTTAGTGACCATTCAAAGTTACTTATGACAGGTTTTCATACTTTTGACCATTGCAGCACCGTCATACTTTGGGTGCTTGGCAACTGGCATGTATTTAGCATGGTTGAAGGGATCCTGGGGGCGTCACTTTGCAACATTCCTAGGGAGCTTCTGACAAGCGAAGTCAGAGAAAGCCAGAAAAAGTCAGATCATGCGATTCACTTAACAACTATTGTGATTCATTTAACTACGGCAAAAAAAAAAATCATAAAATGGGGCATGACTCATTGAACAGCTGCCTTGCTTAACAATGGAATTTTTGGGCTCGATTGTGGTCATAAGTTGAGGACTACCTATACTGGAAACTGCTAAAACTAGAGCTCTCCCAAAGAACCCTTGAAAAGTGTTGGTTACCACTGTATTAATGGTAATAATAAATTTATTACTGAGTTTGATTTAAAATTGTTTTTATTGTGGGGGGGAGTTGCCTTGGGATTAATCCTAGAGTGTTAATTTCTACAGCATACTTTTTTATTCTTTAAGCCAGAAAGAGTTGGTGAGAAAGAAAACCAGTAAATAAAATTAATGAAACGTATAAAGAAAAGAAAGTTACGCTAATGATGGGAGAATTTCACTTCAGCTTCTGATCCAGAGCTATTTCTCATGCCACGATTAAAGTCTTCAGAGGGAGGTGCCATAAAAATTTGGATTTTGCTTTCTAAAAATATATTTTAAAAGGGGAAAAAAAGCTCTCACCCAATTCAGCTGCACTTCAATTTCTATTATAGGTAGTCCTCAACTTACAACCATAATCAAGCTCAAAATTTCTGTTGCTAAGTGAGACATTGGTTAAGTTAATTTTGATCCATTTTATGATCTTTCCTACCATAGTTGTTAAGTGAATCACTGCAGATGTTAAGTTAGTAGCCTGGTGGTTAAGTGAATCCGGCTTCACCAAACCCCTGGACACAGCAACCGTCATAAATATGAGACAACTGTCAAGCACCTGAATTTTGATCACATGATCATAGGGATGCAGCAAGGGTCATAAGTTTGAAACATGGTCTTAAAGTCACTGTTTTTCCAGTGCCATTGTAACACTGAACAGTCACTAAACGGACTGTTTTAAGTCAAGGACAACCTGTTTGAAGGCAAGCACTACAAATCTTTGCACCTGCATGGGGAAGGGATTGAAGAGCTGCAAGCCCAACTTTTGCTTCCCCAAGCTGCATCTGATGGCATGAATCCTTTTCAATCTCAAAGCTACCAAAAGGGAGGAAGAAGCAATGAATCCAGAACTTCCTTAAACAGGGCCGCCTATGGTTGCTTATACAGCAACCTCTGCACACAGTTTCCAAGCACGTCAGTTTAAGAGAGTTCTGGCCACCATCTCCAGTTCTGGAAAGCTGATCTAAGAAGCGAACATGTTTGGTTCTTCATGTCATATCCTAAAGCAGGGCTGGGGAACTATGGCCCTTTTTATGACTCGTGGCTCAGGGATTCTGTGTGTCCACAAGTCATAAAGGGGCCATAATTCCCCCACCGTTCCCTAAAGCGTCTTGCTAAATTCCTGAGGTTTCTAAAATGCAATTGAGTCAGAGATAGGGAGCAAGAAGCAGGCTGCACCTGCCAAGCTTGCAATTTGGTCCAAGGACTTCAAGTTGCAAACTCCTGTTTTACATTATTTATACCATTCATCCATTCCATATTTGATTTATTATCCGCATTCATGGTGCGCTTTACACAACCATGTATCAATACGGTCAGAATGGAATAACAGAATAACAGAGTTGGAAGGGACCTTGGAGGTCTTCTAGTCCAACCCCATGCTCAGGAAGGAACCCTATACTATTTCAGACAAAAATGTACAATCTCTTCTTGAAAATTTCCAATGCTGGAGCATCCACAACTTCTGGAGGCAAGTTGTTCCATTGATTAATTGTTCTCAGTCAGGAAAGTTCTCCTTGGTTCTAGGTTGCTTCTCTCCTTCCACCCATCGCTTCTTGTCCTGCCTTAAAGTGCTTTGGAGAATAGTTTGACCAACCTCTTCTTTATGGAAGCCCCTCAAATATTGGAAAACTGCTATTATGTCACCCTGAGTCCTTCTTTTCATTAAAGCAGACATTTCCAAATCTTGCAACCATATGTACTGCATATGTTTTAGCCTCTGGTCCCCTAATCATCTTTGTTGCTCTTCTCTGCACAATTTCCAGAGTCTCAACATCTTTTTACATGGTGGTATTAACGCTTCATGTGATCTTGATTTTATCCCTCTGTTAATGCAGGGTGGGATTGTGTTGGCTTTTTTTGGCAGCTGCAGCACAACTGCTGGCTCCTGTTTAAGCGACTGTCCACTAGGACTCCAAGATCCCTCTCACAGTTACTACTATTGAATCAGGTACCACTATATCAGTGCATTTAGTTCTTCTTGTATAAATGTAGAACCTCACTGTTTTCATACTCCGTTTCTTTTTACAGTAATAGTATACGGTGATCCTAACTCAGTCATTTGTTTTATTTGCTGAATTTTCTGCTAGAATTTCCAAAAACATAGCAAAGTTATGCTTGATTGCAAATGTTATCAGAAAACTTCCAAGTTTGATTGTTAAGGTGATTAAGGATACTGAAATGCCATTATCTACATCTTTACAGGTAATCCTCAACTTATGACCATAGTTGAGCTCCAGATTTCTGTTGCTAAAGAAGGCAGCTGCTGAGTTTTGCATCGTTTTATGACATTTATTGCCATAGTTAAGCAAATCACTGTGGTTATTAAGTGAGTCACATGGCAATTAGGCAAATCCAGCTTCCCCCATTGACTTTACTTGTCAGAAGCTACTGGGAAAGTTACAAATGGTGATCACATGACCTTGGGGCACTCCAGCTGTCATAAATATGAGTCAGTTGCCAAATACCCAAAGTTTGATCATATGACTATGGGGATGCTCAATGGTCATAAGTATGAAAAATGCCCATGTCACATTTTTTCGGTGCCATTGTAATTGAACAGTCATTAAATGAATGGTTGTCAGCCTACTTGTATTCAATTTTATTTTATTTTTACCTAAAGATTCACAGAATATTATTAATAATATTTCTCTGTAATCTGCTTCTTCTTGTGCAGTTTTTTGGTGTCTTGGCCATAATTGGTTAAGACTAAAAGAATCTCACACATAATCCAAACACACAGAGAAAATTTGATGAAGATTTCTATCTATTAAGAGATTTAACAGGAGGAAGCCCAATGATGGACATTCTCTGGAAGTGAAAGTTGACTGAAGCAATTTATAATTTCAAAAATAAAGTCAGCTGAACCACCAATATATATTTGCAAGAACACTGACACAAGCAAGTGCACACATGCACACACACACACACACATTCACACACACATTCACACACAGAAAACACTGGCTTATCTTAACTATTTACCAGTCTGGTGTGTCCTATGGTAAGTATGAAATCAAAGAATGGCTCCAATCCAGCCAGCTGAGCAGGGGAATTTTCCTGAATCTGCAAAAATGGCAAAATTGACATATATACACATTGCACATAAATCAACATCAGCATAAGAATGCACTTCCTAAAGAAAGTTGGATGCTTAATGCAAAAAGTGCCTGAAATAAGCATGTGTATAGATTAACTATAAACATCTGTTATAAATAACTGAAGGAGTTTCTTATAATCTGGAGCCCCAAGACTAAAGCTGTTCAGCCCAGCAATTTGGAGAAGATCCATGGTGGCACAGTGGTTAGAATGCAGTGCTACAAGTCTAACTCACTGCTCACTGCCAGGAGTTCGATTCTGACCTGTTCAAGGCTGACTTCCATCTTTCTGAAGATGGTAAAATGAAAACCCAGGTTGGGGAGCGGGGGGTGCAATCTTTTGGAGAGGACTGCAAAACACCTGAAAGAGCCATATATATCTAAGTACTAGTGCTATTTCCTCATTCCACAGGCAAGATCCAAGGCAACTGAAAAGGAAGCAAGGCCAGGCATCACCTCCTTCATAGCAAGCTTCTTGGGGAGTTCACAATTTTGAGGTTTTAATTTTTTTGCAAGAAGGATCTCAATTTCTCAGACTTTGAGTTAAACATGCTCCACAGAATTTCCTGCACTGCACTTGGAAATACAGCTTAGTCTCAACATACACCCAGAGAATGCATTCCTGAATATTTCCTTTAAGTCAAGCTTGACATCTGATGTCTTTGTGTACACGCCCAGCAATATGGAAGGGCTTTGACTTTGCTTTATTTCAAACTTCTGAAAGCCACCGAGGAAGGGCAACGTACCCCCCACAACAAGTTAAACATCTCATACCAAGACCTCGCCCAACACTCTTCCTTTAAAAAAAAAAAAAGAACAATACATTACTTCTGTAGTCATGACTCATAACTTCTGCACACAATATTAAAAAGGCACAGCACTAATCTTGCAAAGACAAGGCTTAATCATTCTGACCCACCCAATCTACAGGATTCCAATCATCCCCAACCAATTTGACCATTGGGGTACAGATTGAAAAATGAGAAATGTATTCAGATACATTTGGTGAGGAAAAGAGTATTAAGGAAACAGTACCCATACAGCATTATTCCAAACATCCATCAAGATGGATATTTACCCTAAATATCCATACCTAAAGATATTGTATCCATGTAGTTGTCTCTATTGCTACCGTATTATCCTTATCATTTTCTCATCTTTCTCACCTCTCATCTTTCCTACTACTTTCTCCTATTGGTATATTATGATTATAAATTATTGTTTGCATTTTATGATTTATAATTGTATCTTATGATTTATGATCTATGTTTTATCACTTTGTTGCTTGAATGTACCCTGAGAGCTTATGCACCAGAGACCAATTCCCTGTGTGTCTAATCACACTTGGCCAATGTAGAATTCTATTCTACTCCATTTGATTTTTTATTCCACCTTTATAAGTAACTCCAGGTGGCAAATATACATAATACTTCTTCCTCATTTCTCCACAACAACCACTCTGAAAGAGAAGAACTGGCTCAAAGTCACCCAGCTGGCTTTCTGGCACTCTAACTCCGTCTCCTGATGTCTAGGCCAACACTTTAACCACTACACCAAACTGGATATGGCGTGATCCTTCCAAGATATTAACAAGTTTAGTCATGTTTTATTTTCACCAATGCAAAATTCATCCTTCAAGCTGGGATGTATCTTTTAACAAAAATGGCAAAATAGAAAAAAAAAAAAGAGACAGAGAGATTAGATTATACACACAGAAGATAAACAAGCATATGGCGACAGCTGTTTTAGGGTACAGTTAAGTTCTTTTTATGTCATTTTGGTGCACTACTTTTTACTATTGCCTTTTGCAAACTGCATTAACATCAGCCAAAATCAACTATGTTCTATAAATCAGCAATATTCCTGCCGACAAAGCAATAGTTACTAATCGGAAGAGCAACAAAGGTATCAGGTGGCAGGGCAGGTTTTCTGTAACTATGAATAAAGCTAAATGGCTCTGATTAGGGCTTGCATAGAAAACCAGCAAGGGAATTTCAGCTAGGGGGTCAGGCTGGAGAGTCAGGAAAATACCCTAGAGGGAGGCAGTTCTCAAACTCTTCCATAGAGCTGTCAAGGAAATTACCCAAGTGGCCTTAGAGAAAGTCATTCATGGGTTTCTGATCTATGTCATTTCTCCAGCTTTCTTCCTGGATCAGGTCTCTAGGAGAGTGGAAGTTCCCATTGAGGCTGTGTGACTGCTGCTCTTCTGGGACCCTCTTAAGGTGCAGAGCAGGATGAAAATACTTGAAATAAGGACATCAACCAGCAGTTTGGTGTAGCACAAGGGTCTTCAAACTTGGCAAGTTTAAGACTTGTGGACTTCAACTCCCAGAACTCCTGAGCTAACATGACTGGAGGAAGAATTCTGGGAGTTGAAGTCCATAAGTCTTAAAGCTGTCAAGTTTGAAGACCCTTGGTCTAGTGGTTAAGTCACCAAGCTAAAAAGCAAGAACCCCTGAGTTCAAGTCCTGCCTTAGTTATTAAAGCCAGGTGGGATGACCTTAGGCGAGTCACTCTCTCTCTCAGCCCAACTCACCTCACAGGGTTGTTGTTTGTTGTTGTGGGGTAAAATAAAGAGGAGGAAGCCTTGTTGGATATGCCCGCTGCCTTGAGTGAGGTATAAAAACAACAAAAGAGGAGATAATAAATATATAAAATTACACTCAGCCTCACAGAGGGCACTTTCCACGATCCTTCCCTTCCCAGCTGTTCTCTTGTCACCAAGAAATATTAGATGAATGTCCATCATCCCCATCCTCTGGGCGAGAGTAATGGGTACTGGGGTAAAAAATTACTTCAGGGGGCTGGCAGTGGCTCATCTCCTGTGTAAGCCGATGCCCTCCCTCCCAGAGATTGGACTAATGCCGGTCCTTCCCACCCACTGGCTGGGGATGATGGGCGCTGGAGTCCAGCTTCGATTGCGGACCGGCTACACCCCAGATGGCTCCGTCTTCACCTTCCGCGATTCCCTCCAGGGAAACGCTGCTTACCCCGTGCACATGGTAGCCCTCCGAGCCCCCATCGGGAACCTCGGAGCTGGAACTCAGCCCCATGGCTTCCCGGTGAGGCCCCGACTCAAGCGCTGGGAAGAGACCCCGACGACTTCGACAGCTTCTTTGCCGTCTCCATCGCCGCCGGTCGCCAACGACGGAGCCCGACAACTTCCAACGCTGCAAACCCTAGGGCGCATGCGCAAGCGGAGGCCGCCGGGAAAGGGACAGCCAACGAAGCAAGCCGAGCGACGCACGCGCGCCTCATAGGCTGCAGCGCCCGTCAGTCGACTAACGTCGCCACGAAGGAGAGAGCTAGCAGCGAAGTGGGCGGGGAAAGCTCGGGTTTCGGAGGCGGGGGTGGGGAAAGCCGGAGAGGAGGAGGAGCGAGGCGAAATCCCACGTTGCGCGGAGGGGAAGGAGGAGGAGCAGCTCTTATGCGATTGGTTGCTGAAGACGTTCGTCTCGGGACGGGGGAGGGACTTATTTGTGGCGCGTGCTTTGTCAGTTGGGACGCTCAAGGCGGCTTGACTTCCTTTTAAAGAGGGTGCGATGGCTGTCGCGGACCCCCAGTCCATGGTAGTCTCCATACGCTCCTAAAATACACGTGTTTCTAATATAAAAATGTGGCTATTGAAATACGGTTGGGAACGCTGTGTGTATTAACCGGGAGATGGGTTCATAATATGCCTTAAGGGCTATAATGCTTCTCCACCTCAGCAATTTCAAGAAGCATGGAAAGGATGCTGTCTGTGGAATTCTGGGAGTCGAAGTCCAGACAAATTAACTGAGGCAAAAAACAAATGCTTAAAAGAAAACGCTTCTGTATCCAATCCAAAGTCTCTCCTCGGTGTACAAATAGTCCTTGAATTACAACCTATTAAGTGGTTAAATTACAATAGCAGTGAAAAAAAATGACATGACCATTTTTCATACATATGACCCTTGAAGCCTTGCAACCTTGCAAGCAAAGTCAATGGGGAAGATTCATTTAACAACCGGGTCACAAACTTAACCGTGGCAAGAAAGATCGTAAAACGGCAAAACTCACTTAACTGTCTCGCAAACAACAAATTTTGACCTTAATTGTGGTTGTAAGTCGAGGCTACCTGTCCCAGGACGTACTTAAGCTTGAAGAAAAAATATTTGGTTATTGTGTTATATAATATTCTAACTATGAAATCCTAGAATTGGATTTTTAATTACTGCAGGTAGTATGACTTAGATAATTTTGGCTGATCTCAAAAATGTAATAAGGTCAGATCGGATTAATATTTAGATGGAGGACTACCAAGGAATCCCAGATTTTAAAAAAAATCCACAAAAAGAATAAGAACCAACTTTCAAATGTTGCCCTAAAAACCTTGTGGCAATTAAGTTTAAGTTTCAATTTAAACTGAGTTTAAATATGCTTGGAATAAACACATCTAACATCTGACAAAAATAAATAAAAAATAATAATAAAAATTAATAAATTAAAAGGAAAGCAAAAAATTCAAAGGGAAGACTCAATGAATTACTGTAGTGGCCCCCAACCTTTTGGCACCTGGGACCAGTTCGAGGAGCTGTGATTTCATGCACTGCCTGCACAAAGTGGGCTTCCCTTGTTTGCAGCCCAGTTTCTGGCATGCAACAGCCGGGTGCCGCTCCACAAACCAAGAGTTGGGAACGCCTGAACTATTGGGTCTTTTTTTGCCATCAGTTTTCTATGTTTCTATGAGATGTCCATAATGTTACGAAGAGTCAAGCTTGAAACATGTTTTATCATACCTTAGTTTTATAATCAGCTCAAATTTCCAAGTAAAAGCATATAGTGGATCAATGACATTTTTGACCAGCATGATACTTGCCGCTGGTGTGTAGAAATTATTATCTTACTTTTGATGACAAACATCTAGCAATATTAGTTTATAGAACAGTTTATACCATTACTCCTTGGTAGATGTAGTAAATAGAATTCTTTATTGGCCAAGTGTGATTGGACACACAGAGAATTTGTCTTTGGTGCATATGCTCTCAGTGTACATAAAAAGAAGGAAAAAATACATTCATTAAGAATCAAAAGATACAACACTTAGTGATAGTCATAGGTTACTAAATAGTCATACTAGGAAATAAAACAATATAAATCATAGAGATACAAGCAACAAGATTATAGTCATAAGTGGGAGGAGATAGGTAATAGGAAGAATGAGAAGAATAATAGTAATACAGCCTTAAATAGTTTGACAGTGTTGAGGGAATTAGTTGTTTAGCAGAGTGATGGCATTCGGGAAAAATCTGTCCTTATATCTAGTTCTGGTATGCAGTGCCTTGGGTAGTTTTAAGGGCAGAAGTTGAAACAATTTATTTCCAGGATGTGAGGGGTCTATAGATATTTTCACAGTCCTCTTTTTGACTCCTGCAGTATACAGTTCTTCAATAGAAGGCAGATTGGTAGCAATTGTTTTTTTTTTTTTGCAGTTCTAATTATCTATTGAAGTCTGAGATGAAGATTTCTTTTAAATGCTGAGTTAGATAGTGGATCCAAATCTTTCTGCTTTCATATGTATTTTTATTAATGTAGTGAGCAGAATCAAAATAAGTTTTCAACTTTTTTTTATCTCAAGGCTAGAATTCTATACTATGCTCAGGAAAAATACTTCAACCATGTTATTCAAGCAACGAACATTGAATTGTCCAAACATGCTCATGATCCAGTGCTGCTATTTTTCAAGGGACTTGGAACTTTGCTTCTGGGTAATTAGTAAAAATGATTATTTAAAATAAAATTGTTGTACTGCGTAAACACTGTAGGATTACAATTAATGTTTTTGAAACAGGAGTTGGAAGGAATAAATGTAGAAGGAGTGTTGAAAACTTTGTGCAGTTTAGAAATGATGATTAATTACATTCACAATCTCATACTATGCAAATTAGTTATTGTAAAGAACCAAGAGATCTCTGAACTAAAACTGAAAATTGAAAAGCTAGAACAAAATCTCTTGATAGGGGAACTCAGCAATTCAAAATTAATCTTGAGCAAGTAAGTAGTTTAAAAGATAATATGAAATCAAATGATACTGAAATATCTTAAAGCAATAAGAATAAACCGTAATTAATACATTAAAAGTACACCAAATTCCAAAAAAGCCAAATTAGCAAAATAAATATCAGATTTATACATTAATAAACCATTAAAAAAACAACAAAAATAAAATATACAATACCAAGGATTGGAAAACAATATTAGGTCATTTCCATCCAGGCATAAAAATTAAGCCTCTATTTGCAGAGCTGATTTTGCATGAATTGTATAGGCTACAGAATTAGCTTTGTTCTTCAAAATAATTATGTTTATAGACTTTAAAGAATAATAGAGTTGGAAGGGACCTTGGAGGTCTTCTAGTACCCAGCACCTGCTCAAGACCCAATACTATACCATTTCAGATAAGTCGCTATCCAGTCTCTCCTTAAAAGCCCCCAGTGCCCCCACAGCTTCTGCAGGCAAGCATTCCACTGGTTTTGTTCTCACTGTCAGGCAATTTCTCCTTAGTTCCAGATTGCTTCTCTCAATTAGTTTCCATCCATGAATTGTACTGGCTATAGGTTTATCTTTGCCCTCCAAAGTACGTTTATGATAGTTTTCATGTGAAATCTACTAAAAACTAAAGTCATTGTTTTGCACCTTTACAGGCCGAATCCAAGAAGGCATCTCACTGCTTGAGAATGCCCAGAAACGACATGGTGATGTTTCCTTATGCTGCCTTCTAGGTCTCATTTATGCTCATAAAAGATGTGAAAATATTGGTGAGTTATTATCCCACAAATTGTTTACAATGAAAGCTATAGCATACTGTATTTCCAGGAGCTGTCTTGCAATCTTGCAGTCAGTCAGATGAAAATCTGACTCCTTTCTTTCTTCTTGTATTCCTTCTCTTTCATTTTGATTCCTCTATTATAATGCTAAACTATGCAGAGGGAAAATAGCTACAATTGGAAAGGCCAGAAAGACTGAGGGAAACTTGGCCAAATAATATTGAGTTTCAAGAGAAGAATAAGATGAGACAAGCAGTTATTTTTAAATAACAAACACAAAGAAATAGAAGATAAAGGTCAAATCGAAGAATTATTGAAGAACATTACAAACATAAAGGAAAATATATTCATGTCAAAAAAGTGAAGGAAAATATAAAGAAAAGTTAGTGCAAGAATATTACCAAAAATATCCTCAAATAAATTATTTGTACAATAACGATATAAATCAAAGGCAAGAGGAAAGGAGGCCAAGAGAAGAAAATAACAAGGTGTTGAATTTATAGAAACTCAAAAAAGATGTTATTGAAAGACAATCCCAATGAAACAATACCTACAGTTACAATCAGGAGCAACTGGACAACAATAATCCAGAATGAGATGGAGTCATTCACTTAAAGCAAATCCTCTATTGAGAAACCATGTTAATACCTGCAGTACTATTTACTTCTAACCTACACACAATCGCCAGTGTCTCCAGGGTGGCATCTATTGGTGTTAATATACTGCAGATATTTATTTTGATCCCTCCCAAGCTTCCTAACCTAAACTTTCATATTTTTCCAATATTTTAAATTTTAAATAAAATTGAAGGAAAAGAAGGCAATAATGTTCAGAATGATTTTGTTTCCTGGGATAGATATGCTGCATAGTTATTTGTTTTTGAAAGAGAGACCTACAGTTATGAAATGTCAAATAATGTTGGCTTCTCTTCTCAGAATATATACCATATCCACAAATATTTGAGCATGTTAATTGCAATATCATAACTGTCTCAGTTTTTAACAACCATTAGGATTTGGCTTATATAGCATGGAATATGCTATATGGACAGTGCTCATCTGAATTTACTTGATTGAGTATATATAATATATAAAACTAAACATAATTATATAACCTTTTTCATTGTTTAAAAATAATATGATTTCTACAATAGAGGACTAAATGAAAGAAGGCGTGTTGCAGTAATTCTAAGTATTCCAAGATTATTTTCTTCTCATTCTGTGTTCTCTCTTACTTCCTTAATATAACTCCATTCTCCATTACTTTGTTTGAACCAGGGTTGGATCATTTTTTCTTCCATTTGGAACCCTATCTTGCTGCTATTTCCAAATGATCCTTTGAGGAATATGCAAGGTTTACATAAATAAATTTTGAAAAGTTTATTTTGAAAAAAATATTGATTAGTAAAGGTTTTCTTTATTATTTTGAGATAGTTGACTAGCGTAAGGTCTTCTTTTTCATTTTCAGTGGGTCTAGGGTGCCATTTTTACTTAGCAGAAAATATCCTAGGAGATTCTTTTTGAATTACTTAATATATAAAAATAAAACAAGTGGAAAACAAGAATAATTGTCATCTGTCTTGTTTATTTTCAGATTCGTCTGCTCTTTTGGACTTAGAATCCAAGTTGAAGGAAGCACGGAAAACTGCTGGAAGCAATGCACTATATTATGCAGGGATGTTTCTGTGGCTAATGAATAAGAATGATAAAGCAAAGGAGTATATTGACAAAATGTTGAAAGTATCTAATGGAGCAAAAGAGGTACAATAGATTAGAGCAGGAAGTTTCACACACCTGAACTCTGAAATGTATTTAAAATGCATTTTAATTATTTTTAATATTTTTTAAACCCATAAGATATAATATCAGTCCTTCTGAAGCAATAATTGGGCTGTTAGTCTTCTGTAGATGGAAGGGAGAGAATGGACATCCTTGTCTGGTGCCTTTAGTTATTGAAATATTTGTGGAAACTGCTCCTTTGCCTTTTATCTTTGCTCCTATCATATACTTTCCGTACAGATTTTGAATTCTTCTCCAGGATTTACTTCTGAGCTGTGGAATATTGACACAAATCTCTGAGTTTTTAGCCTTGATGAAAGGCTTGAGCTAGCTAGTCCAGAAGTCTTGATTATTCACTTCTTACAACCTTTGTTCCCACTGGCTATTGGAAATACTGGCCAAATCCAGGAAGTTTTGTAGATTCATAAATTAGTGCCTGGGAATGAAAGAAAGCACAAGTGATGGGTGGATGGAAGCTCTAGGTACAGCTTAGCAGAATGGAAAATACCACAGAAGATAATTTGGGGCCTAGTAGCTTCCTCAAGCTCCAGAGCTCTATGTTCTTTCTGTCTGAATGAAAACCTTTTTAATATATATAATATGTATACCTTAACAGAAACCTGAACTTCAAGGATACAAAGTTCTATTCTGTGCTGTGCTAGCATGACATATTTATATGTGCTTAATTGAACTATAATTTATTGAATTGCAGAACTCATTGAACCAAAACTAATTTCAAAGGCTAGATTCACAAAATAGGCAGAACTGTAGTGTAGGTGGATTGTTTGTTGCTCAGTATATCATATTAAAAGAGATACATTTTCCCTCTTGTTTTAGTATTGGGAATCATAAAGAGAACACATCTCTAGGAATGTGGCAGAAGGATGCTATTTTTTTCTTGGTTAAAAGCAACAATATCTCCAGGATAGTCAAAATGTTAGTGGGAATGGCATTATGATGTTTGAGGGACATACATGTCCCCTCTTCACCAGTCATATATTAAGGGGGTTGAAATAAGTAGAACATTTTACACATATGTGTAAAATAAGACATTTTCATCTTTTAGTGCTGTAATAATATTTATTTGCTTTTTTATAAGTTGTTGTTGTTAGTTGTGAAGTTGTGTCCGACGCATGGACTACCTTCCTCCAGGCCTTCCTGTCCTCTACCATCCCCTGGAATCCATTTAAGCTCACACCAACTGCTTCAGTGACTCTACCCAGCCACTTCATTTTCTGCCATCCCCTTCTTCTTTTGCCCTTAATTGTTCTCAGCATTAGACTCTTCTCCAGTGAATCCTTCTCATTAGGTGGCCAAAATATTTGAGTTTCATCTTCAGGATCTGGCCTTCTGAAGAGCAGTCAGGATTGATCTCCTCTCGGACTGACCGGTTGGATCGCCTTGCAGTCCAAGGAGCTCGCAGAAGTCTCCTCCAGCACCAGAGTTCAAAAGCCTCCATTCTTTGGCGCTCAGCCTTCCTTATGGTACAACTTTCACAGCCATACATTGCAACTGGAAAAACCATAGCCTTGACTACCATGTTTCTCCAACAATACGGCCTCCACCAATAGGAAGACTCAGCATGTTTTCTAGGCTTGAAATGAAATTAAGCCCCTCCCCCCAAATTTAGGCCTAATTAAAACATGCTGGGGGGGGAGGCCGGGGTTTAAAACATGCTGGGGGGGAGGGCGGGGGGGGGAACTTGCCTTTAACAGAGCCCTGCGCAGCGCTGCCGCTGTTCTCACGCCAGCAGGAAGTGTAGAAGCGTTTCTGCTGCTTCTCGGGCGGGGGAGCTGCCTCCATGGCTTCCACAGTTCCTGCCGGCACGAGAACAGCAGCAGTGCCAGCGGGAACGTGGAAGCATTTCTGCTGCTGCTCGGGTGTTTGCGGAAGCCTCCTGTATGACAAGAGGCTTCCGCACACACCCGAGCAGCGGCAGAAACGCTTCCACGTTTCCGCCGGCGCTGCTGCTGTTGTCGTGCCGGCAGGAACACCGCTGCCGCCCACCTGCTGATGGGAGGGGAGAAAAATTAATTCACCCCTGAAAAGACGGCCTAGCCGTTTTTTCGGGGCTCAAAAAAAAATAAGGCCCTGCCTTATTTTGTGAGAAACAGGGTATATGCACTTTGGTTGGCAGGGTGATGTCTCTGCTTTTTGGTATGCTGTCTAGATTTACCATAGCTTTCCTTCCCAGGAGCAAGTGTCTTTTAATTTCTTGGCTGTAATCCCCATCTGCAGTGATCTTTGAGTCCAGGAAAATAAAATCTACCTCCATTTCTTCCCCATCTATTTGCCAGGAAATGAGAGCGCCAGATGCCATTATCTTAGTTTTCTTAATGTTGAGTTTCAAGCCAACCTTCGCACTCTCCTTCTTCACCCGCATCAAGAGGCTCTTTGATTCCTCTTCACTTTCTGCCATTAGAGTGCCATTTGCATATCTGGGGTTGTTGCTATTTCTCTGGGGTTGTTGCTATTTCTCTGTTGCAATCTTGATTCCAACTTGTGATTCATCCAGCCCTGCCTTTCTCATGATGTGCTCTGCATATAAGTTAAATAGCAGGGCGACAGTATACAGCCTTGTCGAACTCGTTTCTCAATTTTTATAAGTAAGACGTAGTAAATAAGCATGGAATGTATAGAACGTTCATGTTCTGTTGCACATGAAATGTTAATTAATGAAATATTTAATCTTCATTAAATGTCTTAGAAGTTCATCACTTTTTAAAATTGCTGCAGGGGCAGGTTTTGAAAGGATGGATCTATGTTACATCTGATAAACAACATTCTGTTAAGAAATCTATTAAATATCTGGAGGAAGGAATCCAAGACAATACAGATATATTTGGGATGATGGGAAAGGTAGGTTATTACTTCAAGTTGTTAGAGATGTATAATGACAAGGCTTAGATTTGTCAGTTGAAAAGTCTCATATAGGCTACATATAGAATAGAATACTTTATTGGCCAAGTGTGATTGAACACACAAGGAATTTGTCTTGGTATAAATACTCTCAGTATACATAAAGAAAAGGTACATTTGTTAAGAATCATAATGATAGTCATAGGGTACAATCACATATTTTTGGTTGACCTTAAAAAGCTGAACAGCTAAGTTAGTATTACTGGATCCAGGTCCCTTCTGAATCGTAAAAGCAATTAGGAATGTGATTCATGATTATGCCTAGGCCATAGTGTTGGTGTCTCTGAAGGGGTACTTCCTCTTGCCTTGAAAGAGACACTGGTACTCTCCCTTCTCAAACAGCTATCAAATCCAACACTTTTCAACAAATACCAGTCAGTATTCAACGTTCACTTTCTGGGGAAGGTTTTTGAGAAAGTGGTCAGCCTACAGCTGATGAAAATCCTGGAGGAAAAAGATTACCAAGATCAGTTTCAATCAGGTTTTAGGCCAGAATTTGGTGCTGAGATAGCCGTGGTCATCCTTGTCACAAAGACCTCTGGCAGAACTGGGATTTGAGTGACATGTCCATCCTTGTGCTTGATCTCTCAGCAGATTTTAATACCACTGACAACTGTATTCTTCTGAACCAGCTCAATGGGTTGGATGTGAGGGCTCTCTTCTGAATTCTGGCTTTATATCCATTTGTTCTTGTGCAACCAAAATTAGTCCCTCAGTCTCCTTCTTCAACTTTCCTGCTCTTAGCCATTATCAGGTCTTTTTAGTATGCCCCTTAATTTTTTTAATGTACTGGCTATGTAACACTTTGTCTTGTCATCTCTCTTTTCCATTCTTCCTTTTATTATGGTTGGTAACACAGTCAATCAAGATGTTTAGACTGAATTTGGCATTTTTATCTACTGAGTCCTTCCCAAGAACCTGGGCCAGGCAGATGTTGGTAACAATGCAGAATGTAAGCTGTTGAGCGGCCAGCAGAGTGGTGGAAATCTAACAGCGGCAGCAGTAGGGTGGCAGTTCTAAATTTACTATCAGTACTTCTTAAAAACCATTGAAGAGTCATACAATGCTGCTTGGCCAGTCACATATTGTTCAGGCTCACCATATTATATTGCTGAGATCCTAAGTAATACCTTAATGCATACAAAATTCATATTTTGTTTGTTTTCAAGAAATAGTACTTACTGAAATAATCATACTGGAATGACATAAATTATTTTATAAGTATATACATATAAATTTATATAACTGAGTGGTTAGAATGCAGTATTGCAGACTGATTCTGCTCAAATTGCCAGGAGTTAAGTTCTGACAGGGCTCAAGTTTGACTCAGCCTTCCATCCTTCCAAGGTCGGTAAAATGAGGACCCAGATTGTTGGGGACAATAGGCTGACTCTGTAAACCACTTAGAAAGGGCTGTAAAAGCACTGTGAAGCGGTATATAAGCCTAAGTATTGCTATTTATTTAAAACATTTGTATGGCTGCCCAACTTGGAACCAACTGGGCAGCTTCCAATCAAATGCCAAATCTATATTGAATTTAGACAAATGTATTATAAAATATAGATGGTTAGGACAAGTTACTTAAATGTCTTTTACAAATAATACACTTTTCCCCTTCCCCTTATCCCACCTGATTTTTCTGTATTTGTAGGCCAAGTATTTCATGGTGCATCAGAATTATTCAGGGGCTCTGGAAATAATTAGCCAGTTAGTGGTCACTTTTCCTTTCTTCGTGCCAGCCCTTGTAACTAAGATGAAACTACATTTAGCAATGCAAGACTGGGAGCAAAGTGTGGAAGAAAGTAAACGGTAGGAGTTTATTGCCAAAAAAAAAAAAAGAGAGAAGGTTGAGGGAAATTCCTTCAATTTTCAAATGTTTGGACTGCTTCATGAAGTCGCTTTCCTCTATCTGCCCTATACTTGTAAAGAATATGTGACACATTCATTTCTCTGCTTCAATAATGCTTTTCTGCTTTTAAATCTTCAAACTGGTTCCTAGTGGAATAGTGCCTCTAAAAGGCAGATATTCTACTTTGCTATCATTTACATTTATCATACTGAAAAAGTCCTCAGAAGCTGCCTTAGTCTAATGAATAGACAGTAGTAAGATTCTATTGTTTGACTTCTATTGCTGCTCTCTTATAATTGTATGATATTTAATGGTGTTAGATGGAACGTTCTAAAGATTCTTGCTAAATTGCCTATGCAGAAAGGCAGTTTAATACATTTTTCAACTTAGAGCATAGTTAGATTCCCATCTTTTAATTAATCCAGTGGAGCAAACTTTTCTGTGCTTTGGTGCACATACGGGCACAAACATAGCACTAGTTAACCATTCTATAAGACTGTTTTTATTTTAAAAGTTGTTAGGTTTTATGCTTCTTGATAATCTGAAGAACCATTTTGCCCAGTTATCTGAAGCTCTATCAGCTTTATTTAGCTTTGCAAAAAATAATCAATAAACTAATAGCCCATTCCAGCATAATTTTTAACCAGATAAAATTAGAATAGATTAATATAGATACACTGGATCAGGGGTCGCCAACCTTTTGGACATTAGGGACTATCAAACTCACAATTTTAAATCCCGCGGACCACTAATATGAATTTTGACTGATGGTGGCTTGCTGACGTTGGTGGGAAAGTCGATCCCATATTCCAGAGCTGCAGTAGTCACAGGACTGGCCCTTTGGTCATCCCGGAGCAGCTGCTCCTCCACCCGGGTGCACCAGCCTGCCGTGGACTGAAGGAGCTGCTCTGGGATGACCCAAGGGCCAGTCCTGTGACTACTGCAGCTCTGGAATATGGGACTGACTTTCCCACCAACGTCAGCAAGCCACCCCAGGGCAGATTTCCCTCCCCTGCCATTGGTCTTACCTTCCAGTTCCAGCTCACATGGCTCTACTCAAGATAAGGTTTGCACACAGCCGAAGGGTGGGGGCTGGCGAGTGGGTGAGCCATGTGGGCGATGCAGCCTTGTGTTCCCGCGCAGCCTGGATTAATTGTTTTTTGGGAAGGTTCTTTGGGGGGGACATTTCTCTGCAGACCACCAACATTTTCTTGTGGCCCACCAGTGTTCCCTGGCCCACCGGTTGGCGACCACTGCACTGGATGATCCCATAACCACACTTATTCCCCTTCTTTTCTTGGAAATTTGTCCTCTTTAACATTGTTAACAACATTAGTTACAATGTTTATCTAATCCCCCCCCCAAAAAATAGGATTTACATTTAATATAAATAAACATTGTTGCAAATGTAATATTTGAGGAGAAAGGAACAAACTACCACCCAAGAAGAAGGCATGACACATGTCTCAGATATGAATTTGTTTCTAGAGTAGCTAAAAAAAAACCCCACCTGGCCATGTTATATAGATTCAGTAGATGCTTTTTCTTTGTTTTTTGAAAATAGAAATTTCTTTCTTTTTTTTAATAATGTTTATTGAAAGTTTCAAAAAAAAGAATATATTTTAAAAAGAGAGAAACATGTTCTCACATTTGTGCAATGTTTTCATAGTAGTGTACATTTCTACTAGCGTCAATTAAAGTCATTTATTAAAAGTAAATCTATAATTTATTTCTTAAATCCTTACTTTTTGTTATGTTATCATTACATTTATCATTACATTTATTTAATATTTATTTAATTATATTACTTTACATATATACATAGCTATATATACATTTATCCTTATTTCCATTTTCCCTTGTTGTTTGTTTAATCAGTTTCACTAGACATCTTTACTTCCTTTTTATACAACCATTTGTACCATATATTTCAAATTGTAAAAAACTAGAAAATAGAAATTTCTGTTGTTTCCCAAAACTATGGAATTTGCCGCATCCTCCATATATTTTAAAAATGATGCAATCCCTTTCAAATTTATTTTCTTAGTCATCCTTCGCTAAAGTATGACCATGTATCAACCTGTCACTTATGACTAGAATTAATCTCTTTTAATATTAATACTCTATCTGGTATTGCTTTCTCAATCCCTGGAAACAATTCTTGTTTTAGAATCTTAAGCAAAGAGCCAAATGATATAGATGGACTCCAATACATGGTGATAAATCATCTTGCTGTCACTGGCAATAAAAGCATGGTGAGTATTATATTAGTAATGTAAGACTGGGGCCTCTGTTTTCATAGTTCCTTTAATTCAATCAGCATTATAGTCTTTACCCATAGTGAAGTATGCCATATTTTGCACTGTTAACAACTTGGGAATATATTTTACTATCTAGATAGAAACCTGTCATAAGGAGTTTACGGTATAACTCAGAATGTTGGAATGGGACAACTTGCCACAGCCAATTTGCTATGGCCAACTTGCCATGGCCAATTCACCGCAGCTAACTCACCAGAGCCAATTCACCATAGGACAACTTGCTGCATAACAATTTAACAATTCAATTTAATTATTAAGATAAAATACGATTCTATTCCATCATTTCTTTGATATTAGTGTAGCTCTTGTCCCGCAGCAAGTTGTCCCATGGCAAATTGGCTATGGCAAATTGTCCTGTGGTGAATTGTCATAGAGCTCTCAGAATGTATCCTTTGGTATTATTAGTTTCATTAATAAAAACAAATTTCTGCTCCATAGAAAGAAACATGTGAATGTGACTGTAGTATAATATTTAGGGCTTAGTGTTGGGAAATTGGACTAGAAGATTTGATGCTGAAGTCTACACAGCCCTGGAAACTCATAAAATGATTTGAAACTAATTATGATCACTCATGACAAATCTATCAGATCTATGCATGTGATTAAACTGGAGGAGGGCATATTATCTTGAGATTCTAGAAGAGATATAAATATAATTAAATTAAATAAATAGATAAAGGTTACAATCTTATAGGCGGTTAGTGATCTTGCTCATGAGAGTGTTCTTATGTGATTCAATGTAACAAATCATCCATGTCTGATCATAAAATAATATTGATATTTTGAATGTAGGTGTTACATCTGCTTAGAGAATATATTGTTGCTTTGGACACGAAAGAGCCTCAAAGACCAGAATTTCACTTTCAAAAAATGCTGGTGATCACTAGACTGGTAAAACCCTATTAATCTTAATATTTAGTTTTGCCTATCATCTTAAATTTAATTTGTTTCTGTTTCTCATCTTGTTTCAAATCAAGATAATAGTGATGCAAAGAAAAGTCTGAGTTATAGCTACTTGTGCATTAGATATGTTCTAAAAGAAATAGCTCATAATCCGTGTTTCTATTTATATACTCTTTGTGTGTGTGTGTGTGTGTGTGCGCGCGCACAGCACATTAACTTTCTTGGAACTGTCTTATGTTTAGTCTGGAAAGAATCAAGATATCCTTCAGGAAGTGTATGACTTCATTAAAACTGCATGTAGTAAGCTCCTATCTACTGATGCACGTTTTGCAAATGAATTAGGATATCAGCTAATCCTTCAAGGAAAGTGGAAAGAAGCTTCTGCATGGTACAGAAAAGCCATAGATTTGGATGAAAATACCGTAGATTCTTTGACAGGTAGGCTACTACTATATAGATTTAGATATATATCTATTGGCCCTTCATATTTGAATCATATGTAATGCCTCTACTTTCTATTTTAAGAAGTAGTACTGAACATTTAGGTATGACTTGTTTTTCTTTAGCTGTTATTTGGAACCGTGAAAGCTTAGACATATTAGATAGTGTGAAAATGCTGTTCATACACAGGATATGCCAGGATAGTGGAAGACAGATTCATTCAAAGAGCAAAATTAGAAGACTTCCAGAGAAAAATGAAGCTGCTTGGTATCCTTTGGTTGAGAAGAGTGGGGAGGAGGGGAAGAGGAGAAAAGAGTCAAAATCAACAGATGAAAGAGCAACTGTCAAGTCTTTGTCTAAGATAGCTGAGCCAAAAAAAAACTTATGGAGAAAGGGGTAGTGGAACAAATAGCTCCAAAACTTGTTTAATAAATTCACTATAAATAAAAACTTGCATAATTTCATTTGTAAATATTTTGTTAATAAAAGTGGTTACTCTGCCATTTGATTTGTATGGATGGTTTATTGCCATTCTGAATATATTTGAACTTCTAACAGGAAAGATCCAAAGAGAGAAGAGATTGTAATTAAATTGAAATATGATAAGCAACTTCTCCTTAAAAGCTCCTCTTTTATGGTATCTTTGCATTAACTATGATAGATTGCTTATCTGCTTTATTACAATAACAAGATCATGACAGTTATTAAACATATATTTTATCATATATGTTCATTACAGGGATTATATGGTGCCAAGTGCTTGGAGGAAAGCTAGAAGAAGCTGAACAACAATTAGAGTTCCTGAAAGAAGTTCAACAGTCAATTGGAAAATCTTCAGTTAGAATACACTTTATTTTCTTTGATTACTTATTTTACTTATTTTCTTGGTAGGATCCCCATTAGTCACTCCTAGAATCACTTCCATTTGACACCATGCTGAAATAATGGTCATGAGAACAATTGGATGCCAATTAGCGATGGCTGGGTGATGCTATAGGATGCTTTCGTTATTAGCAAGGAATCTGTTGTACAGATTATGAATCTGCAATTAGTGCCCCTTCATGCACTAAATGATCCAAGTCCCGTGTTAGAGGATTCACACTGAGCTTAAATCACCTAATTTGAGTTTGTAAACTCCAGAAACATGGCTGTGAGATGAGTTTTTAAAAAACTACTGGATCATTTATAACTCCCTCCTAATTCAGACCATCTCTCCATATGGCAGACAGCAGTTCCTGCCTGTGTGGTGATGTTTTAGCTGTTTTCACGCTTCTAAAGTCTTACATGGAAAAGATCACATGTACAGTTACAGAATAATTCAATGTAACTCCATGTTACTGGTAAAATATGTGCTTGCCATGGCATATTAGGTTGCTGAAATAAGTTATGATAAAATGGAGTACTGGAGTGCCTTGAATGTCAGTATCCAGAATGGTCTGATTATACCAGGGCCTATTCTGATTTTCTTTATGGGAAATTTGCTTCTCCTTCAGTTTCTAAAGTGTTATGAGAAATGTAACCACTCATTGTATTTGACGATGAAAATATTCTCTGCTGTCAAATTGGCAGAGTGTCTACTATACTATAAAGAACATAATATTCCTACTATTACATAAATAATGCTTACAAATGTAATTTTGCAGAATTTATATCATTAATCGATATACTGATGTTATTTCATTGGAAAATACTACAGAATAAATGCGTATGCATAATTATGTAGGTGTAAAATAAGGATTTTTATCTGGTAAGAGCTGCAGATTTGCTTGTTCTCCCCATGCTGCTTATTTTGTTCAGAACAATCAGCTGGACCAGGAGAATCTTACATATTTTTCTCTCTGATCCTCTCCTTGCAACCTCTGGACACACTCTTCAAAGAAACCAGAGCCACTTCAGTGTGTCTCAAGACTCAATTGGGCCTTGGGGTATTTAGTTTAAGGATTATGACTAAAATCAGTTATTTAATGTATTTATCTATTCATTAAAGTAAACTCTACATCAAAACCACACAGAGTTGCTTAGTACAGGTAGTCCTCAATTTACAACAGTTCATTTAGTGTCATTCAGTTACACTGAAAAAAGTGACTTATGACCATTTTTCACAGTTACAATCTTTGTAGTATTCCCATGATCATGTGATCAAAATTCAGGCACTTGGCAACTGACTCATATTTATGATGGTTGCAGTGTCCCTGGGTCATGTGATCCCCTTTTGTGATCTTCTGAAAGCAAAGTCGATGGGAATCCAGATTCGTTTAACAATCAGGTTACTAACTGAACAACTGCAGTGATTCACAACAACTGTGGCAAGAAAGGTCGTAAAATGGGGCAAAATTCAGTTAAAGAATTCTCACTTAGCAACATAAACTTTGGGCTCAAATGTAGTCATAAAGCAAGGGCTACCTGTATTCACATGCAGCATTCAACATCCAACCAGCTAGAGAAAGATAAATAGAATTCATACATGAAAGAGAAGGAAACTATTCTGCACTCCTCCCTATTTACATTCTAGTTTATATATAATTTGCACTGAATTTCATGGATATTAACTTCATTTTTAAAACACTCTCTCTCTTTCAGGTTCTAGCTTATCTGCAGGCTGTTATTGCTTCAAGGAAAAATAAGACCGAACAGATTGCAGTTGCCTTGCTCAACGAAGCCGCAGAACTTCATTTTTCTGCTTTGCATGGTCTTCCTTTGAGTATTGAATATTACGAAAAGCTCAACCCCATGTTTTTAATTGAAATTGTGAAAGAA
This sequence comes from Bungarus multicinctus, assembly GCA_023653725.1. Taxonomy (NCBI): domain Eukaryota; kingdom Metazoa; phylum Chordata; class Lepidosauria; order Squamata; family Elapidae; genus Bungarus; species Bungarus multicinctus. The sequence continues at coordinate 7,224,718 of CM042840.1, read as the reverse complement.
TATTTGACCTTTTGTCCCAAACAGGTAGAACACTCCTTTCTTTCTTGCACTTTCCTAAGCAATACAGCATCTGGGAAGGAATGAGTAACTGTTAAGCCTGCCAAAAATTTAAATTGTCTTATCTCTCTACCCCATTCTCAATTACAGGTAGTCCTTAACTTACAACAGTTCATTTAGTGACTGCTCAAAGTTACATCACTGAAAAAAGTGACTTATGACCATTTTTCACACTTCGACCATTGCAACATCCCTATAGTCATGTGATCAAAATTTGGATGCTTGGCAATTGACTCATATTTATGACAGTTGCAGTGTCCTGGGGTCATGTGATCCACTTTTGTGACCTCCTGACAAGCAATCTGGGGAATCCAGATTCATTTAACCATGTTACTAACTTAATAACTGCAATGATTCCTTTAACAACTATGGCAAGAAAGGTTGTAAAACGAGGGAAACTCAACAAATGTCTCACTTAGCAACATAAATGTTGGGCTCAATTGTGATTTTAAGTCAAGGAATATCTGTACTGGCACTAATGATAAAGCTCTGGGTCCCATACGTCAAATAGTTTGTCAAAAATGAATAGAGAATAAAAGTTTAGAACATAACTGGAGACCATACCAAAGATAGTTATAACCACTTGTTCAGGAGTTATTCAAATTAACAGTGGCACTGAATAAGCAAGACTTATGTCTGGTCTGCAAGTTGTGGTTATTGTGGCATCCCTGCAATCATGTGATTGTGATTTCTGATATTGCTTGCCAGCTTCCCACAAGTAAAGTCATTGAGGAAGCTGGCAAGAATTTGGAAGCCATTTCCACTGCTTTGTTGCTCGCCTGCAGTCCATAGTGCCAACCGGCAGCACTCCCTGCACCATGACACTGCCAGTACACCAAAAGGCCTGCTTTCCTGGGACTCCATTCTCTACCTGCTTAACAAGTCCTCTGGTTACAATGGCAATAGGAACTACAGAACTTCTTTACAACTGTATCGATTTGAGATGGAAATTCTGGTCTCAATTGCTATCATAACCAAAAACTAGCTGTATGTGAATGTTTTTCTCTCTAGTTCAATGTTTTTCAGCCTGGCAGTTGCAACATGTTTGGCAAGCATTATCCTTAAATAAAATACAATAGGTTTTTTAAAATTGTAGACATAGTTTGCTACTTAACATAATACAATATTTTTTTTTGTCAAGCGATTATAAGATAACAGGTATAAGTATAATATATTTATGAATACATGAAATAGATACATATAACAAAAATAAAAAGAAACAATGGAACAGGGACGGTAAGCACGTTGGTGCACTTATGCATGCCCCTACAGATCTCTTGGGAAAGGGGTGAGGTCAATAGTAGACAGTCTAAGGTTAAAGTTTTTGGGGTTTGGGGAAGAAACCACAGAGTCAGGTAGAGTATTCCAGACATTGACTACTCTGTTGCTGAAGTCGTATTTCCTACAATCAAGTTTGGTGTGGTTTATCTTGAGTTTGTATCTATTATGTGCTCTTGTATTGTTATGGTTGAAACTGAAGTATTCATTGACAGGTAGGAATTGCAATATATAATTTTATATATTATACTTAGATCAGACCGAAGGTGGCATAGTTCTAGATTTTCTAGGTCTAGAATTTCAAGTCTGGTGGCATAAGGTATTCTGCACTACTAGAGGAGTGGAGAACTCTTCTTGTGAAATATTTCTGGATTTTCTCAATTGTATTAATATCAGATACGTAATGCGGGTTCCAGATTGATTAGCTGTATTCGAGTATTGGTCTATTAAATGTTTTGTATGCTCTAGTTAATAGTGTGATATTATCAGAGAAAAAGCTACATAGGATTAGGTTAACAACTCTTAATGCCTTTTTGGCTATGTAGTTACAGTGGGCTCTAGCACTTAGATCATTAGAGATGAGTACTCCAAGGTCCTTGATAGAGTTTGGATCATCAACAGGTCTTGACTATTCAGCCTGTATTTTATTTTCTGATTTTCTTTGCCAATATGTAAGACAGAGCATTTATTTGTTGAGATTTGAAGTTGCCATTTGTTTGACCATTCTGATACATAGTCGAGGTCTTTTTGAAGGGTAGCAGTATTGTCGGTGATATTGAATAACTTTACATCATCAGTGAAGAGAATGCAGTTGCTCTTGATATGATCATGAGGTCATTTATGTAGAATATGAAGAGAGTTGGTCCTAGAACTCTGCTTTGGGGGACAGATACAGAATTTGATAGGATGCTCCCAATTCTGACCATTTATTGTCTCTTCATTGATGATGTAAAGTTATTCAATATCACCGACAATACTGCTACCCTTCAAAAAGACCTCGACTATGTATCAGAATGGTCAAACAAATGACAGGAATGCTTCTATCCTGTTATGAAGGTGTCTAGAGCAGTGGTGGAATTCAAAAATTTTTACTACCGGTTCTGTGGGCATGGCTTATTTGGTGGTCATGGCTTGGTGGCTGCCACAAAGGGGGACAATGTATTTTCCAAAGAAGCAGAATGCAAACAAGAAGCAATGGATGGAAACTGAACAGAGAGAAGCAACCTAAAACTAAGAAGAAATTTCCTGACAGTGTGAACAATTAACCAGTGTAACTGAATGTCTCCAGAAATTCTGGGTGCTCAATCATTGGAAGTTTTTAAGAAAAGACTGGACAGCCATTTCTCAGAAATGGTATAGGGTTCACCCCAAGGTCCCTTCTAAGTATTATTCTGACACCTTTCCCAGGATTTCTACTCAGAGTTTGGCATCCTCAATTTTCTTGCCTGAAATGTGGGTTGGACTAGAAGACCTCCAAGGTCCCTTTTCAACTCTTGTTAAACACATGTGTATTTTATGCTCTGGACTATTGACATTGAATGCATGTAAACTCTGAAAAATATGTGGTAGCCCTGGGCAAAAGAAAGGCAGAAAAATCACTTTATGTGTAGGGACAGTGTAAAATATTAACACATGATAAATAATGGAACAATTAAAAATAATAGCACAGAGTTTTACCTCTCTCTCTCTCTCTTCCTATTCTTTCTTTCTTTCTCTCTCTCTCTCTCTCTTTTTCTTTCTTTCTTTCTTTCTTTCTTTCTTTCTTTCTTTCTTTCTTTCTTTCTTTCTTTCTTTCTTTCTTTCTTTCTTTCTTTCTTTCTTTCTTTCTTTCTTTCTTTCTTTCCTTCCTTCCTTCCTTCCTTTTCTTCCTTCCTTCCTCTCTCTCTCATACACACACACACACACACACACACATACTCACACAGCACTTAACAGACAAGCATTTTGGAAGCAGCTCCTTTAAATTTCTCCAAGGCTGGAGTGGATTCTTCCCCCCTCTCTGTCAGACCGCACTCCTTCTCACTCCAGACATTTTAGCTTACAAGGGGAAAGCAATACTTGCAGCGTTCATAGGGAATCCTTGGAGAAGTTTTTAAAGGACCTGCTATTTTCAAAATGCATTTCTTTATGTTGCAAAAGTGCTCCAAAGCTCGATTCACCCCCACCCCCTCTGTCAGACCGCACTTCTTCTCACTCAAGCACTTTAATTCACATGGGGAAAGCAATACTTGCAGCGTCCAAGCCTTTCTTCCCTTCCCCCAGGGAGAAAGAGGACATGGAGAATGGAAAGCTAGGAGAGCAATCACAAGTGAGCAACCAGGCGACCAGGTTGGGGGCGTGGCCAGCCAGGAGTTGCCACCAGTTTGGTGACCCATGCAAAATAACCGCTATCAGTTCGCCCGAGTAGGTGAGAACTGGTTGAATAGCACCTCTGGTCTAGAGATACCATAAGATTTTAGTTTTAGGAGTAGTTTGTCGTGTACCACTGAATCAAAGGCTTTACAGAAGTCTATGTAGATTGTGACTATTGCTTTGCCCTGATCGAGTTGTGTAGTCCATATGTTTTTGCAACGTAAGAGTTGCAGATTACAGGATATTTTTTTCCTGAAATCATATTGTTTATTAGAGAGTAGGTTGTTCGTTTCTAAGTGGAGGATGATGGATTGGTTAATAATTGATTCCATGACTTTATAGGTGACGCAGCATAAAGAGATTGGTCTGTAATTTTCAACTAGGCTGGGTGTCCCTTTTTGAAGATGGGGATGACCGTGGCTTGTGACCATAGTTTTGGCAAGGAGCTGGTCCTGAAAGATTTTTCAAAGATTATGCTTAGAGGTTTGGCTATGGCAGTGGATAGCTTTTTTAAGAAGTAGGCACGTATTCCGTCTGGTCCAATAGATAGAGATGGTTTTAGATTGCTTTCAACATTGTCTTCTGTAAAATTGATGTGTATTAGATCATTGTAGTTTTCTGTGATTCAACTAGGAAATACTGAGCATGATCCATTGCTGTTTACAAATACTGAGCCAAAGAACGTGTTAAAGAGGTTGGCTTTAATGCTGTCATTGTTGCAGTCTTTACCATTAGGTCCTTTCAAGGGTGGGATAATGTTTTCACTCAAAAAGACATCATCTATGTCTTAATTCCTGTAAATACTACTGTACTATTATCATTTATAAATGCTATCCACATATTTTGAGAATAGCCAACAAATAAATTATTTCACTTCACATGTTACAGTTCTGGAAAATGTGTATTTTCATTTTTTACTCTTATAGCCTCGGTTACCTGGCCAAGTTTTATCTCCCCTTCTAAAGCAAGTGACAATAATTTTAAATCCACTGGTAAAATCAGCTCCTGGAATAATAGATTCTCTTTTCCTCATGTCTCAAGTTAAATATTTATCAGGTAAGTTTTGATCAAATTGCTTGCCCAAATAAAAATAATATTCACAGATTTTAGATTATAATTTATAGTTGGTTATTTTGATAAATTCAGTATAGTTTGGTCACTAAAAAGTTTGAAGGAGCCTGTTTTTTATAAGTATTATTTTCTTTCACAACACTTTTTATGATTAGTTATCCTGAATTTTTTCTGTCTTCATTCTTTAAACAAATTTTAAAATAGGTTCTTTCCGACATATACATCTATGCCCCCAAAACTTTCAGGTTTCTCATAATGAGCTTTGCATCTGATCCTATGTGCACTAGTATATCACAATTTAGCTACTTCCAGACACAGTCTTAGATTATGGGAGCTAAAATTGGAGCTATCTAAAAGATAGCATTGGAAAATATTGGTTTACATATTAAATAGAAGTGAGACCAGTCTTTGGGTAGTAATGTCTGCTATTGAGGAGGTAATTCCTACAATTCAAATATATTTTATAAACAGAGCTACATTTTCAGTCAAGCCTTTTAAGGCCATAGCTTAATTAATTTTTCCTTACAAATTGGGAATAACTGTTTCAGTGGTAGACAAGAATATGCACAGGTGGCGGATATCTATAGCTCGGGTGGAGGATGAGGTTAGAGATTTGTTCCACAAGCTCCGATAATGAACCTGCATCCTCAGACGAGGGTATATTCTGAGAATCAGTGTTGGTTGTAAGAAGTTGATTATACCATCCTGAAATTATTGCTTCCTCCTTAGTTTAACTCTTATTTGGACAGGAAATAAAAAGTGAGTGAGATATGTTAGCCTAACTTTATAAAATGTTGACAATATAGTAACCAATACTCTTGTGATGACCCGGGGCAACACAGTCAAATAAGAGTCCCTTTATTAACCAGTGTCCAGGTTACCTTGGCTAGAGAAAAACTCTCCAAGGAACAGCCTTTAACTGTAGAAAATTCAGTCCAAAACAAGGTATATACAAACTGTAACTAAAAATCCAAACAAACCAAGCTGAAGTAATTAACTTGACAGGGCCGGAGGGGGAATTTCAGACTTGAAGGCACAGTAAAACTCACACAGTTGGGAAGACGCCAGGAACACAGATAAGCCACGACACCAGATAAATTCACGTTTGCTCCCATCAACTTGCTGTTTGCAGCTTCCTCCTTTATACACTGTGTTTCCAACTGCAGCTAATGAAAGGAATCAGGACCCTTTCCTCCCCCATAAGCCACGCAACTCACGTTGCTCCTTTTTCCCTCCCTCCCTGCGTGCCCTAGGGTGAAGAGGGGGTGGGCCTGGGTCTTCCTCTGAATTCCCTCTTCCTTGCTCTACCTCTCTCCTACTCTGCCCAGCCAGACTTTGCCCTTCCCCAATTTCTCCCACAGCCAACGGAGCCACTCTCCCACTCTCTGTCAGTCAGTTGTTCAGCTTCCCCCTCCGAGTCAGATTCTGACAGGGGAATGACAACTCTTATCCAAAGCTGAAATTGGAAATTTAAATATGCAAAATTATCAGTTTTTAATGGTTAAAAACTAGAAAATAAATTATTTTTTACTTCCTTCTAATATAACCATTAAGATGTATAGGTTCGATTTAGCAACCACTTTGTGAGTTCAAAACAGCCAGAATTTTAAGAATAAGAAGATCATGTAGAACAACACTAATGCAGAGCTGTTTTGCAGGAGAACTTGAAACCGCTCAGGGTACACTGCAACGTTGTCTAGAGCTAGACCCAACATTAACAGATGCCAATCTTCTTATGGCCCAGATTCACCTTTCCCAAGGCAACATCAAAGAATGTGCCCATTCACTTGAAATAGGGGTTAGCTACAATTTTCAGGTGAGACTGAACCACAATAAAATAATTTAAATATGTGTATTGCTTATTGATCTTCTTAAGACTTAAAAAAATTCACAGTAATTTTATTTTGAGATTTGCATACATTCAAAGAAGAGGACAGGAAATTAGTAGGACAAAGTTTGCTTCCCCAGTGTAGCCTAAAATTGCCATTTTAATCATTTCATGTTTATGGAGAACCCTGATATACATACATACATACATACAACAAATTTATATAGCTGCCCAACTCAACATAAGTGAAATTGGGCAGCTTACAAAATGTAAGAAATCGCCAGTATAATAAAATTCATTAAACTAAAAACAACCCACTTGCCAATGAAATTTGACATTGACATTAAATCCCAGTTTCAGTTTCCCATCCCCTTTTTTAATGTTTGATTCATAGTAATTTGAAATTCTATTTCAACCCTTCCCTATCCAACATTTGCTGTTGAAACATCACTTAAATATACGGGGCTTCCATGCTGAGAATTCTTCCTCCAATGGTTTTAGTGGAGCAGCATTAATTATAGATTGTCATTTTCCACTTAGCCTCTGCTCTAAGCATAGTATAATTCATTTAATTTGTTAACATAAAATTGCAAAATAAAACTGGATATCATTTTAAAGAACCTAATAAAACCAGTGTTTACAAAATATCACCATGGGTTTTTGAGAGTTGAAGTCCGTAAGTCATAAAGGGCCATAGTTCCCCACTCCTATTCTAAAGCATTTTAAATTTAGTATTGTATTTGTGTCAACTTCTAATATTTTTTTCCAGCTTCGTGATTCTCCACTGTACCACTTCATCAAGGCTAGAGCACTGAATAAAGCTGGGGAGTATCCTGAAGCAATTAAAGTCTTAAAAATGCTTATCAATATACCTCAAATGAAAGGGGATGCTAAGAAAGGCCAGGGGCCCTTTGTCACAATGAGTGAGCAGGTCTCCATTTACCTGGAACTTGCTGAAGCTCTTCGACTCAATGGGGAGTTGGTAAGAAATCAAAATTCTTTGCCAGATACGGAACATATTTGCAAAAATGTAAAACAATGCCACTCTTCTTTATTTATTTGTTAAATATAGGGTTTTAATGAAAAAAACAATTTGTTAATATCTAATGGCTTTACTTTGTTATTTGAGTACTTTGATAAATATTCTATGAATGCATCAGTTTTCAATTTCAAAGTGAGAAACATCAATATAACCCTATAAACAAAAGGTTTTTGGGAAGGGGTCCTGAGAGAAAAACATTTAAGAAGCGCAGATCTACACAATCAAAAAGAATTTTAAAACCAGATCAAAAATTTATTAGCTAATATTGATATTAATATTCAGATGTTTTTAAAATACTTCGGAGAGGGGCTTTTATTTAGTTGACTTGTTCCAAGCGTTGGGGATTGCATTATTTGGACCTATTGATTTATGGACCATTTTAATTTAGGCTGTATAAAAATTGAAACATGTTCCTCACAGTTAAAAACCATTACTAACTAATTTTATGCCTGGTGTATTACCGTATTTAAGCAATAACCTTCATCTTTATGCTTGTCTATTAAGTTAGCAGTAGCTGATATCTGCTGAGAACAAAACAGGACCTTCTCAGTACTAGCTCTCAAGCTTTGCCAAGATGGGACTACAATTTACTTGAATGTACATTATGGTCCAGTGAAGGCAAAATTATCAATTAAATCATTTAAGAAGGCCAGTTGCTGGCTTCTCCAAAGTAATCAGGAACAATTTCAACTGGTTTAAGGTGCAAGCAACTGTTACAAATACGGTGGTGCTTCTTGAAACCTTGAAGAGGAACACCGCACCAGCTGGAACTTCAAAAACTGGTCATAGCTGCCACTCATTCAATGCCATTACAAGTTAGAATGGTTGCTGAGAGAGTGGTTGTTAAACAAGGAACACCTATATGCAAGAACTATCATTTAGTTTGTTGATTTTTTTAGGTCCAAAAATTAAAGTAATATTTGGGAGCAGCTCAGATGCTGCCCTGATTAAGAAATGGGAGGAGGTACAGCACAATCAGACTTGTAAGATTTTGTTATCGCAATCTCGATAGAAATAGTTATAGCCTTTCTATAAAGTTTATATCCTGATCTGGTCAGGTGAAGCTGACAATTTGTTTTCTGCTTTGTATTGTGATAAAGGGTAACAATTGTAAAAAAAGGCAATAATAAAAAGGAAAATCTCTTTAATTAAACTCTTCAATTTGATTTTTGGCACCAACCATTTTTTAGCCTCAGCTGTATCTGTGTTATGAAAATATACTGGTATTCTTTTTAGATGTTATATAAAAGTTATTGGAGCACATATATGGACATTAAATTTTCTAAAACTGGTAAATAATATGTAAATAATTTTACCTGTAATACTTACATAATCATTAAAGTTTATAGTTTTGTTTTCACATGCATTTTTACATTCCAGCATGAAGCTACCAAGATTATGCAAGATGCCATTAATGAATTTAGTGGGACCTCCGAAGAAATCCGTGTCACGGTTGCTAATGTAGATTTGGCTCTCAGTAAAGGAGAAGTGGATTTAGCTTTAACAATGCTGAGGAATATCACTCCCAACCAGCCATATTACACTGAAGTTAAGGAAAAGATGGCTCAGATATACCTTCTGATCCGAAAAGATAAAAGATTATATATTGGATGCTATTGGTAATTTTTTTTTTGCCTCAAATTAATGTTGTCTTTTTTTTTTTTGCAACCCTTCATTTTCAGATTTGACTTTAGAGATAGAGAAGAACATGAAAAATTAGAGCAAACATGAAAATTACAAGTTCTGAATAATACAGTCTGAACATATAATACTGACTTTAGCCTGAAGGCTGAGAAGTATTCTATTTCCACATTCTTGTTATGCCCTAGCTCAGATGACGCCCCTTCTTTAAGAAACAGCAACATGATTGCTTATGAATTTAATTGAGCTGTTGGATGCAAAGGTGCTAAGTCACTATTTTAATTAAGCTCTTATCAGAGAGCAGCACTTCAACTTTCCTTCTCTCAGCGAGTGAGCAGGATTTTCTGGTATGTGTCTGTATACACATACAGTACATACAATGGTTAAATCAACTTTCCAACCTCTAGCTCTCTAGATATGTCAGTTAGACAATATAGTTGATGCAACATGAACATTTTCTGAGGATAGAGTATGGTTGTATTCTAAGAGAGAAGGTTCAGAGAGAAGAACAAAGTTGTCCAGGGGATAGTATACTCCTTTTTAAAATGAGAAGACTTGGCCTTCCCTTTCTTCTCATGTTTACAATAAAAGTGCTGTCTCAGATATGACAGAATTTTCATGTTTCCCTATGAATGTCTGAGGGTGTTCCCATTCCCTAATATGGTTATACAGGTATTTATTGTATTTGCGCATTATAGTTATCATTTGCTGAACATTAATAGTGTATCCATTCATATTGCGGTGCAGGTGTCTATGGAGGCTGTGGTTATTCTAAGGATGCTTTTTCCAAAAAGCAATTGGACTTCTTTATTTTTTGGGTGAGAAGTGAAACATTTACAAAGAAAAACAAAAGAAGTCCAGTTGCCTTTTGGGGGAAAAACACCTTTGGGAGCTAGTCAAATAAAATGTGCTAATCTAAAAGTTATTTTTTTACTTTTTGCTCATGAAAACTTAAAAGTGTGCCCTATATTTTTAATTTTTTTCTTGTAATTTAAATACTATCCTTTTACCTAGTGAATTGTGTGAAAATTTGCCAAGTCCTCATACTAGTCTTCTCCTGGGTGATGCTTACATGAATATTCAAGAGGTTAGTTGAAAATGATTTCTGATTATTGATTCTCTCGCACTGTCTCTCCCCCCCTTCTCTCCTTCCATCATGTGTATGTATAAAAATAAATATATAAATATTAATGCTCTGACTATTCCAAGCAGCTTGACAGATCAGGATTTTGAAGGCAGATTACCCTTATACATTTGCTGCCTAAAACAGATGAAGTGATCCAACTTCACAGTGTTTTTCTTCTTAAACTCTCTACAACCTCAGCCGCATCCCCCCCAAATCTATGCATTTCACAATACTTCTTCATCCCTATGGAGGCAATCTTTTTCTTGGATTTCTTCACTCCCCCTCCCTTAAGATTTCTCCACAGATCCTCACAATATCATTTCTGCTCTTACAGAATTCATCTGCTCAGCAATTCTTTCAATCATCCATCCAGCTAGCTAGCTAGCTAGCTTGAAAGAAGTGCTGTTACGTTTATAGTAGAAACATGGTTAATGTACATAGGGGAGGAAGGCAAAATTAAGTTCCCATTCTGGTTTGTTTGTTTGGAAAGGGAAGGGAAGCTGGTAGCAAGGGGATGTTTTGTTGGATCTGTACTGACTTGTGCAATGGGATTAAGTGCAGGTACAATAATTTGACAACTAACCAGAGAATAGCACAGTATTCCTTGACCACTGAAATTAATATACAATAGCATAGTGCTATACTAATCAAGATAGGGCTAGGTTTCCGCTATCTGTACATTAACAGAAGGCATTAAACCCTGTATCAGTAGAGTTTAAACAACAAATAAGTGGGACAATGAAAAATTATCTTTAACATGAGTGTGCGTGTGTAGAGTCCAGAAAAACAAACACCGAATGAAGCTGAGGTCAGGGGATTCCAAAACTATTATGATTACACACAAAAAAATAACTGCAATGTTACTTTCATTGTTTTAGCCTGAAAAAGCTTTAGAGGTCTATGAAGCAGCTCAGAAGAAGAATCCCCTGGACGCAACAGTAGCACGGAAAATTGGGCAAGCTTACGTGTACACTCACCAATATAACAAGGTTCAGAAACGCTTTTTTTTAAATTCAACATCATTCAGAACAGAGCCAAGGAAATATACAGCCTGCTATCTTCCTTTAATCTGCCTAATGAACTGAGTATGTACTTGAGTGCATTGTCAAAACCAGGATCTGGGATTAGCCTGCTTAGTTCCTAAAATACTGGGTTAAAGTAGAATTAGATACAAAAGGCTGTGTAACCCAGGTCATTTAGGGAAGAAAAAAACCTTCTCAGTGTTACATGACTTACTGGTGTGGTGAGAAATTTTGAAGTACAGGAGTTTCATAATAGCCCTGTATGCAAGAAAAATATGTAGGCACATCGTAAAATATTTCTATGATCTTTGTAGAGTTGCTATCTTGCTTTTATTATATTAATTAGAATATTCACATAAAACTGAATATTCCAACTATAAAAACCACATAACAATCCTATGTATATTTATCAGGGAAATTCCACTACACTTGGGCAATCTATAAATACATATTTATTTTTAATCCAAAGCCTTCCCTTAGCTAAAACACAATCTTTTCATTAATTATTGGAAATGCAGTATTGCAAAGATGCATTGTTATTTAAAATGTTATCATGAGGTAGAAAGGCCCTCTGAAACAAAGCATCCAGCTTTTGCTTTATTATTTCTCTTGTATTTCCTATTATTCTTTCACAAATTTTTTAAAAAAGCTTTGGTTCCAATCAAGTTTTTTAAGGCCATTCATTTTCCAGGGCAAATTATGCTGACACTTTTGTACTGAAAAAAACAACAACACCATAGTCTTGTTTGGTTTCCTTCCTTTTCTAGCTCATTAAATTGACAGAGGTACAGCTTATTATTTAGATTGCCTTCCTAATCCAAATAAATTTGGAGACATGACTTGCTCAACATTATTGAGATTTAAAAAGACTAGCAAAACCTGATTATTTCAGCTGATCTTAGAAGGAAATGTGAACATTTCATTATCTTTGGCATAGGTTTTTGCATAGGCATAGGATTATGTAATGCTATTTATTCATTTGGGGGGGATCTGTGTTGGATTGGGGATTTTTTCCTGTTGGTTACATTTTTGAGTACATTTGGTAGGATTGTAAGCCAAGCAGAATCAGTTGATGTTTGCAACTGTATAAGCCTATTAAAATTAATTAATTAAATGCACGGGTAAAAACAAATATATGAACCAAATTCTGTTACTATTCTCTTTACTATATGGGAGTGGATTTAATTCAGCTGTGAAGTCATACAGCCTATTGAGAGCAGCAAATTTGATGATGATATGGTTTACTTATCCAGCTTAGATCTCTAAGATTTGCCAATCTCATAGAAGCATGTTTTTCATTCATAGCCAAATCTCTGAGACTATATTATCAATATACATCAAATTGTTTCAGGCTATTAATTACTATGAAGTTGCTCTCAAGATGAGTGAACAGGACTTTTTGTGTCATGATCTTGCTGATCTCCTATTAAAACTCAAAAAATTTGGCAAAGCTGAGAAAGTTCTGAGTCAAGCACTAGATCATGATCCAGGTAACTTTTTTTTTCTTTTCTTAGAATCTTCGGTTGGAGTTTTTATCTTCAGCTGGAGTTGGATATAAGGCAAAAACATGCTCGTCATCTACATATCACAATATTTGTATATAATACCTCATTTCCCTAATTATTATGACTGTTTGTCTTATCACATCTCTCTGCCTTATCTATAGTTAAAACTTACATATACAGTAATTGAAACTAGAGAAGAGCTGCAAAGATGATTAGGGGACTGGAGGCTAAAGTAATGGATGGAAACTATTCAAAAAGAGAACAACCTAGAAATAAGAAATTTCCTGACAGTCAGAACAATTAACCAGTGGAACAACTTGCTTTCAGAAGTTGTGGGCGCTCTAACGCTTTTATTTATTTATTTACTTATTTATTTATTTATTTCTATTTGTCAATTGCTTACAAGATAATAGGTATAAGTAAAAACATAGTTATGAATACATGGATACATATAAGAAAAATAAAAAAGAAACAATAGGACAGGGACGATAGGCACATTGGTGCGCTTATGCACGCCCATTACAGACCTCTTAGGAAAGGGGTGAGGTCAATAGTAGACAGTCTAAGGTTAAACCTTTTGGGGTTTGGGGAAGAAACCTCAGAGTCAGGTAGAATATTCCAGACATTGACCACTTTGTTGTTGAAGTCGTATTTCCTGCAATCAAGTTTGGTGCGATTAACCTTGAGTTTGTATCTATTGTTTGCTCTTGTGCGGTTGTGGTTGAAACTGAAGTATTCATTGACAGGTAGGACATTGCAATGTATGATTTTATATACCATACTTAGATCGAATCGAAGACTGTATAGTTCTAGGTTTTCTAGGTCTAGAATTTCAAGTCTGGTGGCATAAGATATTCTGCAACGAGTAGAGGAGTAGAGAACTCTTCTTGTGAAATATTTCTGGACTTTCTCAACTGTGTTAATATCAGATACGTAATGCGGGTTCTAGACTGATGAGCTGTATTCGAGTATTGGTCTAGCAAATGTTTTGTATGCTCTAGTTATTATTGTGATATTACCAGAGAAAAAGTTACATAAGATTAGGTTAACAACTCTTAACACCTTTTTGGCTATGTAGTTACATTGGGCTCTAGCACTTAACACTGGGAGGTTTTTAAGAAGAAATTGGACAGCATTTGTCTGAACTGGTGTAGGGTTTCATACTTGAGCAGGAGGTTGGACTAGAATGGGCGTTGGTAGAAGTTACCGTGAATGCCCTTTCTATCTATGCTGCAAGAGAGCCCAGGATGGATAGACTCCTTCTTATGACGTCATTTAGCTGAGTCTGTACTAAAATATAAAAGCCAGCCCCCGGAAGAAACCCCAGCTTTGGCGAAGATACTTGACAGATTGAAAGGTATCTCTGAAAGCAAAAAAAAGAAAACAGAAATATGTCTTACCCCCTTCGGACGAATCAAGAGAGGGGCTGGGCTCTCTTGCAGCATTGATAGAAAGGGCGTTCACGGTAACTTCTACCAACGCCCATTCTCCTCCATGCTGCAGCGAGAGCCCAGGATGGGACATACTAAAGCTTGCATGTCCACAGGCGGGTCCTTGTCCGGCTTATCACCCCGACTGTGGAACCACTCGTTGAAGCACCCGTCTGCCGAAGGCTGCAGTCGCCGAGGCAAAGGCATCCAGACGGTAGTGTTTGATGAAAAGAGACGGGGATGTCCAAGTTGCTGCATGACAAATCTCCTCCAAGGATGCTTGGGTCGCCCAGGCAGCAGAAGTGGCCGCGCTTCTGGTAGAGTGCGCCATCAGACCTCGGGGTACTGGAAGGCCGCAGTTTTGTAGACCTGCTCAATGGAAGTCCTGACCCACCTGACCCACCTACCCCAAGTGAGAAGGGGAAAAGGAAACAAACATGTCTTCTGACTTCCTGAGGGAGGAAGTGCGCTTAATGTATATTCTAAGAGCCCTTCTTACGTCTAGCGTATGCCACTGCCGCTCTAAGTCATGGTGCGGGAGGGGACAGAAGTCAGGCAACACAATGTCCTGGGACCTGTGAAACTAGGAGATCACCTTTGGAATAAATGAGGGGTCCAAACGGAGAACAATCCTATCATTGTGAAAGGAACAAAGGTCCTGTCTAATGGAAAGAGCAGCAAGCTCAGAAACCCATCTGGCTGAAGTGATGGAAACTAGGAACACTACCTTCAGGCTTAGGAAACGGAGAGACACTGTTCTAAGGGGTTCAAAGGGGATTAAGGACCACATGAAGATCCCAGGAAGGATACCTGTGAACCACCAGTGGGTGCAGGTTTGAAGCCCCTTTCAAAAACCTCCTGACTACAGGGTGATGTGATAAGGAAGGGAGCGAACCCCATGAAAGAACAGAGGAGGGGGCCGCTATCTGTCTGCATAGAGAGTTGGGGACCAAACCTTTCTCCAGACCATCCTGAAGGAATCTAAGAATTCTGCCAACTGGGCTGAAGCGGGAGAGAGACCCTGCTGCTTCTGCTGCTTTCCTTGCATGAAGCCAAAAGTCTTTCTCTCTCTCTCTCTCTCTCTCCCTCTCTCTCTCTCTCTCTCTCTCTCTCTCTCTCTCTCCCCCTGAGCATGGAGCTGGAGATGGTATCCTGCAATCCAAAATAAAGAATCTGGGATCAATAGGAAAAGAGGGTGGAGAATTTTCCTGCAGCCTTTTTTGGGGATTTTCCCAAGGTCTCTGGTCCGCGGATTTAAAATTATGAGTTTGGTTGTTCCTGAGGTCCAAAAAGTTGGCGACCCCTGGACTAGAAGACCTTTAAAGTTCCTTCCAGCTCTTATTCTGAGGAAATTTCTGAGGAAAACTGCATGGCAGAATTCTATATCTAATTGTTCAGAAAATATATACAAATCAACAATTATTTCTGTTTAACTTACAGTTGATGATCTGCCTTCAATGATGAAAGATGTGAAAAATCTAATATTACTAGCAAAGATTTATGAAACAACTAAAAGAGGAGAAGTTATTCTGGAAACCTTGACAAAGGTAAAATATCAATAACATATAAACCACAAATCAGAAAAATTATTTAAAAGTAAATTCCAGTATACAAGAAAGAAATACATACTTGTGTTTTTCAAATAAGTCACAGTTTGAAATCAAGTAGCAACGTAATTTTTGCATCACAATAAGCTTATGATATAACCTACTCTTTCAGACAGAGAAGGTAAACATTGAAAGCAACAAGTTCAATATTCATCTTTCTTAATTTGTTCTCAACCAATAGAAGGGTTGACAGTTATCAAAACAGGAACAGATGTAAACTGCCATGCCTTTACAAAATAGCCCTCAATATCGAAACAATGGAAGGAAGCAATATTTGTCAAAATAAGCACCTATATTTCGTTGTCTCCTTTGAAAGTAGGGGATTTATTTAAATTCTTGTAACCTTAGCATTCTTTCTAAGAAAAATTACTGATTAAAGAATTTAGGGTTTTTAATCCTTGAATTAACTGTTTCTGGTCTGATCTCTAAAGCAAAGCCAAAGTACATGCAAAATTAAGAGATATAATGAGAAATGGTTTGTTCAAAATGTATGCATAGAAAAAAGAATCCCTAACAACTTGATTGAACCATCAACTTTTTGGGATTGGACAGCCATTTGCCTGGAAAGTTATCAGGTCTTCTGCTTGGGCAAGGGATGGACTAAAAGATTGCCACTGTCCCTTCCAATTCTATTATTCTGTTATACTTATTAGACTTATGTCTTAGGAAATCAAATCAATGTACATTATACTATAATTTGACTCGCAATTTTATCTCTCCACAATGATCATATGTGGTGTTTATTTGTGTGGTCCTGTATCTCACCACAGTGACTTTGGATTGTTAAGACAGTTAAAAACCAGAACCAAGAATAAAAATAACATATATAACTTCAGCCAAGATTTTAAAAAACAAACAAGAATTCATTTAGTTATCCAGACTCTAACTGACAATGTGAACCTCAAGTCCAGGAACACAACCATTTCTTCAGTGCCTTTCAAGAGCCCATGCCCCTCAGGGACCAGGGCCAATCTGATCTTTGGGGAAAGGACATTCTAAGAGAGGCTTTAAGACAGAAAAGGCTTTCCTCCTGGATCTCTCCCCCAACTACCAGTCTTTAATATGTCTTTTTCTACCACAAATAGAAACAATTGATGAGAGGTGGTACCACAAATAATCCAGTCCTATAGCATGAAGGGCTTTATAGATGATTGCCAGCTTGTTGAAGTGCACCCACAAGCACAGTGAATGCAGCTTGCAGAGCAGAAATGCATACACATTATTCATAACTCTCATTTTTGCACCCACTGCAACTTCTTCAAGGGCAGCCTATATAAAATGATTTGCAATAGCCCACTAAGGTCTGAGAGCAGAGCCTCCTGATCCAGCAAAGGGCATAACTGGCATACAGCACAGAGCAGTGCAAAAGCCTGCCAGGCAGAGCTGTCACCTGATCTTTGAAATAGATTCTATTAAAGTAAGTGGCCCAAAGGCACTCAACTTGTCCACTGATTTCAGTCCAATAATCAAACCACACAACAGACTTTAAAGCAATTGCTAATTTTCATCCTAACCTTATGATAAAATGGTAAGAGAAGAAACCAGTACGCTGCCTTAAGATCCTCAAAGGAAAATAGGAATTTAAATCTAAATATCTCACTAATAAGTAATTGTCTCAATTACATATTCATCAGGTGCTAGCTTACATGTAGCCTCAATTGCTATAATTTTATGCATTTGTCCTGTTGAAGGCTTATGATACTCAGCAAAGAATATTAAAGAGAGTTCGTGTAGAGCAGCCTGAGTTGATCCCTCCTCAAAAACAAATGCTACTAACAATATGTGTGCAGTTTGCCAAATTCCATCGATCAGAAAAGGAATATGAAAAGGCTGTGAAATACTACTCAGAGGCCCTGGCCTCCGTACCAACTGATAATAAGGTAACCAACTCTTCACTTGAAAGGGAAACCACCTAAACTGTCCAGTTCTGGGGCTTCTTGCAAAAAATGCTGGGTCAGATCCAGTAGCGCATTTTTACATTCTTAAACAGCAATATGTATTTCAGATGATTTATTATAAATTTGTTTTGCTTTACTGTTGTGAGGATAAAAATTTACCCATTCGAAATAAGTGGCAAAGAGCATGACTACAGTACTATTCTTAGAAAAAAGGCAAATTATGTAAGTGAATATAGTATATTTTATGTTAACGATGCCAAGACAAATTGGCATCTGGATGGTAACAAAAAACTGTTACAAGCATGAATTACAGGAAATTAAAGCACAATCTCAGTAATGCCGGTCAAATTGCTTACTTACCTCAAACAAAGCCTAGAAATGAACTTTTGGATTTGAATATTTCTTTTTTTAGTTTACCAGCAGGGATCCAGGATGGAATTGAAAAGTGACACAACCTAAAAATAAAGTTAACTATACTCTCTTTAGTCCAAACATAGAGAGAGGGCTAGAGGTATCTGATATACAGGTAATCCTCTATTTATGACCACAGTTGAGTCCAAAATTTCAGTTGCTAAATGAAACATTTGTTAACTGAGTTTTATCTCATTTTAAGACTTTTCTTGCCACAGTTAAGTGAATCACTGCAGTTGTTAAGTTGGTAACACAGTTGTTAAGCAAATCTGGCTTCCCCATTGATTCTGCTTGTCAGATTCAGAAGGTCACAAAATGTGTTCACATGACCTGGAATATTGCAACCATCATAAATATGAGTCAGTTGCCAAGCACCTGAATTTTGATTACATGACCATGGGGATAATGCAATGGTGATAAATGTGAAAAACGATCATAAGTCACTTTTTTCAGTGCAGTTGTAAATTTGAACAGCCACTAAATGAACTGAATAACTCAAGGACTATCTGCAATTATCATTCCCTTATAAATTTATTGCTGAATAAATGTTATTTTCATCTTATTTGCAGATAATATTTGAATTAGCTGAACTATATTTGATACTAGGAGACACAGACCAGTGTGAGCATTACTGTTCTCTCCTGCTTCAAGATGATGAGTGCAGTGAAATTGGAACAATGGTATGCAGTTTGTTTGCCATCTCATATACTCAGCTGTAAAAAAATGTGGATTTCTTTATCTCGATAACTGGCCACACAGGGAGAGAGAGAGGGAGAGAGAGAGAGAGAGAGCTGTTCACTGAGTGACTCTGAAAAAAAGTTTGAAAAGCTCTCAAATTAAAATTCAATTCTATTGCTCACATGAAGAGATGTAATAAAGGGAGCTTCAAAGGTGCTTTTTTTTCTTCAAAAGTAATTAGACTATTTTTTTATTTGAGGAAGAAGAAGAAAACATTTTGCTTCTCATTCCAAGAAGCTTCATCTGTTCTGATGGTGGGAGAAGAAAACTTCCATCCCCCTACCATCACAATTGAAGCTTCTTGGATGAGAAGCAAAATGTTTTCTTCTTTCTCAAAGAAAAAAACAGTCCAATTGTCTTTTGAAGAAAAAAAACACCTTTGAGACAACTATGACCCTGGATGACTGAGAATCTCCATAGACATGATAAAGGGAGCATTTGCTTTAACCCAGAACAACATTTTTTAAAAAATTGATTTGTCAATCACTTACAAGATAATAGATATAAGTATAAACATGAGTAAGAATACAGCAAATAGGTATAAATAAATGGGGACAATAGGACAGGGACAGTAGGCATGATTGTGCACTTATGCACACCCCTTATAGACCTCTTAGGAATGGGGTGAGATTAATAGTGGATAGTTTAAGGTTACAGGAGTGGAGGTTAGAGGATGTAAAAATAGAGTCAGGTAGTGCATTCCAGGCATCTTTGTTGCTGAAGTCATACTTTCTTCAATCAAGTATGGAGTGGTTAACATTGAGTTTGTATCTGTTGCGGTTGAAGCTGAAATAGTCATTGACTGGGGGACATTGTAGCAAATAATTTTGTGTACTATGCTTAAGTCCAACCGAGGCGGCATAGTTCAAAGTTGTCCAAGCCCAAAATTACAATCCCGGTGATATAGGGTATTCTGTTGCGAGCAGAGGAGTGTAGTACTCCCCTTGTGAAATAATTCTGGACTCGCTTAATTGTATTAATGTCTGATATACAGTGCGGATTCAGATAAGCTGTATACGAGTAATCGTCTAGCAAAGGTTTTGTATGTCCAGGTTAACAATTCTATATTTCCAGAGGAAGTAAGATTAGATTTACAACTCTTCATGCCTTTTTGGCAATGCTGTTACAGTGAACTCTGGTGCTTAAGTCTTTAGACTCTGAAGTCCTTGACAGAGTGAGAGTCATCAACGAGGTCATATCCGCCTACCTTGTATTTGGTGTACTGATTTTTTTTTACCATTTTTTTTACCCTGTAGGACAGAGCATTTGTTGATCGAGATTTGGAGTTCCCAATTGTTTGATCATACAGACACAAAATCAAGGTCACTTTGAAGGACAGTTGCATTGTCGGTGGTGTTGAATAGTTTTACATCATCCGCAAAGGGGATGCAGTTGATTGCAAAGGTCATTTATATAGAGTATAAAGAGTGTGGGTCCCAGAATGCTGCCTTGGGGGATACTGCTGAACAGGAGCAGGGTTTGATATAGCACTCATTATTTTTACTATTTGTTGCCTGTTTGACAGGAATGTAGTAATCCACTTATGAAGGGATCTGGAAATGCCCTAAGAGTTTAGTTTTAACAGTAGTTTGTCATGTACCATTGAATCAAAGGCTTTGCAGAAGTCTATGTAAATTGGATCTATTGTTTTACCTCAAGTAGAGTACAGTAAGTCCATACGTTTTTGCAGTATAGGAGTTGTAAATTGCAGGACAATTTTTTCCTGAAACTAAATTGTTTTTTGAAGAGTAGATTGTTTGACTCTAAGTGGAGGGTGATGAATTGGTTAATGATTGATTCCATGACTATGCACATGACATAACACAGTGAGGTAAGTCTATAGTTTTCAACCAGGCTGGGGTCACCATTTTTAAAGATAGGGATGACTGTAGCTAAGGACCATTGGTTTGGTAAGGAGCTGGTTCTGAATGATATCTCATATATAATGCTTAGGGGTTCTGCTATGGCAGAGGAGAGCTTTTTTAAGTATGCACATAATCCATCAGGGTCAATAAATAGGGATGGTTTTAAGTTTCATAGTGCCTTTTCTACGTTATCTTCTGTAAAGTCAATATGTAATAGTCATTACAGTTAGTTGTAGCATGACTAGGAAATGTGGGGCATAAGCCATTGCCGTTTACAAAGACTGAACTGAAGAGGTTGTGTTGAAGAAGTTGGTCTTAACAGTTTCATCACTATAGTCTTTCCCATTTAGTCCTTTTAGGGGTGAAATGGTTCTTGAATCTTTAAGTTTGGTGTTTACATAATTATAGAAGGCACAGGTAGATTTTGTACATAGGAGGTTTTCCTCTTTCTTGCAATAGTAATTCATGCATTCTGTCTTTATCTGTTGGTGTAAGGTGTTGTATTAGTTTTTAAAGTTTGCTACATAGCTAGTTTTGTTTTTATGCCATAGAGATTTTTGCCTTAATGGTGTGATGAGACAGAATACAGTACACACAAATTCAGTCTTTACTATCTCAGACTAGCAGCAATACCATTTATTTTCATTTTTGAGAAAACTTTTTACTTTATAAGTTTGTAAGAGTCTCACAAAGATATTTGATTTTGTGTTGACATTTACTACTTCATATGAACATTCCCTGGAGAGTCAGAAGAGGCTTATGAATGGGACAGTAGACAGAGTACCTAGAATCTGCTTACAGATCAGAAACTGGAGTAGGATAGAACCAGAAGAATATAATTAATTCAAATCAACAAGAAAGAAAAAAGATATTTACACTTATCCATGATGCAACAGTTGTCTGCAAACTTCCCCATGTGGAAAAAAGAATCTATTTATCTGGAAGTTCAGCTTATGCAAAAAATATTATCTATTTGAAACTATTTTTATGGATTTAGCTGTTCTACAATCAAAACCTCATTTTTATTTGTTCAATCTGTCTGGGATAGAGTATACGTTGCTTGCAGATCCTAAAGAAAAAATATAACTCTAATAAGCTATGTATACAGGTGGTCCTCAACTTACAATCACAATTGAGCCCAAATTTTATGTTACTAAGCAAGATAATTGTTAAGTGAATTTTGCCCCATTTTACAGCCTTTTTTGCCACAGATGTTAAGTGAATTACCACTGCATTTTTTTAAAGTTAATAACACAGCCGTTAAGTGATTCTGGCTTCCCCATTGACTTTGCTTGTCAGAAGATTGCAAAAGGGGATCATGTGATCCTGGGATACTGTCAAGCGCCTGAATTTTGATCACATGATTGTGGGAATGTTGTAATGACTGGGCTTGATCCATTGCTGTTTACAAATACTGAGCCAAAGAATTTATTAAAGATGTTGGCTTTAATGGTATTGTCGTTGCAGTCTTTACCATTAGGTCCTATCAGGGGTAGGATGGACCTTGAGTCTTTTAGTTTGTTGTTTACAAAATTGTAAAAAGCGCGGGTGGAATTGGTGTGTAGAAGGTTTTCCTCTTGTTTAATGTGATAATTGGTGCATTCAGTCTTTATCTGCTGGCATAAATTTTTGTATCAGCTTTTGAAGTTGGCAACGTGACCAGATTTGTTTTCCGCCAGAGTGGTCTCTTTTTGGATTGAAGTTTCCTTATTGTTATGTGTAATCTGTTTTTTTGTTTTGTTTTGGGAGTTGTTATTGGTACATATAGTTTGAAGATTCTTTTGACTTCAAGTAAAAATATGTTGTAATGGTCTTCAACAGTATTGCATCCAGTGAATAGAGATTGCCAATCAAGGGATGAGAGATCATTGTCCATAAGATCATAGTTGCCTATTTTGAAGTTATAATTGGGGATTACGTCATTGTGATGATTTTTGTGTGGGCATATGTTGAGACAAAAGTCAATTATTTTGTGGTCACTGTTGGAAAAGGGTTCTTTAGTTTGTATTCCATAAATTAAATTCAAACTATTGCAGAAGATGAGAGCGAGGCAGTTGTTAAGTCCAGTATTGTTGGTTACTAGTTGTTCCAGTCCCAGATTTGTAACGGCATTGTAGAAGGTTGCATGTATGGGTTCAGTTGTACATTCATTTAGGGTCCATTTAAAATGAGGTAGATTGAAGTCACCAAGAAAGATAAAAGCGTGTGGGCAGGATGCTGCCCATGTTAATAGTGTATTTAGCTTGTTTACATGTTCGATGTCATAATCAGGTGCTCTGTAGCATAGTAAGAATTGAAATGTGATATTTAAGGATAATTCACAGATGATGGTCTCAGGAAGAGCAAACTCCTGGGTAACTTGGATGTTTTTTAGATGTAAGGATTTTTTATAGAAAATAGCAACACCACCTCCTCTACGAATTTCACGATCTGATCAGTAAACATGATAGTCTCTTACTGTGGTAATGGAGTCAGGGAGAGATGCGTTGAGCCATGTTTCACAGACAAATATGATATCGAATTTAACTGTATTTAGTAAGAGGAGAAATTCAGGTATTTTATTCACAAGTCATTGAGTAGCTTGCATTTAAGGCCAGCTGTAGTTGGAATTGAGGTAGTTACAGGTGTGCGTGCCTAGTCTTGGGTGATGGAGGATCACTGGTAGATTTATTTTCATTTATTTTTATCTTTATTAGCTTTTATAAAAGAACAAATTTAAAAAATGCTGTGGTTTTGCTTTCTGTTGAAATATGTAAATATTTTTTCTTTTGTTAGATGTTGGCAAACCTTATGTTTAGAAAAGAGAAATATGAGCAAGCCATAAGTCTTTACCGAAATGTTTTGGAGAAAACCCCTGGTATGTATTTATAATTTAATAAAAGCACTTATATGTTTCTTTTAGACCTTAAATAGGATTATTAAAGTAGGTTACAAAACAAATTAAAAGATTATTAAACTAAATAATTCCTTTGCAATGTATATATGTTACCAAAAATTTAACTGACATGTATTGAAAATATATTTTTGCTGAAAGTATAAACTTGTGATTTAGATAACTTTTCAGTCATGGAGAGCTTGATTGATTTGCTGAGAAGAAGTGGTAAACTTGAT
This sequence comes from Bungarus multicinctus, assembly GCA_023653725.1. NCBI lineage: Eukaryota > Metazoa > Chordata > Lepidosauria > Squamata > Elapidae > Bungarus > Bungarus multicinctus. The sequence continues at coordinate 7,200,736 of CM042840.1, read as the reverse complement.
GAAGCAACACCCTTTTTCGAACTAGCCAGGAAAAAATCAATTCGAACACCTTTGGAACCTGGCTATAATTATTGCATGGGGCTTTATTGTTGGTAAGTCATAGAGAATGAATTGATGAAAATCATAGATTTAAGGAACATCTAAATGTGATGTTGATGACCCAAAATTATAACTTCCATTGTATATTAGGAATAAATAGTTGAGAATGGAGTTATATTTCATTCTAATGCTACAGAAGAAAAATAATTGGTGTCCCTCCCACTTTTCCCAAGATCCTGTTTGTATAAAAATATGACAACTTACACATGTCATATTGATCCCTATAAACCCTCCCACCTCCGTCCAATTTCATAATGAAAATAACATAGGCTATGATCGCGTTTGATATGTTCCTCAAGCAATTGTTACAATTTCTTTAAAATCTTAAAATGAATTTCTGTTCCCTATCAAGTGTGACTGTTAGACCTGTACTATATCTATGGATCAAACGGTGAAATAAGCTGTCAGGGAATGGCGCAGTGGGTGTCCAAATGGAGTCAGAGACATTGACATGAACTTGTAGTTTTATATAAATAAATATATATTATATCTATATTTACAGCAAACTAAATAATTAGGAAAATAGGAGCATCATCTAGTAAATCAATTCATGGCAGGAACATCATGAAATAAATCACAGGGTACACAGAAGAAAAAAAAATGGGACAAAAGGGAAACTCCCACAACCACAGCAACCAATCACATTGCAGATTGCCTCACGCAGGAGCCTGCCCTCTCCCATCAGTCAACCAGAACCACGTGTTCTGGCTCATGGCACAACCCCACTGTTCCAGCTACTAAATTTAAATCTCTTACCAGAAGCACATTGGAGTATCCCGAATAACATTTGGACTCACCTTGGTGGCTGAGTTAAAATGCTGCCCAGCAGTTCCTTGAGTCATAGAAAACTATGCTGGCATAAATTGTGCATATTAGGATTGCCATTACTAGGCACCAAAGGGGAGGGGGGATTTTTGATGCTCTTGCTCACAATGCCTTCTTCATGCCTGTGACATGGCAGCAGAGCTAGCTATTCTTGAATGCAACTTTAGCATTCTTTCCAAAGAGCATTCTACCCAGGTTAAAAAAAATCAACTTAACTGATAGGCCACAGATGCAGAGGGAAATATGAGGGAACAATTGATAATGAACAAGCTGAAACAATTGGCTGAGTGACTGAGGAGATCAATTCAATCCAATTACCATGTGGCTGGCAGCACCTGGAAGTAGCCAATGGATGGACATGGAAAAATAAATTACACATGGGGATAAAAGTCACCACAATGATAATTAGTACAGAATGTCCTGGATTTATGACCCCAACTGAGCCCCAAATTTAGGTTGCTGAGTGAGACAATTAATTGAATTTTGCCCCATTTGACCACCTTTCTTGCCACAGTTGTTATATGAATCACTAGTAACACAGTTGGTACATGAATCTGTCTTCCCCATTAACTTTGCTTGTCAGAAAGTCACAAAAGTGGAATCACATGACTCCGGGACACAGCAACCATAAATACATGCTTAATGCCTGAATTTTGATCATATGACCATGAGGATGTTTTTCAATGGTGAAAAGCAGTCATAAGTCACTCTTTTCAGTGTTGTTCTAACTTTGAATAGTCACTAAACAAACTGTTGTAAATCAAGGATTTCCTATAGTATCAAAATTGGAATGGAGTGCAAAAAAGTGAGAGTTTGTGATATAGTAATTAAAGAATCGGGCTAGGAATTAGGAGGCCCAAGTTTGAATCCATGCTTGGCAACAGAAATTCACTGTATGATTTTGGGCCAATCACTCACAGCTCAGTCTACTTCTGAGGGCTGCTTTTGATGGGGAAAAATAGTACAATGGCTTTCTTGAACTCATCAATGAAAGGCAGAATGTAAATCTAATGAATCAGTAATAAAATTATGGCACCCAACTCTCAAAGGCAGACATAGACAACTGCTGTCTGTTGTAAAATAACTATAGAAACTGCAGCTGCCTAAGATTGGTCATGGTTATGGCAATAGTTATGAATGCTTCTTTTTGAATCCTCAGAAAGAATAAAAATAAAAACAGTAAAACTAATGGCCAGACAAAGCCACTTGTTGCAATAGAAAACCTGAAATGCCAATCAGTGATGCAGAAATAGCCCCGCATAACTGGCAAATTCCTATTTTATTATTTAAATCAACCTTCTATAACTGCACTAAAGCCTGAAGCATCATGATTTGGAGATATCTCTCTCTGTTCTGCTTATTATTCTCTGGATGGTATAAAGCAGACAGAGTAACTCCACAAAACATCCATAACAAAGTCTTTTTTATTGGTTCATCAGGTATCCTCATAACTCACATTTGTGACAAAATTCTTCTTAATGTCCAATCCTTTGTATATCTGTCTTGTAGTATAGAAAGATAAAAAGGTCTCAACCCCATGATTATTGAAGCACTGCATGGTATGGTGGCTTCAGAGAAAAATGAGGGAGTCTCCCCCAACCCAACAAGGGTCAATATAGTGACCAATCATGATTACAGATGTGGTCACGTGACATGGACTACATTTCCCAGGATACCTTTAACTACATTTACCATGATGCATTCCCTTAAGGGGACAGCTCACAATTCCTAAGTAACTATCCCAAATCCCATTAACTCTATACTGTCTGGACAGCATACTCTCTTCTACACTTGTAGAAATCTCAGACACTTTTAGGATCATTAGTTAAACAGGGAGGAAGGGGTCAAGCTATTTTCTAAAGCGCCTGTAGGCTAGATAAGGAATAATGGATGGAAACTGAACAAGGAGAGATTTAACCTGGAAATAAGGGGAAACTTTCTGACAGGGAGAACAATCAATGGAATAGAAGTTGCCCTCAGAAGTTGTGGGAGCGCCATCATTTGAGACTTTCAAGAAGAGATTGGACTGCCATTTGTCAGAAATGGTATAGGGTCTCCTGCTTGGGCAGGGGGTTGGACTAGATGACCTACATCCAACTCTGATTATCTGAAATCAGATTAAAGTTAATCTAAACTTAGTTACTCTCTGGGCTTCAGTTGACTGGCCTCTGTTTTGAATCAGGTCTATGATAGTATGAAACCAAATGTTTGAATATACATTATTTTTATTAACAAGATTGATCATTTTAAAGCTGCTTTACTGCATGTACTTTTTAAAAACGTTCTCTCTCTAAACAGGCATATGTGGCAACCTAATCAGGCTTTGAAGTACTTCAACAAGGCTCGTAAGGACAGTGATTGGGGCCAAAAAGCCCTCAGCTGTATGATCCTGATATGTCTAAACCCTGACAATGAGGTAGTAGGTGGAGAGACTTTTGAGAATCAAAATACTACAGATGCCAGGTAAAGGAAAAGCTCCTTAATAAAATATGAAACTCATGCTCTTAGATACATTTTGAAAAATTGATCTTTTTGTAGTTTTTCTTTTTTTTCACCTATCTTCCAACTGGGCCTGGAAAACAGGATTATGCCATTGGTAGAGAAAGAAAAAATAATAATTTGGTTCATATTGCAGTGTTTTATTATCCCATAATTGCCTTTGATCCCCAGGTACTATTTATCTCTCCCCATGTGTGTGTTCAGTTAGCCATATTCTCCAGAAGTCTTATTTGTTCCATGAAATTTAAAGGGTTGCATAATTACTTTGCAGTTTTTCCAGTATTTTAATAATAAAATAACTGTTTTTCTATTGTGGGTAATTAGATTACAGTGAGTGCAAACTTAATTATAAACAAGCAAATAAACCAGTAAGTAAACAAGCAGAACTTGCTTTATAACAAATATAAGTAGTGTAAGATAGAATTTGATAGTAAGCAAAGTTGTTTCAGATCTGACATGGACAATCTTGCTGTATCTATCAGCAACTCGCTTAATGACCTGTGTCCATACCTGGCCTTGCACAATCACCACTCAGGCTTAGGAAGATACACATTTATGTTCAGGAGGCATTAAGGAGGCAACAATAGGCACATTAATGCTGGATCATTGCTTTGACCAGATCTGATTACTGTACACTGTTTTTCTCTCCAGTAATCTCTACAGATTTATCAAACCTCTGCTGAAATAGACAAAATCCATTTGAGATTTTATACTTGCATAATCCTCTATGCATAAAATTCATTTGTTTTATCTGTGGGCAAAATTCCATTCACTTTTTAACAGACACTCCAATGTAATAGACACCACTTAGTCAATTAAATCCAAGTTCTGTGGTTATATTACTTAGTTTAAAAGGCAATAAATCAATAAACCTTTCTTTAATGTTGTCCAGTACTTGAATAGCTTAGGAAACATCAAATATTTTCTTTTCGACAGTAACTTAAAGGAAAAAAAGGAATCTGAACAGCATGGGATACGTACAGCTGAGAAGCTACTTAAGGAGTTTTATCCTCACTCACAGGAAGGCCAGAATCAAGTGGAAATGTTGCAGAGCTACTGCTTAATGGCCACAAAAGAAAAACACAATGTGGAGAAGGCTCTGAAAGTGTTTATAGAAATGGGACAAAATGAGGTAAATAAGAAAAAATATTTGAAATCCAAAATGATACGTATCAGCAGAAACTCTGTAAAGGCATCAGAATACCCATAGAAACTAACTCTCCTTAAAAGATTTTTTTAAAAAATATTTTGTAATATCAATAGAAGTAGAAATACAGGTCAGTTTGTCAAATGATTTCTACTATCTCACGCTATACTGAAATATTATTAATACTTTTAATCTAGAAAAAAAAATCTATTCCTTAAGAGGCATTTGATGGTGGGAAATGCTCTTTGGACATGCCCAGAGTAGTTTTCCTTATTTCATTTCATATATGCTTCTTTAAAAATGGGCATAGCCAGAGATGGAAAGTAGATATGACAGGTGTAAATTGGAGGGGAATCTACAGTATTTATAAAATAACTCTCCTACATAGGATGAAGCGAAGATTATATGACTTTATATATTAATGTGGGCTTATCAGTAGAGCTGTTGTAAAGTGACAGTAAATAGCTTGAGAAAAAGCTTATCCCATTTTGTTTTATCTTTCCCTTAACTTATCTTAAGTTATCCCATTTGTCCTCCCCTCTTACCCCCTCCCTTTTGGCTTTTGATGGCAGGATGCCAGTGAGGCACCAAGCCGAAGATGACAGACTTGACATATGTATGCATTTGTATGTATCTATGTTTTGTATCTTAAAACCAAGATATACATACATACATACATACATACATACATACATGTGTCAGGTCTGCCATCTTCAGCTTGGTATTTGCCTTGCATCCTGCCATCAAAGGCCAGGAGAGAGGGGACATTATTTTTACAAATAACTCAAAGTGAGAGAGATACAAAAAAGCTAACCTCTGCTAATGTCTATTAGTCAACCCAATACAGGTAAAGAGATCAACCTTTTAAGAATATGAAGTCACTGTTAAAATCTAAATTTCTCCATAATTTTTAAAACAGAGAGACAATGTTCCTGCCATTCTGGCAATGGCTCAAGCCTACATGCTGCTTAAATATACAGCTAAAGCCCGAACCCAGCTCAAGCGCCTGATCAAAGTGAACTGGTCTCTGCCAGATGCTGATGAGTTAGAAAAGGCTTGGCTGCTGTTGTCTGATATTTACTGCACCTCTGGGAAGTATGATCTTGCCACTGAGCAAGTGAAGCGCTGTTTACGATACAATAAGGTAAGAAGATGCGAACCCATTGCAATAACAGAAGAAATTTTCACAGGACTAGGTTTTAAATAGGCCTCCTCTTAGGCCTAACTTTATTATCAAACCACATGAATTTCTGATTCTGAAAGCTTTCTTTTCTTGATTAAACAATTAGTCTTCCCTGAGATTTCTAATTACTAAGAATATAGTGTTTTGTTGCTACATGCAACAATATATTCCAGATGGAATATGTACCTATTTCTTTAAAAAGCTACCCACTGCCATAGCCGAACCTCTAAGCATAATATTTGAAAAATCTTTCAGGACCAGCTCCTTGCCAAAGCTATGGTCACAAGCCACGGTCATCCCCATCTTCAAAAAGGGAGACCCCAGCCTAGTTGAAAATTACAGACCAATCTCTTTATGCTGCGTCACCTTGAAAGTCATGGAATCAATTATTAACCAATCCATCATCCTCCACTTAGAAACAAACAACCTACTCTCTAATAAACAATTTGGTTTTAGGAAAAAACTATCATGTAATCTGCAACTCTTACACTGCAAAAACATATGGACTACAAAATTCGATCAGGGCAAAGCAATAGATGCAATCTACATGGACTTCTGTAAAGCCCTTGATTCAGTGGTACACGACAAACTACTCCTAAAACTAAAATCTTATGGTATCTCTGGACACCTGCATAATTGGATAGAAGCATTCCTGTCAAACAGACAACAAATGGTCAAAATTGGGAGCGTCTTATTAAATTCTGTACCTTTCAACACAGTGTCCCCCAAGGCAGAGTTCTAGGACCAACTCTTTTCATACCTACATAAATGGCCTTTGTGATCATATCAAGAGCAACTGCGTTCTCTTCGCTGATGATGTAAAGCTATTCAACACCACAGACAATACTTTCCTTCAAAAAGACTTGACTATGTATCAGAATGGTCAAACAAATGGCAATTTCAAATCTCAACAAGTAAATGCTCTGCCCTACATATTGGCAAAAAAAATCAGAAAATAAAATACAGGCTGAATAGTCAAGACCTTGTTGATGATTCAAACCCTGTCAAGGAACTTGGAGTACTTATCTCAAATGACCTAAGTGCTGGAGCCCACTGTAACTACATAGCCAAAAAGGCGCTAAGAGTTTATTTATTTATTTATTATTTAAATTTATATACCGCCCCCCTCTCCCAAAGGGACTCGGGGCGGTGAACAGCCAGAATAAAACACCCATATAAAATACATATACAATATTTAAAAATTAAATACATTGGCCCTTACAAAGATTAAAAATAAGGAAATTAAGAAAGTTAAAACCAGATTAAAAATTTAAAAACCCCTAGGCCAGACCAGCTTGCTGAAATAAATGAGTTTTCAATGCACAGCGGAAGGTCAGGAGATCATGGATGGTCCTCATCTCCAGCGGTAATTCGTTCCAGAGAGAGGGTGCCCCCAATGAGAAGGCCCGCATCCTCGGGATCGCCAGCCATCCAGCTGGCAGCACCCCGTGGAAGCCGACTCTATGGGAGCGTATCGGTCGGCGGGAGGCCAATAATGACAGGAGGCAGTCTCGCAAATATCCTGGTCCCGAGCCATGGAGGGCTTTAAAGATGATAACTAAGACCTTGAAGCGCACCCGGAGGGCCATACCTAATTTTACGTAGCTTTTTCTCTGGTAATATTATACTAATAACTAGAGCATACAAAACATTTGCTAGACCAATACTCAAATACAGCTCATCAGTCTGGAACCCACATTACGTATCTGATATTAGCACAGTTGAGAAAGTCCTGAAATATTTCACAAGAAGAGTTCTCCACTCCTCTACTCGTTGCAGAATACCTTATGCCACCAGACTCGAAATTCTAGACCTAGAAAACCTTGAACTATGCCGCCTTTGGTCTGATCTAAGTATAGTATATAAAATCATACATTGCAATGTCCTACCTGTCAATGAATACTTCAGCTTCAACCATAACAACACAAGAGCACACAAGAGATACAAACTCAAGTTTAACCGCACCAAACTTGATTGCAGGAAATACGACTTCAGCAACAGAGTGGTCAATGTCTGGAATACTCTACCTGACTCTGTGGTTTCTTCCCCAAATCCCAAAAACTTTAACCTTAAGACTGTCTACTATTGACCTCACCCCTTTCCTAAGAGGTCTGTATGGGGCGTGCATAAGCGCACCAACGTGCCTACCGTCCCAGTCCTAATGTTTCACTCACACACACACAGACACACACACACACACACATATTTCTTATATGTATACATGTATTCATAACTATGTTTTTACTTATACCTGTTATCTTGTAAGCAATTGGCAAATAAAATAAATAAATAAATAAATAAATGCTCCATTTCTGAACAATGAGAAGTTTCAAAAATATTTACTAATTAATTAATGCTGTGCTATGCCACTCAAGATGGTTGACAAAATTAAGTACCATACCAACACTTGCCCAGGAATTTGCTTCTTGGAAGGAGATACAAGAAGTGCATCAAGTATTTAATCAAATTAAACATCATTAACACTTCATATCATAGATTGCCAATGAGACTTATAGTAGGATCGTTAATATTGTAGAATTCCCTAGGCTTAACTTCTTTGTTTCTTTTTCCAATTCTATCAGAATTTGAACTGTTACATAATACATACTTACAATATCCAATCATCCAAGCATCATTTGCAAACGTATTTTAGAGCATTACTGTCCCTGAGGTATGGCTGGCCCCTTGAAACCTGCAGCTCTGTTGCAATAGATCACCCACACATTTTAAAATGAACTAGCAATTTGTTCACATTATCCTTATCATCTCCACAACAAAAATGTTTTCAAGATGTTGTCTGATAGTTGCAGGTTTGAGGTTACAGAGGGCATCTTCAAGTAATAATTGCTTAATTCAAGCCATCAACAGATGAGCACAGAAAATACCAATTTACCAAAACCTAACAGAATAACAGTTGGAAGGGACCTTGAAGGTCTTCTGTTCGAGCATGAGACTCCATATCAGGGGTCACCGACCTTTTGGACCTTAGGGGCCACCAAATTCATAATTTTAAATCCCAGGGACCACTAACCGGTTCTGTGGGTGTGGCCTAATTTGTGGGTGTGGCTTGGTGGTCCTGTGACTGGCTGAGTATGGCTTGTATGTAAACATTATAAATATTTATATAAATATTGAATTTTTTTATTTAAAAAAAGAGCAACTTTTACCCAAAATTAGCCAGGCAGATTGAGTTGCTCACAGAATCATTCAGTGATCTATCCACCTGCCATCAGTTAGCTCAGTCTCTCAAATTTGCTTGCCAGTGAGTCTATACTGAATAATAGAACCTTCAGTCCTTATGGAGGTTCGGCTGTGCTTAAAAAGCAGAGCTGAAAATCTAAAGACTAGCTAGAAAGCAAGAAATCCAACCATTTCCTGCTTCCTAGCTAATCTAAATCTCTGAGCACAGCAGAACAGATGATGGTTGGAAAAAGGAAAAATAGCATCTTAGCAGACAAGTTTACTGGGTAAGGAGTGAGTGGGCAGGCAGCGTTCCTGTGAGCCATGTGGGCTACGCAGCCTTGTGTTTGTGTGCAGCCTGGATTAATTGCTTTGGGGGGAGTGCTTTGGGGGTGAGATTTCTCTGTGACCCACCAAAATTTTCTCGTGGCCCACCAGTTGCGACCACTGCTCTATACCATACCAGACAAATGGTTGTCCAGTCCCTTCTTAAAAGCCTCCTGTGATGGAGCACCCACAACTTCTAATTAATTGTTCTTATTGTCAGGAAATTTCTCCTCAGTTCTAGGGTGGATCCCTCCTTGATTAATTTCCATCCTTTGCTTCTTGTTCTGTCTTCAGGTGTTTTTGGAGAATAGATTAACACACACACCCCTTCCTTGTGGCAGCTCCTTAGATATTGGGACACTGCTATCATGGGTCTTCTTTTCACCAGACTAGACAAATCCAATTCCAGCAACCGTTCTTCATATGTTTTAGCCTCCAGTTCCCTAGTCATCTTTGTTGCTTTTCCCTGCACTCTTTCCAGAGTCTCAACATCTTTTTTATAATATGGGAACCAAAACTGGATGCAGGATTCTAACTTTTCTGACTGTTTCAAAATTTCCAATGATCCTGGAATTTCTAGTGGTATATAAATTAACAGCCTTCCATCTTTCAATTAAATAAAAGAGTAAACAAATGTCTAGACTCCCCACATGCATAATCCATATATTTTTGCATGCGTTTTTTTGTTTGGAAAACATTCTTTTGAAAGGATAATGGGAACTTTATCAGGTTAACTGATTTTTGAAAGTATTAGCTAAAGCATTCTCTAATTAGGATAAGAGAAGTCCCCAAAACCATTATCTAGCTTTGGCATGAGATCATCAGTGAAGATAGGTGTTTTCTTAATAAATATTAACTTGTGCATCTGCTGTAAATTTTTCATGCTAGCAAAAGCACTCTCAGAGACTTTTTATTCCACAGAATAAAGTGAAACCCAAGCTGAGGGGTAGAAGACATGATAAGCTATCTCTCCAGAGAGAAAATAATGGCCTTAAATATTGGGCAAATTCGTGTAAATGAGAATGGTCCCATTAAACCAGAGGTCTCCAAACTTGGCAACTTTAAGACTTGTAGCTGGCTGAGGAATTCTGGGAGTTCAAGTCTTAAAGTTGCCAAGTTTGAGGACGCCTGCATTAAACCATAGGGCAGATTTGTATTATATAATCATAGAGCTGGAAGGGTTTTGGAGGCCTTCTAGTCTTAAACCATTGAGGATAAATTTGCTATCCAATCTTTTGTTGAAAACCTCCAGCAATGAAGCACCAACAATTCAAGGAGGCAAGCTATTTTCTAATTGTTCCCACTAGTCGGTTTTTAGGAACTTGTAGGGAGTTTGCATAGATTTTCGGTCAGAATAATGCGTGGCTTTACAGAGCAATAAAAATTATTGTATTTCATGCCCCTAATTTACCAACAGAAATCTTAAACTCAAGAATTAGCTGAATGGAATCTTGGGGGGGCTGGAACAACTTGACCCTCCCTCAAATTCATAACAACCTAAATTCAGTTTGAAGAAACACCAATAGATTTACAGGCAAGCTGTTTGTTAACGTATTCATTAAGCCCAAAAGGTGGTACTTATTTAATAAAAACTGCATGTAAAAAAATTGTTGGTTGCTGTTCTTTAATAGTGGGTAGTTGTGTATTGTAATTATTAGATCTCTGTGGAAGCAGTATTGTCAGTTACAAATCAGAATTTCCAAAAGCATCTATTTTACACATTCAATTTTATTCTTTAGTCATGTGCAAAAGCTTATGAATGCTTGGGATTTATTGCTGAAAAGGAGAATGCATATAAAGATGCTGCTATGAACTATGAACTAGCTTGGAAATACAGTAACCAAGCAAATCCTGCAGTTGGTAAGTATTATCTTTTCAATTGAATTTGCTTGAGTTCAGTGGTGTAACATTTAGGACTTTTTCAATATTTTTTTTTGGCATAGAATCTAGCTTTGCTGTATGTACTAGTAGCCCATACATGCCAGGCCTATCAAGAAGGACTTACTGTTAGAAACAAATAGTATTGCAAGAATAAAAATTGTTAGATAAGTATTAAAAATTTTAATTAAACAGTAAATTTTGTTAAATGGGTTTGAATGATGGCAAACATTAAAAAGCTAATATCAAATTCTATAACTGTATAAATGTAACATATCATAAATAAATACATGTCTTATGTATCATTTTATGTATATTCAATTTAAATTAATGATGACATTCACAGATGTAAAAAAAGTACAATAGTATGCATTATTGTGCTCATTACACTCATTGTAATGAGATAACATTTTTGCAGAATGCCAACCCATCATTTTTCTCTTCCTGTAGGATTTAAACTGGCATTCAATTACCTAAAAGATAAGAAATATGTAGAAACCATAGATGTATGCCATGATGTAAGTTTCTCCAAAGCATAATTTAGTTACTAACAGTATTTATAGTAGCCTTGTCAGCCCTGCTGGGTACTTCCAAACCTTATGTAATTCACAGAATTGTAAATGTGATCCAGAAAGTAAAACTTTTATTTTTAATGCTATCAATGCTATTCTGCACTTCTTCTTGTCTTGTTCTTAACCAAAATATATGGAGGAAAAGACTAAACATTATACATTTGAATTTAGATGCATCCTGAGAGCAGCCATAATCCAAGAATTCAAACATTGCAGCCTACTTAGATGTCCCTTTCAGAATAGATTTTGGTGGGGGCTGTTTTTTTAAAGGCATTTTTGGGATTCTGACCAGATTATGTAGCACTCAATACAGGATCAGCAGCTGTGCATTATATTGGGCATTTCAGAGCTTTTCTCCATGGCTCAGATAAAGTGCTCTCTGCTTGCCTCTGAGTCAGCCAAAAATGACGGGTATGAAACACGCTGTTCCCACCGTCGATCTCTGTCTTGATTCTTCTTCAGCCTCTGAACGGCCTTTCTGCTGGATTGCAATGTATACAGGGACAGGCCATGCCAAGCAATAGCACTGGATAGGCCCTCTGGCTTTGCTGCCCTCCCTCTTGGCAGGAAACCGATTGTCAGTAAGGGAACTGCTGTTTTTGTCAATGGCTTCAACAGATTGCAAGTTATGGGATTAGTCATTTGATCTGTCAACACCTGGTATCTCCAAACCCACTGAATAGCTAATCCTGCGGATTGGAAAGGCTACTTTGCCTATCGCCCAGCCCAATGATCAACAGTTCTTCAAGCTAGCCTTGAAAGACACGTACTACTGTTTTTGAAATAATATGAAACATAGACTCAAAAAAAAGCCTCCCAGCAGTTCTTCTGCAGCCTCTTCTGCTTTCCTAGGCAGTTCCACTTCTTTTGCTATGGAAGGAAGTAACCCCCTCCTTTCGTGTGCATCCCCCCATCTGCAGTGGAGAGCCAAATCTCTTTGTATTTCCATGCAACTCCTTGACCCCCTTTAACAGCTGCTTGGCAATTAGGAGGACTGGTGATATTGCAATAGCTGGCAGCTAAAAGAGGGGGGGGGGGGAAGAGATTTAGAAGCCAACAAGCTTGCTCCATTCATGGAATTTTACAGATAACCCAATGGTTTTCCAATGTTTTCCATTACTTTTGTAGTTGTTATTGTTCATATCATAGAAAAATTATTTCAGTTTTTGGTGGGGGGGGAACAGCCACAAATCATCTTTCATACTAAATGCTTATCAGGCAGTATTTATAGATCTAGTATATAATTTGGTTTCATATTATTTGTAAATGCTTATTGTTGCTTTCTACTATTAAAAACTAATGTTTTTCCTTGTTAAAGGTTTTGAAGGGATATCCAGATTATCCAAAAATTAAAGAGGAAATTTTGGAAAAAGCTCAAATGGCATTTAAACCTTAAAATGTGCAGTTTTTCATACTTCATCAACATGGACACTCAACAATAAAGTTGCATTATTTGCATTATTTAAATTACCTTGATTGTCAAATCAGCAAAATAGCACATCTGTTGCAGTTCAGTTTCTGATTTTTGGTTGTGTGTGTGTGTATTTCTTTCTCTCACTCCACCTGGACTTTCACTACAGATTCTGAATACAGATTTAACATCTATTAAGACAGGGTTGCCATTTCCTTCTGTGTCCACAAGGTGGTGGTGTCCCTTCACTGCACAAAAAATGCGGTAGTTAAAATCAAAACAAATATTAATATAACTCTTCACTTGAAATAGTGCTTCATATGATTATATGCTAGAGCAGTGTATTTTCTTCATTTGTGATGCATTTGAGAAAACTTAAAACTGGATTAATAATGATTCATCATAGCATCCCTTCCAAATTTCATTCCGGATTCCATGCTTGAAATGATGTGTCAACTCTTCATAGTCAAACACGTTGTTGCTATTCAAAATATTTACTTCCGAAGGAAATCTTTGGGACGTTTCTAACTGGTCCTTTTTTAAAAATAGAAACAGTACAGATTGGTTAGGCTCAATGAAATGTCCCTGCTGCGTTTTCTTCAGACTGAGCATCTTCACCATCAATTATCGTATTTATTAGAGACAGGAATGATGGGAGAGATAATCCATTCACTCACTGAAAGGGTAAAGGTGGGCTGAAGCCCTCCAGCTTTCCTCCATTGTACAGATAGTCCTCAACTTACAACAGTTTGTATAGTGACCATTCAAAGTTTCATACTTGTGATTGTAGCAGCATCCCCACGGTCACGTGATCAAGATTCAGATATTTATGACGGTTGCAGTGTCCTGGGGTGATTGGATCAGCTTTTGCGACCTTCTGATAAGGTCTTTGAAGGTCTTCTGGTCCAACCCCTTGCTCAAACAGGAGACCCTGTACCATTTCAGACAGGTGACTGTCCAGCCTCTTCTTAAAAATCTCCAGTGATGAAGCACCCACGGCTTCTGGAGGCTCTTCCACTGCTTAACTGTTCTCACTTTCAGAAAACTTCTCATTTCTAGGTTGCTTGTCTTTATGTATGTATGTATTTATTTGCATTTATATGCCGCCCTTCTCCGGAGACTCAGGATGGCTTACAGTCTTTAGAGCACCATGCTAAGTGCTCGGCAATAGCCTTCATTCCATTGTATATTCCTGCTTATTACTAGGGCTTTTTGGCCACCCCAAGCGGCATTTTTACAAAGTCAGCTTATTGCCCCCAACAATCTTGGGTCCTCAGTTTACCTACCCCGAGAGGATGGAAGGCTGAGTCAACCTTGAGCCTGGCGGGATTCGAGCCTGCACTAATTGCAGGCAGCTTGCACTAAGTGCTAGATGATTAACAGCCTGCACCACCAAGGCCCCTAGTTTCCACCCATTGCTTCTTGTCTTGCCTTCTGATGCTTTGGAGAATAGGCTGAGACCACCCCCCCTTTTCCCCTTGTGACAGACCCTGAAAGAAGAGGATGTGTGAAGGGATTTCTTTGGACAGGGTTTTCCTACAAAGTCTGTTGCAGAAGGTTGGGCGTGGCTACAGTTCAGCTGGGAGTTGGCCAGCACATTACCAGGGCAACGCTCAAGCAAATAGGACCTGTTCCTATGGAAACTTAAAGCAAAGAAAGACATATTGGATGCAAGAAGGAGTTAAGGCTTTGAGGTGTGCCTAACACACTCCTGTATTACTTTACTACCTGCTTGACACAAAAGAAGTTCTAAATAATTAGCAGCTGTTTTTCCCCTAGTACAGTATCTCCAGGCCAACTAAACAAAATTGCCTTATTTTGTAACACCATTAATTATTTTGTAATTGAATATTGGTATAGTACAAAGTAGTCCTTATTTTACAACCATTCATTTAACAAGCATTCAGTTACAAAAAGGTGATTTTAACCAATCCTCACAACTACACAATCATTTAATCAAAATTTGGATGCTTGGCACATAAGTGTGTATTTATGACAATTGCAGCATCCTAAGGTCATGTGATCACCATCTGCAATCTTCTCAACTAGCTTCCAACAAGCAAAGTCAGTAGGGGAAGCCAGATTTGCTTAATCACCATGTTTCACTTAGCCACAGCAATTCATTTAACAACCATATAAAAAAAGTCACAGAATTGAGCATGACTCAACAACTACCTTGCGTAGCATTGTAAAATCTAGTCCCAATTGTGGTCATAAATTCAGGACTTATTTGCACTAATATTCTTCTAATTTTGAGCCTTTCCTTTAAAACCACATGACCAGACTCAACTTTATAACTTTTTTTGTGGCAGTCATAGATAGAATTCTTTTATTAGCCAAGTATGATTAGACACACAGGGAATTTGTCTTGGTGTAAATGCTCAGTATACATAAAAGAAAAGATAACATTCATCAAGAGTCAAGAATCATAAGGTACGACACTTAATGATAGTCATAGGGTACAATAAGTAATCAAATCATACTAGGAAACAGTTAATATAAATTGTAAGGATACAATTAAGCAAATGAAGCAGTCGTAAAGCACATATCCTATTGTTGTTAAGCAAACATTCTGGTCATTTAAGCAAAGCCATTATTTGCTGTGGACCCATATTTCCAGGAAACTGGAAGTACCTGTAAATGCTGACATGGAAACTGATTTCCAGGAAAAGCATCATAAATCACAGTCACATGACTGCAGGGTGCTAAAATGTCATAAATGCCAAGTGCCCAAAGTACAGTCATGTGACCACAGGAGAACAGATATAAGAATTTCACATCCAGATTGTAAGTTCCACTTCTGGGCTCATAAATTGAGGACTACCTATACACGAAGACAAATATACATGCCCAGGATAATGTTTCCAGATCCAATCTGGGTCAGTCACTGGGACCAGAGGTTTTTGAACTTGTGCTTTTGAACTTGTGCTAGAGATCATCCAGGGGTGGGATTCAAATTTTTTAACAACTGGTTCTGTGATTATGGCTTAGTTGGTGGGCGTGGCTTGATTGTCATGTAACTGGGTAGACATGGCTTGGTGGTCATGTTATTGGCTGGGTGTGGCCAACTCAATATCACTCACATCGAGTCACGCATCTCCTCGCCTGGCCTCTCATGACTATGGGGATGCTGCAACAGCCATAAATGTGAAAAAGGATCATAAGTCACTTTTTTCAGTGCCATTGTAACTTTGAATGGTCACTCCACACAAGCAAAGTACCAGCTCCATACCAAACTCTATAGACAGGAAGTCTAGTCCTGCTAAGTATGTAATAAGGGTTAACGGAGAGGCAGTTTCTGTAAGCAACACCAGAATGTTTCCTTCCTGCCTTCCTTACAGGATTAGGCCAGTAATTTCTTCTAACAACCTGTTCTCCGAATTGCTTAGAATGTTAACAACCGGTTCTAGCGAATAGGTACGAACCTGTAGAATCCCACCCCTGAGCCCATTCTCAGGAAACTTCTCTCTAGCAAAGTTTTAGGCTATTGTATGTGTGTTATTTATTTTGCATCAGTTTTGCAGTTACTAAGATTAAGGACAGGCAGATACAAAAACAGCCAGGAAAGTGATTGAAGCCTTGGAAATAGGCCCCTGGTCAGTCAACAGGAGTACTGATTTACCACCAGCTTACTAGGTACTTAGAAGGTGATGGCTTGACAGCACAAGGCAACAAGAGCGAGCAGCTTAATAACCGGCCACCAACACCCCAATCAACAACTAAAAAGCCACACAATGAATAATATAACAGCCCAAATCACACACACTGCTTGAGAGAAGTAAATTCCCTAGTCTCCAGCACAAATCCAAAATATCAGAAGACTAAACGTCTGGTCCCAGCCACCAGCCCAGATTGGATCCTGCAACTATCTGTACAGACTGATAAGTGAGGGAGGTCCCTTTCTGAGCTTCTTTACTCATTATGCAGTTGTGAGCTATCCCTCCCTTATCTGATTATTCCCTACACCCATGATGGCGAATCTATGGCACATATGCCAGAAGTGGCATGCAGAGCCATCTCTCCAGGCACATCAGCTGTCGCCCATTGCTCTTCACAGGCGCAGGAACACTGGAAACCGGAAGAACAGCTCCCAGGCATACATGCATGCACCGGAAACCAGAAACTCAGCTTCCCGGCACACACACACGTGCACCGGGGAGCTGCTCTTCCAGTTTCCAGCGCTTCTGTGCATGCCCACCAGGGAGTTTCCGGTGCTCCCCCTCCCTTGTGTGCGCACACTCCTGTTCCGGCACTCAGTGCCGAAAAGGTTCGCCAACACTGCCCTATACAATAATCTCTCCCCACCTCCATTTCTCAAGATACCTCCTCCTGATCCATTGGTTACCAATTCATGATTTGTAGTCTGGTGTAGGAGATGACCAGCTGAATATGAAGGAGGGGTCAAACGCATCATCAGTCTTGAGTCCCTTTGCAGCCAGAAGAAACTAAGTCCACAAGAAATCTTGAATTCCATTGACCCTTATCTACCGTCAATTTGCTTTGATTGTTAGCAGTTCAGATTCTTGTGGAGAACTTGCAATAAACCTTTATATTCATTTGAACTGCTTTCCTGATTTCTTGTGCCTGACACTTGGGCTTAATTTAAACAAAGCTAAGGAAGTAACCTTAAGGCCATTTTATTGCCCTCTAAGATACAGTGAACGATCTTAAGGAGCTGCAGACAATTCAACTAACACATCAGAAGGCAAACACAGGATCCAAAAATATATTGACGGACTTGAACAATGGGCCCCATAAAACAAAATGAATTTTAATGTGGAAAAAAGCAAAGATTTACAGTTACGCAGGGAAAATCAAAGGTGTAAGTACAGATTAGATGAAACCTGGCTCAAAAACAGTAACTGAGAAAGGAACCTCGGAGTTCTATTGCACGATCACTTGAATATGAGCCAGCAGTGTACAGCAGCAGCCAAAAACACTAATACAATCCTGGATATTTAACAGAGACATAGAATCAAGATCACATGAAGTATTAGTACCCAGGGGTCGGATTCAGTTTTTTTTAACAACCGGTTCTGTGGGCATTGCTTAGTTAGTGGGTGTGTCTTGGTGGTCATGTTATTGGCTGAGTGTGGCCAACTCAATATCACTCACATCGAGGCATGCATCTCCTCGCCTGGCCTCTCGTGACTGTGAGGATGCTGCAACAGTCGTAAGTGTGAAAAAGGATCATAAGTCACTTTTTTCAGTGCATTGTAACTTTGAATGGTCACTCCATACAAGCAAAGTACCAGCAAAGGAGGGGGGAAAAAATTCCAGAGACAGGAAGTCTAGTCCTGCCAAGAATGTAATAAGAGGCAGTTTCTGTAAGCAACACCAGAATGTTTCCTTCCTGCCTTCCTTACAGGATTAGGCCAGTAATTTCTTCTAACAACCGGTTCTCTGAACTGCTTAGAATGTTAACAACTGGTTCTAGCGAATAGGTGCGAACTGGTAGAATCCCACCCCTGTTAGTACCACTTTATAAATCCCTCGTAAGACCACATCTGGAATACTGTAACCAATTCTGGTCACCATGCTACAAAAAAAATATTGAGACTGGAAAAAGTTCAGAGAAGAGCATCTAAGAGCATCAAAGGCCTGGAGACTAAAACATAAGAAGAATGGCTGCAGGATTTGAGTTTGGCTAGTCTAGAGAAAAGAAGAACTAGGGGGAGGCTATGTTAGCAATATTCCAGTATTTGAGGATTGCCTATCGTTGGCCAAAGTAATGAAACAGTTTGAGTGGGACTTGAAAATGTTTCCTCTGTTCAAGTTTTAAAACCTGCGAAACTTTGCTGGATCTTTCTTGTGCCCTCTGACAAAGACATTGCGTTTCTCCAGCTCAGAGGCAATAAGAGAAACCTCTCCAGCTATTTTTACAACCACTCTGGCCGTTTTATTGGGGGTCATACTTCATTACTGACAGACCATCTTCAAAGCAAAGGAGCCCACCCTCCTCCCAAGACACAAGGCTAATTCAAGCAGCTATATGAACAAAGGAGTAATTTCTTTTTTGATCAAAAAAACCTAGAGTTTATCCATCTTTACTAAAAAAAATTAACAGTATAACTCTGCATGCAAACCTTTGGAGTGTTGTATTTGATTGATGAATTTCTCTTCCAGCGAGGAAACAATAAATTCCACTGGGGCTCACATCCCCCCTACAGATTTAAGCAAAGCAGCCCACAACACCATCCGGTGGCCTAGGAGAAATTTCCCAGAGAATTCAAAGACTTGTCTGCCAATTTTTATAAGAACTATACATGAAATTCCCCAAATTTAACCAGTGTTAACCAATGAAAATTCCTTTTTTAAATTATTGTGGCAACATTAAGCAACTTAATACAAGGTTCCAGTACTACCTGCAGCCTAACCTGTGCTTAGCAACAGTGTCTTCCAGACCTAGCAAGCAACACTAACAGGCAACCCTGCATTTTGCTCTCACGTCTTCAGACTCAGCAACAACGCCTCCTTTTGTGCCAATTTGTGTAGCAAGCAACACTAACAGGCAACCCTGCGTTTTGTTCTCATGTCTTCAGACCCAGCAACAATGCCTACTTTAGTGCCCACTTGTGTAGAAGCGCGCAATGCACCCTAAAAGCAGCCATATTGTGCAGTGCCACCTACATGCTCGAGTATTAAATTTTCCAAAATTCCAATTTGCCAATTTGAAGCATGACAACTTCTTCAGCCATGACAGATGTCCCTGAAGTACCAGAGGACTCAAACCCTCCACCCATCCTAGATGTAAATGTGAAGCCTGGTTCCCAAAACCCTCATCCGGACAATAGCAGTTAAAGCAGAAGAAATGGTCAAAGCCCAGGCCAACCAACAGGCAGAATTGGCTAAAGTTCAGGCCAAATTGGAGTTGGCCGAACGGCAGAGACTCCACAACAAAGACGGCACGGGCCATAGTATGGCAGAAGTTGGCCGATAACGCCTCCTTCAACTTCAACCTTGAAGACTTGGTAGAAGAGAGCCCAGATTCACCGGGTCAAAGCCTATGTGGATGAACAGCACTCACTACAAAACAAGCAGATGGAACTGCCTCAATTGCCTAGCAGTCTCCCATAACCAGGGAAGCACAAGGATGAATCTCAACCACAGATTCTAAATGTCAGTTACACAACTGACATTGTACGACCTGAAATATGAGATTCACTTCCCACCAACAGCAAACCTTCCCCAACTGATGTTGTACGTACTAAGGTCCAAGATTCTCTTCTCAGAATCAGCAACCCTACTCCAACATCTCATGGCCTGCCGGGCAAGCAAATTAGCCCACCACTGATCACGATGACTTCTTGACAAGTAGACATGCAACCAACCACACCTGCCACACTCAATCCACAGGCAGTACCATTCCAGCCACAACCTCAACATTACCTGAGCTCTCAGGCACAACAAGATAATCGCAGCAGCGTGAAGCTCCATCATCATCTCTGGAATGGCAGGATGACATCCTCTGTTAACACTAGGAAGAACATTATGACCCATCGTTGACATCAGAGGTGGTATTCAGCCAGTTCGTGGTGGTTCTGGTGAGCCGTTAGTAAGAATTTGGTGTGGGTTGCAGAATCATTACCGATTTCTGGCTGGCCATGCCCCAAACCAGTTCCTGGTCGCCTGAGTAATCACCACTCGCTTGCTTGCCCCACCCATCCTCTCACTGCTTGCTTGCCCAGCCCACCTGCTCGCTTGCCCCGCCTGCATGATGCTGGACCCGCCCATCTCAAACCCACCCTATAAAAACCCTTTGCCATGTGGCCCTTTCGCTTGCGCATGCTAGTCTGCTCTGCGGCCACCTGCCTAAGCTGATTTGGTCTCCTACTCTACTCTACTCCTCCAATGGATCTTCCTGCCTCCTCCTGCCTACAGGACCAGGTAAGTACTGACTTGCTAGCTGCCTGCTGCCTGGCCCCAGCCCAGGCTCTAACCCCCGGTGCTCCTTCCTGCCACCCAGCATCACCCCAACCTTCCGGCCACTGCTGGAGGCCATGGCCTCCAACCTGGGGCCTGGTGCAACTGGCCAAACCATCACGATGACTTGTGCTGGCTACCGAAGACTCCTGGATTGCCTCGGCTCAGCCCACCCTCTTACCAACCTTCCAGCCACCTCCGGAGGTCATGGCCTCCAATCTGGGGCCTGGTGCAGCCGGCAAGCTGCTATGATGGCTTGTGCCGGCTGCCAAAGGCCCCTGGATCGCCTCAGCGCAGCCTGCCCTCTTACCAACCTTCCAAGCCACCGCGATCGCCCCCCACCCCAAGGCTTCTAAAAAAAAAAGAAACCTTTTTAAAATAACCCACTTCCCTCCAGCTTCCAGCAAGCACTTACCTCTTTCAGACGTCTTCTCCCAATTCCCAAACTGCTGCTGCAATCTCCTGCCTTGCTTTTGTTTTTGTTTTTTAATAAATTTTATTAAGTTTCCAAATTTAAAAAACAAAAAACAAAACGTTATACATTGTTATCAACATCAAGACATCTTTTGCATTTCCTCACATTTTTCAGTATATGTATTTACTTATTCCTTTACCATTGCATCTTACTCTTATTATAAATCAATATCTTTTATCCTTACATCTCAATCTTCTCCATGGTATATTTACATATTTACATATTCCCTCATTCTTTTCCTAATTGCCATTTTATTTTATTTTTATTTCTAAACCACGCATCCCAGGCATCCCAGATCCAATAAATTGAATCTTCTCTGTCTTTTATTTTCATCGTTAGCCTGTCCATCTCTATACAATCTATTATTTTTTTAATAACCATGCCTTCCTTTTTTCCTTCCAAAGTTGTGCCTACGAAATCCTTGCAGCTGTTAATATACGTAACAGAGGTGCTATTCAATCGGTTTTCACCTATTCGGGCGAACCGGTAGCGGTTATTTTGCACGGGTCGCCAAACCGGTGGCAACCCCTGGCTGGCCATGCCCCCAACCGGGTCGCCCGGTCACTCACTTATGATAGCTCTCCTAGCTTTCCATTCTCCATGTCCTCTTTCTCCCTGGGGGAAAGGAAGAAAGGCTTGGACGCTGCAAGTATCACTTTCCCCGTGTGAGTTAAAGTGCTTGAGTGAGAAGGAGTGCGGTCTGACAGTGGGGATGGGGGTGAATCGAGCCTTGGAGCACTTTTGCAACATAAAAGAAATGCATTTTGAAAGCAACAGGCAGGTCCTTTAAAAACTTCTCCAAGGATTCCCTATGAACGCTGCAAGTATTGCTTTCCCCTTGTGAGCTAAAATGTCTGGAGTGAGAAGGAGTGCGGTCTGACAGAGGGGGTGGGGGAATCCACTCCAGCCTTGGAGAAATTTAAAGGAGCTGCTTCCAAAATGCTTGTCTGTTAAGTGCTCTGTGTGTGTGTGTGTGTGTGTGTGTGTGTGTGTGTATGAGAGAGAGGGGGGGGAAGGAAGGAAGGAAGGAAGGAAGGAAGGAAGGAAGGAAGGAAGGAAGGAAGGAAGGAAGGAAGGAAGGAAGAGAAATAGGAAGAAAGGGAGAGAGATTGACAGAGAAAACTTTGTGCTATTATTTTTAATTGTTCCATTATTTATCATGTGTTAATATTTTACACCGTCCGTACACATAGAGTGATTTTTCTGCCTTTCTTTTGCTCAGGGCTACCACATATTTTTCAGGGTTTACATGCATTCAATGTCAATAGTCCAGAGCATAAAATATACGTGTGTTTTCAACAAGAGTTGAAAAGGGACCTTGGAGGTCTTCTAGTCCAACCCCCATCTCAGGCAAGAAAATCCTGGGAAAGGTGTCAGAATAATACTTAGAAGGGACCTTGGGGTGAACCCTATACTATTTCTGAGAAATGGCTGTTCAGTCTTTTCTTAAAAACTTCCAGTGATTGAGCACCCAGAACTTCTGGAAATATTCAGTTCCACTGGTTAATTGTTCTCACTGTCAGGAAGTTTCTCCTTAGTTTTAGGTTGCTTCTTTCTGTTCAGTTTCCATCCATTGCTTCTTGTTTGCATTCTGCTTCTTTGGAAAATACATTGTCCCCCTTTCTTTGTGGCAGCCCCTTAAATGCCTATTGCCTATCACACTCTTGGGTAAAGCATGTGAGTCATTTCCTCCTTTCAGTGGTCCATGAAAGTACATCTATAGTATGCAGATAAAGTCAAAAAAGTGAACATTTTTACAGAACTATAGATAAGTTGAGGCTGGGTGACAAGGAATGGCTGGGAGGTGAGGGGCCAGGTGAGGCATCCCTTGATGTGAGTGACATTGAGTTGGCCACACCCACCCACTCACATGACCACCAAGCCATGTCCACCCAGTCACATGACCACCAAGTACGCCCACCCTGTCACATGACCACTAAGCCACACCCATCCAGTCACATGACCACCAAGCCACGCCCACCAAATAAGCCATGCCCACAGAACTGGTAGTAAAAAAATTTGAATTCCACCACTGATATATAACATAATATATCTATCTGTTTTATTGCATTTTTATGTTATTATGCCTAATAAAAAAGTTTCTGGATTAAATTCAATTTGTAGAACATTTTGTATTGATTTTCCTTGTATGCTGTGAATGTAATTAGTTTGTAATTTGATCCCCACATTCTCTCCCAATTTTCCAGATCTATATTATGGCCAACATTTTTCACCCATACCACCATAGTCTCTTTGACCACTTTCTCTTCCATTTTAAAATCTAGTAGAAAGTTATATATTCTTGAAATCATTTTCTTTTCCATTTCTTGTAGAATTTTATCTAATTGATGCTTTTCCATGCAGAAACCAAATTGTTCTTTGTCCTTCTGATATCTCACCAGAATTTGCATGTATGGCCACCAATCTATCTTTATATTTTGTTGCTGTAATTCTTCTCTCATTTTTAATCTTGCTTGTGTGTCTAATTGGTCTTTGTAACTCCTCTTTTTTCCCATATCCATTGCATTTGGGTAGATTTGTGCTTCCATAGTTGACAACCAGTTCGGTATTTTAGTATAATGGTTCTTTTTAATCTTGTTCCATGTCCAAATTAATGAATCTCTAATCATGTGTCTCTGAAAATATGCATGCTGTTTACATTTCCCATCCTATAGGAAACCAAGTCATGACCCTCTATTGATAATATTCTTCTATTTTCCAGGTTGATCCAATCTTTAATCCCTACTTTATTTTATTTATATATTTGTCAATTGCTTACAAGATAATAGGTATAAGTAAATATATAGTTATGAATACATGGATACATGGATAAGAAAAATAAAAAAATAAAGAAACAGTAGGACAGGGATGGTAGGCACATTGGTGCACTTATGCACGCCGCCTACAGACCTCTTAGGAAAGGAGTGAGGTCAATAGTAGACAGTCTAAGCTTAAAGTTTTTGGAGTTTGGGGAAGAAACCACAGAGTCAGGTAGCGTATTCCAGACATTGACTATTCTGTTGCTGAAGTCATATCTCCTGAAATCAAGTTTGGTGTGATTAACGTTGAGTTTGTATTTATTGTTTGCCCTTGTGTTGTTATGGTTGAAGCTGAAGTACTCATTGACAGGTAGGACATTGCAATGTATGATTTTATATACTATACTTAGATCGGACCGAAGATGGCATAGTTCTAGATTTTCTAGGTCTAGAATTTTAAGTCTGGTGGCATAAGGTATTCTGCAACGAGTAGAGGAGTGGAGAACTCTTCTTGTGAAATATTTCTGGACTTTCTCAACTGTGTTAATATCAGATATGTAATGTGGGTTCCAGACTGATGAGCTGTATTCAAGTATTGGTCTAGCAAATGTTTTGTATGTTCTAGTTAGTAGTGTGATATTACCAGAGAAAAAGCTACGTAGGATTAGATTAACAACTCTTAATGCCTTTTTGGTATGTAGTTACAGTGGACTCTAGCACTTAGGTCATTTGAGATGAGTATTCCAAGATCCTTGACAGAGTTTGGGTCATCAACAAGGTCTTGACTATACAGCCTGTATTTTATTTTCTGATTTTTTTTTTGCCAATTTTCAGGACAGAGCATTTATTTGTTGAGATTTGAATTTGCCATTTGTTTGACCATTCTGATATGTAGTCAAGGTCTTTTTGAAGGGTAGCAGCATTGTCTGTGGTGTTGAATAGGTTTACATCATCAGCGAAGAGAACACAGTTGCTCTTGACATGATCACAGAGGCCATTTATTAATGAAAAGAGTTGGTCCTAGAACACTGCCTTGGGGGACACCACTGTTGACAGGTATAGAATTTGATAGGACTCTCCCAATTTTGACCATTTGTTGTCTGTTTGACAGGAATGCTTCTATCCAGTTATGCAGGTGTCCAGAGATACCATAAGATTTTACTTTTAGGAATAGTTTGTCATGTACCACTGAATCAAAGGCTTTACAAAAGTCTATGCAGATTGCGTCTATTGCTTTGCCCTGATCGAGTTGTGTAGTCCATATGTTTTTACAATGTAAGAGTTGCAGATTACATGATAGTTTTTTCCTAAAACAAATTGTTTATTAGAGAGTAGGTTGTTTTTTTCTAAGTGGTGGATAATGGATTGGTTAATAATTGATTCCATGACTTTACAGGTGACAAAGCATAAAGAGATTGGTCTGTAAT
Source organism: Bungarus multicinctus (assembly GCA_023653725.1). Taxonomy (NCBI): domain Eukaryota; kingdom Metazoa; phylum Chordata; class Lepidosauria; order Squamata; family Elapidae; genus Bungarus; species Bungarus multicinctus. Next base: position 7,175,031 of record CM042840.1, on the reverse strand, counting down.
TTTCAACTAGTCTTGGGTCTCCCTTTTTGAAGATGGGGATGACTGTGGCTTGTGACCATAGTTTTGGCAAGGAGCTGGTCCTGAAAGATTTTTCAAAGATTATGCTTAGAGGTTCTGCTATGGCAGTGGATAGCTTTTTTAAGAAGTAGGCACATATTCCGTCCGGTCCAATACATAGAGATGGTTTTAGATTGCGTAGTGCTTTTTCAACATTATCTTCTGTAAAATCGATATGTATTAGATCATTGTAGTTGTCTGTGGTTCAACTAGGAAATATTGGGCACGACCCATTGCTGTTTACAAATACTGAGCCAAAGAATGTGTTCAAGAGATTGGCTTTAATAGTGTCATCATTGCAGTCTTTACCATTAGGTCCTTTCAGGGGTAGGATGGACCTTAAGTTTTTTATAAAATTGTAGAAAGCATGGTGGAATTGGTGCGTAGAAGGTTTTCTTCTTGTTTAATGTGATAATTGGTGCATTCAGTTTTTATGTGATGGCATAAAGTTTTGTATCGGCTTTTGAAGTTGGCAACGTGACCAGATCTGTTTTTCCGCCAAAGTGATTTATTTTTGGATTGAAGCTTCCTTATTGTTTTGGGTAATTTGTTTTTTATGGTTTTGGGAGTTGTTAATGGTACATATAGTTTGATGACTCTTTTGACTTCAAGTAAAAATATGTTGTAATGGTCTTCTACAGTATTTCATCCAGAGAATAGAATTTTCCAATCAAGGGATGAGAGAACATTGTTTATAAGATCATAGTTGCCTTTTTTGAACTTATAATTGGGGATTCCGTTGTTGTGATGATTTTTGTATGGACGTATGTTGAGACAAAAGTCAATCATGTTGTGGTCACTGTTGGAAAAGGGTTCTTTAATTTGTATTCCGTAAATTGAATTCAAACCTTTGCAGAAGATGAGATCGAGGCAGTTCTTAAGTCTAGTATTGTTGGTTACTAGTTGTTCTAATTCCAGATTTCTTACTGCATTGTAGAAGATTGCATTCTTCTTGCAAGCAATCAGCTATATATATATATTGCTTTAGATTTTTTTTTAATATACACTTTTGAATTTAATACTTAGAAATTATTCAGCTTTCTTCTTCTTTCTTCCTTCTTCTTTTCCCTTTCTTCTGCACACCGTCACATTACTTTTCTCATTTCCTGTTTCCTCAGTCCTCTTTAACTACTTAATCACTTTCACTCTCAAATTGCACAGTCACAGCTTTCCATCAAAATGGTTCCACTCGCCGTTCAACTACAGTTCTCCATTAAAGTTCCAATTGTTCTCTCTAATGTCTCTTTTCTGCTCTACTAGTAATCAATCCAAATCGTAGAAATTTTGAGTTTTTATTCACAGAGTCTCGATCTTTTGTTCTGTGATACTCTCTCTCAGCTATTAAACTGTTGTTTTCTCTTCTCCCTTTCACTCCCCTATCCCCTGCCAATTAGCCACTGTATTCACTCTCTCCGGAGGCTCCCTTTGTCAAAGTCTTTCACAGGATTCTCTCACCTCTCAAAAACTGTCCCAGTCTGCCATTCTCCTTCTGATGTCTTGCGTTGATCCACTTTTCTGCTTCCCGATCGCAGTTGGCTGTCACAGCTTCGGACCCGCCGTAGATGCCGGATTTCTTTCACGCTGGATTCAAAGGGCTTCCCCTTGTTGCAGCGGGAGGTTGCTTTCCTTCACTCTGCTCCTAGGCTTCCCCTTTTAATTCATGTGTCTCTCCAAGCTTCACGATGCCTCTGAGAGCTTCCAAGCACGAAAATTCAGATACAGGATTGCAGAGATCGCTCTCCTGCTCCGCTCCGCTGTGACTTCACCACCAGAAGCCTTCTCCTGCCTTGCTTTTGTGCTGCTCATCAGTGAGCAACTGATTCTGCCTGCCTGCTTTCTTCAATTGGATAAGTAAGTGGCTTTTTTTCCCTACTCATTATTTAAATCAGGGTCTTCAAACTTGGCAAGCTTAAGACTTGTGGACTTCAACTCCCAGAATTCCTAAGCTAAAATGACTGGAGGAGGGTTTCTGGGAGCTGAAGTCCATAAGTCTTAAAGCTATCAAGTTTGAAATCCCCTGATTTAAAACAAGGGTCTTCAAATTTGGAGGAGGAATTCTGGGAGTTGAAGTCCACAAGTCTTAAAGCTGTCAAATTTGAAGACCCCCTGATTTAAAAAAACAGTAAGTGTGTTAATTTTTTTTCCTAAAAAAATAGTCATATAAAATTTGGGAAATTTTAGCTGCTTTTCTAGTTTTAGAAAGCAGCTGCTTTGTGAGGTTGTCATTGTGTGTGTATGGAAGTTCTTTTAAATTGTGTGAAATGTTATGTGCCTATAAATTAAAGAGTTAGATTTTTCCAGCTGTATCTGTTTTGTGAGTGTGTATGTGTAGTTTTCAGTTGTGTAGGGAGTGTGTTTTCAGTTGGGTAGTTTTGTGGGTCTGCTGCCAATCCAGTGATGTTACACACACTCACAAAGCAGATACAGCTGGAAAAATCTAAAAATATAGCTTTAATTTATAGGCACATAACATGTTTGATGTTGATGCTTGCAGCGTGCAGGCCAGGGGACATTTTATGTGAAGTGCAGCTGCTTTTATGAGTTCTGAGAAAATTAGTAACTTCGTATAACACTTTGCCATTATTAAAGCTGGTTTTAACTGAGCCTGCTTGATGGGTTTCAGTGTTCATGATTGTCCTGCTTTTGTTCTTGCCTGGGTCTTTTGTCTTTCCTATCATGGTGGTTAATTCTGCCTGGAATCAGGAAAAGCGGACCGCCAGGTGAATTACCTTAATAATGGCTGTACTTTAGTGTTGCTTTTTATTGTCTGGCTTGTTTGCCTGGGGGTTTCTTAAAGGCAGGGCTGAGATTTCTGGTGTGAGGTTTTGGGTCCTTGGGGAAACAATCCAGAGATTTATTGCAGTGGCTTTGTCTGGGGATTAAGTAAAAAACTGGTTTTTTTCTGCAGTATTTTTTTGGGGCTGGGAGGTATGCTCTCAAAATTATCTACACATTAACAATGATCAAATGCTAATAATATTTGCTTATCCTTTTACTGAACTTTCCTTATATAATTAGTGTTTTCTTTTATACTTTTACATTTTTAACTTCTGTTTCTAGTCATTGATAAAAGAAATCCCATGTTAAAAAATATTCTAAGCCTTCTCCTTGATTGTAAATTCTTTAAATTTAAATTTCTGCACATTCTAATATTTTTTATTCATTTTCATATCTTTGTTTTTCTATTGTTGTGCAAACACAATTCTAGCAGCTGTTAACATGTGTAAAATTAAATATGTATTCTACCCAACAAAATATTTCTGGTTTTAAATCCATATGTTGCTTTACCATTGTTTTAACCATGACACCACTAACACGATTTGAATTTGAGCTTGAATGCTGATTGGTTGTCAGACTCCCATGGGGCCATGCAGGGGCAACTCTGTAGGCTGTCCTGAGTCCTAGACTTGGTTGAGCCTTGCTGGATGATGATGATGTAATGAAAGGGCTTTGAGCAATTCTTATTATAGCTCTACCTGGAGTAGATCTTTATTATGTAAAATAGACTGGCTTAGGCCAGAGTAATGGCCCATTAGCAAAGGTGGGGGGAGCTGAGTTTCTGCCTCTCTTGAGTTTCTACTTTTCTTTTTAGGGGAAATATTTTGCCTTTTTAATATATTCTAAAATATTTCATTTTCCTAGGAGAGGAGTGGGTTTTAACTTCCAACAATGAAAAACTGTATCTTTCTTGTTTGTTGGACCCCATGCTGATAAGACTGTACATTGTTGGGTGAAAAAAAGAGATCCCTTCTGTTACCTTAGTCCTCAGCTTACAGCCACAATTAAGTCCAATAATAAAACAATATTGTTTTATGTCTTTTGCAGTAGTAGCTGATAGGCAAGGATGAAAAGACAACAGAGTTTGACTGCTTTCTTTGGCAAGAAACCAAGAATGAAACAATCAGAATCAGACACAACTAGATCCACAACCATCAGGGTCCCAAGCAGCACTGCCACCAATTTAATGTGGAGGAAGCAACAAGTCAACCTCCCAAACTGAAAGCCTTCCTGATCTTCCAGACTGCTGGACATTACAGCAATATAGAAGTTTTCAAGAGAAGTATGAGGGACTGGAAGTTTCGAAGAAAAAAATTAGGTTGTAAGTACTGTGCAAAACATGACTTTGCAGTAGAGAAAGGTGTTCATGTATCCAAGGAGTGGAAACATTACAAGATCGATGCATCAGGGACAACTAAAGAAGTTCAGCAAGCTTTTCTGAGGAAAAAAAATGAAAGAACATTTTACATCTAAAGCTCACGCAATTTGCAGCGATAACTTAAAACAACGGGAGCAGGATGCTATAACAAAATCAGTAGTTAAGATGTCTGACAAGTATTTAGCTACTACTTGTATTTTTGACAGTTTACAGTCTGGCACAAAGATGTAAACCATTTTCAGACATAGAAGGACAGGTAGAATTGCAAACTGTTATGGGTGTAGATTTTGGAGTAGGATTGCATTCACGGCCAACTGCAGTGAAAATAGTTGATTTCGCTGCAAAAGAAATTAAAACTAAAATGTTTAATAGCATTATTGAACAGAACCTGAAAATATGTTTAATTATTGATAAAGCCTCAACGCTATCATGTGTAGGAAGTTAGCATCCGCCCGTCTCCTAGAAAATTGAAATAGCCTAGGAAATATTAAAAGGCAGAATATTTCTTCTAAAAAGAGTAGAAACTCAAGAAGCAGAAACTCACTCAAGAAAGCAGAAACTCACCCCCACCTTTGTTAATGAGTAGGCCATTAAGGCCTGGGCCAGAATACTTTACATAAGAAGGAACTCCAGGGTGATGGAATTAAGGATGGCCCTCAGGAAATGATAGGATTACCCATCTCACCACATGGTCTGGGAAGATTGCATTAGCCAGCATTCAGGTAAAGCCATGTGGTCCAGACCAAGTCTACAGAGTTAAGACCCCCACCCCTGGGAGTCTGACAACCAATTAGAATACAAGCTCCAATTCAAATCTCTACAGAGAGTATAAAACCCAAGTACTCTCAGCACCTCAACACCTTTTTTTCTTTTTCCCCTTTTCCCTTTTTCCCTTCTCTTCTCATCTTGAAGCATGTGATCATTCTTCTCTGGAGCTCTAGGCCATGTGGCCCTGTAACCATTAAACCTTCCAAGCAGCCTCCATGTTTCCAGTGTCTTTTTTCCCCACTTGGAACTGAACCCAGAAGGATATTTCTTTCAACACATGCAAACCAGTTGTGATAGTTTTTGTAAAAATTGAAGATTCAGATAACCCACCAACAATTTTTGTTGAGCTTGTTGAATTGGAAAAACAAGATGCAGAAACAATATGTTCTTCAGTTTTGGAAAGTTTACTTAATGTTGGGTTTACTACAGACTATCTGAAAAAAAATTTAATAGCATTTTGCTCTGATGGTGCCAGTGTTATGCTTGGAAGAAAATCTGGAGTGAGCACAAGAATAGCAAAAGACTTCCCTAACATCATAATATGGCAGAGCTGAAACCATAGCCTCCAACTTGTTTTAGAGGATTCCATTGTAGGAAGTTAGCACCCACCCCTCTCCTAGAAAAATTGAAATAGCCTAGGAAATATTAAAAAGGCAGAATATTTCTCCTAAAAAGAGTAGAAACTCAAGAAGCAGAAACTTACTCAAGAAGCAGAAACTCACCCCAGAAGCAGAATCTCACCCCCACCTTTGTTAATGGGTGGGCCATTAAGGCCTGGGCCAGAATACTTTACATAACAAGGAACTCCAGGTAAAGCTATAGAAATTGCCAAAAGCCCTTTTAAGGGCATAATCGCCCAGCAAGGCTAGACCAAGCCTGGAACTCAGGACAGCCTACAGAGTTGCCCCTGGGAGTCTGACAACCAATTAGAATACAAGCTCCAATTCAAATCCCAACAGAGGGCATAAGACCCAGCACTCTCAGTATCTCAGTCCTTTTCCTTTTTTCTTCACCTTGAAATATATGATCATTCTTCTCTGGAGCTCTAGGCCATGTGGCCCTGTAACCATTAAACCTTCCAAGCAGCCTCCATGTTTCCAGTGTCTTTTTCCCCACTTGGAACTGAACCCAGGATATTTCTTTCAACACTATAAAGGACATTAAGCAACTAAATCATTTCAAAATATTTCTTGACAAGATACACAGTATTTTCCATAAATCCTGTAAGAGCCAAAATGAACTGTTTGAAATATCCGAACAACTTGGAATTGAAATTGTAAAGATTGGTAGAGTTTTGGGACCAAGATGGGCTGCCTGTGGCGTGCTTATCCAGTGCTACATCAATATTTTCATGCAAATGAAAAATACTCCGGTATGGCTGTCCGTCTTGAAAACATACATTTTTAAAATGATTTGGCATCGATGATCGATATTCTCAATGAAATATCTCTTCTGTCAAATGCACTGCAAGGAAGAAACACAGACATCATAAAGGCCGAAAAACTTGTGCTGAGATTAATTAAAGCATTTGAAGTGCTCAGACAGAGAAAAGGTCCTACGAAAACAAGGTTGATGGATTAATTACTTCAGAAACCTTCAAAAATATAAAATTTGTACAAAATAATCGATTTGTTGGACTTCCTCGGGAAAGACTTTTGGAAAGCATAATAATAAACTTGAAGAAAAGACTAATGGATTGTCAACATTTAAAAACAGGTAGCCAATTGCAAGACACCACAAATAAATTACAATTTCTCCATTTTTTGGAGCCAGATTACTGGAAAATTGAAGAAGTCGTAGTTCCATGGCCAGAAGCTGAAGAACAATTGCTTACCTTTAATGAAACCTTTAATTACAAAATTAATATCAATGATTATAGAGATTTCATAGAAAATGTTTTAAAAGATCCAAAGAATTATGCAATTCCTGACAGTATTAAAAAAGCTAAAGATATTGTCAAAACAATTGCTGTAAGTTCAGCAGAAGCGAGAAGTTTCTCAAAAATGAACCTCATATGTTCAGAACAGAGAAGTCGCATAACTGTTTCTAATCTAACCAATCTGATGACCATTAGTGTGATTGACCTACCTCTAAAAGAAAGGGACCCTCTTCCTACTATCAAAAAATGGTTACAAGCACACCATCACACAACCGATGATCCAAGGGTGAAAACTAAGAAAAGTGCAAGCGAGGAGGATGCCAATGAAAGAACATTGTGGAAACATCTCAAATAACACTTTTATGTAAGTACTAGTTCTTGTGTATACCTCGTTCATAGTTTGCGTGTGCTTTATTCTTATTTAAGTAGTAAGTGCGTGAAATTAAAAACTTAAGAAAATACCTTCGTTCTGCAGGTCATTCGTTAGGCCAAACAAGTCGGTGATGTGAAGACACAGAGCACTGTTATCATTCTTAGGTATGTACTTGTATGTACCTCCTCCATAATTTGTGTGTGCTTGTTTTATTCTTATTTAAATAGTAAATGTACAAAATAATAAACCACCTTTTTGTATATCTTCTTTTTGTAGGTCATTAGGGCAAAAAAGTCAGTGATGTCGACTTGACCATGCCCAGCCAATCACATGACCACTAGGACATGCCTAGCCAGTCACATGATTACCAGGCCACGCCCAGCCAGTCACACGACTGCCAAGCCACGCCCAGCCAGTCACATGAGTCAGGCCACACCCACCAAATAAGCCACACCCACACAGTCACTTGACCCCTAGGCCACACCCACAAAATAGGCCATGCCCACAGAACCGGTCGTAAAAAAATTTGAATTTCATCACTAGTTGGCATACAACCCGAACCCACCCTCTACATCAATGCCCCTTACCCAATCCACCTTTACAGATGATGCAGGCTACTGGAGAGAGTTGGCCATCAGGAGAGGAAAGCTAGATTTGGCTACCAACAAGGGATACAAATTCTCTGATGAGCCAGGTGGCAAATATCTCCTCTGGAAGGAAATTTTCCTACGCACCATTCAGGATGCACGCCTGAAACCTGATGAAGTACTCGTATACTTGATAGCGTGGCTAGGGCCGTGGTCTGCCAAAGCAATGAAGGCACTTTATGCCTCTCACTTAGATGACCCAGATGCTGCCCTACGGTTGGCATGGAAAAGACTTGACGAACTGTACAGCGCTCCCACAGCAGTAGAGTCAACGTTCTTGAACAGCCTCAACAGATTTCCTAAAATTCCTATCGACAAGCCTCACCCCTCGCAGAATTCTTTAATATACTTATACAACTGAAAGCGGCACAATAGGATCCCCGGTTACCAGGACTCGCTTGTCGTGACCACGCCGACATGCAAACCAAAATCGTTTGAAAACTCCCGCAGGTGCTAATTGAACAGTGGCTCCAGTTGTCTGATGCCTTCAGGGTTAAGGGTCAGCACAACTATATACTCTTTACCTTTCTCAAAGAATTAGTGGCCCACCAGGTCACAGTGTGCAACACCCCCAAGGCCTGCGAACTCAGAGCTGTTAATCCTCCCAATGAAAAAAGATACAACAGCAATTATATACCGTCCACAGGCCCTATGCCCACTGCAAGGGGAAAACCCTTCATGGTTATCCATTTATTTATTTATTTAAATTTATATATCGCCCCCCCCCCCCCCAAAGGGACTCGGGGCGGTGAACAGCCAAGATAAAATACACATATAAAAATACATATACAATATTTAAAAATTAAAAGAATTAAATACATTGGCCCTTTCAAAAGATTAAAAATAAGGGAATTAAGAAAGTTAAAACCAGATTAAAAGATTTAAAAACCGCTAGGCCAGACCAGCTTGCTGAAATAAATGAGTTTCAAGGCACGGCGGAAGGTCAGGAGATCAGGGATGGTCCTCATCACTGGGGGTAATTCGTTCCAGAGAGAGGGTGCCCCCAATGAGAAGGCCCGCATCCTCAGGGTCGCCAGCCATCCAACCAGCGGCACCCCGAGGAGGCCGACTATGGGAGCGTATCGGTCGGCGGGAGGCCGATAATGGCAGGAGGCGGTCTCGCAAATATCCTGATCCTGAGCCATGGAGCGCTTTAAAGGTGATAACTAAGACCTTGAAGTGCACCCGGAGGACCACCGGGAGCCAATGCAGCTCGCGCAGAAGTGGCGTAACACCCTAAAACCGAGATCGACTCCTCGTCCATAAACAGTGTGGGAGAGGACTCATCAGATACAATCCAATTTAGATTTCTGACTCCAAAGAGAAGCCAGTTTTGTCTTTTCCACCACACTCGACATTCGCTGAACAGGTGCCAGGGGTTTGCAGCGAAATCCCTGACCAAAAGGAAAGAGTTGATAAAAGAGCTCCAATTCTTCAACAAGTGTTGCGAATCCAAACACTCGCCCAAATACTGCACAGCCAAAATGCAATGTCATATCTGCAAAAGTGACACGCACCCGACCGTGCTGCATACAGACCCCGATCCACCACCGCAGACATTTTGTAGCCCTCCTTTGAACAAGGATCCTCAACGTGCTACAGAAGCACACCCAGAGCCAGTGGTTAGTGTCAATTGCATAGCGGTGTGCAATGACACACCAGCCCCTCGTTTGTGTCGTCAGATCTACTTAGCCAAAGTCTATCCAGATGGACACCCAGAAGAAGCAGTGAAGACGTATGTAATACTGGACTCTCAGAGCGATCGCTCACTAGCCAAGTCCACATTCTTCAACCTCTTTAATGTTCAGAAGGAAGAAGTGCACTTCATGATATCAACGTGCACCGCACCAAGACACATGGAGGGGAGGGAAGCTACTGGCCTCTATATAGAGTCATTAGATGGAAGTTCCCAGTTTCTACTGCCGTTTGTGCTGAAATGGAACAGGATACCAGATGACCACAGCCATATTGCAACACCAGAGGTAGATAGCAACGTACCTCACCTGAAGCATATGGCTCATCTATTTCCTGCCCTAGGTCCTGAAGCCAAGATTTTGCTCTTGCTGGGATTCGATGATCTGACACCTTAGCGTACACTGGAGTAGTCAGAGACCCAAGATACTCACCCTTTGCCTTCAAGACAGACCTGGGTTGGGGAATCTCAGGAATTGTCAGTGTCAATTGGATGCAGGCTCCAACCCAGGCAGATGTCTTACCACCATCCATTTCGACAGACTTCCGACGCCCTTTAGCACCATCGAAACAAGAATGCCATTCCATCCTAAAAGGCCATCGGCGACCAGTAGACTTTTGCTAGGACACCCTAAACGGCTGCCAGCAGCCACCAGATGTCCACTAAGACGCTCTATATGGGCATATGCCTCCACAACGCCCTTTCCAACAGTTTCCCGATGCCCTTTGACACTGTGGAAGCAAGAATACCGGTCCAACCCTAAAAGGCCATCAGAAGCGACTACTAGACTTTCACCATTGGCACCAAGAGTACCTGTCCACCCTAAAAGGCTGCCAGAGGTAACCAGCAGACTTGCACCAAGAAGCTCTACACCTGAGCAGTCACTGAGCCTGGGTTGCTACGGAGAAAGGCTGAACTTGAAGACTGAACCTCAAGCTTTGCATGGGTCGGGCTTCGTGAAACAACTCGCTCAACAGCATTGGAAGATTAAGGGCTTGAAGGAGATGAAACAAAAACAAACATTCCTACCAGATGATGTCTGCAAGCTGATTAGTTTAGATTGATGAGGGGGGAATACAAACACTTCATTACATACCCACAATCAGCAGTGCAGCATTAACAAAGAGGAACATCATACTAATAAATTCATAAAGACAGCTTTTGGCAGGGTGGGTAAATAAATCAAGAGAGAGCAATTGCAGGAACAGGAGGAGTAAGGGGTAGTTGGGAATTGTGGCTTAGTTAGTATGCGATGTAGAATTATAGTGTTAATAGGGTAATTGGGACACGAGTGCAGGGCGGAGATAGACAGCGATTAGGTGGGTGAAATGAAGGGATAAATTACACTGAAAGATGATTGATTTCAGTGCTAACCTTGTTCAGTTTAACTGTGCTTGCCAGTTACTGTACTAGGAACAATAAAAAGAAAAAGAAAAAAGAATACAAGCCTATCTGTTTGCAATTTCTTACCTAGGATTCACAGAACCACGGCTAAGAGAAAGTTAGCACTCACTTGTTTATTGTTAAACTGCTATTGGACTTCGTGAGATGGCTGAAGGCTAATGGCAGAGGAGATTGATGTGGATGTTGAGGAAAGGAAAAAGGAAACAGAGGAGGAAAAGGCTCTGGGTCCTCCATCCCAAGCATTAGCTCAGCCTGTGGTAAGGGCAAAGATCAGAAAGTCGGTACATTTGAGTGAGCCACCTGAAGTGGCAGAAGAAGGTTTGGAGAAGACAATGGATTACTTATGGAAGGGATGTGGCAACGGAGGAGTGGAGGGTGAAGAGAGATGGCCAGGGATTGATGACGGAATGCCTCCAGGTAGTATTACATTAGATATATTACATTTGCAATTTGGAGAACTGTCTGTTCAGGAAGCTTCTATGGATCCTTTGTCTAAGGAAATGGGTCAGTATATGAAGCGCAGTACATTAGCGGGTAAACCTTTAAGAAGTTCTAGTCCTGTAACTCTGGAGTTGGAAGCTATGAAACCATTACAAAGACAGGAATTGTGCTCAAAGAGGTTTTTGGATACTGTTTCTGCACCGCCTGGTCAAAAAGGTATGCTAAGAAGGAGAACATCTGACTATATAACAGACTGGGGCCATGGAGAGGACCAACAGGACATTAGTAGGACATTATGGAGTCCGCAAGGCCGTTGGGGTCCTCCTCAATTGCAAGCAACTTTTAGTGGAGATCCCAATAGAGTACCTGTTTTCCTTGCACAGGTGATAAATTATTGACCTATATGGCAAATACTATCCATCCCAATGGGCGTTGATAGTAGCCCTCACCAACGTACTTGATGGAGAAGCAGGGGAATGGGCCACCGATTTACATCGTGTACGATCTCCTGTGCTGTTGGATGTGGGATTATTCCTGGAAGCCTTAAGACAGAGGTTTGACGATGATTCGAAGTTACAACAGGTGGAGGAAGACCTATTAGCGGTAAAACAGCGGGGTCGACCAGCAGCGGAATATGTACAGGAGTTTCGATGAGCTGCTGTAAGAGTTCCCACCTGTCCAGAAAGATAGTTAATACAACTATTTAGGGAGAGTTTAGATTATGCATTGGGATAAGCTTGTTTATATAGAGGCTTGCCACCTAAACTGCAGGACTAGTACCGTGCTGTGGTGGAAGTAGATTCGGGATTACGTAGATTGAAAGAGAGAGGGGACAGCAGTCCACAAGTCCGGCCCATTGTACGACCTAATATTCCATCTCTTTGTTCAAATCCACCCAGTAAAGTACCGTTTGGTAGGGGCACGTTTCAGTGCTATAGATATAATCAATCGGGGCATCGTGTGGCTGAATGTCTGATACCTCCTTTATCAAGTCCAAGGAGACAAATGAGACAACAGATTCAAGAAGAGAACAGAGTTGGAGATAGAAATAAACGAACGCCTGAACGTTCCAGTGGGGTAGGGCAGATGGATTCAACTGTGAAGTCTGAAATAAAATTAGATGACACTGTGCCTACTGCATGAAAGGTTTTGGTGCAAAACGTAGTAAGTGAGGATGAGACAATAGAGGCTCCTATGGTAAGTAAACCTATTCCACCTTTTATAATACCCATCACTCTTACCAATGTAAAAACTACCAAAAGCCTGGATATGGGGACTTTAATCGATTCTGGTTGTACAAGATGTATAGTACAGTGGTAGGGAACCTTGGTTCTTTTATCACTTATGGACTTCAACTCCCAGAATTCCTGAATGAGCTATAAAAAGTTCCCCATCCCTGGCCTACTGGTTTTTCAGTTGTGAGGGAAATCAATTTTTGATTTGAATGGGATTGTTCAATATACAAATGTCCTAATTTTTGACTTGAATGATCAATATTCTTAAATGTCCTACATTTGTATATTAAACAGTCCCATTCAAGTCAAAAATTGATTTCCCTCACAACTGAAAAACCACTAGGCCAGGGATGGGGAAACTTTTAAGGCTCACTCAGGAATTCTAGGAGTTGAAGTCCATCAGTGATAAAAGAGCCAAGGTTCCCTACCGCTGGTATAGTAACATATAAGATCGTGGAAAAATTAGGTTTAAAACTGATCCGGTTAAAAACTCCTATAAAGTTTGAACAAGTAGATGGATCCATATTTGACAGAAAACCAGCTGTGTATCGTATTGAGTCAGTGAAAATGAAAATGGGGGATCATTGGGAAAACATTTAATTTGTTGTAGTACACCAAATGACTGAGTCGGTAATTCTTGGGTTGGCATGGCTGGATAAGTGGGGACCCACTATTTTATGGGAAGGATGGTTCAGAAAAATCAGGTTAATAGAGGGTTAATCAGGTTAATCAGGTTAATAGAAGGTCCTAAGCGCCTAGAGAAACAACGGCTGGTTTAATGCCTCCCATTATAAATCCAGGCTATCCACCGGAATACCATGATTTAGCCAAGGTTTTTAATGAAACAGGAAGTGATCGATTACTGCCCCATAGACCAACCGATTGTGCAATTAAGTTGCTTCCTGTTGTTAAATTACCAAAACCACGAATGTATTCCATGACCCCACAAGAAATGAATGAAATGAGAAAATACATAGTCACTAATTTGGTGAGGGGTTTTATTAGACCAGGTAGAGCACATATAGCAGCTCCAGTGTTATTTAGAGAGAGAAAAGATCTCTAACCACTCACAATTTGTGTTGACGGGGGGTAAGAGGTCCACCCCTAGGCCCCTCGTCTGTGGGGTGCCTCAGGGGTCAGTCCTCTCCCCTCTCTTGTTCAACATTTATGTGAAGCCACTGGGGGAGATCATCCGTGGTTTTGGGGTGAAGTTTTTTGGGGGACCGCTTCCTGCCATTATCGGCCTCCCGTCAACCAATACGCTCCCATAAAGTCGGCCTCCTCGGGGTGCTGCCGACTGGACAGCTGGCGACCCCGAGGGTGCGGGTCTTCTCATTGGGGGCACCCTCCCTCTGGAACGAATTACCCCTGGAGATGAGGACCATCCCTGATCTCCTGACCTTCTAGCGCGCATTGAAAACCTATTTATTTCAGCAAGCCGGTCTGGCCTAGGAGTTTTTAGAGTTTTTAATTCGGTTTTAGCTTTCTTAATCTCCTAATTTTTTAATCTTTTGGAAATGGCCAATTTATTTAATTCTTTTAACTCATTTTAAGTATTGTATGTGTATTTTTATATGTATATTTTATCTGGCTGTACACTGCCCTGAGTCCCTCTGGGAGAGGGGGCGGTATACAAATTTAAATAAATAAATACATAAAATAAATAAGTGTCATCTTTATGCTGATTATACTCACCTTTACATCTCCACCCCAAACCACCCCAACGATGCTGTGAAGGTTATGTCCTGGTGCCTGGAGGCCGTGTGGATTTGGATGGGCGGGAACAGGCTTCAGCTCAACCCTTTCAAGACTGAGTGGCTGTGGTTTCCGGCGGCCCAATATGGTCAGCTGACTCCGTCACTGGCTATTGGGGGAGAAATCTTAACCCCCACAGAGAGGGCTCGCAATCTAGGTGTCCTCCTGGATGCACGGCTGTCTTTAGAAGATCATATTACAGCCGTCTCCAGGAGGGCTTTCTATCAGGTTCACCTGATTCGCCAGTTGTGCCCTTTCTTGATCAGGACACCTTACGCACGGTCACTCATGCCCTGGTCACCTCCTGCCTGGACTATTGTAACACCTTCTACATAGGGCTCCCTGTGGGGAGCACCCAGAGGCTTCAACTAGTGCAAAATGCAGCCGCGCGGGTGGTTATGGGGGCATCAAGAAACTCCCATGTGACGCCTCTCCTGCGCGAGCTGCATTGGTTGCCGATGGCCTTCCGGGTTCGCTTTAAGGTTCTGGTTTTGACCTTTAAAGTGCTCCATGGCATCGGACCAGGTTATATGCAAGACTGCGTCCTGCCGGTGGTCTCCCACTGACCGGTGCGCTCCCACAGAGAGGGTCTCCTTCGGGTCCCGATGGCATCAATGTGCCGCTTGGTGACCCCGAGGAATAGGGCCTTTTCTGTGGGAGCGCCCACCCTCTGGAATGGGTTGCCTCCTGGGCTACGGACGACCACTGACCTGAGAGCATTTAGACGTGCGTTAAAAACTTGGCTCTTTGAGCAGGCCAGCCTAGGCTGATTTTAAATTAAGGTTTTAAATTGGGGTTTTTAGTAATTGGAGTTTTTAAAATTTGGGGTTTGAAATTGGGGTTGTATTTTATTATTGGGTTTTTAACAGCAGCCAAATATTTAATTCCTTTTAACTTTTGTAATTTTGTATTGTATGTTGGCTGTACACCGCCCTGAGTCCCTCGGGAGAAGGGCAGTATATAAATTTAAGAAATAAATAAAATAAATAAATGTGTAGATTTCCACGGTCTGAATGCTGTATGCAAAGAACCGTTGAATCCATTATCCTTAATTAAAGATCTGTTATCAACATTAGCTCATGGGGAAATATTTACAAAATTAGATCTTCGGGAAGCATATTACAGGGTGAGAATCTGAGCAGGTGATGAATGGAAAACTACATTTAACTGTCCTTTAGGCAGCTATCAGTTTGGAACAGAATAGAATAACTTTATTGTCATTGTAGAAGTACAGTGAAACTGTGGATGCACCCCAGCAACTATTTGCAATACAATAAAACCAAAGGACTTAAAAATAAAGATAAAAAAAAAATAGAATAGCCATATTTCCATTTGCAATTTGAGAGTGCAATATCTACGAATATACACAAAATATACATCCAACACTGACTGTGATGCTTGCCAAGTGTAATACACACTGTGTACTGTAATATGTTATTATACATCTAAATGAGGTATTGCGGTTTCAATCTTTATACATCTTAATAAGGTAATAACTTATATTTATTTGCAGTACGGATGGACCATGGAAAGAAACTCTTTGTTAGTCTAGTGGTGTGGGATTTAATTGACCTAAAGCGCCATCCAGATGGCAGCAGGTCAAAAAGATAATTGCCAGGGTGTGAGGGATCCTCTATGATGGCCTGGATTCTGCTTTGGCAGCGAGACCTGGCTAAGTCTTCCAGGGAGGGCAGAGGGCAACCAGTGATCTTTTGAGCTGTGTTTATCACCCTCTGTACAGTTTTTCTGTCCTCAGCTGAGGAACCTGCATACCACACACCCAGACAGTATGTCAGAGTGCTCTCCACAGAGGCTTTATAGAAAGCCAGCAACAGCTTCTTTTCCAAATTGTTTTTCCTGAGGACCCGCAGGAAGTGCAGCTGCTGCTGAGCCTTCTTCACTATGGCCTTGGTGTTAGGGGACCAGGAGATATCAGCTGAGATATGAATGCCAAGGAATCTGATCATAGAGACAGTTTCCACTCATTCTCCATTGATGATGAGTGGGGTGTGGTCCTGTCCTGTGATTATGGACTTTCCTGAAGTCCATAATCAGTTCTTTGGTTTTATGGACATTCAGTGACAAATTGTTCTGTGAACACCAGACAGACAGGTTCTCTACTTCTGCCCTATATGCCATCTCATCCTCTCCGGAGTGAGACCAATCATGGTCATATTGTCCGCAAACTTTATGATGGTGTTTGTTGCATGGCTTGGTGAGCAGTCAAAGGTGTACAAGGCATACAACAGGGGGCTCAAGACACAACCCTGGGGGGAACCAGTACTGAGTGTAATAATGGAAGAAAGGTGGGGGCCAAGTATAACAGACTGTGGTCTATTTGTCAAAAAGTTCTTAATCCAGGACCATGTGGAGCTGGGGACTTGCAAATTATATAGTTTGGTTACTAGTATATCTGGGATGATAGTGTTAAACGCAGAGCTATAGTCCACAAAAGCATCCTCACATAGCTCTGTTTGTTCTCCAGATGACTCAGCGCTCTATTAATGTGATGGCCACAGCATCCTCTGTAGATCGATTTGCTCTGTAAGCAAACTGATGTTGATCAAAGGAGGGCGGGAGGCAGTCTCTGATGTGCTGTGAGACTAGTCGCTCAAAAACCTTCATGATGGAGCTTGTTAACACTATGGGCCTATAGTCATTGAGAGTGTTTATATTTGTTTTTTGGGGAATGGGGATGATGGTTGCAGCCTTCAGGCATTGTGGGATGATGGCATGTGTTAAAGATAGATTGAACAGCTCTGTAAGTATTTCTGCCAATTGGTCAGCACACGCTTTAACTACTGCACCAGCAATGCCATCAGGCCCTGCAGCTTTCCTGGAATTTACTGCTCTCAGTGTTTTTCTCATCTCATGCACCTAAAGAGAGAGAGGTACAGTGTCATGGTCCTCGTGAGGCAGTATGTCCAGGTTCTTGGTGGTTTTAAAGCATGTGAAAAAGCTGTTTAGCTCCTCTGCCAGAGTGCTTCTACTCTCGCTGTGTGTTGGGCCCTGGCCTTTATAGTTGGTCAGGGCCTGTATCCCCCTCCACATCTGCCGTGGGTCACTGTCAGTAAAGTGGCCCTTGACCTTCCTCCTATACATCTCCTTAGCATGTTTGATGCCCCTTCTCAACTCAGCTCTCGCAGTGCTGTACTGTAAGGTATCACCTGCTGTAAAAGCCAGGTCACGGGCCCTGATCAGAGCCTGGACTTCGCTGGTCATCTAGGGTTTCCTGTTTGGGAAGGTCCATATGCATTTTTCCACAGTGACATTTTCTACAGAGGTCTTCATGTAGAAAAGCACAGTCCCTATGTATAACTCAAAGTCCTGTTGTTTAAAGATGCTCCAATCTGTGCAGGCAAAACAATCTTGAAGCTGGGAGACGGCATTTCAGGCAAGCATCTAATAGTTTGACTGCTAGGTTTTGTTCTTCCTAAGGGAAGTGTAGGCTGGTAGTAAAAGCAGGGTGAAATGGTCTGATTGTCCTAAATGGGGAAGAGGTTTTGCTCGATAAGCATGCTTGATATTTGAGAACACATGATCGAGTGTGCTTTTTCCCTGGTTGGGCACTTAACATGTTGGTAAAGTTTGGGGAGCACAGTTTTTAGGTATGCTCTGTTGAAGTCCCCAGCAATGAACGCCCTCAGGATGAACTCTTTATTGTTTGGTAATCATGTCTTGAAGGTGACTGAGCGTCATGCTCAGGTTATGCCATTCAGGTTACAGGGAGCTCATGTTGTTTTTATTCAATTGATTAACTGTGTTTTGCATGAGCATTTATACAAAGGTGTTTTGGTATATCTGAATGATATATTAATCTATACTGAAACAATGGATGAACATGTACATTTGGTAAGACAGACTTGGAAAAATTGTTACACGCCCAATTATTTGTAAAGTTGTCTAAATGTGAATTTCATCGGTCTCAGTTGGATTATTTAGGATATAGAATATCCACAGAGGGATTACAAATAGACCCCATGAAGGTAAAAACGGTTTTAGATTGGAAAGCACCAACTACCCGAAAACACAAAGTTTTTTGGGTTTTGCCAATTTTTACCGGCAGTTCATTCCCTCCTTTGCTATGATAGCTCTCCCTTTAACAGATTTGCTAAAAACAAACAGAAAAAAAAACCCGGACAAGCTATACTATGGACAGAGGAATGTCAACAGACGTTTGATGCCCTTAAACAGATGTTTGTTCAAGTGCTGGGGCTAAAACATCCAAACCCAGTATTACCATTCATCATTCAGGCAGATGCCAGTGATGTGGCAATAGGGGCTGTTTTATTACAAAAGAACAGTAACGGTGTATTGCAATCATGAGCATACACCTCACATAAATTTAGTCTAACTGAAAGAAACTGGGCAATCTGGGGGAAAGAGGCATTTGCTATAAGATGGGCACTGTTAACCTGGCGACAATTCCTGGAAGGTTCAAAAGTACAATTTGAGGTCTGGACTGACCATAAAAATTTGGAAGCTCTACAAACCCCTCGCAAGTTATCCCCCAAACAAATTAGATGGGCACTTTATTTTCGGAAGTTTAATTTTGTTTTGAAATATGTACCTGCAGGGAAAATTTTTCTAGCTGATGCATTATCTTGACTCCCACAAGATGGTAGTAAAAGAGAAAATCTGATACAACCTATTATACAGGGTAAAGATACCATACAAACATTAAAATACAAAGTAATAGATGACCTACCAAAAACTTTAGAAAAAGATCCCTGGTTACATAAAAATAAAACACAATGTATTATCATTGATGGAATAGCTTGGAAAGGAACAAAATTATATATACCGACTACCTTATGTGAACTAGTACTTAAAAGGTGCCATGATAGCAAACATTGGTCATTACGGATATCTTAAAACGTTACATCTAGTTAAGAGACAATTTTGGTGGTCAGGTATGAGGGGAGATATTGAACATTACGTTAGAAAATGTAAAGTATGTGCTAGTAGTAAGACCCGTCCAGGAAAACCTTTAGGACTATTGCAAAAAGTGTCTGATCCAGTTAAACCATGGCAGTATATTGTCATGGACTTCATTGTAGATTTACCTTGTTGTCATGGGTTCACCATAATATGGACCGTAATAGATCTGTTCTCAAAATAGGTACATTTCATTCCATGTAAAGGCACACCCTCTGCAAAGAAATTAGTTTCTAAAACATAGATATCGCTTAAATGATGTACCAAGATGTATTATTTCAGATAGAGGGGTACAATTTAAAGCCAGATTCTGGAGAGAGTTTGTGAAAACGATAGGCTCACAGCAGGGGTTAAATAACGCTTACCACCTGAGTACGAATGGCGCTGCAGAGTGAGCCAATGCAGCCATAGAACGATATCTAAGGTGTTATGTATCATATCAACAAAACGATTGGTCTGAATTATTACCATTCGCAGAGTTCACTTATAATAACGCTACACATAGCAGCACAGGATATACCCCATTTCAAATAGTATATGGAAGTGAGTTACTACCAATTCCAGAATTGCCACATAGTACAGAGACACCAGTAACGCAGAAGCAATGGTATGAACAAATACAACAATCATGAAAATATGTAACAGAAGCCTTATGTGATGCCTTCATTGCATGTAAAAAAATAATTTGACAAACAGAGAAGTGAACAAAAACCTTTCGACATTGGAGATCTCGTACATCTGTCCACTAAATATATAAATCTGGGTCTTCCTTGTAAGAAATTAGGGCCAAAATATATTGGACCATTCCCGATTGTAAAGGTAATTAATCCGGTGACTGTGCAATTGAAACTATCATCACGATATAAAAGAATACATCCTGTATTTCATTGCAGTTTATTAAAATGTATATATAAAGATATAGATTCACCACAAACACTTTCTGGTCCAATAAAAGACGATCAATATGAGGTAGAGGAAGTATTAGATTCCCGTAAGAATAGGAGAAAGTTACAATATTTGATAAAATGGAAGGGGTATCCCATTGCAGAAGCATCATGGGTTAATAGCAATGACGTTCATGTTCCATGATTATGTCAATGGTTTCATAGAAAAAATCCACATAAAGAAACGGAAACATGACAATGCTAATGAAATATAAGATATTAATCCCCTCTGTTTCATTTCCAGAGAGATCAGCGGTAGAGGGGGAAGCCTGTCGGGCTTTGTGAAACAACTCCCTCAACAGCATTGGAAGATTAAGGGCTTGAAGGAGATGAAACAAAAACAAACATTCCTACCAGATGATGTCTGCACGCTAACTAGTTTAGGCTGATGAGAGGGGAATACAAACACTTCATTACATACCCACAATCAGCAATGCAGCATTAACGAAGAGGAACATCATACTAATAAATTCATAAAGACAGCTTTTGGCAGGGTGGATAAATAAATCAAGAGAGAGCAACTTCAGGAATGGGAGGAGTAAGGGTAGTTTAACTGCTTGCTGGTTACGGTACTAGGAACAATAAAAAGAAAAAAGAATACAAACCTATCTGTTTTCAATTTCTTATCTAGGATTCATAGAACCACAGCTAAGAGCATGCTTTGCTTTGTTTGATGCTTTACTATTTACTGTTTCTCTTAGTTTTATAGCTAACTTGTTTATTTAATTATATAGTTATCTGCTATTCAGTTAGTATTATTCTTTACTGTTTATCTTAGTTAATTGCTCTTTACTTAGTGGAATTTACAATTCCAGGTGGGGAGTGTGCTGTCCAGACAGTTTAGAGTTAATGGGATTTGGGATAGTTAGTTAGGAATTGTGAGCTGTCCCCTTAAGGGAATGCATCATGGTAAATGCACTTAAGGTATCCTGGGAAATGTAGTCCATGTCATGTGGTCACATTTGTAATCCAGATTGGTTACTAAATTGACCCTTGGTGGGTTGGGGGAAGTTTCTTCACTCTTGTCTGAATCTATTACCATGCGGCTGCTTCAATCATCATGGGGTTGAGACCTTATTATCTTCCTACACTACAATGCAGATATGCAAAGGATTGGACATTAAGAAGAACCTCATTATAATTGTGAGTTGATAAGAGTGCCTGATAAACCAATAAAAGAGACTTTGTATGGATGCTTTGTGGAGTTTATCTATCTGCCTTTGTACAGGACAGGCAGAATAAGCTCAGCACCAAAAAACCTCACCTATAATTGCTTTGGATAGTGAGATGGGCAGCATATACATTTAATTAATAAATAAAAGCTGAAGATAGTTCATTTCAGATCCAATCAGGCAGAGCTGGCAAACCTGCGTGTTTTGCTTCCTGAAATGACTTTGGGCACAGTGACCAACTGACCACCACTCTCCCAGGGGGCAAAATCAGTTGGGATCATTCCTTCTTCACCTTTTGCAGGCTGCCAAGTCTGGTTCTGCTTGGCATTTAAAACGACCTGTGGGCCTCCGCCTCCCTACACCGACCGACCGTGTTCAGTTTGCCCTTGGAAAAATCAAAGACTGGAATTTAATTTCAGGAGAAGGGGGTGTGTCTCCCCCCTCCCTCCCGCTTTCAGGCTGGGAATAAACTTGAGGAACTCTGTATTTGGCGGGCCACTTACAGGGGTTTCTATGTGTCATCAATCTCACAAGAGCTGAATGCTGCCGTTCTGTGAATTGTCTGAAGGCGCCAGGAAGTTTTAGACTTTTTTTAAAAAAAAAAGAAGAAGAAGAAAAAGAAAGCTTTGTTGAAAAGAGTGCAGGTTGTTCCCAGGCTTGGCCACCCAGAATATTTTCAGCCGCTGGGTTGCTTTCAAGAAGCCTCATCCTTCTTGTCAGAACACCGAGGAAGCAGGAATTGTGTGTGCAACACCTCCCTCTTTGCCTAAAGCGAATCCATAATAAAACCATCAAATAACACAGCTGGGTCCTTTGAGAGCTGAAAAATGATCTTCCAGGCTGAGATGACTATTGCCCAAGGTAGATGTTCTTTTCCCAGATAATTTTAGCATCTATTTTTATATCCAGTGTTTCTCCCAAGGCTTGCATTTGTTTAGAAGTGATGGCTAATAATTGTTGGCGGGGGTCTTAAGGGGTGGCCTTGTACCTCATTAGCCTCCAAATAGATAGGACTTTGGGCACAAATGTTGAGAAAACCACATCTGCACTGCAAAAATCTCAATTTTTCTCTCTCTTTTTGCTGTCGTCTTAACAATCTTCTGGAATTGTGCAATGGAGATATAAGAGCCCAAACCACAACAAGAGAAGGTCTACAAGCTCGCTTGGCTTTGCATCTTTACCGTGCCACTTCTGCCTGCTTTCTCCTTTTGCAAATTGGATCTTTATTTGCAGGCTACACGGAAATCTAAGCATTATTTCAGTATTTCCCAATCTTGGCAAAAAAGATAGGTGGGTTCCTCAGAATTCCTCAGCCAGCCACATATTTTAAATCCACATATCTTAGAAGTTGGCAAGGCTGAGAAGCATTGCATTATGTAGTCCCTAAGTGCCTTAACTAATTGAACTGTGAGAGTGCAGGATTATTTGCTAAACACAATATCATCCTTTTTATTGCTGATCTTCTCTGCTCAAGTGATCCAAGTCTTCGCTTGTGGCTTTTGACATCCTTTCTGCAGCGAATACAGGTAATCCTCAACTTACGACCAGAACTGAGGCCAAAATTTTATGTGGCTGTGAGAAATTCTGAAGTGAGTTTTACCCCATTTTACAACTTTTCTTGACACCATTGTTAAGCGAATCACTGCAGTTGTTAAATTAGACACACTGTTGTTAAGTGAATCCTAATGAGAAGGTCACGAAAAGGGATCACATGATCCCGGGACACGGCAATTGTCATAAATATGAAACAGTTCCTAAGAGTCTGAATGTTGATCAGTATGAAAAATGATCACAAGTCACTTTTTTTCAATGTCGTCGTAACTTTGAACGGTGAATAAGTAAACTGTGGTAAGTCAAGGACTAACTGTAGCCAAGTCTGGCTCTTTTTTAAGTTTTAAGCTGACGTTTTAAACTAAACTTCAAAAAGAGCCAGACTTTATTAGCTGGAGATTGGTGCTGCAAAATTTGCACTTGTGGAATGTTGGACAATATTGCGAACAACATTCCAGAAGGAATGTTGTCAAAAAGCCACAAGTGAAGACACCGATATCTTAGAGCAGAAAAGACCAGCAATTAAAAGGCCAATGTTGTGTTCATCTAATCATCCTGCACTTTCACAGTTCGATATGCTAGGCATTTAGGCATTGAACAATGAATAGATTTAGGTTGCATTAGGTCTGTAGTCACTAGCTTATCTTGGATATTTGTTCTTAGAGAACAAATATATTTTGCTAGTCCTGGTTTACTTTTCTTTCTGTGAGATGTTTTGACCAAACTAAAGTCCCACTTATGGACTGGGTCAGAAAAATTTAGCCAAGCGTTCTGATGAACCTTTATAGTGAGCTGAGGACACTTTTTCTAAATACATATTTTTATTTTAATATTTTATTTAGCAGCCAAGCAAAGTTGGAAAGAGGGCTGTAAAATAATTAACTTCTCCAGAGAGAGGTTGGACGTGTTGCTCTGCTTTGTCTTACTTTGGAGGAAACTATTTTTATTAATTAAATAGACTTATCAGTTTAACTCCCAAATTTCCCTTTCTATCTTTCGCCCGCTCAATTAAAAAGCAAGGAAAGGCTGCCAATGTTTACCATTTTACAACAGCTTTTTGGCAGCGTTTTCTGGAGGGTTCTGAGGCCCATGAAAAAAAAAAATAATGGAAGCTTTAGACTGTCCTTATCCACACTGAACTCTTCTGAGCTGGATGGCTTACAAGTAATTCTCGACATAAAACAGTTCATTTAGTGACCATTTGCAATTACAAATGGCTCTGAAAAAAAGTGATTTATGACTGTTTTTCACATTTACGACCTTTGCAGCATCTCCATGATCATGTGATCAAAGTTCAGAGGTTTGGCAACTGAGTCATATTCATGGTGGTTGCAGTGTCTGGGAATCCCGTGATCCTCTTTTGCGACCTCCTGACAAGCATAGTCAACCAAGAAGCCAGATTCACTTAACAGCTATGTTACTGATTTCACAACTGCAGTGGTTCACTTAATGACTGTGGCAAGAACTGTGGTTGTAAAATGGGACAAAATTCATGAATGTCTCATTTAGCGACATAAATTTTGGGCTCAATTACGATCATAAGTTGAGAAACCAAGAAACCAAGCTCAACTGTGAGTGGAATCTTGGAGTCTTAGTGGACAACCAGCTACATAGGAGCCAGCCATGTGCAGCAGCAGCCAAAAAAGCCAATGCAATCCTAAATTGTATTAACAGAGGGATACAATCAAGATTAAGGGAGGTATTAATACCACTCTATAAAGCCTTAGTAAGGCCACACTTAGAGTACTGCATACAGTTTTGGTCACCACACTATAAAAAAGATGTTGAGACTCTAGAAAAAATGCAGAGAAGAGCAACCAGGATGATGAGGGGACTGGAGACTAAAACATATGAAGAACGGTTACAGGAACTGGGCATAGCTAGTCTACTTGAAGAGAAGGACCAGGGGAGACAGGAGAGCAGTCTTCCAATATTTGAGGGGCTGCCACAGAGAGGAGGAAGGGGTCAAGCTATTCTCCAAGGCACCTGAAGGCCAGACAAGGAATAATGGATGGAAACTGAACAAGGAGAGATTCAACCTGGAAATAAGGAGAAACTTTCCGACAGTGAGAACAATCAACCAACAGAAGTTGCCCTCGGAAGTTGTGGGAACGCCATCACTTGAGACTTTCAAGAAGAGATTGGATTCCCATCTGTCAGAAGTGGTGTAGGGTCTGCTATTTAGGCAGGGAGTTGGGCTAGATGACCTACAAGGTCCGTTCCAATTCTGATAACTGTTATCATTTTCATGTGCCTGAAAATGAGTTTCTATGGTCCTCAACTTATGACCATGTTTCCAGACCTCCTGAAACCTATCTCCCAAATCCCCATGGATCTAGGGCCACAAGCTAATAAATTTGCTTTAAGGACTGCTTTAAGTGAACAGTAATGAAATGTTCTGTGCCTTTTAAAATCTCTCTCAGGAGAGCCTTAGAGCAGCTACCCCACAACTCCCCCATGCCAGAAATCAATCCGCATAAACAAGCAAAGCCCCATTCGAAGGATGCAGGCACCACACAAAACCACATCCCCCTCCTGGACCATGGAAAAAAATTTTATCCACAGAACTGGTCCTCGGGGCCCAAAAGTTTAGGGGCCACAGCCTTAGAGAAGAGATTCAATAGCATCATTTAGCAATGAAGACTGGATGAAGTACTGAAGTGTTGTTGGCTACAATCAGAGGTGGGATTCTACCGGTTCAGACCGATTCTATAGAATCGATTGTTACGATTCTGCGCAGTTCGGAGAATTGGGCAAGTCATTCCCCTGGCTGGCCCCTCCCCTCCCCTCCCCACCCAGTCAGTCCTTATCACACATGCCCAACATTGCTGACTGTATTCTCCCCCACTCAGTCACTCCTTAAAGGTATTTCTTTTTTTTCCTCCCGATGATTAGCTGTTTCGACAATCAGCTGTGCTGGGATATTTCTTTTTTTTTTCCTTCTTCCCTCCCTCCCTCCTTTCTTTCTTTCTTTCTTTCTTTCTTTCTTTCTTTCTTTCTTTCTTTCTTTCTTTCTTTCTTTCTTTCTTTTTTCCTTCTTCCCTCCCTCCCTCCCTCCATCCCTCCCTCCCTCCCTCCCTCCCTTCTTTCTTTCTTTCTTTCTTTCTTTCTTTCTTTCTTTCTTTCTTTCTTTCTTTCTTTCTTTCTTTTTTCCTTCTTCCCTCCCTCCCTCCATCCCTCCCTCCCTCCCTTCTTTCTTTCTTTCTTTCTTTCTTTCTTTCTTTCTTTCTTTCTTTCTTTCTTTCTTTCTTTCTTTCTTTCTTTCTTTCTTTCTTTCTTTCTTTCTTTTTCACTGGTCAACTTGCAATATCTATTTTATAAAATAGTCCCTTACATAAGCACATAAGTGCATAAGCGCACCAACATGCCTACCGTCCCTGTCTATTGTTTCTTTTATATTTTATTTTTCTTATATGTATCCATGTATTCAGAACTATGTTTTACTTATACCTTGTAAGCAATTGACAAATAAATAAATAAATGCTTCCCTGAGATCCAGGGGGCAAAAACCCCCCAAAGCACAGTGGGGTGGGGTTTGCTGCAAAAAAGAAACCATAGCTACATGGCTACTCCCACCTAGCCATGCCTACAGAACCGGTAGTAAAAATATTTGCATCCCAGCCCTGGCTACAATCTTACAAAGGTTAGTCGAGGGCCTGTATTACTGGAAGCTCACCTCAATGGGCGTCTCTCCCACAGGCAGTACTTTTTCACTGCGTTCTGGGTAGGCTTTAAAAAAGAATACAGGTAAGTCCTTGACTTACAACCGTTTCTTTAGGGATCATTCAAAGTTAGAACAGCACTGGAAAAAAAAATGATGATTTTTTCAGACAAAAACGTTACCGCTTCCCCATGGGGTCACATGATCAAAATTCAGACCCTTGGTAACTGGCTCACATTTATGAAGTTCGCTGTGTCCTGGGGTCATGTGATCCCGCTTTGTGACCTCCTGACAACTAAAATCAATGAGGAAGTCAGATTCACTTAAAAGATAATAGATAACAGATAATCAAAGTTGGAAGGGACCTTGTAGGCCATCTAGTCCAACCCCCCGCCCAAGTGGGAGACCCTACACCATTTCTGACAGATGGCAGTCCAGCGTCTTCTTGAAAGCCTCCAGGGATGAAGCTCCCACAACTTCCAAAGGCAATTTCTGTTCCATTGATTGTTCTCCCTGTTAGAAAGTTTCTCCTTATTTCTAGGTTGACTCTCTCCTCGTTCAGTTTCCATCCATTATTCCTTATCTGACCTTTGGGTGCCTTGGAGAATAGCTTGACCCTCTTCCTCCTCTCTGAAGCCCCTCGAATATTGGAAGACTGCTATCCTGTTTCCCCTGGTCCTTCGTAGACTAG
The DNA here is from genome assembly GCA_023653725.1 of Bungarus multicinctus. Classification (NCBI taxonomy): domain Eukaryota; kingdom Metazoa; phylum Chordata; class Lepidosauria; order Squamata; family Elapidae; genus Bungarus; species Bungarus multicinctus. The sequence goes on along the minus strand of CM042840.1, from coordinate 7,147,666 downwards.
CCACGCCAACTTAACAACTGTGTCAAGAAAGGTCATAAAATGGGGGAAAACTCACTTGACTGTCCTGCTCTTGGGCTCAGCTGTGGTCATAAGCTGAGGACTACCTGTATATGGAAGGGGGAAAGGAAAGCTGCTTTTGGCTGGGGAAACCCACAAAGGCCTGGGTCTAGCAAGGATGCTTCAGAGTTTACAGATCCACCTTGGAGCCTGCTGTAGGACGAGTGTCCAAAACTTCTCTTCATCTCTGGCTCTGGATATAAAATGTGGGCGATGAAATAACTCTCAGTGGTAAAATATGCCTGTGTATGTAGATTTGTGTGTGTCCCATCTATTTTTAGCTAAAAAGCCAAAAGTTATTTTGGCTAAAATAACAAAGCTTGAGATCTTCTAGTCCAACTTCCTGCTCAAGCAGGAAGCCCTATACCATTCTGGACAAGTGGCTGTCTAGCTCTTCTTAAAAAAACCTCCAATATTAGAGCACTCACAAATTCTGGAGGCAAGTTGTTCCACTAGTAATTGCTTTCACTGTCACGAAGTTTTTCCTTAATTCCAGGTTGCTTCTCTCCTTGATGAGTTTCCACCCATTGTTTCTTCTCCTGTCTTCTGCTGCTTTGGAAAATAGCTTGACCACCACCCACCCCCCCCCACTTCTTCATGGCAGCCCCTCAAATATTTTATTTATTATTTATTTATTTATTTATTTATTTGTCAATTGCTTACAAGATAATAGGTATAAGTAAAAACATAGTTATGAATACATGGATACATATAAGAAAAATAAAGTATAAAAGAAACAATAGGATACAGTAGGCACTGAAACCCTGCTATCATGTCACTCACTCCTCTTGTCATTAAATTAGACATACCCCTGCAACCTTTCTTTATGTGTTTTAGCCTCCAGCCACCTAATCATCCTTGTTGCTCTTCTCTGCACTCTTTCTAGAGTCCCAACACCTTTTTAATACCACCGACTGGATGCAGGCAGCCTGTAGTTAGTCCTGAACTGAACTGCTGGCAAAGAAGCTGTCACCAAAAAGGTGATTTCCTGGACGTGTGCAGTTTTTTTGGCAGCAAAACAGAAGTGTTTGGCTTCTGCCTTCTTCTGGAATTTATTTATTTAGTTTCTACCCCAGCTTCCTGCAAGGTTGGATGCTGCTTAGTTTCAGAGTTGGCAAAGTCCTTCTCCTCTCTCTGTGTCCCCGCCCCCCCTCTCAGGCTACTAAAGCAGTATTTCATATTAACGAAACAGAGAGGCTAAAAGTGGAGGCAACGTTCAATCATCAGAGTTGAAAATGCCACCATGTTTCCCACCCAAAGGGATTTTCCAGGAAATTTATGAGATTTAGTGACTTGCCTCTCAAAGCATCAGAAAACACTTAATTTAGTGGCTGTGCTCAATAGTACATCGAGTCACCAGCTCATCTAGCACACAAACCTACAAACCTAATAGAATTCTTTATTGACCAAGTGTGATTGGGCACACAAGGAATTTGTCCTGGTGCCAATGCTCTCAGTGTACATAAAAGATACATTTGTCAAGAGTCAAGAATCATAAGATGCAACCACTTAATGATAGTCACAATAAGCAATCAAATCATAGTAGGAAACAGTCAATATAAAGTGTAAGGATACAAGCGACAAGGTTACAGTCCTACAGTCACAAGTGGGAGGGGATGGGTGATAAGGAGTGATGAGAAGATCAACAGCAATAGTAATGCAGACTTAGTAAATAGTTGGACAGTGTTGAGGGAATTATTTGTTTAGCAGAGTGATGGCGTTCGGGGAAAAAATGTCCTTATGTCTAATTTGACAGGTGCTCCATCAGGGAAGGTTTGTAAGAAGAGACTGGATAGCCACTTGTCTGAAATATTATAGGGTCTCCTACTTGAGCAAGGGGTTGGACTAGAAGACCTCCAAGGCCCCTTCCAACTCTCGTATTCTGTTCATAGTTCAATCTATGATGTGAATGTATCCACAGCTTGCTTCATGTCATAGCATTTAAAATCCCGCCTTATCCCTCCCTCCCTCCCTCCCTCCTTCCCTTCTTTTCTTTTCTTTCTTTCTGTGTTAGAGAGGGGAACTCCTTCCCCATGGTAAATTAGAAAAGAAAGAAATAGCAACCACTACATTCAAAGCTGGCAGGGGAGGCATGATTATTGGTCAGCACACTTTTGATATTCCCCCGCCTGGACACTCCTTTTCAACCTACCATTGAGAAGAATCACGACACACAAAAAGTTTATTTTCATTCTTTTTTTAATTGAAAAGATAATAAAAAAATTTCTTCATATTGCTTCAACAAAATGAGAGACAGCAACTTTCTGGGATAATGCTTTGTTTGTTTGTTTGTTTGGTTTTATACCGCAAACGAAAATGAAAAATAAAATCTGTACCTTTAAACAACATGAATCCAATATATACACCAAAAAAATAATTCCAAAAAAACAAAGGCAGGGCTGTTTAAATCAAATTATTTCCATCAATACATTGGGTAATTACATGTGTCAATAAATACCCAGATTTAGCTTAGGTTTTTCTTTTTTTAAAGAACAAGGGGTATGAACCAGAAACCTTACACATAATATGCAGGAGGAGGAAAAATGCATTTATTTACAAATCAGTGCATACTGAGATGAGGATTGGTGCGAAAATGAACTGAATAAATTAAAGCAGGTGAGTGGAAAAAACATGAAGGCTAAACAAGACTTCTGTGTCCGTTATCCCACCAACATTCATTGGAAAAATGAAGCTGTTTTCTAGAAAAATATGCTGAGAAAATAGGAATGTTCTAAAAGATTGCTTTAGTGCCAAAAAAGTATATTCTGGTAACCAGAAGCTGCGAAGTCATATCAAATCAGTACCCAGAGGGGGAAAAAACTTATAAAGTAATAATTAATTAATATAAATTGGTATTTTTTTTAAAAAAATCCCATCAATTAAATAAAAATAGGGAAAACTATAATATTCACAAAATATTTTTTTTAAAAAAGAAAAGCTACCTACAACAGGATTATGCCAAATTATTTCTGTAGACATTTTACTCTGCCACCATTTGTTAACTGTTTCTTTGCATAGACCAGATGGAAGCCAGCTGTCTTCACAAAAGCTTCCTGCCCGGGAAGAAATTTGGGGCCTTTTGTAAATTATTGAAGGTCAAAGGGCAAGGTCAATCGGCTCAGACAATGAAAAAACCAAAATGTGTTTTTTTTTCCCCCTGCACACCACCAATTTCCCAGACCATAAATGCACTCTCCTGGGCAATTCCTAAGCCATAAACCCAACCTTCCTAAATCAAGTCACCCATAAGACTCTGGTAACCAGAAGCTGCGAAGTCATATCGAATTATCTCTTGTTCCCTTTTTCTTCTCATTTTACAGGATGGTCGTCTAGGGAAGAAAGCAATGCAGGGGATCTGTAGGATACGATCCCCCAAAGTCAAGATGCGACCAAGACAAGAGATGGAAGCTCCCCTTAGTTCATTTGTGGGCTCAAAATTTCATGACGGTACCCCAACAGTGCAATTGAAGCTCTCTCTAGGTTTTATGGATGCCATCTTAAACTTCCGGGCCATATCCACATCTCTTAAAAGTTTTCAAGTTTAAGAAACCCTGATCTAGATTGTTTTCCTCAGCATTTCAGCAACAAGTAATGCAATACTTCTCTCTCATTCTAAATCATGTAAATTGGCTTATTATAAAAAACTATCTTGTTCTCCTGGCTTGACCAAAGCAAAGCAAAAAAACAACAAACCCCCAGTGTTTTCTCCACTTCCAACCAAGTCTGAACATTAAACTTAGAGTTATAGTGGCCATGATTGCTGACTAGGGCTGTTTTTATGTTCTTTTAGAAGATTAAAACTATCATCCATCATCAAGTTGCAAGGGAACTCCTGAGCTCTCAAAATACTGGTCTGTGGCTATCACAATCTGTTACCCCAACTCAAGCAAAAAGAACTACAGCTTTTTTAGGAATTAGATGGATCTCTACCTTGTCCTTTCCCACAAGAGATATCCAACATTTCTGAAATAATAGCATAGTTTCTCTTCTCTATTCTCCTCCCAAGGCTGTAAAATGTTCTCTGATACTTACTCACCACACCTCCCCAGTCTAGGTGGGCATCATAATGACAAATAAGGTTGTTTTCTATCACATGGCCAAATCCTTAGATACTTAAATAAATAAAAACAATAATTTATAACACAATGTAAACTTTATTTTTTTTGTTAAATAGTTCATAGGTTTTGTTCCTCTCTTAATAGTTTAGTTTAATAATTTGTCATATTTAACTACCAGTCTTATCAAGTACAAAACTGTAGAAATCAAGGTTTTTTTTTCCTCCTTAAATAGTAACAAGATGCTGCTCTTCATAATACAATGTTTGAACTCTGCAGATGAAAGGCTGCTGACAGCAGTCACTTTCCCTGTATTGCAACATTTAAAACATAGCTTCTCAACTCCAACAACTTTAAATTGTGTAATTTTAGTTCTGAGAATTCTGCAGCCAGCCATGCTGCAAGTTCCCAAAGGTTGAGGAATACCAATATCCCCATTCACACCCTTCAAGGCTCAAATGCTTTGCTAAGCAATGGCTATGATCCCAAAACAATTGCACAGCAGTTATATCCATCATAAATATTCCAAAATCTGCCATATCTCTAGTAAAAGTGGATCCCTTTACTGCATGCATCCTACTTTGTCCAAATATCTGAAGTAGGTAGCAAATAATATAAGTTTCCAAATTTAGATCCAAAATTTCTAGATTGCATCTGCATTACAAAGCAAAACATCTTTGGAATGGTTTTAATATGCTCCAGAAAACAAGGTTAGGAACTGCCAGAAGAAAGGTGGAAGGAAGGGAAAGAGACAAAAAGCTTTGGGACAATCTGTTAAACCTTCTCAGTTCTTTCCCCTCACCTTCCCATGCCAGATTCTTAAATTTTTTTCCTTGAGGAGTCCAAGATTGTGGAATAGGATTTCAAATTCCTAGGGTAGATATGTGAGGAAGGGAAAAAGGGAGGAAGGAAGGAATTCTCCCTCCCTAACTCTTTCCCTCCTTCCTTCTTCTTGTAAGGAGGGAAGAGAGGGAAGGAAGGAAGAAGGGAGGGAAGGAAGATCCATTCCTTTCTGCTCTCCCTCCCTCCTTCATTCTTATAAGGAGGGAAGAAGAGAGGGAAGGAAGGAGGGAGGGTGGGAAAGAAGGAAGGAGCTATGGAGGGAATTATGGAAGGAGAGAGGGAAGAAAGGAATTTGGGAGGGAGGGAGAGAGGAAGAAGAAGAGGCAGCTTAAAGTGTCATCATCTTGGTGTTCAATCCAAAAGAGGTGAAGGGGAGACAAAGTAAGGGGATACCTAATATAAAATAAATCCTCAAGAGCTAGTCTGCCAAATATCTCTTTCCCTTTCAGCACCTTAACTGACCACAGCCTAACCAAGAAGCTTTTGACAAATAAATAATATATATATTATGTAAAATGAAAATGATTGTACATAATATATAATATAAGCTATAACTAATTTAAATAAAGTCCCATGCTTTGTTGAAGCTTGTTTAAATGGGTGATCCTTTGTAATAAATAGGGGAGCAAAGAAATAATGCAAATATAATTATTTCCCCGGTTGTAAACATTTTCCCATTTCAACAATAGCAAATCATTTGCACAATAAATACACTTCTGTAATTCACAGATCAATTGACAAAAAATTGTCCTCAAACATTTCAGCATGTTTGCAGAAGGTGCTGAGCAATCCACAGACTTAAAGATATACAAGGAATATTCCTTACAAAGTCTCCCCATCTCCCCTTATACAAAATGCAAGAAAATTGAGTTTGGATTTGCAAAATTCACCTCCCACCCCCCCCCACCCCCCCCCTGAAATGCCATTAAGATCTCAAAAGGTTTTCCACAAATAGTAAAAAAAAAAAAATCTTTAGCATTTTTTTTCTCCATAAAATGTCCAAAATATAACAATATTGATTTATCTTCTTAAAAAGATCTTCTTTCCAGCATCTCACAGAAAAGGAATGTTTATTCACCATAGGAAACAAGAAACTGTCCGCTTTTCCTTTCACACGCATTAAAAAAATGTATAAAAATTTAAATCTTCATGGTTTGCATGTTTTAATGGCATCTTCGAGAAGCTGGTTGTCTGAAAAAGGTGCAGGGATGTCTGGGATAGATTCAGACAACCCAATCAAGGACTCCAGAAAGCAGCTGTTCTGATCCGCAGGTTGAGCCAAGGTGGGGAGATTTGGCAATTGTAGTTGCAAAACTGTAAAGTTGTCCACATTCTCATACTCCTTCAAGGAGTTATACAGAGGTCCCAGGTTGTAATCCGGAAAGGGGTGGAAAAAATCCAAAGAGTCGGAGGAATAGCTCGGGTCCATGTAGCTCTTGGAGCTCTGCTGTTCAAAGGAAGATGGGGAATAGCTGGCACCTTCTTCGACCTGCCCAGCGGAGATTTTCTCAAGCACACCGCTTGGTCCCTGATTGGCGTTATCATCCAAGCATTCACCAATATTTGTCAAATAACCAAAACTGCTGCCAAAGCCTATCTCTTCAACAAGGTTGGTAGCACATTGGTCCTCCACATCCACGCTGAAAAAACCAGAAGGGTGGAAAGAACTCAGATTATCCTGGCAGTGGCCAACGCTATTGATGTCTTCTTCTCCGTTCGAATCGTTGAAGTGGAGGATCCGAGCCAGGCCATTGTCATCGAAATCCGATTGTGACTTTGAGTTAGTTTCGAACAATTCTTCCAAATCCTCACTCTGGTTGGTTGATACTGATGAGTCGGTCATGTTGCTACTGCAGCTGTTCTCGCTGACTGTCTCCACGGTGGTGCTGAACTTGAAGACAGGCATCAGCGAGGTGGGTCTTTCTTCATAAGAGGCCTTGTTGACGGGATAGGTAAACGGGTGAAGATGGTCCCTGAAGGGTAGCTCAGACTCAAGATTCCTGTCACCATTTCGCTGGTTCTCTTCCAATTGCAGCCTCATGAGGGTATGGAGGAAATGCTTCTGCACCCGAGCTTGGCTGAACTCGGTTCTCCCCTCTGTATTCCCACAACCATCCCTGGTGCACCCACAAGGAAAGGAGGTGTAATCCATCTGTTGGAAGAGAGATCAAACATTTAGAAGGAGAGACATCCAACATCGGTCGCACAATGTTTCCATTCCACTCTCCATTGTATCTCAAGACATAAAACATCTGGATGTCATCAGCTGCATTATTTTGCTCTTAAGCGACCCCCTGAGGATGGTGCTGCACACTGCATGAATACACAGTTATAGCCAATTGGTTAGAGAACTGGCCATTGCATGAGGGAATCTGAACTGTGATTGGTTGCTGTGAGAGTAAAAGGGGAGGTTCCTTGTTTCCCGCCTTTTTTTTTTTTTTGCTCTGTGTGCTCTCTGTAATTTACCTCACGATGCTCCTGTTCATACCCCTCATTTACTGTAAAAATATATTTATTTATAATAAAACCACAGGTTCTTTGACAGCAGGCAACAGAAGTTCATTTTTAACGTGTGCCTGTGTTCTCACAATAAAAAAAAATGACAATGAAAGTTATCTTAATCTTATCAGGGGAATAAAATAAGACTGCATATTTAAATGAAGAACAGGGGCATGGGGGAAATGTCATTTTTCCTTGCCTCTTTGACAAACATGCCCTATTTTTTTTTAAAAAAAAAAAACATTTTAATACAAATATGGTTTCCTAGATTGAGTTACTAGCTAGCCACCCCCTTGCAAACTATTAAGCCTTTTGAAATTGTATTTGTTTGATTTTTATCTCACTATTATTGTTTATGAGTAACTCAAGGAGGCAAACATATCTACTAGTCCTTCCTACAACCCTGTGAGGTGGGTTGAGAGACAATAAGTAGCTTAAAGGCACCCTGCCAGCTTCATGGCTAAGGCAGGACTAGAACTCATCATCTCCCGGCGATTGGCCCAAAGTCACCCAGCCCACTTTCCCTGCTTAACGAAGAACTACAACTCATCATCTCCTGGTTCCCAGGCCAGCACCATAACCAATACACCAAGCTGCTTTAACACACTTTAAAATATATTCTGATTTACTGTAATAGCCTGCAATATTTTTGGGTGGGTGGGTGGGTTGGGGTGGTGGAGAGTGATAGGCATCCTGTTGCACAGGATAGCTAATTCTTAGCTTCTCTTAATGCAAGTAACATGTTCCTACACAATCTTGACTGGGAAAACTTAACAGGAACAACAGAAGATCTCTGCTCCCAACCTCCCTGTTGACATTTTGTGTTCTTTAAAAGGAAGGCCACCCACCTGGCACTTAATTCCTGCCAAACTGCAGCTGCAGGTTTCGGGGTCACAAAACTCCTGGCAATCACAGCCACACTTTTCCCGAGAAAGACGAATACTTTCCAACTGCCACGTCTCCCCTCTGTCAATATCCTTGACTCCCATGGACTTGAGCAAGGCGCATCTCTTCTTGGTGGTGTAAGGTTGGAGGAAGAAGCCATTGTTCTGATCCATGTTGCTGATGTCGACATCGTCCAGCAAGATATCCTCTGTGGTCAGCTGATTGGCTTCTTCTGACAGCTTCATGCCATTCATAGTCAGCTGGATTGGGGAGGGGGAGACAAAGAAGACCCTCAGTCCTGCAAGGGGCTAATTTGGGAGTTCTACTTTGGGATTTTATCCAGGCAAATCCAGTACACGGTAAATGCCTGGTGCTATGCTGAAAAATTATCCCGTTTATTTTCCTGCCAGTACAGGCAGTCCTCAACTTATGACAATTGAGCCAAACATTTCTGCTGTTAAACGAGACAGCGGCTAAGTGAGTTTTGTCCTGTGTTACGACCTTTCTTGCCACCGTTGTTAAGTGAATCACTGCAGTTCTTAAAATTAGTCGCACGGTGAATTGTTAAGTGAATCTAGTTTCCCCATTGACTTTGCTTGTCAGAAGGTCACCAAAAGGGATCAGGTGATCCCAGGGGAAATCTGCAACTGTCATGACTATGAACCAGTTGCCAAGCATCTGAATTTCGGTCACCTGATTGTGGGGAGGCTGCAAGGGTTGCAGGCATGAAAGATCATCATAAATCACTTTTTGTTTTTTGCTGTTGTAATTTGGAACAGTGATACTAAACAAATGGTTGTGAGTTAAGGACTGAGTACTTGTAATCGATGAAAGAGAATTTGCTTTCAGAATTTCCTTCTGAAAAAGGAAAATACTGGGGAAAGCTGTTTAATGTCTTTTTAAGGCAGTTTAACGTCTCCATTACAAGTAGTCCTCAACTTATGACTTCCACCGAGTGCAAAATTTCCATTTCTAAGCAAGGCAAGTGAATCACATCCAATTAAAGAGAATCACTGAGGTTGTTAAAGAGAATCACTGAGGTTCTTAAAGAGAATCACTGAGGTTGTTAAAGGAATCATGCAGTGGTTAAGCAAATGCCGCCTTTTCCATTGACGGTGCTTGTTGGAAGCCAGCTGGGAAGGTTGCAAATTGATGACCAGGGATGCTGCAACAACTCTACATACATGCCAAGTGCTCGAATTGTGGTAGTCATAAGTGCAAGGGCCAGTCTTAAATCATTTTCTCAGGGCCATTGTAACTTTGAGCGGTCTCTAAATGAATGGTTGTAAATTGAGGACTACCTGTATATGACCAGCATGTTTGTTTCCCTTGTTCTATGTTCCTCCTAGAGAAGCGTAACTAGACTGGGATGGGGGCAGAATGATGAAGAGAACAGAGAACTATGTCTCTTTTGCCCATTCCAAAATTCAGGTTCAAGCAAAAATAAAAATAAACCCACCACCAAAAGTAATTCCCCCAAAATTCTCAAACATCCTGAGAACATTGGAAAGAAAACACTGACAAAAGTAGTTTTCGGGGCCATATTCAACCTTGGCTACCTCAATAAAGGGGGCTGGTGGTTGTTCTGAGATTTAAGAAATAAATGCAAACTTTATAAACAATGTACAAAAGGATTTTTTTTAAAGTTTTTTTTTCTTTTTAGGTAACTAACATGCAGCCTAGCGCAAAATTCTTTCCCCAGGAATCCAAAACTCCGTGGCACGTATTTTTCCAACTCTCCTCAAGGAGAGTTAGTGTTCCCACTTTGCTCCTGGTTGTATTGCTAAGTGGCTTTTACCTGCCTTTGGGGTCCAAGGGGACGGGGAGCCCCAAGCAATCTGATTTCCCTAAAATCTTCCTTGACATGAAGAAATGAATCTGGGATGCTTTGCAAAGGAGAAAATTCTTACTTTCAATTTAATGGCTTCCAGTTTCTCTTCCTTCAGCCTGTCCTTCATCTTCTCACTCCGGACAATCTTCTGCTGCTCGCAAAACTCTGACATAGTGAACTCCCGAGAGAAGCCGTGCTTCTTGGCCATCCCCAGGGTGCAGCCCCCACAGCTAGGCACGGAGGTGAATCCTTGGCAACGCGGGAAGTAGAAGACAGTGACCCGGTCGAAATTGACATTGTTCCGCCTCTGCTGCTTGTTTTTTTTCAGGATGGATGTGGCTGCAGGAAGAACGAGGGAAGGAAATGAGCGTTGACCGCCGTTATTCTTTTGACAAATGTCTCCTCCTCCTCCCCGACCCCGCAACTTCCCTCTAAATTAATGTTTCTCGATTCCAGCCACTTTAAGATGTGTGGACTTCAAGTCCCAGAATTCTCCGAGCAAGAGGAAGGCACTTCTACTCCCAGAATTCCCCAGACAGCATTCTAGCTAGAGAATTCTGACAAGTTGAAACCTACACAATTTAACACTGCTGAGATTGAGAAATTTTGCTCTAATCCAAGGGTCTTCCAACTTGGCAAATTTAAGACTTGTGGACTTCAACTCCCAGAATTCCAGAGCTAATAGGACTAGATGAGGAATTCTGGGAGTTGAAGTCCACAAGTCTTTAAAGCTGCCAAGTTTGGAGATCCATGCTCTAAATCAATGAGCATTTTAATTCCTGCTAAAAGACAGCCACGATAGAATTAGAATTCCTTATTGGCCAAGTGTGATCGGACACACAAGGAATTTGTGTGTCCAACAGCAATAGCACTTAGATTTATATACCACTTCACAGTGTTTTACATCCCTCTCTAAGTGGTTTATAGAGGCAGCCTATTGCCCCCAACCATCTGGGTCCTCATTTCACCGACCTTGGAAAAATGGAAGGCCGAGTCAATCTTGAACCGCGCAGGATTGAGGGAATTGAACTCCTGGCATTCAAACCATTGTGCCATCACGGCCCCTGATATATGATATTATAGGTAGACCTTGACTTGTGACCGATCACTTCGCAACTGTTTGACTTTATGACAGAACAACCTCCCGCAAAACAAAGATATTTATGATCTGGATTCAAAGTTCCATTGTCCACTTCCACGGGAACATGATTGCATTTTGGTTGCTTAGCAACCGGCCTGTATTTGCAGCCATTTGCAGCATCCGGTGGTCACATGACTGCAATTTATGATATTTTTGCCAGAAACCAGCATTTATGTCCTTTCCTAGCCAAAAAAACCCCACCACCTAATAGAGGAGAATGTGTTTGCTTAACAATCACAGTGTTCACTTAAAGACACCTTTGCTTTACAACCACTGCATTTGCTTAACAACCACGCAAACGAAGGTTATAGATCGAGCATGGTAATGTGGTGACCTGCTTTATGACTGTCACAACTTAGGACTGAAATTGCGGGCCCAATTATGGTTGTAAATCAAGGACTACCTATAATAATACAAAAACCAATCAGCAATAACCATGATGTACCCTACTGACACAGGCAAAGACCTAGCTATGCATCTACCTGAGAACTCTATAACATATACTGCTAAACTGTTTCCCTTTACAGTATAAAGTTGTATTCTTTTGCAGAATGTAAAGGCTTAGTTGCTGTGTATTCCACACTAAGAAAAACAGGAATGTAACCCTTCCCATGAAAAGACCAACTTAGGAAAAAAAAATGTGAAAAACCAAGTTCTTAATCTGGGTTAACTTAAAGAACTGGATCTTTTTAAAATCTTGGGAAAAATTGTGGCCCACATAATGAAAGCAAAATGTGGGGAAATATGGCACTTTCCTCAAACCCATTTCCCCTTCAAAACAGCAAATTATTTATCATTTGTTTACTTAATAACCTACCTCTATTATTTTCATAGACAATTCAAGGCGTTCTGGTTTTATAAAATAAATATTATAAATGAACAGTTAGTTACAACTGCAACTGAGCCCAACATTTCCGTCGCTAAGAAAGGCAGCGGTTAAGTGAGTTTTGCCCCCTTTTTTGCCACAGTTGTTAAGTGAATCATTGCAGTTAAGTAACATGGTTGTTAAGTGAATCTGGCTTCCCCGTTGACTTTGCTTGCCAGAAGGTCATCAAAGGTCATCATATGACCCTCCCCCCGGGACGCTGAAACCATCATAAATATGAGCCAGTTGTCAAATGTCCAAATTTTGATCACGGACCATGGGGAGGCTGCAATGGTTGTAAGTGTGAAAAACAGCCACAAATCAACTTCTTTTCAGTGCCATTATAATGTTGGATGGTCACTAAACAAATGGCTGTAAATCTAAGACTACTTGTATTAAAAGCCTCTTTTTTTTACACAAGCAATTTCCACTTTATCTTCGCAACCCCCTTGTGAGGTTAGCTAAGCTGTGAGATATGCCTCATACAAATTCTGGTCTATGGCTCAAGTCGATATTAAAAGGCACCAAGCTGGGCCAAGCCAGCTGGAGTTCCCTCCCCTCTGCCAGCCCAGTTTCAGCTGGCATCACCCTGGCTCATGTTTCCAGCTGCTCTCCTTCTCCGACCCACGTGGCCGTTCCTGCATGTGCCACCAGATACTTCGGCTGGCTTTTATTCTGGCCAGCAGCCAGACCCTCGTCGCTCTCCCTTCCTTCTGCACATGCCCTTTCAGAACTGAGCTCAGAGGCTATTTAGGTGGGGGTGAGTTTGCAAGAAAACTCCCATCTCCCCACCTCACTTCATAGTTTCCCCCTGAGCCTAGAACCGTACGGTGAAATATTCGTAAGTGTTATTCAACAGCCCGAGTTGAGCTGCCTGTCCCTGCCATCAGCAAGGAATTCGGAAGGGTATGGGCATAAGCGAAAAACCCCTCTGCTTTCTTCTTTTAAAAAATGGGAAAGGCCACATACACCCCTCACTATTTCCCCGCAGAAGAGCAGGAATGCAAGCCCATCTAGCAAGACTTCTTTGAGACATTTGCTTTGCCATCCGCTGAGAAGATTGGTAACCCTTGGCTTGCTCCCCAGAGTCTGCCCTGAAAAGCAGCTGCCATACGCTTAATCTCTTTACAAGTGATCCCTACACCAACTGGGCACTTGAGCTGTTTATCTTAAAGCGGCAACCTGTGGAACAGGTTCTTTGGATGGGTTTTAGAAAAAGTTTTCATCTCATTTCTGGGATTTGGGCTTCCTTCTGGTAAAGCATGTTTATGCATTTGTTCTTTTTTTTTTTTAAGTCAAGAATCAAAGAGACGACAAGGCAAAGGAGGAAAAAACAAGGGAAAAGCTAAGGGTGAGAGCGAATGAGAAGGATGCAAAGAGGAGCTATGGGTGGAAATATTTGCTCCTTGCTTCTTCTTCCAGCTTTGTGACCAGGGGTGACATGATAGCAGTGTTCCAATATCTCAGGGGCTGCCCCAAAGAAGAGGGAGTCAAGCTATTCTCCAAAGCACCCTGAGGACAGGACAAGAAGCAATGGGTGGAAACTAATCAAGGAAGGAAGCAACTTAGAACTAAGAAGAAAATGAGAGCAATTAACCAGAGGAATGGTTTGTTTCCAGAAGTTGTCGGTGCTCCAAACACTGTTCAAATTTAATGTAAATGGCTTTAATGTAAATGGCTGTAAATTGAACAACTCTCCCTCAATAGAGGGGGAGGGATACAACACCATCTCTCTCTTGTTTACAATACTGTCTTTCCAGCAGTTTCAAAAAAGTTGCACACTTGTTGCACTATTCAGATGATCCTGAGGGCACAGATAAACCTCCAACTAGCCTCAACGACTCTCAGAAAGAATGCCAACAACCAGATGACTGTAAGGAATATACATCCTCCCATTCTTCACCATTCAGTCAGAACTGAAGAAACTTCTTGGATGAGAAGCTAAATATTTCAAGGAAAAACAAAGGAAGTCCTGTAACTTCTTGAAAAAGCACCTTTGGGATGCCGGATGACTGAGACTATTCATTCAGACCTCTTTGTTACAGTTCCTCCTTCACACAAAACTTACGTGCTACTTCGATCATTGAAGTGGTGGGACAGAGCGTTGCCCTCTCCCTAATAATTCATTATGAGCAAAAACTTTGTGGTTTGCAATTATAGGCTCTGCAAAACCCCAGGGTGATTTAGCTTAAGCCGGCAATTTGCAGAGAATTCAATTAAAGAGAGATACATGGGAGGTCAAACCAATCTGAGTGCATTCATAATACATACGGAGCTAGATCGACATGGAATCCACTTACTTAAAATGGGCTGGAGTCTTCCAGATATTAAATAATGAGATCTGAACTTCTGGGGAGGAAAAAGGAAGAACTACGAGCTGAACAGCAGCCCAAGAACTTGTGGTCAAGAATTAAAAATGCAATCTCTATGGTGATCTCTCCTTGTAATCTCTGTCCCCTACAACAAGGGATGCTCTCAAAGCCAAATTAGTCAGTTGAGATCAGGTAGTCCTCGACTTACAACAATTCATTTAGTAGCCATTTGAAGTCACAGCGGCATTGAAAAAAAGTGATTTATGACCATTTTTCACTTACGATCCTCGTGGCATCCCCATCGTCATGTGATCAAAATTCAGACACACAGCCACTGGTTCAAATTTACAACGGTTGCAGTGTCCCAGGGTCATGGGTTTCCCCTTAGGGGATCTTCTCACAGGTAAAGCCAGATTCACTTAACAAACATGTTACTAACTTGATTCACTTAACAATAAAATGGGGGGAAAACTCATTTAGCAAATGTCTCACTTAGCAACATAATTTTTTGGGCTCAATTGTGGTCATAAGCCAAGGACTAATTGTATTCCTTACTTGACCAAGAGAGCAAGTCCTTCCCATCCCTCCATCCATCCTTCCCTTCCCCCTTCCTTCTTTTCCCTCCCTCCCTCCCTGCCTCCCTTTCTTTTTCCCTTCCTTCCTCTTTTCCTTCCTTCTACCCTCCCTCCCAATCTTCTCCCATCTTCTCCCAAATAACATTTTTATCCTACTTTTCCCTCAATCAAGACAGAACACATATCCCATCATCGCCAAGAGTGAAGATGCAAAAAAAAAAGGAAGCTAATTATTTTTATTACCCTACTTGAGTGTTTGCCATCCTCCCCCCCCCCCCTTCCCTGAAGCTGTCTGGGTTTCCTTTTGCACAAGAGTTCAAAAAAGAGAGAAGCTTTATTGCTTCCATCAAGACCCTACGCCTTCTGAAATGCCAGCAGATTTGCCGAACAGTTTGCTAAGTCCCCAAGGTTCTGAACAAGATTTATGACAAGTCCTGCCCTTGGTTAGAAGCATAGCAGATGGCATTCCTGGGAAGAAGTAGGTGCCATTTCTGTAGAAATATAGGGAGACAGGCACACACTGATCACTAATGAAAAAAGGATGCTGAAAATCTCAGCCAAGTCCTGTCAGAACAGATCAAAGTTTTGCAGGAGGCAGCTAGTTAAATAAAGGGTTGCATCATAACCAAAATTTCTCAGTCTTAAAAAGTTAGCTTTAAAAATGGCATATGTTTAAAGATGATTTGCTGCTACATAATACTTTCCCTTGGGAGCTTTTCAAAAAAATTAATCAAAGGGGTGCAATTTCACTACAAATGAAAACTTTTATTTTTGATTTTTTTTTTACAAGTACATCTTCTGATTGAAATCATTTGCTCAAACAAATCCCAAGGGGGGCTCTGAAAGTACATTAACACAATCCATTCCTTGCAGTGCTGCTAAACCTTCTCCATCTTAATATTATTGCTCTTTTCCTGTCCCTGTTTGTGACAGCTTCTTTCAACTCTTAAACCCAACACAAATACAGGTAGTCCTCAATTTACAACCACAAAGGAGTCCAACATTTCTGTTGTTGAGTGAGACACATGTTAAATGGACTTTGCCCCATTTTATGATTTTTTTCTTGCCACCGCTGTTCAGTGAATCATTGCAGTCATTAAGTTAGTAATCCGGTTGTTAAGTGAATCTGGCTTCCCCATTGACTGTGCTCGTCAGAAAGTTGCAGAAGGGAATCGTGTGACTCTGGGGCACTGTAACCGTCATAAGTATGAACCAGTTGCAAACATCAGAATATAAATCACGTGACCAAGGGGATGGTTGTTAAGTGTGAAAAAATGCATAATGTGTGACAGGTGTCAAAAGGCCCCATAGCCAGATAGATGGGCCCAAAGCTATTTGAATGTTTTGCAAAATTAGCATTCAAAATCTACTGAAAGAAGATTGTCTGGCTTCAAAACTGAAGATTGGAGCGGTTGTTTGAGCCTGGTTCATTCTCACCAAGTACATTAAGAAACTCAGTACTTACGGATGAAATCCATGTTTAAGGCCACAGTGGGCTTGAGGTCTCTTTGAGAGTTTTCTTCGTCAGATTCCCAACCTGACAAAGCTGAGGAAGATGAGAAAGGAGAAGATGAAGATGAATCGAAGATATATGAAACGTCGTCTTCCAATTCATCATGTTTCCGTTTTAGCACTCCTGTCATGATTAGGAAAAAAAATTTCTTCTATCTGAGTGAAAAGAACAAAAAAGAGAAAGCCATGAGTAATGAGTCCAAATCATTTCCAAAGGTATGTTCCAATGAAACGTCACCAGATGGAAAGTTGTCAAGAAGTTCTTACCAACAAAGTCTGGAAGACAAGACAGGAAGACAAGGCTTCCTCAACCCAGCCAACCCTCCACTCTTCAAATGAGCTTAAACTACATCTCCCATCTTCCCCACCAACCAGAAACCTTCACTGTTCTCCTTCAAGACATCCATAATTCCTTTACACAGAACCCTGATGCCCAAGCTCAACCAATCTCATTAGGACAATTTTCAGGGTCAAGATCACCCAGTATACCCAAGAAACACAGATGATACCCACTGGTTCTTCTTCAGGGGTTTCTTGGCATCCAGGTTGACCTGGGAAGGGGCTGCCCATAGAAAGGAGTGCTTGAAAACCTCTTGGTTAGAGAGGCGAAACCATATTGGACTGAAGATCACTCTTGAAGAAAGGTTCTGCATGCCCCAGTCCAGGATGTTGATAGCTCCAAGCACAGATACCCCCTCTAAATGAAACTTTACTTTCTCTAGCTTTGTCTAAGACAGTGGTGGGCAATGATGGCCCTTTTATGACTTGTGGACTTCAACTCCCAGAATTCCTCAGCCAGTTGTAGGGAATTCTGGGAGTTGAAGTCCACACAATTTCAAGCTTTCATGGAGGAAATTTCAAGCTTTCATTCACTAAACAAAACGCATCCATCCTATCAGGGCTTCAACATCATTTTTGTAACTCTTTTCTGTAGCATGTGAGCCTCTAAAACGGTACATGATTGACCTACTACTACGCCTATGAAAGAAGGATGTCCATTTCACAGATGAACAAACCTAAGGGAGAAACTATGAAAATGGACCGACTACATTTAGGCGAGTTACATTAGGAAAGTCTGCATTGCAAGCAGGTGAGGCTGTCTGCTGTTCAAGGTCCTCAAAAACACTGTCCAGGTAACATTCTGCCAACCTAGAAGTCAAACACAGGTAGTCCTCGACTTAAGACCACAATTGAGCCCAACATTTTGTTGCTAATCAATGCAGTTGTTAAAAGTTTTGCCCCATTTTACAACCTTTCTTTCCCTAGTTCTTAAGTGAATCACTGCAGTTGTTAAATTAGTCACATGGTTGTTAAAATGAGTCTGGCTTCCCCCGTTGATTTTATTTGTCCAAAAGTCACAAAACGTGGATTGCCTGATTCCGGGACATTGCAACCGTCATAAATATGAGTCATTGGCCAAACATCCAAATTTTGATCTTGTGATTCTGAGGATGCTGCAATGGTCATAAATGTGAAAAATGGTCGTAGTCTGCTTTTTTCACTTTGCAACTTTGAACGGTCACTAAGTGAATTACTGTAAGTCGAGGACTACCTGTATAACAAATCTGGAAATTAGGACTGCTGCCTGGGAAATTCTAGGAATTGAAGTCCGCCTATCTTAAAGTTGTGAAAGTTGAGAAAGGCTGACTAAAAGACTTCAGGCTATTTCTTTCTCAACAGGATAAGCCTCCCGAAATTGAACTGACCATCTATCTCCATCCTTTCAAGTGTGAGAAAGAAACAATCACAATCCAGAGGAAAAGAGGGAATTAAGAATAATTTCCAATACAGTATTTCATTGCACTGCCAATACAATACACATAGAGGAAGCAACCTTATTTCTTAATTAACAGGTGGGTAAGAGCTTTTACTAATTTATCTTTCTCCATGTGCCCTTAAATACCCTGATCCTACTGCCAATTTTCATGCTCGGTTTTATTGTTAAACTGGAAAGTGCTAAAGTTGTTTTAATCATGACTTGCACACATGGGTTTTTGTGATATAATTATCCAATAGGTTGGCCATCATTGCTTCAGCCAATCACAGCCTTATAAAAAGGATATTAGCTCCCCTGGCCCAACCCCCTTGCAGAAATGCGGGTGGAATAGCTAGGTAAAGATCCTCTTCCAACAGTTCCTATTCTCCAATCTCTTATAAAGGATTTCTCCATAGAGGAGGCTTCTCATTGGGGCTCTGCATCTTCCCTATTCTTATCTCCATGTTCTACTAAGGCAGGTCTACTGACAGCTTTAAGACTTGTGGACTTCAACTCCCAGAATTCCTCCTCTAGTCATGTTAGTTCAGGAATTCTGGGAGTTGAAGTCCTCAAGTCTTAAACATGCCAAGTTTGAAGATCCTTGTGCCTTTAAGGGGTAGGCAACTCTCACCTGGTAAGTCTAAATCAGGGTTTCTCAAAGTTGGCAAACTGAAGCGTGCCATCTGGCTAATTCTGGGAGTTGAAGTCCATATATCTTCAAGTTGCCAAGTTCAAAAAAAACCCCAAAACACCACAGGTCTAAAATATAACAGCAGCAACCTGATACAGACAGTTCAAAAGCTACAACTAATGACAGACCTCCAGCAAGTGGCTTGTTTCTAGGAACAGGTAGGCCTCACGTGCCTATATTTCAGAAGGGAAAAAGCCAGGAAAATCAACCTGCCGTATGTTTTAATTCAGGCTTCTGCAAAAGTCCAGCTTGTGCAACTGAAACCGAGGGGCGTCAGTGTGGAATTCAACCACCCTGACATAAACACATAGAAATCTCCTCTCTGGCTAGGTTTGCCAACAAAGACATTTTGTTCTGATCTTCCAGTTCTTACTCATCTCATTTGACCGAGAACAGCCTTCATAAAAAAAATAAAAATAAAAAACTTTTTTTCTTTTTAAAACACCCCTAACCAGAAACACGATGGAGCAGATCAAACCCGCAGGAATTCCTCTCTGGCACAGCCAGCTCTTCCTATGCTGGGAACACTTTCCGAAAAAAATATTCAGGCCAGATGCACATTCTTCTCCGATTTGAACATCTCGTTTTCAAAAGGAAGGTGCAGGTCAGAGATGGGAAGGAGGAGAAAAGGGAGGGAGAATGAGGGGTGTGTGGAAGGACAATGCAATCAAGCTCTGAAGTTTGCAGAAATAAGAGGGCTTAAAGACCCAAATTCTCCTTCTAATCTGCTACAAAGCAGGATCTTTCAGTGGGAAAAGCTTTTAGGGCCCCTTTCAAGTGGTTTGAGGTTGCCCCAAAGGAAGGACACAGTTCCCCCCTCCCCCCACCAAAAACAAACTGGAATTACACTCTGCAGAGAAACCTGCATTTGTGTAAATGTACAACACACAACGCCAATTGCCTCAATGTCTGATCTAACGAAGGAAAAGCAAAGGGGTTTAATAAAAAAAAGAACACAGCACAGTTGTTATTCGTTTGCATAGCAGCTCAGGGTGCAAGAGAGCTAGTGAAAAAATGTGCCCTATGTGTGCTTCATTTTGGAGGTGATCCTGAAGAACTCAAGCTGGATGGCTCTTGATTGACTTTGCCAAGATAGAGCTTCTTGTTGTAATCCCAAAAAACTCAAATGTCCCCTTGAGACCAAGGAACTGAGGCCTTCTCAGCCAGCCAAAATCCGTATTGCACAACTAATGTTTCTTGATTGGCCTGACAAAAGTTGGAACCTGCCTGATGGCTAAGATTTCAAGGTGATGCTCTTACCACTTGCTCATCCGGTTTTTCTTACAATTACCCTGCAAGGCTGGCTGGGCAAAGGAATAGGGACAGGGCCAAAACCATCCAAATTTCCTTAACTGAAGGCACATCTCTTTCCCACCGCTAGTGTAACGCTTCTATCTCTATTCCAAGCTGGTGATGCTGGCCCCTTAGTACAGAGCCAATTTGGTCTATTGGTTAAGGCACCTGACTAGAAAGCAGAAAATCGTAAGTTCTAGTCACTCCTGGCATAAAAGCCAGCTGGGTGATTTTGGGCCAATCACCAGGAGATGGTGAGTTGTAGTCTTGATTTGAACATCAAAGCCACCTGGACGATTTGGGGCCAATGACCGCTCTCTCTTTCTCAGCCCAACTCATTTCACAGGATGGTTATCAGAAAAATAGGAGGAGGAAGAGCCACCTTGAGTTAATTATAAAAATAAAAAAGTCAGAATATAAATAAATAAATTGGTACTCCTTCGAATAACAAGATGATTCCACACACACCCTTTCAGTCCTGGGAATAGACCTAACAGTCCCCCCACTAGGTTGGCATCACATAAACGCACGGACTTCTAAAAATAAAGTTTGTCATGGATTATCCGAGTCGAACTCTTTCCCACTAAAAAGCATTTTCTGCTTCAGAATTCCAAATCTGCTTCATGGCTCGTTTCAATCCCAGCAGAGGCCCAGGAAAACACAAGTGCCCCATGGCATGTGCAAAGTGCTTTCCCTTCCACAACACAAATGTTGGTTTCAGGGTGCAGAGGCACCGCTTAAGATTATGATCCCACTCCTTTCTCCAGAAAAGCCAGCCAGCGCCCAGCTGCCTAGATGTATGAAAGCACACTGTGTACACAAGGGAAGTTAAGGACATTTGGCTTCGGAGACTCTTTAGTCTCCAAGTGCCAGTTTGGGTACAGCCTCAGGAAGCCCCAGCCAGCCTCTTTGGCGCTGCTGCACATGCTGTGGTGCTTTCCAAAGCTGGTTTCAGCTGCAGAAGCCATGCCAGCTGTGTGGGTGCTCAGCTTGGGAGTCATGATTTACTACCAAGACTGATTTACAACCAAGGCGCTATTTTGAGAAAGCAACCAACCAGAGGCTGATGGCACTAAACAAGCCACCCACATTTCTCCAGTCCTTGGGCTCTTAACAGCCATCTAGTGGGAATCTATTTCCAGACCTCTGTCTGTGCCATAAATAACAGCACTTGGTTTCCTGAAGAAACATCCTCAAAAAAAACACACACATTAAAAAAAAAAACAAGAATAATTCAAGGATCAAGATACTTTGCTGCAGTTGAGGAAATCTGAATCTTTACACAGAAAAGTGAATAGCTGTGATTCAGGGTGTAGATTGGAACAAGGATTGAGCATCAGCACAACATTCCAACAGATTCAGTCAATGAGAAGGGACCCTGGAGGTTGTCTAGTCCAACCCCCTGCTCAAACAGGAGACCCTATACAATTTGAGACAAGTGGCTTTTCAGTCTCTTCTTAAAAAACTCCAACACCCACAACTTCTGAAGGCAAGCCATTCTACTGGTTAATCAGAAAATTCCTCCTTAGTTCCAGGTTGCTTCTCTCCTTGATTAGTTTCCATCCGTTGCTTCTTGTCCTGCCCTCAGGGGCTCTGGGGAATAGATCTACCCCTTCTTCTTTGTGGTAGCCCCTCAAATATTGGAAAACTGCTATCATGTCCCCCGTTGTCCTTTTCTCTAGACTAGCCATACCCAGTTCCTGCAACTGTTCTTCATACATTTTAATCTCCAGGCTTATAATCATCCTAATTGCTCTTCTCTGCACTTTTTTTCAAGATTAACTTTGGAGAAGTAAGACAAAGGCAGATAGGAGAAGAGAAGAATAATTTTGTAGGGTGGAGGAGAAATAACCTAACCAAGCAAGGACCATTTTCTTATGGTCTACAGCATGGCTCTTCAAACTCGACAGCTCTAAGACTTGTGGACTTCAACTCCCAGAATTCCTGCTCTGTCATGTTAGCTCAGGAATTGTGGGAGTTGAAGTCCACAAGCCTTAAACTCGCCTAGAGATTCACCCATCTATACTCTGAAAATTTTGCAAATTACAGGTTGTCCTGAACTTACAACAGTTTGTTTAATGATCATTCAAAGTTACAACAATGCTGAGAAAATGTGAGTTACGACCATTTTTCACACTTATGTCCATTGCAGCATCCCATGGTGACGTGATAAAAATGCAAATGTTTGACAACTGGTGGTTCATATTTGTGACGACTGCAGCATCCTGGGATCACGTGATAATTTTTTGTGACCTCTGACATGCAAAGTCAATGGGGAAGCCATATTGATTTAACAACCATGATACTAACAACAACTGCAGTGATTCACTTAACAACTGTGGCAAGAAAGGTCATAAAATGTGGCAAACATCACAACTGTCTCACTTAGAAACAGAGGTTTCGGACTCAATCGTGGCCATAAATCAAGGATTACTTGTATAAGTTCCCAAGCTAAATTGTGCCAACCAAATCTGTATTTGGCAGCCCTGCTAAGAAGATGAACCCCTTTTGAGGGGTTGAAGAGAGGTTTAATTTTGTTTTGCAAAGCACCCAAAACTTGCTACACCCCAAGACAATATTTGCTAACAGAGCAAACCAGTCTACAACATGTTACTGACTCTCTTCCAATCTCTTTAGGGGGGGGAAACATTTTGGTTGCTTGGAAGCTCTGTTGACTCACCTTGGCGAGCAGGGAAAAGCTATTTATAAGCCTCTCTCTAGGGAATCTCATCACATTTATAGACCAATGGTGTATGTATGGTCACATCAAAAAGAAAAAAAGAAATCAGGCTAAAAAAACAACTTAGGAATGTGAGGGTGTTGCCCAGAAAATTTAAATGTCTTTCAATATGCTTTAGGACAACCTAATTTTTCCCTGCGTAATTATACGGGCTATAATTTTGAAGTGTGCCTTAAAAATATTTTAAGATAATTTAGCTAATTTCAAATATTTGGACTGGGGAAGAGACATGCAATTATTAAATAACTTTTTCCTGTTCTGCACATCCACCCTTCATGAAGGGATATGGATATAAGCCTTCCTGCCTTCCTTCCAATTTGGGGTTGCCACGATCAGTTTAGAAGCCTTCCTGGCCGTGGGTCAGATTTCTCAACTCCTGCAACTTTAAGATATGTGGATTTCAACTCCCTGAATTCCCAGATCGGTTGGAAATTCTGGGTGTTGAAATCCAAGGCATGCTTGCTGGGGAATTCTGGGAGTTGAACTTCGTCCACCTTAAAACCTTGCCAAGGTTGGGGAGAAAAATGTGATCTAGAGTTTCATTAACTCACTACTGCTAAAAATAGATGAAGAGGCTTATCATGAGACAAAGATGGAAAATAACACATATTTCTCCCTCCCCTCTCATACACACAGAAATTCCCATCTCAAAATGAAAGCAAGAACCAATTCAAAGTGTAGAAAGGGCCTTTCTACAGCAAGTGAGGTTAGATAAGGTCACCTTTCAGATCCCAGAGCAAAAAAACAAATTGTTTACTGTAATTTTGCCCAGATGTTCCTCCTCTGGAAGGGCTCAATTCAATGATGGGAGAAGAATAGTTGGATTGTGGCAGGATGTAAGTTTGATACTCCATAACTCCATAAAGCATTAGATACAGGTAGTCCTCGACTTACGACCATAACTGAGCCCAAGTTTTCTGTTGCTAAGAAAGATAGCTGCTAAGTGAATTTTGCTCCATTTTATGGTCTTTCTTGCTAAAGGTGTTAAGAGAATTACTGCAGTTGTTAAGTTAGGAACACAGTTGTTTATTGAATCTGGCTTCCTCATTAACTTTGCTTATCAGGTTGCAAAAGGGATCAAATGACAACCGACATAAATATGAGCCTTTTGCCATAATGGACACTGCAACCGACATAAATATGAACCATTTGCCAAGGGTTCAAATTTTGATCATGTGACCACGAAGAAGCTGCAACAATGGTCAAAAATGGTCAGTGCCATTGAAAATTTCACCAGTCACTAAATGAATGGTTGTTAACTCAAAGTCTATCTGTAAATGGTTATAAGTTGAGGCCTAATGGTATCACCAATTGGAGGCTCCTGTACCTATGAAATGGTGTTGGTTAGCTTGTGAACCAAGATGCAAATTTATTGTAAAAGATGACGGATCCATCAGTACAAACAATGGATTAGAAGATTTGTCTCTGTGCCTCTTTTATATCTATAAATATTCCCACCTGCTTTTAAAATCAGGATGGGAATGTGATGGCAAAAATATGAACGCTGCTCGGTGCTTAGTTAAATGCTCTATTTGATTGCCAATGAATAATTCAGAATTCTTCCCTGTTTCTCTTTCTTAATAATACACAACCAGCTGGAGAATCTTTCAGAGCAAAACACTGATGGGGCATTAGAACAGGGGTCTCTACCTTGGCAATTTTAAATCTGAGGGACTTCAACTCCCAGAATTCCCCAGCCAGCAAAGCTTAAAGTTGCCAAGGTTGGAAAGCCCTGCTTTAGAATAAAGCTTTCTTTTTTTTTTAATGTATAATGACTTTGCTTCCAAAAATAGTGGGGAGGTGGGAAGAAAGCACCTGCACTCTAAAATGCTGAAAAGCCTATCACAACCACCAGCTAAATTCATTCCAGCGTTTCACAAGAACGAAAGACCAACAACAGAATTCTTAATAATGCACAGTGTCCTACAAACACTCTGAAAATAGGTGGGAAAAGTTAACATCGCTTTATAAGGCCTTGGTAAGACCACAGTTGGAATACCCCAACTAGTTGTGGTCACCACAATGTAAAAAAAAAAAAAGATGTTGAAATTGCAGAGCAGAGCAACGAAGATGTTTAGGGGACTGGAGGCTAAAACACACAAAGAAGAGTTACAGAAATTGGATATGCCTAATTTAATGAAAAGAAGGACTAGGGGTGCCATGAGAGCAATCTTCCAATATCTGAGGGATTGCCATTAAGAAGAAAGGGTCAAGCTTTTCTCCAAAGCCCCTGAAGGCAGGACAAGAAGCAACAGATGGAAACTAATCAAGGGGAGAAGCAATGTGGAACTAAGGAGAAATTTCCTGACAGTGAGAACAATTCATAAGTGGAACGACTTGCCTCTTGAAGATGTGGCTGCTCCATCACTGGAGGCATTTAAGAAGAGATTGTGCCACTATTTGTCTGAAGTAATATAGAGTTTCTTGCCTAAGCAGGGGGTTGGACTAGAAGACCTCTAAGGTCCCACCAACTATTCTATTATAGTCTGTTATTGTACAGGGCTGTTCTGACATCAAACAGACACACCTGTTAGGACAGTGCAGAGTTTCAGATTAGAAGGCCAAGAGATACTTTAGGGCATGGACACACCTACCTACAGAGTCCCTGATGTTCCCTCTAGTTCTCGACTTGCAACCATGATAGCTGTAAATCAGGTCATCCAACCCGATTTTGAAATCAATGGAGGGGTGAAGTCAGGTTTTTCTTAACAACTATGTCATTCCCTTAACTGCAATGATTCACTGCACAACCATTGCAAAAAGGATCAAGCATGATCCACTTAGTAACTGCCTGGCTTAGCAATAGAAATTCTGGTCCAAAATGAATTTGGTAAGTCAAGATTACCTGTTACAAGAAGACTTTCAGATGGATCCAGGACTAAGACACTGCTGCAAGATAAACTAGGTGCAATGTTGTTATTTTTTTTCCACATTATAATACAGGTAGTCTTTGAATGACCACCACAATGGACCTCAAAATTTCCATCATGAAGCAAGACAACCGTTATGTGAATTTTGCCTCATTTCACAACCTTTCCTGCCACAGTTTTGTTAAGTGAATCACCGCAGTTCTTAAGTGAGTAACCCAGATGTTACACAAATCTGGCTTCCCCATTGACATTCCCCAAGTTGTAAAAGGGTAAATCACATGACCCCAAGACACTGCAGTTTTCATAAGAATGAACCAGTTGCCAGGCGTCCGAATTTTGACGATGTAATCATGGGGATGTTGTAAAACTTGTATGTGAAAAAATGGTCATTATTTACTTTTTTCAATACTCTTGCAACTTTGAGCAAATACAAAATGAATAGTTGTAAGTCGAGGACCACACGTAATAAATCAAAAGAGAAGGTCATGTCTCTCAGGCCCCAAAAGCTCTGGGTTCACTTCATGACCTCTGTGTTGCAGACATAATTCAGCAGCTTTGTCACCCCAACACAGCCAATTTACTTTCTGTAAAATGGGATAGTGATATTGACAGGGACTGAGCTGCAAGAAGTTTTATCCAAGGCCTTTCTTATGGCTTAAAAGTCCTGCAGTGGATACCCCTTAATAGAGGGATCCACATATTTTCTTTGTTCCTCCTTCAATCTGTCCCCTAATTCATAGGAATTATAAATACATACACTGGGCCATTTCTAACAGACAGCTGGGCCAGTCACCTCTCTCTCAGCCCTAGGAAGCAGGCAATGGCAAATCAGTTCTAAAAAGCCTCACTAAAAAACTTCAAGGGCTAATCTAGGCAGTTATTAAGGGTCAAAACACATAAAAAAGAGGAAAAGGATTTTGATAGCCAAGCTGTAGAAGTGCAAATAGCCAACAGATGGCAGCAAAGAGAGGGGTTTTTTTTAAGACTTCTTTGCTGTCATCTAGTGGTCATTACAAGATTACCATATTTGAGACCTAATAATGCTTTCAGCCTAAAGGTGCCCAAGGAATGAGTACACGATGCAACTCAAAAGCCGCCCTTCTCTCCTCCCCACATATTACAAAATCAGCAGCTTTTCTTTTGGGTAGTCGTACTCCTCTGGCCAGAAAAATGAAGGTGCACAAAGAAAAAAAATCATCTGCTTTTTTTCTGAATCAAGGTTTCTTTTAAATGTTAATTGATGGGCCTTCAACACGGTTTACTGTATAGTCAAAACCCCTTTGAAAGATGACATCTGATTTATGGCAAACTCTGCCTCGGTTTCCCAAATGAAACAAGGGAAAAAAAACAGATAAAAAATAAAACTAAAATGGCTATTATGGAAGATTTCATGTGCTGAATTTTAATAACACTCAGTTTTGATCTCAAAAGAATGACTTCAGCAACAGCACAAAGAAATGTATTTTAGATAAAAGGGTGTGGATTTTTAAATCTTTTCTGTATTTAATAATCAGTCATTGTGCAATCCAACTATATACTAATTACTGAATATTTAAGCAATCTCTGATTCTTCATTATTCTGTACCCTTAAATAGGTAAACAAAGGTAACCAAAGAGTTTTAAAGGATGAAATCAGAACTATATACCATATAGATATCCTAACTACAGACAACATTTCATTTTATAAGTTTCTACACAGCATCAAAAGGATTTTTCAACCCGATGAACAGGGAGTGCAAGAACTACAAATGCTTTAAGTGTTAAAACTTTAGGGAGAGCTGAAGAAAATCTAACATACAGGACAGTTTAGCAAACAATAGTATTATGGTTAATCTTCCTTAGTACCAGCAGGTGTTGCTGTAGTTACAAAGGAGAGAGATTGTATTAGCCTTAACAAAGAGAAACTGGAACAGAAACTGTTATTGGAGTTAAAAAAATAAATCAGAAGAGAGAGGGAGGGAGGAGGAAGGAAGGGTCAAGTTATGTGGGTCTACAGATCTCAGAGTTCTTACTATGAAGGAAAGCAACATACCCAGTGTTCATAGGCTGAAACATTTCCCATCTCATGTCAGTCAATGTGCTCAAACTACAACAAAACTCCATTGGACTCTTTCGAGAACCACTCCTGCAGGTTTTTTCTGAGTAAGTTAAAACTCACAGCTCTCCTTCAGGGTGCTCACACTTGATGTATAACTACTAACTGTGCCACAAACTAAAATCTCTGTTCAGAGTTATGCCAACCTAAGGACAAAAGCAGTACTTTTGGACCAAGGCTTGGTACAGATTTAGAATTAACCTGAGAATTAGCCAGAGACAATGCTAGATTCTGGCCCCCTCTTGGACATAAGTGGGAAAGAGCTAGAAATCCTTAGCCAAGTTTTAACCGGACATCTGGGGCTAATGTCTGGGGTTCCTGTCAGTTTGTGACATCACCGCAGCTGAGTTCCAGCAGCCTCGCCATTCCGTCACGGCTAAATGACGCAAGTCTGGCTAACTGGCAAACCCCCGTGTTTAGAAGAAGAGCTGACTCTACTGCTGCTCGGCTGCGGTGAGTCACTTCCCAAGAATCAAACACACAGTATTTCCCCGGAGTAGCTATGACAAACACGAGAGGAGACCAACAGGAAGAGAGCCCTTAGAAAAAACGCCCCACCTTCATTCATTCTGAGCCTTACT
This sequence comes from Bungarus multicinctus, assembly GCA_023653725.1. Classification (NCBI taxonomy): domain Eukaryota; kingdom Metazoa; phylum Chordata; class Lepidosauria; order Squamata; family Elapidae; genus Bungarus; species Bungarus multicinctus. The sequence continues at coordinate 7,119,065 of CM042840.1, read as the reverse complement.
ATCAGCCCCCTCTGTGGATCCAGAAAATCCACACCAGTCTACTAACATTGTTCGTCCCGCCAGAAACAGTCCCGATATTAAAGATATCTCGGGGTGGATCAGAGCTGGAAGTGGAAGAGACCCAAACGCCCAGTTCTAAGGAATTGGAGCGAGTCCTATTCACACCCTTCTGCCCTCCCTCACCTCCGGGCTGGGACGTCCCCACCAGCAACACCCCCCCCCCAACCTCCCGCAGGTAAAAGCTTTGCTCTGAATCGTGCGCGCACCTGGTGTCGATTCGGGAGGAAACGCTAAAAGCGAAGTCGCTTGGGATCGCCGCCCGCAGGGCCAAGGATCGCGATCCGACTCGGAAAACCGTTTCCCGGCCCGCCAGAGGGAGGCAGCCTTGTCTACTTCAAACAGACTCTCCTCCGCTAAGCCTGCAAACCTTTGAGTCAAGGCCAGCCTCTTTCTTGCCAGGGGCCCCGGGGGTCTCTCCCACCGCTTGGGAATCGGGACTCCCAACCCGCACACCCACTTTCTCAAACAAGTGTCTGCCTGCGAAAGGTCACCCCCCCCCCCGACTTCGACGCTCCCTGGGATTCCCTTCCGACAGTGGGAATGCTCGGTGGCCCATCCTCTGCAGCGCCCCCTTCTGGTCGGGCATCCTCCGCCACCTCCAGTGGGTAGCTGGCCCTCGGCCCTGTGCCTGTCCGGACGTGCCTTTTCTCTCCGCTTCTCAGATCCTCGGACAAGACACGAGTTCCCTCCGGCTAAACCCGAACCGGCCCCGTCCTAGATAGGACACCCCTTCCCCCCCCCCCACTCCTCCTCCTGCCCGGCATTGCCAGCCAGGACCCTTCCCCGCTGGCCCCGGAGCGCCCACTCCTTCGGGGAGGAGAGTCCCAGAGGTGGCGTCGGCGCCGCTACTACGCCTCTGGCTCCAGTGTCCAGGCGCCCCGACGGAGACACTTACCGACGCCGCTCGAGGCTCCAGGGACATCCGCCGGAGGAGTGTAGCGTGCAGAGAAGGCTTCGGGGAAATCCGGCTGGAGAAGCGGCAGCTCAGGAGCGCATCGCCGCGGAGGCAGCAGCAGCAGCAGCTGCGAGAATCGCTGAGCTGCCTGTCCGTGCTTGGCGCGGCTCTGATCTGGAGAGCGCCGCCGCCGCCGCTCCTCCTCCAGCTGCTTGCGCTGCCCTTTTTCGTCAGTGGAAAACTCCTGTGCGCTGACGCAGGAGGTGACCAGGGAGCTCAGGCAGAGACAGCCCGGCCCGCTTCCTGCCCGGCCTCCCTCTTTCCTCGTACTCCTCCCTGGCGGAGCCACGCTCGGCGGCGGCGGCTGGAACAGCCAGGGGAGGAGGAGGAGGAGGAGGGGACGGGCAGGAGCAGACTAGCCTCCTTTCTCATCCATTCCCGCAGAGGAAAGGAGAGCGCCAGGATTGGCTGGATCCGTGGCGGCCAGGGATTCACACGCCGGGGTGTGCGCGTGGGCCTCTCGCCCGCAGGAATGTCTCGGGGCGTGTCGCCGGCGTCCGTGGATCGCGCTGCCGGGGCCACGCTCGAGACGTTCCTCTCCACCCCCCACCCCCTTGCGCTTCCCTTCGCCTTTCTCCTTTTTGGAATTTACTGAGGCAGGGCAAAGGCTTCCGGGTTGCAGCCAGAGGGGGCTGCCTGGGGGGAATCTCTGCCTGGGGGGAGGGGGCGATTGGCAAAGTACTCCAGCCGGCTTTGCCAACCTGGGAATGGAGAATATGACGGATGGACGTGGAGGTCGTACCTCAGAGGAAGGCGCCTGATCGTAGAATATCCAGTAGTTGGCTGAGTTATGCTTAGTTGAATTAACACACGCGTACTCCTCCACACACCAGCACGCTGCCCGTGTTTGATTCAGACGATCCTAAGGGAGCCCAACTTTCACACCTCTGGAGAGAGAAAGGTGCTTGGTTAATTACCAAACCTCTGCCAGATTTGTACTGTGAAGAAGCCTTGTGGTCTTTACAATTAATAATTTTAAAAGAAATGTGTATTTTTAAGAATGGTGGTGAACGGGGCTCTCTATCCACACCTGTGTAACACAGGGAATCCTCCACTTAAAACCACAATGGTAACCATGGCTAAGCCAGACAGTTGCAAAGTGAGTTTTGCCCTATTTTATTACCTTGCTTGACACAATTATTTAAGTGAATCACTGCAGTTGTTAAGTTAATATCATAGGGGTTAAGTGGATCTGGTTTCCCCATTGACTTTCATGGTCAGAAGATGGCAGAAAGTGGTTACGGGACACTGCAACCATCATAAATATGAGTCAGTTGCCAAGCCTCCAAATTTTGATCACATGATCATGGGGATACGGCAGAGGTCTCCAAACTTGGCAACTTTTAAGACTTGTGGATTTCAACTCCCAGAATTCTCCAACCAGCTTTCCTTTACTGGCTGGAGAATTCTGGGGGTTGAGGTCCACAAGTCTTAAAGTTGCCATATCCCATTGCCTGGGATATGGCAATGCAAAAAACAGTGCTGTGGAATGATCACTAAAATAATTGAGGATTTTCTGTATTAAAGATTCCTTCCCCGTCACAGGCCATAAATCCAGGATATTCCAGAAGTGCAAATACCTCACTAATCCTAACTGCAACTTTTGACTTTTTAAAACCCTGTGAGGGGTTGTCAATTCTGACTAGAAACCAGTTCACACATTCAAGTTCCCTTACCCAGATTTTGCCTGCCTGGTGGGCCTTGAAATGGCCTGCATTTCAAGCAAGGTCTGCAATTTGCATATTTAATCTTGGCTTGTTTGTTCCTTGTGAACGTTTTAAAGTTGGAGAAGAGACAAATGAACTCAATGGAGCCCCTCCCTCTCTTTAAGATGCACAAAATCTTAAACATCCCAAACCCCAAAAACTTTAACCTTAGACTGTCTACTATTGACCTCACCCCTTTCCTAAGAGGTTTGTAGGGGGCGTGCATAAGCGCATCAACATGCCTACCGTCCCTGTCCTATTGTTTCTTTTATTCTTCTTATATGTACCCATTTCATGCATTCATAACTATGTATATACTTATACCTATTATCTAGTAAGCGATTGAGAAATCAAATAAATTCAAAAAAAAATTCTAAATTCTAAAACATGACCTGGTCCAAAATATATATTTATCTAGACTTTGGCTGGCTGGGGGATTCTGGGAATTGAAGTGTAGTCAAAGTTCACAACAAATTGGCAGTTTGAACAACAACAACAACGTAATCTGTAGCTCAGTATCAAGCTACAATATGAAGGAGGCAAAGATTTAGATCTGAAAATATAGGATGGATGGATGGATTTAGAGCGTTTACACAGCTGCTCAACTAAACCAATGATATGCTGGACACTGGACCCCAGTAGTAAGATAAATACATTAACTAAAAAAGAGTGTTTGATATGCAAAATGGGAATTTTCCACCTCCTTCACTACCCATTTTGCTCAAGAAAATAGGGAGAAAATTAGATGCTTATAACCAGATAGTTACATCTGAAACATTTGCTGTTAAAAAAGAAAAGGAAGAAAGGAAGGAAGGAAGGAAGGAAGGAAGGAAGGAAAGAAAGAAAGAAAGAAGGAAGGAAGGAAGGAAGGAAAGAAAGAAAGAAAGAAAGAAAGAAAGAAAGAAAGAAAGAAAGAAAAGAAAGAAAGAAAGAAAGGAAAGAAAGAAAGAAAGGAAAGAAAGAAAGAAAGAAAGAAAGAAAGAAAGAAAGAAAGAAAGAAAGAAAGAAAGAAAGAAAGAAAGAAAGAAAGAAAGAAAGAAAGAAAGAAAGAAAGAAAAAGAAAGAAAGAAAGAAAGAAAGAATATACTAGAAATGGAGAACAGCAATTTCAAAAAGCATCTCACATCCCGGACATAAACTGTTTCAACTCCTACCCTCAAAACAACGCTATAGAGCACTGCACACCAGAACAACTAGACACAAGGACAGTTGTTTCCTGAACGCCATCACTCTGCTAAATAAATAATTCCCTCAACTAATTCCTATCCAACTATTTACTAAGTTTGCATTACTATTACTATTAATCCTCCCATCCTTCCTTTCACCCATCCCCTTCCCCTTGTGACTGTGTGACTGTAACTTTGTCCCTTGTATCCTTACGATTCATATTGACTGTTTCTTAGTATGATTTGATTGCTTATTGTACCCTATGAGTATCATTAAGTGTTGTGCCTAATGATTCTTGACGAATATATCTTTCCTTTTATGTACACTGTAGTATTTGCACCAAGACAAATTCCTTGTGTGTCCAATCACACTTGGCCAATAAAGAATATTCTATCTAGAGACCTTAAAAAATTATGTCTGAGAGAGAATGGAAAAATAACCGTAATCTCAGAAAAATTTATGTATTTGTGTGTGTTTTAGGAATGTAAGGTTAATTTTTCTTACTATTGGGCTGTTTTGCCCACAGTGTTTAAGTTGGGCATCTGTATAAATGCTGTAAATTCATCCATCCATCCATCCTTTCTCACTATTCACTTCCTTTTTTACAGACCCTCCCCCAAATTTTTGCCTTCTTCATACAATACAGTGGCTTCTGACTAAACAATGTAATACTGGAGTTGCTCAAACTTGCATTTTGAGTGAATTTCAACTGGCAGGAGGATTTTGGGAAACTGAAATCTACACATCTTAAAATGTCCAGTTTTGAACTACTAAACCAGGGGTCCCCAAACCTGACAACTTTAAGACTTGTGGATGTCAACTCCCAGAATTCTGGCAGGAGAATTCAGGGAGTTGAAGTCCACAAGTCTTGAAGTTGTCAAGTTTGGAGACCTCTGTACTAAACTAATTAAATCCATGGGAATCCAGGCCAGGTTTAGTTTATGATTCAGTGTGAAGGTAAACATTGAGTAATGCATCTCTTCCTCACCCTTTTGGTTAAATTATCCATGAAATGTAAGCATCCCCTACTCTTAAACCAGCATTTAGGGTTTAATGTATATAATCAATCATGACATCGCTTTCTGTGGGTTTTTATGGGTTTTCTGTATTCTTAATTCAGCCATTAATTTAATAATTTTTTAATCTATTTTAAATTTTTTATGGATTGTACTGTTTTATTAAGGCTGTTCACCGCTCCGAGTCCCTATTTGGGAGAGGGGGCAGTATAAAAGTTTAATAAATAATAATAATAAAATAAAAATAAATAAATGACATGAAACAAATTAGGGTTTAGTTCTGAACATCTGTTCCCTCTCTTAGCTGCAGTATTTTTAACACATATGATTCAAAGATCAGTGGTAAGCTGGTTTTACACATAATTAAGCCATCAAATTTTTAATTAGATTTTTAAAGGGGTTAGGGTTGGCCGGGCGGGGGTTGGGAGACAACCCGCCTGGGGCTGGGACCGGGTCGTGGGTTGAGCGTTGCCGGGAGGGTTTGTGGTCGGATGGGGCTGTATTGAGGATGGGGGGTTGTCCCAGGGAGGGTGATTTTAAAGCTATTAGTACGGTGTGCGGGAGAGGCAGATTTGGCCGTTATAGGGGGCCACATTCTGTTTTGGGAGCGCGCCCCCGCTATTTGTCGGCGGTGGCGCGCTCCGACCCCCTTGTTATGTCCCGTTCCCCGGGGGGTCTGAGCGATCGGGCCCTGGGCCTTCGGCTGATGTTGTGTAACGCCAGGTCCGTTATTAATAAGGCCCCCCTCATTTATGATTTGATCTGTGAGGGGGGAGCGGACCTGGTGGGCATCACCGAGACCTGGCTGGGCCCAGAGGGGGGAGTCCCTCTTGTGGAGATGTGCCCAGCCGGGTTTCGGGTTTTTCATCGGCCGAGGGCCCAGGGGAGGGGCGGGGGTGTTGCGGTGGTTATTAAGGAGGATCTGTGTCCGAGGGAATCCACTGTTTCTCAGACGACCGGATGTGAGTCTCTTTTCGTGAAGTTCGGTCCCAGGGTGCAGGTGGGCTTGTTGATCGCATACCTGGCTCCCTGCTATGCGGCATCGGCCCTGCTTGAGCTCCTTGAGGTTATAGCCGGCGTGGCGGTTGAGACCCCCAGGCTTATGGTCATGGGGGATTTCAACCTCCCTTCTGCCAGCGGTACCTCGGGGATTGCTCAGGAGTTCATGGCTTCCATGACAGCCATAGGCCTGACCCAGTTAATTTGGGACCCTACTCACGTGGGAGGTCACACCCTGGATTTAGTTTTTGTCTCTGATCAGTGGCAGAGTGGTCTGGGTGTAGGGGATATAGTTATAGAACCCCTGTCATGGACAGATCACTCGCTCCTGAAGCTCGACTTCCGTTCCGCACCCCCTGACCGCAGGGAGGCGGGGCCGCTTAAATGGTACCGCCCCAGGCGCCTGATGGACCCGGATAGGTTCCTGATGGAGCTTGGGCCATTTCCCGAAGCTCGCACACACGACTCGGTTGAGGGCTTGGTCGCCACCTGGGATAGGGTGGCTGCTGGGGCCCTTGACCGGTTCATGCCCTTGCGGCCTCTGACCCGGTGCCGATCCCAAGTGGCTCCTTGGTTTTCTGAGGAGCTAAGGGAGATGAAGCGCCAGAAAAGACGCCTAGAGAGTAGTTGGAGGGCTAGCCGTTCTGAGTCTGACCGAACACTTCTACGATCTTATATTAAGACCTATTTAGTGGCGATAAGGATGGCGAGGAGGACTTACCTCTCCACCCTTATTGCGTCCGCGGAAAACCGCCCAGCCGCCCTGTTTAGGGTGACCCGCTCCCTTTTAGAGATGGAAGCGCGGGAGGATCCCTTACAGGGACGGGCTGAGGAGTTTTCTAGGTTTCTGCCGGACAAAATCGCTCAGATTCGGGACGAGCTGGACTCCGACTGGGCATCTCTGGGCGGGGGGGTGGGGGTGGATATCGGTGAGGTCAATTGGGTTGAGTTCGACTGTGTTACTGTAGAAGACGTGGACAGGGTGCTGGGGGGACTGAATGCCACCACCTGTTTGTTGGACCCGTGCCCCTCCTGGCTGGTCTTGGCCACTCGGGAGGTGACACGAGGCTGGTTCCAGGGTATTATAAACGCTTCCTTGAGAGAGGGGCTTTTACCCGCCGCCTTGAAGGAGGCGGTGGTGCGGCCCCTCCTCAAGAAACCGTCCCTGGACCCAGCATTGTTATCAAATTATCATCCTGTCTCCAACCTTCGCTTTGTTGCGAAGGTTGTAGAGAGTGTGGTGGCCCGTCAGCTCCCCCAGTTCCTGGATGAAGCGAGTTATCTTGACCCCCTCCAATCGGGCTTCAGGCCCGGGCACAGCACGGACACGGCGTTGGTCGCGTTGGTTGATGATCTCTGGAGGGCTCGGGACAGAGGTTGTTCCTCTGTCCTGGTCCTGTTAGATCTCTCGGCGGCTTTTGATACTGTCGACCACAGTATCTTATTGCAGCGGTTGGGGGGGTTGGGGGTTGGAGGCACCGTGTTGCGGTGGTTCTCCTCCTTCCTCTCCGACCATTCGCAATTTGTGTTGACGGGGGGGCAGAGATCGTCCCCAAGGCCCCTGCTTTGTGGGGTGCCTCAGGGGTCGGTGCTCTCGCCCCTGCTGTTCAACATTTATGTAAAGCCGCTGGGTGAGATCATCCGTGGCTTTGGGGTGGAGTTCCATCAGTACGCTGATGATACTCAGCTGTACATCTCCACCCCGGGCCACCCCAACGAAGCCGTCAAAGTGATGACCCGGTGCCTGGAGGCCGTGCGGGGTTGGATGGGTCGTAACAGGCTTCGTCTCAACCCGGCCAAAACCGAGTGGCTGTGGTTTCCTGCGCCCAGATACAGCCAGCTTATTCCTTCGCTGGCCGTGGGGGGAGAGGTATTGACCCCCGTGGAAAGGGCGTGCAACTTGGGTGTCCTCCTGGATGTGCGGCTGTCTTTGGAAGAACATATTGCAGCCATCACCAGGGGGGCTTTTTATCAGATTCGTCTGATTTACCAGTTGCGGCCCTTTCTGGATCTGGGCGCACTTCGCACAGTCACTTCCGCCCTCGTTATCTCCCGCTTGGATTATTGCAACGCTCTCTACATGGGGCTCCCCTTGAAGAGTCTCCGGAGGTTGCAGTTAGTTCAGAATGCAGCCGCGCGGGTGATTGTGGGCGCCCCTCGGGGCGCTCACGTAACACCACTTCTCCGCAGGCTGCACTGGCTTCCTGTGGCCTTCCGGATTCGATTCAAGGTGGTACTGATGGTATTTAAAGTGCTCCATGGCTCGGGACCTGGGTACTTACGGGACCGCCTGCTGCCACCAACAACCTCCCGCCGCCCAGTACGCTCCCACAGGGTCGCCCTACTTGGGGTACCGCTACCTGATCGTTGTCGGCTGGCGGCCCCGAGGGTGCGTGCTTTCTCTGTGGGAGCCCCCTCCCTGTGGAATGATCTCCCCCCGGAGATACGAGCCATGACAGATATCCTCTCCTTCCGGCGCGCAGTTAAGACCCTATTTTTTAAACAGGCTGGCCTGGCCCAGTAAGGGTCTATGGGGTTTTAAGTTAACAGGGTTTTTTTTAAATTTTAATCTCATTTTTAAAATTTTTCGGAATGCAGCCACATCTATGTTTAATCTGGTTTTAAATTCTATTTAATTTTGTAACTTTGTATTTTATGTATTTATTAGGCTGTACACCGCCCCGAGTCCCTTTGGGAGAGGGAGCGGTATAGAAATACGAACAATAAATAAATAAATAAATTTGTGGCCAGGAAAGGCTAAATATGGTTAAAAGAAAAACTGCAATTCTGGGCTTAGTTTCCTCATGCAAATCTTCCTGCTTCCAGAGATTTATTCTGTTAAACATGACAGGGCAGCCCTTTAAAGAAGCACAAGGGCAAACTGACCAGATGGATGGGCAACTGCAAATTTGGATTTCTGTGCCTTTAATTTATTTATGGGACCGCCTGCTGCCACCAACAGCCTCCCACCGCCCAGTGCGCTCCCACAGGGTCGGCCTCCTCGGGGTTCCGCCGGCTGGGCGATGCTGGTTGGCGGCCCTGAGGGTGCGGGCCTTCTCTGCGGGGGCACCCTCCCTTTGGAACGACTTGCCCCCGGAGATACGAGACACATCGGACATCCTAACCTTCCGGCGTGCAGTCAAGACCTTACTTTTTAAGCAGGCCGGCCTAGCCAATTAAAGGTTTTCTGAGATTTTTAAATTTTAGATTCAAATAAGACTTTTAATTCTATTTGACGGGACTCAATCATTTACTTACTTACTTATTTTACTCATTTATCCTATTTTCATCTATATTCAATTCTGAGTTAATTACTGTTACTGTTGACTGTATCTTTATATGTTTAGACTGTACACCGCCCCGAGTCCCTTTTGGGAGAGGGAGCGGTATAAAAATACGATAAATAAAAATAAATAAATAGTCTGACCTTAAAAAAATGTGGAGAGAGATTTTTAGTATATATTCTTAATTATGGTTTCTAGGAAGAAAGGGAAAAAATGCTGTGCTTTCCTAGGAATGGAGTTTTCAAACTTTTTCAGTTTGCAGTTAAGACAATTTCCCAGAAGCTCTTAATCAAGAGGCAAAGTTCTAATCACAGGAAAGTGGCTGTATTTGAGAATTCCCCCTACCCTTCAACATTAGGAAACCCATCAAATTCTTGCAGACCTCCAGGCTTAGTTTTTTTGAAACAGACATTTAGGAGGTGACAATGATTTAATTTAAGCCTTCAGCTTAAAAGCATTAATTCTGCAAAGCCAGTTGGCTTGCTTGATTAGCCATAATACAGGCACTGTAGCCCTCAACGTATGGCTGCAATTAAGTTGTGATAGTCATAAACCACGGCATCATGTGAATGGCCCAATTTCACAATCTTATTTGCAGAGGTCATTAAGCAAACCCAAGTAACCGCTATGATCATTAAACAAACCCAATACTCACTATGGGCACATTTTGCTGGAAACAGGAAGTAAATGCCCTTTTTCCCCCTCTAAACAGACATAAATTGCTGCAGAATATTGAGAATGGCAGGACAGTTGCCAAGCTACCAAAATGCAGTTAAATGAATGGGGGGGGGGGGAGATTTTGGAACCTGGTCTTAAGTGAGACAGGGATCCACTGGAATTCTGAATCATGGCTAACTGACCAATTGTAAGTTGAGCACAAAAACCAGGAGTCTGATAAACACATTTTATTAAAAGGCATTTTAATGCTACTCTTAGGGCAGACAGGCTGTTTACAGAACCAACCAGAAAATAGCATAAGCTTGCATGTTAGTTAACCTGTTGTGTAAATGCAGGCAACTGGGTTCCTTGATGTATGATCATAGTTCAATTAAGAGTGAATGTGTGTAATTACATACCAGCAGCTATTAAACCACCGTTTCCATGCAATGGGGGCTTATTATCAAGAGTTCTTGGTTCAAGATACGATATTGTCTGCAAGGAAATTTCCTGGCAGGGTTTTTGGGTGGCAGGCAGAATTTCAACAAATATAGAAGTCAAACAGAGTAAAGACTCAAGGGCAATAAAAATCAGCTACTTACACCATCTCTGGTGGTCAAGGAACAAACAAAGGATAGTCTCTTTTAAAGGAATAACCAAGGAAATTCATTTCTCATTCTACTTCTCAATTTTTTAGAATAAATTGCAAGTTAGTTATAGCAATAGCTCTGAGGCTTATATATCACTTCATAGTGTTTTTGCAGCACTTTAAACTGTTTACAGAGTCAGCATACTGTGCTGAAATAATTTGGTTGCTTCTCCAGTGGTCCCATTGGCTGGGTTTGCAAAGCCCAAAGAGTCTGTCATGCATGGCTTAAAGTTTAAACACAGGTGCTGAGTTTGCACATGCTAAACCATGGTTTGGTTTAATCATGATTTGTAGTCCCAAGAAACAGTGGCCACGCTAGAGCCAAACATCCCACACCTGTAGGCCAAATCTGACAGTATCGAAGGCAAGTTTCTGGACCTGCAGAAATAGCAATACACTCAACTCCACAACCTGTGCTAAACTGTCATCCACAATGCAAATCTTTAACCTTCAATATAAGGTGGATGCCAAAAATTTAAGCCTTCCTGGAATGAATGCAGTTCAAATTTCCACTTTCCCTTCTTTACACATCCCTGCTTTCTTTCTTTTCTTTTAACCCTCTCCCCTCCCTTTGAAAACGCCCTCCCCATTTTTCCTTTGGATTTTTAAATTTTAATATTTTAACTAAACAAACAGAAAATTATCTTTCCGCCCCACTCCTTTTGCTTCCCGATAACCAACTAGCTTAAACTGTGCCTCAAACGCCACTACAAGGGTGTTTATTTAGCGCTTCCTCTCTCTGGCTTTTTTAATTGAAACACTGAATTAATCCACTTGTGTGGATTTGCAGAGTATAACGCAAAACGCATCCTTCGCTTAGGCTGGGTCTTCAAACACGCCGAGTCCTAAAAAGCCGGGTTAATAATTTGCTAGTCCAAAACCACCCATCCATTCTACGGTTTCTCTGGAAGCCCGGACTAAGTCCGAAGGCGCACCGAACCACAGCTAGCGAAACTCACTTCGAACGAGCAAATACCGTATGAATCCGGAGTCAGACTACTTCTCTTCCCCGACGCACAAATCCACAGAACCTAAATATTCTAGGGCTGTCCGCGGTTTTAAAACCACTTGGGCGGGGCGAACAGCTCCCAGACCAATTAGCTGCTCGCCTCCGCCCATGAACTCTTCCAGCGCCGGGTTTGAAGGAGCGCGTCTGCATCCCGAGACACTGCAGGAACTGCGGCGCCGGCTGAGAGGGTCGTGCGACGGTCGGCTGGCCAACATTCAAGCATGCATGATTTCCCACCCGCTTCCCCTCTCTCCACCCCAGAAATCTTGGATTCTCTGGGAATCGCTTCTCGGGAGAGCGCAGCGAACACGCGCGCGTCGCGTATCCGAGCATTCCTTTGCGCGGTAGATTTGAATTGGCCCGAGCGCATCTTGGCCGGGATTGGGGCTGGCACCGAAACGGGTTTCGACCTACGGCGTGGCTCCCGCTGCCAACTGTAGTCCAAGGCGGCGTGTGGAGGAAAAACCGGTGGTTTGGTCACCTTCTTCTCGATGCGCTTATCGCTGCGGGGACAAACGCGTGTCAGAATGTATCCCGATTCACATCCGGCGAAAGGGGAGCTTTTGATGCTTGGTCCCGAAGGATCTCCCTCCTCCACGCTTTCTTGCAAAAGCGGCATAAGGAGTAAGGGCGCGCTTGCACAAACGCAATCTAGGCAAGCTAGTTTTAACTGACCACATTGAGAAAAATCTACTATTTTATTTTATTTACTATTTTATTTTATGCAGTACTATTACTGCTAATCTTCTCATTACTCCTTATCACCCATCCCCTCCCACCTGTGATTGTGGGACTGTAACTTTGTCTCTTGTATCCTTACTATTTATATTGACTGTTTCCTAGTATAATTTGATTGTTGATTGTACCCTATGACTATCATTAAGTTTTGTACATTTTGATTCTTGATTCTTGACGAATGTATTTTTTCTTTATGTATACTGAGAGTATTTACACGAAGACAAATTCCTTGTGTGTCCAATCACACTTGGCCAATAAAGAATTCTATTCTATTCTATTCTATTCTATTCTATTCTATTCTATTCTATTCTAGTCAGTTTGCTGGAAATGGAGCCGACTGGATATTGGATTCAGTGAGCACTGAGCCTCAGTGGCTAAACCAGAAATTCAAGACCGATCTCATTTCACAGGATAATTCTTTCCACTCTTTAACAGCTTCTTGGGGTTAGGGGTCTCCTTACAGCCCTTGTTTTTTAAGGCTCTCTCTGCACTCCTTCGAGCTCTGGGATTAATCATTCAGAACCAATTACAGGTAATCCTTGATTTAGGACCACAATTGTGTAGTATAGTATATAAAATATAAATATGGTATATAAAATCATACATTGCAATGACTTACCTGCAAATGAATACTTCAGCTTCAACCATAACAACACAAGAACACACAATAGATACAAACTCAAGGTAAACCGCAGCAAACTTGATTGCAGGAAATATGACTTCAGCAACAGAGTGGTCAATGTCTGGAATACTCTACCTGACTCTGTGGTTTCTTCCCCAAACCCCAAAAACTTTAACCTTAGACTGTCTACTATTGACCTCACCCCTTTCCTAAGAGGTCTGTAGGAGGCGTGCATAAGCGCACCAACGTGCCTACCGTCCCTGTCCTATGGTTTCTTTTATATATATTTTTTATTTTTCTTATATGTATCCATGTATTCATAACTATGTTTTTACTTATACCTATTTTCTTGTAAGCAATCGACAAATTGACAAATAAAATAAACAAATAAATAAATAAAACTGAGCCTAAAATTACTTTTTGCTAAGCAAGAACGTTGTTAAGAGGGTTTTGCCCCATTTTACAACCTTTCTTGCCACTGTTGTTAAGAAAATCACTGCAATTGTGATTGCTAACAAAGGTTCTTAAGTGAATCAGGGATCCCCATTGGCTTTGCTTAACCCTCACAAATAGATGCCATTGCCAAGGTCTGAATTTGGATCACGTGACCCTGGGGATGGACCAATGGCAGTGAGGGTGAAAAAAATCATATAAGTTGTTTTTTTCCCCAGCACTATTATTACTTCGAATGAACTGTTGTGTTCAAGGTAGTTCTAAGTAAACTGTTTTAAGTCCAGAACTACCTGTATGTTTTAGAATACTATAACTCTATTGACATTTTGAAATCCTGGGTTTATGTATCTCTTATTATTATACTATTTTATTCTCTTACTTTGTGTCTGTTGTATAGGTAGTCCTTCAGTGGTGGGATTCAATTTCTTTTACTACTGGTTCTGTGGGTGTGGCTTGGTGGGCGTGGCTTGGTGAGCATGGCAGGGGAAGGATGCTGCAAAATCCCCATTCCCTTCCCACCCCACTAACCTGCTTTCCAGCTCTGTTCTCCTGTGCAGGGCAACCAAAGAAGACCGAGCCAATCAGCTGGGACTCAATGGGAGGCGGACAATAGACGGGGGCGGGGCCAGTCAGAGGCAGGATTGCCTGTTCTCTGAACTACTCAAAATTTCCACTACTGGTTCTCCAGAACTGGTCAGAACCTGCTGAATACCCATCTCTGTAGTCCTCGACTTACAACAGTTCATTTAGTGACCATTCGGAAAGTACAACAGCATTGAAAAAATGGACTTATGACCCTTTTTCACACTTATGACAATTGCAGCATCCCCAGGGTCATGCGATTTACATTCAGATGTTTGGCAACTGACTCATGTTTATGACGGTTGCACTATCCCGGGGGGTCATGTGATTCCTCTTTTGTGACCTTCTGACAAGCAAAGGGGTGAAGCCAGATTCACTTAACAACCGTATTATTAATTTAACTGTGCTGATTCATTTAACAACTGTGGCAAGAAAATGGGGCAAAATGAACTTAAATTTCTCACTCAGCAACATAAACTTTGGGCTCAATTGTGGTCATAAGTTAAGGACTAACTATCCTTGTTTACACATTTTCTTCCAACAGTTCAGAAAAAATAAATAAAAGGTTGCATTTTTAGGAGGCTAGATGCCATTCCAGAGACTCCTGTATCTTCTCTTGGGAATATTATATTATTTTGCTCTTAAATAACAAAAACCTTCCACCCAGGGCTGTGGGTGGTAAATAATCAATAAATATGCATATGTTGAAAAGTTTGCACTTAAGGAATTGCTATCTCTGTATTGCTTCACTGGTACAATGCTTAGATTTTCTGGCAAAAACACACGAGACTAAAGTTCAAATTCCTATTCAGCCCTGTAGCTTTTAAGGTTGGAATTAGAAGCATGTAAGTAGTCTTTGACTTACGGCCACAATTGTGCCCAAAATTTCTGTTGCTAAGTGGGACATTTATTGAGTGAGTTTTGCCCCATTTTACGACCTTTCTCGCCACTGTTGTTAAGTAAACTGCTGCAGTTAATAAGTTAGTAACTCAATTGTTCAGTGAATTTGGTTTCCCCCATTGACTTTGTTCAGAAGGTTACAAAAAGGGATCGTGCGATCTTGGGACACAGGTCATACATATGAACCAGTGGCCAAGCATCTGAATTTTGATCACACGATCACGGGGATGCTCCAAAGGTTGTAACTGTGAAAAATGGTCATAAGTCAATTTTTCAGTGCCGTTGTAACTTTGAACTGTCATTCAATGGATGTAAGTCGAGGACTTATCTGTACAAATCACAAGCAGGCCGTGGCTACTTCACACAGTGCCCTATTATACCAATAGTCTGCAATCTACAACAATCGGGACCAGAATTTCTATTGCTAAGCAAAGTATGTCTGACTTTATGACCTCTTTTGCCACAGATGTTAAGCGAATCATGCAGCCATTAAGCAAATCCAGCTGCTTGGAAACCGGTTGGGTCAATAGCGATCACATGACCCTGGGACTCCGCAGCTGTCGAAAATTCACTCCCGGTGTTAAATACCTGAATTTTGACCCATGACTGTAGGTATGCTGTGACGGTTTGAAAGTGCAAGAATCTGTTGTAAGTTACTTTTTTCTGTGCCATTGTGAACTTTAAAAAGTCACTAAACAAATGGTTGCAGGTCAAGGACTACCTGTAACCCCTAATTCTGTGTTTTGCAAAACTGATAGCTATGCCTGCATATCAAGGTTCTGAAATAAGCGAACAAACGAACCATCTAATGAACTTAATGCAAAAACGGGGCTTCACAACCGCTTGCTAATGTGATGGCCCGGTTCTTGCAACGCAAAATATGCAACCCTTTTTCCTAGCCTGTTTGACAGGTGCAAGTCTCCACAGAGAGGTTTACCGATAATCCTCGACTTAAGATCACGGTTTCCATTTCCATGGCTAAGTGTGATAGCTATTAAGTGAATGTTTGCCCCATTTTATGATCTTTCCCGCCAAAGTTGTTAAATGAATCATTGCAGTTGTTCAGTCAATTGCCCGGTGGTTAAGTGAGTTTGGCTTCTCCAGGGACTTTGCTTGTTAGAAGGGGACAACATGACCCTGGCACACCGAGACCCTCATAATTACGAGTCAATTACCAAGCATCTGGATTTTGATTCTGGATGCTGCAATAGTCATAAACATGAAAAATAGTCATAAGCAAAGGTGGTATTCAGCCAGTTCGGACCAATTTTTGTAGACCAGTAGTGAAATTTTTGGCCGATTTGGAAAACCGGAAAATACCACCTCTGGCTGGCCCGCCCACCCACACTCACTCTTACCTCTCACCACTGCATCATAGAGAGTATCTTAACTTACTGCACCTCTGTATTGTTTGCCAATTGCAGAGTGGCAGATAGGAAAGCACTCCAGAGGGTTAATGTCACTGCCCAGAGGATCATTGGTTGCCATCTTCCCTCTTTGGAAGAGCTTTATAGCTCCCCCTGCCTTAAGAAAGTTCAAAACATTCTCAAAGATCCATCTCATCCTGGGAACCCTTTTTTTGAACTATAACCATCTGGCAGACGGTACAGGATAATAAAAACAAGGACAAATAGGTTGAAAAACAGCTTCTATCCCAGGGCAAGTAGCTCTGTTGAATTCTACTGTATAGTGCAATATTCATGCAATATCAAGGGTTTTCAATTCAATGTACAGAATGTGTGTATGTGTTTATTTTCATAGTCATAATGTACACTGAAGATAGTATTTAATTTTGTTGTACGAAGTGCAATGACAACAAAGTAAACCAAACTAAACCTTCTCCTATATTCCATTGTTTATTAGCTCAAGTGATTCACATGGCAGAGTGGATTGCCACACCTCAGATGAGCTAAAAAACAGCACAGCTCACCATCGTTGATAAAAAGGGCAGTCTCCAAGCCCTTTTCGTGCATGCACAAAATGCGTATTTGCTGTGTGCGCACGTTAGGCATGCCTGCACAGCTTACCAGCATCAATACAGAGGGCGGTTTTTGAGTCCTGCGCATGCAAAGCGAGCTTTCCAAACCAGCAGGAAAATATTTTGAAACCCACCACTGGTCATAAGTCCCTTTTTTTCAGTGACATAATAACTTTGGCCACTAAATGAACAGTCGTAAGTCTGTAGGTAGAGACGTCGATGGAGAAAGAAGACAGGACTCCTTTCCCTGAGACACTGCAGCCATCACAAATATATGCCAATTGCCAAAGGTCTGAATTTTGATCACGTGACCTTGGAGATGCCGCAGTGGTTGTAACTATGAAAAACTGCCCCCTTTTTCAGTGCTATTGTAACTTTGGATGGTCACTAAATGAACTGTTTTAAGTCGACAACTACCTCAGTACTCAGGTATCAGTACTTCTATCATGTTCTTCACTGAAAAGCTTTGCTTTTTTTTTAACTTAAGAGGAGATTGGACTGCCATTTGTCAGAAATGGTGTAGGATCTCCTACATGGGTGGGCGGGGGTGGTGGACTAGATGACCTACAAGGTCTCTTCCAACTCTGATTATCTGTTATCTGCTCCATCACAGCTTAATTCACTTCATGCGGTTGTTGTGATCCACCAAGGAGCTTTTTGGAAGGTAGAACTATAGATATGATCAAAGTTAGATGTGTTTTAGAGTCTGCATTTAATTGTAAGACTTAGTTAAGCAGTAAAACTCCAACGGCCTGGCTCTTTTTGAAATTCTGGAGGTTCCCGATGGGGTCATATGCTACATAATGCTTCAATTAATTAATAAATATGATTAATAAAATAAATTTGATTAATAAATTATTGGTTCATTAATTTTATTCTGTCTCACTATTTTGTTCATTTTATTATATTGGGGGAGTTGTTGTTAGCTGCGCAGGAATAAGTATGTAAAGTAGAAGCCATCTAAATCTCCTACATAAATGAAGAAATATCTAAACATGGGGGCATACTCAGTTAAAAGATCTAATTGCTACAACTGTAGCTTTTGACCATAAGCAATGCAATATCTGGTTGCGTTGCCATGTACGTAGCCTTCTGTTAGGACATGTGGTGTGTACGTGTGGGGGGGCATAGTATCCTCCTTTCAGTGTGACTGCAGGATCCCACATCAAACTGTAGATCACATTGTGACTGGCTATAAGCTGAGGACATATACCTGTCTGGTATTTGATATTTTTAATATAAGTGATGCAGCACTTCAATGGTTAGATGGCCTAGACATTGGTCTTTGAACACAGATTTATTTTAACATTTGTATTTTATTGTGTTCTAATCTAGATGAAATGTTAATATATATTGCTAGTCCGTGTATGATGAGCCATACTCTAAAAAAAAAAAATTACCCACAGTGAAGGTAGTCTACACTTCATACTCCAACTGTCTATCCTGTCAATTCTATGGTGTCATATTACAATGATCTAGGATGGATTTACCTTAATATTTTATCTCATATACTGTACGGTCCAAGGTGGGATTCAAATTTTTTAACAACCGGTTCTATGAGTGTGGCTTAGGTGGTGGGCATGGCTTGGTGGTCCTGTTATTGGCTGGGTGTGGCCAACTCAATATCACTCACATCGAGGCACGCATCTCCTCGCCTGCCCTCTCATGACTGGGGATGCTACAACAGTTGTAAGTGTGAAAAATGGTCATAAGTCACTTTTTTCAGTGCCATTGTAACTTTGAATGGTCATTCCACACAAGCAAAGTACCAGCAAAGGAGGGGAAAAAACTCCAGAGAAGTTCCTGAGACAGGAAGTCTAGTCCTGCCAAGAATGTAATAAGGGTTAACGGAGAGGCAGTTTCTGTAAGCAACACCAGAATGTTTCCTTCCTGCCTTCCTGACAGGATTAGGCCAGTCATTTCTTCTAACAACTGGTTCTCTGAACTGCTTAGAATGTTAAGAACCGGTTCTAGTGAATAGGTGCGAACTAGTAGAATCTCACTCCTGGTACTGTCCAAACGTATTTGCTTATTTAAACCTATAACAGAATAACAGAGTTGGAAGGGACTTCTGAGGTCTTCTAGTCCAACCCCTGTTCAGGCAGGAAACCCTATACCATTTCAGACAAATACTTATTGAGTCCCTTCTTAAAAGCCTCCAGTGTTGGAGCATTCACAACTTCCGGAGGCAAGTTGTTCCACTGATTAATTGTTCTTCCTGTCAGGAAATTTCTCCTTAATTCCAGGTTGCTTCTCTCCTTGATTAGTTTCCATCCGTTGCTTCTTGTCCTGCCTTCAGGTGTTTTGGTAAATAGGTTGATACTCCCCCGTTCTTTGTGTTTGCATGTATAATGTATTTTATTAATGCTGTATATCGCTGATTGCATGATCTCTGTAGATGCCATATGTTAAATAAATGAAATAAAAATTTATTTCATTTATTTGGAAAATAATCCGGTAGCTGGCTGGCTGGCTGGCTGATTTGGGCTTCAGCTGAGTGTGTTATGAATCTCTGTCTCTTTTAACCCCAGGCAGAAAGTGTGGTGCAAGAACTGTGCATTTACAAAGTTAACAAACGTGCCCAACATGTTTTCATGATATTTATTTAGATAAGAGACAGCAAAAAGATAGGCCTCCTTCATTTTGATCAGGTGATTGTCCACACTGAGATTTTGGAGAGGCACTCTGGTTGCTGGTAGGTATATGAATAGTCCTCCATTTACAACTTTTCAAATTAATAATTTCACAATGACACTGGGGGCTAAAAAAGACTTAGGACTGGTCCTTGTACTTATGACCATTGCAGTATCCCCATGGTCACATGACCAAAATTTGGGCATTCCAGAGTCATGTAATTACCATGTGCGACAGTGGTGGGATTCAAATTTTTTTACTACCAGTTCTGTGGGTGTGGTATGACTTGGTGGGCGTGGCTTGGTGGGCGTGGCAAGGGAAGGATACTGCAAAATCCCCAGTCCCTCCCCACCCCATTAACCTGCTTTCCAGTTCCGTTCTCCTGTGCAGGGCAACCAAAGAAGACCCAGCCAATCAGCTGGGACTTGGGAGGCGGAGAATAGATGGAGGCGGGGCCAGTCAGTCAGAGAGAGTATTTGCCAGTTCTCTGAATTACTCAAAATTTCCACTACTGGTTCTCTAGAACTGGTCAGAACCTGCTGAATACCACCTCTGATGTGCAACCTTCCCAGTCAGCTTCCAGCAAGCAATATCAATGGGGAAAACTGGATTCAGTTAACAATCATGTGTTCATAAATGGAGGACCTCCTATTTAATTTTCATCCATCCTCCAATAAATTTAGTATGTAGCTAACTTAGAGCTCAAGTCTCTGTATATGGTCAGAACTAAATTCTGAGTAACTATGCATGGGTCTATAGCTGCAGTATTTCATGATATCAGTCTTCCAATATTTGAGAGGCTGCCACAAAGAAGAAGGGATTAATATATTCTCCAAAGCACCTGGAGGCAGGATAAGAAGCATTGGGTGGAAACTAATCAAGGAGGGAAGCAACTTAGAACTAAGGAGAAATTTCCTGACAGCCAGAATAATTAATCAGTAGAACGACTTGCCTCAAGAAGTTGTGGATGCTCCAACACTGGAGGCTTTTAAGGAGAGACTGGACAGCCAGTTGTCTGAAACGGTAAAGGATTTCCTGCTTGAGCAAGGGATTGGACTAGAAGACATCCAAGCTCCTTTCCAACTCTTATTTTAACACCTGTTATGTGCAATATAATACTTGGCTCAAGTTAATCAAACTCTCCTTGCTGTAGACAATTAGCTCTGGAAATGAAAAGATCTGCCCTCTTTATAAGGTGAGTGTAAATAAAAGCCAATTTACAGTGTAAACTTTGCATTGGCAAGATTATCTTATCATTAGATCCTACCTAATTCTCACTTTGCAGTGACTCACCATTGCCCTTAATTAAATGTACAGTACTTTAATTAAATCAGCAGATAATCTTCTGCTACTTTAAAGGTTTTAAGGCATTACATCACTAACTGAACTTCCAAAATTTCTGAAGGAAGGATGTGAATAGTTTGAAGGGGGCAGGGAAGCAGAATTCCTTGTCCCATTTGGATGGATTAATAGAAATGCATTTCGTTCCTTCCTTCCTTCCTTCCTTCCTTCCTTCCTTCCTTCCTTCCTTCCTTCCTTCCTTCCTTCCTTGTTCATTTTTGAAATAAGAATGGTTGCAGGAGCTGAACAATGCAGTACTGCGGTTTCATTACCTGGCATGTGGACAATCACTCTTAGGTTTTTTAATTGTGGGAAAAAAGACAAACCCACACCAGCCCATGTAAAAGGGACTGTATCCTGGTTTTATTGTTGCAACATGTTGTACAGGAGGCTGCCTTGAAAACTGAAAGTTTTCAGAAATTGGTGCAAATTCTATACCTTGGCTGAGAACTGACATAAGGCACTACAATGGTATTTCTCAACCTTGAACAAAACTTAAAGAGTTAGCATTAATCTTTAGTGTTCCTCGGTGGCTTAGTATTTTGATTCTGTAAAAGATCGTTTGTCCAATTGCTGGAAAAAATATCCTTCTGGGTTCAATTCCAAGTGGGGAGAAAGATACTGGAAACATGGAGGCTGCTTGGAAGGATGGTTTAATGGTGAACAGAATCACATAGGTTTGAAGTCCTGGGTAACTGACCACATGGAGGAGAGAGCTATATATATGTATACCCTCTCTTGGGCTTTGAGCTTCCTGTTCCTGGGCAAGAAATGTATCCCATTGGTTGTCAGACTCCCGGGGGACTATGTTTTATTTTTATTTATTTAATTTGATTTGTCAATTGCTTACAAGATAATAGGTATAAGTATATACATAGTTATGAATACATGAAATGGGTACATATAAGAAAAATAAAATAAACAATAGGACATGGACGGTAGGTACCTTGGTGCGCTTATGCACACCCCCTACAGATCTCTTAGGAAAGGGGTGAGGTCAATAGTAGACAGTCTAAGGTTAAAGTTTTTGAGGTTTGGGGAAGAAACCACAGAGTCAGGTAGAGTATTCCAGACATTGACCACTCTGTTGCTGAAGTCGTATTTCCTGCAATCAAGTTTGGTGCGGTTAACCTTGAGGAGTTATGTGGGGGTCTTAGCTAACTTTGTAGGCTGCCTGTGTCCTAGGCTTGGTTGGATCTCAATGAGTGATGCAATGAAGGGCAATTTTCAAATTTGCAACCAAAATGTTGGGGTTTTTTGCTATTTTTTTTTTTGCTAAGAAGCTGAGCTGCTAATTAGCTTCACTTTTCATAGAATTGGTTCTTTGCTTTTGGAAAAATAATAATCTATATAGATAGTCCGCACCTTCCAGTCATTTTTTTAGTGACCGTTAGTGAAATTGCAACAGCATTGAAAAAGTGCCTTATAGTGGACCTTTGCACTTACAACCACCCGTATTGCAGCATTCTGACAGTCAGGTGATCAATCTTTGGGAAATTGGCCACCAGCATGTATTTACAATGGTTGTAAAGTCCCAGGAACACGTGATTGCCATTTAAAACTTTCCTTCCTGGCTTCTGACCAACAATGTCAATGGACGAACCGAGATTTGATTAACGACTGTATGATTCACTTAACAACTACAGTGTTCCACTTAACAGCCATGGCAAAAATAGTCATGAAATAGAGTGCAACTCAGTTAACTATCCCCTCGCTTAGCAACAGAAATCCTGGTTCCAAATGTCATTTTCCCCAAATTTTTTTTGTTCTATTGTACTTTACTAATGTATTTGATTCTTTTTGTTAGTTTTTATTGTTTTTATTTTTTGTTTTAAATATGGTTTTACATTGTGTACGCCACCTCGAGTTGCCATGGGCAAATAGGCGGCAATATAAATTAAACAAATAAATAATAAATAAATAATTTGAGGACTTCCTATATTTTGAGTTACAGGTAATCTTTAACTTATGACCACCAATGAGCCCAACATTTATGTTGCTAAGTGAAAAATTTATTAAGTGAGTTTGGCCCCATTTTACGATTTTTCTTGCCATATTTGTGAAACGAATCATTGCCCTTGATAAAATAATAACATAGTTGTTAAGTGGATTTGGTTTCCCCTTGGAATTTGCTTGTCAGAAGGTTGCAAAGGGGGAACTTATGACCCTGGGACACTGCAGTGTGAATCTATGGCCAAGCATCCAGATTTTGATCACGTAAATGTGAGTCTGTGGCCAAGCATCCAGATTTTGATCACGTAACCATGGAGACACTGCAACGGTCAAGTGTGAAAAATGGTTATGTCACTTTTTTCAGTGCCGTTATAACTTTGAACAGTCACTAAATGGACTGTTGTAAATTGAGGACGATCTGTATAATGAGGTAGCTGGAGAAGTCCATAGAGAAGGAAGACAGGACTACTGAGATTTCATTGGGCCTCAACCCAGATTCTTTTTGGACTTTTTAAAAAAAATTTCTCACCATCGAGTTTTTTTATGGGTAGCTAAGCAGCTGAATGAATGAATGAATGAATCAATCAACCAATCAATGGATGAATCAATGGATGGATATAAAAATAAGCACAGATTTTTGGGGAGTCCTAAAATACTGGCATTGGAGATCTTTTCAGGAATCTCTTGAGAAGAAAGATCCTGGAGCTTCCAAGAAACAGCTTGGGGGTCTTGGGGAGCCCTTTCCCCCCGTAAATAAATTTTAGTGCAAGGCAGAAGTGAGTTTTCTTTTCTCAGAGGCACAAAGTGACTAGATATAATTTTTGCATAGTTTTCCCTTTGATGGGAGAAAGTTGCAGCTCCTGATTTCTTTGCCATTGGGGAAACCTAACAGGATTCTTCTACAATGTTGGTTTCTTGAACAGGAAGATCGCTGTCTCTCAGGGAGACCATCCCTGAGAAAAAAATGGAATTTGTTTACCCTTGATTTCTTCTTTGCAAACACAATTCCCATGTTGGCAATTAAGTTGCCGGTAAAAAGAAAACCCAATACGGAAGTCCAGTTCCTTATTGTGCACTTTTTAAGTTTCTCCTAAAATATGCCAAAAGTAGTAGGAATTGCCAGACCTATTTTTCAGAAAATATTGTTTGTTAAAAAAAAAAACACACCATAACATTACAGGCCTTCAGTCTCCAATAAAAGAGCAGGAAGGAATTGGCAGGTGTCAGTCTGAATTAAAACAAACATGAGAAAAACTGAAATGGCACAGTTTTTTTTTTTTTAACTCAAAAAGGTCCAATTGGAATTTGTTCCTCCTCTGCTCCGTTAAATAGTAATAATAAATTTGTCTCCCCCCTCTTTGGATCCAGTTACTAGAAAAGTAGACCACGCGGTAATCACCAGGTATTTTGGATTTCAGTTCTCATTGGCCTCAAGCAGTTTTGCCAGGCAGGTTGATGGGAGTTATAAGACCTCACCTTGTGGCAGGATGGATGACAAAAAAATCTTAGATGATACGCAGACGGACAGAAAGACTAACGGATGATAGATGGTAATATTTACATCTCTATATCTCTATATTTATATCTATATACCATTTATCTATTCTCTCTCTCTCTCTCTCTCATATATACATATACATATCAGTGATGGGATTCAAATTTTTTTACTACCGGTTCTGTGGGCATGGTTTGGTGGGTGTGGCAGGGGAAGGATACTGCAAAATCTCCAGTCAGAGGTGGGATTTGCCGGTTCTCCGAACCACTCAAAATTTCTGCTACTGGTTCTCTGGAACTGGTCAAAACCTGCTGAATACCACCACTAATACATATACATATACATATACATATACATATACATATACATATACATATACATATACATATACATATACATATACATATACAGAGAGAGGGGGGGTGGCTTAGCTCAACTATTCTGTACTAAAGCTGGTTTGCTGCTGTGAAATTAAAGCTGAAACTGAAACTCCTTCTGCTTGTGTTTTGCATTTGGAACAAATTTCTTTTCAGGTGGGGAGGAAGAGAGTGTTAATAAAAGTAATATAGGAAATATGAATGCTTTGATAGTCATTTCAAAAAATCCTTTCTGAGTGAGCATCTAGAAGCCAAGAGGAACATACGTGCCAGATTTCAAGTTTGTAGGTTTCCTTTTTTGTCTTCCTTCCCTCTCTTTATATTCCTTCCTTCTTTCCTTTTTATTTTTTCTCTCCCTCTGATCCTTCCCTTCATACATACACACAGACACACACAAACAGAGAGAGAGGAGTTTCAACAGAGCTAAAAAAATTATGTCATTCTTTTTGCAACTCAAGAATGCACAGCCAAAGATAGCACAGAGCCTTAGAGATGGAAGGAACCCCAGAGGTCATCTAGCTTAACCCGCTGCCCTGTGCAGGAATCCCATTTGAAGCATCTCTCAGAACGGTTGTCTAGCCTTTCTCCAAGGTCATCATACCTCTCTGGGTCATCGGTTGCCTAGTCCAAAGGCTGGTGATGTCTTTGTTTCTCTTTCAGCGTATGCAGCTCTCAAGAAAAAAAAATGAAAAGAACTGCCTTTAGGTGTGTGTGTGTGTTGTTGTTGTTTTGTTGTTTTTGAGGAGGGATGGTGATGGTATTTGTTCCTGGGGACACATCTGGCAGAGGAAACATCTGAGGGGCCTTTGGTGTTCTCTGAGCTTGCTTATTTTCTTGCAGATGTTTCACTACCCTAACTAGCTAACATCGTCATGCTAGAGGAAGCATCTAAAATTTGCAGTAATGTCATGGAATTATTAATGTGCATGCAAGGCAGCTGAAGTTGGAATTAAAACCCCAACACTTCTGTGTGTTATCTCTCACCCTCCTGTTTCTTGGGCTGCTGGTTTCCAAGATGGGAAATTTAGGTTGATATTGGATGGAGGAAGAAGAACTAGGGGGCAGGGAAGTATGAGCATTTGTTCCTGCCCATAGCTCTCATAGGGGTTGCGGTCTTGGTGAAGAATTTACAGCTCCCTTCTGGTAGTGATCACAAAACAAGTCCTTGAGCAGAGGTCTCCAAACTTCGCTGGCTGGAGAATTCTGGGAGTTGAAGTCCACAAGCCTTAAAGTGGCCAAATTTGGAGACCTCTGTTCTTGAGCAACAGAAATAAAAATTTTAAACTCCAAAAATAAAAATTTTAAATTCCAAAAAGGAACCTTCTGATTGGTCTGTTTTTTTCCTCAAGCCTTGGGTATCTTTTATTTCCACCATCTGCCCCCATTTTTATTCTGTGGCTTACAACCTCTGAAACTACAACAAAGTTTCAGGAAGAAGGGAAGAGTGAGAAGAAGTGATGGAAACAAAGAAGGAGAGGAAAAGGGATGAAGGGAAGGATCAGAGGGAGGGAAAAAAGAAGGAAGGAATATAAAGAGAGAGAAGGAAGACAAAAAAGGAAGAAAAGTAGGAAAAGGAGAAAAAAGGAAGGAAGAAATATAAAGAGAGGAGAGGAAGGAAGTCAAGAAAAGGAAGGAAAAGGAGAGGAAGGGAGGGAAGAAGGGAGGAAGCAAAAAGATAGGAAGGAGGGAAAGAAAAAGGGAGGGAGAAAGGAAGGAAGGAAAAAAAGGAACAAGTGCTCTGGTCTTGACAGATATCAAGTAGCACAACCTTGTTTACACAATAGCTTATCAGAAGATAAAAGTTTTGCTACTTCAGCCTTGGGGGTGGGGATGGAAAGCTGCAGTTGTGGATGCAGATTCAAAGTAATTTGGGAGAATGGGAATCACTTGCAGGAAGCCATAATGGAATGTGATTTCCGACCTGCAAGTAACAATAATGCTTGTGGGGTTTTAGTTGTTGGTTTAGAGAGAAACAACTTCCTAAACCAACAGCTAATACGCCACAACCACTATCAAATTCTGCTGTTGCCCACAGCCTTGTGGTTTCCTCTCAAAGTGCTATCCGAAGTTGATGTTTCAAGAACTTTGCAAACCAGGTGGGGATTTCAAACAGAATAGAGCTGGAAGAAACCTTGGAGGTCTTCTAGTCCAACCCCCTGCAGGAGATCCTATACCAATTTTATTTATTTATTTTGATTTGTCAATTTCTTACAAGATAATAAGTATAAGTAAAACATAGTTATGATTACATGGATACATATAAGAAAAATAAAAGAAACAATAGGACAGGGACGGTAGGCACATTGGTACATTTATGCACACCTCCTACAGACCTCTTAGGAAAGGGGTGAGGTCAATAGTAGACAATCTAAGATTAAAGTTTTGGGGTTTGGGGATTTCAGACTAGTGGCTGTCCAGTCTCTTCTTAAAAACCTCCAGTGTTGGAGCACCTTCTGGAGGCAAGCTGTTCCACTGGTTAATTGTCCTCACTGTTAGGAAGTTTCTCCTTAATTCCAGGTTGCTTCTCTCCTTGATTAGTTTCCATCCATTGCTTCTTGTCCTGCCCTCAGCTGTTTTGGAGAATAGGTTGACTCTCCTCTTTGTTTATTTTATTTTTGCAAGGCAAAATAACTGGCAGGGTAGAGAAATTGCTAAAGGCTGGTGGCAAGGATGATTTGAGATTGGAAATTCTCAAAAAATGGTAAAATCTAGTTATTTAAAAGATGTGGGGAGGAAGGAAAGGATGTAAAGTAGACCTGAACATTTTATGGCCCCTGAGCGATGCCTGTCTCTTTAACTGTCCCTTTCTGGCCTGGGTGAGATCAAATGGAAATTGCAAATCAAATGCAAACAACTGTACTGCTTTTATTTTGAGGTGACTGCTCTGCCCCCTTCAATTTACGTATGTTCATTTGTGTGATTGTTTTTTGGTTCAGCCCTCCAAAGTTCCTCTTATGGCCCTTTGTGAAAAAATTAATTGCCAATCCCTAATCTAACAATACCTGCAGTTGTTTATTTCTTAAAATAATTCTCTGCAGATGCCACTTAGCAAGTCTAACTTTCTACAAATTACCTTTTCCCCAACTCAGGGTTCTCCTGGTTGGTGCACTAAACTCCTGGCAGCTGCCAGTCTTGAGCTGCAATACTCAGGATGACCCTTAGAGGGTAGCCAAAGATGCAAGAAACATTGTGTCCTTCTGCCCCCTAGTGATTATCCAGAGTGCTGCAGAAAAGGGGTACAGATTGAAGATTCCAACTCTTACGGTCACCCTAGTGGTTGCAACTCCTGTGCCCTATAACCCTCACTGTGGAGGGCATGGGAAATGGCTGCCTACACCACACTCTGAGGGCAACGGGTTTGCAGGAGGAGGCTGTTTAGCATGACAGCAGTGCAGGGTGATGACAGCATGACTCGGAAATGACTCAGAAGCCAGCTGTGGATGCCTCAATCCACATGACAGAAAACAACGTGTGTTTAGAGCCCATATATAGGCAAAGGTTTCCAAAACAGAGAATGCAAAACATAAACAGTTTCTTTTTCCGCTAAACGGTCTACCTAACATGCAAAGCAGTTGAAATGGCAAGGGTGACAGTATATAGATAGTCCTTGACTTGCAACCATTCGAGTAGAATACCTTTATTGTCATTGCATTCCACGAATACAGTGAAATTTGAAAGCTATTCCAGCACAGTGCCCCAAACACCCCGTCACAATCACATTACAGAGTTTTAAAAATTAAAATAATTATAATGATAATAATAGGACTAAATCACAAATGCACTGTTTGATTCAAGACAATTACTACCTTGGAAAAGAAACTTTCTCAATCTATTAGTCCTCATTTTAAGAAACCTATAACGCCTCATTTAGTGACTGTTCAAAGTTACAGCAACATTGAGAAAAGACCTATGACCATTTTTCACACCTACGACTGTTGTAGCACGGCTGAGTTCATGTGATTAAAATTCAGGCACTTGACAGCTGGTTCATAGTTATGACGGTTGCAGTGTCCCAGGGTCAATGTGATCCCCTTTTGTGACCTTCTGACAAACAAAATTATTCGGGAAGCTGGATTCGCTTAACAACTGACCCACTAACTTAACAACTGCATTGATTCACTTAACAACTGGGGCAGGAATGCTTTGTGAAATGGGGCAAAACTCACTTAACAAATGTCTCAACTTAACCATAGAAATTTTGGGCTCAGTTGTGGTCATGACTTGAGGACTACCTGCAATATGTCCACGTATGGTAGATCAGTGGCCTTTGAAATGGGAGAAAGCAGAGGAAGGGGGAAGATTGAAGCGGGATTGGATGGGCAGAGGCTGGATCTAAAGCTCAGAGGGGTACGTGCGGGGCCATTTTTCTGTCAAACTAGCTAAGTTTACCTGGGCAAGCCAGAATGGCTGATCAAGGACATGGCCAACTAGAAAATCAGCATTTCCTCCTTGGCCAATGAACGGAGGCTGATAAGAAGACAGAAGCCTTCTGAAGACAAAGGTAGACTGGCTGAACTGGGCAAGGTCTTGGAAATGCTGACTCAGAGGCCAGAGGTCTTTGGCATGACTCAGCAAGAGATAACGGCCAGGCAGGGAACAAATCAGCTGGGTTGGAACGGAGGCCTCAAATTGTGCCAATTTTGCAACCCATTGTCGCATAGAACAAAAAAGCCCTTGCCCGTCCTACAAGGGAATACAGAAACAGGAGGTAGCAATCTTATATAACTCAGAAGTTCTCTTCAATGCACCAAAGTATAGTCCCTAATGGTTGTTTTAACTGGCAATCAAATCACAGTCTTATTATCAGCAAGGAACATATAACACCATGTCACAAACGACAAAATGCAAGAAATATTAAAGGTGAGGAAAAAGTTGAAAGAGATCTCGTAAGAAGAATGCAAAATTTAGATGCAAGGTTTTTAAACAACGCATCTTGACTCTCAACCTTAGCAACTTCAACTCCCCAGAATACCCCAGCTGGACATGCAGGGTTGGGAATATCCCTGAGGGTGTTACCTGCCTGCAGGTAGTTTTTTTTTTTTAAGGTAGCAAAAGCCTAGAGCAGTGTTTTCTCAATCTCACCCATTTTAGGATGTATGGACTTCCATGCCCAGAATTCCCTAACCAAATGCTGGTTGGGGTATTCCGGAAGTTGAAGTCCATGCATGCTGGCTAGGGAATTATGAGAGTTGAAGTCCACAGTCCTTAAAAGTGGTTGAGGTTGAAAAACACTAACTGAAAGGAACATAAAAACAGTGCATTCTCAGAAAGCTATTTTAGATTATGGATTTTTCAGGGTGAAAAATTCAGTCCTTTTAAAAAGTCTTGTTACACAAAATCCAAGTCCTGTAGTAACTTCTGTGGAAACAAAGCAGCTTTGAGTGTCTTTTACAGGGGATCCTCAACTTACGACCACAGTAGAACCCCAAATTTCCATTGCTAAGCATAGGAAACACAGAGCAACATTCCCAGATCAATGCATTTTGAGCTCATGGAGGGGGAATGGGGGTTATAAATCTGGCAGACACAATGGAACCCAATATTTCTGTTGTTAAGTGAGACAATTGTTAAGTGAGATTCGCTCCATTTCACGACCTTTCTTGCCACACTTGCTAAGTGAATCACTGCAGTTCTTGAGTTAGTGACACGGTTGTTAAGTGAATCCGGCTTCCTCCCATTGACTTTGCATTTCATCACGTGATTCTGCAACCGTCATAAATACGAACCATTTACCAAGCGCCTGAATTTTGATCATGTGAGCATGGGGATGCTCAGTTGTCAGGGTGAAACATGGTCATAAGTCCCTTTTTTCAGTACCCTGGTAACTTTGCTCACTAAACGAATGGTTTGTAAATCAAGGACTACCTGTATTTTACAAGCAACTTTCTGAAGAAGGAAAAAAAATGGTAGGAGAAGTACGTTTTGGGGAAAAAAACCTGCCAACTTTGCAGGGGCTTTATTGCTTGCTGCCTCCTTTCTTGAGACTGGAGTCTTGGCTAGGTTCAACAGGTGTGAGTCATTGGCAGCTATTCTACCTAAATGCCTTCACCTCTCAGCCTTTTCCAAACTCCTTTTTCCTTTTTGACCCACCCACCCAGGAAAATGAAGCAGGGAGTCTAAGGGGTCGTGGGATGAGGGTCCCAGATACAAAGTTTGCTTGGCAAGGTAGCTTGCTACTGTATTTGCTCCAAGGAACTGGTTATTCTGCCTTGGGAAGTTTTGACAGCTGGCACCCAGCCCTCCTAAGGAAAAGCTTTCCAAACTATGGATGCAGGCGCACACATGGCTCTTAGTGCTCGAAGCTTCCCACTTGCCAGACTGGTTTTGCAAGAGAAGACAAGAGTCATCCTAGGGAGGGGGGAAGGGGGGGAATCCACTTCCATGTCTCTGCCTGCAACTGAACCTCCTTGGTTAGGAGCAGGTTATCCCCTCCTTCCAGTAAGTCAGGAAGCAAACAAGAAGAAAATGCATAGCTTTTATGACATTAATTGGAGGGCCACAGTGGTGGGATTCAAATTTTTTTACTACTGGTTCTGTGGGCGTGGCTTGGTGGGTGTGATGTGGCTTGGTGGGTGGGGCTTGGTGGGCGGGGCAGGGGAAAGATATACTGCAAATTCCCTCCCCATTCTCTCCCCATCCCGCTAACCTGCTTTCCAGCTCCGTTCTCCTGTGCAGGGCAACCAAAAGAGATCCAGCCAATCAGCTGGGACTCAATGGGAGGCGGAGAATAGAGGGGGGGCAGGGCCAGTCAGAGGTGGTATTTGCTGGTTCTCCCAACAACTCAGAATTTCCGCTACTGGTTCTCCAGGACTGGTCAGAACCGGCTGAACACCCACCCCTGGAAGGCCAGTCTTAATTTATGACCATAACTGAACTTAACATTTCTGTTGTGAAGCATGACAGTGGCTAAGTGAATTTTGCTCCATTTTAAGAACAACTTTCTTGCCAAGTTGTTAAGTGAATCACTGCAGTTGTTAAGTTAGTAACAAGGGACCTGTGCTCATTTTTTGCACTTATGACCGTTCGCAGCATCCCCACAGTCACATGATTAAAATTCGGATGCTTGGCAATTGACTCATATGTATGACAGTGGTGATGATTTGCTTTTGTGACCTCCTGAGCAAAGTCAACAGGGAAGCCAGATTCACTTAACAACCATGTAACTAACAACTGCAGTGATTCACTGAACAACTATGGCAAGAAAGGTCGTAAAATGGAGCAAAACTCGCTTAACAACTGTCTCACTTAACAACAGAAATATTGGGTTCCATTGTGTCTGCCAGATTTATAACCCCCATTTCCCCTCCATGAGCTCAAAATGCATTGATCTGGGAATGTTGCTCTGTGTTTCCTATGTTTTTTCTGCTTTCATCCATTTTCTATGTTTCTGTGTGTTGTCCTCATAACAACCCAGTGAGGTAGGCTGGGTTGGGAAAGAACTTTGTGGGAAAGTATTGGATCAGAGACTTTTCCATGGTGTGGTACTTGCACCGTTTTTGCTATTTCTTGTTATACAATTGTTCCTCGCGAACAATTTTGTTGGAACCAGAATTGTGACAAAGCTTAGAAAAATGCCATTTTCAAAACAAAGCTGCAAATGCACAGACACAACCAAATAAAAAGGATAAAAAGCAATATAGCCATCTGTCATCTTCTACTTTTTTAAACTGAAAAGCGTTGATGGCGATTGTGCATTCCTTGCACAAGTCTTTGGAATTTAGGGGAAGAAGAGGTTTTAACTCCATCGGGAGTCTCTCCGCTTTGCAAATAATCTTATACAATTTCCTGCCTTTGCATGTAACCTGCTCATAAAATGAATATATAAACACTTTCTGACCTGAATGCATCTCTTGGGCTCAATTGTGGCTCAAAGATGACCTGTTTTAAAATGTGGGTGCAACAGATGAGTGTAACATCTCTTCCACATCACTTCTTGGTGTCTGCTAATGCACAATGCACAGACAGATACATAAGTGCACCCTGTCCTATTTTTCTTTATGTATCCATGTATTCATAACTATTTTTACTTATACCTATTATCTTGTAAGCAATTGACAAAAATAAAACAAACAAACTCTGTTGGAGAGGGCTGACCCTTGCCTTCATTCAGCAGGATGGGAACTGTAATCCCATTGTGGCTGGTGTAGAGCAGGAGATCAGAAGAACAGGAAAGTTGGCCAGCTTAATTGGCTTGGTCTCCGTGTTGCAAGATGAGTGAACAAGCCAAAAACCACGTCCCTAATTTTTCTCCTCAAAAGTCTTTTGGCCTCGTGGAGAAGAAACAAAGAGAAATAGCTTTCCATTGTCATGTAGTCCATTAAAAAAAGGGTGCCCTGACATATACCCTTCACCACAACTCATAATCAGACCCACAAGAAGAGGTTGTGCAAACCCAGATGTTTGAACAGGAAGATTCTGCCTGCGGTGCAGCCCATAAAAGTTTACGGTGGTGGCACTTTAAATAAGGTTTATATAATACAGTTTTTCCTGCTCCGGCTTTCTACAGAACCGCCGTAGCCCAGTTTGTCTTGCAAATGCACTCGGATTCTGCAGAACAGGATCAGTCCAGAAGACGATGGGAAAAGATTTGCATTTTTTAGAATGAAGGAATGCAACTCCTCTGTTGACGCCTGGGGTGGAATGCAGAGGCTGGATCTTAAAAGGGAGGGGGCTTTTAAAAAAAAAATATTAGCCAGACCAAAGGGTCAGTGTTACACAATCCAGTTATTCATTTCTTTAAAACGGAGGGGAGGGGAAGATGCTACTGACCTCTGGCATAATAGCTTAGCCTCCAGAAATGGCAGCTAATTCATAGGCTATCAAGGTCATCTCGAAGGGGAAAAAGTTTGAAACTCTGGAAAGTGTCAGACTTATAACAGCCGTGCTTTCAACCTGCTTCTCTTCAGATGCTTTAGGTTTCCCAGATGTGTAGTTATAAAGGATTCTGGAAGTCTTAAGGGGGAGTAACCAGAGCGGGCTGCCCCCCCCCTTTTTTTTTCTTTGAGAAATTTGATACCATCCTTTGGTAGGGGGGTCCCAATAGGGACATTAGTGTCTTAGCCAAAAGGTGAATTCCCTTTGATTTTTTTTTTCTTTTTAACCTTTACATTCCTTTCATTTGATACTTTTAAAAAGGGCAATTCTGCAAGTTAAGTTTCCCGCTGGGAAAAAGCTTTTTTTTTGGTTTTACAGTTCTATGTGCTCTTGATCATAGGCCTCCCTGACCCACTGGGGTGCAATAAAACAGCCAGAGCTTTGGAGATTCTAGACTAACACATTTCTAACCTGATAAAACCAAAGAGAGATTTAAAAAAAAACCAAACTCACAGTATTGGTGGGTTTCCCTTTATTAGATGTGTTTAGATCAGCATTTCTCAATATTTGGTTGTAAAAGCAGCAGAAGGCCTGAATGTGAGCCCATGACTTGGGCAGAGGGGGAGCACCCAACTATCAAAACTTCAAATGCAGATCTTAAGTGCAGCTTGGTAGGTCCTTCAGAAGTTCAAACAGTCACTAAGAAAGCTACTCTGTTTCCTCAAAAAATACGACCAATCCTGAAAGTAAGTCCTGACTTGATTTTTACAGGTGAGCCCAATATAAGCCCTACCCTCAAAAATAAGCCCTAATTAAGATCCCGCCCACTCCAGGGTGTACGTGTAAAAATTAAGCTAGGATAGGGATGGAGTATGTGTGTGAGGAGGTGCCCTACTACTTACCTTTGGACAGTTGTAGCCAGGCCTTGCACACCCCAATACCTGCCTTGCTGGCCCATTTCTTCTGCAGCGGGCAAGGTTTTCCTGGAGGCCTCTGGAGCTGAGAACAAAGCTCTGGATCGATCCAAAGCTCTATTATCAGCTGCAAGGCCTTCAGGAAAGCCTTGCCAGCTGCAGAAGAAGTTCCTGAAGGCTTCTGACAACGAAAAGGAGGCCGGGGTGTCGCACGTGGATGATATCCCCCCAAAATAAGACCTGGTGCCTTTTTTTGGTTAAATGATGATTGAGTGTTCTTGGCTGGTTTCCTTTTGGACATAACAGGTAGTCCTTGACGTATGATCAACATTGAGCCCCAAAGTCCTGTTGCTAAGCGAGGCAGTTGCCAAGTAAGCTTTGCCCCACTTTACGACTTTTCTTGCCATATTTGTTAAGTGAATCACTGCAATTAAGTTAGTCACATAGTTGCTAAGTGAATCTGGCTTCCTTGTTGACTTTGCTTGTCAGTCGGTCGCAAAAGAGGAATCATGTACAGAGCAACAATCAAAAATTTTGATCACGAAAATACTGCAACAGATGTGTGAAAAGTGGTAATAAGTCCCTTTTTTCAGTGCTGTTGTAACTTTGAATGGTCATTAAATGAAAGGCTGTAAGTTGAGGACTATCCTTATATGATTTTTTTCCCCTCCTATTTTCTTGTTTTTTGTTTTTGAAATTGCAAGCAGCCCATAATCATGTGGAATAAGGCAGCCTCTAAATCAGTGTTTGTTTGTTTTTTTCAAATTGGCTACTTTAAGATTAAGGACATGCTGGCTGGTGTATTCTGGGAGTAGAAGTCCACAGGTCTTTAAATGGTTGAGAAATACTGTTGTAAATGATAAGGCTTGGCTAAAGTTAAACGTGAGAGCAAGGATAAACAAAGAACAAACCCACTATAGCTTTATGCATGGATAAACTACCTCCCAGCATCCCTTGCTCTTGGTTAAGATGGTTGGAACTGCTGGGAGTTGTAGTCTGAAAACACCCGGAGCAGAGTTCTCCAAACCTGGCAACTTTAAGATTTGTGGACTTCATCTCCCAGAATTCTCTAGCTGGCTGGAGAATTCTGGGAGTTGAAGTCCACAAGTCTTAAAGTTGCCAAGTTTGGAGAGCCCTGACCTGGAGGGCCACAAATTCCCCATCCGGATACAGAATTATAGAGATACAGTTGGTCCTTGACTTATAACCATTCGTGTAGTGATTGTTCAAAGTCACATGATCAAAATTTGGATCTTGGGCAACTGGCTCCTATTTATGTCGTTTACGGTGTCCCAGGGTCATGGGATCATCTTTTGCAACCTTCTGAGAAGTAAAGTTGTCAATTAAGAAGTGCCAGACTCGCTTAATAACCATGTTCCTAACTTAACAACTGTAGTGATTCACCCAATAACTCTGGCAAGGAAGGTTGCAAAATGAGGCAAAACTCACTTAACAACTGTCTCACTTAGCAACATAAATGTTGGGCTCAGTACATAGAAATACATAGTCTAATGAACTATGTAACTGTTGTTCTACCTATGACACAGATATTGACGAGGGAGAAGGGGAAAACTCACCTGTTCTTAGCTTTGGGTTTTTACCTGGATTTAACTACTATTCTTCTAAAGTGCAAGTAGTTTTCAATTTACCATCAGAGGTGGAATTCAGCAAGTTCTGACCAGTTCTGGAGAACTGGTAGTGGAAATTGTGAGTAGTTTGGAGAACCAGCAAATCCCATCTCTGACTGGCCCCACCCCCATCTATTCTCTGCTTCCCACTGAGTCCCAGCTGATTGGCTGGGTCTCCTTTGGTTGCCTGCACAGGAGAACGGAGCTGGAAAGCAGGTTAGTGGGGTGGGGAGGGAATGGGGATTTTGCAGTATCCATCCCCTGCCACACTCACCAAAACCCATCATACCCACCATGCCATGCCATGCCACGCCCACCAAGCCACACCCACAGAACCGGAAGTTTAAAAAATTTGAATTCCACCCTCGTTTACAACCATTCATTCTGCAACTCTTAGAAATTACAGCAGCAATGAAAAAAGCGATTTACAACTTTCCCCCCGCATTTATAACCATTGCAGCATCCCAGGAATCCGTGATCAAATTTCAGGCCCTTGGCAACCAGGTTATATTTACAATAGCTGCAACGTTTCAAAGCTATGGAGTCAACAATCTGTGAACTTCCCAGCTGGGAAAGTCGATAGAGGAAGCTGGATTAATTTAAGGATTCTGCGGTTCATTTAACAACTGTGGCATTAAAAAAAAAAGGTTGCAATGTTGGACGTGACTCACTTACCATCTGCCTCGCTCAGCAACAGAAATTCTGGTCGTAAGTCAAAGATTACCTGTAGGTGACACAGTTGCTCTGGCAGAAAAGTTTCTGGCTCAGATAAATTTGGGGATTTAGATGAGAGAGAGAGAGAGAGATTCCTTCATTTATTCAGCAGCAACGAAACCACGGCAAAACCCAACTTTTTGCTAGAAACATCAGAGCAATTCCATCTCCAAAGGGTAATAAATAAATTTCAGCATGCCAGGGGGAAATAATGGAACATTAAGGCCGTCTTGTCCAACCTAATGTCTTCCAGATGTGCTGGGAAAGTTGCGGTTGCTTGCAGCTGGAGGCCCAAAGTTGGAACAGGCCGCCTTGAAGCCAGCTTTTTTACTTCTTTACAGGAAAGACCATGGTGGTTCCTGGACACAAATCTTGTGGCAAGGAGTGCTCATTTTACTGTGTACATGTTAAAAAACAAGCTTTATTCCCCGCCATTACGGATACTGCCCTGTTGTTTGTGCTGATAAGATGAATGTGGATATTCATGAAGAAGAGAAGTTTCTCCATCTCCTTCATCCTTGGAGGACAAAGGGAATAACAGAATAACAGAGTTAAAAGGGACCTTGGAAGTCTTCAACTCCAACCCTCCCAATCAAATGGATATCTAATCTCTTCTTAAAACCCTCCAGTGATGGAACATCCCCAACACTGATGAATTGTTCTCACTGTCAGGAAATTTCTAGGTTGCTTCTCTCCTTGACGAGTTTTCCTTCGTGGTTTCTTACAGAATAACAGAGTTGGAAGGGATCTTAAGAGGTCATCTAGTCCAACCCCCTGCTCGAGCAGGAGAGTCTATTCCAAATATTAGCCTCTACCTGGGATCGAACTCACAGCCTCCTGATTTTGAGACGAGAGCTCCTCTTGTTCTGCCTTCAGGTGCTTTGGAGAATAGACAGACCCCCCTCTTCTCTATTATAGATCCTCAAATATTGGAACCCTACTATCATGTCACCCCTAGTCCTTCTTTTCATCAAAATAGACATACCTAATTCCTGCAAATGTTGTTCATAGGTTTTAGCCTGCAGTCCCCTAATCATCTTGTTTGCTCTTCTCTGCACTTTTTCTAGAGTGCAGAGAAGATGATATAAACCTCTTTTTTATATCATGGCGAGCAAAACTGGATGCAGGAGTCCAAGTGTGGCCTTATGAAGATTTGCTGGCTCCATTTTGCATTCTTCCTTGGAAGCCAAAAGGTCACTTTGTGGTCCTACGTTTTCGTGGATGTTACTTTGCTAAATGAAGACAGAGAAAATACAGTCCGCTTAAAGTTTCAATCCTGAGCGGTTCCACCTACTTACAGGTAGTCCTTCTTCAGCGACTGCCTCATTTAGTGTCTCTTCGCTGTTACGAGTGATGAAAAAGTAACTTTATGACCAATCCTTGGCGCTTATGACCTTCACAGGAAGGAATGAAGGAATTTGTTCCTGCAAAACAAATGAAAGGTGAATTAAGATTGTAAGCACCCTGGTGCTTCCACTTAGTGACCCATTTTGCTTAATGGCTGAGCTGCAGTCCCAGTTGTGGTTGATAAACAAGGACTCTCTGTACAGTAATGGAAAGGTAATGCAGGAAATTCTCCAATTGATAAAATACATTTTTGGAAATTCCAGTGGAAGAGATTGTACTGTAGGAATGGTAAAAAAAATTAATCTTCCTGTTTTGTACATGTTACAAACATTGGATAAAGTGATCTTGGATACAAAGAAAAAGGAAGCAATTGTGGTTTGGGCTATCTGGGCTTTCCTGTTTTTTTCCCCTTTTCTGCTTCAAGGAACAGCTATTTTTTCACTTTTGTCTTCCCAGTCCAGAAACCTTCTGCCCTGGTATAACATTTCTGTAAAGAGTAATAATGGACTTTTTAAAAAAATTTGAACCATTCCTTATAGCATGCTCACAATATTTATCAGTGGTTTGCCCAGATCCTGGTGGTTAGCAGCAGCCTAGCTGGACACAAATCCGTTGCTTTTCCATTGACATGCAATAGCATTAATATTCCAAGCTAATGTACTTATTTTATTTATTAAATTCCCTAGAAAGCTTCCTTAGAGGTCTAGGGAATGAGCAAAGGAAGAAAATGAAAAATCAGGTTGCCCCAATTCACAACAACAGCTCACATTTCAGGAGAGAAATGTAATCAATACAGGTAGTTCTTGACTTCCAACAGTTCATTTTAAAGACTGTTCAAACTTACAACAGCGCTGGAAAAAGTAATTTGATTCTCTCCTTGATGAGTTTCCATCCATTGCTTCTTGTTCTCCCTTCTGGTGCTTTGACCCCCCTCCTCTCTGTGGCAGCCCCTCAAATATTGGAAGATTGCTATCATGTCTCCCCTGGTCCTTCTCTTCACTAGACTAGCCATGCCCGGTTCCTGCAACTGTTCTTCATATGTTTTAGCCTCCAGTCCCCTAATCATCTTGGTTGCTCTTCTCTTCACTCTTTCTGCAGTTTCCACATCTTTTTTTTTTATAATGTGGTGACCTCATTATAAAAAAATGGGTATTACAAGTGTGGTCTTACCAAGGCATTATAAAGTGGTATTAATACTTCATGTGATCTTATTCAGAGGTGATATTCAGCAGGTTCTGACCGGTTCTGGAGAACCGGTAGTGGAAATTTTGAGTAGTTTGGAGACCCCGCAAATACCGCCTCTGACTGGAGATTTTACAGTATCCTTCCCCTGCCACGCCCACCAAACCACGCCCACAGAACCATAGTAAAAAAATTTGAATCCCACCACTGATCTTATTTATCTTATATTGGAGGTGCCATTCCTTATTTAGAATAAGGTGTCGAACTGCTTCGTTTTCAATTTTCAATTTTATTGAGAACCAGGAGTGACTACCCTTTTTTGGAGTAGCGCAAGCAACAGGTCATAAATGAAGAACATAAATTCTTAATCTCTTTGAGGGATTTGAAAAACCACTGCACCACCGATGTTTCCTTTCGGCGTAGTTTCAAACTCATGGCAATTGTTGTTTTGAATGGGGTTTACCTTAATTACTCCTGAGAAGCACAGCTGACATCAATGAGACAATTAGTCATTGTGACTAATTGAAATCCCATTAATTGCAAGAGGCCTGAGCTATGACTAAACTCGACAGAACACTATCCAGGAGTTTGAAAAACAAATTTCAAAAGGCAGCCGATAAATAAGACATACCATATGTATTACAGTAGATTCCACATCTCACCTAGTGGGATT
This sequence comes from Bungarus multicinctus, assembly GCA_023653725.1. Classification (NCBI taxonomy): domain Eukaryota; kingdom Metazoa; phylum Chordata; class Lepidosauria; order Squamata; family Elapidae; genus Bungarus; species Bungarus multicinctus. The sequence goes on along the minus strand of CM042840.1, from coordinate 7,079,218 downwards.
TTCTTAAATATCTAGGATGAGTTCTTTCTTCTGACAAGATTCAGTGGTTGATGGATCACCTTCTCTTTGGTATCATCAGCCCCCACTCTCCCCCCAAATATTATTTCTCGACTTTTCTCGGATGTGTCCTTACAAGTAGTCAAAAATATCAATATGGCAACTCCTGCGCAGATCAAAAAGAACAAGGCTTTGTTCGTGTGGAGTCATGACGGCCATTTTGACTTTTCTGACTTCCTCTGCAGGTGCCCCTGGTCTATCTCCCCAAAAGGCCCCACTCCTGCTATGGCAAAGTTGGTGAACTAGAATGCTGAGATGGCAAAACTTGCCTCCATAAAAACAAATTGTCCCTCTAAGGCAGTGGTCACCAACTGGTGGGCCATGGCCCACCAGTGGGCCGTGAAAATTTTTTGGTGGACCCTCTCAAAGCAATTAATCCAGGCTGAGCAGAAACACAAGGCTGTTCAGCCCACATGGCACGCAGGAACCTTCCCCGCCTACTCACTCCTTACCTGGCAAACTTGCCTGTTAAATTGCTATTTTTCCTTTTTTTCCCCCGACCATCAGCTGTTCCGCTGCACCAGGAGATTTAGATTAGCTAGGAAGCAGGAAATGGTTGGATTTCTTGCTTTCTAGCTAGTCTTTAGATCTTCAGCTCTGCTTTTAAGCACAGCCGAACCTCCCTTAGGATTGAAGGTTCTATTATTCAGTGCTGACTCACGGCAAGCAAATTATTATTATTATTATTAAACTTTTATAAGCAAATATTATATGACAGACTGAGCTAGCCGATGGCAGATAGATAGATCTCTGAATGAATCTGTGATTCTATGAGCAACTCAATCTGCCTGCCTGCTTTGCCTGATTTTGGGTAAAAGTTGCTCTTTCTTAATATAAAATTCAATATTTATATAAATATTTATAATATTTACATCAAGCCATGTCCAGCTAGTCACATGACCACCAAGCCATACCCACAAATTAGGCCACACCCACATAACCAGTTAGTGGTCCCTGAGATTTAAAATTAAGAGCTTGGTGGTCCCTGAGGTCCAAATATTGAATTGGTGACCACTGCTCTAAGGCAGTGTGTGACATCCTAAGCAAGTTTAAGGTAGGTAAATTTCAATTCCCAGAATTCCTCAGACAGCCACTCCAAATCCTGGGGGTCCACACACATCTATCATCAACAGTTGAAGTTGGTGACAAACACAGATGTAAAGGTTGGCTTCACATACAATACCTGACTTGACTAAAATGGAATGGGGTTGTGGTCTATGTAGTCTGGGAACACAACTGCTGTCTTCCTGTGTTGTGCAACCCCAGCTGTGATGTTAAACCACAAGTATATGTATCTGTTTGGGCACAGCACGTGATTCGCACAAGCACTCTACTTGTTTAAGACTTAGAAATGGATGCTGAGCAGAAACTTTCCAATTTTTTTCAAGTTAGGGAACTGATTCCTTTAAAAAAAAACTTCCCAGAAGCCTGATTGAGAGTCAAAGTTCTAGTGACAGAAAATTGTGTGCATTTGAGTTAATTCTTATTTCCGCCTTGTCAGGAATACACAATTTGAAAAATGCTGACATAGATCATATTTTAAGAGCTAGTTTGGGGTAATCTTCCAATCCACATTGGAAACCAGGATACGGTGAGTTCTGTTTTTAGACACAAAGCCAGCTTTGTAATTTTGGGCCAAGCCTCTCACTCTCTGCCCTAGGAAATAGGCAATGACCAACCACTTCTGAAAAACCTCACCAGGAAAACCACAGGGATGTATCCAGTCACTAAGAGTCAAGGCTGACTCAAGCAGACCAATACAAATTAAATTAAATTAAAATTAAAAATTAGCTGCAAACTAAAGATTATCATTAGGTGGCAGGAAAGCAGTTTCTTTATCTCACTGCTGCCACCTAGTGGTGACCTCTGGTTTTGCTACTCTGATATTTTACAGATAGAGAGAGAGGGAGAAAGGGAGGGAGGGAAGGAGAGAGAGAAGGCGGGGAACTCTATTTCTAAACTCATTGCCTCTCAGAAAAGCCTCTCTCTGTGTGGACTCAATCAAGGAAGTCAGAAAAATGAAATTTTTCAAATGGAATGGAAGTTGATATTGCTTTATCGGTTTCTATTAACAATTATTGAAAGTGATGTCCTCTTTAAGATTCCAATGAATTAAAATATTCCCCAATCCATTCCCCAGATTGATCAAATGAATTAAAATATTTCATGACCCGCTCTCCAAATTGATATGCTTTGTTTTTAAAGAATTTTTCCCTACAAAACTTTAAAAAATACATCTGAATTTTTGTCAGAAATAGCATGTGAAAAAATTTTGTTTTCCTTTTGTAAAATGTTAGATAATTGCATCATTATACAGCTCATGCTGTCCTTGGACCCCAAAGCTTTTCCAAAAAATTTTTCAACATGTAAACATCTACCATGAAAATATTAAACTAATATTTATAAGTACAGTATACATTGTCAAAAAATAGTTTAAAAAACTATCAAAACAATTAGCCTAGGACTGGAATAGAATAGAATACTTAATTGGCCAAGTATGATTGGACACACAAGGAATTTGTCTTGGTGTAAATATTCTCAGTATACATAAAAGAAAAGATACATTCGTCAAGAGTTGAGAATCATAAGGTACGACACTTAATGATAGTCATAGGGTACAATAAGCAATCAAATCATACAAGGAAACAGTCAATATAAATCGTAAGTATGCGAGTGACAAAGTTACAGTCATATAGTCACAAGTGGGAGGGGATGAATGATAAGGAGTGATGACAAGATTAACAGTAATAGTATTGCACACTTTGTAATAGTTGAACAGGGTTGAAGGAATTATTTGTTTAGCAGAGTGATGGTGTTTGGGGGAAAATTGTCCTTGTGTCTAGTTGTTCTGGTGTGCAGTGCTCTATAGGGTTGTTTTGGGGAAGGTGTTGAAACAGTTTATGGATGTGAGGGGTGTGTAAATATTTTCACAGCCCTCTTTTTGACTCGTGCAGTATACAGGTACTGTATACTGGCAAAAGAGGTTAAGAAAAATAGCCACTAATCCTATATTAAAAAAGAGAAAATAGAAGCCTAGGAGAATGTCTGATTTCAAAAAGATCTAGGGACAATAAAAGTGACCCTCAACTTACGACTGATTGCTTAGTGAGTGCTTGAAGTTATGACCAAACTGAAAACAGAGACTTATGACCTAGATTTGTGTTATGATGGCTGTGTCTCCTTTACGATCACATGACTAAACTTCAGACGCTTGTGGCAATACAAGTGCAATGTCCCACAGTTAAATTTATTATTTATTTATTTGTTCATGCTTCTATACCGCTCCCTCTCCCAAAAAGGGACTCGAGGCGGTGTACATTCAACAACGAAACAGTACAAGTAACGGAAATAAAATAAATAAAAAATCTAAAATGGTTAAGAACAACACCCATCAGAAAAATTATCCAAAATTTGAAATTTAACCCGAATGATTCAATTGGCTAGACCGGCCTGCTTGAACAGCAAGGTCTTAACTGCGCGCCGGAAGGTCAGGATGTCTAAAATAACCATGTTTTACAATGGTTTCGCCCAAAACCAATACTTACTTCCACTTTTTGACAAAACCATAAACCGTTGGTTCACTTAACAACTGTGACATTCACTTAATGACCATGGCACTCACTTTATGGTCACATTTACTTAATGACCATCATAAAAAAAAAAATTAACATGAGCAACCTGTTGTTACAGCTAACACAACATATGACTATAAAAGGCCGGCTTCATTACCAGTTATAGGTTGAGGGCTTGTACCACTGAAGTAACTTGGTTTCAGCAGCTATAAATAGTCCTCGACTTACAACCACAATTCAACCCAAAAGTTTTTAAGTGACATTTGCCCCCTTTCTGACTTTTCTTGTCATAATTCTCAAGGAAATCACTGACACGGCTAATTTCACAATTATTAAGTGCATCTGGCTTCCCCATTGACTTTGCCTGTCAGGTTGCAAAAGGGGATCACATGACCTTGGGACACTGCAACGGTCATATATATATATATATATGAACCGGTTGCCAAGCAACCTGATCAAGTGACCAGGGGGATGCTGCAACTGATTCATATTTATGCCAACTCGCTTGGCATCTGCAGCGATTTACTTAAGAACTGTGGCAAGAATGGTGGTAAAGTAGGGAAAAATTCACTTAACAACTGCCTTGTTTAGCAACAGAAAGTTTGGGTCCAATTCAGTGGTGGGATTCAATTTTTTTTTACTAATTTAAGGTTCTCTGGGCGTGGCTTAGTGGGCGTGACACGGGAAGGATCCTACAAAATCCCCTTTCCCTCCCCACCCCACTAACCTGCTTTCCAGCTCCGTTCTCCTGTGCAGGGCAACCAAAGAAGACCCAGCCAATCAGCTGGGACTCAATGGGAGGCAGGGAATAAATGGGGGCGGGGCCAGTCAGAAGTGACATTTGCCGGTTCTCCAAACTACTCAAAATTTCCGCTACCGGTTCTCCAGAACTGGTCAGAACCTGCTGAATACCCACCTCTGGTACAAATTGTGGTCGTAAGTCAAGGACTATTTTAAAAGCCTGCCCTCGTATCAAAAGACTGAGCCAATGAGAATGCTGGAATGAAGCGCAGAACCTGGAAGAGTGTGGAACTTTGTGGGTGGAGCTAAGACAGAACTAGAGGAATCAAGAGGCGGGGCTTGGCAAAATATAGCCAATCCAAGAGCTGCACAAAAGCTTCACACACACACACATACACACAATTGCAAAGGGTGGGGGGGGGAATTCACAGCAATCCTTTGAGTGCCTGTTGAGCAAGGTTCTTCCATGACCCCTTGTCTGTGTATGTCGCTCGTATCCAGATCTCTGACACATACCGACCCAATAAGACCAGCATCGTGGCAGTTCCCTCCAGTCCGTCTGAAAATGGAAAATAACCATGCAGGCCCTTGGGACAGCAGTTTCAATGCCCCCGAGGGATGATTCGCCAGCAGTTAAGTTCAGAGAGCAGATGGTCACAGATAAAAGCATTTGCTACACAATCTGCAAATCAGTACGGAGCTGAGCTTACTTCCCGCAGGCCACCTGAATTTATATTTGTATTTTACCTGTCATGAGGGCTAGAAACTTGGGCAGTTTGAACAACGGGAGCTTGAAATCAATGGACAATCCTTGGCTTTTCCTACCTTCTACTGCCTTCCGAACAAACATTTGGGCCCGCTGCTTTTACAGAATAAATAGAGTGGTAGGACGGGCAGAAAGATTTAGAAGCTGGGGAAACATTTCGTTAAATGATCCCAACTAATCAAAACTTCATTACTAGACAGTCAAACTTCAGTTATTTGAATTGGAATTCGAAAAAGTGCAGAGAGAGAGGGAGGGAGAGAAAGAGAGAGAGAGAGAGAGATTGTGTGTGTGTGTGTGTGAAAGAGAGAGAGAGAGAGAGAGAGAGAGAGAGAAGCTAAGATTATTAAAGGCTTGGAGATAAAAACACACGAAGAACGGTTGCAGGAGTTGGATATAGTTGATCTACAGAAAAAGAAGAACCAGGGATGACATGACAGCCGTCTTCCAGTATTTGAGGAGCTGCCACAAAAAAGTGGGGGGGTCAACTTATTTTCCAAAGCACCAGAAGGCAAGAGACAGTGAATGGAAAGTAATCAAGGAGAGAAGTAACTAAGGAGAAACTTCCTAAGAGTGAAGACAATTAACCAGTAGAACAGTTGTAGGTGCTTCACTACTGGGGATTTTAAAGAAGAGACTGGACAATAATTTATCTGAAATGGTATAAGTTCTGTTTGTGTGGGGGGCTGGAATAGAAGACCTCCAAGGTCCCCTCCAGCTCAATTCTGATTGGTCGATTGCAGGATAATTCCAGTCTAGTTCCTGAGAGAACAAAACTACTATTTCCAATAAAACTTCTAGCCTGTCTTCCCCCACCCCTACCTAATTTTTCCGTTTTGACAGTTATTCCTTGAACAACATTGAACTTAAATTCTTGGGGATGGGAGTATAAACACTTTCCTCTGGGAACATTCAAGATTTAGAGGGTCTCTACCCCAAGAACCAACCAATTTCGTAGCCCAAAGTAAAGCTTCCATTCTTGTCAATGGAAAATGTTTATAGGCATTTGGAATTCGTTTATAAAAATCGAGATAGGATTGAAAGCAAGCCAAAGTGGAAGGACAATCAGGGGTGGGCTGCTTGGGGGTTTGCAAGGGTTCAGGAAAGCCTCAGCTAAGGTTCTGTGCAGTTCGGAGGACCCGCAAATCCCACTCCTGGTTGGCCTCGCCCACCCCTCCCTGCCCCTCCCACACAGCCCGTTTTGGATGCAGGGAAGTGCAAGGCATAAATGGAGGGTTGGGGAGTTTGGGCAGGCCGGAAATAGGCCCGATTCTGGCTTCTAGAGAGTCCCTGGAGCCCAGGGAGGCTGTTTATGCCCTCCCGGAGGCTCAAAGAAGGCTCCGGAGCCCAAGGAGGACAAAAACACCCCCTCTGCTGTAGTGCAAGAGGCTGACTAGGCCACGCCCACCCAGCAACCTGGCAGAGAATCCGGTTGCTGCTAACATTTTTTGAAGCCCGCCCCGATGACATTAGCCCCACCCACCTGGAGTTTGGCTCCTCCCACCTACACTTCCAACTTTGTCCACCTCTAGCAGATAAAACTGATCGTTCCTTACTGGCGGTATATCCAGTTAAGGTTGCCCAGCGAGCTTTGAAAAGCTTCTATCTCTTAATAAAATTCATGAGCCGGAAAAATTGATTTTCGGCTGCCATACGACTAGTTCTCTTCCCCTGTGGGCTCAATCTAACAACTCTAACCACTACTCAGCATGGCCTCCCCAAAAGAAATCTAATGAAAGAAATCAACAACTAAGTTGCACACAATACAGGTAAACCTCAATTTACAGTGGTTCATTTAGTGACCCTTCAAAGTTATAACGTGACTGAAAAACCTGATTTGTGACTGTTTTTCACACTTATAGGCTCTGGAGGTACCCTTGCGATCATGTCATCAAAATTCCGATGCTTGGCAACTGACTCCTCTTTATGACAGTTGCAGTGTGTCCTGGGATCATGTGATCATCTTTTACGACCTTCTGATAAGCAAAGACAGTGGGGAAAGCCGGACTCACTTCACAACTATCTGACTAACTTAACAACTGCAGGGATTCACTTAACAACTGTGACAAAAGACCGTGACGTAAAATGGGACAAAACTCACTTAACAAATGTTTCGCTTAGCAACGTAACTTTTGAGCTTAATTGTGAGCTGTGTCAGGAGAGCTGCTGGGAGGGGGCAAAGATGTTTTCCCAAGGCATCAACTGTGGAGCCCACGCAGGGACGAGCATGTAAGTTTGCTCGCAGAACCTGGGAATTAGCAAGTGGAAATTAGCTAGAGATGCTATGATTACGGTTGTATGGTGGCTATAATAGATAAGACTTGAGGACCTTCCTTCCTTCCTTTCTTCCTTCCTTCCTTGCCTCATGCTCTTGTTCTTCCTTCTTTCCTTCTTCTTACTTTTTCCTTTCTTCTTCCCTTCCCTCTATTACTCCTATCCACTTCTTCTTCATCACTCTTTCTTTCCTCTTCTCCCTTTTTTCTTCCTCCTTCCCTTTGTCTCCACCCTGTTTATTTTCTTCCTCTTCTTCCTTTCTCCTCTTTCCCTCCTTTATTCCTTTCCTTTTTCTTCTTCTTTCTTACTCTTTCCTTCCTTCCTCTTCCTCTGTTTCTTTCTTCTCCTTCCTTCCTTCCTTCCTCTCTCTCTCCTTCCTTCCTTTCCTTCCTTCCTTCCTTCCTTCCTTCCTTCCTTCCTTCCTTCCTTCCTTCCTTTCCTTTCTCTCTCTCTCTCCTTCCTTCCTTTCTTCCCTCCCTCCCTCCTTCCTTCCTTCCTTTCTTTTTCTCTTTCTCTTTTTCTCCCTCCCTCCCCCTCGCCTCCAAATCCAGGAAACGGCCAACGTCACTGCAAACACATCGGCAGCGGGGCTGTTTCCCAGGAAGGGCCGGGAAAGTTTGCCTTCGGCGTGGCTCGACTGCTCTTCCGCGAGCCGGCGCGTTCCTTGCCAATATCCGCTCTGGAGGGTGTAATTTGTCTCGGCTCCCGAGCGGCTGGAAGAGTGGCGACCTCTGAGGAAAAGCGGAGGTTGCCTTGGGAAGAAGCAGAAGCAACAAAGAAGGGGATCTTGCCAAAAGGGAGGGGAAACACGCAAAATACAAGGTCCAGTTGGTAGAACAAAAATGGAATTTGGGAGGAGGGTTTGCTAAAATTGAAAAAAGAAAAAAAAAAAACCCCAGCTCTGTCAGAAAAGGGAAGAGAAAGTAGACGGTATTTTATCTGTCGCCCTTCTGCAACACTATTGCACCGATGTCCATATGAGATTCTTACTCATGATTAAGCCAACCACAGTTTGTTCATTTAAACGACCATTCTGAGATCCCGCACAACCTCCAGAAGTTGTGAATGCTCCAACGCTGGAAGTTTTTTAAAAAGATGTTGGATAACCATTTGTCTGAAATGCTGTAGGGTTTCCTGCCTAGGCAGGGGGTTAGACTAGAAGACCTCAAAGGTCCCTTCCAACTCTTCCATTATAGATCCATGCAAGCTAGTTACAAAAATGTGCTGAACTAAAACTGGGTTGCCTAGTTTGCAGTTAATACATTTTCAACTGACATTGAAACAGGAAATACAGGTAGGCCTCAACTTAAAACAGTTCGTTTACTGACTATTTGAAGTTACAGTGGCACTGAAAAAAGTGGCTAATGACTATTTTTCACACTTATGACTGTTGCAATCTCTCCATGGCCACATGTTCAAAATTCAGACACTTGGCAATGGACTCATGTTTATGACGGTTGCAGAGTCTCAAGGTCACATGACCTCCTTTGTGACATTATAAGCAAAGTCAATGGGCAAATTGGATTCACTTAACAACCCTGTTACTAACTTAACAACTGCAATGATTCACTTAACAACTGTGGCAAGGAAGATCGTAAAATGGAGCAAATTCACTTAACAAATGTTTCGCTTAGCAACAGAAATGTTGGGCTCAGTTATAGTTGTAGGTCGTAACAATAGCCAGATTTTACCTGTTCTGTTATAAAAAGACAGACCATGTTATTCTAATTCAGACATGTTTAGAAAAATAAGTTAATTGATTAACCATGGTTTAGTTGATTGGGAATCAGTACTTTGAGAGTAGATAACGAATACAACCAAGGTTGCTTCCACTGTAGTGGTGGTTGACTTTTAAGGTAGTCCTCAACTTACAACCATAACTGGGATCAGAATTTGCATTGCTAAGCAAAGCAATTCTTTAGTGAGCCACACCCAATTTTATGCCCTTTTTGCTGCATTTGTCAAATAAATAGAATAAAATAGAATAGAATAGAATTTTTTATTGGCCAAGTGTGATTGGACACATAAGGAATTTGTCTTGATGCTTTAAGTGTACACAAAGAAGATACATTCGTCAAGAATTATCAGGTGCAACACTTAATAATAGCCATAGGGTACAATAAGCAATCAAATCATACTAGGAAACAATCAATATAAATCATAAGGATACAAGTGACAAAGTTGCAGTCATACAGTCACAAGTGGGAGGAGATGGGTGATAAGGAGTAGTGAGAAGATTAATAGTAATAGTAATGCAAACTTTGTAAATAGTTGGATAGTGTTGAGGGAATTATTTGTTTAGCAGAGGGATGGCTTTCGGGAAAAAACTGTTCTTGTGCGTAGTTGTTCTGGTGTGCATTTGAGGGTAGAAGTTGAAACAGTTTATATCCAGGATTTGAGGGGTCTGTAAATCACTGCAGTTATTAAGTGAATCATATAGTCATTAAGTAAATCCAACTTATTTCATTGACTTTTTCGGGAATCGGAAAAGAAGATTGCAACTTCGAATAGACACTAAAAAAAGATGATTCGATCATTGTAAATACATGCCGGTTGCCAAACTGCAGAATTTCGATTGCATGACCACGGGATACAGTTGTAAAGGACCAATCATTGTAAGTTACTTTTTTCAGGATCATCCAAAAAATTGCTGAATGAATGAATGGTAGTAAGCCAGGGATTACCTGTACACCTGCAAATAAATTGCCATATTTGTCTTTTTTTTACTTTTCCCCTGCTCTTCCTGAATCAATCTCTCCAACCATCATATTTTTGAGGAGAGATTTATTTATTTATTTATTAATTAAACTTTTATACCGCTCCCTCTCCCAAAAAGGGACTCGGGGCGGTGTACAGCCTACTAAAAACACATAATACTCAATAAATACAATTTAAAATAAATTAAACCAAATTGATCCGGCTGTCTAACCCAAAAATAGAGTTAAAAATTAAAAACTAATAAAACCCCGATTAAAATTAAGTTAAAAAACTAAAAATACAGTTACTGGGCCAGGCCAGCCTGTTGAAAAAATAGGGTTTTCACTGCGCGCCGGAAGGTCAGAATGTCCGTCATAGCCCGTATCTCCGGGGGGAGATCATTCCAAAGGGAGGGGGCTCCCACAGAGAAAGCCCGAACCCTCGGGGCCGTCAACCGACAACGGCCGGGCGGCGGTACCCCGAGGAGGGCAACCCTGTGGGAGCGTACTGGGCGGCGGGAGGTTGATGATGGCAGCAGGCGGTCCCGTAAGTACCCAGGTCCCGAGCCATGGAGCACTTTAAATACTGTCAGTACCACCTTGAATCGAATCCGGAAGGCCACAGGAAGCCAGTGCAGCCTGCGGAGAAGCGGTGTAACGTGGGAGCTCCGAGGAGCACCCACGATCACCCGCGCGGCTGCATTCTGGACCAGCTGCAGCCTCCGGAGACTCTTCAAGGGGAGCCCCATGTAGAGAGCATTGCAATAGTCCAGGCGGGAGATGACGAGGGCGGAAGTGACTGTGCGAAGTGCGCCCAGATCCACAAAGGGCCGCAACTGGTAAATCAGACGAATCTGATAGAAAGCCCCCCTGGCGACGGTTGCAATATGTTCTTCTAAAGACAGCCGTACGTCCAGGAGGACACCCAAGTTGCGCGCCCTTTCCACGGGGGTCAAGACCTCTTCCCCCACGGCCAGCGAAGGAACCAGCTGGCTGTATCTGGGCGCAGGAAACCACAGCCACTCGGTTTTGGTCGGGTTGAGACGAAGCCTGTTACGACCCATCCAACTCCGCACGGCCTCCAGGCATCGGGACCTCACTTCGACGGCTTCGTTGGGGTGGCCCGGGGTGGAGATGTACAGCTGAGTATCATCAGCGTACTGATGGAACTCCACCCCGAAGCCACGGATGACCTCACCCAGCGGCTTTACATAAATGTTGAACAGCAGGGGCGAGAGCACCGACCCCTGAGGCACCCCACATCGTAGGGGCCTCGGGGCCGATCTCTGCCCCCCCGTCAACACAAATTGCGAGCGGTCGGAGAGGAAGGAGGCGAACCACCGCAACACGGTGCCTCCCACCCCCAACCCCTCCAACCGCTGCAATAGGATACTGTGGTCGACAGTATCAAAAGCCGCTGAGAGATCTAACAGGACCAGGACAGAGGAACAACCCCTGTCCCGGGCCCTCCAGAGGTCATCCACCAACGCGACCAACGCCGTCTCCGTGCTGTGCCCGGGCCTGAAGCCCGATTGGAGGGGGTCAAGATAACTCGCTTCATCCAGGTACTGCGGGAACTGACGTGCCACCACACTCTCAACAACCTTCGCAACGAAGCGAAGGTTGGAGACAGGACGATAGTTAGATAACAATGCTGGGTCCAGGGACGGTTTCTTGAGGAGGGGCCGCACCACCGCCTCTTTCAATGCGGCAGGTAACAGCCCCTCTCTCAAGGAAGCGTTTATAATACCCTGGAACCAGCCTCGTGTCACCTCCCGAGTGGCCAAGACCAGCCAGGAGGGGCACGGGTCCAGCAAACAGGTGGTGGCATTCAGTCCCCCCAGTATCCTGTCCACGTCCTCCATAGTAACAGGATCGAACTCAACCCAATTGACCGCACCGATATCCACCCCCGCCCCCCCGCCCGGAGATGCCCAGTCGGAGTCCAGCTCATCCCGGATCTGAGCGATTTTGTCCTGCAGAAACCTAGAAAACTCCTCAGCCCGTCCCTGCAAGGGGTCCTCCCGCGCTCCTACCTCCAGTAGAGAGCGGGTCACCCTAAACAGGGCGGCTGGGCGGTTGTCCGCGGACGCAATAAGGGTGGACCCCACGGCCTCGGGGGTCGCCCATCCCCCCACAGGTCCCCTCGCCACCCCTGCCACAGGTGAGGAGGACCCGGGGGGGGGGAAACTCACCACGCCGGGCGGCGGAGCTCTTCTGGCTGGCGGAGCTGGCGGAGCTCTTCTGGTCGACCTCCTCCGGTCGCCATCTTGCTCTCTCGCCTTCCATTTCTCTCATCGCCATGGAGATGGTCCATACAAAAAATAAATACATGGAAGAAAGCAGGGAAGAACAACGACGATTAGCAGGCTGGAAGCTAAAATCATATGGAGAACGGTTGCAGGAATTGAATAAAGAAGGACTAAGAGTAACCTGATAGTAGTGTTGCAATATCTAAGGGGTTGCCATAAAGAAGAGGGCCTCCACCCATTCTCCAAAGGACCTGAAGGCAGGACAAGAAGCAACGGATGGAACCTAATCAAGGAGAGAAGCAACTTGGAAACTAAGGAGAACGTTCTTAACAGTAAGAACAATTAACCAGTGGAACAGCCTGCCACCAGAAGTTGTAAGTGCTTCATCACTGGAGTTTTTAAAGAAGAGATTGGAGAGTTAATTACCTGGAATGGTATAGGATCTCCTGCTTGAGCAGAGGGGTTGGATGAAGACAGAAATGGTGTAGGCAAGGTCTCCTGCTTGGGCGGGGGGTTGGACTAGATGACCTACAAGATCCCTTCCAACTCTGTACTTCTGCACTGTACCTCCAATGTCCTTCAACTCTATTACTATACAGTAGTCATTGACCTATGACCACAACTGAGCCCAAAATTTCCATTCCTAAACATGACAGCAGTTAAATGAGTTTCCCCCCCATCTTATAACTTTTCTTGACACAATTGCTAAGTGAATCATTGCTGTTGTAAATTTAGTCATATGGTTGTTAGGTGAATCTGGCTTCCCCCTTGACTTTGCCTGTCGCAAAAAGGGATCACACAACCTCAGGACACTGCCACCATTATACATGCCAGTTGTCAAGCATCTGGATTTTGAGCACATGGCCATAGGGATGCTGCAATGGTCATAAGTGTGAGAATTGGGTCGTGAGTTAGTTTTTGCAGTGATTTGTAACTTCGAACAATCACTAAATGAACTGTTGTAAATTGAGGGCTACCTGTTTTCTGTTATGCAGTTATGTAACACACACAAAGTCATTAATTTGTGCAAACACATCTCTTGTGCTCTACAAATTTGGGCATTTGCAGGGTGATCAAAAAAGCCAAAATGCTGGCTACAATTATGGGATGAAAGCTTTGCCCCTTATTATTATTATTATTATTTATTTATTTATTTTGATTTCTCAATCGCTTACAAGATAATAGGTATAAGTATATACATAATTATGAATACATGAAATGGGTACATATAAGAAAAATAAAAGAAACAATATTATTAGGGGGCATTGCCCATGGCACACCTAAAACAGACAGCAGAAAGTCCCATGGTTGCAGCTAACATCTTGACTCCCTACATCTGCAAACCACGATTCATGGCTTCGTGCTATATGTAAACCTTCAACGCATAGCGGAGGCAAGAACTGGCAAAAGGTGTACTAAGCCCACATGGTGGGTGTTCCTGCCAGCTCCCTTCCTCACTGCTGCCAGCTTGCATCTGGCAAAAAATATGAAAAAGGACATCCCAAGGGAGAGGGGGTAAGGTTGATTCCCGTGAGTCATGGCAGTTTATCTGACTTATCGTGCATATGCTCAGAAAGTGTCCTGCCTCCCTTGCCTTAAAATAGCAGGAAAAGGGTGTGCAGAAGAAGGCAGCCATTATGGCTGCAACCAGCAAAAAGGGCAAACATCTGTTTTTCTGGGCCTCTCTATCAGATGCATGCTATATTACCCAGACAGGCAGACAGCGCAACAATCTTTATGTCACACCCAGCTGCTGTTTTGTGAATGGCCACTATTTGTAGGCAATTAGCACTGTCTGTAATTCCTGTATTTCGTGTCCGGCTGATCTCTTTCTTTTTCTCTCTCTCTCCTCCCCCACAATGGATGCGTTTATCACTCTCTCTCTCTCTCTCTCTAAATAATAACAACCCCATGAGACCAACAAAACTTTCTCTGTTTTCTGTTTCCCAAACAAGTTTGGCTTTGTGTATGCAATGTTGGCACACAAACTCACATATCCGCAAAACTCCGAAATTTGAAACCCAATTCAGCAACAGTTGAGTTGTAACGCCTTGCCTTTTTTTTCTGAGGCATTCTGATCACACAGTTTTCTGAGCACAAGTTTTTGGAAACGGCAGCTCATTAAACCTTGTCTTTTTAATAACATTTGCAAGTTGGCAAAGGTATTACCAGATTGCTCTTGATTTTTGGCTACTGCAGGCATTCCTCTTATAATATTTTTTTCTCCTGAACGTTGGAATAAAAAAAAAAAACAGTATTGACTCTTCCTAGCCAAGAGGACTAGAAACTTTATTTATAATACCAAAGTAGGAATCAAAATGTCCTCAAGGTCAGAGCACAGAGGAATTGGCAATCCTTTTCAGGAAAAAAAAAATCAATTAAACCTTCTTTAGAGGAAGAGGCTATAAATGTTTGACGTTTTATTACACAACTTTTTTTTCCTTTTAACATTGCTACCGTCAAGATCTGGATGGGAGCCAAGATCAGCTTTCAGTTCAGCTGAAGTTATGATTAATATGGACTTTGCAACCATTACTTTGCCTACACAAACGCCTCCCTAGCAATTCTTCTACGTAATGGTGGCACCAACTTGTTCTAATTGTTGCTGGGTTTGCTTGAAAGAAAAATGGTCTTTTTCACCCCAAGCAATTAAAATGAGAGGCTTTTCATCCTGTGAACTGCCTAATGAAGGCAGTTAAGATTTGTTGTGTATTTTGGATTTAATCTTCCTACTTAGGGAGAGAAATTATTTTAAAATTTACATTTATCTTCCTCTCCAGCAAATGCAATTATTTCAATAAAATTACAGATAGTCCTCGTCTTAAAACAGTGACCATTTAGTGATCATTCACAGTTAAAATGGCACTGAAAGAAATGACAATTTTTCACACTTACAACCGTTGCAGCATCGTGAGGGTCACATGATCAAAATGCTTGGCAACTGATTGTTATTTATGATGCCTGCAGTGTCTCAGGGTCATCAGCTTTTGTGACCTTCTGGTCAAGCAAAGTGAATGGAAAAGCCAGATTCACTTAAAAACTGTGGTATTAGCTTAACAATTGCAGTGATTCACTTAACAACTAGGGCAAGAAAGTAAAATGGGGCAAAACCTATTTAACAACTGTCTTACTTAGCAACAGGAATTTTGGGCTCGGTTCAGTGGTGATATTCTACCAGTTCGGCCCAGTTTGGGTGAACTGGTAGTAAAAAATGTTACCATTTGGCCAAACTGATAGTAAAAAAACAGCTACCGGTCTGGCCAAACTGGTATTTCTTTTTTTTTCTCCCGATGATCAGCTGTTCCAATGATCAGCTGTGCCAGGATCCCTCTCGCTGTCTTACTGCTTCACCCAGAAGGCTTCTCTGGTGCTATGCATCCCCCTTCCCCCCCAAGCTCCATTTTCTGCCTCCTGGGCCTCAGGGAAGGCTCCTGGGAGCAAACATTGGGTGCGTGCAAAAAAAAATTGAAGCCATGCCCACCCAGTCACATGGCCATGCCCATCTAGCCACGCCCATCTAGCCACGCCCACAGAACTGATAATAAAAATATTTGCATCCCATCCCTGGCTCAGTTGTGGTTGTTATGTTAAAGACTTGGCGTAGCCTGTATCTCTTTATATACAGTACATTCAGAAGAACAATAGTAATAGCACTTAGACTTATATATCGCTTCACAGTGCTTTATAACCCCCTCCAAGCCGTTTACAGAATTAGCATCTTGCTCCCAACAGTCTGGGTCCTCATTTTACCAAGTCTTTATTGATATCAATTCCATAGAACCTCACCCTTTCTGCCCATGCAAACTGGGCCATAAACCATCACGCACCTCTTCCACGCACCCACCGCCCTTCTGTGATTTTCAGTGTGCTACAACAATGTGGGAACACCTCAGCAAAGGAGGAGCCACTCGAGCAGGTAGGTGGAGCTAGGAGTAGTGTGGATAGAACCACACCTAGGTTTGATTTGATGGAATTTATTTGTCTTATGTATTTTATGCGACAGTTTGACAGAATGAAAACAGGGTTCAAGGAACTCGTGAAGTGGGGTCAGAAAAGGCACGATGGCAGTCATGATTAAAACTCTGCCCTTTTTCTCTGGTGCAAAGAAAATGGAGAGGGGACCTTCAGAAGCGGGTTAGGCAATCTGGTGATGTGCCTGAAACTTTGGCAAGACTTAGGGTTTCCATTGGGATCCGTTCCATGTCGATGGTGGCCCCATTGTCTAGATTTAGCTAACAGAGGGAAGGTAATCTTGGCATTCTGGATGACAACCAGAACATGTTACAACAAGCTATCAAGTAAACAAATTATAATTCAGATTTAATAGATTAACAGAGTTGGAAGGGATCTTGCAGGTCATCTAGTCCACCCACCCACCCCAAGGGGGAGTCCCTACACCATTTCTGACAAATGGCAGTCCAGTCTCTTCTTGAAAGTCTCAAGTGATGGCCCTTCCACAACTTCCAAGGGCAACTTCTGTTCCATTGGTTGATTGTTCTCACTGTCAGAAAGTTTCTCCTTATTTCTAGGTTAAATCTCTCGTTCAGTTTCCATCCATTATCCTTGTCTGGCCTTTGGGTACTTAGAAAATAGCTTGATCCCTTCCTCTCTGTGCTAGCCCCTCAAATATTGGAAGACCGCTATCATGTCTCCCTTGGTCCTTCTCTTCACTAGACTAGCCAAGCCCAGTTCCTGCAACCGTTCATTGTATGTTTTAGCCTCCAATCCCCTAATCGTCCTGGTTGCTCTTCTCTGTACTCTTTCTAGAATCTCAACACCGTTTTTATAGTGCGGTGACCAAAACTGGATGCAGTACTCTAGGTGTGGCCTTACTAAGGCTTTATAGAGTGGTATTAGTACCTCCCTTGATCTTGATTGTATCCCTCTGTTAACTCAATTTAGGATTGTATTGGCTTTTTTGGCTGCTGCCCACACACTACTGGCTCATATTTAACTGGTTTTCCACTAATTCGTTAACCCAGACAGAATAACCCAGAGAGCCAGTTTGATATAGCAGTTTAAGTCATCAAGTTAGAAACTCTGAGTTCCAATTCTAACTTGGGCATGAAGCCAGCTGAGTGATCTTAAACCGGTCATTTCCCCTCAGACAATGCCAAACCAATTCTGAAAAAAACCTGCCAAGAAAACTGCAAGGACTTGTCTAGGCAGTTTCTGAATGAGACACGACCAAGTGGAAGAAATAAACAAACACATTCAGGTGTTAGTATATGAGTTGTTGATACTATATTTCTCCTGTATTAGAAGGCCTGTTAAAGGAAATCAACCTTGCTTGTCCTTTGGAAGGACAGATTCTGAAGGTGAAGCTCAAATACTTTGGCCAACAGAGAGGACTCCTTGGAAAAGGCTTTGAGGTTAGGAAAGATGGAAGGCAAAAGGATAGAGGATTAGATGATGTTAGATAGTGTCATGGACACAGTGAACATGAATTTGGGCAGACTGTGGGAGTCAGCGAAGGAAAGGGGATCCAGGCATGCGATGATCTATTGGGCCACAAAGGGTTGGACAAGACTTTGCATCTGAAAAACAACAGCAGAATACTACAAGACTCTTATGTGAGATAAGAATTAGACTGGATCAATATTTTTCAAACTGGGCAAGCTGGCTGGAGAATTCTGGGAGATGAACTCCACACACTTTGAAAGTTGCTAAAGTTGAATTAAAAAAAAAACCACCTGGACTAGATGATCTCTCAAGCCCCTTCCAACACCGATTCCATAACGATTCCACCCTTTCCCTCCAACAGGAAAATTGGTGGTTGGTGGGGGGGGGCTTAATTTGATGGTTCTGGGGAGTCACCTGGGCTATCTGTGCTTTAGGGAGCTGTACAAAGCTTGCAAGACATAGGCTGTGTCATTTTGATGGGCAGCCATAACACCACTTCTCTGAAAGTGAAATCTTTTTGCTTTCTCTTTCTTGGAAATCATTTGATAGCAAATGAAGTTGGTTTTCCCCGTTGCCAAGTTGAGGAGGAGCCAGATCCATGCTTAGAAAAGGAGTATATGTTTTGCAGGTGAACTGTACCGAGACTGATTCCTGCATCATCAGCTTAAAAGGAACCAAAAAAAGCAAGGAAGGAAGGAAGGAAGGAAGGAAGGAAAGAAAGGAAAGAAAGAAAGAAAGAAAGAAAGAAAGAAAGAAAGAAAGAAGGAAGGAAGGAAGGAAAGAAAGAAAGAAAGAAAGAAAGAAAGAAAGAAAGAAAGAAAGAAAGAAAGAAAGAAAGAAAGAAAGAAAGGAGGGAGAGAGGGAGGGAGGGAGGGAAGAAGGAAAAAAAGAAAGAAAGAATGGAGGGAGGGAAGAAGGAAAAAAGAAAGAAAGAAGGGAGGGAGGAAGGAAGGAAAAGAAAGAAAGAAAGAAAGAAAGAAAGAAAGAACACACCTCCCAATTGGAGCGAATGGCACTTGGTAAACCAGCTGCCAGAGTGATTTATGGCTGGTGTAGGCAAAAAAACACCCTATTGTCTCTCACTGCCCTTTGCTTCCTGCCAATACCAGCTTATTCCCGTTCCCTAGTGAGACAGAAATGTGTCTCCACTTACAAGAAGAGTAGCTCAAATACTTATTGGATTTCAGAGGTCTCACTGGCCCTTGCCAGATTTTTAAAAGAAGGTTTTTTTGCTGAGGCATTAATATTCTGCATTTGGAGATGTTTAATCTGATGGCATCAAAGCAACACAGCATATTTTGAATGTTTAAGCCTAACAGAGAAGGATTAGTGGTGACAATGATAGCCATCTTCCAATACTTGGGAGGCTACCACACAGAAGAAGGTGGGGGGTATCAACCTATTCTCCAAAGCACCTGAGGGCAGGATAAAAAGCAACGGATGGAAGCTTATCAAAGAGAGATCCAATCAAAAACTAGGGAGAAATTTTCCTGATTGTGGGAACAGCCTGGAGTCGGGTACTCCTTTGCTGGAGGTTTTAAGAAAAAAAACCCGAATAGTCCTTTGTGTGGAATGGTATAAGGGCTCCTGCCTTGGCAGAAGGTTGGACTAGAAGGCCTGTGGTTCTAGGATTCTACTCTATGAATATTTCAATGGGAATTTGTGAAACTGTTTTTGTAAAGACACTGGAAGTTTTTTTTTTTTTTAAAAAAACCCTGCATTGTTAATGACCTCTCCAATCTATACAGGCTGATTCTCCTCAATTCTTATTGCATTGGGGGGGGGGGTGTCACTTGACATTAACATTACATGGAGCACTAGACTAGACAGTAGGAACTGGATTTTTTAAAAAGTAATTTGTGGTGGGAAACCAACCAGTGCAGAGCATGGAAATGAAGTGAAATACAGCAATGGTATAGAGTTACCACAGAGTTGTGCCAACCTAATTGCTATTTATACCTCTGCCATAGGTTGTTATTTACACACACACACGCGCACGCGCGCGTGCGCGCACACACACACAGAGCCCTTATCATGTATGAAAAACCTCTTAATGTGTGCTGCCAAATATAAGGCATGTGGAATGGTTAATACTCAAAAATGGTGCAATATACACCAGTCCAAGGTTCACATGATGCTCTGTGGAAGTTCATTGGCATTTGTATTTTTTAAAAAATTTCCTTGACCTTTGAGGATTTATTGGAGAACTCTTGCATTGGTTTAAAAGCACAGATTAAGGTACACAATTTATGCTGTGCAAAACATCCTAGGCACCCCTTTTTTTTAACTGCTACCATCTGGCAGACAGTACAGGATAATAAAAATAAGGACAAATAGGCTGGAAAACAGCTTCTATCCCAAGGCAGTAACTCTATTGAATTCTACTGCATAATGCAATATTAATGCAATATCAGGGGTTTTCCATTCAATTGTATAGAATGCGAAGGATGTGTGTTTGTGTTTTATTTTCATGGTTATAATGTATACTGAACAATTGTACAATTATAGATAGATATAGATATATAGATATAAAATATATATATTTGGAAAAGGGAATAAAAAGATAAATATGAAATCAATTCCTGGTTGGGTTGAATCAGAGGTAGTATTCAGCAGGTTCTGACCAGTTCTGGAGAACCGGAGTGGAAATTTTGAATAGTTTGGAAAACTGGCAAATACCACCTCTGACTGAAGATTTTACAGCATCCTTCCCCTGGCACACCTACCAAGCCACTCTCACGGAACTGGTAGTAAAAAAAATGTTTGAATCCCACCATTGGGTTGAATGGTGTGTTTGGGAAGAGAAACCAACCTCATAAAAGTGAAATAAAAGCAAACTTTATTTAAAAACGAAATGAAAAGTGAGATCATAACAATCCCTTTCAGTTTTAAATAGTCCAGGCAAAATGGTGTAAAGGAAGAAAAATTATAAAGTTGCAGATTGTAACTAGACATAAACAAGCATAAGGAAGAGACCCTCTATGAGAGACATAAGCAGTTAAGAAGTTTATAATTATATAAGATATAAGGCTCAGGACAAACTGCAAGATGATGCTGACCTCTTCCTAATTGGAGGCAATTTATTAAGAGGATATATATGTTGCATATAATATGCAATTATGGATAATCCTTGACATATGAGCACAACTGAGCCCAACATTTCTGTGGTTAAATGAAACATTTATTAAGCTTTGCCCCATTTTACAACACTTCCCGCCATGGCTGTTAAGAGAACCACGGCAGTATATAAGTTAGCAACACGGTTGTTAAGCGAATCCAGCTTCCCCATTGATTTTGCTTGTCAGAGGATCAGAAAAGGGGATCACATGACCCCAGGACACTGCAACCGTCATAAATATGAGTCAGTTGCCAAGAATCAGAATTTTGATCATGTGATCATGAGGATATTTCAATGGTCATAAATGTGAAAAATGGTCACTTTTTTCAAACTCTTAGTAACTTTGAATGGTCAATAAATGAACTATTGTATGTTGAGGATTTGTATCAATTTTGTACAGAGAAAATAAAATACTGGGAGCAAAAAAATAGACTTAAGTGTATGCACTTAAAATAACATTAATTACCTAACATTTCTAGGTAAACAATTTTTTAACCTATCCTTTTGTTTCATTTCTGCCTGGACTTTCTTTTGATTTGGTGTTTCTCAACGTTGGCAACTTTAAGAGGGGTGAACTTCAACTCCCAGAATTCCCCAGCCAGCCATGACAGATATCTACCCCTCTTAAAGTTGCCAGTATTGAGAAACACTGCTCCAATCCCAGTCACTTAATTCTGATTTCTATGCAGAATTCTACCAGTTCGCACTTATTCGCTAGAACCGGTTGTTAACATTCTAAGCAGTTCGGAGAACCAGTTGTTAGAAGAAATTACTGGCCTAATCCTGTAAGGAAGGCAGGAAGGAAACATTCTGGTGTTGCTTACAGAAACCGCCTCTCCGTTAACCCTTATCACATTCTTGGCAGGACTAGACTTCCTGTCTTTTTTCCCCTCCTTTGCTGGTACTTTGCTTGTGTGGAGTGACCATTCAAAGTTACAACGGCACTGAAAAAAGTGACTTATGACCCTTTTTCACACTTACGACTGTTGCAGCATCCCCACAGTCATGAGAGGCCAGGCGAGGAGATGCGTGTTTCGATGTGAGTGATATTGAGTTGGCCACACCCATCCAATAACATGACCACCAAGCGACACCCACCACCTAAGCCATACCCACAGAACCGGTTGTTAAAAATTTTGAATCCCACCCCTGCAATGAACCCATTTAGCTGACTGGTTGAAAGCATGGATTGAGAATCTTGCTAACCCTTTTTCTACAGCACATTGGATTGAATTTTAATGGGTTTAAAAAAAATATTGTAAGTTATTGTTGCATACCTCCCAAATAGATCGAAGAGGGGTACTTAAGATTCTTTACATAAATAAAATATTCCTGGGATTTTTTCAGAAACAGGATCAGCTTGGTATTAATACTTCATCTATTCTTCTTAGCATGTCCATATTTATAAGAAAAAAGGATGACCTTGAATTTAAGATGATTTTTGCCTGGCAAGGAAACCTTAGAAAATTTTTATTTGCCTCCATTATTGTACAGTATTTTTTTCCATATTTAAGACAGGTGGTCATGTGACTTCAGCAAGGCAGTGCAAACATTTACCATGGTTGTGACCATTGTAAGTGCAAATGGTCATAATGCAATTGGTTGTAAACTGAAGACTGCCTCTATCAGGGGTGAAATTCTACCACCTTGGACCACCTCGGTGGTAGGAACGGTTTCAATCGGTACAAAATCGCCACTGGTTCCTATTACCATTATACCAAGTATATCAAGCCACACCCACAGCTATGCCCACAGAGCCAGTAGGGGAAAAAAATTGAATTTCACCCCTGGCCTGTATGTAGAAGGTTTTTTTTTTTGGTGTTGTTCTAATCAGAACTTACAGAAACTGACACATCTTTTCCATGAAATTTTCCTTCAAATTTGTGGGTTATTTTTAAAAAGAAAGATCAAATGACAAAGCTTCTCCTATGGTACTTTAATTATGCAACTTTCCATCCTGTTTCTTTTGCATATGATTTGCATATTCCATCTTCCCCACTGATGAGGTCTGCTCTCCTCCCATCCATCTTTTGGGTTATCGTATTGATGCTTTCTCGTGACATTCTTTTTCATTGTTTATTTTATTCTTCTATTATTTTACTTCTGCGTTCACTCCTTTCATTTTCTTCTGTCTTATTATTGTAAGCCCCAAGGGCGAGATAATGCCCTCTGGAATACTCTGCCACCTGAGTTACGCACCAGCACGGACCTGAGGGCCTTCAGGCGCGCATTGAAGACCTGGCTCTTTGAGCAGGCTGGCCTGGGCTGAGGTAGTTTTAATTGTCTCCTTAATTCGGTTTTAACTTGGGTTTTTAATTCAGAGGGAAGGGTTGTTTTAATTCTAAACAGCCACTATTTAATTTCTTTTTAACTTTGTATTGTTCGGGGTTTGATTCGGCTGTACACCGCCCTGAGTCCCTAGGGAGAAGGGCGGTATATAAATGTTAATATAAATAAATAAATAAATAAAATAAGTAGCAAGTAAATTTAACAAATAAATAGATAACATTCCTCCAAAGGACAAGCTCGGTGTCTTTAACTGCTGAACCATTGTGCCTGTCCACTTTAATATATAATATACTTTAATATAAGACTTTAATATAATTTATATTAATCAATGTTATATATTTACCTCTCTATATAAATATCTATATCTGTCATATATATATGTGTGTGGGTATGTATGTATGTATATATGTATGTATGTATGTATGTATGTATGTATGTATGTATGTATGTATTTATGTGTGTATGCATGCATGCATTCATACACACATACACACACACACAAATTGTACATAAATCGTAGATAGAAATTCTGTCATACAGAATCTTGCAAATCTAAAAGCAAAAACTTCCCATAACCTCTTTTAATTGCTTGATCCATTAGGGCATGTCCTTCTTTGTTTGTTGAAAACTTTTATGTAAAATATTTATATAGTTGCCCATCTTATAAAAACTCTGGGTGCAATCATAGTTTTTATAATCCGATCGTTAAGCCACCAGGGATTCCTATCCCTTGTCTGATTGTTCTTTAGGTAGCATCTCTTCCCCTGGATTGAACCAAACCAATTGGAAATGAAGGATGCAGTAGCCTTGCACCTCAGTTGATTTATTCCACACCCTGGAAGTTCATTTGTGGCCTCCACTTGAGGATCTGCTGAGACAGGAACAAAATAATTGCCTTCTAAACTGTGTCACAGGAACAGTGAGTCATGCCCTAGTTTACATCCTGGGCTGTGCCACGACCTCTCGAGTAAGGTAACCAATGAGGCAGCACCCCACAAAGGAGAGTTTTAGAATTTGCAAGTGTTATCAGAAGTCGTCTAGTCTGACCCTCTGTCTCAAGGGCTGGTCTTCTAAAAGAGATGGCCTTCCAGATTCTGTTGGAAGACCTCCAAACTTGAACATACTATATTACGAGACTTTTCCACAGAAACATTCCCCTTAATGTCTAATCTGTACAGTATTTATTCTCTTGTACAATAGATCTATAGATCACCCTCAACTTAAAACAGTTCATTTAGCTCAAAGTTACAACTGCACTGAAAAAAGTGACTTACAACCATTTTTCACACTTATGACCATTGCAGCATCTCCATGGTCACATGATCAAAATTTAGACACTTGGCAATTGATTCATATTTATGACCGTTGCAATGTCCTAGGGTCATGTGATCTCCTTTTGCGAACCTGACAAGCAAAGTCAATGGGGAAGCCAGATTTCACTTTACAATCGTGTCACTAACTTAACAAATGCATTGATTCATTTAACAACTGTGGCATGAAAGGTTGTAAAATGTGGCAAAACTCACATAACAATCATCTCGCTTAGCAATAGACATTTTGGACTCAATTGTGGTCATAAGCTGAGGACTACATGTAGTCTTTTTTTTTTTTCATTTCTGGAGCTAACTATTTTCCAGCTAAAGGGCTTCAAGGATCAGAAAGTTCCCGTTAAAAAAAATATTCACCTAAATTCCACTTCTGGTCTCTTAACTGCTGACATGTACAGAATAGCTTTTAATCTTCTCACTTGTCACGATGATAAAAGATTGCGCACTTTATCTATTGATCTCTGGTGATAAATCCTTAAGGAGCAAAGACTGGCACACATTTATATACATGAGGTTCTTTATTTACCTGTAATAAAAGACTGAAATTGAAAGAATCTACTTAGGACCTTTTCCAGTTGGCAAGAAAGGTTAGAAGTCACCAGTACATGATGTCTCACTTAACGACCACACCATTTAATAGTGTATTTTCTCATCCCAATTGTGATTGTAAGTCAAGGATTACAGATAGTCCTTGAGCTACAACCATTCATTTAGCAACCATTCAAAGTTAAACCAGCACTGAAAAAAACGACTTATGACTGGCCCTCATTCTTACAGCCATTGCAGTCATAAGTCCCACAGTCACACAATCAAAATTTGGGCACTTAGCAACTGGCATGTATTTATAACAATGCAGTGTCCTCAGATGCTGTAAATCGCCTTTTGCGACCTTCCCAACTGACTTCCAACAAGCGACATCCATAGGGTAAGCCAGATTCACTCAACAACTGCAGTGAGTCTCTTAACAATCTTGGCAAAAACTGTCATAAAATTGGGTGTGACTCCCTTAACAATCACAATGGAAATTCTGGACCTAATTGTCCTAAATCAAGGAGTACCTGTATCTGTGATTATAATTATAAGCCTCCATCTTCACATTAACTTCTTTCTGCTTTCTCCTTTTTTATGTCACTAATGACTGGACATTGAGGTTTTCCTGTCTGAAATGACTACTTTTATTTAATAACTTGCCAGTTTGTTATGTGACTTTATATTAATATGTATCCAAGTACAGTATATAGTATAGTATGAGAGTCTCGGTGGCGCAGTGGTTAAAATGCTGTACTGCAGGCCAACTAAGGGCTGCTTGCAATTTGGCAGTTCAAATCCCACCAGGCTCAAGGTTGACTCGGCCTTCCATCCTTCTGAGATGCATAAAATGAAGACCCAGATTGTTGGGGGCAATAGGCTGATTTTGTAAACCACTTAGAGAGGGCTGGGAAGTGGTACTTAAGTCTAAGTGCTATTGCTATATAACCCCCTACTCTACAATCGCATTTTCTTGTTAGATCTGATATTGCAGTCATTATTTTTTCTATTAGACATTATAGTTTGCTAAAGCTTCCAGGCTAACCATTTAAATTAATATGAAAGGTTTCTGTCTTTTTATCAAAAGACTCTTTGATAAAATGCTTCAGCATATCAAAGAAAATTATAGAGAACAGTTTGGAAGAAGAGAAGAAAAGAGGGATCTGTTTGATGGTGTTTTGGTTCCCACCATAAATAATAAGGAAAAACTATGGGTGAATTTACATTTCTCCTTTCGGCCCAAAACAGTTTATCATAATGTATAAATTTTAGGAATAAATAAATTTAGAATGCTAATCAACACATCACGTAAAAACTACTACTCCCCATAAAAAGGCAACTTACAATAAAAGGAATTTTAAAGATAAATGTGTGTGTGTGAGAGAGAGAGAGAGAGAGAGAGAGAGAGAGAAAGAGATAGATAGATAGATAGATAGATAGATAGATAGATAGATAGATAGATAGATAGATAGATAGATAGATAGATAGATAAGAAACCCAGGTACCAATTTATTATCAACAGTTTTTTTCCCCATCTTTCCTTCTGGAGTTTAAGCCAGTCAGCAACAGAAATTTGGAGTTAGTTGTGGTCATAAGTTGAGGACTACCTGTACTATAATTGTGCTTCCACCTTGCTGCTGATCATTTTCTTTTTTTTCCTTCCATTTTTCCCAGCGCTATAAACTTCTGAAGGAGCTGGGTCCTTGCTTAATGTGGTTATAATTCAAATCTGTGCCTTAAGCAAGAAATTTAGATTTCTCAATGACTCATTAATTTTTCTTGGCTTTCCACAGTAGTGTTAAATGTACAGAATCGTGCAAAAAGGAAGAGAAATTCCTAGCTCCATTTATAGTGGGTTCATTAAGGTTGAGTGTCAAGGAATATAGGTAGTCCTCAACTTACAACCATTTGTTTAATGAGTGTTCAAAGTTACAAAAAAGTGACTTATGCCATTTTCCACACTTAGGATTTTTATAGCATTCTTGTGATCATGTAATTAAAATTCGGACACCTGAAAACTGGTTCATATTTATGACGGTTGCAGTATCCCGGGGTCATGTGAACTGCTTTTGCGACCTTCTGACAAGCAAAATCAATGAGGAAACCGGATTCACTTAACAACCATTTGTCTAATTTAACAGCTGCAGTCATTCATGTAGCAATGAAATAGTGACATGAAATTTCATAAAATGGGATAAACTCACTTAACAAATGTTTCACATAGCAACAGAAATTTTGGGCTCAATTGTGGTCATAGGTCAAGGACTACCTGTATTTTTCTTAGCTTTTCCCCAGAACCGCACATATACATTTAGAAGTAAAGGGTTGTATTGTGACCTTTTGTTTGTTTAAAGCATCGATTTTTGTTGTTCTGAAAAGTCTTGCAGTTCTTTTTCTGAGGTTGGAAATGGAGCAAGATCCCCTAATATTCTTTTTCATGAGCAGTTCTCCCAGGATGCTCTCTTTAAGCAACATTGGCTGTAGGTCACAAAACAACATTTGGGACAACCATTGATCCATGTCAAAGCGAAAACATTCAGCTTTCATAAATTAGAGGAGGTGAACCGTGTTTTCCTTTTGCCAGCATACTTTTTAAGATATCCATATCTTAGTTGCTATAGAAACATGATAGCAATATTCTTGACGCTTAGCAGACAAATCAAAAGAACGTAGTGACAACCCACAAATACTGTTCAGGGCCAGCACCATAGGTCAGCACAGTTAAGCAGCTGTGGGGAATAACTCAAGCCTCGCTCCTAATCAGCTATTATTGAAAAGCAAAACTATTGCAACTCAAGCTAACCAACTATTTTCTCTGATCTATACCTCTCTACCTGTCCTACCAGGTCAGATAGTTTGGTTATTCTCCTAGTCCCATCCGATGGGTGCTAGAAAATGTGGCTTTTCTGTAACAGCCCCTGTAGGGGGCATGCATAAGCGCACCAACATGCCTACCGTCCCTGTCCTATTGTTTCTTTTTATTTTTCTTATATATACCCATTTCATGTATTCATAACTATGTATATACTTATACCTATTATCTTGTAAACGATTGACAAATCAAATAAATTCTAAATTCTAAACTCTCTGGCCCCTGAAGATTGGCAAGGCTGCACTTTCTTAGCCTCCCATAAAGCTTTGAAGACCTGTTTTTTTTCCCCTCAAGGGAGAAGATTAGATGACTGCACATCAGAAGTTTGACCTGGTGCCAGGTTTTGTTGTTTTTAATGTTTTAATGTGTTTAGTTTATAGTGTTAATATGGTTCTGTATGTTGTTTTAACTTGTGACTGGGAACCTCCCAATGTTGCTTAGAAGATGGGCAGCTATATAAACGTTTTAATGAATGAATTAAAGGCAACTTGGAGTAACGGTGTAATAGTGAGACAAAGGATTTAAAAGAGTTGTAGAAAAAAGGAAACATAGCTAAATCTCACTAATCTCTCTCCAGACTTTTCTGTCTTTGCTTCCATACAGCACGGGTTGTCCTCGACTTGCAACCAGTTGTTTAGTGACCATTCAAAGTTACAAAGACACTGAAAAAAGTGACTGTTTTTCACACTTATGACCATCGCAGCATCCCCATGGTTACATGATTAAAATCCAGGCACTTGGTAGTTGATTTATCACAGTTGCAGTGTGCTGGAATCGTGGGATCACCTTTTGCAACCTGTCATTGGGAAAGCCAGATTCGCTTAATGACTGTTATTAACTTAATAACACTAACAATTTACTTAACAATTGTGGCAAAACAAGTCATAAAATGAGGAAAACTCACTTAACAATTATCTTAACATCAGAAATTTTGGGCTCAATTCTTGTGATGGTAAGTCGAGGACTACCTGTATATAATCTATCTGACCTACACTGCAATTCATTCAACCTCTCAGCCATTAGCATGGTGTTACAGATAGTTCTTGACTTATGACCACAAATGAGCCCAAAGTTTCTGTTGTTAATTGAGATACTTGTCAAGTGAGTCTTGCCCCATTTTATGACCTTTATTGCTACAGTTGTTAAGTGAATCACTGCAGTTGTTAAGTTCGTAACACAGTTATTAAGTGAATCTGGCTTCCTCATTGACTTTGCTTTTTCAGAAGGTCACAAATGTTACCGTGTGACCCCATTTGTTCAGAATTAAGGTAATTTAAAAAGATTTTCTAATGGTTTTCTTTGGAGGATTCATATTTGCTTTCTTGCCACAATTAAGGATTTGATCAAAGCTCAAAGTTGTTTATCATCCATGAATCCCTCATTAATTCTTTCTGGTCTTGATTTCACCCATACCACAAACTAATATTGTTCCCATTTAATGAGAATGTTACAAGTAAATGAACCTCAGTGGCGCAGTGGTTAGAGTGCAGTACTGCAGTACTTCTACTGCCTGCCGGCTGCCTGCAATTTGGCAGTTCAAATCTCACTAGGCTCAAGGTTGACTATCCTTCTATCCTTCCGAGGTGAATAAAATGAGGAGCCAGATTGTTGGGGGCAAGAGGCTGACTCTGTAAACCGCTTAGAGAGGGCTGTAAAATACTGTGAAGTGGTATATAAATAAGTCTTAGTGCTTTGCTACAAGTAGCCCTTTGCTAAAAGTTTGGACACATTTTGGTTGCTATATCATAAGTATAGCCAAAATCCATTTCACCCCAACTTCAAGGCATCAAAAGAATTACAACTATGCAATTGAAGCCCTGCACTAGTTTTAGTAAGCATCATGATGCATGTAAAAAGGCGTGGTTTTGATCACATTGTGGTAGCCATCTTGGCTTTTATGACTCCCTCTTGAAGATGCTGAAGAAGAGAAGGCCCCAACATGATGGACAAGAGCACAGCGGTATAAAATGTCTAATTAAGGATTGAAGTCCTAAAGCCGTTGGTATTTCCTGAAAACCTGAGTACATATAGTCCCCAACTTGCAACACTCATTTAGTGACCATTTGGCATTACAATGGCACTGAAAAAAGTGACTTATGACCGTTTTTCACACTTGTGACTATTACAGCATCCTATGGTCATGTGATCAAAATTCAGGCGCTTGGCAACTGGCATGTATTTATGATGGTTGCAATGTTTTAAGGTTATGTGATCACCATTTGTAACCTTCTCAGCCAGCTTCCAACAAGCAAAGCCAGAATCACTTAATGACCGCATGATTCGCTTAACAACTGCAGTGATTTGCTTAGCAACTGTTGCAAGTCGTAAAACAGGGCAAAACTCACTTAATAACTACCATACTTAACAATGGAAATTTTGGGCTCTTAAATCAAGGACTACCTGTATCAGGATCTCCAAAAGCTATTATGTAGTCTTCAGGCTTCATGATCAAGGCTTGGAAATAAATCACAAGATATCCAGACACTTCCCAGTTTCAGCCTGGTTCCTTAGATTGACTTGGCAATTAACAAACAGGGCTAGGCTAGATTAGAATCTTTCCTTCAGGCAAGAGTGAAGCCATAGCCAACTGGGGATTGCCCACTACCAATAAGAAAATGTAAATCACTGTAACAGCCTTGGAGGATTATACTCTTGGCTAATTCTTCCCATTCTTGCCAATGAAGAAATCTTTGGTATGGTTTTAGTGGCCAGGGTATCAGTTATAGGAACTGGGAATGTCTCATCTAATGACTTTGAATATGGCACCCAGTTTTGGTCACCACAATATAAAAAAAATGTTGAGACTCTAGAAAGAGTGCAGAAAAGAGCAATAAGGATGATTAGAGGACTGGAAGGCTAAAACATATGAAGAACAGTTGCAGAAACTGGGCATGGCTAGTCTAGTGAATAGAAGGACCAGGAGAGACATGATAGTAGTATTTCAATATTTAAGGGGCTGCCCCAAAGAAGAGGAACTCAACCTATTTTCCAAAGCACCTGAAGGCAGGACAAGAAGCAACCTAGAACTAAGGAGAAATTTCCTAACAGTGAGGACAATTAATCGGTAGAACAATTTGCCTTCAGAAATTGTGGATGCTCCAACACTGAAGGTTTTCAAGAAGAGGCTAGATAGCCATTTATCAGAAACATACAGGTCTCCGAGATCAGAGGATTGGACTACATTATTTCCAAGGCCCCCTTCCAACTCTGTTATTCTGTTATTAGTCTGTATTTACTCAGAGGTCCTCTCTGGATTAGAGATCCAATCAGCTTCTATGTCTAGGTCTATTGCATGTCTGTTTTACTTCAGCTATATCCTTCTTGTTTTTTGATATAAGGTAGTCCTAAACTTACAACCAAACATTTAGCAAGCATTCAGAGCTACAACAGCGCTCCACATAAGTATGATGGGTATTATAGAAATTTGACAACTAAACAAAATAAAATTTACGATCTTCCCATCTGGCTTCCAACAAGCAAAGTCAATGGGGAAAGCTGGATTCACTTAACAACCATATGATTCACTTAACAATTGCAATGATTCACTTAACAACCACAGCAAACAAGATAATAAAGTCAGGTGCAACTGATTTAACCACCCTGCTTAGCAATCCTTTTTAACTACTTGATCCATTATGGCAGATCCTTCCTGTTTCTTTTTCTGGCAGCTAAGTCACTGTCTGATTCTCATCTGATTGTTTTTTAGACAGCATCTCTTCTCCTTGTCCCCCAAGCTCCTCCACATTTTCCATGACAACCACGGATCAATAGTCCTTTATCTTCTGTTTGAAACCCCAGTAGAGGACAGTTCATATCTCTCAAGGCTGAGTGTTTCAGTATTAATACCTCACATAGCATTAAGAAAGTCTCCCTGCTGTCCATCCACAACTTACTTTCAGTCTCCTCTTCTTCAAGTTCTTCTCCCAGAAGGCAAGACAAGAAATAATGGATGGAAACCAATTGAGAGAAGAACTAAGGAGAAATTTCCTGACAGTGAGAACCATCAACCATTGAAATGACTTGCCTTCAAAAGTTGTGATGCAGCGACATGGAGATTTTAGAGAAGAGATTGGACAACCATTTGTCTGAAATAGTATAGTATATCCTACTTGAGCTAGTTGTAAACTATCAATTTCTTTGATTCTGAGTTAAAATAAGACTGGAGGATCAAATTAGTGATGTCTTCTCCATCAAGCTGGAGAGTACTCACCCTGTCTACTCCAGAGTTAACACTCACTGTTACTTGTTCCAAATGCTCATATTGAATTAAGATATATTTATCATTAATACATTGCTTGGCTGATATTTTTTTCACAACCTGCTCTTTAAGAGCGTCCGCTCTCTGTAAAGTTCAAATACAGTGATCCATGCTCTCAAACTGTCATTTTTAATCAGGAAGAAAAATAAACTCAAACTCAAGACACCATAATCATAATTGTGTTTAATTTTAATTAAATGTCAGTGCAATGAAACCTCAACATTAGCTTTTAGCCAAGATAAACCAGATATTTTCCAGAGCATGATTCCTGATTCACTGTTGAATGGATACTAGAAAAAGTTGTGTGCTTCCGAGTTTTAAGGAACAGGGAAGAGATGGAAAACTCAACCTCCTAAGTGGATGACAACAAGATTTACAGGCTGTCCTTGAGTTATGACTACAATAGAACCCCAAATTTCTGTTGCTAAGTGAGACAAATGCTAAGTGACTTTTGTCCTATTTTACATTCTTTCTTGCTGCAGTTCAGTGAATAGGGTGCAGTTCTTGAGTTAGTATAGTAACATTGTTATAAAGTGAATCTGGCTTTCCCATTGACTTTCTTGTCAAAAAAAGGGGAATTACAAGACTTTAGGACACTGCATCCGTCATAAATATGAAGCAGTTTTTGAATTTTGATCACGTGACCACGTGATGGTAGTAAGTATGAAAAACGGTCATGTCACTTTTTTCAGTGCCGTTATAACTGAACGATCACTGAACAAGTGGTTGTAAATAAACTACCGCCTATATTTTAATCCTGCAACCTGTTTCCAGCAAAAGTCAGTCAGGTGCCTTTGAAAAGTAGAGCCAACATGAAAATGGTACTACAGTAGTAACATTTCTATGGAGAATGTGTTTTATTTTTTTTTATCCAGGCTGATTAAAGGCTGGGCAAACATATTGCCTCATGTGTAAAAGTCTTAACTTGCATTTGGTTTTGTTTTCTGGCTTGGATGTTGCACTGTTAGGATATTAAATTCAGTAGCTGGGACAGTAAAGTGTACAATAAGCCAGAACTGACAGTTGTACTTGATTGATTGGTTAGCGCTGGATCCTGCGTGAGGCAACCTACGCTATGATTGATTGCTGTGGATATGGAGGGGAGTTTCCCTTTTACCCCTGCCTTTTTTTTCTGTATGCTGTTAAATTTACCTCATGATGTTTCTATATACCTGACTATCTTGTCTGCTGTATATATAAATGTTAAATATATTCATTTATATAAAACTACATTTGGGTCAGCGTCTCTGACTCTACTTGGGCAGTTGTTGCTCAATTTTATGACATGCACAAACCCAGATTTCTGGTCAATTGTTGATTCAATTGTTTTGAATTGCCTGTATGTTAGAAATGTTTGCTCAGCATTATTTATATATTTGGGTTTTTTTTTTTCATCTATATAAATATATAAATAATGCTGAGCACATATTTCTAATGCACAGGCAATTCAAGACTCATGATGATACTAAGATGTTACATGTGATGAACAGCCTGCTAATTTTCCATGGCAATAACCAGAGTGTATTCTAACATCTTACTATACTAACTTAACATTGTTGTAGAGTCAATATAATGTACGTATGGCAAAGACCTTAATACTGAATGCATTTAGGAGTTATCTAGCCGTCCTCTTTGAAATCCATTTCCCCCAGTAGAGTGAACTGGGAGACTGAGTTAAACAATGGTTTGGATGTAGGCTGTCCCCTGAATCAACAATTGACCAGAAATCTGGGTTTGTGCATGTCATGGAATTGCGCAACAACTGCCCAAGTGAAGTCAGAGACGCTGACACAAATGTGTAGTTTTATATAAATGAATATATTTAACATTTATATGTTTGGTTAACTTCTGTTCCATTGGTTGATTGTTCTCACTGTCAGAAAGTTTCTCCTTATTTCCAGGTTGAATCTCTCCTTGTTCAGTTTAGAATTTTGTCAATCGCTTACAATATAATAGGTATAAGTATATACATAGTTATGAATACATGAAATGGGTACATATAAGAAAAATAAAATAAACAATAAGAAAAATAAAAGAAGCAGATTGGTGCGCTTATCCACGCCCTCTACAGACCTCTTAAGAAATCCATCCATTATTCCTTGTCTGGCCTACAGGGACTTTAGAAAATAGCTTGACCCCTTCCTCTCTGTGGCAGCCCCTCAAATATTGGAAGGCTGCTATCATGTTTCCCCTGATCCTTCTCTTTAGTAGACTAGCCAAGTTTAATGCAGAGTTGAAATCCACATATCTTAAAGTTGCCAACTTTGAAAAACTTTAGTTGATTCTTAATTTTAAAATCAGTTTTTAAAGATGGGCAGACAACACGGCTGGATAGATTTATTTCATGTATTTTTGCTGTCCTAAACAAATTGAAAGCATGCTGCTTTTGGTCATGGATATTGGAAAAGATATGAATAATCCAGATTCAAGGTCCAGAGTGAATTAATTACAACCCCAGACTGGCTCTTGCTGTACAATTCTACTAAGTTGAACTTTGAGCAGCCTTGATGAGGAAGATAAACTCAAAGAAAGTGCTATGTTGTGTGCTTCAAAAAAATTATTTTGAAAGAGCACCAAAACCTGCTCTCAGCATTTTAAGATGACCCTCAGTTCAAAACATTTCTCTTATGGTGAAATACACCTAGATTCAGCTAAAAAAAGGTAAATCCAGGTGTATTTAAAACAGAAATGCAAACTAAGTCTTCTCATTCACTCAGGACCGTGATTATTTATTGATTCATTGATTTATTTTTTCTGACTTTTAATTATTTTTACAAATAAGATGATGAATATATCCAGCACACCTCCCTTCTGCCATTTTCCACACAACAACAACCCTGTGAGGTGAGCTGGAATGAGAGAGAGATTTATGACCATTTTTCAAACATGGCCATTGCAGCATCCTCATGATCATGTGATCAAAATTCAAATACTTGGCAACGGATTCATATTTATGACAATTGCTCCTTTTGTGACCTAACAAGCAAAATCAATGGGGAAACCAGATTTGTTTTAAGAATCATGTTATTAACTGAACAACTGCAGTGATTCACTTAACAACTGTAGCAAGAATGGTTGTAAAATGAGTGGGGCAAAACTCACAAATGTCTCACTTAGCTGCAGAAATTTTGGGCTCAATTGTGGTCGTAAGTCAAGAACTACATATATATGTGTGTGTGTGTGTGAGAGAGAGAGAGAGAGAGAGATCCGGCCTTAAGATAAAAGCAAAGCAGCGGCAAATCACATTAAGAGTGAGAGCAAATGACAACAAATTCCATGGCAAGTGGTGTGTTCTGGCTGGGGAGGATGGGAACTGTCACCCCACCCCTGTGGATGAAGGTAGAAATATACATAAATCAGCTCAGATTCTCCTTTCAGAGGAAAGTCAGGAGAAAAAAAAGGAAAGGAGGGAAGTCAGGCAGGCTTATTAAATTTTGAAGAGATAAGAAAAAGTATTTAATTAGAGAATGTTTTGTTATGTCTGCTTTTTCTTCTCTTGGGTGGAAGTGATTGCAGGCGGAAAGTTTATGCTTGCAACAATTCTTGTTTTCCTTGGTCATACTTTGTGGGGTACACACCCTCTTTACTAATTTCAGACTCTTTTGGTCAGGAAAAAAATAGCATTTCCCTTCTCTTTAGAAAACCATACCAACTTGACAACAATCCCTTTGCAAAATTTGATCCAAAGGAAAGTCATCTTCAGAGTTTCTCCCTAGCCCCTCTGTCAAAAATCATCAGAATTTTCTGTGTAATCATTTTTAAGCTGTCGTGCCATTCTGGAAACATTCTTAATAAAGATAGCCGGGATTCACAAAATGAAAGTTGAATGAAAGCTTTCGTCTTCTCTTCATGATAAGGATCGTTAAACTCTTCATGTGACCAAAATGATGGAAGAAAGCAGAAAGGAAAACAGAAAGCCACAACAGGATTGCCAGCTAGTCAACCGCTGGGAATTGAGAAGCTTATTTTAATTATGATGATGATTGGTCGCAGCCAGCAGACCAGATATTCAGAATGGATTTGGCATTTTTGTCCATCTGAGTCCTGGGATAGTTAGATGTGGATGTTCGATGGTGCTAGAGGTATTGTCACAGAATGTAAGCTGTTCCAAGTACAGGTAGTGCTCGACTTACAGCAGTTCATTTAGTGATCATTCAAAGTTACAACAGCATTGGAAAAAGTGAATTATGACTGATTTTTACAATTATGACCATTGTAACATCCCCATGCTCACATGATCAAAATTTGGATGCTTGGCAATTGGTTCATACTTATGATGCATACTTATGATGCTTGCAAAGTCCCTGGGGTCACATGATCCCCTTTTGTAACCTTCTGAAAGTCAATGGGGAAATCAGATTCACTTAATAACCATGTTACTAACTTAACAACTGCAATGATACACTTAACAACTATGACATGAAAGGTGGTAAAATGGGACAAAACTCACAGCTACATAAATTTTGGGGTCCACTGTAATCGTAAGTTGAGGACTACCTGTATAGCTGCCTTTTGCAATTGACTGACGGTGACTTTGTCAGTGCTAATGATGTTCAAATGGTATTCCAGATGTTTTGGGATTGCACCCAAGGCACTTATTACCATTAATATTATCTTTTGCCATGGTTGTTCGATTTCTGTTTCTCTTTGGTTTTTGTTATCTTCTCCAGTTTTTTCTCTTTTGTTCTGCTATCTCCAAGTTCTGCAATGTCTACTATCCAGGCCTTCTTATTGGCAATTCTTAAGTCTGGTATGTTGTGTTATTATTATTATTATAAGTACAGCAAGGGAGGTATTTTCTGAGATAAAGAAGAGCAGGTTTGAAAAGATTCATATTTTTCTGCATGTCAAATGGACATCATGCCATTCTCCGTAGGTCAGTTGGCAATCACACAATTGGGAAAAACAATACAGTACAGATCTGCAATTGAATAATATATTGCCCTGTCTGAATTAGGCTGTTCGTCCATTCCCAAGAGGAACCAGCCAGATGCCCTTATTATGTTATTATGGAGGCCATAGTGCAGCTTAATTATTCACCTGTTATTTCTATCCAGTACCTGATAATTGGAATAAGTAGACATAAGGGACTCCTATATCTTGGAAACAGGCTACAAAACAAGAAACCAAAGAGTTATCAAACTTTCTAAAAAGAGAGTACTCTGTGGTTGATTTTTTTTTGGTCTCCAACTGCTGTTAACTACCCAGAGTGAATAGGCAGCCATAGTGAGGTGGGCAACTGTATGTATTGATTTTTTAAGAAAATGAATACAGGTAGTACTTGATTTGAGGACTACCTGTATTCATTTTTGGGCCCAAAATTTCTGTTGTTAAGTGAGACATTTGTTAAGTGAGTTTTGCCCCATTTTACGATCGTTCTTGCTACATTTGTTAAGTGAATCACTGCATTTAATAAGTTAGTAACTTGGTTGTTAAGTGAATAATTGACTTTGCTTGTTAGAAGGTCGCAGAAAGTGATTGCATGCCCTTGGGACACAGCAATAGTCATAAGTATGAGCCAGTTGCCAAACATCTGAATTTTGATCACATGATCATTGGGGATGCTGCAAATGTTATGACTGAAAAATGGTCATGTCACTATTTTCAATGCCTTTGTAATTTTGAACGGTCACTACATGATCTATTATAAGTTGAGGACTACTTGTATGGTAAACCTTAGAAGCAGGATAGGAATACATGATTTTTTTAAAAAATGAATATAGGTAATCCTCAGTTTATGACCACAATTGAGCCCAAAATTTCTGTTGCTAAGCGGGGCATTTGTTATGTGAACTTTGCCTCATTTTACGGCTGTTCTTGCTTTAATTGCTAAGTGAATCATTACAATAGTTGAGTTAGTAACCACTGCTAAGTGAATCTAGCTTCTCTATTGACTTTCCTTGTCAGAAGGTTGCAAAAGGGGATCAGATGACCCCGGGACACTGCAACTGTCATAAATATGAGTCTGCTATTAAGCATATGGATTTTCCTCATGTAGCCATGGAGAAATTTTCAGTGGTCATAAATTTGAAAAACGGTCATAAATCACTTTTTTCAATGCTGCTGTAACTTTGAACAGTCACTAAATGAACTGCAATAAGTCAAAGACTATCTATATAGAAGAGGTGAGACTGAAGCTGTGTGGAAGCTGGGACTGAAGTATAGGTAGTCCTCAATTTACAACCAGTCATTTAGTGATTTACAGTGGACCTACCTTAGGGCAACC
The DNA here is from genome assembly GCA_023653725.1 of Bungarus multicinctus. Lineage (NCBI taxonomy): Eukaryota > Metazoa > Chordata > Lepidosauria > Squamata > Elapidae > Bungarus > Bungarus multicinctus. Next base: position 7,040,841 of record CM042840.1, on the reverse strand, counting down.
GAAAACCCAGATTTGAAGTTCCAAAGAGTATGTAATTGAATTTCAGATGATTAGCAATATGGCCATATTTCCTATGACTGCAATTTACATTGGTTATATGATATCTGATTTTTGGGAAAACTGTGACCTAGCACACCACTGATTGGCTTAAGAACTCAGTACTTAATAACGACAAATGCACTTAATGACTGCTGTAACAAAGGTTGTAACTTTTTACAATCATCATGATTTATGATGGTGATGGGCAGGTTCCATTACAGTTGTAACTAAAGGATATCTGTAGAGTTAGCTATCCATAAGCTGTGATCCAAAAAATCAAGATGGTGGACATAAGAGTACAACTTAAATGCCACCTCTTTTTTTTAATGTGTATCTCAAATAAAGTAATTGGAACAGAAATCTTTTGATCAACCTCTGAATCAATGGAATCCAAATGAAATAGCAAATTGGATCCGAAAAATTAATTGGATGTGATACGATGATCTGATTTTGGAAATGGATCTGCTTTAGATGTTTGGATCACATTGTCTTGTTGAAATGATTCAGTTCAGATTTTCCAAATCCATTCAGGAAAAAACACAGAAGACCTTGTCCATGCATGTAGCATTTGAATGGCCCAGAATCCTTGAGAAACATCAGCTTTGATTTAACCATTTGTTTTGATTTTTCTGCTTGGTTTGGAAAGTTGATTTGATTCAAGGAGTTTATCAAACTGCCTCTGAACAGAATCTCAGAATAATTTCTTGCCCAGACTTGCATTTTGGTTCCCGCATGTGAGTAATGAGTTTTCCCCTTAGAGAATCCATTGGAATCCTCAAAACACATGATTTATGAAAGTCTCTGGTATTCTCCTGCCTTTAAAAAGGACTAGCATCCAGCAGTTTCATAAGTTGCTTTCTTCTTGCCAATCATATAATTAAGATTGTTCAACAAAATGTTTCATTGGAGAAATTGGATCTGAAGAATTAGTACAGTAAGGAGATCCAGTCATCTCTTCCCTTCCTTTCCCTTTCCTTCTTCCCCTTTCCCTACCACTTTCACTTCTTTTCTTCCTTTCTTCCTTTGTTTTGCTATTTTTTTTTTGCCTCCCTCACTCAGTTTTTCAATTTCCTCTCAATCCACTTAATGCTTCCTTTCAGATTCTATCCATCTTGTTTTAGGCAGTTACAGAAATGCTAAAGTGTTTGTAAGCCTATAGCAGCATGCTATCTCCAAGTTTGCTGAAATTTGAAACTAGATTTTCTTCAGCTTTGAAACCAGATCCACTTAACCTCAAAGGCTTTTAATTCTCCTTGCCCTCCTCCATCATTTGGATCAAAGCAAAAACACCATCAATCAAAAAAGGTTAAGTGTCTCTTAACTTAGACTACTGATGGTCCCTAGATGGTTTCGATATCCCTTCAGGAAGTAGACTGGAGTCTGGTAATTAGAGGAGGGACAGACTGTCCTTAATGTTCTTTGGCCAAGATAAATTAATCAATCAGAATAGTGTTGGAAGGGACCTTGGAGGTCTTCTAGTCCAATCCCCTGCTCAAGCATACAATTTCAACAAGTGGCTGTCCAATCTCTTCTTAAAACCTCCAGTGTTGGAAAACTCACAACTTCTGAAGACAGCCCGTTACACTGGTTAATTGTTGTCACTGTCAGGAAATTTTTCTTAGTTCTAGGTTAGTTCTCTCCTTGATTAGTTTCCATCCCTTGTTTCTTGTCTTGCTTTCAGGTGCTTTAGAGAATAAATTGACCCCCCCTCTTCTTTGTGACAGCCCCTCAAATACCCCTAATCTTTCTTTTCTCTAGACTAGCCACATCCAATTCCTGCAACTGTTCTTCATAGGTCTTAATCTCCTCCAAGCTCCTAATCGTTTTAGTTACTCTTCTTTGCACTTTTTCCAAAATCTCAACATCTTTTTTGTAATGTGTTGACCAAAAAGAAAATCAAAAAGACCAAAAAGTGAGACTTGTGGTTACACAGCTGGTGGTTAATTTTTTTTCAGGCTACCATGAAATGCTTTGGTTTGCTGGCTAAGGGGAATTGGAAATCATGTTCTAATGCTGAGGTGTTCCTCACCCAAACAAACTCTTAAAATTGCATGCAATTGTCATCAAATTAAATCTTCATTGATAGCAAATAAGAGAGATGAACATCAGGGCCCCCAAATTTATGGGCAGAGAAATTGGACTGGGAGCATCTGCCTGTTCTGCAAGCATTTCCTAACTGCTGCACTACCCTTCAAAAAGACCTTGACTACGTATCAGAATGATCAAACAAATGGCAACTTCAAATCTCAACAAATAAATGCTCTGTCCTACATATTGGCAAAAAAAATCAAAAATTAAAATACAGGCTGAATAGTCAAGACCTTATTGAGGATCCAAACTCTGTCAAGGATCTTGGATTACTCATCTCAAATGACCTAAGTGCTAGAGCCCACTTTAACTACATTGCCAAAAAGGCGTTAAGAGTTGTTAACCTAATCTTATGTAGCTTTTTCTCCAGTAATATTACACTAATAACTAGAGCATACAAAACATTTGCTAGACCAATACAGCTCATCAATCTGGAACCCACATTACGTATCTGATATTAACACAGTTGAGAAAGTCCAGAAATATTTTACAAGAAGAGTTCTCCACTCCTCTACTTGTTGCAGAATACCTTATGCCACCAGACTCGAAATTCTAGACCTAGAAAACCTAGAACTACACTGCCTTCGGTCCGATCTAAGGATAGTATATAAAATCATACATTGCAATGTCCTACCTGCCAATGAATACTTCAATTTCAACCACAACCACACAAGAGCAAACAATAGATATAAACTCAAGGTTAACCGCACCAAACTTGATTGCAGGAAATACGACTTCAACAACAGAGTGGTCAATGTCCGGAATACTCTACCTGACTCTGTGGTTTCTTCCCCAAACCCCAAAAACTTTAACCTTAGACTGTCTACTATTGACCTCACTCCTTTCCTAAGAGATCTGTAGGGGGTGTGCATAAGCGCACCAAGGTACCTACCGTCCATGTCCTATTGTTTATTTTATTTTTTTATTTTTCTTATATGTATCCATGTATTCATAGCTAAGTTTTTACTTATACTTATTATCTTGTAAGCAATTGAGAAATAAAATAAATAAATAAATAAAATAAACTATGAAACTACTATATGTTCACATACACAGCATTGGGGTAATGAAGTTTCTCAGAATTTAATGGACTTGAAGAAAATCAGAAGCTAATCATCTCTGAATGTTCTTTGATGTAGTTGGAGGGAGGAAAGCTTTTCTGAAAAATGTCGAAGAAAGGTTCTTCTCTTCTCCTCCCTTCCTTTCTCCACCTCTGCTCTCTCCTCCCCTCCTTTTCCTTCCCCTCCCCTCCTTCCCCTCCTTGACAAGCAAAGTCAAAGGGGAAACCAAATTCACTTAACTGGATTACTAACTTAACAACTTCAGTGATTAACTTTACAACAGTGGCAAGAAATATCATAAAATGGGGCAGAACTGATTTAACAAATGTGTCATTTAACAACAGAAATTTGGGGCTCAAGTGTGGTTGTAAATCGAGGACTACCTGTATTCACAGCTTGGAAAAGGCTCTTGAGAGTCCCTTGGATTGCGAGGAGATCCAATCAGTCAATGCTAAGGGAAATCAACCCTGATTGTTCTTTGGAAGGACAGATCCTGAAGCTGTTCCCCAAATACCTTGGCCACCCAAGGGGACTCCTTGGAGAAGGCCCAGAGGTTGGGAAAGAAAGGAGAAGGAGATGGAAGAGGGTGAATTGATGGTTAGATAGTGTCATCAATACAATGAGCATGAATTTGGGTGAACTTTGAGAGACAATGGGGGGCCTGGCATGCTATGGATTCATGGAGTCATGAAGACTCGGAAAAGATTTGTAGCAACTGAACAACATATTAATAGTATCTTGCAAGTCTGAAAATACAAATCTCCTGCTCTCTCCTTCTCTGATTGAGAAGTCAGGGAGAGTTCCTCCTTAGTCTCGTTCTCTGCCCATTATAGAACTGTGTGGTATGTGGTCTCTCTAATCTGACCATTCTCTAAGGAGCATTTCTCTCACCTCACATACAATTACAGGGCTGGGAAAGCACTCTTCAATAATGGATGAATCTCTTCGTCCACTGCTGGCATCTAGTCCATCAGTCATCAGCCAACACAATTAAAGTTGTTGTAAGTGGCCATTCTCAAGGGGGTCAATACTGTGTTTCCTGTCTTGGAGATAATGTCCCTCAATTGTCTTGGTATTTGTGGAAGGGTTTATTTGATCATTGTGTTCTAGCACCTTGGTGTGATCTCTTAATATGCTTGGAAGCATACAAATAGGAGCACCAGCCTTTGCAAGCGGTATTGTCTCCTTTCTTTGAACCTGGGATGACCTTTCCTTTAATTACAGGGTCACTCCGGTTATGCCATAATTAGCATTTCACTGACAATTGTGGTAAAAAGATGAAGGTTTTCCTTGTCCATTCCATGGAAGGTGTTCAACTCTGTTTCTTGGCTGAGGGAGCCAGGGTTGGCTGAAGACAGTTTCCATGGTCATATGACCAACATGTCTATATGCCGAGGTGTGCAGAATGTTGTTACTTCCCCACCAAAATGGTACCTATTTCTCTACTTGCATTTACATGCTTTCAAACTGCTAGGTGAACAGGAGCTGAAGCAAGGGAGCTCACCCCATCATACACTACGCTCGAAAGTTATGGGAGCGTCTTCACTTGAGACTTTCAAGAAGAAATTGGACTGCCCTTTGTCAGAAATGGTGTAGGGTCTCCCGTTTGGGCGGGTAGGGGTTAGACCTACAAGTTCCCTTCCAACTCTGATTATCTGTTAAATGTCAGCCTGGGTCTCAAACTGCCAACTTTCCCGACGACAAGCCCAGTATCCTAACCACTAGGCCACCATGCCCCTTTGCCAGTCACACAAAATAAATCCATTAGGATGGTTAACTTGAGCAAAAGAACCTCGAACTTTTCAAGGGAAATCTTGGCCTACACATTCTTTGGAACTAAGCAGGGATCTTAAATGCTTCCTTTTTTAATTAAAAAGCAAAGCTGCTTTTAAATTAAAAACAAAATAAAGACCTATATGTATTTATGTGTATATGTATTTGAGCAGGAAGAGAATGCAGCATAGTTATGATATATGCTTAGAGAGAAAGGTGAGGATAACAAGCAATTAGACATAGCAGAATTGTCCTACTTCAGAAACCATTAAATCCAACACTAATTTAATTCAGGGCTTCATTTAGATCAGAGCTTCCCAATTTTGGCAACTTTTAGGGTATAGAAAAGGGCAAAGGTATTTTTCACTGATGTATTTGGAAATTTTTAGTCATTCAGGCCAGAATTGTGTCAGAGGTGCTTCTTCAAAAAGTAACTGGACTGTTTTCTCCTTGAGGAAGAAGAAAAAGACATTTTGCTTCTCATTCAGGAAGCTTCATCAGTTCTGGCAGGATGGTGGAGGCGACAGAAAGATTAATTCTAACAGGATGTGTGTGTGTTGTTGTTGTTGTTGAAAATATATTTCTTTGCAGTCAACTGGTCATTAATATTCTCCCTGAGAGCTCTTGAGTCCAGTTGGGAGGTTTATTTGTGCCCTCAGAGTCACGTGAATCAGAGTGCAAATGGCGAATGTGTATGTGAAAGGGTTGCATTGTAGACAGGAGATAGGTGTTGTCTTATCCCGCCCCCTCTATTCTATTGTCGCTATTATTATTTCTCTGTGGTTGGATCCATTCAAACATTTTGAGTGGTTGATATATAGGCACCAAGCTCACTCAAAAGGGAGGAAAAAAAGAGATTCAGAGAAAAAGAATAAAATCGCGGAATATTTTGTTTTCACACTTGTGGAAAACAGCCTGATTGCCATATTGTATCTTACAATATTGCACCAAACTTGATTGCAGAACATACGACTTCAGCCACAGAGTGGTCAATGTCTGTAATACTCTACCTGAGTCTGTGGTTTGTTCCCCAAATCCCAAAAACTTTAACCTTAGACTGTCTCCTATTGACCTCACCCCTTTCCTAAGAGGCCTGTAGGGAGCATGCATAAGCGCACCAATCGTGCCTACCGTCCCTGTCCTATTGTTTCTTTTTATTTTTCTTATAAGTATCTATCTCATGTATTCAAAACTATATTTATTCTTATACCTGTATCTTGTAAGCAACTGACAAATCAAAGAAATACTAAAAATATCGGAAAGATGGACCCAAGGAACCAACATATTCAACTAAGGCTGGTAAACATACTTTTATACCACCTTGGTAAGTATAGATAATTCTCGGCTTACAACTGTTCATTTAGTGATCATTCAAAATCACAATGGCATGGAAAAAGGTGGATCGTGATCATTTTTCATGCGGCGTCCCCATGGTCACATGATCAAAATTCAGATGTTGCGGCAACTGACTCATATTTATGACGGTTGCAGTGTCCCAGGGTCATGGGATCCCCTTTTGCGACCTTCTGATAAGTGAAAACAACGGGGGAGCCAGGTTCACTTAACAACTGTGTTACTAAGTTAACAGCTGCAGCGATTCACTTCACTGCGAGCAAGAAAGCTCATAAAATAGGGCAAAACTCACTTAACAAATGTTTCATTTAGCAACTGAAATATTGGACTCAATTGTGGCCGTACGTCGAGGGTTACCTGTAATGTAGATTTTATGTTTTCAAGTGACAGGAAGAGGCAGCAAAGCTTGGGGTCAATGATTTATGATCTTTTCACTGTGGCCAGAACTAACACAAATAATGTGGGCTACGAGGTAGGTGAGATGTCATAACATGGAATGAAAAATAACTTACATTGTGGAAACCCAGTGTGGTTCATGCATGTCAAGCTCAAATGCAGTGATATAGTGATGTAAATATCCCAAAATACAAAGACTGGAGCCTCATTTGCATCTGACAGTGCTGCACGCATGTTATGACAATTTCCATGTCGGATCCTTGCGTAGGAAACATCACCACTGCTAGAAGGGAGTGGTGTTTGCTCTCTGTTTATACTTGCCTGGCCCTTCAGTGTTGGTGTGAGAATTGCTGTCTTCTTGGTAGTTCTTGAATTATGCCGTTGTTTCTGTCTTTCTATCTTTTTCTAGACACTGTTTGGAAGTAGGAAGCATCTGTTTTTACTGAAAATATACATGTGAATTAAGTTTCGTCTACATGTGATTGTTTTAGCCTGTAACAAAAAAATGCTTACAGTTCCTATGAAAAAGAAAGTTTATTTTGATCAAGGAGAATATTTATAGAACTGAAATGAGGGGGTCCTTGGTACTCTCTCAGCTTTCTTGCTTTCTTGCAGATGTTTCATTATCAAACTAGATAACATCATGAGGACTAGACCTAGATCTAGCACTGGTGCTGTTACCTAGTTGGGTAAGGAAATGTCCTCAAGGAAACAATGAAGGTCAGAGAGCACCAAGACCCCACAGTTCAGTCCTGAGCCACAAATATTCTATTTTCCATACCACCATGTGGTTGGCTTCTCAGCTCCTTAAGATAAACCAGACTTGAACATAAAAATCCTGAATTCTAAAACTACTTTAATTATACCTTACTCTAACAGAATCTTGCGACTCTTCCCTTCTCTTTTTCTTCATAAGAACAAGTCTGAGTCTCTTTCTTAAATTACATTTCTACTTTGGGCTCAGATTTCTCTTATGGGCTTAGTTGTGCCTCTTCCTCCTATTCCTCAAGGTTATTCTCATAGCCAATTCCATGTCTTCATCTGATTCCCATTCCAAGCATGGAAGCTTGTTCTCAAGTTAAAGCACCTTCTTCACTTCTTCTGACACTATCCAAAGTCATGATCTCAGGGTGCATAAAACCAGTTCGCCTTTGAAGGGAGAGTAGGAAACGGATAGTGACTGTGATCTGAAGACAAACAACCAGGAGAAGCAGCAGCATTGAGACAACCTGTAGGAGATGATCAGGATGAGGCTAACGGAGGGGTCAAATGCATCAATCAGTCCTGACTCCCTTTGCAGCCTCCAAGAGATCTAAGTCCAGGCTACCTTGAATTCCACTGACACTTATCAGCTGCCAATTTAATATCCAACCCTTGCCCCTGCTCAAGCAGAAGACTACCATCTGAGACAAGTGGCTGTCATATCTCTTCTTAAAAATCTCCAGTGATGAAGCACCCACAACTTCTGAAAGTATTCCATTAGTTAATTAATTAGTTCTCACTGTCAGGAAATTCCTCCTTAGTTCTAGGTTGCTTCTCTCCTTGATTAGTTTCCATCCGTTGCTTCTTGTCCTGCCTTCAGGTGCTCTGGGGAATAGGTCTACCCCTTCTTTGTGGTAACCCCTCAAATATTGGAAAACTGCTATCATGTCAGCCCATGTTCTTCTTTTCATTAGACTAGGCATACTCGATATATTATTTCTGGGGACAGAAGAATGTTTCTGGCATGAGCAAAATGTTATTTTCCTTCTCTTTTAGCACCCCTGAGGATGGCTGAAGGACCATTCAGGTTTTAGGCCTCCAGTTGAAGATATTTTTGACCAAACCAGAGATGACAGGATTCCCATACAGAACCAGGCTGCATCCTGGGCCAGGCATGACGCAGACCTGATAATTATGGGATGTGGTTTGCTTTTGTGGCATTCAGCTCTGTCATTTCACATCTTCAAAGAGAGTCTTGGTATCCTTAGCTTAGCCCAAGCAAATATCTACCTGGACTTTGGAAAGGCTGATTCTGTAGTTCACCTCTTCCCTTCCCTGGCCATATTGCACTGATTTGGCCTCTCCACAATTGCTTCTTGTGGGACGACATTCCCATCATTCCCAAATGGGTTGGCATGATAGGAAATGTAGTTTTTCAAACCACCGAATGTGAATTAATTGGTGAAGGCTACTGGAATGGCTTGTTCGTGCTTTAAAACATGATTATTATTACTAATTTTAAGGGGACAAAGAGTTGTCTTCTGGTTATTGTATTCTTAAAAAGCAATGGAAACAATAAAAACAGCCATGTGTGCTGCTCAGCTGAAAACTAAATGGGCCAGTTAAAGAATCTATCAAAGCCTGTTCTTTATCTTGGATTTCTTTTGGAAGGGTTCTGTTTCCTTATCTTTGTCTTCTTTGAAAGAATACCCCAAACCATGAACTCCTTCCTCCCACTCTCCTGTTTCCCTTCCCCTGCCCCTCCTATCTCCTGCCCTTCCTTCCCCTCCCTCCCCTCCCCTTCCCTTCCATTTTTTTGAAATAGCATACATTGAAGGTGTCTCTTGAAGCTGTTTCTGTGGAATGAATAGCTGATTCCTTAGTGTTTGCTGTGGATTATCCATGTTAGCAAGGTCCACCAATTCTGTTTGAAATAATGTTTACTGAAAAGCACAAAACTCCAGACCCTGGGGCTTGAAACATTTGTCCAGTAATATACAACATCCTGCCAATAACAAGATAAATCCCACACCACCTTCCTCTTCTCTACGCATTTCCACCCTGTGGCATGTTTTATTAATTATTATTACTATGTATTACCTATTTATAGGGAGCTGCACAGAGAAGCTGATACTTTGCAGGCATATAAAACCCAGTTATGAGGAAGTGAATATTTGATTTAGGGCTGAAAAATCTCTTAGGGGTACATAGGAAGATGAAGACCCTAAGTCAAGAATGAGTTATTTAATTTAAAAATCTGACTCCTTTAATTTTTTAAAAACTAATAAAAAAAACCTGGAACCATTCCACCCATTCTTTAATGATCGTGCATTTATTTAGAATTATTAAAACGTGGCCTGTTCACTATGCGAAACTGCCTCTGCTTTGGATTCAGTAGTAATAGGGGTAGTCTATTGTGGATAGTCCCACAATTGGGGGACTTGAATTTCCATTGCTAAGCAAGGCGGTTGTTAAGTGAGTCAAACATGATTTTACAATCTTTTTTTGCCATTGTTGTTAAACAAATTGCTGCAGTTGTTAAGTGAATCAAGAGGTCATTAAGAGAAACTGACTTTTCCCATTGACATTGCTTATCAGAAGCCAGCTTATGGGATCACATGACCCTGGGATGCTGCAACCATCCAACCTGGTAAATACATGCCAGTTGCCAAGCTCCTGAATTTTAATCATGTGATTATAGGGACGCTGAAACAGTTGTAAGTGCGAGAGCTGGTTCTAAGACACTTTTTTTCAACGCTGTTGTAACTTTGGTCACTAAGTAATGATTGTAATTCAAGGACTACTAGCATAGTGAATCCAGGAGGCTACAAGCAGGTGATTACTTATAGACATTATAACAATAAAGCTAAATATTAATTTGGATGTACAATGTGGAATCAGGAGCTAATCAATCAGAATAGAGCTGCAGGGGATGTTTGAGATCTGCTAATCCCGTGGTGGTGAACCTATGACACACGTACAGGTGGCACAAAGAACCCTCCCTGGGCACGCGTGCTGTCACCCCAGCTCAATTCCACGGCGCATGCGTGTGCATGTGCCTCCCACTAGCCAGCTAGTCTTTGGGCCTCTGCCATATATGCATGGGGGAGGAGATGCATGCACAGGGGAGTAGGGCAGGGGGCGGGGCATATATGCGGGGCTGTGTGCGCATGCACAGGGCGTGCATGTTGAATTTTGGGTATGCATGTGCACGCTTTTGGCACTTGGTGCCATAAAGGTTCACCATCACTGTTCTACTCCAACCCGTAGGAAACCCTAACATTTCAGATAAATAGTTGTCCAATCTCTTCTCAAAAGCCTCCAGTGATGAAGCACTTACAACTTCTGGAGGCAGACTGTTCCGCTTGTTAATTGTGGCCGTAGGAAGCGCATGGAGCCCGGGGTTTTTAATTTTTTAATGGGGTTTTTAAGGGGATTGGGGAAATCCGAACCGGGTTTGGGGGACAACCCTCGAGGATCTGGGGGCAGCCAGGCTAGCACGCACGTCTGGGGGGGCTCGGGGATGTGTGTTGGGGGGCAGACGGAGGGTGGGATGCCGGGGGCCAGTTTCATCGGCACGGTTAGTGGGAGGGGCAGATATGGCGGGGGTAGAGGGCCATATCAGGTTAGGGGATCGCGCTGTCGATATCTCCAAGCGGTAGCGTGCTCCAACCCTCTTTACCCATCCTGCAGGCCTGGTTATCCAGAGCCTCGGGCCCTGAGTACCCGGCTGATGTTATGCAATGCCAGGTCCGTTATCAATAAAGCCCCCCTGATTTGTGATCTTATTCAGGAAGAGGGCGTGGACCTGGTAGGTGTTACCGAAACCTGGTTGGGCCCAGAGGGTGGTGTTCCTCTGAGGGAGATGTGCCCACCAGGTTTCTTAGCATTTCATCAGCCTAAGTCTCAGGGAAGGGGTGGAGGGGTGGCGGTGCTTATTAGAGAGGTCCTCCGTCCTAGGGAGGCCACTGTCCCTCAGACGGCTGGTTGTGAGTCTCTCTTTGTGAAGTGGGGAGAGGGGGTTCAGATGGGCCTTTTGATAGCGTACCTGGCTCCCTGTCACGTGTCATTGGCCCTGCCCGGACTCCTCGAGGTGATAGCCGAGCTGGCGGTTGAGACCCCTAGGCTTTTAGTCATGGGGGATTTCAACCTGCCTTCGCTCGGGGAAACCTCTGGGGCAGCCCGGGAGTTCATGGCTTCCATGATGGCCATGGACCTGACCCAATTAGTTTCTGCCCCTACTCATATAGGAGGACACACGCTGGACCTTATTTTTGTCTCTGGTCAGTGGTTGAATGACTGTAATTTTGGAGATTTAGTCATCAAACCCTTGTCATGGACAGATCATTCCCTTCTTAGACTGGACTTCTGTACCGCCACCCCCCACTGCAGGGAGGCGGAGCCATGTAGATGGTTCCGCCCCAGGCACCTGATGGACCCTGAGCGGTTCCAGAGGGAGCTTGGGCCATTTCCCGAGACTCTGGCTCACAACTCGCCTGGAGACCTGGTGGCCACCTGGGATAGGTTGGCTGCCGGGGGTCTGGACCGAGTTGTGCCTCTGCAACCTCTGACTCGGCACAGATCCCACTTAGCTCCATGGTTTACGGAGGAGCTACGGGAGATGAAGTGCCGGAAAAGACGTCTAGAGAGTGTTTGGAGGGCTAGCCGCACTGAGTCTGACCGAACACAGGTGAGGTCTTACATTAAGATCTACCTTGTGGCGATAGAGGCGGCGAAGTGTTCGCATTTCTCTGCCCTTATTGCATCGGCAGAAAATCGGCCTGCCACCCTGTTTAGAGTGACCCGCTCCCTGCTCGAGCCGAGAGCGCGGGATGACCTCCTGCAGGGTAGGGCAGAAGAGTTTTCCCAATTCTTGCACAACAAAATCACTCAGATTCGGGACGAGCTGGACTCCAATTGGGTGGTCCCGGGGGAGGTGTCCGGGGCAGGTCTTGAGAATATTATCTGGGAAGAGTTTGACCCTGTGACCGCCGAGGGTGTGGACAGGTTGCTGGGGGGGCTGAATACCACCACATGTTTGTTGGACCCGTGTCCCTCCTCGTTGGTTTCGACCGCCAGGGAGGTGACACGAGGCTGGCTCCAGGGGATTATCAACGCTTCGTTGAGAGAGGGGTCGCTTCCTACTGCCCTGAAGATGGCGGTGGTGCGGCCCCTCCTCAAGAAGCCTACCCTGGACCCGGCTGTTTTAAATAACTATCGTCCAGTCTCCAACCTTCCTTTTTTAGCGAAGGTTGTTGAGAGTGTGGTGGCACGTCAGCTCCCTCAGTACCTGGAGGAAGCGACTTACCTCAATCCATTCCAATCGGGCTTCAGGCCCGGGCATAGTACCGAAACAGCATTGGTCGCGTTGGTCGATGATCTCTGGAGGGCCCGTGACAGGGGGTTTTCCTCTGTCCTGGTCCTGTTAGACCTCTCGGCAGCTTTTGATACTATCGACCATAGTATCTTATTGCGGCGATTGGAGGGGTTGGGGATTGGGGGAACTGCGATGGTTCTCCTCCTTCCTCTCCAACCGCTCACAATTTGTGTTGATGGGGGGGGGGAGAGGTCCACCTCTAGGCCCCTTATTTGTGGGGTGCCTCAGGGATCGGTCCTCTCCCCTCTCTTGTTCAACATTTATGTGAAGCCGCTGGGGGAGATCATCCGTGGTTTTGGGGTGCGGTGTCATCTGTATGCAGATGATACCCAGCTTTATATCTCCACCCCGGGCCACCCCAACGATGCTGTGAAGGCTATGTCCCGGTGCCTGGAAGCCGTGCGGAATTGGATGGGCGGAAACAGGCTCCGGCTCAACCCGTCCAAGACCGAGTGGCTGTGGTTTCCAGCGGTCCGATATAGTCAGCTGACGCCATCGCTGGCTATTGAGGGAGAGATTCTACCCCCCACAGGGAGGGCTCGCAATTTGGGTGTCCTCCTGGATGCATGGCTGTCTTTAGAAGACCATATTGCGGCCGTCTCCAGGGGGGCTTTTTATCAGGTTCGCCTGATCTACCAGTTGCGGCCCTTTCTAGATCGGGATGCCTTACACACGGTCACTCATGCCCTTGTCACCTCTCGCCTGGATTACTGTAACGCTCTCTACATGGGGCTCCCTGTGGGGAGCACCCGGAGACTCCAACTGGTGCAAAATGCGGCCGCGCAGGTAATTATGGGGGCGTCGCGAAGCTCCCATGTGACGCTTCTCCTGTGTGAGCTGCATTGGTTGCCGGTGGCTTTCCGGGTTCGCTTTAAGGTTCTGGTTCTGACCTTTAAAGCGATCCATGGCATTGGGCCAGGTTATCTGCAGGACCGCGTTCTGCCGGTGATCTCCAACAGACCTGTGCGTTCCCACAGGGAGGGCCTTCTCCGGGTGCCGTCGGCTTCTATGTGCCGTCTGGTGGCCCCCAGGAGTAGGGCCTTCTCTGTGGGGGCCCCTGCCCTCTGGAATAGTCTGCCCCCAGAGATACGCACCAACACGGACCTGAGAGCCTTCAGACGGGCGTTAAAAACTTGGCTCTTTGAGCAGGCTGGCCTAGGCTGACACAAGATTTTAATTTTGTCTCTTGTTTTTAATTGGTTTCGAATATTTGGGGTTTTAATTATTTTATGGGGGAGGGGTAAACTTTTTAAAATTTAAACAGCCTAAATTATTTAATTCGTTTTAATTTTTGTACAGTGTATTGGGGTTATGATCAGCTGTGCACCGCCCTGAGTCCTTCGGGAGAAGGGCGGTATATAAGTATTTAAATAAATAAATTGTCTCACTGTTAGAAAGTTTCTCCTTAATTTTAATTAATTTCTTAATTTCTTCGGAGAAGATGCTGAACTGGGGAGAAGGAAGGCTCCAAAGACGAAGATAAGGCTTGTAATCAAATAAAAACTCACCCTTTGTAAGCTGTTAAAAAGTGAATGGGGCTTTCATCATGCAGCCATAGCTACCACTCCCTGGGTCTCTTACTCTGTTGCTTGGTAAATCAAAGCAATTGAAGAAACAGCCATCCGAACACAAGATGGTTAAATAAATAAGTAAGCAAACAAACAAATAAATAAATATAAAATAAAATACCTTCAAGGGTTGCCTTGCTGTCTAGAGTTGCATTTGGTTTGCGCATCAATTCCTGCTTTCCCTTGTCCCATGGGTGCTTTTCCAAAAAGGCAGGTAGAGTTTCTTGGTTTTTTTTCTTTTCTTGAAAACATTTTGCTTGTCATTCAAGAAGCTTCTTCAATTCTGACTAAATGATGGGAAATGGGAGGATTTATATTGTTTGCACTGCAGTCATCTATTCGTTAGTACAGTGGTACCTCTACTTACGAAAGCCTCTACCTACGAAAGTTTCAGGTTACGAAACGCGTCTTCGAGAAAATATCGTCTCTACCTACGAATATGTTTCAGGATACGAAAGGCTTTCCTGGAAAATGGCGCGTCTGAGCTGCGCTGCTATTGGTTATCTTCCTGGCATGTCTTCCTGGCTAGGAGGGATCTGTGCGCACGCACCGCGCCGCGTTCTCAGTCTCGCGCTAGCAATCCAGCAAAGCAGGAAGTAAGAACGAAGAAGTACAGTTCGGGGGCTTGGAACGGATTAGGATATTTACAGGTAAAATGTACCTCTACTTACGAAATTTTCAGGTTACGAAACGGCTTCCGGAACGAATTAATTTCATAAGTAGAGGTATTCTGAATGTCAGTCAGTCGGTCAATAGTTAGCTTTCTGAGAGCCATTGAGGCCACGTGAGGGTTTCTTGGTGCCTTCAGGGTCATCTAAATAAAGCAAATGGAACCTTCTTGGGGCTACTGGAAGGACTGTGTTGTGAACAGAAGTTACGTGGTGTTGTAACCCTCCCCTTCAGTTGAGGGAGGGCTGTTCAATTTTAATATAGTTGGCCGCTTCGACCCTCTTTCAGACCAGTGGTCGCCTCTTTCCAGAATGTGAATTTTACTGTTTTCAGAAGAGTGACCTTTGTCTTTTGGATGGACATGGATTTGTAAATCTCGTCCTGATCAGAGGTGGGATTCAGCTGATTCAAACTGGTTCAGGTGAACCGGTTGTTAAATTTTTGAGCAGTTTGGAGAACCAGCTAATCGCACCACTGGCTGGCCCGGCCTCTCCTGCCCCTCCCTTGCCAGTCACTCCTTATCTTGCCTTTCTTGCCTTGGCCATGGCATAGCAGCTGTTGCTATCTGGCTCCCTCATTCACTAGCTCGCTTGCCTTGACCACGTGGCCCACGTGGCCCAGCCCACTTACTTGCCTTCACCCCAGTCTCCCACATAGCCCAGCTCCCTGCTGAGCCTTCTTTCACCATTCTCTGCTGTCTCTCACGTGGCCTGCCTGCCTGTCTGATGAGCCTTCCTTCACCTCTTTGCCGGGGTGAACAACCTGCCACTACCGCCTCTTTGCTGGCCCGAACCACCAGCAGGAGGCCAGTGTCTTGGGGTGGAGACATGCCCAGCTGCACCAACAAAAGCCAGAAGTAGACGCCCACCATTTCCTGCTGCAAAAATCTTTTTAAAAATTCCTAACTGTTGGGCAGTGAGACCCAGCAAGAGATGAGGCATCGGAGAATCACTGTTGAGTCTAAGGCTCCAGCCATCGTGACCACCACTTTGGCCTACCTGTGCCATCCCACCTTGCCATGAGTGACATCAAGTTGGCCACACCCACTCAGTCACAGGATCCCCCCATAGCCACGCCCACCCAGTCCCACCACTGATCCTGATGTGTACCTCACATCAGAAGGGGGAGGATATGACTCCACCTATTTCCTGTCTACAACACAATCCTTTCAGCAGTCTCAAGAAGATTCCACACCTGTTTATACTCTGATTCAAGTGACCCTGAGGGGACATACCAAGGGGTCTCAACAACTCTCAGAGAGCTAATCCCAGACTCTTAGAAAGAGGACTAATGACCAGGTGACTGCAAAGAATATAAATCTTTCCATTCCTCATCATTCACCCAGAACTGAAGAAGTTTCTTGAATAGAAAGCAAAAGGTTTTCAAGCAAAGAAGAAGAGCCCAAGGAAGTCCAGTTGCCTTTTGCAAAACCATCTTCGGAAAAACCATGTCCTGGATGATTGACAATCTCCACAGACTTTCATTATGCTCCTTTTCTTCTTCTCCACAATCAAGAAGCTGATCATTGGCATAAAAATGAGGATGTACTGTGATCAAGCTCAGTTCTGGGAAGTAAATGCAAGCAGTTTTCTTGGCAGGGTTGCAGAAGTAGCTTGCCACAAGATGTTTTTTTACAACTTCTGAGTCTAGCCAATAAACCTGCAGTTCCGAGAAAAACTCCCTTCAGAAACTAACTAAGATTCACTTTGTTTAGCTTCTGAGAACAACCAAGTCAGCTTGCTGTGGCTTGGTAACTTTAGGCGTGGGAATTATGCCTTTCTCAAAATTATCTCCTGTGCTAAAGGAGAAAAAAATAATAGATGATATACAGAGAAGGAAAAATATACAAGTAGTCCTCAGCTTACAGCCACTTTTGACTCCCAAATTTATGTTGCTGAGCAAGACAATTGTTAAGGGAGTCGCACCCCATTTTATGACTTTTTTTTGCCACAGTTGCTAAGTGAATCACTGCATTTGTTAAGTGAAGCATGCAGTTGTTAAGCGAATTTGGCTTCTCCCATTAACTTTGCTAATTGGGAAAGTTACAAATGGTAATCACAAGACCACGGGATGCTGCAAGTTATGACCTATTTTCACACTTACAACCTTTTCAGCATCCCAACAGTCACATAATCGAAATTTGAGTACTTGCCAGTGTCACTCGCATGCCAGCTGCCAAGCACTCGAATTTTGATTATGTGATCATGATGCTGAAGCGGTTGTAAGTGTGAAAATAGATCACAAGTCGTTTCTTTGGTGCCATTGTAATTTTGAATGGTCACTAAACAAACAGTTGTAAGCAGGGGTGGGATTCTACCAGTTTGCACCTATTCGCTAGAATTGGTTGTTAACATTCTAAGCAATTAGGAGAACAGGTTGTTAGAAGAAATTACTGGCCTAATCCTGTAAGGAAGGCAGGAAGGAAACATTCTGGTGTTGCTGACAGAAACTGCCTCTCCGTTAACCCTTATTACATTCTTGGCAGGACTAGACTTCCTGTCTCAAGAATGTCTCTGGAGTTTTTTCCCCCTCCTTTGCTGGTACTTTGCTTGTGTGGAGTGACCATTCCAAGTTACAATGCCACTGAAAAAAGTGACTTATGACCCTTTTTCACACTTACGACTGTTGCAGCATCCCCACAGTCATGAGAGGCCAGGCGAGGAGATACGTGCCTCGATGTGAGTGATATAAAGTTGGCCACACCCAACCAATAACATGACCACCAAGCCATGTCCACCCAGTCACATGATCACCAAGCCACGTCCACCACCTAAGCCACGCCCAAGGAACCGGTTGTTAAAAATTTGAATCCCACCCCTGGTTGTAAGTCAAGGGCTATCTGTACATACATAGATAAGAATCCTGATTTTTATCCACCTTGGAATTTGAAATGAGTCACTTGCTTAGTGGTAAGAGTTTGTGGGCATGGAGAAAGAATGGAATAGGGGTCTGAGAATCTCTTCCGGCCCAGTGTCTCGGATTTGTGAATGGAGAGCTACCCATAGCCTGGTCTCTCCAGATTTCTTGAGACTTCAGATCCCAAAATCTCCCTCTCTGTATGCTGTCAGAGGATTCTGAGAATTGCACCACCCATCATATCTGCAGTGTATCAGCTGCAGAAGAATAACAGAATAACAGAGATGGAAGGGACCTTGGAGGTCTTCTAGTCCAACCCCTGGCTCAGCCAGGAAACTCTATAACAATTTCAGACAAATAGTTGTCCAATCTTTTTCTGTAAAACTTCCAGTGATGATGAAGCACCCACAACTTCTGAAGGCAAGTTGTTCCACTGGTTAATTGTTCTCACTGTCATGAAGTTTCTCCTTAGTTCTAGGTTGTTCTGTCCGTGACTAGTTTTCATCCATTGGTTCTTGACCTGCCTTCTGGTGCTTTGGAGAATAGCTTGACTCCCTCTTCTTTGTGGCAGCTCTTCGGATATTGGAACTCTGCTCTCATGTCACTCACTAGTCCTTCTCTTCATTAGACTAGTCATGCCCAGTTCCTGCAACCGTTCTTCATATGTTTTAGCCTCCAGTCCCCTAATCATCTTTGTTGCTCCTCTTGCACTCTCTCAAGAGTCTCAACATCTGTCTGGAACCTGCACTGCATATCTGACATTAATATAATTGAGAGAGTCCAGAGGTATTTTACGAGAAGAGTCCTCTACTCCTCTACTTGCAACAGAATACCTTATGCCACCAGACTTGAAATTTTAGGCTTAGACAACCTAGAACTATACCGCCTTCGGTCTGACCTAAGAGTAGTACATAAAATTATCTTTTACAATTAATAAAATTATCTTTTACCCATTAATGACTACTTCAGCTTCAACCACAACAATACAAGAGCACACAATAGATACAAACTGAAGGTTAACCGCACCAAACTTGATTGCAAGAAATACGACTTCAGCAACAGAGTGGTCAATGTCTGGAATACTCTACCTGACTCTGTGGTTTCTTCCCCAAACCCCAAAAACTTTAACCTTAGACTGTCTACTGTTGACCTCATCAGTGATGAGATTCAATTTTTTTTTTACTACAGGTTCTGTGAGTGTGGCTTGGTGGGTGTGGCAGGGGAAGGAAACTGTAAAATTGTATTTGTCGATTCTTCAAACTACTCAAAATTTCCACTACCGGTTCTCCAGAATTGGTCAGAACCTGCTGAATACCCACCTCTGGACCTCACCCCATTCCTAAGAGTCCTGTAAGGGGCATGCATAAGTGCACCAGCATGGCTACCGTTCCTATCCAAATGTTCCCTTTTATTCGTATCCATTTCATGTATTAATAATCATACTTATATCTGTTATCTAACACACGCTTGACAAAATAAGTAAATAAAATAAATAAATAAAATATTTTTTACATCCTGGCAGCCAAAACTGGATGCAATATACTAAGTGTGTCCTTACCAAGGCATTATAAAGCGGTATCAAAACTTCACGTGATCTTGATTCTATCCCTCTGTTAATGCAGACTAGGACTGTTTTGGCTTTTTTGGTAGCTGCAGCACAACTGCTCATACGCTCTAGACTTGTACAATTCTCGTTGCAGGCAGGATCAAAGCTTATTTCTGGAATGCTACTGATCTTGTACAAGGACAACAACCTTGGATCGTTTGGCTCCCCAAAACCAGTCCAGCAGGATTCCTACAGCTCACTCATTTCCCACTGGAACCCCGAAACTTGCATTTTTCTCCAGCTTGTCATGGATTTAATGATAGGTTGTGTGAAGGCTCAGAAGAAGTTGGTGTAGTTGACTCATCACCAGAAAATGAGACTGTGAATTCTGGACAATCTTTTCTGGTTTTAACACCTGTAGTGACAACCCCCGCTCTATGTTTTCAAGATGAGAACTAGCAATACACAATCCCCACCCACTTTGCTGGTTTATTTTTTGTTTTTGCAAAGTCAGAATATTTAAATATAATAAATTCAGGATTTCCATGCATTTAGGCAGCCTTTTGTATATTGCACCAAGGGATCCTATCACTACTGATACAACCAATTGATTTCTTCCTCCACAATACCTCAACTTCAATTTGCAAATCACAATATTTTCTTACTTTTTCCAGCTATTTCGCTTCACTTCGTGTATCACCTGATATTGCAATATCAATGAACCAGACTTTTTTCTTTTCCGTAATTTTTTCTTTTCCGTAATTGTGTTGTCAGGCGTGTTGTGGGACAGATATTTGGATCTGAAAGACCCACAAGATCTTGATCTGTTCAATTTCAAGAACTTTGTCAATTTGAGTTCCCAGTAATTTTTGCTGCATTTGAACTCAAACTTCTGGGACCCACGAATGTATGATTTTTGCAACTTGATCATGAAGTTGCAAATGTGAGATTATTATCATGATTATGCCTGTGATTATGATTAAAATGTACACTGCCCAGAACCCCTCTATAAAAGAAATAGGTGGTGAAGAAGTTATATACTTTATGTGACTAAATTAACAACTGCAGTGATTCACTTAACAAATGTGTCAAGAAAGATCACAAAATAGGGCAAATCTCACTTGACAAATATCTCATTTAACAACATAAATTTTGGGCCCCATTGTGATCATAACTCAAGGTAACACACAGGTGTGATGACCTAGGGCGTGGCACAAAAATAACAAAGGCACAAAAGTAGATAAATTCCCTTTAATATCTTCAACTTGGCCCGTTATCCTTGTTATCCAGTTATCCTTGTCTGGAGATCAAACTCTTCCAAAAACAATCTGCAAAGGGAAGAAATGCAGTCCGAACCCAAAGTACAGATAAATTAGAAATAAAAAAAACCAACACAAACCACTGCTGAAATAATTAACACGACAGGCCAGGATAATAAATTGCAGACTTCCAAAAGATAATGCACGCTTTGCTTCCAGCAAGGTGCTGTGTGCAAACACCCTTCTTATACCCTGTTCTCCCAGCTACAACTAATGAAAGGGATCAGGGCCCTTTTCTCTCCCGTAAGCCAGGTTGCTCCCTTCGCCATTCCTCCCTGCATGCCCTAGGATGAAGAAGGGGTGGCCCTGTGTCTTCCTTTGAATGCCCAACCAGACTGTGCCCTTCCCACGTTTCTTCTACAACCACAGGAGCCACACTCCCACTTCCTGTTAGCTGCTCTATCTCCCGCCTTTGAATCTGACTGCAACAAGGGCATGACACTAGGTTACTCCCATGATTGCCTATAAACTCAGGTGCTATATTGACAGATCCTTGATTAGGACTTGAACTGTTAAGTGTTTATCAGTCTCAGACTATGAAATGAGTTTAATAATAATAACAACAACAACAACAAGAACAACAACCACAATAAAGGTAGAATATAAGGAAACACAGCTGCATGACAGATTAAATGGATGGAAAACCAAAACTTTGCATGGACAGTACTTGAAAAACATTGAAGGAAAATGCGATAACATCTTGACATGGGCATGGCTTAAGATGGGAACCGTCAAGAAAGAAATTGAAGGTTTAATACTTGCTGCGCAAGAACAAGCACTACGAACTAATGCCATGAAAGCGAAGATACAAAAATCCACTGACAATTCAAACTGCAGATCTTGCAATGATAAAGTTGAAACTGCTTCACATTTAATATGTGTGTGCGGCAAAATCTTGCAACCTGATTACAAAGCTAGACATGACTGAGTTGCTAAATTAGTCCACTAATCATTATGTAAAAATATAACTTACCTGTATCCAAAAAGTCATGGGAACATAAAGTGGAAAAAGTTGTACGGTAAAAAATGAGAAGATGAAGATCTTTTGGGACTTCCGAATACAGATGGATCATCATTTAGAATACAACATGCCAGATGTCACAGTTGTCGAAAACCAAAGTGTACAATTTATTGATATTGCTGTACCAGAAGACGCCAGAGTCAAAGAAAAAGAACTGGAAAAAAATCACAAAATATTGCGACCTGGCTATGAAAACGATGCAATTCTGGATGAAACATAACAGTGATACCCATTGTCATTGGGGCACTTGGACCATGTCCAAGAATTTTATAAAATACATCAAGAAGTTGCAGCTTCCTGGTGTAGTGCCATCGGAACTGCAAAATCTGCGCTACTCGGAACATTGTACATCTTAAGAAAATACCTAGTTGATACCTAGGATGCTGGCAGCAACCCGTATCAACCATCAGCGCCAGTCACTGATATTTGTGATCTGTTTTTAAATGTTCAGATGGCTGAGTTTCATGTTCAATGAATAAAAGATAAAAATATAAGGTGGTTGCTTTCTGCTCAACCATCTTTTGGGGACTTAATACCATCACCCACCTACTCATATTGTCAGGAACTTTCTTCTAAAAGTTCATAGGTATATTCTTTCCTGCAACTTTCCCAGGAATCTCCTAGTCAGCCTGGCTGCTGCTGAGAATTTTGGGAATTGAAGAGATTGTGGCAAAGGCTGCTGTTATCTGTCACCCCAAATGATACCTGGGATGAGAAATTGTTTATTTATTTTTTATTTGTCAATTGCTTATAAGATAATAGGTATAAGTAAAACATAGTTATGAATACATGGATACATATAAGAAAAATAAAAAATAAAATATTATGGGAGTTAGAGTCTCAGCATAGCTGGAAGAAGCCAATTTAGAAGAGTTGGACAACTGTTTGGTCCAACTACCAGTATATAAAACATAAACTCATCTCCATAAACCAGGGATCAAAGCACTGAGTGCAAAAAATGCTACTTGCTTTAAATTGGGCCTAGTGTGATGCTACCAAATGCTCCAACTTTTACTTCGGGCTACACCTTTGTTTTAATTAACGGACTATTGATTTTTTTTTTTCATTATAGGAAAAAGAAACACTTGATCGTTCCTGGGTTTGTAAGCAAATAAATACCTAATAATTGAAAGGAGATGAAAAAGCTACAAGAATGACAACTGAATTAGGAGGGGAAAATTGAATGAAAGAAACTGTGATAATTGGGATAATGGAATTTAGGTGGAGGGCATTTTATATGCCTGTTCAATTCATGATAGTTCAGAATCTGCATGTGGATTCATTTTACTTTTTAAAACAAATATTTTAATGATGATGAAGAAATGCTACTTCACCAATTATTAATCATTACCCATCTGATCATCTGTTTATAATTGTTGATCAGTTTCAGTTTGATTAGTGTGTGCATGCATGTGAAATGGCTCCAACACACACACACACAGATGCACACAAGGTGACAGACAGAACAGACAGACAGACAGACAGACATACACACACACAACAGACTAACAGAATAAGAGAGCTGGAAGGGACTTTGAGGGTCTTCTAATCTGCCCCCCCTCCTCAAGCAGGAAATCCTATTTCATTCCAGATAATCTCTTCTTGAAAATCTTGAGCATTGCAGCACTCACAATGTCTGGAGGCAAGTAGTTCCACTGATTAATTGTTCTATGCGTCAGGAAATTTCTCCTTAGTTCTAGGTTGCTTCTCTCCTTGATTGGTTTCCATCCATCACTTTTTGTCCTGCTTTCAGGTGCTTTGGAAAATAGGTGAATGTGGACCCTCTCTTCTTTGGGGCAAATATTGGAAGACTGCTATCATGTCACCCCTAGTCCTTCTTTTCATTAAATTAGACATACCCAGTTCCTGCAACCATTCTTCATGTGTTTTAGCCTCCAGTCTCCTAAATTCTTTGTTGTTCTTCTCTGCACTCTTTCTAGAGTCTCAACATCTTTTTTACATCATGGTGAACAAAACTGGATGCAGTATTCCAAGAGTGGCCTTACCAAGGCCTTATAAAGTGGTATTAACACTTCACATGATCTTGATTCTATCCCTCTGTTTATGCAGCCTAGGACTGTGTTGGCCTTTTTGGCAGCTGCTGCACACAGCTGGCTCATATTTAAATGGTTGTCCACTAAGTAGGACTCCTTCTTCTTACATTTACTACTGTTAAACCAGGTACATGGCTGGAAGTATTTTCAAAACAGACTTGAACTAAAGCCTGATTTTTTTAAAAAAAATTTGATGATCTGAGCCATCAGGAGTAGAAATCAATGAAAGTTTAATTCCAACCTTGGAAAGACATTTATGAGTCAGATATACAGGTAGTTCTCAAGTTACAACCATAATGGAGTCTGTCTATTATGATCATTTGCTATAAAGTTGTAACAATGGTAAAATGGGCCAATCACGTGACTGACTCAATTTCAGACCATTTTTGTGGCGGTTGTTAAGTGAACATGGTTGTAAAATGAATGGCTCTATTGATAAGCGAATATAGCCACCATTAAGCAAATCCACGGGGTCTGGAATGAAATACCAATTTTTGACAAAACCATCATAAAATGCAGTCCTGTGATCACAAGATGCTGCAAACAGCTATAAATGTGGCTTTATTGCGAAGTGCCGGTCAATCACAGTGTCAGTCACAACTTTAAACGGCAACTTATAAGCAATCAGTCGACTAGCTGCGTGCTCCAAGATTTCTTGTGATGTTCTGCATAATCGAACATACCTCCTGCTTGCTGCATGCCTAGACATACAAGGAAGTTACCTATTTATCTTTTGTCTAAATGTGTAATGAAAACCAGATCCGACCACATGACAGCAAAAAACTGCATACTTTTGCTACTAACTAGTAGAAAAGATGTTGAGTCTCTGGAAAGAGTCCAGAGAAGGACAACAAAGAGGATTAGGGGACTGGAGGCTAAAACATACAAAGAACGGTTGCAGGAACTGAGTATTGGCAATGTTGGCAAACTGGCACACAAAATTTGTATAAGCTAAGGAGAATAAGTCAAGAAAATCCTGCTGATGATGTTACTTAGACTGGTAATGAAATGTTCAGAAATTAAATTGAAACAAGTTTGGAGAGCAACCATTCCCAAAAGGAATTGGGTATGTCTACTTTAATGTAAAGAAGGACTGTGGGGAGAGGGGGGTGACATGAGAGCAGTATAACAGTCTGAGGGCTGGGACAAAGAGAGAGGTGGGGTTAGGGTTAGGGTTAGGGCCAGGGCGAGAAACAATGAATGGAAACTAATCAAGGAGAGAAGCAGCCTAGAAATAATGAGAAATTTCCTTAGTGAGAACAATTAATTAGTGGAACAACTTCCCTCCAGAAGTTGCAAATGCTCCAACATTTGGGGCTGTTAAACAGAAATTGGACAACCATTTGTCTGAAACGGTGTAGGGTTTCCTACCTGAGGAGAAGCTAAGACTAGAAGACCTCCAAGGGCCCTTTCAACTCTGTTATTCTTATTATTTTTATTCTCATAACTACCAGTAGTAGTTTTCCTGATTTTGAGAGCTGAAGTCTGGCTTGCCTATCTTAAAGTATTAGCGATTGTCTCTGGTCATTAAATAACCTTGTTACCTCATGAAGAAAATGAAGCGCACCAACATGCCTACCATCCCTGTCCTATTGTTTCTTTTATTTTTCTTATATGTACCCATTTCATGTATTCATAACTATCTATATACTTGTACCTATTATCTTGTAAGCGATAGACAAATCAAAATAAATAAATAAAATAAAGAAAGAAAACAATCTCCATCCAAACAGAGAACAAAGTGTTGTCAATTTATAGGCCGGCATTCAATTTCATTTCCGTTGGCGCTTTGCATTATCCTGTTTTGTTCAGCCTTCAGTGTGAATGGAATTGTGTTTGCCAAGAAGCAGCAGATCCATTTTGTGAATGAATCACACACCCTGTGTGGTTTCTTTAAAGAAATTGGCAAGTGTCTCATCTTCCTCAGATAAAAGAACTTAAGTCCTAGTTTTCAAATCTTGTTGTCCAAGTGACCTACATACTAAATCATTATGGAGTGACAGTACTTCCCTGGATCAATAAACATCAAACCACATCCTCTGTTGCTGAGAGAGAGAAAAATAACAGTCATGGCCTAATATAGCCTTCCAAGATTTTTCACTTGTTTTCTAGGAGCTGACAACTTCAACAGAGTCAGTAGGATGATCTCTGTCCCGATCGATCTTGAATTCAATTGAGCCCAAAATTTATGTTGCTAAGCTTCTGTTATTAAGTGAGCCTTGCCCCATTTTACAACCTTCCTTGCCACAGTTATTAAGTGAATTGTAAACTTAGTAACATGGTTGTTAAGCGAATCTTTCTTCCCCATTGACTTTGCTTCTCAGGTGTGAAATGTGATCCCATGACCTTGGGACTCATCAACAGTCATAAATATGAGTCACTTGCCAAGCATCTGAATCTTGATCACGTGACTATGCAGGATGCTGCAACTGTTGTGTGAAAAATGGTTAGAAGTCCCTTTTTTCAGTACTGTTGTAACTTCGAATGGTCATTAAATGAATCATTGTAAGTCAAGGACTACCTGTAGGTCTAAAAGTATCTGAACATCACACGATGACATGGAAGAGGAGAGAGATGTCCATAATGGAAAATGGGGTTAATGAGCAAACCCATCTTATTTCATTCTTTGACAAAGAGACTAAATTAATAGACCAAACACTGTGTGTATAGTATATTTAGGCATCAGCAAGGCATCGACAAAGTAGACCACAACCTACTTCTTATTAAGTTAGAAAAATGTTGGATAAACAGCATCACCACCAGATGGATTTGTAACTGGCGGGCAAACTGTACTCAACAAATAGTCCTTAATGGTACTACATCTACATGGAGAGAAGTAAGCAGTTGGGTACCACAAGGTTCTGTGTTAGGTCCAGTACTCAGTATTTTCATAAATGGCTTAGATGAGGGAATAGAAGGAGAACTCATCAAATTTGCCAATGATAGTAAACTAGCAGGAATAGCTTGCTTGCTATTCAAGAAAGCAAGCTTGACAGATCTTGACAGACTTGAACAATGGGCCAGTTATCCAACAACATGAAATTTAATGTGGAGAAAAGCAAGGTTTTACACAGGAAGGAAAAACCAAACATACAGTGAAACCCTGGCTCAAGAACAGTACTAGGACCTTGGAGTCCTAGTAGACGATCAGTTAAATATGAGCCAGCAGTGTGCAGCAGCAGCTGAAAAAGCTAACACAATCCTTGGTTGTGTAAACAGAGGCAGAGAATCAATATCACACAAAGTACTGTTTTATAAAGCCTTAACACCTGAGATACTGCATCCAGTTTTGGTTACCAGATCACAAAAAAGATCTTGAGACTTTGGGAAAAGAGCAGAGAAGAGTAAACAGAATGATTAAAGGCCTAGGGACAAAAACATAGGAGGAACAGTTGCAGGAACTCGATATGGCCAGTCTAGATAAATGAAGGACTGTGGGTGACATGATAACAGGATTCCGGTATTTGAGGGGCTGCCACAAAGAAGAAGGTTTCAACCTATTTTCCAAAATACCATAAGGCAAGACAAGAAACTAATGATATTTTATTTGGCTGTACACCGCCCCGAGTCCCTCTGGGAGAGGGGGCGGTATACAAATTTAAATAAATAAATAAATAAGGAGAGAAGCAACCTGGAATCAAGAAGAAACTGTCTAACAGTGAGATCAATGGAACAGCTTGCCACCAGAAGTTGTGGGAGCTCCATCTCTGGAGGTTTTTAAGAAGAGACTAGACCGCCAGTTGTCTCAAATTGTATAGGGTCCCCTGCTTGAGCAGGGGGGTTGGACTAGAAGACCTCCAAGGTCCCTTCCAGCTCTGTTCTGATTGATTGAATGTTATTGAATGTCTGAATGTAATTCCAGGTTTGGCATTTCTTGCACGGGGGTAGGAAATGAGAAGAGGAAGTTGCATTTAAGGGCATGCTTGCAATTTCAGCAGGATCTGAGTTTCTGTTTGATGCATTCCTGGTTTAGCAGTTGGTCCCGAAAATGAAATTTATGTGGTTTCTAAATGACTATTTTGAAAACGGAAATAACGCAGTGCCTTTTGGAGTTTTTTAAGAGCAAAGGCTGTTTCAAAACAGGTTGCATTTCAATAAAGTCTTGTAAAGTGTTAAATGTACCACTGATATGCTGAGAAACTATAACTGGTCCTTGCTTAATGATCATTTATTTAGTGTCCCTTTGAAATTGCAAAAAAAAGGACTTATGACCAGTCTTCACAACCCTTGCGGTCACACGATGGTGATCTGGCTGCCTGGCAGCCATTGTGCATTTACAATAATCGCAGGGTCCTGTGGTCACACAACTATTTTCAACCTTCTCAGTTGGCTTTCAACAAGTAAAATTAGTGGGGAAGCCAACAGAAAAGGTGATAAGTCATGTTATGTCTCACTTAACAACCAGGCCACATAACTGTGGATTTTTTGGTCCCTATTGTGGTCAAAAGTTGAGGACTATGGGTAATCTTCAACGTACAACCACAATTGAGCCCCAAATCTCTGTCCTATTTTATGACTTTTCTTGCCACTGTTGTTAAGTGGATCACTGCAGTTGTTAAGTTAGTAACCCAGTTGTTAAGCGAATCTAGCTTCCCCATTGACTTTGCTTGTGAGAAGGTCGTAAAAGGGGATCGCATGACTGTAGGATACAGCAATCGCCATAAATATGAACCAATTGCCAAGCATCCGAATTTGGATCATGTGATCTTGAGGATGCTGCAAAGGTTGTAAGTGTTAAAAAAGGCCCTAAGTCACATTTTTCGATGCCGTTGAAACTTTGAATGGCACTAAAGGAACTGTTGTAAGTTGAGGACTACCTATATTTGTTAGTTTCCCAGATAAAAACAAAGCGACAGTCTTTATATAAGATGAGAAGGACCTGTGGATCATCAATGACCCAGCTGGGATTTCAGTTTTGCAATTGCCAGCCATATCAGGGGCACATTGTGGAGACAGATTGGCTGTTACAGGTATAGTATCCCTGACTCAGTGGTGGTATTCAAAATTTTTTACTACCGGTTCTGTGGGCGTGGCTTGGTGGGCGTGGTGTAGCTTGGTGGGTGTGGCTTGGTGAGTGGCTTGGCAGGGGAAGGATACTGCAAAATCTCCATTCGCCACTGACCTGCTTTCCAGCTCTGTTCTCCTGTGCAGGGCAACCCAAGAAGCCCTAGCCGATTGGCTGGGATTCGGGAGGCAGAGACGAGAGGCGGGGCCAGTCAGTCAAAGAGATGAGATTTACTGGTTCTCCAAACTACTCAAAATTTCCTCTACCGGTTCTCCAGAACTGGTCAGAATCTGCTGAATACCACTTAAGCCCTGACTCGGGTTGAAAGGCTGGTTTCTGCCTGAATTGCAAAAAATTTCTTGGGTCCTTTCGCCTCTCAGTGCCTGGGAACCTCGCAAAGCCTACTAGGGTGGTTAGATAAAGGATCTGAAAAGCAAAACTGGCAGTTCTCCAACATGAGAAGCTCCGGAGATGTTGGCAAGTTGTGCCACGGTGTGAAGCACACAAGTGTAGGGGAAAACCAGACTCTTCTCGCCCTTTTATTTTGCAAAAACAGGAGAAGGAATGTTTGGATAAAAAAAGAAATAAGTGGATTCCTTGAGCTGTTGCAGAACAAAAACCGACCTGCTGCGGGGGTTCTACAAAAACTCTCTAAAGTGGTCAATATTATAAGTTTCAGGAATTCCTCACTATATGTAACGCGGAGCGTGCCCATCACGGTCGTAAGTCCCGAGGATCATAAAAGGCCATTTTGTAGCATTTCTTAAGCAAAGGCCGCAGTCGTTAGGTGAACCAATGATTTTGCTTTGCCAAAAACCAGAAATAAAACTTTTTTAAAAAAAAAACTATCATAAAATGTGGTGATGCTGCAAATATAACCCTAAATGCAGTTTAGTTGTCAAGGGACAAACTTCAGCCAAATGTCTTTTTGCAACATCTTCTTTGACCATCCGTCTTTGCTTCTGGGATTAAGGGCAGCATCAGAAAAAGGGAAACTTATTTGGGGGTTTTATTTTATTTATTTATTTATTTTTGTCAATTGCTTACAAGATAATAGGTATAACTAAAAACATAGTTATGAATACATGGATACATATAAGAAAAATAAAAGAAACAATAGGACAGGGACGGTAGGCACGTTGGTGCGCTTATGCACGTCCCCTACAGACCTCTTAGGAAAGGGGTGAGGTCAATAGTAGACAGTCTAAGGTTAAAGTTTTTGGGGTTTGGGGAAAAAAACACAGGTAGAGTATTCCAGACATTGACCACTCTGTTGCTGAAGTCGTATTTCCTGCAATCAAGTTTGGTGTGGTTAACCTTGAGTTTGTATCTATTGTTTGCTCTTGTGCGGTTGTGGTTGAAACTGAAGTATTCATTGACAGGTAGGACATTGCAATGTATGATTTTATATACTATACTTAGATCAGACCGAAGGCGGCATAGTTCTAGGTTTTCTAGGTCTAGAATTTCGAGTCTGGTGGCATAAGGTATTCTGCAACTATTAGAGGAGTGGAGAACTCTTCTTATGAAATATTTCTGGACTTTCTCAACTGTGCTAATATCAGATACGTAATGTGGGTTCAGACTGATGAGCCATATTTGAGTATTGGTCTAGCAAATGTTTTGTATGCTCTAGTTATTAGTGTGATATTACCAGAGAAAAAGCTGCATAGGATTAAGTTAACAACTCCTAACGCTTTTTTGGCTATGTCATTAGGGATGAGTATGTGTGTGGGGTGTTTAAACAGTTTCCTAGAGGATTGTAGAGGTAGTCCTCAACTTATGACCACAATTGAACCCCACATATGGCTAAGCAAGGCAGTTATTAAATGTGCTTTGTCCCATTTTACGACCTTTTGTTGCCACGGTTGTTAAGTGACTGCAGTTAAGTCAATCACACAGTTAAGTGAATCTGGCTTCCTCGTTGACTTTGCTTGTCAGAAATTTGCAAAAAAAGATCATGTGACTCTGGAACACAGTGACAGCCATAAATATATGTCAGCTGCTAAGCATTCAAATTTCGATTAGTGGACTGTAGGGAACGCTGCAACCTCCTTAAGTTGTTTTTTAAAAAAAAAACTGTAAGGCACTTTTTTAAAGTGCCATTGTAACTGACTAAATGAACGGTTGTAAATTGAAGATTACCTGTGCCTTGAATTCCTCTAGATCTCCAGAGAACCATTTGTTGTTGATCCAGACACCACAAAATAAGAGAGTTGGATGGGAACTTGGAGGCATTTTTGTCCAACCCTCTGTAAGTAACACTCAAGTAACTCACAAGAATCTTTTGCAATCTGGCGCCTTTGGCCAAGAGTTTTGGAGACCCCTGGAACTGGGCTTGCAACAATTCTAGTGGCCACCTTGTTGGAGAAAGGAGATTTTGTGTTGAGGTAGCTTTAGATATTATTCTTCTCCCATTAATCTTTTGTTGGAAGTTATAACCCACTCCTCTCCTGGAGAAATGAAATATTTTAAGATTACATTAAAAGGGCAGAATATTTCCCCTGAAAGTGAAGTAGAAACTCAGAGAGGCAAAATCTCAGCCCCCACCCCACAGACACACCTTTGTCAATGGGCCATTAAAGCCTGGGCCAGTCTATTCTACATAACAAAGATCTACCTCCTCCATGTAGAGCCATAATAGGAATTGCCCAAAGCTCTTTCATTATATTATCCTCCAGCAAGGCTCAACCAAGCCTGGGACTCAGGACAGCCTACAGAGACTCCCCTCATGGGAGTCTGACAACCAATCAGAATACAAGCTCAATTTCAAATCCCAACAGTGGGCATAAAACCCAAAGACTCTCAGCATCACTTCCTTTTTCACTCAGGAGCTCCAAGCCATCCTCCAAGGTCCTGCTGTTCACCATTAAACCCCCTTTCCAAACAGCCTCCATGCTTCCTCCCGTGTCTTTTTTCCCACTTGGAACTAAACCCAGAAGGATAATTCTTCCAACACTTTGAGCACTGCTTACTTCCTGTGAACCTGAACGGCATTTCTTAGCCAGGAACCCTATCAGAACTGACGCTTGTTGAGACTACAGCTAGTCCTCAACTTATGACCACAATGGAACCACAAATTTATATAGCTAAGTGAGAAATTCGTCAAGTGAATTTTGCCTCATTTTATGACCCTTCTTGCCACATTTGTTAAGTGAATCACCGTAGTTGTTAAATTAGTAACCCGGTTGTTAAGTGAATATGGCTTCCCTGTTGACTTTGCTTGTCAGAAGGCCGCAGAAGGGGATCACGTGTGACCCCAGGACACTGTAACCGTCATAAATACGAGTCAGCTATCAAGCATCCAGATGTAAATCATGTGACCATGGGGGTGCTGCAATGGTTATAAATGTGAGCCATAAGTCACTTTTTCAAGTGTTGTTGTAACTTCGAATGTCTACCTGTCCTTAGACCACTGTCTAAGTGGGGCAGTTTATTCCCCATATTAAAAAAAGTCCCTGCAGATTTTACTCTGCTATTCATTATTGACTATAGAGGATGCTCACCTCATTTCAAAGCCATTGAGCCAGTGTGGTCCAAAGACATTTTCACGGTCATGTGGCCAGCATGAGGCACTGGAGCACTATTACCTTCCCACTAAAGTGGTACCTATTTATCTACTTGCATTTGCATGCTTTTGAACTACTAGGTTGGAAGCAGTAGGGTGAGGATGGAAACTCAGCCCATCACGTGGCACTCGGGTTTCGAACCTGGGGTGCCAGCTTTCCAGCCAACCAACTCAGCACCTTAACCACTGAACCACTGTGATGCCTATTCCCCATGTTGTTATGTGTCAAAAGTGAGACACATGCTAAGAGATCCTGAAGAATCTGCCACCAGTGGTGGGATTCAATTGGTGTAACAACTGGTTCGGTGAGAGCGTGCTTCGCCCTAACAGCCCAAACTGGTCTGAACCGGCTGAATCCCACCTCTGTCTGCCATATGCAGTTGGTTTTCTGTAGCCAGACTTTCTGCTAACGGAGCTGCCTACGGTTTTCGACAATGAGGTTGCCTGCAGGAATCTATCCATCCTCCCTCTCTCACTGGCTCTACCTTCCAGGAACAAAACTGCAGCAGCTTGGAGCCAGAATAGAAATTTTGGACTACCTGCTACTCATTGGCTGCCAGGAGTACTGAATATCTGCTAATAAAGAGTCCATTGGATTAAAAGGTTCTTCACGGGTAAGACTTCTGCTTTTCAATTGATGGTTTCTATTGATTATGTGTCACCAAGTCCAGGTTGACTCCTTGCAACCCGAAAGATATTGTCAGCATTCCAGCAAACCTCCCATTCCAATCAGTAACTTCAAGACAAGCATATCTCAAAAGTACCTTTATTTATTTTATTTGGTTTGTCAATCACTTACAAGATAATAGGTATAAGTAAAAACATAGTTATGAATACATGAAATGGATACATATAAAAAAAATAAAAGAACAATAGGACAGGGACGGTAGGCACGTTGGTGCGCTTATGCACGCCCCCTACAGACCTCTTAGGAAAGGGGTGAGGTCAATAGGAGACAGTCTAAGGTTTTGGGGTTTGGGGAACCTTTATTAGAATAGCACCTGGCACACCTCGAAACTAAAGTTTTCCGGACTTCCCACAATGTCCCTTTTCTCCCATCATCACATCACCTGGACCAATCACGATCTGTCCCAGTGTAAGATCCTTTTTCTGTGCTGCGCCACACTTAATAACCTTGAGCTAACAAAAGAATTTTATTTTGTCTACTTAGAACTACTCAATTGAAATCACCCCCTCTCACTTTCTCAGGCTATGTGGCAGCGTGGAATAGGGCTTCCAAAGCTGACAGATGTATTTTCTCGAGGAAGACCATCTTTCAGATGTACTCACTGCTGCCATGGTGGATTCTGCCAATCACATTACATGAAGATCTCAACTTACAAAGATTCATTCAGTGACTGTTTGAAGTTACAACAGCACTATAAAAAGTGACTTATGACTTTTTCACACTTTAGATCTTTGCAGAATTCCCAGGGTGACCAAAATTCAGATGCTTGGCCACTGAATCGTATTTATAACAGTTGCAGTGTTCCTGCGATCCCCTTTTGCGACTTTCTGAAAAGTAAAATCAATGGGGATGTCAGATTTGTTTAATGGCCACATTACTCACTTAACAACTACAGTGATTTATTTAACAACCCTGGCAAAAAAGACCACAAAATTGGCAAAACTCATGTAACAACTTTCTTAGCAACAGAAATGTTGTGCTCAATTGTGATCGTAAGTCGAGGACTGCTTGCAAATGTTTCCAAGCCTTTGAGATGTAAGAAGACTTCCTGGAATGAACTAGAAGAATATTTATAGCTCAGGGTTAAACTGTGGGGTCCCTGCTACTATCTCAGCTTCGTTGTCTTCTTGCAGACATTTAATTACCCAAGTGGGTAACATCATCTGTGCTAAAAGGGAAGGGGATTTGCTCTCTGTTTAAATACAAGTTGATAGTCTATCAGGGTTGCCGGTTCCTTGATTAGGCTGCAGTTTGCTATTAGCTTCTTTGACTGAGTTGATAGTTCTTTGATTGGGGTATTGTTTACTGCATGATTGTTAGCCTAGTATTAATAATTATAATTAAAATATTAATTAATGTTAATTAGAAGTAACTAACTAGAAAATAGCACATACTTGTCATCTTAACCTGAAGTCTTTCAGAGCAATTCCTTAATCTCTCTGATCCTGTTCATCCAGTTGAATCGTTGTATTCTTTTCCTCAACCTTGTCAAGCACAATTATTTTTTTTTTCCTTCCCTTCAAATCCCAAAGATGCATTTTAGCAAGAAGCAACTGGACTTTCTGTTTTTTCTTTGAAGATGTTTCGCTTCTCATCCAAGAAGCTTCTTCAGCCTCTGTCCCACATCATTCGAAGGGTGTTCATCCCAAAGTGCATAGCTAAATATCTATGGAGATTCTCAGTCATGCAGGTCATGGCTGTCACTATAGTGCTTTTTTTTTCAAGAGGCAACTAATTGGACTTCCTGTTTTTCTTTGAGAAGCAAAATGTCTTCAAAGAAAAACAGAGCTGAAGAAGTTTCTTGGATGAGAAGCAAAACGTCTTCAGAAAAAAATCAGAAAGTCCAGTTGAAAAAAGCACCTCTGGGACAGCCATGACCTAGATGACTGAGAATCTTCATAGACATCCCTTCTACAGTTCTACAGAGGAATTATTGAGTCTGTCATCTGAACCTCTATAACTGTCTGGTTTGGTTCTGCAACCCAACAGGACAGACACAGACTTCAGAGGATAATTAGAACTGCAGAAAAAACAATTACCGCCCACTTGCCTTCCATGGAGGACCTGTATACTGCACGAGACAAAAAGAGGGCTGTGAAAATATTTACACACCTCTCATATCCATAAACTGTTTCAACTCCTTCCCTCAAAACGATGCTATAGAGCACTGCACACCAGAACAACTAGAAACAAGGACAGTTTTTCCCCGAACACCATCACTCTGCTAAACAAATAATTCCCTCAATACTGTTCAGCTATTACAAAGTCTGCACTACTATAACTGTTAGTCTTCTCATCACTCCTTATCACCCATCCCCTCCCACTTGTGATTCTATGACTGTAACTTTGTCACTTGTATCCTTACAATTGATATTGACTGTTTCCTAGTATGATTTGATTGCTTATTGTACCCTATTTATTTATTAGTTTTTATTTATTTATTTATTTGTTTATTATGACTATCATTAGGTATTGTACCTGATGATTCTTGATTCTTGACGAATGTATCTTCTTTTTTATGTACACTGAGAGCATTTGCACCAAGACAAATTCCTTGTGTGTCCAATCACACTTGGCCAATAAAGAATTCTATTCTATTCTAAATCAGTTGATCAAAGTATGGGTGTTTCTCTTAGCTGAAGATTGCCTGGAGGGAAGGACTGTGTTGGATATAAAACTAATCAGCAGAGTGTTTATGAAGATTCAGTTTCCAAAGGCCTACCTCTTGCTCTTCTTTAATGCCTAGGTTTCAAGCTCATACAAGTAGTCCTCGACTTACGACCACAATTGAGCGCAACATTTCTGTTACTAAGCAAGAACTTTTAAGTGAATATTGCCCCATTTTACGACCTTTCTTGCCACGGTTGTTAAGTGAATCCCTGCAGTTGTTAATAATACAGTTGTTAAATGAATCTGGCTTCCCCCTTGGCTTTGCACCCGAAAAAGTCACAAAAGTGAATTACCGCAGTTGTTAAATTAGTAACAGGGATCACATGACCCCGAGGCACTCCACAACCGTCATAAATATTAACCAGTTGCCAAACATCCAAATTTTGATTACATGACCCATTGAGGATGCTGCAATGGTCATAAATATGAAAAATGGTCATAGGACACATTTTTCAGTGCTGTCGTAACTTTGAACATCACTAAATGAATGAAAGTCTAGGACTACCTCTACAATACCAATGAAGGGAGAGGTCTTCTGGATCCATAAGCCACAGCTACTGCTGACCTGGAAGAAGTAATATTTTATAGTTCATCTCTTCTTCCTTACAGCCGTATCTGGGATCCCAAATGGCCTCAAACTTCAGCCTAGTGCATTTCTTGATTTTGCATGCCAGTTGAATTAACTTCTCCTTTGAATGAATCAACAAGAGTGTTGAAGTTACTTAATTTGCCTTTTCTATGACCTCAGAGCTCAAGGCTGCCTGTTTCTATGACGAACTATCATAAGAGAGACGGGTGCGATAGACACAATTCTGAAGCTGAGTTTCTACCAACCTGGAACACTCTTTTGCATTTCTCTGCCATAACTTCCTGTAGAAGGTCAAGTTACTTATTTTTAGCTCTGGCACCTGCCAGAAACTGAAATGAGTAATTGAGAGGTCTTGCAAATTAACTTGATCTCCAACCATTTCCAGAAAGCATTTGTGGTTAGCCTTTGCTATTCTGTCCTCTTGGCCTTCTCCTTTCCTTGTTCTTCCGTTCTGCTAGTGCAGTGTTTCTCAAACTTGGCAACTTTAAGACAGGAGGACTTCAATTCCCGAAATTTAATTAACAATTCAATCGGAATAGAGCTGGAAGAGACCTTTGAAGTCTTCTAGTCCTGCCCCCTGTTCAAGCAGGAGATCCTATACAATTTCAGACAAGTGGCTATTCAGTCTCTTGCTAAAAACCTCCAGTTTTGGAGCACCCATAACTTCTGAAGGCAAGCTAAGTTCCATTGATTAATTGTTCTCATTGTTAGGAAGTTTCTCCTTAATTCCAGGTTGCTTCTCTCCTTGATTAGTTTCCATCCGTTGCTTCTTGTCTTGCTTCCTGATGATTTGTAAAATAAATTAACCCCCTCCTCTTTGTGGCAGCCCTTCAAATATTGGAACACTGCTATCATGTCCCCCCTAGTTCTTCTTTCTGGGTATGAGCCATACCCAGTTCCTGCAACGGTTCTTCATACATTTTAGTCTCCAGGACTTTAATCATCTTAGTTGCTCCTCTTTGAACTTTTTCCAAAGTCTTTTTTGTAGTGTAGTGACCAAAACTGGTTGCAATATTCCAGGTGTGACCTTACTAGGGCCTTATGAAGAGGTATTAATACTTTACGTGACCTTGATTCTATGCCTTGGTTTATACGACCAAGGATTGCATTAGTTTTTTTCAGCTGCTACCGCACACTGTTGGCTAATATTTAAGTGATCATCCACTAGGAATCCAAGCTCCCTCTCACAGTTATTGTTCTTGAGCCAGGTTTCACCTAATCTGTACTTACACCTTTGATTTTTCCTGCCTAAGGTAAAACCTTAAATTAAAATTCCCCTTAAATTTAACCTTAAATTAAAATTCCATTCTGCCAATGTTGGCAGAAGTTGACAATTCAAACAGATGAAAAATTATATATACAGTATATCCATCAAGGCAGCATACAATACTGCAAGCTACTTCTGCTGCAGCCAGCTGCCTACAATTTGGCAGTTCAAATCCCACCAGGCTCAAGGTTGACTCAGCCTTCCATCCTTCCAAGGTGGGAAAAATGAGGACCCAAATTGTTGGGGGCAAGAGGCTGACTCTGTAAACCGCTTAGAGAAGGCTGTAAAAGCACTATGAAAGTGGTATATAAGTCTATGTGCTATTGCTATACAAGTACTCCTTGACTTACGATCACAATTGGGGACAGAATTTTCATTGCTAAACAAGGTGGTTGTTAAGTGAATCATGCCCAATTTTACAACTTTTTTTTTTTGCCATGGTTGTTAAACAGATTATTGCAGTTGTTAAGCAAATCTGGCTTCTCCCAGATGAGTTTGCTTGTCAGAAGTAAGCTAGAAAAGTTGTAAATGGCGATCATGTGTCACTGCAGGACATTGCAACTCCAATGTCCTGCAGTGCTCCAATGTTGATCACATTGGAGTCACAGTGTTGACTGTGGGGATGTTGTGATAGTCATAAGTTTCGGGACTGGGTGTAATTTACCTTTTTCAGTGATGTTGTAACTTGAAATAGTCACTAAATGAATGCTTGTACCACAGGTGGTATTCAGCAGGTTCTGACTAGTTCTGGAGAACCGGTAGCCACTCACAGAATCTTTTTTTAATCCCACCACTGGCTTGTACATTAAGAACCTCCTAAACCTTTCAAGGCTGACTGGCTTCTATTAATTAGTTTACAAAGACACACTGAACAAAATTCAGCATATTTAGGAACAGTGCAAAGGGAGGAAGCACTAGTATAATGAGGACAGACTATCCAGAGGTTCAATAAAGCTGCTTTTCAGTAATGAACAACTAAGGCCAAGAATTACACTGGACATCCTTTCTTTTCAACTTCTTGGAATAAAAATAAAATACACCGTGGGATAATTAAGTTCTTATCACATCCTTAATCATTTTGGCGAAATCATTGATAATTATTACAAGGAAAAGCTATAAACAAATACACAAGGGAATGGGCTTAAAATCCCAGATACAATACAACTAGATTGTGAAATTACTATTTCCAACAATAATCCCTCGATCCTTCAAATCACAATTTTTTAAATATTTCATAATATTCAATATTATATGTGTTTACTTTATTATTAAATGTATATGTCACTTGTCTTGCCAAATATGGAACATTAACATTCAAGGTTCTTACATATAGTACAAATATTAATAAATGCTATTTGCATAATATTACCATTAAATAATTTTGAATATGATTTGAATAATAATCCATATAATTCAGAACTAAAGCATAATGCCATGAGCCCAAACTCAACAACTTTAAGAGGTGTGGATTTCAACTCCCAGGGGAATTCTGGGAATTGAAGTCCACGCCTCTTAAAGTTGCAAAGATTGAAAAACATCTATATGAACTAAACCTAGATCTCTCAGAAGCTGTATTTAGTGGGCAAAGGATTGTGTATATGTGTGTGTGCGTGCGTGTGTGTGTGTTTATGTGCAGAGTGCGTATGTATGTATGTGCACACATATCAGCTAATATCATCCTAGATAGAACTTCCTCTACACAACTGCTGCGTTGACAGAAATGGCCATTGGTTTGAAAGTACGAGTGTGTTTGTTAGGCATACAAATGCTGGAGCCACTAAAAAAAAGCCAACTTCGCAATTGCGTCACTTGGGAACGCAACTGTTTACTTAAGCTTTCAAAGGCAGTGGAGGCAGATGCCACTGATCAAGAGATAAGGATTTTTTCTCCTACCTCTCACTTTTGCAACCCTTCCTTTTTCAAACTCCAACATTGGAATTCCGCAGCCTTGGTTTAAAAGTGTGTAATTTTATTTTTGGGGGGGATACGGGGGGGGCAAATCATATCTTGGATTGGCAGCAAAGAGGCTGAAGAGAGGGAAGGGAAATAATTTTTGTCTTGTTTTGGGTAGATACTAAAATGCAAATCTTTGCAATTTTTTTTTTTGCAGCTGTTTCCTGTTGCCGTGTTTCTGACGGCCTTGGGTATATGCACCATTCTCCTTTCTCAAGAAATGTCTCTTGAGTGCAGGTAGTCTTCGACTTAGGACCACAATTGAGCCAAAAATTTCCTCTGCTAAGCAAGGCAGCTGTTAAGTGAGTTTTTCCCCATTTATCAACCTTTTCTGCTGCCCTTGTTAAGCGAATCACTGCAGCTCCTAAAGGAATCATGCAATCATTATGCAAATCTGGCTTCTCCCATTGATTTTGTTTATTGGTGGGAGGGATGATAAGTGTACATGGCAGATATGTCCATTGCAGAGATATGCGGAGAGAGTTATGATGGCAGCTGTAACTACAGACAGCTCTTGATTCGTGCAGTAAATGAATTCCATGAAATGGTTTACATTACAGGTAGTCCTGAGTTTACAACCATAAGTGGGACTGAACTTCAGTCACTAAGGCAGTCACGCCAATTTTGCAATCTTTTTTATTGGGCTCATTAAGCAAATAAGGCATAGTTGTTAAGTAAATCACATGTAGGAGCTATGAAGTGCACAGTGGTGGGAAATGCAGCATTGCAAGCTAACTCTGCCCACTGCCAGCAGTTCAATCCTGAAGGGGCTCGAGGCTGACTCAACCTCC
This sequence comes from Bungarus multicinctus, assembly GCA_023653725.1. Taxonomy (NCBI): domain Eukaryota; kingdom Metazoa; phylum Chordata; class Lepidosauria; order Squamata; family Elapidae; genus Bungarus; species Bungarus multicinctus. Next base: position 7,000,488 of record CM042840.1, on the reverse strand, counting down.
CATCCTTCCGAGGTGAGTAAAAGGAGGACCCCAGTGGTGATATTCAGCCAGTTCGCACCAGGTCGAGTGAACTGGTAGCAAGAATTTGGCGTGGGTCACCTAACCGGTAGTAAGTTCTGGCTGGCCACGCCCCCAATCCGGTCGCCCTCCCACTCGATGCTTGCTTGACATTCGCCTAAGGTATTTCTTATTTTTCCCTCCCGACAATCAGCTGTAGGTAAGATCAGCTGTGCCAGGATTCCCCTTGCTGAGGCCCAGGAAGGCAAAAAATGGAAGGAGGAGCTCAGGCCCCACCCCTCCATTTTTTGCCTTCCTGAGCCCTAGAGGAGCTTTAGGGAAGCAAAAACGCCCCCCAGAGGCTCTTCTGAGGCTAGGAAGCTCCCGAAACAGAGCTTGGAGGGGTGCTGCAGGCCCCTCCCATGCTCTGTTCCTTTTCTTCCAGTGCCCCAGAGGAGCCTTAGGGGAGCAAAAACACCTCCCCCAGAGGCTCTTCTGAGGCTAGGAAGCTCCCAAAATGGAGCTTGGATGGGTGCTGCATGCCCCTCCCATGCTCTGTTCCTTTTCTTCCAGAGCCCCAGAGGAGCCTTAGGGGAGCAAAAAGGCCCCCCAAAGGCTCCTCCGTGGCTAAGAAGCTCCCCAAAATGGGTGGGGGCTGCAAAAAAGCCACGCCCGTCCAGTCACATGGTCATGCCCACCAAGCCATACCCACAGAACTGGTAGTAAAAGTTTTTGAATTCCATCACTGGAGGATCCAGATCGTGGCGGGGGGGGGGGGGGGGGGGGGGGGCGCTACAGTCTGACTCTGTAAACCACTTAGAGAGGGCTGTAAAAGCACTGTGAAGTGGTGTATAGGGCTAAATTATATTGCTATTAGTAACATCATTGCTAAGTGAATCTGGCTTCCCCATTGACTTTGCTTGTCAGAAACTAGCTGGGAAGGTTGCAAATGGCGGATCCTGTGACCCAGAATGCTGCAACCATTGAATTCTGATCACATGACTGTGAGGATGCAGCAATGGTCATAAGTGCACGGACCAAAAGACCTCTTGTTGATAAATAGTAGTGTTTTCCCCCACTGCTTCTGGCTGTTTATTATTTATTGGATTATTTATTGGATTAAAGCTGGTCCCTCACTTTCAGTTTTTTAAAAAAACATTGATTCTTTGAAAAATCTACAACCTTGCAAATATTCCAAATTGCAAATATATTCCTTGCAAATAATCAACCCAGCCTGTGCTATTTTCACAAAAACCAATCAACGAATTGAGCAGTGAGCCAATTTCTGGAGCCTGCAAGATAACTGCAGGGAGGGTTAACAGCAGCCATCTCTCCGCTGTTTCTTCTAAAGTCCCTGCATGTGACTCAAATTAGGTTTGAAAGCAGTCCTCGGCCGGCTGTTGTAACCTCCAAAGACTGACCAATTTCTTTATTTTTCAGATTTGTAAGGTTGATGGATCACGGGGTCCTTGACTTACAAACCCCAATGGGGATCCCAATATTTATTACTAAGAGAGCGGTTGTTAAATGAGTCACACCAAATTTTACCTTTTTGTCGCCATTGTTAGGCGAATCCAGCTTCCCTGGGTGACTTTGTCTGAGTGCCAATTGGGAAAGTCCAGAGATTAGAATGAAACTGCTAAGTGTGTGAACTGTGAATTTTGTTTCATTTCTCTTATTTTTGAGCTTTCTGTTTCCTTGCTGTTTTAAAGGAAAGCTGAGATTTTCAGCCTACCCACCATCAAGTAATACCATGGCAAATGATGTCTTTGGAGATTCTCAGTCACCCAGGTCCTGGATGTCTCAAAGGTCCTTTTTTTCCCAAGAGGCAACTGGACTCTCTTGGTTTTCCTTTGAAGACGTTTTGCTGCTCATCCAAGAAGCTTCTTCAGCTCTTCAGAGTTTATCACACAATTGCGGCATCTCCATGGTCACAATTCAAAAGCTCGGCAACTGACTCGTATTTATAACAGTTGCAGTATCCTGGGCCCCCTTTTGTGACCTCTTGACCAGCGAAGTCAATAGGAAAGCCAGATTCACTTAACAACCATGTTACTAACTGAACAATTGCAATGATTCAGTCTTAACAGAACTGCAGGAGGAAGTTAAGTGAACTGTGGGAGGAAAGGCCATAAAATGGGGCAAAATTCATTTAACAACTGTCTTGCTTAGCCACAGAAATTTTGAGCTCAATTGTGGCATGTATGCAGTGGTGGGATTCAAAATATTTTACTACCGGCTCTGTGGGTGTGGCTTGATGGGCATGGCATGGCTTGGTGGACGTGGCAGGGGAAGGATACTATAAAACCTCCATTGCCTCCCCACTCCTGGGGGAAGGATACTGCAAAATCCCCCTCCCCTCCCCACCCCACTAACCTGCTTTCCAGCTCCGTTCTCCTGTGCAGGGCAACCAAAGGAGACCCAGCCGATCAGCTGGGATTCAATGAGAGGCGGAGAATAGATGGGGACGGGGCCAGTCAGAGGTGATATTTACCGGTTCTCCAAACTACTCAAAATTTCCACTACCGGTTCTCCAGATCTGGTCAGAACCTGCTGAATACCCACCTCTGCTTGTATGGCTCGGGCTACACAATGCCCACAGAGACCCAGACTTGACACGAGCATGCCTTTTCTATCCATGATTAGAACAACCCCAAATATACCAGCAACCTCGCGCATCCGTGGCTTAATGGGAAACCTAAGCAAGTGAAATATTTGGATGGGGTGTTCTTTTTCAGAGCAAAGGAAATTCTTTATTCAATATCAGGGCAGGAAAAGGAAGCTGGAGGGAACAGAGATCCTAGCCAGCCTCTTTGGCTCTGAACTGTGGGAGTTGAGAACTTTTCCTGGTCCCAAATTCTCTTGATTTATGTCTGCACCATACAAATGTCAGGTTCAGCCCCAGATTCTCACAAGCCCTCTGATTTTATATTGTTGGCCTCTTACCCATCGCTGGACAAACACCATGTTAATCACAGCTGTTATCCTGGGCTGAACTGGTCTCTACTGGAGAAATAATTGATATCCAGAGGAAGGTGGAGCCTGGGAAACTGAAAGAAAAGGAAATATATTCAGTTCATTTAAAAAAAATATATTGTATTGTTTCTTAGGGGGAGAGTTTCTTTTTCGTTTTAATTTTTTTGTAAATCTGTATGTTGCTTCAATATGATGATACAGGTATTCCTCAACTCATGGTCAAAACTGAGCCAAAAATTGCTAAGCAAGATAAGAGGCAACTGGACTTTCTGGTTTTTCTTTGAAGATGTTTTCGCTTCTCATCCAATAAACTTCTTCAAAGAAAAACAAAGAAACTCCAGTTGCCTCTTGAAAAAGCACCTTTTTGACAACCATGACTTGGATGACTGAGAATCTCCATAGACACTAAGCAAGACAGTTATTGGACGCATTTTGCCCTATTTTACGATTTTTTTCATCACTCATTTAACAAATGTCTCACTTAGCAGCATATGTTTTGGGCTCAATTATGGTCTTAAGTCAAGGAGTATCTGTACAGTTTATGATGTCAGGGTTAAGCAGGGCTAGATTATTTGATTTTCTTTTACCCAGAGTTGAATATATTGAATATGTTGTTGAATTTTTTCAGGAAAGAAATACCAAAAATAAAAAAATCAGTTTACTCAAGGAAGAAAGAGCAACATATATTTGTTTATTTTATTTATTTTATTTGTCAATCACTTACAAGATAATAAGTATAAGTACTGTATAAACATGAGTAAGAATACAGGAAATAGGTACGAATAAATGGGGACAATAGGACAGATATCTTATGAACAGGTATTGGTGATCTTAAGAGAAATACCAAAATGTTTAAGATCCATATTTAGTATTTCTACCCAGAGCACACAGTAACCCTCAACTTATGACTACTGTTGGGACTAAAAAATTCCATTGCTAAGCCATGCATTTAAGTGCAAAAATAACACCTATTTTGCCATGATTGTTAAGTGAATCTTGTGTCCTCTACTATTTTGCTACTAGCCAGCTAGGAAAGTCGCAAATGGAGATCATATAACTCTGGGACACTGCAACCATCATAAATATGAGTCCATTGCCAAGAACCCAAACTGTTGATCACATAACCATGAGGGATACTGCAGTGGTCATAAGTGTAAGGAGTGGCTGTAAATCATTATTTTCAGTGCCATTATAATTTCAAAGGAAAGATTGTAGGTTGAGGACTTCCTATATATCATTAAGAAATATTAATGAAGATGGTTTAGAAAATGGAGTTCACATTCGAATAAAAGACTCTTTAACAGAGAAGTCCTCAAGACTTTTTTACGGTCATGTTAATTTTTTATCAAAGTCGTTTCTCCCATTTTTAAACACTATTGATTCAAAGAAAGATGTGAATTACTTTTCCAATATTTTGCAATTGTAAATCTACCAATGAAAACAAATGAAAGAAAAATAATCTATGCCTTGTGCTGCAACAGTTTATAAATTTTGGAAATGTCCTAGCAGCCAATGGAAGGGTTAATTAGAAAAAAAAATGTTCAGTAGTTTTTCCAATTTCCTTGAAAACCTGTCAGCAAAAGGACCACATTTTCACATTTGCAATAATGTGGAGAAAAATCTTTTCTCAGGCTATTCCCCAACCTTGCCTTTTGGAGGAATCTAAAGATCCATAATCCTGAGCCAGCAAACTGGCAATGGATTATTGGATGTGAAGTCTAATACAGAGGGCAAGAAAAGCACTTAGAGAATTGCATTTGGTTAAAAAAAAGATGCATTATAAATGTATTACGAAGACTGTTTTCTCTACCTCAGGCCCCACAGTTGTACCATTGGAGCTGGTGAGAAAAACAGCAGTGAAGATATTTGCCCATCTTATAATTTAAGGTCACCAATAACTTTTTTCATATAGAGATAGTCCTCGACAGAGAGCAGTTCATTTAGTGACCAATCGAATTATAACAGCACTAAAAAAAATGACATTTTTCACATTGATGATCGTTGCAGATCCCCATAATCATATGATTTACACTTGGGTCCTTGGCAAGCTGACTCACATTTACGATGGTTGCAGTGTCCCAGAATCATGTGATCCCTTCTTGGGACCGTCTGACGAACAAAGTCAATGGGGGAAGCCAGATTCACTTAACAACGGGGTTGCTAATTGAAGAACTGCAGTGATTTGCTTAACAACGGTCGCAAGAAATGTCGTAAAATGGAGAAAAATCCACTTAACAAATTTATCACTTAACAACATACATTTGGGGCTCAATTGTGGTCATAAGTTGAGGACTACCTGTGTTTTCATATTTTTTTAAGAAAGAAAAATAACAGAAACTAATACAGAATTAAGAAAAGAAGGAGGGGCGGAGAGAAATTAAAAAGGGCAAAGCCAAAAGTATAAAAGAAGAGAAAGAAAACATAGAGAAACTGGATTCACTTAACAACCGTTTGCTCACTTAACAAACTGCAGTGATTCACTTAACAACCGTGGCAGGAAAGCTCAAAAAATGGAGGCAAACTCATTTAACAACTATCTTGCTTAACTACATAAATTTTGGCCTCAGTTGTGCTCAAGGACTACCTCTAGTAACATGGTGAGAAATCAAGAGTTGTTTATTTTTTTAAGAAAAAAAATCTTGCCCTTTGGAGCCATTCACTTACTCGTGCCTTGCAATTTTGGGCATGCGCTGAGCAAAGAACAGTTGGACATAAACTTTAAACGTGCCCGTTGAGAATGTTATGCCAGCTGGGAAACTGGAGAAAACATGAAGAAGTGTGAATCTCATCGCACTGTTTGCTAGGGTTGCTTGGGCGTACCACCCTCCCAGCCATTGCTGCTTCTCTTGAACCCTGAAAGGAGGTTTACAGAGAGTGACAGGTGATGGATGCAACTGATGAGGCTGGACACAGAGCAGAGAGGCCAGAAAAACCAAGCATTCTTAAGAGGGGATGCATGGATGGCCAGAGGCATCCATAATGCATGGTTAAACCTCCAGTGGCAGCTACAATGAAGACTTGGAGTTTTACTAAATGATTCTTTTATTTTCTTTTTTGAATTGATCAACTACCAGCCTTTATTTGTTGACTTAAAGCAGGCATGTGCCCAGCACCAAGAGGTAGAAATCGGTGGAAATTCAGATTTGCTCGTATTAAAGACAGTCCTGCTTTTAAAATCCCAAACCTTTGGGAGGCAGGAGGAAAATCCAGTTTCCCAGACAGATTTCCAGCCAGACCGAATCTTGATTTGTAGGGCAGATCAGGGTAAGCAAGAGAGCTGCAATGCATTCAGGAAATAAAATATTCTGTTGAATTCCAATATCCTCCCACCCCACCCCGAGATTGCGCAGTTGGACTGCTTCCTTTCACTGAAGGATAACTTAACTTGGCAGAAAAAATGCAAATGCCCATCAGTTGCCTAAAGGGGCCTGGCTATTTATAGCAGCATGAAGTCTTCCCTTCTAACCTCTTGATGGGTTCCTGAATCACCAACACTGCTTGTGAATTCAAGGAGCAGCCTCTTTTCCTAGATAGGGTTATTTGAGAACAAGCTCACTGTGGTTGCTGGGCTAATTCCGTACCACTCCGCCTCCGTTCTTTTAATTATGTCTTTATTGGCTTTTAATGAGCCAGGTTCTAATTGAAACCATCCTTGCTTGGGAGAAAAGATTAAAACCAGGGGTAAGAGCTGTAGGGTGCTCACAATTGTGCTCGAATCGGTTCTCTCCGTCTATGGGACTGGTCAAAAGAGGAGGAGAGCTGTTTATTTGTTTGTTTTCTTACTTCTTCTCATCTCTCTTTCTCACACCCAGAGACAAGCACACCTCAGAAAAAGTTTGTTCCCACCAGATGCATTGACACCACAGTCAGATATATACAGCATTTCTCCCTCGGAGCGCACAAAATCAGTTGAGCTTACAAGAAAAATATATGAAAACTCTGCTTCCCGTGTGTGGGGAAGCATCTGCTTTTGACGTGAATCCCATACGGAGCCTTGCTTCATGTTACAGTAAAGTAAGTTAGGTCTGACTCGGATTTTATTTTATTTTTTCTGGAAGAAGGATCGCTGTGCAAACAAACGAAATACGTGGGTTCCCCATGCATTTAATCACGCTTGTGATCTTGCCATGCTCTAGAGTTGGTTGTCAGCTGGGTGTCTACTTTATACCAGTTGTATCTCAACAATGGCAAAGTCCAGGTAGTCTTTGATTTACAACATTTCAAAACCCATATGAGCATTTGTTTAGTGACTGTTCAGAGTTAACAACAGCATTGAAAAAAAAAGATTTATGACTATTTTTTACAGTTACAACCATTGCAGCAGTCACATGATCAAAAACCAGATGTTTGGCAATTAAAGTGTGATGATTGCAGTGTCCCAAAGTCATGTGATAATCTTTTGTGATCTTCCGATAAACAAAATAGGAAGGAAGGAAGGAAGGAGAGGGGAGAGGAAAGAGAGAGAGACAGAAAGAAAAATAAAAACCTTGTGCATTTATTTGCCAGAACTCAGGTGCAATATATATGCAACATATATGCACAACAGAAGAAAGAGATAGATAGATAGATAGATAGATAGATAGATAGATAGATAGATAGATAGATAGATAGATAGATAGATAGGGGGGGGGGAGAGAGAAAGAAAGAAAGAAAGAAAGAAAGAAAGAAAGAAAGAAAGAAAGAAAGAAAGAAAGAAAGAAAGAAAGAAAGAAAGAAAGAAAGAAAGAAAGAAAGAAAGAAAGAAAGAAAGCTCCTTTCTGGAAACAAGCAATGATAACCAATTTCTGTATTATTGTCAAGAAATATAAAGACATTTCAAGTTCCACTGAGTATTTATGTAGATATAATTTTATTTATTTATAAAATGCATGGACCACCTCTTTTTAAACTTTGTAAAGATTCAGAATATCTCGGAGGAAGTTAAAGCATTGCTTTCAGTCCTTTATGCCATATGCCTAGTGATATTTCAGCATTTAAACACTTTTTTTTTGGTATCTTGCAGATCTTTCTCCCTCCCTCCCTCCCTCCCTCCCTCCCTCCCTCTTTCTTTCTTTCTTTCTTTCTTTCTTTCTTTCTTTCTTTCTTTCTTTCTTTCTTTCTTTCTTTCTTTCTTTCTTTCTTTCCTTTCTTTTCTTTGTTCCGTTGTGCATATATGTTGCATATATATTGTATATGACTTCTGGCAAATAAATACACAAAGTATTTATTATTTTCAAGCTAACTTAAACCTTGCTATCTCACACAAAAGACACCATCTCTAAGGATTGCCAATTAAAACAAAAATGACTTTCCCCAAATAATATTGGGAAGGGTTATGCACTGAATTTCTCTGCAATTATTTCAGAGGCTTCCCTTGGGATGTCTCCGCTGAGGAAAAGAGGCCTGACATGATTCATACTTCAAACAGACACTCCTGAAACCCACTGGCAAACGTTTCTCAGAAAGAGTCCAACAACCGGCTTACCATGGCTCTTTGTGTTGTGTTGGTAGCCCAGCAGGATTCCTATCGCTTTTTGAAATGACACCCAAAACTCCTTAATTTCACAACCTATGGATAAACTGAACCACAGTTTCGACTATGAGGTTGTTATTACTGTAGAATGAGCCAAGTCCAAAAATTCCAGATAATTCTTGGAAGACTGGCACTCAGGCGAACCAGCCAACAACAGGCACATAGAGATAAACAGCATATACATACCACTCAAAAGAAAACAAAACACTTCCTCACCATCAATCAACACCCATATGAGCAATCCTAACCCTAACCAACTTTAATCCAACAAATGGTGGTAAGTCGTGGATTATCTATGGTGCATTTTGGTCACCTCACCATAAAGAAGGTGTTGAGATTTTGGAAAGAGTGCAGAGAAGAGCAACTAGGATGATTAAGGGCCTAGAGACTAAAACATATGAAGAATGGTTGCAGGAATTGTGTATGGCTAGTCTAGAGAAAAGAAAGACTATGGGGAACATGGCAGCAGTCTTCCAGTATTTGAGGGGCTGCCACAAAGAAGAGAGAGTCCACCTCTTTTCCAAGGCACCTGAAGGCAAAACAAGAAACATGGATGAAAACTAATCAAGGAGGGAACCAATCTAGAATTAAGGAGAAACTTCCTAACCGTGAGAACAATTAATCAGTGGAACAATTTGCCTCCAGAAGTTGTGAATGCTCCAACACTGGAGACTTTTAAGAAGGGACTCAACAACTGTTTGTCTGAAATGGTATAGGGTTTCCTGCCTGAACAGGGGTTGGACTAGATATAGGAGTCTCCAACCTTGCCAACTTTAAGGCTTGTGGACTTCAACGGTTGGAGATTCCTGGATTAGAAAACTTTCAAGGTCTTTTCCAGCTCTTATTGTTCTGTATTCTGTATTCTGAATATTTATTAAGTACAGTTTTTGTCATTCTCTTGCAAAACACTCAGAACTTTCCAGGTGAGACAAAGTAAAAATCCACTGACAAAATTAAGCTAATTTTGACCCGATTCTAAGAACTCCTTTTGGGAATATGAACCCTACTATGTCACACAATGAATGATCAATAGGATACCTTTGGTGCTTCTATATTGTTGGAAGTTAGCACCCACCCCTGTCCTAAAAAATTGAAATATCCTAGGAAATATTAAAAAGGCAGAATATTTCTCCTAAAAAGAATAGTCACTCAAGAAGCAGAAACTCACCCCAGAAGGAGAAACTCATCCCCACCTTTGTTAATGGGTGGGCCATTAAGGCCTGGGCCAGAATACTTTACATAAGAAGGAACTCCAGGTAAAGCTATAGAAATTGCCAAAAGCCCTTTTAAGGGCATAATCACCCAGCAAGGCTAGACCAAGCCTGGAACTCAGGACAGCCTGCAAGTTAGCTAAGACCCCTGCCTCTGGGAGTCTGACAGCCAATGGGTTACATTTCTTGCACAGGAACAGGAAACACTAAGGTAGGGCCCAACAGAGGGTATATAAGGGTCTCTCAGTATCTTGGCCGGTCCTTTTTTTCTCTTTTCCTTCACCTTGGAGCATGTGATCATCTTTCTCACTTTGGAGCTACAAGCCATGTGGTCCTGTCTACCATTAAACCATTTTTCCAAATAGCCTCCACGTTTCCAGTGTCTTTTTCCCCACTTGGAACTGAATTCAGAAGGATAATTCTTCCAACAATATCTTATGTAAGCAATTTTCAGAAAGAGAAGCTATGCATGAAATATTTTCAAACAATCCTGATCTAAAATATTACCTCTATTTTCTAAACTGGACCAGTCTAAGGAAATTTCTGATTGTTTTATTTCCCAAAGTTATCAAATTGGCAGAAGCGACTGATTTGACCACAGAGAGCTGTGTTTCCCAACCTTGAGAACTTTAAGGCTTCAACTCCCAGAATTCCCCAGCCAGCACGGGAAATGAATTCCACACATCTTAAAGTTCCCAGGGTTGAGAAGGGAACTCATGTTCAGAATATTGCTGCGTAAATTCAGCGCAAGAAAAGTAAACACAGATGGCTGAGGCTTCATTTAACTTCTTTATAAATGTAATATCAGTAAATTTTACAATGCCAGTTGTAGATTTCTCCAACATGGAGCCAACTCAAACAGAAACAGACACAGAGCAGAACAGCAACTCAACTTCAGCAGACAAGCAAGCAAACAAACTCAAGGTTAACCGCACCAAATTTGATTGCAGGAAATACGACTTCAGCAACAGAGTGGTCAATGTCTGGAATACTCTACCTGACTCTGTGGTTTCTTCCCCAAACCCCAAAAACTTTAACCTTAGACTGTCTACTATTGACCTCACCCCTTTCCTAAGAGGTCTATAGGGGGCGTGCATAAGCGCACCAACATGCCTACCGTCCCTGTCCTATTGTTTCTTTTATTTTTCTTATATGTATCCATATATTCATAACTATGTTTTTACTTATACCTATTATCTTGTAAGCAATTGACAAACCAAATAAAATAAAATAAATAAATAAATAAAATAAAATTAGTTTCTCTTTCACTTTAGAGCTGAGTAGAGAATAGAGATAAACCACGCCCAGATTCTCTCTTTAAGTTTCAGCCCTCAGTTCAGCTCTCATTGGCTGACTTTGTTACTAAACTCTATTCCACTTCATGAATATGCTCTGATAACTCAACCCTGGGAACTAGAGAAATCAAGGGATGCAAAATTCTTGAGATCATCTAACACAGGGGTGTCAAACTCGATTTCACTGAGGGCCGCATCAAGGTTGTGTTTGACCTTGGGGGCGGGGCTGGCAACGGTGGGTGTGGCTAGCTCGACATCAATTGTGTCGGGGTGATGGCCCTTGTATTCTGCCTGCAGCTCCGATGGCCTCCTCCAATCCTCTGCCAGCGGAGCTGGGAAGTGCCGCTTGTGGCCCTCGTTAACTCTGTTTTCGGTTGCAATGGCCTTCTGCAATGCTCTGTCAACGAAAATGGAGCTTGGTTTTCACTGGAAGAGGCATTGCGGGCTGGTCCTTTGTTGTTTCCATGGCAGCCCTGCGGGCTGGATCCAGTCCCTTGGCCTTGTGTTTGACACCCCTGCTCTAACAGGAACCCATATTTGAATGCCATCTCATGTCACAAATTCCCTGACTATGGAAAGATAGTTTTCAAGGAGTGTTTTCTTCGTCAAGGAGCTTGTATTCTATGTGTAGAGAGATTGTTTTTGTCTTCCAAACCACCTGATTAGCTTCCAGGTGCTGATTACCTGTAGGGACTGGAAAAGAGGCGAAAAATCCCAATATCAGTCCCTTGTTATCTGAAATGTAAAAATATTGCCAGCCTTACCTTGTAAAACCATGCACAACAGCCACAGGAAAACAAAGCATCCAGATATTCCCATGTGGAATGAGAACAGCTGCTGCTGGCTATCACAATGAATTAATGCTCCTTAAATATGAGAGGCAGACAGGGCACATAAATTTCATCCTGCCTCTTAGGAACACAAGATATACAGACTCTGTGCCTCCAGAAGTTGTGAATTCTCTAACACTGGAGGTTTTTAAGAAGAGATTAGGTAAACATTTGTCTGAAGTGGTGTAGGGTTTCCTGCCTAAGCAGGGGGTTGGACTAGAAGACCTCCAATCTTGTAGGTAGCAACAGAGGGGAAAATGCAGCAGAATTGGAAAATGAAAGGTGGGAATCTTCCACCAGCAGGACAGAACCAGGGAGACTAACCCTGGCTTTGTCTGATGCCAACATGACAAGATAGGAAAGTGCATGAAATCTTTACTTTCCCCATCAGTTTATAAAATAGTAGGCATGCCAGGATTTTAAAAGGTGGCTCAACCGCAGCTAGAAACTCTGCAAACTGCTCTGGGAAATCTGCAAAAAGTCAAGATGGCGTTGTCCAAGCAACATCCCCTTTTTTACACGCACAACATCCGTGAAATGCTTCTTTGAAGGAAATCAGTGGGGATGAATTCCTTCCAGTGGGTTGGAAGGAATTCATCAATGGGACTTTGCAAACTTGTGACGGTTTGATAATGATTATTTCATGCTAGCTTTGCTTAGGATTGGAATCTTCAATACGGAATCATTTCGGAAAGCTGGTAGACTAACATTAAAAAAATGGGAACCAGGATTGCCATGGTAGCTTCAGATGTGGTAGAGACAACACTTTCTCAGCCCAGGGTCATTCTGATTGGGAATGGTGGGAGCCCTTATTTCAGGGATGTTACTGGTCCTTGACTTACAACTATAATGCAGTCTACCATTACCGTCATAAGTCTTGATTGGTTGTAAATCAGATCAACCAGGTTGATTTGACCCAATTTTGTGACTTGTTTGTGATGGTTGTTAAGTGAACCAAGGGTTTGTTACGAGCTGGTTTTTGCCAAAGTCAATGCAGTTTTTAGACGTAAAACGTGATCACGTGACTGTGGGATACTGCAAACGTCCACACATGTGGGCAGATTGTGAGTCCCTGTGGACACAAGGATGGGGGAAGGGGGGTAGCCATTCGAACTTTGGAACCAGATTCTAAGAAGCCCAGGAAGGTCTGTGGTAATTTCGAACAGCTGCAAATCAAGAATTAACCTCTGCAGCTGGGGAGTTCATACAAGAACTGGGAGTTTAGGAGTTGTTGGAGACTATAAAACAGATGACAATCTCACTCGTGTTCCCCTGGTTGTGGAGGAGGAGGGGTGACACAGTACAACTTGGCACAGACAACTGTCTTTGCTGCTTCTCCAAGGTCAAGGCCTGTCCCTACGGCTGACTAGATGCAGTTTTAGGGGGAGAAGGGTGACCAAATGGCAGGGAGCTGTTGAAGCAGCATTGCTTAGAAAGGCAAAGCAATTTCAGTTCTGCTGAATGTACAGATTTGCTTGCTGCCGATGGCAGGGTGCCTCAGCAAAAGCTTTGATGCCCCACTTATAATCACAATTGAACCCAACATTTTTGTTGCTAAATGAGACAGTTGTTAAGTGAGTTTTGCTTCATTTGATGATCTTTCTTGCTGCAGTTGTTAAGTGAATCACTGCAGTTCTTAAGAGAATCTGGCTTCCCCGTTGACTTTGCTTGTCAGAAGGTCACAAAAAGAGAACCAGTTGCCAAGCACCTGAATTATGATCATCTGACCATGGGGATGCTAGAAAGGTTGTAAGTGTGGAAAAATGGGCATTTCACTTTTTTCAGTGCCATTGTAAATGATCCCTAAGTAAATGAAGTTGAAGACTCCCTGTATTGTTGTTCAGTTACCTTGGGGTAGATTTTTGGGGACTGATTAAGGTTTGATTTTGTAGAAATGTTACTAAGCTGCTAGCAGCATAAAGCCTTGATTGTTCATCTTTTGTGGATCAGGGCGAAAGACACAGTAATTTCCTTATGCTTTTGTCTGGGGAAAGAAAGTTAAGTGAACACAGCAATTATCTCTGAGATTAACACTGTGTGAACTCAGTCTTTTAATTATTCTCTTGCTTGGGGCAAACCAGGAAGGCTGTCCGGGCCTCACTTGGATAAAGAGAACTTACTTCAAAAGTGCGCTATCTGATGCCTTATTTTGTGGGGAAATTAACAAAAGAAATGGAGCATAGTTAAAAAAATCTTTGGTGGCCAGTTCTGGAATCTATCTGACCAACACAGACTCCGGTTGGATCTCGTAACTCCACCCTCTGATAGTTATGGGAAACCTTGGGAGCAATAGCAATAGTATTTAGACTTATATACCACTTTATAGTGCTTTACAGCGCTCTCTAAGCGGTTTACAGATCCAGCCTATTGCCCCCAACAATCTGGGTCCCATTTTACCCACCTTGGAAGGAGGGAAGGCTGAGTCAACCTTGAACTGGTCAGGATCGAACTGCTGGCAATTGGCAGAATTAGACTGCAATAGTGCATTTTAACCACTGTGCAACCACAGTTCCAGTTCAAACAAGTTTAAAGGGCCTGCACGGACTTTTTCTGGGACCTCATAGAAGAAGAGTGATCTACCCAGGTTTATCTACTGTCACTCTGCTGGCCATATCATTGTGATTTACCACAATGATATGGCCAACAGAGTGACAGTAAATCGATCTAGGTAGACGACTGGCTCTTTTCAAAGATGTAATTAACTGTACTCATAAGGAAAGATTTTCATGAAGATGAAGGTCTACTCTATGGAGATTCTCAGTCATAAATAACAAAGTTATTCTAAGTCTTCTAAGTCTAAGTTGTTGGCTAAGTGAATAACGAACATAGGTTAATTAAGGTTATTATTATTTCTTTTATTCATTAAACAAGAAACTCAGTCAACTGAATATTTGAAAATGGATCACAAATATCAGTGACTGGAGCTAATGGTTGATATGGGTTGCTGCCAGCATCCTAAGTAGCAACCAAGTTATTTTCTTAAGATGTACAATGTTCCGAGTAGCGCAGATTTTGCAGTTCCGATGGCACTACACCAGGAAGCTGCAACTTCTTGATGTATTTTATAAAATTTTTGGACATGGTCCAAGTGCCCCAATGACAATGGGTATCACTGTTATGTTTCATCCATAATTGCATAATTTTCATGGCCAGGTCGCAATATTTTTTTTTTCCAGTTCTTTTTCTTTGACTCTGATGTCTTCTGGTACAGCGATATCAATAAAATATACACTTTGGTTTTCGGCAACTGTTGTATTCAAAATGATGATCCATCTGTATTCGGAAGTCCCAAAAGATCTTCACCGTCTCATTTTTGACAACTTTTTTCATTTTATGTCTCCTTGACTTTTTGGATACAGGTGAGTCATATTTTTTCCATAATGACCAGGGGATTAATTTAGCAACATGGTTGTGTCTAGCTTTGTAATCAGGTTGCACAATTATGCTGCACACACATATTAAATGTGAAACAGTTTCAAGTTCGTCATTGCAAAATCGCCGGTTTGGATTATCAGTGGATTTTTGTATCTTCGCTTTTGTGGCATTAGTTTATAGTGCTTGCTCTTGGGCAGCAAGTATTAAACCTTTAGTTTCTTTTTTGATGGTTCCCATCTTAAGCCATGCCCATGTCAAGTTGTTATCTCATTTTCCTTCAATGTTTTTCAAGTGCTGTCCATGCAAAGCTTTGGTTTTCCATCCATTTAATCTATCATCCAGCTGTTTTTCCTTATATTCTGCCTTTGTTTCTGTTGTTTTTATAATGTTCTCCATTTTCACAGCCTGCAGCAATTATTATTTTTATTAATAATATTGCTATTAATATTACTATTATTATCAATTCTTAATTATTGTGAAGAACAACCTTAATTGCTAGCTCTTTCCCTCTTCTAGGAATTCTTGACCTATGCCATAGAAGCTATTCCTTAGGGATTTTCATGGAGAACTAACCTAATACTCAGCTTTCCTGGCTGAAAGATCTCTGTGAAAGCCATTGTAGGAGACCATTATCTCCTTGCCACGACAAAGGGTGGGATAGGGAAAAAATCCAGTTGAACCAGTGTTGGGAGCATCAGCTACAGGGCACCCAAGGTAGAGAAAAGATGGCCATTCAGAAGAAGCAGCGGGGGACAGAAATAATTAGAGAAGCACAACCCAACCTGGGAAAAAAATAAATAAAAAGAATTAAGGGAAGAAAGAAGAGAGAGATGAGAATTGGGTCCAGGGAGGGAAACTGCAGAAATTTGGCATGCCAGACTAAACTTGATTTGCAGGACACAACTTCATATGGTCAGGGGTGGGATTCAAATTTTTTTTGAATCTGTGGGCATGGCAGGGTGGGCGTGGTCATGTGTCTGGGTAGGCGTGGCTTTTTGCAGCTCCTCCCTACGCTCCATTTTTGGGCCTCCTGAGTCTCAGGCAAGCCTCTTGGGGAGGCATTTTTGCTCCCAAAAGGCTTCCCTGGGGCCCGGGAAGGCAGCACCCCCCCACACCCCTTTATGACTCTTGAGTCTTGGGGAGCCTCCTGGGTGAAGCAATAAGATAGCAAGGGGATCCCAGCACAGCTGATCAACGGAACAGCTGATCATTGGGAAGGAAAAAAAAAATATCCTAAAGAGGGAGAAGCAGTCAGCGATGTTGGGCATGTGGGATAAGGACTGAATGGGAGGGGAGGGGAGAGGAGGGGTGGGTGGAGAAGGGCGGGACCAGCCAGGGGTACGATTTGCCGGTTCTCCGAACTGTGCAGAATCATAACAACTGGGTGTATAGAACCGGTCGGAACCGGTAAAATCCCACCCCTACATATGGCTGATGGGACGAGTGCCGAGGATTGAATAACTCTGTGAGAAGGGAAGGCAACCGCTCTCCTCACAAGCAGTTTTTGAAGACAAACGCTGTGGCTCGTTTTGCTTCTTACCCTTTCCTTTATGACTGATTAGCACAATGCCATTCGAGATGGAAAGGGAGGATCCAGATGTTCAAGCCAATAGTTTTGGGCAGTGGGGAAGGGAGCAGTTTTGGGCACTCTTAGCTTGGTTTCCAAAAGAAGGAGTCCCCTCTCCCACCCTATATTTCTATGGAAGATTTTTTTCCACCAACATCAACCCCACATATAGACCAGAGCAGGAATTCTATAGAATAGAATAGAATTATTTCTGGACCAAGTGTGATTGGTCAAACACAAGGAATGTGTCTCCGCTGCATAAGCTCTTAGTGAACATACAACAACAAAGTGGATAAGTTGTATACATCAAGTTACAACCATTAATCATAAGATACAACAAGTGATAAATCATAAATATAATAGGGGAAGGTAGTAGGAAAGATGAGAAGGTAAAAAAGATGAGAATGATAATAGCAATACAGCCCTACTACATGGGTAAATAGCTTAGGCCTAAGACTACTATTATTAATTTTTAAATTAAGATTAATAACAGAAACTTGGAAATTTGACTGTGCTGTTTCTCATCCTCTTTCTTATAGTTCAGTGAATGAAGGAGGCCTCTGCCTGAGCCGCTTCTAAATGTTATCTTGGTGCTTAGTATTTAAAAAATAATGTTTCATTTCATTTTCTTCTTTTTCATTTCTTTTACCTAGAGAACAGTTCTTCACATATTTCCATCAAGGTTATTTTCCTTACACTCAATAGCCAGTTTAGTTCTTGTAGGCATAGGGAGAAAAAGGTTGTTGTTTTTGTTGTTAGTTGTGAAATCATGTCTGACCCATGGCAACCCCATGGACAACGTTCCTCCAGGCCTTCCTGTCCTCTACCA
Organism: Bungarus multicinctus; assembly: GCA_023653725.1. Taxonomy (NCBI): domain Eukaryota; kingdom Metazoa; phylum Chordata; class Lepidosauria; order Squamata; family Elapidae; genus Bungarus; species Bungarus multicinctus. The sequence continues at coordinate 6,982,896 of CM042840.1, read as the reverse complement.
TCTTCTGGAGTCCATTTAAGCTCACATCTTCAGTAACTTCATCCAGCCCCCTCATTCTGTGTCATCCCCTTCTTCTATTACCCTCAATCATTCTCAGCATTAGACTCTTCTCCAGGGAATCCTTTCTTCTCATTAGATGGCCAAAGTCTTTGAGTTTCATTTTAAAAAATGGTTTTAAAAGTTTCATTAAAAAAAAAGATTAAAGGGACACATTGGGCAATTTTATAAGCAATAAAATAGAAATTGTTTTTATTTATTTGTTTTATATGTCAAATTTGGAAACTGCCCATCTTACTCACTGTCTTCTTCTGGGCAGGTTTTTCCTATTTTTCAATGAACAAGAAATCTGTGATTTCTTAGTGGTCCCCTCTCTGGTTTTTTTCATTTTTAAAGGCCTCCTTTGAGTCACACTCCACACTTCTGTTGATTACATGGACATTTTTCTGTATTCAGTACAGTGGTGGATTTGTAAGCTGTACAGGTGCAGATAGATAAACTCAACAAAACATCGATACAAAGTATTTATTATTGGTTCATCAGGTATCTTTATGACTCATATTTGTGATGAAGTTCTTCTTTATGTCCAATTCCTTTGCATATCTGATTTGTAGGTAAAAGATGGAAGATAGAAAGCAGCTGCCATAAGTCAAGGAATTCAGGCAAAAGTGAGGAAAATTCCCCCAACCCATCAAGGGTCAAATTAGTGACCAATCGGGATTACAGATGTGGTCACGTGACATGAACTACATTTCCCAGGATACTTTTAACTACATTTACCATGATGCATTTCCTTAAGGGGACAGCTCACAATTGCTACCTAACTATCCAATTCCCATACACTGGCTGGACAGCACAGACACGCCCAGCAGTTTTCGTGACAACAATATCTTGCCATTATTCATTTTTTGTGTTCCTCGTAGTACCTGTGGCTATCTATGGTTGTGAAAGTTGGATCTTAAAAAGGCAAGACAGGAAGAATATCAACTTATTTGAGCGGTAATGCTGGGAAAGATGCCTGTCCATCCCTTGGACAGTCAAGGTGACTAACAAGCAACTACTGGAGCACATAACACCAGATGTGTCACTGGAAAGCAAAATCACAAAACTGCATCTCAATTGCTTTGGCCATGTCATGCAGGGGAATTCACTGGAGAAAGCAATTATGTTGGGAAAAGTTAATGGTAAAAGGAAACCAGGCCATCAAAGAACATGCTAGCTGGACAAAATCAAAGCTGACAATAGCCAGAAAAAAAATCAAAGAGGCATTGCAAGATGGGAAGACCTGACGAGACCAGGCCCATTGAATTGCCAAGAGTTAGACTCAACTGAATTGATAGCAACGTCATAATCAAATCCACTTTTACGATGGGTTTTCCAGACTATCCATCAGAATAGAGCTGGAAGCAACCTTGAAGGTCTTAACTTTCTGCTCAAGCAGAAGATTCTATACCATTTCAGATAAGTGGCTGTCCACTTCTAGAACTATTTATTTATTTTATTTTAAATTTTATTTTTAAATTTTATTTTAAATATTATTTATTTAGGACGAGTTAACAATCCTAGAATTTCCTAGTGGACTCCTACCCCACACATAATCAGAACCAACTATATTTAGTTTTTTGATATTTTTCATCCAAGGTTAGGTAGAAGTGATTACCTGTTTTTAACACAAACTGCCTGTCTAAATTTTACTTCTGAAGGATGAAGGGAAGAAGTGCACGTTTTTATACCAAAGTAACAGGATCATAGTTTTTCCTGTGAACTTTCATAATTAAGCTCTGTTGGCCCAATAGACTAAACATGTTTTCTGAAATAATCTAATTGCTTGCGTTCACACAGGTTTTTGGGGTCTCAAAACACCTTTTTAAGGACTTCGGATGAACTCAGCCTTACAAACACTCTTTTTTATTGCAAGAGGAGAGGAGTATTTTTTCTTTAATTTCTCATCACTAAACCAAGGAAAAAAGGAGATGTATTTTTGCAACTGGAAGTGAGCCTTCAGATGAAATGGAGAGCACGTAATGGACATTTGTCACCACTGACTTGGCCCAGATCATTTTGGAAGAGCTGACTGCTAATTTTAGCCCTCCAAGGTATCCCGGTGTCAAGTTTAAGCAGGAAATTCGCCATCTTTTGATGGAGTGAGTGCCAGGCTGGAAATCACCATGAATTAGAATTCAGTAATGAGACCCAAAGGAGAATATCCTAAAGTAATGCCAGACGTTTCCCTCTCTCTCTCGTTTTCTCCCTCCCTCCCTCTCTTGCAATTCCTTCTTATTTTAGTTCTCTTCTTTCTTGCCAAGGCTGTCTATAGCTTGATTAAAGGCCAGCTGGTTGATCTGCTTTTTTAAACTTCACTTTTCAGTTTTAATTTGGATTTGCAACACCCATTTTGGGTTGTCCGTTGTTTGAGTATCCAGCTATATTTATAGATTGCTACTCCTTCATTGGATCTCTATCTTTCAAGTAGGAGATTACAAGGAAAGCAGGCTCATTGTTGAATATAAATATATAAATTATGGGATGGGTGTAATCAGGGGTGGGATTCTACCAGTTCGCACATATTCGCTAGAACCGGTTGTTAACATTCTAAGCAGTTGGGAGAACCGGTTGTTAGAAGAAATTACTGGCCTAATCCTGTAAGGAAGGCAGGAAGGAAACATTCTGGTGTTGCTTACAGAAACTGCCTCTCCGTTAACCTTTATTACGTTCTTGGCAGGAATAGACTTTCTGTCTCAGGAACTTCTCTAGAGTTTTTTCCCCCCTCCTTTGCTGGTACTTTGCTTGCGTGGAGTGACCATTCAAAGTTGCAATGGCACTGAAAAAAGTGACTTATGACCATTTTCCACACTTACGACTGTTGCAGCTTCCCCACAGTCATGAGAGGCCAGACGAGGAAATGCGTGCCTCAATGTGAGTGATGTTGAGTTGGCCATGTCCACCCAGTCACATGACCACCAAGCCACGCCACCACCTAAGCCACACCCACAGAACCAGTTGTTAAAACATTTGAATCGCACCCCTGGGTGTAATGATCTCATACAAATACAGGTAGTCCTAATTTAATGACTGGTTGATTAGTGACTGTACAAAGTTACGAAGGAGCTTCCTAAAGATACAGGTAATCCTTGATTGACAGAAGTTACAATGATATTGAAAAAAGAGATTTATGACCGTTTTGCACACTTATGACCATCTCAGGCTGTCTATGTCTCTGTTAGCAGATAACACATAACAGATAATCAGAGTTGGAAAGGACCTTATAGGTCATCTAGTCCAATCCCCTGCCCAAGTAGGAGACCCTACACCATTTCTGACAGATGGCAGTGCAATCTTTTCTTGAAGGTCTCAAGTGACCATTACAGCATCCTTATGGTCATGTGAGCAAAATTCTAATGCTTGGCAATTAACCCATATTTATGATGGTTGCAGTATCTGGGAGGCACCTTTTGCAACCTTCTGATAAGCAAAGTCAAGCGGGAAGCCAGATTCACTTAACAACTGTGTTAACTTAACAATTACAGTAGTTCATTTATTAACTGGGGCAAGAAAGGTCATAAAATGGGGCAAAATTCACTCCCCCCCTCACGCACACACACATTTTATGCATAGATTATACCTTTCTGTGTCTCTCTCTTTTCTAGGTAGCTCTGCTACCATTCCTGTGTGCTGCGTTTAAAAGTCCCCATGAGCAAGTTAAAATCATACCATGATTAGCAAGCAAGCACTTCCCAAATAGTTATAATAGTGGTGATGTATTGCTATAGAAGTATTAGGAGAGCTGGGTAAGTCAAAAAAATCAAGATGGCAGCATGGCTGAAATCCCTGCCCCCTTTTCTAACTACAATAGCAATAGCATTTAGACTTATATGCCACTTTACAGTCCTCTCTGAACTGTTTACAGGTGTCAGCATATTGCCCCTAACAATGTATGTCTTCATTTGGAAGGATGGACGACTGAATCAATTTTAAGCCAGTCAGAATCGAACTCCTGGCAGTCTGCAGAGTCAGCTTGCAATACTGCATTCTAACCACTGCATTACCACGGTTTTTACACATTCTTACAAGATTCTTACACAAATATATTTGTATATGCTTCTATATATATTTGTTAAATTCACTTTCTTCCAGGAGCGCAAGACTGCTTATATGAAAACCTTACTTCTTCTTCAACCCTGTGAGGTAATTTGGAAGGAAACAGACTAAAAGCTCCTGTAACTGTAGGGGAATTGGAGTTTCAGTCTCCCCGCTCTTAGTCCAGCACCTTTGCTGCTTGTCCACATGAATTTTGAGTCTACTCTCCCCAGCCAGCTACTAGGATGAAGGGTGGACTTGATTTTACACTGCAACAAAGTTGCTTTAAGCCCATTTCAAAGAAACTGGTGCAATTAAAATCCAGCTCTTCCTTAACAAGGAGACTGTGAGTTCTAGTCCCACTTTAGTCATAAAAACCAGCTGGGTAATTTTGAGCTAATTACAAAGAATTCTAGTCCCACTTTAGGCATGAAAGCTGCCTGTGTGAGTTTGATCCAATCAGCAGGAGATGTTGAGTTCTAGTCCCACCTTAAGCATGAAAGCTGATTGGATGTCTTTGGATCAATCATCAGCAACACAGTGAGTTCTACTTCCGCTTTAGATAGGAAAGCTGTCTGGGTGACTTTAGGCCAGTTCCTCTTTCAGCTCAACCAACCTCACAGGGTTGTTGTGAGACGAATAGGAGAAAAAAGATGTGTTGGACATTTTCATTGTCTTGATTTATTTGTAAAAATAAAAAAGGCAGGATGCAAATAAATAAATAGCAAAAGAACTTGTAGAAATGCTATGGAGAGGTTGAATCTGGGTTCTGCAAGTTCTCCTATGATACTAAATCAAATCAGGGAAATGGATTTTCTTCCTTCTTTTGTGCAGGGTAGAGCAAAGCTTCACAGTTAAGAGTGTGTAAACACAAGCAGACTTAGCTTGTCAACTTGTAGCATCAATTCACTCCTCCAGAGCCTCTTTCCCTGAGTCTCTGATGATTCTTTCACAAATGGATTTGCTCAGATGGGATGATGATGTGATCCTGTATGGCAATGATTACCAGGCACTTGAATCGCTGTCTGGAATTTGTCTGCCCAAAGCAAACGGCATCATTCAATGCAAGGGATCATAACACAGCTTCTACAGAGATGAAAAGTATCACTATGCGAGGTTGCATGTGCAACACAACCAAGGGAGGTTAAACCTTGGTAGAACTTCAAAAAAGTTTCCTTTTTATTTTTTTAAAAATGGCATTAAAACCTATCATTTTAAAGGCGTAATCTTTTTCCTTACAGATAGTCCTCAATTTATGACTGATCACTTAGTAACTGTTTGAAGCTATGACCTGCCTGGAAAAAAAGGAGTTATAGCCAGGGATGGGATTCTACCGGTTCGCATCTATTCTCTAAAACCAGTTGTTAACATCCTAAGCAGTTTGAAGAACTGGTTGTTAGAAGAAATTACTAGCCTAATCCTGTAAGGAAGGCAGGAAGGAAACATTCTGGTGTTGCTTACAGAAACTGCCTCTCCGTTAACCCTTATTACATTCTTGGCAGGACTAGACTTCCTGTCTCAGGAATTTCTCTGGAGTTTTTTTCCCCTCCTTTGCTGGTACTTTGCTTGTGCGGAGTGACCATTCAAAGTTACAATGGCACTGAAAAGAGTGACTTATGACCCTTTTTCACACTTACAATTGTTGCAGCATCCCCACAGTCACGAGAGGCCAGGCGAGGAGATGCGTGCCTCAATGTGAGTGATGTTGAGTTGGCCATGCCGAACCAGTCACATGACCACCAAGCCACACTCACCACCTAAGCCACGCCCACAGAACAGATTGTTAAAAAATTTGAATCCCACCCCTGGTTATAGTTCTATAAATGTACAACACTGTGTTTCTTTCAACTGTCACAACATACAAACTATAATGTGGAGGGTCCTTTACAGTTGTATGTCAAAGACTACATGTCTTCTCACATTTTAACTAGAGTTTCATATTCTCATGACAGTTTGTGGTTTTATTCTCTTTCTAAAGACAGTTTACAACAAAACAAAATGTGAATGAAAACAACCGTCATAAAGAACTCCACCCACACCCCCCACAAATATAATCATTTTCTCTCTCCCTCCCAGTGGCAAAGCTAAATTACAGCGTTCAGATGACCTTAATGCCAAACAAGTGTGCCCCAAAGTCCATGCTTCCATGCCGGAAGCATTGCTGGGGAAGATGGGGCATGTAATCCAACTCGACCTGACAACTTGGCCTTTGGTATCTATCCTAGATCATCCCCAATAACAATAATTTAATTTTAAATTAAATTAAAACCACGCAATGTTACTTTCACCAGATACAAATTGGAAAGGAAGATTTTATAAGGGGAAGGGCGGACAACATCTTTCATGAAATCTCTTGTCAGAGTTTTTCCTCCCCCCAGTACACTTCTTTCCCACAAATTCCCCCCTCAACTCTTGCTGAGTGTGCAAAACTGTGACTGAGCATTGCAAAAATGCGATGCATCTCCCCCTTGTTAAAAAAAGGGGGAGGGAATTCTTCAGCCCTTTTGCTTAAGGTGTTTTTATTTGCAACGTATTAACAGGATAACACATCCCACCAGTCTATTCTTCCATTATCAGATCTCTCCCCACACCCCAATCCTGGCCCCAGGTATCCTTCCAGAGTTTTCCACACTCCGTGACAACACTCGGCATTGAACAACTACTCCTGTCAACACAACTCCTATCCGTTTTTTACAGTGCCATGGAAACGGAGAAACATCAGATGTAGCTTGTTCAAGATCCTCATAAATCAAAAAAGAATTGCCCTCTATGGAGAGAGGGAGCCTGAGATTTTTTTCCCTTTTGATTCACATTATCATCATCTTTATAATCTATTTGGCCCAATTATCAACACCAGTAAAGCAAGATTAGACACACACACACAGAGAGACAGACAGACACACACAGACACACATTTTTAAAAGCAACAACTTTTTAAAAAACAGCAGGGAAAGAAAACAAAACTTTGAAACTTTGATATAATGGAATGGGCAGGCTGTGTTTATTTAAGAGGTAAAATTTAATAATTATGTCTTACTGGATAAATCATCAGTTTAGTAGTAATCATGAGAGAGAGGGGGAGAGGGAGAGAGAGAGAAGAGAGAGAGAGATCTAATGGTTAAGGCCTCAGGCTAGAGATTGAGAGAAAGCAAGTTCTAGTCCTGCCTTAAGCATGAAAGCCAAGAGTTACTTTAAGCCAATCACTGGGTTATTATGAGTTCTAGTCTTACCTCATGTCAGCTGGGTGACTTTGGGCCATTCATTCTGTCAACCCAACCCACCTCACAGGATTGTTGTGGGGAAAATAGAAGGATGAAGGAATATTACATATAATGAGAAACAATTTAATTGTTTAATGGTCTATAATTCCATGGGCTAGGTTAATGGTTAATCTGATTGATTAAACAGTACTTCAGTGTCACATTTATTAAAAATTAATAGCTCCTGCATTGAAAACTTATCAAAAGCAGGAAGGCAAGAGAAATTAAAAGGGATGGGCAGTATGTGCTGCAGCTAAAAAAAAAGCCAGTGCAATCCTAGGGACAGAATCAAGATCACATGAAGTGTTAATATCACTTTATAATGCCTTGATAAGGCCATACTTGAAAACTGCATCAAGTTCTGGTCATCACAATATAAGAAAGATGTTGAGACTCAAGAAAGAGTACAGCAAAGTTGATTAGGGGACTGGAGATTAAACATATGAAGAACAGTTGTAAGAATTGGGTATGTCTACTTTAATAAAAAGAAGGATTAGAGATAACATGATAACAGTATTCCAATATTTGAGGGGCTCCTACAAAGGAGTGGGGATAACCTATTTTCCAAAGTACCTGAGGGCAGGACAAGAAACAATGGGTGGAAACTAATCAAGGAGAGAAGCAACCTAAAACTAAGAAGAAATTCCCTGACAGTGAGAACAATTAATCAGTGGAACAACCAGCCTCCAGAAATTGGGATGATCCATCAGTGGAAGTTTTGGAAGAAGAAACTGGGTAATCATTTGTTTGAAATAATATAGGGTCCCTTGCTTGATCAGGAGGTTGGACTAAAAGGCTTCCACAATCCCTTCCAACGCTGTTATTTTTTATACTTTCTCTTTGGCCAGAAAATAAAAAGTATTAGTGAAGATTCCTGATCAAATAAATGAAAAGAGCTTTGAATCTACTGATTCATTTGATCCTCTTCAATGGCAGGATACACCGTTCCTTTGGCTTACAGCCTGGTTGTGTGAGAGAAATTAAACAGTTCTTACCGCCAGCTATTTTTCTGGACGTGTTTCTGGAGCAATCAACAGTGGGAGTGTTAGAAAGAAAAAATAGGAAATATAAGAAATATTCAGGACAGAAGTGGGCTGCCTTAAACCTCAGTTTTTGCCTCTCTTTCTTGGAACCTCTAAAGAATTCCCAGATGTGAGATTACCACATCTGGGCGTGCAAAAGTCCAGATGACTTTTAGAAGGCAGAAGAAATATATATATTTCTTACTGCTATCTAGCAATTATCTGGATATTTGCAGGCCAGATCCCCTTATCACATTGCCCCAGAGGAAAAGGCAAAACTTCAGTTATGCAATGAGAGATCTCTTTATCTTTAACTCAGAGCATGGGAAACAAGAGATAAGAAACCTTTTACATACCTGTTTCAGTTTTTAAAATGCCCCCAACTTCTTAATCATCAAAATAAATCTCCTGAAAGTATTGGCTGGGTATTTTGATTTTTCCCATCTCCCCTATGCACCCTGCAGGCCTCAGAACCTGCTTTTCCATTTAAAATATCGATGTAAAAAATAAGTATTTTATGCAGGTTCAGTAGTTGTCAACTTACAGTCATTCATTTAGTGACTGTTTGAAGTTACAATGGCAGTGGAAAAAATAAGCTACAATCCGTCCTCATATTTATAAGAGTCAAGTATCTCCAAGGTCACATGATCAAAATCTGGGCACTTGGCAGGTGGTTTACAAAAATTGCAGTGTCCTGGAGTCACATGAACAGCACTTGTAATCTTCCCAGGTGGCTTCCAATAGGCAAGTCAATGAGAGAAGCCAAATTTGCTTAATTACTATGTGATTCCCTTAACAAATTGGAAGGATTGGTTTAAGGTCATAAAACTGGGCATAACTCACTTAACAACATCCTTGCTTAGCAAAGGAAATTCTGACCACAACTGGGGCCATATGTCGAGGATTATCTTTATGCAACTTCTTGTCAAGGGCTTGGAACATGGAAAAACTGGACCTGGTTCAAAAATATAAAATCATTTCCTCTTTGCTTTACACACATTACTGGCAAAGGGTGCATTTCAATCATTGACTTACATTGACTTACATTTCAGTCATTGACTTAAAACCACAATTGAGCCCAGAATTTCTGTAGTTAAGCAAGATAGTTGTTAAGTGAATTTTGTGCCGTTTTACAACTTTTCTTGCTACAGTTGTTAAATGGATCATTGCAATTATTAAGTTAGTAATATGGTTGTTAAGTAAATCTGATTCCCTCATTGTGATTTGCTTATCAGAAGCGGATCATTTGACCCCGGGACACTGCAATCATCATAAATATGAATCAGATGCCAAGCATCTAAATATTAATCTCATGACTGTGGTTTGCCTCAATGCTCTTAAGTCACTTTTTCCAGTGTTGTTGTAACTTTGAGCAGTCACTAAACAGGTGGTTGTAAGTTGAGTACTGCCTGGAAAGAAAATAAGGCACGAGATAATTCCACCCCTTGTGTCCCACAGCTTTTATCCTGCTTCTCCCCGCAGCTGCTGCAGCGTGTCACATCTGGAAAGCACCAGTTGGAATCAGGGTTTCGTAGGCTATTGCAGTGAGCAGCAGATTTCAAAACAGAAGAAGGAGTTTAAATAAAGCTGCAATGGTTCCATTTATGGGGCAAGGCACTGGAGAAACAGCTTTTGCAGAAAAGCTTGTGCAATGCAACAAGAACCATATGCCTTGCCAAATTAAAAAAAAAAAAAAACGTTTCTCTAAAGACAACAGAAAGTATTTAGAAACCTTGGCACTTGTTCCTGTTAATAAATGAACCTTATTGGCAGCTCTTAGTAAGAGGTACTGGGACAGTGGTGAGGAAGAAACAATAAAGGTTGTTTTTTAAAAAATCTTCAATTTACAACCATTTGCATAGCGACCATTTGAAATTATATCTGCATTGAAAAAGTGCACTTACACTGTTACAGCATTCCAAGGGTCACGTGATCAAAATTTGGGTGCTTGTGTTTAAGACAGTTGCAGCACCCACGTTCATATGATCGCCATATCTGACTGGGGCAAATGGGGAAAAGCTCACTTAACAACTGTCTTGCTTAGCAACAGAAAATTTGGGCTCAATTTTGGTTGTAAATCAAGGACAGCCTGTACAAATTCTCCAAGGTGGAATTAACAACACAGAGGGTGGGAGGGCTATGTGGTAGAATGGTTAGAACGCACCTTTCTCTTTTTCATTCTTTCTTTCCTGTCCTCCCCTCCACAAATCATCGCTTGAAATGATTTCCTGCAGGTGACTTACAAAAATAAATTTGCACACAATAAAGGCTCTGTGCCTTAACCACTAGACAAAACTACGAGTTTCCGTGAATTTTTATAGTGCCATTATAAACTCCAGGACAGATCAGTTGTCTCACCTGAATTCAATCCTATCAGAGCATGGAGAGTTAGCATCCCGATCACAGCTAACAGTTTTTAAGATCTATGTCTTCAGAGTTGAATATGTCTGATTTCCTTTCCCTACCTTCTCACTCTTTTCTTTTCTGTCATGCCTGGTGGTAAAAAAAAAATGTCCCTCTACTGAGCAGTGGGACAATTTCTATCTAAAAACCAAGGCCTCTGGATGTAAATAAAGAACAGAATGTAGTTCAGTTAAAGGATATACAAAGGTTGCGATGGTATCCCGCCTGACCAGCGGGTTGGTCTAGAAGATCTCAAGGTACCTTCCAACTTTGTTATTCTGTTGTTCTAATCTCTTGTCTGTCTGCCACATACATATGAGCACACAGGCAAATACACTCCAACTGTCCTATGAAATGCATTTTGGGATTGCTCAGATACCGATCAAATTCCATCACTTGGGATCTGAGCCCCTCTACAGTATAAATTACCAAACAGCAAGAGAGAAAGAGTAATTTACTACCTATCTTGTTGAGTTGCTATTAGATGAGGAGGAAGCTGGTAGGGGGTAGAGCAATTAAAAATGATGGCCTCCAGGCAGGACCTGTAAGGTCATCTTTGATCAGCGGAGGGACAGATTTTGAAGAAAAAGAGTGTCAAGGAAGTACAGAAAACCAAAAAAAAAAAAAACCAAGAAGGGTGGGGGAGGGGCCACAGGATAATTGTTCAGTTTGAAACAACCCTATTAGAAATCCCAAGAGTTGGGGAGGGGGGAAAACGGCCCTGTTTCTCAAAAATCACTTATTTCTTTGTAATTTGACAAGCTCAACCAGTGGTGGGATTCAAAGATTGTTGCCACCGGTTCAGTGGATGTGGCTTGGTGGACGTGCTTTGTGCACGTGCACATACTTTGTGTGCACGCATGCGCCAAACACACACTGTGCCTACTTCTTAAAAAAGCTATCCACTGCCATAGCCGAACCTCTAAGCATAATCTTTGAAAAATCTTTCAGGACCAGCTCCTTGCCAAAACTATGGTCACAAGCCACGGTCATCCCCATCTTCAAAAAGGGAGACCCCAGCCTAGTTGAAAATTACAGACCAATCTCTTTATGCTGCGTCATCTGTAAAGTCATGGAATCAATTATTAACCAATCCATCATCCTCCACTTAGAGACAAACAAACAACTTTCTAATAAACAATTTGATTTCAGAAAAAAACTATCCTGTAATTTGCAACTCTTACACTGCAAAAACATATGGACTATACAACTCGATCAGGGCAAAGCAATAGACGCAATCTACATAGATTTCTGTAAAGCCTTTGATTCAGTGGTACATGACAAACTACTCCTAAAACTAAAATCTTATAGTATCTCTGGATACCTGCATAACTGGATAGAAGCATTCCTGTCAAACAGACAACAAATGGTCAAAATTGGGAGTGTCCTATCAAATTCTGTACCTGTCAACAGTGGTGTCCCCCAAGGCAGTTTTTTAGGACCAACTCCTTTCATACTCTACATAAATGACCTCTGTGATCATATTAAGAGCAACTGCGTTCTCTTCGCTGATGATGTAAAGCTGTTCAATACCACAGACAATACTGCTACCCTTCAAAAAAACTAGTTTGCATCCATTGTTTCTTGTCCTGCTTTCAGGTGCTTTGGAGAATAGCTTGATTCCCTTTTCCTTGCGGCACTTCCTTAAATACTGGAAGACTGCTATCATGTCACCCCATTCCTTCTTTTCATTAAACTAGTTATACCAAATTCCTGCAACTGTTCTTCATATGTTTTAGCCCCCAGTCCCTTAATCATCCTTATTGCTCTTCTTTGCACTCTTTCCAAAGTCTTAACTTCTTTTTTATAATGTGCTGACCAAAACTGCGTGCAGTATTCCAAGTGTAGTCTTGCCAAGGCATTATAAAATGGTATTAACACTTCATGTGATCTTGATTTTGAGTCTTTTCCAATGCCAATCTTCAAAATTGTCCAGCAGAGAACTGAAAAAATTGAAGTCAGAGATGCTGACACAAACTTGTATTTTTATATAAATAAGTATATTTTACATCTATATATGCAGCGGACAAGATAGTCAGGCAAACAGGAGCATCGTGAGGTAAATCGCAGAGCCGCAGAAGAAAAAAGGCGGGAAAAAGGGAAACGCCCACTCCACACCCACAGCAACCAATCACAGTGCAGACTGCCTCATGAAGGAGCCAGCCCTCTCCCATCAATCAACTGTAACGGTTTGTTCTGGTTCATTGTACAACTCCATTGCTCCAGCTAATAAATTTAAATCTCTTAACAAAACCATCCATGCTATTCAAGGAGAGAAGCAATCTAGAACTAAGGAGAAATTTCCTGACAGTTAGAACAATTAATCAGTGGAACAACTTGCCTCCAGAAGTTGCGAAGGTTCCAACACTGGAAGTTTTTAAGAAGAGATTGGATGACCATTTGTCTGGAATAGTATAGGGCCTTCTGCCTAAGCAAGGGGTTGGACTAGAAGACCTCCAAGGCCCCTTCCAACTCTGCTATTCTATTCTTCCAGAATAGATTTCTCCCAATCCTCAATTAGACTTGGAGGCTTTTAATCATGTAAGGAGCCTCCATGCGTGGGTGAGAAGCCCCTCTCCATGCGGCTTCCTAGCCAGAACATCATCTGGCCCAAAAGCCACCTCAAGAAGGACAGCTGTTCTCTTGCAAAGATGGTTGACCAGGCTGCAGATTTCTCCAGAGGGGTCAGAAGGAGGCCAGGCCAATGCCTTTCAGAAAGGGAGGAAGATTCTGAAAAATTGTAGGGCTTTACAAATCAAAACCAGAGCCCTGCATTTGAAGAAAAGACCAGCATGGTGGGGTCAGGAGGAGGTGATCAAGCTTCCCTCAGTCCCCTCCCCGCCACCAAAAAGGGAGGAAGCCGGGAGCCTCAGATCGACTGAAGAGTAAACTGAGAAGTTGGGAGTAACAGCCAACAGACAGGGTGAGAAATGGCTGAGGTCACCCAAGCTGGAGAACTTTTAGCTTGAGTTTCAAATTTGGACTGCAGCCTCGAGAGGAAAGAGAGAGACAAAGGATGGGGACTTCAGAGCCAAGGGATTTGGAGCATGTACTTGACTTACAACTATTCATTTAGTGACCATAATAACATCATTGAAAGAAGTGACATGGCTGTTTTTCACACTTACGGCCTTTGAAGCGTCCACATGGTCATTGTAATCAAAATTTGGGTGCAAAATCAGCATGTATCTATGAGGGTTGCAGATCACCTTTGGCAACCTTCCCATCCAGATTCTTACAAGCAATTGCTTAATGACTGTATGATTCACTTAACAACTGCATTGATTCACTTAACAGCCAAGGCAAAGATCAGGCACAACAACTGCCTTGCTTAGAATGAGAAATTCTGCTTCTCGTTGTGATAGTAAGTCAAAGACAACCTGTATATTCTGCTTTCTACTGGCGGGAGTAACTATGACTCTCTTAAGTGAGGATAGTTGCATGGCTTGGATGCCTCCCCATGGCGACCGCTGGATAAGTAAGGGTAGTACTCATGACATCCCTTACTGAACTAAGATCCAAGCCACACACACATACCCCTGCGAGACCTAACCAATTCACAGAAGGCTTGCTGCTGGTTAATTATGACAATTACTTTGAGTCCCAATCCCCCTGGAAATTTGGACTCCAGCATTGGAGATGGGAATGTCAGTGATACCGACACCCAAACCAAAACAGATAGCCCCAGCTTCCTGTGTTTTTGTGGTTCCCGCTTCAAGATGAAGCGGGGCCTTGGCCAACACTGATCCCAACGCCATCCAGAGGAGGTGAATGCCAAGCGTGTAGCCACCCTACCCACAAAGCGCCTGGCGTGGTCCCACAAGGACAACAAGGCCCTGCATTGGCATGCTGATAGTCACTGGGAAAAGGGGATGTTGAAGAAAACACTCCTCATGCTCTTTGCCCCATACTTTCCTGGCCGGTTGCAGAAAGCCCCCAAGAAGCACTTCCAACTGACCAGGTGGAGCCTCCCAGGCCCCCCAGAAAGAGTACACCCAGAGAAAGATGTAGACCACCCAGTAACCCTCACACAACCCACCCCTTCAGCCTCCCAACTGGTTGACAAAGCTGCCAAATGGAGATGTGCCTTCCTGGTAGTTGCAGCAGACCATTTCCAAGAGGCCAGGATGGGGGTCAAGTTGCTGACAGAGACTGCCCGAGACTTACAGGATGGAGCGATCAGCCGCAAGCAGTGCAGGGCTCAGCTTAACCAGCACTTCCAGAACTGGTTCCCACACAAGTGGAAACTGTCTGTGGCAAGACCCGACACTATGAACCGCCAATGGAGCAAGAAGGCCATCTGTAGAGTGAACTAAGCAAGTGTCCAGAAGCTCTACAAGCTCTGGTGACGCGATGCTGCCTCGACTGTACTGTTTGAATGCTGGAAGAATGCATATAAGGGCCCGGTGCTGATGCTGCCAGAGATGGAAGAATACTGTTCATCAGTACTCAGAACATTGAGCACGAACGATGATAGTGAACCTGCAGAGCCATCTGCAGTCCTGTGGTCCCTAGTGGAGGTCATTGTCCCATCGGAGGTCACAGCGGCCCTCCATGGTATGAAAGCCAGTGCACCTGGACCAAATACTGGCCGAGCAACTGCTGACCTGGGATCAGCCCTCACTGGCAGCATACTACAATCTGTTGCTAGCGGCGGGTGGCCCACTGAGACACAGCATGCTCGTGAGTGGTGTTTCTTCCCAAGACGAAGGATTCTTCGACTCTGGGGGACTATAGGCTTATCTCGATAACCTCAAGCATCTTACAGGCGTTCCATAAGATTTTGGCCTGATGCCTCCAAGACATGCTTCAGCTCTCTCCCCTCCAACATGCGTTCCTCCAGAGAGATGGCTGCCTCGAGGAATCGACCCCGCTACATACCATCTTTCATAGAATCCACACAAATAGAGTTCAGTTCCCTGTGCGATGCTATTCTTGGATGTAGCCAAGGCATTTGATATGGTGTCGCATAAGAGTCTCTTCCGAGTGGCCTATCAAGCGGGTCTGCCTCCCCCATTGGTGTCTTATCTGAGACACCTCTACAAACGATCCACCATGCAGCTTGCAGGGACCACTGCCAAATATGGTCGGGGCGTTCGGCAAGGTGACTCTCTATCCCCACTCCTTTTTATAATGGTTCTCAAAGACATTGTGAGATCATCATTACCCAAAACCGGGTTCGACCTTGATGGCCAGAGAATCAGTAATCTAGCCTATGCGGATGACCTAGTGTTACATGCAGAGAAGTCCAGCAGGCTGCAGAAGAAACTCCACCTACTCAATGGAGTCCTCCAAAGAGCCGGCATGGCACTCAACACAAAGAAGTCCCATGGCCTCACAATAGCCAAGGACAGAAAGCATAAGTGCATGGCCCTAATCCTGACACCATACGAGTGTAAAGGGGAACCCATCACACTCCTAGGGACCAATGATTCAGTGAGATACCTGGGACTCCAGTTCAAATGACCTCTGTGATCATATTAAGAGCAACTGCGTTCTCTTTGCTGATGATGTAAAGCTATTCAACACTACAGACAATACTGCTACCCTCCAAAAAGATTTCGACTGTATATCAGAATGGTCAAACAAATGGCAACTTCAAATCTCAACAGATAAATGCTCTGTCCTACATATTGGCAAAAAAAAAATCAGAAAATAAAATACAGGCTGAATAGTCAAGACCTTGTTGATGATCCAAGCTCTGTAAAGGACCTTGGAATGCTCAGCTTTAATGATCTAAGTGCTAGAGCCCACTGTAACTACATGACCAAAAAGGCGTTAAGAGTTGTTAACCTAATCTTACGTAGCTTTTTCTCTGGTAATATCACACTACTAACTAGTTCATATAAAACATTTGCTAGACCAATACTTGAATACAGCTCATCAGTCTGGAACCCACATTATGTATCTGATATTAGCACAGTTGAGAAAATCCAGAAATATTTCACAAGAAGAGTTCTCCACTCCTCTACTCATTGCAGAATATCTTATGCCACCAGACTCGAAATTCTAGACCTAGAAAACCTTGAATTACGCCATTTTCGGTCCGATCTAAGTGTGGTATATAAAATCATACATTGCAATGACTTACCTGTCAATGAATACTTCAGCTTCAACCATAACAACACAAGAGCACACAATAGATACAAACTTAAGATTAACCCCACCAAACTTGATTTCAGGAGATATGACTTCAGCAACAGAGTGGTCAATGTCTGGAATACTCTACCTGACTCTGTGGTTTCTTCCCCAAACCCCAAAAACTTTAACCTTAGGCTGTCTAATATTGACCTCACCCCTTTCCTAAGAGGTCTGTAGGAGGCGTGCATAAGTGCACCAACGTGCCTACCGTCCCTGTCCTATTGTTTCTTTTGTTTTTCTTATATGCACCCATTTCATGTATTCATAACTATTTATATACTTATACCTATTATCTTGTAAGCGATTGACAAATCAAAATAAATAAAAAATAAAATATGTAAATAAACTGGAAGGGAAGAGTCATCCCAAAACATACTGGCAAGCTGGACACTCTGCCGAATGAGGTAAGAAAGACACCACTTAAGCCACACCAGCGGCTTAAGCTACTCCAGTTCCATCTGGTGCCCAAGAACTTATCCTAGGTCATGTTGCGGTGAGGCAAAGGCTCAGGCTTCCCACGGATACTCTGCTGGGATACTTTCACGCCAATGTCAAAGACAGTGACCTGGGGATACCATGCTCCTTCACTTTGATCCCATGTCTGCAGCAGAAACAGCTCAAGAAGGTAGCGTCAAACCCTGTGACTATACTTCAGATAGTGCAGAGGCAAGACTCCTTCTGGTCCCTAGCACACCGAATGGACTAGCTGTGTAGTCTGAACAACATAGTTGTAACGCCTAAAGTAGAAGTAAGAGAAGAGTGGATGGCAGCAAGCTGAAAGTCCCTGAGGTAGACAAAGCCAGCCATGAGTGGCTACTCCAACCAGCTTGGGTGTTCCCTCACTTATACATAAGGTGTATCCAGCTGAGGGGTGGCTTACTCCCCATCAAGGCCAAGAGTGCATGGGGAAACAACAGGCAAGTCACCGACAGGACTTACAGGCGCACCTGCTGTGCTCCAGAAACATTATACCATGTGCTGCAAGTTTGTGAGGTAATCCATGACACCAGATGCACACGCCACAACTGTGTGCTCCGAGGCCTGGAGAAGATGCTGCGTCCAGCGGGTATCCAGGCAAGCATAGAACCAATAATCCCATCCGGATCCTCCTTCATCAAACTGGACCTGATCGTGGAGACTGCGAACCGGCTGTGGGTCCTAGACACCTCTATGGTCGCCGGCTACCGAATGGAGGAAACCTGGGGCATCAAAACCACAAAGTATGGGCGTCCTGACCATATTGCCGACATCCGTCGTTGGACTGCTGTACCGGACTCCACCTGTTTTCAACAGAGTGCTGTTCTACCGATCGTTGAGTGACAGATTGAGAACCTTGGGCTTGAGCCGCCGGGACATTATGGAAATGTGTTTGCTGACCATTGGCGGCTCGCTCAAGTGCTATAACCTTTATATGCCTGGGACCAAAGACTGGAATGACTAACTGTTTTGCTTTGAAATGTCTGTATTATATCTGATGTAACTGTCTTGATAGTGAGCAATCGCTTTGGAGAGCAAGTCGGGTGGGAGTAGCTCAACAGATGGTATTACTGTGTTGTATTGTACTTAAATGTGTCGTGCCATACCGTATCGCAAATTGTTTTTACCTGTACTGCCTTGCTTATCTAAAAACAAAACTAGTCTTCCGACTTACAGCAGTTCATTTAGTGACCATTCAAAGTTACAATGGCACTGAAAAAAGTGACTTATGACCGTACTGCATATTTATGACCATTGCGGCATCCCCCTAGCCACGTGACCAAAATTTGGATGCTTGGCAATTGGTTCATATTTTTGATGGTTGCACTTTCCTGGGGTCATGTGATCCCCTTTTATGATCTTCTGACAAAGTCAATGGGGAAGCCAGATTCACTTAACGGCCATGTTACTAACTTAACTGCAATGATTCACTTAACAACTGTGGCTAGAAAGTTCGTAAAATGGAGCAAAACTCACTTAACAAACGCCTTATTGAACAACATACATTCTGGAATCAATTGCCCTAAGTTGAGGACTATCTGTATTCTTTTATGAGCCTTAAGGCTGACAGGAGTCCTGCAGATAAAGACTGGTATGAAAATTCCTTTTCAAGGGACAATGGGGTGAGGCTGGGTCGCCTCTGTTACCCGAGCCAAACTTTCTCTCGTCCTCCCTGAGCCAAGATGGAGGAAAAATTTGCTCTGTCAGAAGTAGCTTGCCAAGAGAGTGACAGAATGTTCTAAATCTTTGCCAGAAACTCTTTTAAGGCCTCTCTTCCTTCTGGACTTTACTGCCGCTGCAGCAGGACAGGAGTATTTTTTATTTTTTATATTTTATTTTATTTTATTTATTTATTTATTTTATTTGTCAAGCGGTTATAACATAACAGGTATAAGTATAAGCATGGTTATTAATACATGAAATTGATACATATAAGAAAAATAAAAAGAAACAATAGGACAGGGACGGTAGGCACGTTGATGCGCTTATGCACGCCCCCTACAGACCTCTTAGGAAAGGGGTCAATAGTAGAGAGTCCAAGGTTAAAGTTTTTGGGGTTTGGGGAAGAAACTCACAGAGTCAGGTAGAGTATTCTAGACATTGACCACTCTGTTGCTGAAGTCGTATTTCCTGCAATCACATTTGGTGCGGTTAACCTATTGTGTTATAGATAATAGATAATATCTATTGTGTGCTCTTGTGTTGTTATGATTGAAGCTGAAGTATTCATTGACAGGTAGAATATTGCAATGTATGATTTTATATACTATACCTAGATTGGACCGAAGACAGAGTAGTTCTAGGCTTTCTAGGTCTAGAATTTCAAGTCTGGTGGCATAAGGTATTCTGCAACGTGTAGGGGAGTGGAGAACTCTTCTTGTGAAATATTTCTGGATTTTCTCAACTGTGCTATTATCAGATACGTAATGTGGGTTCCAGACTGATGAACTGTATTCAAGTATTGGTCTAGCAAATGTTTTGTATGCTCTAGTTAGTAGTGTGATATTACCAGAGAAAAAGCTACATAGGATTAGGTTAACAACTCTTAATGCCTTTTTGGCTATGTAGTTACAGTGGGCTCTAGCCCTTAAATCATTAGAGTTGAATATTCCAAGATCCTTGACAGAGTTTGGATCATCAACACATTCGCCCAAGGTACAAAGCTAGGGGAAAGCACCATCACTTCCAGACAGGTAGAGGAAAGGTGAAGAACCAGAAGACTTCAGCTAGTCTCTCACACCAAAGGGACGTTGTCTTGAAATCTCCAGCAAAGATTGCAATTTTTTTCCCCTTCCAACAATTGGCCTTGGCCATAGGACAGAAAATTGAAAGCACAGCTATGGATCTAGCCCAAAGTTCTGCAACCTTCCCATCTTTGAGGACTGCCAGGGTACAGGGAGATGGTTCCGCACAAATGGTGAGCAAACATGCACGCAGCTCGATTTGCATGCACAGTGGGCACACTGCTTGCCAAATGGAGCATGTACATTTGCCCGTGCCCGCTGCATGTGCAAGTGGAGATGTGCCTGCACCCATGTACCCTCACCCGCCACTGGTAGTGGCCCCTGGCCTGTGGAGTTGGGAACCTCTGTCTAGGCCTTTAGTCTTATGTGCCTGCCTGAAGCTAAAATCCATGGATTTTAGCCATTCTCCGCAGGTAAATCCTGGTTTGGTAGTCTTAGAGCATAGATTCTGCAGGATTCAGTATTCTACGCTCTGTGAATATATGAACCAAGTACACTTGCACTAAATTATGATTTGTTTTAATTCCTATGGTGCAGAAAATCCTTGCATTTTTATTAATCACGTTTTTATTCATTAATTAAATTTATATCCCTCTCATCTCACTACCGAAAGCAACTTGGGGCAACGTGTGATACAGGTAGTCCTTGATATATGATCACAATTGGCCCTAACATGTCTGTTGTTAAGTGAATCACTGCAATTGATAAATTAATAACCCGGTTGTTACACGAATAAGGATTTCCCATTGACTTTACTCATCAGAAGGTCAAATGACATTGGGACACAGCAACAGTCTTAAATATGAACCAGTTGCCAAGCATCTGAATTTTGATCACATGACGATGGGAATGCTGCACAGGTTGTAACTGTGAAATATGGTCCTGAACCACTTTTTTCAGTGCCTTTGTAGAGAGAGAGAATTCTCATTTAATTTGATGAAAGAGAATACATTTTGCAATTTCTTTCAAAGAAAAAGTCAGCATTGGAGAAATTCAACGGATGGAATGTAGTGCTGTTTGCATTTACAAAGAGAGTAGGTGAGAAGTCCTTAGTGCTCTCCAAGCTTGGTTGCCTTCTTGCAGACATTTCATTACCAAACTAAATAACATCATCTGTACTAGTAGGGAGTAGAGTTTGCTGTTTAAGTAAAGTGGCTTGCCCTGTCAGTATTTATGGGGATGTTCTTGATGGTGTCTTGGTTGGGCTGTTTATATTAGCTTTGATTGCGATATTGTTTGTTTCTTGATTGTTGGTCTAATATTAATCTTGGTGTTAATCTCTTCTTATCTGGGTATTCATTGCTAGTGAGATGTTTTGGTCTTTTTGTTCCTTTTTTGGCTTGTTGATTGTCTCTTTTGAATGGTCTATAGATGTTGCTTATCTCCATATGCCTGTTGATAGCCAATGTGTCAGAGTGCCAGGCTTCCAGGAATTTTTGGACTTGGCTTGGTCTAGGATGATCACAGTTTCCCAATTGATAGGGTCGTTGAATAGGGGTGTCTGAATGTTCTGTCTTTTATTGCGCAATTATCTCTCTCCAAGGGACAGCAGAAGGCTCTTTTCTCACTTCCATTAAATTTCAATAAAAGATTTTGGCAGGGCATATATCTCAGAGTTCTCCCACTATTATGTAGAAGACCAGCTATCATGCTGTTGGGAGTAATTTATCCCTTGGATAAATTTTGAAAAAAAAAATGCCCATTCCATTTCTCTGTCCACAAATTTGGTAGGAAATTGTAGAAAGTTTCTTGTACCAGTTCTAGTTTTAATGCTGCTTTGTTGTATGTGTCATAGAACTTGGATTTCCTCATATCACTGAATCAGGAGACTTGGCAACTTTAAGACATGTGAACTTCAACTCTCAGAATTTAATCAATCAGAATAGAGCTGGAGGTGATTTTCTTGTCCAATCCCCTGCTCAAACAGGAGATCCTATATCATTTCAGACAAATAGTTATCTAATCTCTTCTTTAAAAACTCCCTTGATGGAGCATCCACAATTTCTGGAGGCGAGCTGTTCCACTGATTAATTGTTCTCATTGTCGGGAAATTTCTCCTTAGTTACAGGTTGCTTCTCTCCTTGATTAGTTTCCATCCATTTTTCTTGTCCTGCCTTCAGGTGCTTTGGAAAATGAGCCCCTCTTCTTTATGGCAGCCTCTCAAATACTGGAACTCTGCTATCCTGTCACTTGAAATCCACAAGTCTTAAAGTTGTGGCTGACTGGGATGCTGGCTGAGGAACTCTGGGAATTGAGATCTACTAGTTGAAGTCTTAAAGTTGCCAAGTTTGGAGACCTCTGCACTAGAAATCATAAGCCACAACTGATAAACCACTGTAGCTGGGTTTATATTGTGCTGTGAACCCAAATCCATTCAAGCATATTAGGAATTAGGGAATGTGTAAAACCAGCCACAGTGAAAAGTCATATCCAGGCACCCATATGAAAGAGATACAGCATGAGTGCAAACACTGATTTGACTACATTAGCTGTCAACAAGGTCACAGAGTTATTCCACTGCTGGCATAAAATGAATCCAGCAAACTTTTTCTCTTAACTAACGAGTTGTATTGACTTTCTTGAATCAAAAAAATAGTAAGGGAATGCGCTGATCTTGTTTACTCAATTTTCAGGAAGAGTTTGACTGCCAACAAAATGATGGCAACAGGTAGGGAAAAGAGGGTGCTCTCTGTTCATGGTAATTGAAGGTGTTCTGCTCATTGGGACCCTATCATTAATCTGACACATCACAAACACACACACATACACGCACACAGAGTATTTCCAAGTTCTCTGGGAGGCACAATAAGAACACAATCATTCCCACACTTTTCAAGCGGGAAAAACATGGTTCCAGAAATTCATTTGCTAGACTTGATCACTGATTGTTAGTCTTTATGGATATTTTCTGGGAGACTTGCAGGCTTCCTTGAACAGTTGGTAGGACACTGGCAGAATAGATGGGACAGGTGGATCTGATTCAGAAAGGCATGGCTTATATTCTGGTTGCTCCTGTGCCCAACCCAACAGGACACTGCTTATGTTCTGTTGTTATTGTCCTCCTCCACCATCACTTTCTTCACCTCTTCTTTCTTTTTCTTTCTTTCTTTCCTTCCTTCCTTTCTTCTTTCTTTCTTTTTCTTTTCTTTTTCTCTCTCTTTCCCTTTCTCTTTCTCTCTTTCCCTCTCTTTCTTTCTCTTTTTCTTTTGCTTTCCCTTTCTCTCTTTCTCTCTCTCTCTTTCCCTCTCTCTCTCTCTTGTTTTCTCTCTTTTTTTCTTCCTTCCTTCCTTCCTTCTTTCCTTCCTCCTTTCTTTCTTTCTTTCTTTCTTTCTTTCTTTCTTTCTTTCTTTCTTTCTTTCTTTCTTTCTTTCTTTATTTATTTATTTCCCTTTACTTTTTCTTTCTCTCTCTCTTTCCCTTTTCCTTTCTCTCTTTCCCTCTCTTTCTTTTTCTTTCCCTTTCTCTCTTTCTTTCTCTCTTTCCCTCTCTCTCTCTCTTGTTTTCTCTCTTTTTTTCTTCCTTCTTTCCTCCCTCCCTCCCTCCCTTCCTTCATGGGCTTTATTGGGCACTGTAAGACTAGAAGGTCCATAACACTGCCTATGTTCTTATATTCTTAAAATTGCAATCTCAATACTGCTGGCAAACTTTTCCAACTAGCACCTGGCCATCTCTTAACATCTCCTGAAAAAATTAACATGGTCCACAATGTGTTTCCTTAAGTGGGTTGGAAAGACAGCCGCCTTGTGGATCTTGGGGCCATTTTTTGCAGAGGGGAAGATGAACAAGGCAATGAACAAGCTTTCACAGCAAATCCTCTTCATTTACAAGAGCAAGCAAATATAATAAAAAGAAAGTAAATAAAAGGCTGGCAGGTGGTGTTTGAGAAAAGGCAATAAAACCAGTCTGGGGATAAGCTGCATCCTTCTCTATTGCAGCTATATTTAAACTAATATATCTCAGTCTTGGGAACTTTATACTGTGTGGACTTCAACTCCCAGAATCCCCCAGCGTCTCCTCCTGCAATTTATTTCTCCTCACTCTTTTATGACAGCGTGTTTTGCATAAACATCATGTTTTCTCCATGATCTCAAATGCTACGTCTCACCAGGGCAATTATAACTTGCACCAAAGGGAGTGGTTTTCAAATTCCTGAACCTGTTTTGCAATATCACCCTC
This sequence comes from Bungarus multicinctus, assembly GCA_023653725.1. Lineage (NCBI taxonomy): Eukaryota > Metazoa > Chordata > Lepidosauria > Squamata > Elapidae > Bungarus > Bungarus multicinctus. The sequence continues at coordinate 6,958,599 of CM042840.1, read as the reverse complement.
TGTTCCTGACCCCCACCTTAACCTCAACCAGCAGGAAGAGATTTGTAAGCAGTAATTTTTGGGGGGAGGGTTGCTTTTCTCTTTCTCAAAACTGTTTCTCCCTGCATACCTACACGATTCAGTAGCTGGGAAAAATCGTACAATATTTATTTGTAAACATGCATTTCAGGGCAGCTGCAGAATTAGATATGAAGCATCTGTATGAGTTCCTCAATCTTGGAACTTTCAGCCATGTGGACTTCCATTCCCAGAATTGGTGGCTGGGGAATTCTAAGAAGTGACGTCCACACATTTGAAAGTTGTTGAAATTAAGGAACACTCATCTAGATGTTGGTGACCTTTTGGGTTTTTTCCTCCCTCCTAAATAACCCTGACATTATTGCACAACACAGACTTAACATCTATGAACAAGCTAGAATTTCAATTTTCACACAGGTAATCCTTGACTTATCACTACAATTGAGGCCCAAATTTCTGTTGTTAAGTGAGTTTTGCCCCATTTTACGGACTTTCTTGCCACTGTTGTTGAGTGAATCATTTGCAGTTGTTAAATTAGTAACACAGTTGTTAAATGAATCTAGCTTCCCCATTGCTAGAAAGTTGCAAAAAGGGATCACATGACTCTTGGAACAGTGCAACCACCATAAATATAAGTCAGTTGCCAAGAATCTTGATCGTGTGATCACAAGGGAGGGTGCAAGGGTCATAATTGTGAAAAACGGTCTTAAGTCACTTTTTTTCAATGCTATTATAACTTTGAATGGTCACTAAATGAACTTGTAAGTCAAGGATTACTTGCAGTTCCCTATCAGCTTTATTCCCTTAAACTACAACTCCCAGAATTCTTGGGGAATTTAAAGTGCTAAGCTGTTGGCTGAAGTTGGGAGAGATTTCACAGGCAAATAAGTATGGCCTGGGAAGTTCCCCACAGGATAGCTGCTTAGGAAGTGACCCAAGCAAGCTCTTTTAAAAAATGCAACACATTAAAATATTTGAAGTTTCCTGCAATACAGGGTTTGGGAGGGCTGCATGGTCAATTTCATGGGAGATGATACAAATAGACTACAATTAATGTGGGTTCAAACACAAATATTCCATTTCATGTAAATTGCACAATGTGTTGTGGCCAAGTTTTACCCAGGGCCACCAAAGCACTCCAAAGATGCAAGAGAAATTTATTACCATGCAAACAATAGAAGAACATACTGTACATGGGGGTCCCAGGAAAGCATTGGCACTTGGCTGAGCAGCCCTGATCAAAAGCAGAACCATAATTTTATATAACTTTGACCCATTGCATTTCAAAGTCAAAAGCAGGCACAATATACAGAGACCTTTTCCTATTCCCTTTTGTTCTATCTCCTTCCTCCTCTTCCTCTTTCCTTTGTCTTTCTTCTCTTACTTCACCTTCTTGTCTTTTTTGTTCTGGCCCATCTCCTCCTCCTCCCTCTCCTCTTCTTCCTCCTCCTCCCCCCCTCTTGTCTGCTTTGTTTTTGTTCGTACCTATCTCCTCCTCCTCTTTCCCCTTTCTCTTTTTTCTCTTTCTTCCTCTTCTTGTTCCTCCTCCTCTGCTCCACCATTGTAAAACTCTTCTTTTTCCTTGCGCTGTTTTGCCTGGTGGTATCTTGCATTTTAAAAGCTGCAAAAAATAGCTTCCCCACCCCTGCCAAGTCTCACACAGATGAAGTCTTGGACAGACAAGCTACCATGAGGCCTGTCTGCCACCAGCTGGAGAGAAAAAAATGCCAGGTGCCTTCAAATCTTGGTAGGGGGAGAAGAAAGCCGCCCTTTCACATCTGTCTCCTCTGCATGCTTGTAGGGGACAGCCAACCACAGCTATTCCAGCAAAGGGAGGGCAGCAAAATCTGTAGAAAAAGAAAGACTGGAATTCCCATTGGGGGTGGAGAGGAAGGAGACTGGTGATTAATGGGGAAAGCCCCTGCAATCAGCTGGCATGTATTGAAAGCCCCAGTTGGGGTGTGTGTTAGGTGGACTGCTGCGCGTTTCGTAGGTCAGCTAATAAGCAAAGGCAGGAAAAATCGAATCACTGGATTCGTGGAGTTTAAAATAAGGGCATCAAAGTACTCATCAGAGAACAGATGTTGCTATTTCCTTCTGTTTGAATCCAAATGCCTTTCTTAATATTGAAAAAAAAACAAAAAGTACCCAGGCAGGAACAGATGTAGTCTCACTAGGTTTCACAACATTTTTTCTCCTAGAAAGTACAGCTTTTGCAGTCTTCTTCACACTGAGTGTGCAAACAGACATGAGGTGTTTTCTTCACACCTCTGCCAGATGGGAGAAGAATTCTGGGTTTCTCTTGCACACAGTGGCATTCACAAATTCCCACCCACTACCCAAAGCTAATTGTGACACTGAAGAAGTGCCGGCAGATTTTCTCATTCCCTTCATCCCAAAGAAGAAATCAGCTAACTCAACCTCTCTGACATTCATACTTGCAGCTACCAGAACAGATATATCAGAAAAAAATTGTCACTCAATTATTTCTCCTTAATTCCAATTTGCTTCTCTCTGTTGCTTTTTGTTCTACCTTCAGGGGCTTTGGAGAATAGCTTGACTCCCTCTTTTTTGGGGCAGCCCCTGAGATATTGGAACACTGCTATCATGTCTCCCTTGGTCCTTCTTTTCATTAGACTAGAAATACCCAATTCCAGCAATTGTTCTTTATATGTTTTAGCCTCTAGCCTCTAATCATATTGGTTGCTCTTCTCTGCACTTTCTAGACTCAAACATCTTTATTATACTGTGGGCGACCAACACTGGATGCAGTATTGCAAGCGTGGTCTTACCAAGGCATTATAAAGCGGTAAAGTTCTCGTTTCAAATAATTTTATTACATTTTTAAAAGCATAGACATAAAAAGCAACAAACTATCAATCAAGAGAAACAACAAAAAAATAAAAAGAGAATAGGAATAGAAGTGTGATTAAAGCATAAAAGGGAAAAAAGGGGGGGGGGAAATATAATATAAGAAATGACTTCTGATTTCTTACAAGGATATAAAATAATACTTTCAACTTTTAATTTAAGATTATAACAAAATGTCCATTCCCCCACCCCCCACAAGAAAAAAAAAGGGGGAAATAATTTTTAAAATAATTTTAAAATGGGTATATGAGTGGTCGAATTGTTAAATTTCACAATCATCAAATCCGTAAGTCAAAATTTTATTTTCCTCCATGTCATGCAAAAAAATCCGCCGTTCTCCACTGGAAAATAACACATGCTTGCACACTTGAAGGAAAGATGGTGCTAAGGTCAAAAACTTCATTTTCTAAATGTTTCCAGCTTTTCCAACTTTCACAGAGATGTCTTCCTAGTATGCCACCAAGTTGTCACCACGTGTTGAGAACTTCAAAGATGTTTTCAAAAGTGTGGATATGGTTTTCGTTCTATACTGGTAAGTCCTTAACTTACAACAGTTTGTTTAGTTGCAGGATCCATTATCCTGGGACAGATATATTTGCCTTCATTCACAAATTCGTTCAGTACACCAGCATTGAAAAAGTGACATATGACCCTTTTTTACCTTGCGACTCCTGGCCACGTGATCAAAATTCAGACACTTGGCAACTGACTCCTGTTTATGATGGTTACAGTGGCCCGTGGTCACGTGATTCCCTTTTGCGACCTTCTGATAAGCAGAGTCAATGGGGAAGCCAGGTTCACGTAACAACTGTGTTGTTAACTGGACAACTGCAGTGATGCACCTAACAACTGTGGTAAGAAAGGTCGTAAAGTGAGGCAAAACTCACTTAACAAATGTCTCACTTAACAACAGAAATTTTGGGCTCAATTATGGTCATAAGTTGAGGACTACCTGTACTATAAGCCATGGTGGCTCAGTGGTTAGAGTGCAGTACTGCACTCTGTTGACTGCTGGCTGCCAGCAATTTGGCAGTTCGATTCTCATCGGTTCAAGGTGGACTCCCATCTTTCTGAGGTGGGTAAAATGAGGACCCAGATTGTTGGGGGCAAAAGGCTGACTCTGTAAATCACTTAGAGAGGGCTGTAAAAGCACCGTAAAGCAGTATTTAACTGTAAACACTATTGCTATCAAGGAATAAGAATACATTTGGACCTCCAGATGGATCAGTCCTCAAGCTGATTATCCCTTGCTAGAATAGCTGGTAATTTACTTACCCACCCGTGGCAACTTTAATCTGGCAGATGAACTTCCCAACTTCAAAGAACCTACAAGCTACAGTCTCACTTTTAGGTTGGGTATAATACTGGTAGTAATACCATATCTAGGCTGTAAAACTCTTGAATGGCTGAGTGCAGCAGAACTGTCTATGGCACTACTAGTGGTCATCTGGTGTGCTGTCCAGCCAGTGTATGGGAATTGGATAGTTAGGTAGCAATTGTGAGCTGTCCCTTTAAGGGAATGCATCATGGTAAATGTAGTTAAGGTATCCTGGGAGATGTAATCCATATCACGTGATCACATCTGCAATCCTGATTGGTCACTAAATTGACCCTTGATGGGTTGGGGGAGTTTTCCTCCCTTTTGCCTGAATTCCCTGATTCATGGTAGCTGCTTTGTATCGCTATGAGATGGATTAGGAGAAATCTTTTACTTTTCTATATCCTGCACAGTGATGGATTTGTAAGCTGTGCAGGTGTAGATAGATAAACTCAACAAGACGTCCATGACAGAGTACATTTATTGGTTCATCAGGTATCCTCATAACTCACATTTGTGATGAAAAACCTGGTATTTCATCATATGCCTGATGAATAGTTTGCATCACACAGTTGTGCCCACACTGGACTCTTACCTCTGATCACAGGGAGCAAGTTACTATTTCCTTGTTTTGTGCGAGCTGGATCATTTGAGCTGCCCAGCCGCTAAAATTTTATTCCCTCTGGGAGTAAAATGGAAATCTCCCTTGATTGCATCCCATCAGATTAAAAGGGTAAATTAGAGAGAGAGAGAGAGAGAGCAAGCGCAAACTCTTTGATCCGTGCCAACTCTATCTCTCTCACACACAGAATTTCCAGCCCCACAAGTCTCATGAATGGCACAACTCCAGCTTCTGAGCATATCTGCATTTTAAAATTAGACAGTGATGACTCACATCCCGAGTTACGGGAGGAGTATGAAATGACGCAGCTTGCTCTGCACGAGAATTTCATTGCAACCTTCTCCAACCACGAGCTACTCTGAAGTTCCAGAATCTGCTGCTCACCAATAGTAGATCTGTAGGGGTTGGTATGAAGTTGCAGTAACAGGAGCTGTAATCCTTCCCCTTTGGCTAGCTAAGATAAATTTAAGGCGTTTCTAAAGCACAGGAGGCAGAGAACAGTCAAATAAGTTAAAATGACTGCCTGACCATTTGATACTCTACCTGCTTTTTTATGTGTACATATACTCCTTGACTTGCCACTGTTCAGTTAGTGACCGTTCAAAGTTACAACATTACTGAAAGAACCTGGATGCTGGCTATCTTTTGAATCGGGCACAAATTGTATAATTTAAAGTACCATAGAGTTACCATGGGTTAAAATCAGGGGTCCCCAAACTTGGCAACTTTAAGACTTATGGATTTCAACTCCCAAGTCTTGAAGTTGCCAAGTTTGGAGACCTCTGGCCAAAAGGAATGGTTGTTAAGTCAGGGACTACCTGTAAAGGAAACACAAGAACTTCACATTTTTCTTTTAAAAATAAAAATAATATCTGGCATATCCTTGAAAAAAATCCCTAGTATAAACAGAATACCTTTCCTGCAAAATCCTGAATTTCACCTTTCCATAATACAGTATGGAACAGGTAATATTGGGTAGTCCTCATTTAAGGACCATTGGAAATTACAACTGCACTGAAAAAAGTGATTATGACCATTTTTCACACTTATGACTGTTGCAGCATCCCTCTGGTCACATGATCAAAATTCAGACACTTGGCAACTGATTCATATTTATGACAGTTGCAGTGTCATGTGGTCGCTCTTTACGACCTTCCGAAAAGCAAAGTCAATAGGGAAGCCAGAGCTACTTAACAATTGCATTGCTAATTTAACAACTGCAGTGATTTACTTAACAACTGTGGCAAGGTTGTAAAATGGGACAAAACTCACTTAACAAATATTTCGGCCTCAACTGTGGTTGTAAGTTGAGGACTACCTATATTATAAATCTCTCCCCTAGTGACTTCGAATTTTTTCAGTCTGTAGCAGAAATGGTGATTGCTTTGATTAGGGAAAATGGACTAGACAGCTTTATAATAGACTGGGAGCCATTTTTTACGAGTTGAATACAATTACATATGGTTAACAGAAGGATTTGGTATAATACACACACAGAGACACAAAATGATTAGATGTTGGGTTGATTTGATTATTAGAGAACTTCTTATCTGAAATATCTATTTATATATATTTCTCGATAAATAAGGATTTAATGAGAAATACTTATTATTTGTAGACCAATTATGTAAGGAGAGGGGGATTTATTAGTTTTTTCTTTCTTTCTAGCTTGTAACCAAGATAGATTTTTTTTTCTTTTTGTATGTTTAATGTTAGCTTGTTTGGATTATTTTTTACTCTTTTTTGTTGTTCTTGCTGGATGCATGTTTTTCTGTTTTCTCTGTTTTGTGTTTAATTCTTGTAGATAAAACATAATAAATAGGGATTTTTTTCAGGGTAGTACCTGCAGTCAGAACAGTCAGTGGCAAAACACGTAATGCTATAATTCAGCAATATTTTATATTAGACTTATACTTCTCTTTCACTGAGTACAGATAGTCCTTTACTTACAATCACAATTGAGACTAAAATTTCCATTGCTAAGTAAGACAGTTGTTAAATGAGTTTTGCCCCATTTTATGACCTTTCTTGACACGTTTGTTAAGTGAGTCACCCCGGTTCTTAAATAAGCACCATGATTGTTAAATGAATTCCCCACTTTGTCAAAAGGTCGCAATAAGAGGATCACATCACCCCAGGACAGTGCATCTGTCATAAGTACACGCCAGTTGCCAAGCATTCAAATTTTGATCACCATGGGGATGTTGCAACAGTTGTAAGTGTAAAAATGATGAACAGTCACTTTTTTTCAGACTTGTTACTTTGTAACTTAGTTACTAACATTTTTCGGTGACTTGTAACTTGCCACCAAATGAATGGTGTTGAGGACTAGCAATAGATCAAATCAAGAAATAGAACACCAAAACTGGAGGTTTTCCATCATTGGTTCTGATGGGTCCAATGGCCATGCCTCACACAGATCAGTGTGATGATTCTGGTGTCCCTCTTGAACTCACAGCTGGAATAATATGTAACAGCTGTGGCTACAAGGACCTTTGCACACCATCGGGTTGTGTGGCATTCAGACCCCATTTCTAAACATGGAGGCCCTTCCTCACTTCAGTCACTTCTGACTTTGTGATTACCTGTCTGGACTACTGTAAGTATTTTACATGGGGCTTCCCTTGAAGAGCATCTGGAAACTTCAACACGTGCAGAATGCAGCTGCATAAACAGTAAATGGCGTCACACATTTAACATCACTACTTCATGAGCTGGATTTGTTTTCAATGTGTTTCTGGATGCAATTCAAGGAGCAAGGGGGAAAAAACACATCCGAGTTGGCTGGCTGGGAGTTGAAGTCCATACATCTTGGAATTCATCTAGTCCAACCACCTGATGAAGCATGAGATCCTATACCATTTCAGACAAACGGCTGGTCTTTTTAAAAGCCTCCAATGATGTAACATTCATAGCTTCTGAAGGCATTTCACTGGTAAATTGTTCTGACTGTCAGGAAATTTTTCCTTACTTCTAGGTTGATTTTCTTCTTGGTTAGTTTCCATCCATTGCTTCTTATCCTGCCTTCAGATGCCTTTGAGAATAGGTTGAAACCCCACCCCACCCTCTTCTTTGAGGCAGCCCCTCAAATATTGGAAGACTGCTCTCATGTCATGCCTAGTCCTTCTTTTCATTAAACTAAGACCTATCCAATTCCAGCAACCATTCTTTATATATTTTAGTCTCCAGTCCCCTAATCATGTTTGTTGTTCTTCTCTGTGAGCTTTTCAGAGTCTCAATTTTTTTTTTTTTTGTATTGTGACAATCAAAACTGAATGCAATATTCCAAGTGTGATCTTACCAAGGCCTTATAAAATGGTACTAACACTCAACATGATTTTGATTCTATCTCTCTGTTAAAGCAGACTAGAACTGCATTGGCTTTTTGGGCAGCTGCTGCACACGGCTGACTCATCTATTTTTTATTTTTTATTTATTTGTCAATAGTTTATAAGATAATAGGTATAAGTATATACATAGTTATGAATAGATGAAACGGGTACATATAAGAAAAATAAAAGAAACAATAGAACAGGGACGGTAGGCATGTTGGTGTGCTTATGCACGCCCCCTACAGACCTCTTAGGAAAGGGGTGAGGTCAATAGTAGACAGTCTAAGGTTAAAGTTTTTGGGGTTTGGGGAAGAAACCACAGAGTCAGGTAGAGTATTCCAGACATTGACCACTCTGTTGCTGAAGTCATATTTCCTGCAATCAAGTTTGGTGCGGTTAACCTTGAGTTTGTATCTCTTGTGTGCTCTTGTGTTGTTATGGTTGAAGCTGAAGTATTCATTGACAGGTAAGTCATTGCAATGTATGATTTTATATACCATACTTAGATCAGACCGAAGACGGCGTAATTCAAGGTTTTCTAGCTCTAGAATTTCAAGTCTAGTGGCATAAGGTATTCTACAATGAGTAGAGGAGTGGAGAATTCTTCTTGTGAAATATTTCTGGACTTTCTCAACTGTGCTAACATCAGATACGTAATGTGGGTTCCAGACTGATGAGCTGTATTCGAGTATTGGTCTAGCAAATGTTTTGTATGTTCTAGTTAGTAGTGTGATATTAACAGATAAAAAGCTACGTAGGATTAGGTTAACAATTCTTAATGCCTTTTTGGCTATGTAGTTACAGTGGGCTCTAGCATTTAGATCATTAGAGATGAGTATTCCAAGGTCCTTTACAGAGCTTGGATCATCAACAAGGTCTTGACTATTCAGCTTGTATTTTATTTTCTGATATATATTTTTTTGCCAGTATGTAGGACAGAGCATTTATTTGTTGAGATTTGCAGTTGCCATTTGTTTGACCATTCTGACGCATAGTCAAGATCTTTTTGAAGGGTAGCAGTATTGTCTGTGATATGAACAGCTTTACATCATCAGCAAAGAGGACACAGTTGCTCTTAATATGATCACAGAGGTCATTTATGTAGAGGATGGAGAAAGTTGGTCCTAGAACACTGCCTTGGGGCCACAACTATTGATAGGTACAGAATTTGATAGGACACTCCCAATTTTGACCATTTGTTGTCTGTTTGACAGGAATGCTTCTATCCAGTTATGCAGTTGTCCAGAGATACGACAAGATTTTAGTTTAGGAGTAGTTTGTTGTGTACCACTGAATCAAAGGCTTTACAGTAGTCTATGTAGATTGTGTCTATTTTTTTGCCCTGATCGAGTTGTGTAGTCCATATGTTTTTGCAGTGTAAGAGTTGCAGATTACATGATAGTTTTTTCCTAAAACCAAATTGTTTATTAGAGAGTAGGTTGTTTGTTTCCAAGTGGAGGATGATGGATTGGTTAATAATTGATTCCATGACTTTACAGATGATGCAGCATAAGGAGATTGGTCTGTCATTTTCAACTAGGCTGGGGTCTCCCTTTTTGAAGATGGAGATGACCGTGGCTTGTGACCATAGTTTTGGCAAGGAGTTGGTCCTGAAAGATTTTTCAAAGATTATGCTTAGAGGTTCGGCTATGGCAGTGGATAGCTTTTTAAAGAAGTAGGCACATATTCCATCCGGTCCAATAGATAGAGATCGTTTTAGATTGCATAGTGCTTTTTCAACATTGTCTTCTGTAAAATCGATATGTATTAGATCATTGTAGTTTTCTGTGGTTCGGCTAGGAAATACAGGGCATGATCCATTACTGTTTACAAATACTGAGCCAAAGAATGTGTTAAAGAGGTTGGCTTTAATAGTGTCGCCATTGCAGTCTTTACCATTAGATCCTATCAGGGGTGGGATGTACCTTGAGTCTTTAAGTGATTGTCCAAGATCTCTCTTGCAGTTACTGCTATTGAGCCAAGTTTCACCTAATCTGTACTTGTACATTTTATTTTTCTTGCCTAATTGTAAAACTTTACTTTTCTCTCTATTGAATTTCATTTTGTTAGATAGGACCCAGTGTTCAAGTCTATCAAGATCCATCCAGATCTTGAGCCAGTCTTCTGGGTTTTTGCTATTCCTGCTAGTTTGGTGTCATCTCTTAATTTGATGAGTTTCCCTTCTATCCCTCATCTAAGTCATTGATGAAGATATTGATCAGTACTTAGCCTAAGACAGAGCATGGGGACTCCATTGCTTACTCCCCTCCATGTAGATATAGTCCCATTAAGGACTAAAGTTGAAAAACCCTGGCCTAAAGAGTAAAACTAGGTTGATTTCCTCTCCTGTGACAGAACTTTATTCTTTATTTCATGAATTCCTCTTTCCAGAATGCTTTTCTTGCATTTCTAAATCAAGAAGCACTGAGAAGCTTTAAGCCACCTTCCCCATTTATCCATTAATTTATTGCTAATTAATCTTCCTGAGCCTTTCTTCTCTCAATGCTTTTTTCAAATCCAACTGAGAATTTTCAGCCCCAGCTGGGATGAAAATGTGGCTGGGGAAATTCAGGGAGTTGCAGTCCCCAAAGTTGATAAGGCTGAGAAACTCTTGTTTAGATAAATGCAAAAGGGCTCCCTTGCTCTTAAATTTTCTCCACAAAAGTTCTCCAAGTAAGAATAGGGTTTCACTCCTGACATTTTTTCTTTGTCGTAATACTCCTTGGACTGATTAGATAATGAAGATTGCCTTTGCTTCTCCCTCTGGGAATCTTTTGACAGCAAAATCCTGCATACTTAAGCAAGCTTTTTATCAGCACCCCATGGATTTATATAATTTATTCATATAATTACATTTCTCTCCCTGTGTTAACAATTTTGCAGTTGGCTTTGCTTTCTTTGATCGCATTTCACACAGCAGCATCTGCCACAAATCCTGCAAACAGGGAAAGGATGAACTGCACACAAACTTCCAGTGTTGGAACATTCACAACTTCTGGAGGTAAGTTGCTCCACTGATTAATTGTTCTCACTATCAGGAAAATTTTCCTTAGACCTAGAAAGATTCCTTCTCTCCTGGATTAGTTTCCATCCATTGCTTCTTGTCCTGTCTTCAGGTGCTTTGAAGAATAGGTTGACTCCCTCTTCTTTCCTCTTCTTTGTGGAAGCCCCTTGGGTATTGGAAGACTGCTATCATATCCTGTGGTGGTGCAGTGGTTAGAATGCAGTACTGCACGCTGCTTTTGCTGCCTGCCAGCTGCCTGAAGTTTTGATGGTTTGAATCTCACCAACTCAAGGTTGACTCAGCCTTCCATCCTTCCAAGGTCAGTAAAAGAAAGACACAGGTTGTTGGGGACAGTAGGCTGACTCTCTAAACCGCTTAGAGAGGGCTGTAAAAACACTGTGAAACGTATATAAAGTCTAAATGCTAACTCCTTCTATCATTAAACTAGACATTCTCAATTCCAACAACTATTCTTTATATGTTTTAGCCTCTAGTCCCTTAATCATCTTCGTTGCTGTTCTAATGCACTCTTTCTAGAGCCTCAACATTTTTACATTGTGTCAACCAAAGCTGGATGCAGTATTCGAAGTGTGGTCTTAACAAGGCAATGTAAAGTATATGTTGAAATACTTGTGTAATCAGATTGTCTTATTTTTTGCCATTTGTCCTTCATAAATGTCCATGGTTGCTGTATTAATTAATAATTGCCTTGGGAAAACCAAATAAAGTACTACCTTTCTGAACATCAGTAGCTTTAAGATGTGTACCTTCAACTCCCAGATTTCTCCAGCCATCATGCACTAGCCATCTAAACAAGGGCTAGCCAAACTGGCTTGCAAATATTAAAGTGACCTCCAGATGCCAGCCAAGAGCAGGGGTCTCCAGCAGTCCACTACTCCCATCTGGTGGCCATGCAGGGAATTACAGTGCAAATCTGGTTTATGGTAGGTAATCCTTGACTTACAATTGTAACTGAGCCCATAATTACAGTCATAAATTGAGGTGGTCATTAAATCATTAATCACATATCTGAGCCCAATTTTACAATCTTTTTGTGGCTGTCTGTCAAACTGAATTCATACAATTCCACCACCAAATTAAATTCAAAGTAAATAGTTCTTTGAGGAATTGCAATGCCTCTGAGTTCGTTTTATGATGATTGCATTATTTGGAACCTGACACTGTCGTTAAGCAAACATGGCAATTATAAAGTTGTTAAGTGAACTTGTTGTTGGCTATGGGTGTTTTTTGGCCAGAAATCCTGTTTTCTGGTGAAAACATTGTAAATCATGGACAAGTGGTCATGGAATACTGCAAACACCCATAAATGCAGGTCAGTTGCCAAGAGTACAAAATATGGACGCATGACTACAACTTCAAATCTTGATTATAGGTATCTTTTTCATGGACTGCTATAACTTTGAATGATTGTTAAATGACCATAAGTTGAGGACTATCAACTTAGCTGGATCTGAATTAAAATTACCCTGTTTTTATTTTGGGAATATAGTTGGATCTGTTTGATAGTTTGATTTGATAAAGTCAAATAATTTGATTGGATTTGATATAGCGTTTGATAGAGTAGACCATAACCTACTTCTTGGTAAGCTGGAAAAATGCGGAATAGAAGCATCACTACCAGAACTACATCTACATGAAGGGACAAGAAGCAATGGATGGAAACTAATCAGAGAGAGAAGCAACCTAGAACTAAGGAGAAACTTCCTGACAGTGAGGACAATTAATCAGTGGAACGACTTACCTCCGGAAGTTGTGGATGCTCCAACACTGGAAGTTTTTCAAAAGATGTTGGACAACCCTTTGTCTGAAGTGGTGTAGGGTTTCCTGCCTGGCAGGGGGTTGGACTAGAAGACCTCCAAGGTCCCTTCCAACTCTGTTATTCTATTCTGGAAGATAAGCATTTTTTAAGATGTCACCAAACACGAGTTGCTAAATTGTAACCTTTCTGGGACTTCAACCACATTGAATTTTACACAAATTCTCATAAAATCTGATTGAGTCATTCATTAGCTTATGTTCCTACAATCCTTTGCAAATGTCCAAGACCAACGAAGTGCTTAAGTGCTATCATTGATCGATCCCTTACTCCATTTTCTGTGGTCCCATAAACCACAAAACAAGAGGGAGTTAATGATGGGTGAACTGAACAAGGCAATTGGAAAATGCGTAGCCTGAGAAAACAGCTGTTTGGGCTAGAAAACCAGCATCCCGTGGAGAAAACTCGGATGGATTTGGAGGAAGCAGTGAGAGCCGAAAGGCTCAGGAAGGTTAATTAACAATAAATTAATAGGTAAAGGAGGAAAGTAGCTTAAAAGCTTCTCAGTGCTTCTTGGTTTAAAAATGGGAGGAAAAGCATTTTGGAAGTTGTGAAATAAAGAATTGTTTCCTGTACAGGAGAGGAAATCAAGCAAGTTTCATTCTTTAAGCCGGGGTCTTTCAAAATTTGGTAACTTTATGATATGTGGACTTCAATTCCCAGAATTCCCTAGCCAGGCAGCTAGCTGGTGAATTCTAGGAGTTGGAAGGCCACACAGTGTAAAGTAACCAAGTTTGAGAAACACTAAACTGGGCAAACATTCCAAGAACAAGCACTCTTAAGTTTACTCTCAGTTTGCTCCAATTTTCAGCCAAGGTCAAAAGCGAGGAGACTTCTAATGAGAAAGAGAAGCGCGTCCATCCAACAAAAATTATTTTGGGAGGGAGGCTGTTTTGAGAAAAGTGAGTGGTGGCCCTGTCCTTAATGGTTATTTCAGCAGACAAATAGCAAGCAAACTGAAGGATTGGGGAAATAGAGTGGAGTTTATACAATGCTTCTTGAAAGTGACTACTTCAGCACTTTTCTATTCCCCAGGAGGAGGAAGAGGAGGAGGAGGAGGAGGAAGAAGAAGAAGTAGAAGAAGAAGAAGAAGAAGAAGAAGAAGAAGAAGAAGAAGAAGAAGAAGAAGAAGAAGAAGAAGAAGAAGAAGAAGAAGACAAGGAGAAAGAGGAGGGGGAGGAGGAAGAGGAAGAAGAAGACGACAACAAGGGGAAAGAGGAGGAGAATGGGGGAGGAGGAGGAGGAGGAGGAGGAGGAGGAGGAAGAAGAAGAAGAAGAAGAAGAAGAAGAAGAAGAAGAAGAAGAAGAAGAAGAAGAAGAAGAAGAAGAAGAAGAAGAAGAAGACAAGGGGAAAGAGGAGGAGAAGGGAGGAGGAGAAGGAAGAGGAAGAGAGAGAAAAGGAGGAAGAGGAGAAGAGAAGGAAGTTGAAGAGGAAGGAGAAGGAGGAAGAGAAGTTAAAAAGGAGGAAAAATAAGAAGAGAAGGAGGAGAGAAAAAAGAGGAAGAGGAAGAAAAAGAGGAGAAGGGAAAGAAGGAGAAGGTAAGGAAAATGAAGAGAAACAGAAAGACGAGAAGGAGGAGGAGGAGGAGGAGGAGGAGGAAAATTATTTTACAATCATGATTGGAGAAACTGATTGTGAATCAATATCCAACCAGAGAGAGGGAAAGGCCTGCTCCGTTGTCTTTTTCTCAAAGTAAATTGGCTGAAACCTCAATGGACCATTCTCAGACTGAAGAGACGCTTCAATAATGAGATTTTCCACGGTTTGCTGAATCAATGAATGTGAAAACAGCCAGCCAGCTTTTTCTCTCTGGCTATTCATGGAGGATCTTCTTTTGCTGATAAAAAGTGATTAAGGTGTCCCTAAGTGGCTCTAAATCTCCTCTTTGGAAATTGCTTTATGCAATCTAATTAGCTAATTCAATTAAATGACTGGGAGATATTAATTAGTCCATTTGTACACTGGAATTTATTATGGAAGGAATGGGAAAAACAGGTGGAAGCAGTAAAAAAAAACAAAAAACTTCCCTTCAGCACACAAAACGTTTGTGCCAGCACACATATGCTTTGCACACTTTTATTACCCTCCAGTACATTAATTTACACTTTCAAGTATTATCTGATTCAGTTGGATTCTTCCTGGCATTCCAGAGCACACCAAACAGCCTCTATCCCAACACGTATAATTAATTTAATGCCACTGACCTCTTACTAAAGGATCTAACAATTCAAAGTGAATGAAGCCAAACTAGTTTTAAACCAGTTACACCATTCAACTCCCTGTTATTTAAATACATAATCAAAATTCAATTCTGATGTAGGAAGGAAAAAAAAGAGGGTTTAAAATATTGTGAAATACTATTATTCACCCATCTAGGTGGGCAAATTTTGGGAGGTGAAGTCCACATATAAAAATAGTCCTCAAACTATAACCACAATTAAATCCAAAATTTATGTCGCCAAGTGAGAAATTTGTCAAGTGAGTTTTGCTCCATTTTACGACCGCTGTTTCTTAATTTTTTTATACTGGTGCTGAAAAATTCTAATGCAATCCTCAACTTATAACCATAACGGATATCAAAATTTATGTTGCTATGTGAGACAGTTGTTCACTGAATTTTCTCCCGTTTTACAACCTTTCTTGCCACATTTGTTCACTGAATCATTGAGGTTGTTAACTTAGTAACACGGTTGTTAAGTGAATCTGGCTTCCCCATTGATTTTGCTTGTCAGAAAGTCGCAAAAGCTGATCACGTGACCCTGGGATGCTGCAACGGTTGTTAAATGTGAAAAACGCTCCTAAGTCACTTTTTTCAGTGCCCTTGTAACTTTGAATGGTCACTAAACAAACTACTTAAAGTCAAGAATTACCTGTGTTAGTTGGGAAATTCTGAGAGTTGGGAAATCCACACATCTTTAAGTTGCTAAGTTTGGGAAACATCGAATTCTTACAGTATTAAAAAACAGTTTAACCAAACTATTAAAAAATAACGAAGATAGTGACTATTACAAAATATGGGATATCTGGTATGATTGGCTGAAGAAAAGATAACATCTGATAATCGGACAAGTTAATGAAAACAAGGAAGATGTGTAAATAATTGCAAAGCTTATAGAGAATTAAAGACACTAAAAGGACAAGGAAGTTATTGTAACAAGGTAGAATATGTCAATGATAGGAAAATACAAGTGTAACCAGCGCTTGAAGCTAACTATAAAATGTGTGTGTGTGTATGTTCATTTGTTTGTTTTTAATTGCATAAATGTTTAATATTTTTTTTTTAAAAAAAGAAGGAACACCCTTTTCAATGAAAAGCCATTTAATAACTGAAATGGATTGTTAGTTGTTCTCATGTGTCTGTGGAAATATGCAGTAATTGAGAATATATCAAAACATCTACAGAATGTTGCAGCTTATGAAACAAGGGTTTTACACGGGCACTCCGTGAGACGAGCATCACTCCCAACCACTGTATTCTGGACTAGGTGAAGCTGCCAGGTGGTCTTCAAGGGCAGTCCCAAGTAAAGCACGTTGCAGTAGTCAAGTGATGTAGTGATCAGGGCAAGGAATGACTAGTCTTAGACCTAGAAAAAGATGCAACTGGAACACCAGAAGAAATGCTTGCCTGGCCGTAGCTCACTGAGCAGGAGCTACGAGTCCAAGAAGACACCAAAATTGTGCATTCAGGCACTTTTCCTTTCATGAAGATCAGACAGTGAACGGCTCAGGCCTCACTTCCCAAAAACCCTGTGTTTACAATCAACTTTCCTGATCTTGGCATGCAGGACTCAAGTTGTTATGGAGAGGAATCCAGCACAAGACAGAACAGAACAAAAACATTTCACTCCCAACAGCTGATCGAAGGAGAGATCTTGTGCGTTAGCTCCCTCTACTGCTGCTGCTGCAACCTGCAACGTGGATTTGTCCCAAGGAGAATTTAGGGTATAACAGAATAAAAGAGTTGGAAGGGACCTTGGAGGTCTTCTAGTCCAACCCCATGTTCAGACGGAAAATCTTTTACAATTCCAGACAAGAAGCTGTCCAATCTCTTCTTAAAAGCCTCCATTGATGGAACACACACAACTTCTGAAGCAAGTCATTCCATTGGTTAATTATTCTCACAGTCGGGAAATTTCTCCTTAATTCTAGGTTGGATCTCTCTTTAATAATCTTCCACTTCTTACTTCATATCCTGCCCTCAGGTATTTTAGTGAATAGAATGGCCCTATTAAAATTTAAACATTTAATGAAATATGATTAAATAATTTCAGTTCCACATAAATATCCAGATTCAAATGATCATACGCAAAGGCTTCTGGAAAAGCCTATTTGTCAGGAAAGGTGAAAGGAAAGAGAATGGCCAGTAGCAAGGTGGAAAGGCTTGGAAGAAGGATCCAGTTGGGGACAAATCCTCTTGAAGGAAACTTCATTTATATGTTGACTCACTGATGGCATATAATCAATTTCAGTCTCACCAGAGGCCTAACAGCTAGTCCTCATTTAGCGATTGCCTTGTTCAGTGCAGTTACGACAGTGATGAAAAGATAACTTTGTGACTTTGCCTTGAGGACCTTCTAAGATCTGTAAAGCAAAGAAAAGCCACGGTTTAAGTTTAATCGTAGTTTCAGTTAGCAACCACTCTGCTTAATGACAGAGTTGCCAGTGTCAATTGGGTTTGCTAAATGGGTCGCTATTTCTATTTCTCAGTTAAGTGAGAACAAAAGGAAGAAACCATGATCCTCTAAATATTGCTAAGCTACGAATGAGAGTCAGGATGGATTGGTGGCAAAGGAAATGACCTTAGAAACTTGGGTTCAACTCTAAACCTCAGCTACGGAAGCTACTGATGTGTGTGGACTTCAAATCAAGCTGCCAGGGGATTTCTGGGAGCTGAAGTCCAGACCTTGTACAGTTGTCAAGATTAAAGAATACTCTCCTACACAGCAAAGGAAAACTTGCCAGTTGTCAAATAGGTTGAAATCTGTGTTGTATTTTCAAGACAGGATTTCCTTTAAAAAGCAAGGGGTTAGCACAGAAGTTTGTGGCACTTGGAAATCAGAACTCCTTGAAGAGACCAACAGCCAAGAAAGACGGATCTTTCTGAATCAGCAACGGATCCCAATCCCTTCCTCACGGGAAGGGTCTACCCCTGTCTTTATCTAGGTCATTTTCCCACCCACCCTAATCCTAAATCACTCCAAACATCCCACAGCAATTGGTTTCTTAGGGATATTCCTTAAACACATCTTTAGAGGATGCAACTGTAGCTTCCTTAGCATCTTTGCAGAAATGCACCAAATTTCTGCCAAGTTAAAACATCACCTGTTTGGTCACCAGAACTGCTGGTGATGCTCCATAGTCAGCTGCTCCTAGCAACTACTTCCCCAGAAGCCTGTGTATCACTATGTTTGTGGTGATGTTACTGTTGTCACGGCAACTATCAGGTGGTGGACTGATTACCTTCTCACTGCTAAGGGACCAAGTCAGCTCAGATAGAGATAGTTCTCCAAGTGAGTAAGTTCCTGTTTTTTTGCCAAGGGAAGGATGACTTTCTGAGGGCAGGACAATGTCCCAGCATCTTCTTTAAAACCCTGGAGAGGGTTTTAACCTCTTCATTAATTAATCTGGATGCTCTGTAGTGGATCAGAAGATGCTCCAGAGAGTTATAAGCACAGCACAAAAAAAGAGATTGCAAAGACCAGACTCCTCTCTAGAACACTAAAAATCTCCACCGACCATTCTCATCCTGGACATTCATATTTCGAACTGTTACCATCAAGGAGGCATTATAGGTGTCTTAAAATGAGGACTAATAGACTGAGAAAAGTTTCTTTTCCAAGGCAATAATTGTCTTGAATCAAACAATGCATATGCCTATGTATATAGTGGCATTTTTAAACTATTTAAATTACTAAATGTTATAGATAGGTTTTTGACTAGGAATTATTATTATTATTATTATCATCATCATCATCATCATCATCATCATCATCATCATCATCATTATTATTATTATTATTATACTACACAAAAATGGCAGTATGCACAGCAAACAAGATAACCATGCTGGGTTTCGTATCACAAATCATTAGTCGAACACTTCCCTTTATCTGATTGTCTTGATTGCAGATCTCAAAGTAATAATGCAGTTTTGCATTATTATTATTTTAAACACTCTGTAGTGTGATTGTGGTGTGGTGTTTGGGGCACTATGCTGGAGTAGCTTTAAAATTTCATTGTATTCATGGAATGCAATGACAATAAAGGTATTCTAAGCCTGGATTCTAACGGTTCACATTGTCTCAATGTTACAATTTTGGGTATGGAGATGGAGAAAATGCTAAATGTTCCTTGGGCATCAGGAAGGTAGGAATTTTTAGATTCATCAAAGGACAAAAAGTGAGTCTCCCTGAAGTTGACCTCCTCCACGCTCCATGGGTGATGCCCTTTTCAAGGCAAATTTCTAGAAGCTGGTGTTTTGTTTCAGAATTATTTCATTGGAATCTCAGATATGTAGCATGTCAGAGTTGAAAGATTCCATTAAGATTATTTAGTCCAACCCCCTGCCTAGGTTGGAATACATACAGTGTCCTCAATAAATGGCCATCCAACCTATGTTTAAACCTGTATCAAAATTGACTCCAATATTTTGGGGGCCAAACTCTTTCTTGGGGAAACAGGTCCTAGCATTAGAAATTTGTTTTTGGTATGCAACCAAAATCAATGAATCTTGTCTCTGTCTGTGTGTGTCTCTTTGTCATCTCTCTATTTATCATTTATTATCTATCTTTTATGTATCTCTATCTTTCTATCATCTACCTACCTGCCTGCCTGCCTGCTGCCTGCTCTATCTATCTATCTATCTATCTATCTATCTATCTATCTATCTATCTATCTATCTATCTATCTACCTACCTACCTACCTACCTACCTACCTACCTACCTACCTACCTACCTATCTATCTATCTATCTATCTATCTATCTATCTATCTATCTATCTACCTACCTATCTATCATATCTAAATATCCATCATCTATATTCCGCCTTTATTATTTTACAAAGTGTGCAAATGGAGTTTATTTTTATGTGTCTGTTGATGGCTGATTTGTCTGAATTCCAAGCTTCTAGGAATTACTTAGGAGGAAGCTAAAAGGCATGGGGGAACTCTCTCTTATCTATCAGCCCTTCAAGATAGACTGGAATAGGAAACCAAAATTAGGAATAACAGAGTTGGAGGGGACCTTGAGGGTCTTCTCATCCAACCCCTTGCTCAAGCAGGAAATCCCACACCATTCCAGACAAAAGGTTGTCCAATGTCTTCTTGAAACTTCCAGTGTTGGAGCATCCACAACTTCATGTCCAGCCATTCCATTGGTTAATTGTTCTCACTGCTGAGAAATGTCTCCTTAGTTCTAGGTTGCTTCTCTCCTTGATGTTAACTTCCTTGAATGTTATTGCCACGTTTATTATAAGGCTACAATGGGAGAATCTTGCACATCCTTATCTTCTAGGGAGGTGATGGCTAACCCTTTTCATCTCCTGTGCTGAAAATTGAGCATTCGCTCCTGCGCACATGGTTGCATGCCAGCACCCAGAAGGCAATGCACATGGGGCCTCATGTCCCCTGCACATGTGCATGCATCTCCCCTGCACACCCCACACCCTGCACACGCACACCAGATAACCGGCATGCGCAGTGGGGCTCTTCCAGGCGACCTCTCGCGTGCCGGCAGAAGTGGCTCTGTGTGCCACTCCCAGCATACAGGCCATAGGTTCGCCATCACTGTTCTAGGGAGTTTTCTCAGATTACGATTTCTATCCCAGGCCCAAAATCCCTTTATCTGATTGTCTTGATTGCAGATCTCAAAGTTATTCCTGCTGCCTATTACGTCACCATTGCCAAAAAACGCAACATGCTCATATTGAGCTCAAACTAACAAGACATTACTTTTTTAAAAAACAGGAACCCTGAAGAAGGATTTTTCCACCATCTCACCTCACTAATTCATTAATCCTCTCCTTCCTCTCTTCCCCTCACCCACCCCAAATCTATTATGAAAATAACCGCACCCAAAAGAGAACCTCAGCATGGTTTTTAATGATTCTGCCAACATGAATTCCACCTTAGGGTTTTTATTTTTTTGTTCCCCAGGAGGAATGTTAACACTAGGATTTTAGAAGACCCTTCCTCTTCCTGTGTTTATGCAGGGCATCTCCAGCTGGCTTGGCTCCAATCCACAAGTTAGAAGCCAAGGTCCAAGTGAGGGGAACCTCACTGGAGCCTTGGCTGAGATTTCAGTCTTGGCAGAAGGTAGAAGAGCAGAGAGCTGGCTCTTTTCCAAACAAAATAAAGTTGGTTGGTGTGGATTATAATGTTAAGAAGGTATAGGAGGGGAAGGACTGAAGTGCTGAGCAGCTATGAGGGAGATTCTTTGTTAAGGAGATGGGCATACTCGGCTCCCACTCTTCAGTGCAATTTTCTGCAATTGTTTTAGATGGCATGGTGTATGGATCTCTCTGAGTTGTCTATGCCAGGCACCGACTCTAACATTATTAGTGGCTCTATATTTATATATTTAAGTGGTTCTATTATTAAGTGTTGTACCTGATGATTCTTGACTCTTGATGAATGTATCTTCTTCTTCACTAAATGAACTGTTATAAGTCGAGGACTACCTGTGTTTCTTTCTTGATAAGAGGAGGGGAGCCTTTGCGGTTTTCTCTCTTCATCTTCTAGCTCACCCACAGTCCTGAGTTGGCCAGAGGCCACCCATCCTATCTTTAACCAGTCTTAACCCTGCTTAGCTTCCAGTCTTAGACAAGGTCACCCAGGTGCAAGTATGAATAAACTCAAGTCCTGCCTTGTTGACAGCACTGGGCAAGAAACCAAAGGGACTTCCTTTTGTTTTAACGTCAGCGCCCAACAAGCCCAATTAATTAAAAGTGTTTAATATTGAACCGCCACTCTCTTTCTCTGATCTTGAGACAAAGAGTTTGACAATTGCTTTTGAAGGAAGCCCAAGATTCGGAGAAGGCAAGGTAAGAAGTGAAACAAAATGGAAGAGAAACAGAAAGCTTGAACGCCATTCCCTGTTCATTGCCTAAATGGGTCCCTTGTGAATATTTATGACCAAAGTGACTGTTTTTCTACATCGAAGCCCCTGGGTTATTGCAGCCGAGAGAGCTCCTTAAATCACCCTAACCGGAAAGTTGCGATTGTACCCAGCTAATCCTTACATCTCTTGTTTTCGCTGAAAGATGCCTTTTTCTCAAGCACATGGAGATCAAGCCGAGAGATAACACTGCAAGCCTGGTTCCTTTATCTCCCTGACGGTTGTGCATAGTGTTTATCTGCGGTTGTGTGTGGAAGGGAGAGAGAGCTGATTTGGCAGGAAGCAAGGCTGCCGACTTATTTCCAAAGAGACCCTAGAGGTGGGAGGGGGGCACACGCCAAAGTGGGGCTGGATTTATAAGAAGTTGTGGGCTTTGCAAGGCAGCCAGATTGTCAAGTTAGCGTTTTTGAAAGCCCTGTTTTAAAAGGGGTACCGTCAGCATATGTGCAGAAGACGTAAAAACAACAATGATAGAATGTTGGTCCATCTGATCAAATATTGTCTAAATCAAGAACAGGCTCTACAGATAGTCCTTGACTTATGATCACAATTGAGCTCCAAATTTCAGTTGCTAAGTGGAGCAGTAGTTAAATCAGTTTTGCCCCACTTTACCTTCTTGCCACACTTGTTAAGTGAAACACTGCAATTGTTAAGTGAGTAGAGTAGAATAGAATAGAATAGCAATACAATAGAGTTGAGTTGAGTTGAGTAGCATAGCGTAGAGTAGAGTAGAATAGAGTAGAATAGAATAGAATAGAATAGAATAGCAATACAATAGAGTTGAGTTGAGTTGAGTAGCATAGCGTAGAGTAGAATAGAATAGAATAGAATAGCAATACAATAGAGTTGAGTTGAATTGAGTAGCATAGCGTAGAGTAGAGTAGAATAGAATAGCAATACAATAGAGTTGAGTTGAGTTGAGTTGAGTAGCATAGTGTAGAGTAGAGTAGAATAGATTAGCAATACAATAGAGTAGAGTTGAGTTGAGTTGAGTTGAGTTGAGTAGCATAGCGTAGAGTAGAGTAGAGAATAGAATAGCAATAGAATAGAATAGAATAGAATAGAATAGAATAGAATAGAATAGAATAGAATAGAATAGAATTGGAAGGGACCTTAGAGATCTCCAAGTCCAACTCCTTGCTCAGGCAGGAAACACCACTTCAGACAAATGGTTATCCAATCTCTTCTTGAAGACCTTCAGTGTTGGAGCATTCACAACTTCTGGAGGCAAGTTGTTCCACTGATTAATTATTCTCACTGTCAGGAAATTTCTCCTTAGTTCTGAGTTGTTTCTCTCCTTGATTAGAATCATGTGGTCATTAAGCAAATCTGGCTTCCCCCATTGACCTTGCTTATGGGAAGCCAGTAGCAAAGCTCCCAAAAGGGGATCCCATGACCCCAGGACACTGCAACCATAATAAATACATGCCAGTTGCCAAGCAACTGAATTTTGATCACATAACCTTGGGCATACTGCAACAGAAATAAATATGAAAAATGATCATGTCATTTTTTGCAGTGCCATTATAACTTCACACGATCGCTAAACTAATGGTTGTAAGATGACTACCTGTATAGAAACAGAAATTGCAGAAATTGCAAAGCTGACAAAGCTAGCAGGGGAAAAATGTATACAAAATTTTAAAAAATTAGAAGTCTTGTATCAGTGTTTCTCAATTTCAGCAATATGGAAATGAGTGGACTTCAACTCCCAGGATTCAACCTCCTGGCTGGGGGAACTCTGGGAATTGAAATCTCCATATCATAATGTGTCTGAGTTTGAGCAACAGCCTCGACTTACAACCAAAATTGAAATAAGAATTTCCATTGCTATGCAGTTGTTAAATGAGTTGAGCCCGATTTTATAACATTTTTTTTTTTTGCCATAGTTGTAACTGAAACACTGCAGTTCTTAACTGAATCACATGGTCGTAAAGCAAATCCAGTTTCTCCTATTAATTTTACTTGTTGTGAAGCTGGTGAGAAGCTCACATAAGGGGATCACCTGACTCTGGGACACATTGGGGTCACAAATAGTTGCTAGTTGACAAATGCCCAAATTTTGAACACATGAACCTTGGAGATGCTGTCGATGTGCGATGACCAGTTTTACATATTTTCAGTGCTTTTGTAACTTTGAACGATCATTAAATGAATAGAATAGAATTCTTTATTGGCCAAGTGTGATTGGACACACAAGGAATTTGTCTTGTTGCAAATGCTCTCAGCATACATAAAAAGAAAAGATACATTCGTCAAGAGTCAAGAATCATCAGTTGCAACACTTAATGATACTCATAGGGTACAATAAGCAATCAAATCATACTAGGAAACAGTCAATATAAATAGTAAGGATACAAGCGACAAAGTTACAGTCATACAGTTACAAGTGGGATGGGATGGGTGATAAATAGGAGTGATGAGGAGATTAATAGTAATAGAGGTGCAGACTTTGTAAATAGTTGGACAACGTTGAGGGAATTATTTGTTTAGGAGAGTGATGGTGTTTGGGGGAAAACTGTCCTTGTGTCTAGTTATTCTGGTATGCAGTGCTCTATAGCCTCGTTTGAGGGTAGGAGTTAAACCAATTTATGTCTGGGATGTAAATATTTTCACAGCTCTCTTTTTGACCCGTGCAGTATATAGGTCCTCGATTGAAGGCAGGTTGATAGTAATTGTTTTTTCTGCAATCCTAATTATCTAATTAAATGTATGGTTACAAGTTGAGGACTACCTGTACTGCCTTATATGAACTTTTCTTTGGAAGAAAAAAAGACTGAACTGATGGTTTATGGACTAAATGTAAAAAAAAAAAAGAGCAGGGAAAGCATAAGATGGCAATTACTTAATTTTAACTTTTATATATTTAATGTTTTAATTGTATGGCTGTGCACCGCTCCGAGTCCTTCGGGAGAGGAGCGGTATATAAATAATAATAATAACAACAACATTATTATTATTGTTATTATTATTACAAAGAACAGCAAAGATCAGAATACTTTCTTTTTTTTATTTTCTCTCTTCCAATTTTTATTCTTCTTTTAATTTTTTATACTTGTATTGAAAAATTCTAATGCAATCCTCAACTTATGGCCACAATCAAAACTTATGTTGCTAAGCAAGATAGTTGTTCACTGAGTTTTGCCCCATTTTACAACCTTTCCTGCCACAGTTGTTAAGTGAATCACTGGAGTTGTTAAGTTGGTAACACAGTGGTAAAGTGAATCTGGCTTCTCCATTGACTTTGCTTGTCAGAAGGTCTCAAAAAATTATCACTTGACTCTGGAACACTGCAACCGTCATAAATATGAGTCAGTTGCCATGCATCCGAATTTTGATTATGTGACTTTCAGGATGCTGCAATGCTCATAAATATGAAAAACAGTCATAAGTCATTTTTTCATTGCTTTGAACTGTCACTAAATTGTTATAAATTCAGGAGTACCCATAAAACTTAAAAAAAACAGCAATTATACAAGATACGGGGAATAGTTAAATAACTTATTTTAAGAAACTGGAAAAATCTGTGGGAAAGAAGTAAGAAAAAAACCAAGATATCACCATATGATTGGTATTTCATCCCTTTTTTTTATCTGTTAACCCCATGTGACCTGCACATAAATTTTGGGGCTCTGGTCACACAGTTATAATTACTAAATGTGATGTTTTTGATTCTCTGGTAGGTATTCTTGTCAAATACAAGGTCACAAAATTTAACTAATGTGGCTCCTTTTCCCTTTTATCCTGCACATCAAACTTGAGATGTTATGAAACCTTTAAAAAGCAACTGCCTTTTTAAACCACACGGTTGAGCAGCTATTACTTAAGATGCGGGTTTCCCTCTTCGCTGAAAAGCTGCATCTTGCATCAATGCACAGTATTTCAACCACAATTAGTTAGATTAGACATCGGAGCGGGGCTTCCCCTAATAGAGGAGTGACTGAGCCTTTATTTACAGTGGATGGAGAAGTCCAAACATCACATCAGACAGAATAAAATCATAGCTAAGGGAGCAATAGAAAATTATGCACAAAAGCCAGCTAGGGAGCTGAAATGCTGTGTGCTTTTGCCACCTGCATGCTCACTTGTGGCATTCAAAACTTGTCCTGCAAAATCAGATGACACTCCTTGTGAAAGAAAGAAAGAAAATGACAAAGGGCTTTGTAAAATACACAATTGTCCAAGACAAGCCCAACTGTGGTCTAAGAATGGAATGCAGCTTTTTAAAGTGGGGAATCAGATGAACCCCAAAAGAAGCTTAAACCATGTTTGGTTTGTCTTCCTGATTTTTTTTAAACTTTACTATTCTTCTTTTACTACTTTTATAAACAGATCCATGATCAGTGGCCACAGAATGTATTTAATATAACAGAAGGTGGGGGGGGGGGAAACTTTGGAGCACTTTTAATTTTTTGTTATCATATTGTTGGAAGAAATGTCCATCTGGATTCAGTTCCAAGTGGAGAGAAAGATACTGGAAACATGGAAGCTGATTGGAAAGGTGGTTTAATGGTGATGCCGAACCACTAAGCTATGTGTGATTCTAGATAGATGACCACATGGAGTGGGTTATTTATACCCTCTCTTGGACCTTGCCCTTGAGCTTCCTATTCCTGTGGCAAGGGCATGTATTCTACTGGTTGTTGTCAGGCTCTCATGGGGCCACGTGGGGCCATGTTTGTCTTGAAGTCAAGTTTGGTTGAAGTGTTCTGATGCAATGAAGGGGCTGAGGGCTAATCTACTTTTGTTCAGACCTTGCTGCCAGGAATAATGGATTACCAAATCTGCATTTCTAAAGGCTGGCCTCAGCTTAATATTTGCTTGTGGGCAGGGTGCTGAGTCTCTGAGTTTCTGTCTTTGGAAACATGTTTCTCCTTAGGGAAATATAATATTCTACCTTTTAAAATATTTCTCAAAATACTTCATTTTTCCAGGATGGGTGAGTGCTAACTTTCAACAATACCCTATTAACTTAAATAGACATTCCTAAAATCTTTGCGGTGTGTTTATACCTGACCTACCTCAAGGAGCTGACAGAGGACTGTGCAGCAAAACACACTGACTCAAAGAAGAAAGGAAAGAGGCATACAATTGTCTGAACAGCAGCGTTAATTGCTTACATGGCTAATTTGTCTGAAGTAAGGCAAATTATTCCTGAGGCACAGGCTGTCTGGGTGGCACATCTTCTGGACAGAAACATGCGACGCTAAGCATTAAAAATAAATGAAGCTGAGCAGATGGAAAGCATGGGGGAAGAGAAATATTCCTCATCGTACAGATCGTGTTTGGCAAGAAATTTCAGAGCTAATAGAAACAATTCTCCTCTAAAGATAAGGAGAGATTTGCTTTGCCAGCTTCTATGTCTGCTACTTGCTTGAAATGACCCTCTAATCCAGTTTTACTTTGAGCCAAGCTGGGTCTTGATCCAAAGTAAACATTTTTGATTCCAGGATGGTTGGCTTCCAGGTTTTGTTGAAAACAAGCAGCAGGGGGAAAAAAAAAAGAAAGAAAAAGTGAAACCCTGAAATTAGAAGCTAACTGCCTGTGGAGATTTTCAGTCTTCTAGATCATAGTTGTCTCAAAGGTGCTCCCACCCCGCTTTAAAAGATAATTGGATTTTTTTTCCTTTTTCTTGAAGGAGAAGAATAAAATGTTTCGCTTCTCATCCAAAAAGCTTCATCAGTTCTGATGGCGGGGGAGATGGAAATTTTCTTCTCCCACCATAGTGTAGGAAGTTAGCGCCCACCCTTCCCCTGGGAAAATGAAATATTCTAGGAAATATTTTAAAAGGCAGAATATTTCCCCTAAAAAGAGAAGTAGAACCTCGGAAGCAGAAACTCGCCTCAGAAGCAGAAGCTCACCCCCACCTTTGGTTAATGAGCGGGCCATTAAGGCCTGGGCCAGAGTATTCTACATAACAAAGGCCTCTACCCATCTCACCACCTGGCCTGGGAAGATGGCATCAGCTAGCACTCAGCTGAAGCCATCCAAACAGACTCCCGCCCCTGGGAGCCTGATAGCCAATGGGATACATTTCTTACACAGGAACAGGAAACGCTAAGGTGGGGCCCAACAGAGGGTATAAAACAATTGCACTCTCAGCATCTTTTTCCTTCTTTTCCTTCACCCAACATCTTGAAGCATGTGATCGTCCTTTTCACTTTGGAGCGCCAAGCCATGTGGTCCTGCTGTCCACCATTAAACCATCTTTCCAAACAGCCTCCTTGTTTTCAGAGTCTTTTCACCCACTTGGAACTGAACCCCAGAAAGATATTTCTTCCAACAACAGGAACTGACGAAGCTTCTTGGATAAGAAGCTAAACATTTTCTTCTTCTCTCTCAAGAAAAACAAAACAAAACAAAAAACAGTCCGGTTGCATTTTAAAGAAAAAAATCCTTTTGAGAAGCAAGCTATGATTATTTAGATCAGGGATGTCTACTCAAGATCCAGCCCACAGAGGCTTAGATGTGCCCTACAGGCCTGAACTGGAAACAGCAAAGGCCCAGCCCATGGTGCCTCTGCAGCGAAAACGGAGTTCGGGAGGGCTATGTGCAGCCCCCCTGGGCTGTTTTCAGCTGTGATGGCCTCTTGCAGCCTTCTGCTAGTGAAAACAGAGGTCGTGTGGCCCTCCTGGGCTCAATTTTCACTGGCAGAGGGTTGTAGGAGGCCGTCGCAACCGAAAACAGAGCCTCAATGAGTGACATTGAGCTGGCCACATCTACCCTGCCTCCCCCCCCTCCAAAGTCAAACACAATCCTGATGCAGCCCTCAATAAAATCAAGTTGGACACACACACACCGATTTAGATCATTACCTTAGAAAGAGGTCCTGCAATCAAAGTTACGGGACAAAGGCAGAACCAAACAGAAGAGGGCTGAATCAAAACAATCATGAGCAGGCATAGTTATGTACTTGCTTATCAGCTTTTTTTCCAGCTGGCACTTGACATATTCACTGGACTTTTAATTCGAATTAAGGAGCTCAGCAGTTTGTAAAAAACAACAACACATGCCTAGAAATCTTGGAGGTGCACATGACAATCCATATTCAACATAATTTCATGTAAGATCATCTTCACATGTAAGATCATCTTCATCAGAAACACACATCTGAATTACCAAACACAGCTGCCAGCCAAGGCAGAACTCTAAAGTTAGTTCTCAACTTACAACTATTTGTTTAGGGACAATTCAAAGTTACAATGCCACTAAAAAAAAAAAAAGAGTTATTTACTATTGGTAAAGTACTATCGAGCCTACAACTGTTGAGCATCCTCAAGGTGACATGATCAAAATTTGGGGGCATGCATTTACGATTGTTGTAGTATCCTCTGGTCATATGTTTGCCATTTGTGACTTCCCAGCCAGCTTCTAAGCAAAACCAATAGCTGCAGCAATTCACTTAACAACTGTGGCAAAAAAAGGTTGTAAAATTGGACATAGCTCTCTTAACACCTACCTTGCTTAACAATGGAAATTGTGGCTGTAAGTCAAGGACCACCTATATGAAACCTAAAACTTAAATCTGATTTTTTTGGTATCATTTTATTTTCAATTTATTTACTTATTTGTTTATCTCCATTTATGTGGTTGCCCATTCTCAGTGTCATGTCTTTGGGAAGACAAACAGCCATTAAAACATAAAATCACAATCATATCAAAAATAAATACAACTCAGCACAGCCATCATCCACCAACACAACCATCTCAAGGTATCTGTCAATATTTTCTCAATTTCTTAGTGCAGCTAAAAAAAAAGGGACCTTATTCAAGCCATTTGCTTTCCCTATGAGGAAAACCAAAATATTCTACCTCCCTTAAGTAGTTGAGGTGAGTGATAATCTCAAAGAGGGATTTGCAGATTTCTCCATATAAATGTAATTTTGAAGTGTTACCCTGACATAAATTTTCATCTCGAAAACTAAGTTACAACAGAATTGAAAAAAGTGACCTTTGCCCATTTTTCACACTTACGAAGGCATTAAGACATGGCCCTTCAGGACATAATAGGATTAACCCAGTAAGACAACAGAGCTCGCTACATTGCACAATCTCCTAAGGAGATTGCATCACCCATAGCAAACTTCAACCAAATTTAGTTCAGGCAATCTATAGAGCCAGCTATGACCCCTGCATAACTCCCTGGGAGTCTGACAACAGCCAATAGAATACATGTTCTTGCACAGAAACAGGAGGCTCAAGTTCAAAGCCCAAGAATATAAAGACCCATTACTGTCAACTCCAGAACCACAAACATGCAAATGGATCCTCTTTCCAATCAGCCTCTAGTTTGTCTCTCTCCCAGCTTCGAACTGAACCAGATGGATCATAATTCTCCCAACACTATCAAGGCCTAAGTGTAGATTCATTTTTCTCAGTTGGGATGTGATCAGGCTCTTATCCTTTCAGAGAAAAAGACAAGCAAACCCCAACTCAAAATGCATCAGGACAGAGATATTTTCACCCAGATCAGCTGTGCCCTTGAGATCCCCAAGGGGTTGATACGGTTTTCTTTAATCTGTATTTCTTTAATCATGTTGAGCATTGCCTGTTGGCAAAAACCTCAGATGGATGGAGCGAAATTTATAGCTGGAGCTTCCTATGGATGTCTGTCATTATTGCTTAGTTCAATCATGTCTCATTAAGGACAGTGACAGATAAACCTTGGCACAATCCGTCACAAGTGCAACGCAGTGCCCAAGGTCACAGGGGGAAGACCGACATGACCGTGAGGCTGGACTGCACAATCATGACACTTCTGCGTTGCTCTATCGCTTCCAGCATTTTCAGAGAAGCATGAAAAGCAAAACGAAAACCCACAATGCACGCATTGGTCATCAAGCAGGCATACCATGGAGTATTCTGGCCAAGAGCAGAGAGGCAAACCTGTACAAGTAGTCCTTGACTTACAACAGTTCATTTAGTGATTGCTCGAAGTTACAACAGCACTGAAAAAAGTGACTTATGACCGTTTTCCCCATTATGACCATTGCAGAATCCACATTTTGATCCACCTGATCAAAATTCAGAAGCTTGGCAACAAGCTCATATTTATGACGGTTGCAGTGTCCCTGGGGGGGGGTCATGTGATCTCCTTTTGCGACCAATGGGGAAAGCTGATTCACTTAACAACCGTGACAAGAAAGGACATAAAATGGGGAGAAAGTCATGTAATACTTAGCAACATAAATTTTGAGCTCAATTGTTGTTGTAAGTTGAGGACTATCTTTATTGTGGATCCAAAATATTTGAAGTCTGTCCCCTCAGGCTTCAGGTTTCAAAAGTCAATAGATTGTATTGAAATGCCTCTCATTTTGTACAAATCCACTTTTAAGCCACACATGCAAAAAAAAAATTAAGCTATGTTTCTCTTTCTTTGCCAACCATGTTTGCACAAAGCTGGGTTCTCAACCTTGGCAACTTTGAGATGGGTAGACTTCAACTCCCAGAATTCCCAAGCCAGCCAGGGGAATTTTTGCAATTGCAGCTCACCTATCTTTTAACCCTGTTTCATATCGATCAGACTGGGTTTGGCCTTGCAAATCCAAGAATGATGTGTTCCTTGACTTATCCCCAGTCTTGGAAAAGGGTTGAAGGCTATCTGAGCACTGTTTGGCCATTTTTGTTTGATTTGGGGTCTCAGGAGGTCTTTAAGATTTTGAAAATGGCAGTCCAAGGCAGGTTGCATGGGCCAGACCTGGGAAGAACAGTCTGTTATAGATAGTCCTTGACTTATGACCTCAATTGATTTCTACTGCTAAATGAAACATATGCTAAGTGACGTTTGCTCCATTTTATGACCTTCCTTGCCAAAGGAAATTGTTTCATGAACCATTGCATTTATAAAGTTAGTAGCATGGTTATTAAGTGGCTTCCCCACTGACTTTGCTTGTCAGAAGTTCTCAAAAAGTGATCACATGAACCTGGGACATTGCAACCATCATAGATACATGTCAGTTGCCAAGCATCCAAATTTTGATCATATGACTGTGGGGATTCAGCAAGGGTCGTAAATGTGAAAAATGGTCATAAGTCACTTTTTTCAATACCCTTGTCACTTTAAATGGCCAGTAAAAGAACTATTCTAAATTGAGTATTTAAAAAATCATTAGCAGGAACAAAAGTAACAAAGATGATAGAAGGTTTGTAGGCTAAACAGGACAAGGAATGGCTAAGGAATGAGGTATGTTTAGCCAAACAAAGAGAAGGATTAGGGTTGACATGACAGCTATCTTCCTGTACTTTGTCACAAGGAAAGGAGGGAAGGTGTTGATTTCTTCCCCAAAGCACCAGAAGGCAGGACAAGAAGTAATGGGTGGAAACTCACTAAAGAGAGATCCAACCTAGAGCTAAGGAAAAATTTCCTCATAATGAGAACAATTAATCAAGGGTAGAGTTTGTCTTCTGGAGTTGTGACTGCACTGTCTCTGGAGGATTTCAAGAAAAGATTGGACACCCATTTGTTTGGGATGGCATGAGGCAGGGGGGGTTGGACTAGAAGACCTTCAAAGTCCCTTCCAGCACTATGATTCTATTATTACAAAGAAGATCAGTTATTACTCCCCCTCCGAGACAAGGATATAACTCTGGAGAATTAGGAATGGTTCCTCGACATAGCAACATTTGATCCTGAATGCCTGCTATCTGATTTTCCCAGGCTGTGGGATTCAAGGATGTCCATCAGATATGGTCAAAGCTTATGGCCACCATGGTACTATTGAAATCCCACTTGGTTTTTTGAAATTCATGTTCATGTATGCATTGTGAGTTTTTCTTTTTTTTTAATGGTATCTTCATGGTATTGTAGGAAGTTAGCACCCACCCCTCTCCTAGAAAATTGAAATAGCCTAGGAAATATTTAAAAAGCAGAATATTTCCCCTAAGAAGAGTAGAAACTCAAGAAGCAGAAACTCACCCCAGAAGCAGAATCTTACCCCCATCTTTGTTAATGGGTGGGCCATTAAGGCCTGGGCCAGAATACTTTACATAAGAAGGAACTCCAGGTAAAGCTATAGAAATTGCCAAAAGCCCTTTTAAGGGCATAATCGCCCAGCAAGGCTAGACCAAGCCTGGAACTCAGGACAGCCTACAGAGTTGCCCCTGGGAGTCTGACAACCAATTAGAATACAAGCTCCAATTCAAATCTCAACAGAGGGTATAAAACCCAGCACTCTCGGTGCCTCAGCCCTTTTTTCTTGACCTTCTCACCTTGAAGTATGTGGTCAGACTTCTCTGGAGCTCCAGGCAATGTGGTCTTGTACACCATTAAACCTTCCAAGCAGCCTCCATGTTTCCAGTGTCTTTTTCCCCACTTGGAACTGAACCCAGAAGGATATTTCTTTCAACAGTATTAAATGGTATTAAAGTTTATTATGAGATAAAATGCAAATGGAAACAAAAGTTAGGAACAAAAGAAGAAAGAAGAGGGGCACAGAAAGAAAAAGAGAGAGAAAAATGTAGTGGCCTCTGTTTTCAAATGCAAAAAAAAAAAAAAAAGACAACTTCAAGCTTTTGCTTTATGTTTCTAAATATTTCAAGTCATTTCTACAACACCAAAGTCATTTCAGTCATCCAAACCTAAATCAAAATTTCAATTTTTTTTATAGTTTTGTGTACAAAGTCTGAAAGTGGCTTCCAAACAGAAACAAAACTAAATAAGTTCTTCTGTTTAATTAAACAACTCCATTGATTTCACCCTCCTTTCCTACATTGTGGGAATTAGTGTGTCATTCCACCTTTGTGTATATAAGACTCGCTGCTGTCAACATATATTTCCACAGTATACTGTTCCAAATTTTCTTTTAAGCTCTTTATCCATCAAACCTAAAAGGAAAACCTTTGATTGTGGCTTTAAATTTATTTTAAGAATCTTCTGAATCAAAATAAAACTCTGAAGCAGTTTTGATCATGGTACCTTGTACCTGATGTTTTTGACCTACATTCTGTAGACACTTCTTGTGGGGTTATTGAAACGGTACAGTATTTTTTCAGGTCTTCCAAATCCATTCTCTGCTGCAGTGATGGGATTCAAAAAAATTTACTACCGGTTTTGTGGATGTGGCTTGGTGGGCGTGGCAGGGGAAGAATACTGCAAAATCCCCATTCCCTCCCCACCCCACTAACCTGCTTTCCAGCTCCGTTCTCCTGTGCAGGGCAACCAAAGGAGACCCAGTTGATCAGCCGGGACTCAATGGGAGGCAGGGAATAGATGGGGGCGGGGCCAGTCAGAGGTGGGATTTGCCAATTCTCTGAACTATTCAAAATTTCCACTACCGGTTCTCCAGAACTGGTCAGAACCTGTTGAACCTGCCACCTCTACTCTGTTGCCCTCTAAAACATTGCCAAGTGAGCTCAGTGAGTTTTTTTCTGACTTTATAAATTGCCCTGTTAGAAATGTACATTGGGCACTAACGATCAAAAGATTCCTTCATTCTGTAGCCAGCATCCAAAATAGCCTGCAAAGCTATTTTTAGGAGAGAGAGAGAGAGATTAGAAGGCTCGGTCTAAATTCCTCATTGTTGGCAATAAACACACCACTCAAATAATTGGGCAAACCTTCTAAACATTGGTTTGCAAAGATCCCTGATTGTCAGAAAGTTGGTATTATCTGATCTTTAATTTCATCATTCGTGTCTCATAATATCAAGGTGTCTGGAGAAGGAAAGGCTGCATATTGCATCAATGAGCACAACCACACATTTCATAGCTTGGATACTCCTCCCTGCCCCTTTAATTCTGCTGACTAAGAGATGCAGTTATTCATAGACATGACTGGGTGAACAGAACACATAGTTGCCAAGCAATTCCCTCAAATTTTATTTGTTCATTGAGATTCTGCAGCCAAGAGGCAAAGAATTTTTAGAAACAGAGACAGCTGGTTTTCAAGCAGAACATCTTTTTGCAACCCAAAGCAAAATGGAGGCTTTCCTAGTTTGGGGCATTCGGTTTATTGGGTTCGTGAATCAATTGTGCATGGATACCTACCTGTGTTCAGCCAGAGAAATCTGTTGAAATAACTTGACTTTTAGAATTTGATTTTTTTAAAAAATCCCAACAGACAATAGCTGAATAAATGAGAAAATAAATACCATTGTTATAAGAATTGTTCCTTACAAGCAAAAAAAAAAAGTTTCGATTAGGTTTGCCCTCAGTTGAGAACTGGGAATTACTGATGGGAAACAATCCAGTTTGGTTAATTGATCTGGGGTTTTTTTTACAAGCAAATATGAATCAATATATGTGTTAAACTTACTGGTAGACTAAACAGGAAACCCAATCAGATTGAACTGAACTGAAAAAAGTAATTTATAACCGATTTTCACACTTTTAGCATCTCCATGGTCACAAGATCAAAATTCAGGTGTTTGGCAACTGATTCATATATATGACCGTTGCAGCGTCCTAAGATCATGTGATCAACTTTTGTGACCTTCTGACAAGCAAATCAAAGGGGGAACCCAGATTCACTTAAGAGCCATGATACCAACTTAACAAGTGCAATGATTCCCTTAACAATCACGGCAAAAAAGTTCATAAAATGGGGCAAAATTCACTTAACAAATAGCTCACTTAGCAACACAAATTTTGGGGTCAATTGGTCGTAGGTCGAGGACTACCTGCAAAGTAATTGCTCTAGCTGTTGTAAAGCTATATTAACAGAATCTATCAAGCCTGAAAGTACAATTCTCCCACTGTCACCTTTACATCCCAATATCTTAAGGAGGGTGCCTGCTGCCCTTTTTGCTTGGTCCACTGTGCAGCTGTGGGTTTTGCCCTCTCTTATCAGACTGTTTTCTAGATAGCATCTCTTCCCCCCATCACCTGAGGTCATTTCCACACACCATGACAATATTGCAGCGTCTGAGCATGTGCAGTGGTATCACTGTGTAGGTTGTACCTTAGAATGGCATTAGAATGCAGGCATGAAAAAGGAGGCTAATCTAGGTTGTAACCAATGGTAGGATTCAACATTTTTTACTACCGGTTCTGTGGGCGTGGCTTGGTGGGCGTCGCATGGCTTGGTGGGCGTGGCAAGGGAAGGATACTGCAAAATCTCCATTCCCTCCCCACTCCTGGGGGAAGAATATTGTAAAATCTCTATTCTCTCCCCACCCCACTAACCTGTTTTCTAGCTCCATTCTCCTGTGCAGGGCAACCAAAGAAGACCCAGCTGAACAGCTGGGACTCAGGAGGCAGAGAATAGATGGGGGTAGAGCCAGTCAGAGGTGGCATTTGCTGGTTCTCTGAACGACTCAGCATTTCCACTAGCAGTTCTCCAGAACTGGTCAGAATCTGCTGAAGACCACCTCTGGTTGTAACTCAGTGCAAGGGCAGCTGATAAAATCAAATAAATATCTCCTTACCAGGAATGAGGAATTTGGTGTAATTTACTGTAATGATTAAGGCACCAAGCTAGAAATCAGGAGACTGTGAATTCTAATCCTGCCTTAGGCACGAAAGCCAGCTGGATGACTCTAGCAAATCAACAGGAATCTGTGAGTTCTAGTCCCTCCTTAGGCAGGAAAGCCAGCTTGTGACTCCATTTAACTCTACTACTCTAATGCAAATTAAGGATTTGGCTGAAACATGTCAGCTTCTATTTCATGTATTTATTTTGTACCTTGACTCTGAGTCCTTTCTCTTGAGATTCTACTTCTACCCAAAAAGTGTCTCTTTTTCCTTCAATGCTACTAGAAACAATAGATCATAAAGGAGAAAAAATTATATATGTGATTGTTAGGAATCAAAAATGATTTTGTGGCACATAACCAACCAACCAACCAACCAGCCAATCAATATTCCTCAACAGAATTTACTACAAGAAAATCTTCAGCCATCTCCATTTTAAAGGATCACCTTGGAAAGATTTAAATTATGTTCAGTGCAAAATAAATAAATGATATGAATAGAGATACCCTTTCTTAGAAATTTTAAACTTTTCACAGAAAATAGGAGCCTTCCTTCCTTCTGTTCTTTCTTCCTCCTTCCCTCCATCCTTCTCCTTCCTTCCTTCGTTCCTTCCTTCGTTCCTTCCTTCTCCTTCCCTCCCTCCTTCCTTCCTTCCTTTCCTCCCTCTCCTCCCTTCCCCTTTGTTTTAATAAATGACTCCTTAGTCTTGACAGTTTGGGGGGCCTCGAGGAACTGGAGCTGGGCTACTCAGCTGCTAATGATGTTGTGGACGTTTTGTTCTGTCCTCAAGTTGCTGAAAGTTTTTCAGCCGGCTGGCAGAAGAGTGGCCTGATGCCCGACTCACTGTTCCATGGGATCAAAGTGTACACTGTGAATAATCCATCTGGGCTTCTGGCCAGAAACAGAGCTGAAAGAGACCCATTGATACTCAATGAGGATAATCTGTCACTTTGGAATCATAATCCACTTTCTCCCCTTTAACACAAGAGCTTTGCCAATCTGGGGTGAAATACTAAGATTGAACTCTGGTCTTTCTGACAAGAGTTGAATATGTTTTTTCCTCTTCTTCTTCATCTCCTTGTCTCACTTTTCCTCCTCCTCTTTATTTGACTTGTTCTCCTTCAGCTGATCTGATTTCTTCTGCTCCTGCTTTATTTTCTTCTTCTTCTTCTTCTTCTTCTTCTTCTTCTTCTTCTTCTTCTTCTTCTTCTTCTTCTTCTTCTTCTTCTTCTTCTTCTCCTTCTCCTTCTCCTTCTCCTTCTCCTTCTCCTTCTCCTTCTCCTTCTCCTTCTCCTTCTTCTTCATCTTCTTCATCTTCTCCTCCTCCTCCTCCTCTTTCACTTTCATCTTGTTTCTTTCTTTTCCTTCTATTTCTCTATCTTCTCCTTTTCCCCTCTACTCCATTTTCACTTTCCCTTTCTTCTTATTTCTTTCTCTTCTTCCTTATCTTCTCCTTCTTTACCTCCTTCTCTTTTCCTTTCTCTATTCCCTCCTCTCCTCCTCCTCATTCTCCTACTCTTACAGTATTATTTCTCTTCAAAGGCAGTCCATGTTAAGTTCCATTCATTTTAGGAGAACAAATTTATCTAATGAGTCTTTGCATGTTTCCTATATTTTGATTATCCATGTCACTCACCATTTGAGTGAAATTTCTCAGGTGTTGTTTCTCCGTCTCTGACCCTCTCTGCTCTTTTCTTCTGACTTTTTTGTCAAAAGTCTTTGTTATGTGGGAAGAAAAATCCAGCCTGATTCCAAGTCAGAAGAAAACACTGGAAATAAAATAGGGGCTGGCTACAAGGTCTCTATTTATTTGGCTTCCAGTAACAACAGCATGTTTCTGGGGTGGCTGACAAAATGGCTGAGTGAGTGGAATGGCTCTTTATAGAGTATGGTGATTTGAGATGCTCCAGGGGGTTGTGCAATGTAGTGAGCCTTGTGTCTTTTGCTATTCTAATGATGATAGGTAAATCCTACGGTATTACCGGGTATGTCCTAAAGGTCCTGTCCTGTCCTTAGAATTTGGATGGGGGGGGGGAGGGAAATGTAAATTCTCAATCTCATCAGCTCCAGTCTTCTGCAGGAGCTTGTGGCTGAAGGCATTTTGTTTATGAATAGATTGGCCCAGTCTTTCTTAATAGGTACAAAATATCTATTCCAAAAAAACAGTCTTTTCTGCTTAAGGCTGTTTTCCTATGGCAGGAAGATTGAGGCTGCATTCTGCCTTAGTTAAGATTTTTTCTCCACTTCTTCTTTGAGGAAATATAATATTCTACCCCTTTTAATATCCCCCAAAATATTTTATTCTCAGAGAGGGAAGCTTCCCATGGTTACAAAAACCAAACTGACCACTTCACCTTTCCTCCCCAGAGACCGATCTGCAATCTGCAAACTACGATATCAGAGTGGTATATATAATCCATCTTCTCTTAAACTCTCAGAGAATGTCAGCAAAATTTATTTATTCAAATTTATTTATTTATTTATTCAAATTTGTATACCATCCGCTCTCCCTAAGAACTCGGGGTGGTTCACAGCGAGATAAAAACATATAAATACAAATATAATAATTTTTAAAATAAATTAAAAGAATTAAATAGATAGGCTTTAAGAGATTAAGAATGGGGAATTAGAAAAGTTAAAAACCATTTAAAAGCCGAATTTATAACCATTTTATATAACTCTAGGCCAAATCGGCTAGATGGAATAGGTGGGTTTTTAGTCCGTGCCGGAAGGTCAACATGTCGGGGATGGTCCTTATCTCCAGGGGCAATTCATTCCAGAGGGAGGGAGCTCTCAGAGAGAAGGCCCGAACCCTCGGGGCTGTCAGCCGTCCAGCCAGTGGTACCCCAAGGATGCCCGCTCTATGAGAGCGCACTGGTCGGCAAGAGACTGATGGGTGTTATATTATGGTATACCTACATGTAAAAGGTTTGTCGTGGTGGGTAGTTGCCTATTTTTCTACTGTGTATATTCTGTGGGGTGTTTTTACATTGATGACCACTAGAAGATGCTACATGTCCAGTTTCATGTGATGCACAGAATCCATGCTGTTGATGGTTGGAACCTCAGCTGAAATTCTGCAGCCATGGGGAGAATTGAGTTTTCTAGAGTCTCTTGATATGGAGCATGAAATTGCCTGGCATTTTTTTCAATAGATTTTCAGTGGAATTATCATTATACATTAATATATTTAATTTAATAGCTGGAACAGCAACGTGTATAATGGCCCAAAGCAGGCAGTGGTAGTTGTTTGGTGGGAGAGTGCAGGCTCCTGCATGAGGCAATCTATGCTATGATTGGTTGCTGGGTGAGAAGGGGGAGTTTCCTTTCCCTCTGCCTTTTTTCTTCTTGTGTGTGTTGTATACTGTTTTGTGATTTACCTCATGATTTACCTCATGATGTAGTGATATGCCTGACTATCTTGTTTACTGTAAATCTAGATGTTAAATATATCTATTTATATACAATTACAAGTTTGTGTGAGCATCTCTGATTCCATATGGGCACCCGCTACACAATTCCTTGACAACACATCACCACCTTGTACATGAGAAGGTGGTCTAGGATCTCAATAGAGTGCCTGATCTCTCATTTCGCAGGTCCTATCATGGTTGTCTTAGCCCTATGAAAGCCTCTTCCCCTTGAGTTGAGGCTTCTTCCATGTCTAGATCAAATTTTAAACTGCTAGAATGATGCCACCTTGTTGGCTTTGTTGTTGGCCAAATACAAGTCATTATCATTACATGTTTCTGGTAGTAGTCAACATTAGAACTATGTTTCCCTGAAAATAAGAATCACCCTGAAAATAAGCCCTAGCCTTATTTTTTGGGGTGAGCCTAATATAAACCCTACTCCGAAAATAAGCCCAGGTGTAGACGTGGGCAGCATAAGAGTCGGAGAGTGCGCAGGGTTGGAGGTGTCCGGCAGCAGCCACAGCCCACCACACTGCAGATAAGTCTGAGCACGGAGGCAGAGATGGGGGGAAAACAGGTGATCTGGATGTGCTGCGCGGCTGCCTGGCTCACAGGAGGCTCGCAGGAGGCACTCCGTCCCATTGTCTCTCAGCTTGCCCATGGCCATGTGGGGCGTCGGGATTGCCTGACTCTCCTCCCCCCCATCGTGCCTCTTGCTCTGCCACACACTTGCTGCCCCGAAGGAGACTGGCAGCTTCATCTGCTTACAAATGGGGTGTTTTGAAACGGAGTGATTCAAAGTGTCCCATTCTGGAGTCTTCTTGGAGCTCCCATGTTACACTGCTCCTGCACGAGCCGCATTGGCTTCCGGTGGCCTTCCGGGTGCGATTCAAGGTGTTGGTGGTCATCTTCAAAGCGCTCCATGGCTTGTGACACAGGTAATTACGAGACCGCCTCCTGCCACCATCGGCCTCCCGCCAGCCAGTGCGCTCTCACAGGGTGGGCCTCCTCGAGGTGCTGCCGGCTGGGCGATGCTGGCTGGCGGCACCCCGAGGGTGCGGGCCTTCTCTGCGGGAGCACCCTCCCTTTGGAATGAGTTACCCCCGGAGATGCGGACTATCCCTGACCTGCGAACCTTCTGGTGCGCACTGAAGACCCATCTTTTTCAGCAAGCCGGTCTGGCCTAGTATCATTGGAATGGCTTTAATTTTTGTAACTTTTTACCCTGTTTTATCATTTTGTTATAGTTTTTAATTTTTCAGCCTTTATTTAATTCATTTTAATCTATTTTTAATTTTATATTTGTACTTGCACTGTTTTTAGCTGGGCTGTACACCGCCCCAAGTCCCAACTTGGGAGAGGGGGCGGTATATAAACTTAATTAAATAAATAAATAAATTTGCAAGCAATGAAGCTTCCAGTCTTTGCCATTTCTCTACCTGGGCAAAAAGTGTGCCTGTTCTGGGAAGCCCTGTAAGCGCTTGTGGCCACGGGCA
Organism: Bungarus multicinctus; assembly: GCA_023653725.1. Classification (NCBI taxonomy): domain Eukaryota; kingdom Metazoa; phylum Chordata; class Lepidosauria; order Squamata; family Elapidae; genus Bungarus; species Bungarus multicinctus. The sequence goes on along the minus strand of CM042840.1, from coordinate 6,917,163 downwards.
AACGGATAGCGGGAAGGAGCAGCCGGCTGGCCACAAAATAAGACATCCCCGAAAATAAGACCTAATTGGTTCTCATCTCTCAACATTCACACTCTTAGTGGATAACACTCTTAGTGTTAGTCCACTGGAGTATGTTGCTTTTACATTTAAGCATTCCAACTCTCAACCTACTCAGAATCCTTCAAATACACATAGTCCTTGACTTATGACCACAACTGAGCCCAAAATTTATGTTGCTAAGTGAAACATTTGCTTAAGTGAGCTTTGCCCATTTTATGACCTTTCTTGCCACAGTTGTTAAGTGAATCATGTAGTTATTCAACCTCTCAATGAGAAAAATGAGTGGCTAAAAAATACAAAATGTAAATAAATAAATCCTGCTTCCTCCACTAACTTCGCTTGTTGGAATCACAGATAGTGATCACCTGATCCCGAGCAGTGAAACAATCATCAGTACATGCCAGTTGCCAAGCATCCTGAATTATTTTTGATTGCAGGATCACGGGGATCTTGCCACAGTGGTGAACATGAGAACTCGTTGAAAATCTTTTTTTTTTTTTCAATGCTGTTGTAACTTCAAATTGTCACTATACAACCAGGTGGTTAGTAACTGAGCCGTGACTGATTTTACAATCTCTTTTTGTCTCGGTTATTAAACAAATCACTGCCTTTTGGCAGGGTCATGAATTTTGATCACATGACCATGAGAGTAACAGAATAACAGAGTCGGAAGGACCCTTGGAGGTCTTCTAGTCCAACCCCCTGCTCCAACAGGACGTCTGTATCATTTCAGACAAACAGCTATCCAGTCTCTTTTTAAAAACCTCCACAACTTCTGAAAGCAAGCCATTTCACTGGTTGATTATTCTAACTGTTGGGAAATTTCTCATTGGTTCTAGGTTGGATCTCTCCTTGATTATTTTCCATCCGTTGCTTCTTGTCCTGTCTTCTGGTGCTTTGGAAAATAGCTTGACTCCCTCTTCTTTGGGGCAGCCCCTCAGATATTGGAAGACTGCTTTCATTGGAAAAATGAGAAAATTCCAACAGAGGAGGAAACAATTAAGAAAACAATGGAATGTGCAGAAATGAGTAGATTGACAATGGCAATTACAGAACAGGAAGAAAAAGATTATTATAAGATTTGGAATTTATTCTATGAATGGCTAATAGAAGAGTAAGAAACTGAAACATGTGATAATAGCAATAACATATTATAACTGATTGATGAGGATTGAATAAGAGAATGAATATAACAGGTAAGGATGGAATATATTTTTGAAAGATAACAATTACAATGTTAATGATAATATAACAATTGACCAATGTGTTATAAAATTTGATTAGAATGGTTATAAATATAAACAAGTAAGAAATGTATGATATTATTATGTGCACAAGATATATGTACCCAACCGACACATTGGAGAACTGAAATATGACTTTATTTGTTTATTTTTGTTATAAAAATAAAAACAAAAGTTTTTTGTTTTTTTAAAAAAAGGAAGAGTGCTATCACGCCTCCCCTGGTCCTTCTTTTCATTCAACTGGATGTACCCAATTCCAGCAACCGTTCCTCATATGTCTTAGCCTCCAGTCTCCTAATCCTCTTCGTTGCTCTTCTTGGAGTCTCTTTCTAAAATTGGATGCAATATTCCAGTCTGTGGTCTTACCAAGGCATTATTATTAAGTGATATTAACACTTCACATTTGGAGTTTGCTCTGACGGGTTCCCTACCACCCACGGCTTTAAGTTTCTAAAGAATGAGGGCATCAGAGAGAAGGAAAGACATCAACAACGAAGGGAATCACCATATAAGGCAAAAGGAATAATGTGCTTGCCAGGACGAAGCAGGTTTAGGCAGATGGAGAGTTTCTGACAGGAGAATATTAGAATCCCAGCACCGGCGCAGTTCCAAAATGAAAAATGAAAGTAGGAATGAGGTCAGAAGGAGGGAGGATGAGAATCTGCAAGAGAATTATAGATGCCTAACTGGTGATAGGGAGAGATAAAGCATTACAGGAAGTCCTCAGCTTACAACAGTTTACAACAGTTCGTTCGAAGTTAGAACGACACTGAAAAGAGAGGCTTGAGACCGCTTCTCACACTTACGACTGTTACAGCATCCCCATGGTCACATGATCAAAATTCAGACAAGTGACTCATACCTACGACGGTTGCAGGGTCCTAAGGGTCACGCGATCACTTTTTGTGACCTTCCGACAAGGGAAGTCAATGGGGGCAACAGATTCACTTAACAACATCGTACCTAACTTAACGGGATTCACTTAATAACTCTGACAAGAAAAGTAATAAAATGGAACAAAATTCATTTAATAACTGCCTCAGTTAGGAACAAAAAAATTGGGCTCAGTTGGGGTTGTAAATTGTGGACTTACCTACATTAACTTCTCCTTAAAATCATAGGGCTGGAAGGGATCTTAGAGGTCTTCTAGTCCAACCCCTGCTTAAGACAAGAGTCCTTATACCATCCCCATCAAATGGTTGTTTGGCCTGGATTTGAAAACCTCAAAACTCTGGGAGGCAAATGATTCCATTGATTAATTGCTCTCAGTGTCGGGAAATTTCTCCTTAGTTCTAGGTTGGAATGAGCTTCCACCCCTTGATTCTTTAGTTGCTCAGGTGGTTTGGAGAATAAATGAACCCTCTCTTTTCTGTGGCAGCCCCTCAAATATTGGAGGGCTGCTATCAAGTCACCCTTCCATCATGTCCCCTTTCCTCCTTCTCTTCATTAAACTAGACATGCACACATCCTGCAACCGTTCATCGCACTATTTAGCCTCCAGGTCTTTTAATCATTTTTGTTCTCTCTTCTTTGTACTTTTTCTTTCTTCCTTTCGGGAGGGAAAACTGAATCAGGAAATAGAAACCTGGCTGCAGGAAGGACAGTTTTTAAACTAAGGGATGACTCTGCATTTCCTTGCCTCCAACTGTTGATAACTTGCCAGGCATGCCTTCTCTCCACCTGCTGAGCCAAAAAGTCCTGTTTTCCGATCAATTTTCAGTCGGGATGGCAAAGCAACACACCTTTTTCGCCAGCATCTAATCAGAGGAAGGGCAATGTGATACAGAAAGAGGAGCAGTTTGGTCTAGTGGTTAAGTTTTGGCCTGGGAACCAGGAGACAGTGAGTTCTAGTCCTGCCTGAGCTATGAAAGGCAACTGGACTAGTTTGGGCCAAACAGTCTCTCAGACTAGCCCACCTCACAGGGTTGTTGCGGCGAGAAAGGAGAAAGAGTATTATCCATATTTAGTTTAGTTTACTTTATTGTCATTGCACCTCGTACAACGAAATCAAACACCATCTTCAGTGCACATCGTGACCATGAAAATAAACAACAACACAGATCCTTCACCCTCCACACATTGAACGAAAAACCCCAACACCACACTGCATTATACAATATAATTCACACTGCATTATACAGTATAATTCAAATGAGCTACTGCCCTGGGATAGAAGCTATTTTTCAGCCTATTTGTGTTCATTTTTGTTTTATTTTATTCACTGCCTTGTTATTTCTTTATGTTTATATTTTATTCAAAATAAAGTTAAAATACAAAATGCAGTACTCCAAAAGGACAAAAAGAAAAAAAAACATAAAACAATAAAAACATTCAAAATGTGCATCAGCATCCCTCCATATATACACATATTATCCCCTCTAGTTGAATATTGATTAATATATTACTGCAACATTAGTTCCTACCTTTTGCAAAACAACACCCCTCCCATATTTTTAAACTACTAAATCTATTTGCAACTTAGTGATATGTTATATGTTATATTAATGACCATTAACAGGAAAAACAATATTAATGCATCAAAAACAAAGTTTCAAAATTCTCTGCTAATAGGCTGTGATTGTAATCCACTCATAGAAAATTTACCATGACATCTTATCTATCCCAAATCATTCCAAAAGTTATAAACAAATCATCCTAGGTCATATATCCATATTTGTTTCTTAATATCATCTCTAGTCAATTGTTGTTTGAATAAGTATAATAAATTCAGTCTCCAGACTGAATCAAAGTGCAAGCAGAAGTAATTGCCAATTAACTGTAATAAATCCATCCACCCTCCCACTGACTTCGTAAAGGTGTGCAATCTATCTCTTTCCCTTGCAGTCAAAACCATAACATTGAAAGGATGTGCAGACTTAAAGTTATCTGCCTTAAGTTTACTTATAAAGTAATAAAGGCAGGATTAAAAAACACAAATCAATAAATTATAGATGGAAGTATGATTAGATAATTTATGTGATTAATTGATCAATTTTTCAATACTAACTGTGGGCCAGCATGGCATAGTTGTGAAAGGACCTGGATTGGGGTCCTTCCTCAGCCATTGATGTTCATTGAGATTGCCTTCTCTCAGCCCAGCCTACCTCACAGGATTGTTGTCTGGAAAAAATAGGAGGGAGCCCTATGCTCCTGAAAGGAAAGATGTATAGAAACCCATTACATAAATAAGTATGGCAATCTCTGACACCCTTTCTTTAATATTTATTTGCTTGTTTGTTTATTTGTTTGATGTTTTATTACTTTAAGTAATTTAGGGCTGTGAACATATTACCTAATATTCCTATTTTCCCAACAACAACTCTTTCAAATGGTTCAACTGACAGAGAGTGTGTGTTACAATCAGTTACACAAAGTTACACAATCAGTTTTCATGCCTAAGGAGGAACTAGGACTCACACCTCCTGGTTTCTAACCTTCACCAACTTGCTCTGGGTTTCTTTATAATATAATTTGGACCATCCGGAAGACACCGTTTCTGTAATGTGGCACATCTAATCCTACCTGATCTTTAGGAATATTCTTTTACATTAGGGTTTAGTAACTGAAGCAACTTCAATATACATGGACTTCAATTCCCAGAATTCAGAGTTGGGATTCAACCAGTGTTACTACCGGTTCGGTGACTACGTTTTGTGTGTTCAAAATTCAAACGCTTGGCAACTGGTTCATACTTACGACAGCTGCTGCCGTGTCCCTGGTTCATGTGATCAGTTCTTGCGGCCTTCTGACAAAGCGAAATCAAGGGGGAAGCCAGATTCATTTAACAATGGTGTCACTAACAACTGCAGTGATTCACTCAACAACTGTGACAAGAAAGATCGTGAAACGGGCCCACAAAACTCACTTAACAACTGTTTCACATACTGAGAGAAAGTTTGGGCTCAATTGTGGTGATAACTCTAGAACTGCCTATAAATCCATCAGTCTGAACTTCTTAAAAGACCACCAAATTCATAAAAGATTTATTTGACGTGTTCCTTATGCAATGGGAGTAGGACTGTGGCTAGTGTTGCGATACATACACACATACACTTGAGATGATGAATGATCACAATAATAGAGGTAGATTCTGGGTTTTTTTTTTTTTAACAGAAGTATTTCTTTCTCACCCACCACTCCAATTCTTCTGCTAGCATCTTCTTATGGAGTAGCGACTCTGTGCTCAGCCACCCATCCTGCATGCACCCAGGACCTCCAAATTAATGAGGGCTAAATCTCAGAGCTGGTTTAATTCACCAAAGTGACACTGAAACCATGAATAATGAGGCGATGTGCTGCGTGGACTCTTTCCAAGGATCACTGCCTAGACACCTTCCATTAAGGAGACACTCCATCAACCTTCCCAGGAGAAAGCAAGCCGGTGTATTTTTCAGAAAAGGTGCCACCAAGGAGCAGATGGTTTATGACAGATGCCAATATGATGCACTGAACTAACCACCAAAGAACTGATTAGAAAAACACACTGGCAGCTATGGGAGCTTAGTTTTCATTCCAAGCAAGTTCACTATTTTATTTTTATTTTTAAAAAAGTCTCTGGGTGTTATTGTTAGTCACGGGGACTTATGAAACACAAGTGATCCAGTGATAGAACTCAAAAAAATTTATTACTGGTTTTGCAGGTGTGGCTTGGTGGGTGTGGCAGCGGAAGGATATTGCAAAATCCCCATTCCCTCCCCACCCCACTAACCTGCTTTCCAGCTCCGTTCTCCTGTGCAGGGCAACCAAAGAAGACCCAGCCAATCAGCTGGGACTCAATGGGAGGCAGAGAAGAGATGGGGTTGGTGGAGCCAATCAGAGGTGGGATTTGACGGTTCTCTGAACTACTCAAAATTTCCCCTACCAGTTCTCCAGAACTGGTCCAGAACCTGCTGAATACCCACCTCTGGTCTATCCCCTTTTCTAGGTTTAAGCATCGCTGAACATAGCAGGGCTGTGCATCCATAGGATTGGGTAGTACAGCCAAAGAGTTCTGTGTAACTCCCTGCTCAAAAACAGAGCATTTTCAGAACACGTTCCTAATACTTAAAAATGCAACAACCTAGCACAATAGGTTTTACCATTTTAATTATTTCATGTATTGATTACAGGTAATCCTCGACTTAGAACAGTTCATTTAGTGACTGTTCAAAGTTACAATGGCACTGAAAATAGTGACTTATGACCTTTTTTCACACTTACGACCGCTGGAGCATCCCCACAGCCACATGATCAAAACTCAGACGCTTGGCAACTGATACATATTTATGACGATTACAAAATCTCAGGAGGTCACATGACTAGCTTTTGGAAATTTCTGAAAAGCAAAGTCAGATTAACCTAACAACCCTAACTTAACTAACTTAACATCTCCAATGATTTACTTAACAACCATGGCAAGAAAGGTCATAAAATAGGGGCAGAACTCACTTAGCAAAGATACATTTTTGGGAAGTCAATTGTGGCCATAAGTCTAGAACTACCTGTAATTGATTTCAATTATACTTATGACAGCTGTAAGTCAAGGATTACCTCTTATTGGTGCTTCCCAAATGATTGTTCAAATTCTATGTTTGGGGATGAAAGTGCCAAAAATGTACACAATGTCTGGGCCCCATTTTGTTGACTTCTACCATTTGAACTTACCAGAGGCAATCTGGAAGAGGCAGGGTAGTTTGGGAGAGAGTGAAAATTATAGCTGTTTTCCTTACTTAATTGGTCTCCTGCCTTTCAGGCAGCTGATGAAAAATCAATCTACTCAAAGCCCTGATGAGGAGTGAACAGTAAAATAATACCAAAATCTACCTGAAAATAAAATAAGAAACAAAAGAACTCCAAAAAATATCAAAAAACAGCTAGTTACTGGGATGTCTGTTAGTAAGAATGGGGGTGGTATTTAGCAGGTTCTGATCAGTTCTGGAGAACCAGAAGCAGAAATTTTGAGTAATTTGGGGAATTGGCAAATCCCACCTCTGACTGGCCCTGCCCCCATCTATTCTCTGCCTCCCATTGAGTCCCAGTTGATCAGCTGGGTCTTCTTTGGTTGCCCAGCACAGGAGAACAGAGCTGGAAAGCAGGTTTGTGGGGTGGGGAGGGAATGGGGATTTTGCTGCAACCTTCCTCTGTCATGCCCACCAAGCCACGCCCACAGAATCAATAGGAAATTTTTTTGTATCCCACAAAAAAATTTGGGGGGGTCAACTAAGTAATTATCAATCATGTAATTGAATCCATGCATCTTTTATGTGCATTCAATATTTGCAATGTGCGGAAGAGTCAGTGATGCCAATAAAAAAGGGACAGAGCTTCTGATGTGGCAACCATTTTAATTTTTTTGACACCCCTGAATCAGAAGGACTTGAAGACAACACACTGCACTAAGTCACTTGAATCCATTGTAGGTGCGTCACTCATGATTATCTTCCACTGTCAATTTGCTGACCAGCTACACTTCTCAGTTGCTTTATTTATTTTGCCGCATTCATTGCTGCTTTTATTATGCCTTGGTGCAGTGGAATAATACACGCCAGTTTTGGTCGCCACAATGTAAAAATGGTGTTGAGACTCTATAAAGAGTGCAGAGAAGAGCAACAAAGAGGATTAGGGGACTACAGGATAAAACACATGAAGGACGGTTGCAGGAATTGGGTATGTCTAGTATTTTAATGAAAAGAAGGACTAGGGTGGACATGATAGAAGTCTTCCAATATCTCAGGGGCTGCCACAAAGAAGAGGGAGTCAAGCTATTCTCCAAAGCCCCTGAGGGCAGGACAAGAAGCAACGGATGGAAAATAATCATGGTGAGAGATCCAACCTAGAACCAATGAGAAATTTCCTGACAATGGAAATAATTAGTCAGTGGAACAACTTGCTTCCAGAAGTTGTGAGTGCTCCATCACTGGAGGTTTTTAGGAAGAGACTAGACCTCTTTTCATCTGAAATGGTATAGGGTTTTCTGTTTGAACAGGGGGTTGGACTAGAAGACCTCCAAGGTCCCTTCCAACTCTGTTATTGTGCTAACAGGATAGATAGACAGACAGAGACATGGATGCATGGGTAGACAGACAGACTGACAGATAGACTGATAAGATAAAGATGGATGAATGCATGGATGGAGAGAGAGAGAGAGAGAGAGAGATTGGGTGGGGTAGGATGGGGTGGATAGATAGACTGACCAATCAAGACATAGACTGACAGAGATGGATGTGTGAGTGGGTGGGTGGATAGGTGGATGGAGGGACGGACAGGGAGGTGGGTGGGTGGGTGGACAGACAGACAGACAAAATTGCCATCCATCTCATTGTTGAAATGACACAAAGGTGGAGTTACAGTAAAAAAATCAACAATGGGAGAACAAATGAGGATTTTCATTCTTCACACTTTCTTGGCTGCGGAGATGCTACAAGCTATGAGCTGGGATTTGCATTCAGCTGCTGCCTTCCTCTGCGAGAAGAAACAGCTTTCATCCGTTTTCTTCACTCTTCATCTATTTTTAATCCCAAGAGCCGAAGTGTCTGGGAGGCCCAGACAGACTATTGTCTTCATCTGCCTTTTTACAAGGCCCACACAGCTCCTCCTGCAAGAGGGAGGAAGGACATAATGGTAGCTTCTCCACGCTTTCTATTTAGGAGGAGAAACAGTCTATTTTCCCAAACCATGGTTTGCGGGGAGGTAGATTGTTTCTCGCATTGGCTTGTTGTTCACAATCTGATTCAGATGATCCTGGCAAGAACAGGGGCACGGATGCCTGCAGAGCATGGTCAAATAAGTCAAGATGGCGGCCACAATAATACAATCAACACTCTACCTGGTTTTGATGCACCAAATGTTTGAAAGAAGCAGCTATAAATAGCTGCAAATTTCATTCTCCTCAAGCTAGTTTGTGGGTTTTCAGGAAAATAGATTATGGCAATGTTTTTCAACCATGACCATTTAAAGAGGTGTGGACTTCAGCTCCCAGGGTTCCCCTGACCAACTTTATAATAAGCTATTCTAAACTTAAAATTCAATAACTAAATTTGCAGAAAACAACCTGATCTGGAATACAAAAGTGACAGAGGTGGTAAGGAACCCTACACCACAATGCAGATCAGATTCTCTGTCTCGTAAACATGAAATCAAATGAGTTGCAACTCTACAGAAATCTCATTTGCACTTTGATTGCTATTATAACTCAGAGGTTGTTTTAGTCGGTAATAAATATCTGAGTTCCAACGAAATAAGGTACGTAATTTTGGGGGTAAATAAAGATGTATTGTTAAATGCCTGAACCCATTTGCAGAATGCATTTTTGGGTGCTTAAGGCTATTTTAGCAGTGACATGCATTTTAGGATGGCTGTCTTTATAGATTTCTTCCCCAAAGGATGAAAAATATCATCAACATCAATTTCATTGTGGTTATCAGACCAGAAAGCACAAGAATAACACAATATTAAAAGTGTAATACACTGCAGGCACTTAGGCATCCCCGCTTTCTGTTAGAAACCAACAATAAATCAGCTAAAATGTTTTTTTTAAAAAAACTCACATTTGTCATATTAAATTTCCTTTATCCTTAATTTTATCATTGCTGACTACTTTCGTTGCTAAAAGGTGGTAAAGCAAGGATATCAAACTACGTTTCACTGAGAGTCTCATCAGTGTTGTGTTTGATCTCGGGGGGGGCATAAGGCATGGTTGGGGGGGGCATGGCCAGCTCGACGTCACTCATGTCGTGGGCACCTGTGGTAGCCAAGGGCTAAAGCAGGACTTCCCTCTGACTCTCCTTCCCTCACATTATACTCTCCTTCCTCCCTCCCTCCCTCCTTCTTTTCCCTTCCTTCTTCAATCTTTCTTCTTCCTTCCCCTCTTTCCTTCTATTTCTTTGTCTTCCCTCTTTCCCTTCATCCTTCCCTGTCCCTTCTTGCATGCTCAAATGCAAAAGGGGAATCTGTTTTGTTTTTAGTTTATTTTGCTAAAAGCGAAGGACTGATTCACGGTGCTTCTGCAGTGAAACGAAGCCCAGAAGGGCCACGCTGGCAGAGGCACCACGAGCCAGCCCTTCGCTGTTTTCAAGATGGCCCCGTGGCTCAAATCTAAGCACCCTGCGGACCGGATCTTGCCCACGGACCTTGAGTTCGACACCCCTGTGGTATAGTGACGTAGCAGAGCCTGAACTTGTGAGCCACTGATTAAATGTGCTTGTATCAAATTGGTCATCAGACAGCCTGTGAATACGGGTAGTCCTCAACTTATAGCAGTTCATTTAGAGACTTTTTAAAGTTGCAACAGAATCAAAAAATGTAACTTATGACCACTGTTCACGCTTATGACCATTGCAGCATTCCCCATGATCAAATGATCAAAATTCAAGTGCTGTCACAGAGAAGGAAGGGGGTGGGTTATTCTCCAAAGCACCAGAAGACAAGAAACAATGGATGGAAACTCATCAAGGAGAGAAGCAACTTGGAACTAAGGAGGAATTGCTTGACAGTTGGAACAATTAACCAATGGAACAGCCTGCCCCCAGAAGTTGTGGTTGCTTCAACACTGGAGGTTTTTAAGAGAAGATTGGACAATGATTGTATAGGATCTCCTGCTTAAGCAGGGGATTGGACTAGAAGACCTCTAAGGTCCTTTCCAACTCTGTTATTTTATAATTCTGAGGTTGTTTTTAGCTTCCTACACAGCCCAGCATCATTATGAGTTAGGCGGGTGGATGCAAATTTGACAAGCACATGCATAAAAACCAAGGGACTGTTCATGTAAGGTTTTTCCGGTGTCAACATTGATTTATTTATATTGATTTTATTGAATTTGTAATGCTTCCCAACTCTATGACAACTCTGGGTTCTTTCAAATCTTTGGTTAAATTACATTAAGAGTCATTCCCTGTTGTAGCTAGCAATGGCACAAATATGTCATTGACACAGTCACATCTCCACGATTTTTTTTTATTTTTTTATTTATTTTTATTTGGTTTGTCAATTGCTTATAAGATAATAGGTATAAATAAAAACATAGTTATGAATACATGGATACATATAAGAAAAATAAAAGAAACCATAGGACAGGGACGGTAGGCACGTTGGTGCGCTTATGCACGCCCCCTTCAGGCCTCTTAGGAAAGGGGTGAGGTCAATAGGAGACAGTCTAAGGTTAAAATTTTTGGGGAAGAAACCACAAAGTCAGATAGATTTTGCTTTCTTTGGCTGCTCAAACTGGGTGTAAGGTTTAAGTCATCTTGAGATGCCCTGCTGTGAAAAGGATCTGACCCCCTCTTCTTCTACAAGTAATCCTTGCTTAACGACCACTTGTCCAGTGACCGTTTGCACTAACGATGGCACTGAACGACACTTATGACTTATCCTCAACGTTCCATAAGTTGCAGTATCCCCTTAATCGTGTGACTGCAATTCAAGCGCTCGGCAACAGGCCCGCATTTCCAACTTCTGCAGCATCCCATAATCATGTGGTTGCCATCTGCAATCTTCCCTGATGGACTCCCACAAGCAAAATCAATGGGGAAGCTGGAAGGAAGTCACCATCATGCATGATCTTCACTTAACAACCTGCTGTGATTTGCTTAATGACAGCAATGGGAATGACTCTAAGTGGCACATATTTGCTGTACAACATATTTGCTGTACAAGTGGCGCATATTTGCTGTACAACCACACTACAACAGTGAAATTTCTGGTCCCAATTACCTTCATTAACTGAGGATTACCTGAACTGCCTAAAAGGGCAGCCTTCAGTTTCTATACAGGTAGTTCTTTACTTACAACCATTCATTTAATGACCATTCAAAAGTACAATGGCATTGGGGAAGCCACAACAGCCATGTTACTAACTTTTTAATACCTGTGGCAAGAAAGGAGAAATTTTGGGCTCAATAGTCCCAAAGTCGTTTTCTTTTTTCAAAAGGCAACTGGACTTTCTTGTTTTTCCTTGAAGATGTTTCACTTCTCATCCAGGAAGCTTTTTCTGTTCTGATTGAATGGTGGAGGATGGAAAGATTTATATTCCTTGCAGTCATCTGGTCATTAGCACTCTCTCTGAGAGTCATTAAGGCCACTTCCTTCCTCCACCATTCAGTCAGAACCGAAAAAGCTTCTTGGAGGAGAAGCGAAATGTCTTCAAGCAAAAGCAAAGGAAGTCCAGTTGCTTTTTGAACAAGCACTTTCAGGGTGACCTGGATGACTGAGAATCTCCATAGACATTTGGGCTCTGTTGGGGTCGTAAGTCAAGTTCTTTGTCAACCCCATTCCAGGGAGAGAAATCAGCATGCTGGGAATAGCTGGGGAAAAAAGACAAAACCTAGGGTTTTTTTCCAGGGAGACAGAGCTCAGGAAACAGGTGTTCAAATTAACATTACACCTGTGTGAACATGGCAATCCATGAAGCCCCTTCGTAGCTGCTGTTTTTTTTTTCTTTTGATGATCCTGCAATTCCTTGCTTTGGGGTGGGGTCTGATTGGAGCTGAGTGTTTATTGGCCAGATGCCCTTCCTGACACCTATGCAGAGTTAGCAGCAGACAATCGCTCATTGGGCCCAGAGAAATATCTGTTGCTACTTAGAATTGAACTCACAACCTCCTGATTGTGAGGTAAGAACTCTACTTCTAGGCCACCACACTGCTCTAACATCCAATAAACCAAAACATTTGAGTCTAGTTGAGCTTTGCCAATTCTTCATTCTTGTACTACTGCCTGCAGAGCACATACATTCCAGCAAAATTGTCACAACTCTGATTCCAGCAGAGTTTTTCTTCCAATTGTCTTTAAAAATATTGTCTGGAACTAGTAAAAGAGAGACAAAAGTTACTTTCATCCAAAGTTTAAATAAGTGTTCAGTTCTGACCTCCATTGTCTAAGACACTATTTTTAAATGCAAAGTTGAAATGTTTACAATTTAATTTTGGACATGTCCAGATGTGGACCTAAAACCTGAAAGACAATCTCAGGTTCCAAAGGAATGAGTCACTTCATTGTTTCCTTCCACAAAATGCCGTAAAATATTCCGCCGCTGAGTTCCTTTTTATGTAATTGGCTTTAGCGATTGCAACGGTTCTCAATCCTGACAACTTTAAGATGTGTGGATTTCAACTCCCAGAATTCCACATGCTGGCTGGGGAATTCTGGGAGTTGGTCCATACATCTTAAACTTGCCAAGACTGAGAAACATCGATCTATTGGCATGGTGGTGCATTGGTTAGAATGCAGTACTGCGAGCTACTTCTGCTGACTGCCAACTGCCAGCAGTTTGGCAGTTCAATTCTCACTGACTCAAGTTTGACTCAACCTTCCATCCTTCCGAGGTCAGTAAAATGAGGACCCAGATTATTGGGGGCCAATAGACAGATTCTGTAAACCACTTAGAGAGGAATATAAAGCAGTAGTGGGATTCAATTTTTTTTTTTTACTCCCGGTTCTGTGGGTGTGGCTTGGTGGGTGTGACATGGCTTGGGGGGCGTGGCTAGGTGGGCATGGCAGGGGAATGATACAGCAAAATCCCCCTTCCCTCCTCACCCCACTAACCTGCTTTCCAGCTCCGTTCTCCTGTGCAGGGCAACCAAAGAAGACCCAGCCAATCAGCTAGGACTCGGCAGGCGGAGACTAGATGGGGGCGGGGCCAGTCAGAGGTGGGATTTGCTACTCCTCCGAACTACTCAAAATTTCCGCTACCGGTTCTCCAGAACTGGTCAGAACCTGCTGAATACCCACCTCTGATGTAAAGCACTGTGAAGAGGTATATATTAATCTAAATGGTAAGCACTATTGTTATTTCAAGACTGAAAAGTGGATTGCAATTAATCAACAAGAACTGATACTGAAAACATCACACAAATGTTGTGCAAATTATATCCACAAACCCAATATAGGTAGTCCTCAACTTACAACCATTATTGAGCCCAGCATTTCTGTTGCTAGGCAAAACATTTGTTAAATGAATTTGCTCCATTTTACGACCAGAGTTGTTAACTGAATCGCTTGCAGTTGTTAAATTAGTAACATGGCTGTTTGGTGAATCTGGTTTCCCCATTGATTTTGTGTATAAGGTCGCAAAAGGTGATCACATGACCATAAATATGAAACAGTTGCCAAGTGTCCAAAGTTTGATCACATGATGATGGAGATGCTACAATAGTCGTTAAGTAAAAACAGTTAAGTTCCTTTTTCACTGTTGCTGAAACTTGAATGGTCACTAAATGAACGGTTGTAAGTTGAGGACCACCTGTATCTCATTTAAAAAAAAGAAAACACGTTAACAAATAGATTAGAGTAGACCTGGACACTCCACCCGCCAAGAGTCACATATGACTACTGATCCTTGTATTGGGATGGTCTTTTGCACATTTTTCCTATTGATTTATAGGTAATTGCCAGTATATTATTTTACTATCTAATAGAGCTATTTTATTAAAGAAAAAATCCCTCCTGTTCTAAAGCAGCTTAGCACTAGCTTAGATTTTAAAGACATGTAGTAATTCCCTGGCATTCGAATTCAGTACAGGTAGTCCTTGACTTACAATAGTTTTCTTAGTGACCATGTAAAGTTACAACAGCACTGAAAACAGAGCCCTATGACCATATTTCACATTTACAACCGTTGCAGCATTCCATGGTCATGTGATCATACCTTGGATACTTGGCAACTGACTCATATTTATGACGGTTGCAGTGTTCCTGGGGTCATGTGATTTCCTTTTGCAACCTTCTGACAAGAAAAGTCCAGTGATGGGATTCAACATTTTTTACTACTGGTTCTATGGGTGTGGCTTGGTGGGCGTGGCAGGGAAAGGATACTGCAAAATCCCCCTTCCCTTCCCACCCCCACTAACCTGCTTTACAGCTCCGTTCTCCAAAGGAGACCAAGCCAATCAGCTGGGAGCCAATCGGGAGGCGGAGAATGGATGGGGGCAGGGCCAGTCAGAGGCGGTATTTGCTGGTTCTCCCAACCAATCAAAATTTCCACTACCAGTTCTCCAGAACTGCTCAGAACCGGTTGAATACCACCTCTGGCAAAGTCAATGGGGAAGCAAAGTCGCTTAACAACCGTGTTACTAACTTACCAACTGCAGTGATTCACTTAACATCTGCGGCAAGAAAGGTCATAAAGTGGGACAAATATTACCTAACAACTGTCTCACTTAGCTACAGAAACTGGGGCTCAGTAGTGGGCCAAAATCAAGAATTACCTGTATGGTAAAAATTCCCTCTCTATTCTTTGGTTAGAATATGCAATCAGAAAAACTGTCCTGAAAAATAAAATGAGAGCGCCCTCTTCTGTCCTTTTCACAGAATGCAAGTGATGGTGTTAAATGGACACAAGTGGTGCCAATTTAGACACCGGATTCAGACACCAGATTGAAGTCAACGAAGCGAGTCTCAAACAACAGCAGCGCTTCTCAACCTTAGCCATTTTCCAATGGGAGGACTTCAACTCCCAGCATGGGGAATTCTGGGGGTTGAAGTCCACTCATCTTAAAGTTGCTGAAGTGGAGAAACACTGAACTAAGGAGAAGTAACAGAAGTTCACAATTCCAGTAGATGAGAGTTCCTCAACCTTTCTGGCTTTGTGGCCTAGCCAGGATGGTGGGAGGGGGGAGGGAATGGTTCCACATGACCAGTGGGCAAACACATCCATGTGTGTGCTCTCCCACCACTTCCGTGGCCCAGTTCCGAATAGCTCAACGTCCAGTAATGGTCCACGGACTGGGGTAGATTTGTTCCTTCCCTGCTTTGATTTATATCAGTTTCCTGTCACCTATCACAAAACCCATCCTTTTGGGAGCAAAGTTATCCCACGTCCCATGAACATAATCTCTCCATAGCATCTGAAAAGCCATGTGTTTTTGTCTTTGCTAAAACTTCTTTCAACCCTTTGCTGAAATGACTTTAGTCAAATTATGTAAACACCTAGCTCAAAAAGGTGGAAAGAATAACAGATTTGAAAGACCCTTGGAAATCTTCTAGTAGTACAATCCCTGCTCAAGCTGATAACCCTACAATATTCCAGACAAATAGTGTGAAATCACAATGCAATCCCATCCCTTTTGTGCCTGTGTTCTTCCTTTATCCCTCCAATCCTTCTTTCCTTTCTTCCTTCTTTCCTCTCTTCCTTCCTTCCTCCCTCCCTCTCTCCCACTTTCCCTCCCTCCCTTGCTTCCTCCCTCCATTTTCCTTCCTTCCTTCTTTTCTCTCTTCCTTCCTTCCTCCCTCCCTCCTCTCTCCCTTTCTTCCTCCCTCCATTTCCCTTCCTTCCTTCTTTTCTCTCTTCCTTCCTTCCTCCCTCTCTCCTCCCTCCCTTTCTTCCTCCCTCCATTTTCCTTCCTTCTTTCCTCTCTTCCTTCCTTCCACCTTCCCACCTTCCCTCCCTCCCTTTCTTCCTCCCTCCATTTTCCTTCCTTCCTTCTTTTCTCTCTTCCTTCCTTCCTCCCTCCCTCCTCCCTCCCTCTCTTTCTTCCTCTCTCCATTTTCCTTCCTTCCTTCCTTCTTTTCTCTCTTCCTTCCTTCCCCCTCCCACCTTCCCTCCCTCCCTTCCTCCCTCCATTTTCCTTCCTTCTTTCCTCTCTTCCTTCCTTCCTTCCTCCCTCCTACCTTCCCTCCCTCCCTTTCTTCCTCCCTCCATTTTCCTTCCTTCATTTCTCCCTCCCTCCCTCTGATAATAATAAGATGCAATGCTATTTTTTTTCCTGCAGACCCTGCTTCCTAAAAGCACCAGGATCCAAACGGAAAGAATGCTATCCACTGCTGGAGGCAAAATGCGGGGTTAGCTGGGTCTTTTGAATGGATCCAGAAAGGCAGGTCTTTGCCCAGTGGACTTCTGTAGCCACAGCTAAAGCCTTTTCTGTCTTCATGTCTCTAACCCAGAGCATAGGGGAAATGTAGAAGAATTAACTACCTCCAAATAGTCTCTATCCCACCATTTTAATCGGACAAACTTCCTTCGTGTTTGCCCTTTTCTGAACTTCTGGATTGGCTAATAATGCTTGCGTAATTTGTGTTTGGCTGAGAAAAAAGTTGCTAAATAAAACCAACAGGTGGCGACCTTCCTCCATGTTTCTTGGCCACAACTCTTTAAAAAGAAAGTTTTGCGAAATTAAAGGGCATTTTTTTCCAAGCAGGATGGATCCTGCCAAATATGCTTAGAAAATCTGGCGTTTATTGCATCCCTTTCCTGGCAACTAGAATTCGACTGTGCCCAATTGTGGCTGTGAATGGTCCTCAACATATGATCAATATTTGGACCAGAATTTCTATTGCTAAGTAAGGTGGTTATTTAGTGAGTTACCCCATATTTTACAATGGTTTTCCCCCCCCCCATAGTTTTTAAGCAAATAACAGTAGTTCTTAAGCAAATCTCAGTGAATCTGGCCTCCCCTACTGAATTTGCTTGTTGGAAGCTGGCTGGGATGGTTGTAAATGATGATCACAGGACGCTGGGATGCTGCAACCATTGTAAATACGTACCAGTTGGCAAGCACTTGAATTTTGATCATGTGACCGTGGGGATGCTGTGAAGGTTGTAAGTGCGAGGACCAGTTGTAAATACTTTTTTTTAGTGGCATTGTAACTTCCATGGTCACTAAATGAGTGGTGGTTCATTGATGATTACCTGTAAGAGTAGTCCTCAACTTATGACAACTGAGGCCAGAGTTTCTGTTGCTAAGTGAGAAATTTGTTAAGTGAGTTTTGCCCCATTTTACAACTTTTCTTGCTGCATTTGTTAAGTGAATCATTGCAGTTGTTAAATCATTGCGGTTGTTAAGTGAATCTGGCAATAGAATAGAATAGAATAGAATAGAATAGAATAGAATAGAATAGAATTCTTTATTGGCCAAGTGTGTTTGGACACACAAGGAATTTGTCTTTGGTGCATAAGCTCTCAGTGTAAATAAAGAAAAAATAAAATACATTCATTAAGAATCATGAGATACAACACTTAGTGATAGTCATAGGTTACTAATAATAAGCAATCAAATCATACTAGGAAACAAATAAAGCAATATAAATTGTAAAGATACAAGCCACATGGTTATAGTCATAAGTGGGAAGAGATAGGTACTAGGAAGTGTTATTATAATCTATAGTAGAGGAATAATAGTAATACAGTCTTAGCAAACAAGTTGACAGTGTTAAGGGAATTATTTGTTTAGCAGAATGGTGGCCTTCAGGAAAAAACTATTCTTGTGTCTAATTGTTCTGGTGTGCAGTGCTCTATAGCATCATTTTGAGGGAAGGAGTTGAAACAGTTTATGTCCAGGGTGTGAGAGGGTCTGTAGATGATCATGTGACTATCACATGACCCTAAGACAGTGCAACCATCATAAATATGAACCAGTTATCAAGTATCCAAATGTAAATCATGTGACCATAGGGATGCTGCAACAGTCATAAGTGTCAAAAACGGTCATTATTCCCTTTTTTCAGTGTCGCTGTACATTTAAACGCTCACTAAATCAACATTATAAGTCAAGAACTACCTCTACTGACGTTAGAAAGCTAGAGACATCCTAGTGTATCTCAAATGCAGACGGTGAGTTTGCAGAACCCGTCCATCCAACTTCCTTCTCCCCTTTTTAATAATTCCAGCCTTGACTTGTTCATGTCCAGCCAACATGCCTAGGGCATAACTTTTAATATTTAATTTGAACAATGTTGGACTTTGACCACATTTTAGCAAGATCTGAGCAAGCAGAACAAAAAGGCAAGGAATTTCAGATCTTACATAGGAAGAGACGCTTGCAAGATTATCTCTTGGCTGAGAAGAAATCTTGAAAAGTAAGTACCACCACTCCCTTGGGAACTGTTCTGCAATTTTAATAGAAGAGACAGCTAGGGTGGAATCCTGATTAAATGTAGGACTAGAGATGGGGAGATACAAGCTGACATCTCATCCATATTTCACTGCAGGGATAAAATTAGAGGTAGAAATTTTATGCACTTCCTCTTCGGGTCTTGGGAATAAGCAGCATGTACAACTCAGACATACAGTTAGTTCCCAACTTACAACAGCTCGTTCAATGACTGATCAAAGTTACAACAGCACTGAAAGAAGTGATTTATTTCATATTTACGACCACTGCAGCATTCCTGTGGTCACACGGTCAAAATTTGAATGCTTGGCAACTGACCCATATTTATGACAGTTGCACTGTCCAGGGGTCACGTCATTACATTTTGCGACCTTCTGATAAGCAAGGCCAATGGGGAAACCCAGGTTCACTTTACAATCGTGTTACTAACTTAACAACCGCAAGCGATTCAGTTAACAACCGTGGCAGGAAAGGTTATAAAATGGAGCAGATCTCACTTAAACAAATGTCTCACTTAGCAACAGAAAATTTGGGCTCAATTGTGGTCGTAGGTCGAGGACTACCTGTACCTCAAATTATTGCATCTCACTTGTATGCTAGCTTTTCACTGAGACTCCACCACAATAGAATAGAATAGAATTCTTTATTGGCCAAGTTTGATTGGACACACAAGGAATTTGTCCTGGTGCAAATGCTCTCAGTGTACATAAAAGAAAAGATACATTCATCAAAAGTCAAGAATCATCAGGTAAAACACTTAATGATACTCATAGGGTACATTTATTTATTAATTTATTTGTAGGAACATAAGCCTACTGACTATAGATAGCTCATAAACCGTAGTTCAAAAGTAACCATAAAACCATACCCTTCCCTTCAGACATCAAATCAAATTGTTCCATACTGGCCTAGGAACCAAGAGACTGTGAATTCTAGTCCCAGTTGGGTGACTTGGTACCAGTGAAGTCCCTCTCTCTCAGCCTACTACCTCATAGGATTGTTGTTATGGGGAAAATAGGGGGAGGAAGGAGGATTTGGTTGGTTCGCTACCTTGAATCTCTATATATAAAAGCAAAATACCATCATACATCATCATGAAATCTCCAGAACCGTAAAACCTACAAACTTGAAATTTGGCACGTATGTTCCTCTTGGCTTCTAGGTGCTCACTAAGAAAGGATTTTTTGAAAGGACCCTCGGAGCATTAATATTTTGTATATTATTATTATTAACATGCTCTGATGCTAAGGAGTTCTACTCCCCCTTCCCACCTGAAAAAAAATCTGTTCCAAATGCAAAACATACACTGTGGAAAGGAGTTTCGATTTCAGTTTTACAGCAACAGCAACCAGATTTATACAGAACAGTTGAGCTAAGCCACACCCAGGCTCCTTGCTATCTCCTTGCTCACACAGCAAATACTCTTTCACTTTCCAAACAGCCTCACACACTGACAGGATGCTAGCCAGATGAATACCGATGGATGCTAATAGGCAGAGGCAGAATTTTTTCCCCTTATTTTCCTCCCCAAAAACTAAGCCCGACCACATAGTTTCATAGCAAAGCACGGGTATCGAGCTAGTTATTTATAAAGTAATAACAGTGTGCTAATAAATAAATAAATAAATAAAGTCTTGGTTTATTGACCAGCAGAAACATCTTAAGCTCAGTTTCCTTTCCATGCTAACTTCAGTTCACAAGTGAAAAGAGTGCAATGCAAGGTTGTTGTGGTTGTTTTTAGCAAAAGTGTGTTCTTGTGCTAAAAATTTATTTATGCTGCAACCTTTTTCTAGCATGTCTGGATATACAAGGAAAAGATCAAATTCTCGAGTTGCAACACTCCAGGGAAGGAATTCAGTTGCTGAATTAGTCACCCGGTAAGCAACATTTAATTAAATTGCATGACAGTGATTAAAAGCTTTGGGGTCCTTCAATGAAATTCTGGAATTTAGAAATGATGCAGATTGTGTCATTTGCATCCTTTGCATTTTGATGTTGCTCCAACTACTGGTAATCTTTGACTTACAACTATCTGTTTATTGACCATTCAAAGTTACAACGGGACTGCTGGAAGTGACTTACAACCATGTATGCCCGTGTAGCATCCCCAAGGTCACATGACCACATTTTGAACACTTGGCAACTGGCAGGTATCTATGACGGTAGCAGTCTCCCAAGGTCATGTGATCAACTTTTGTGACCTTCTGACAAGCAAAGTCAATGGGAAGACAAGATTCACTTAACAACTGTGTTACTAAATTAACGCCTGCAGTGATTCACGTAACAACTGTGGCAAGAAAGGTCATAAAATGGAGCAAATCTCACTTAACAACTATCTCACTTAGCAATGGAAATTTTGGGCTCCATATATATTGAAGACTAATTCTCTATCTCTCTGAACAGGAATTCAAAATATCCGTAATAGTTTCATTCAATGAGGATATATAAATTTATTCACACATAGCTCGTTCCCCAGTTAATTTTGCTTCGAATCCACATGTCTTCCTCACATTTCCCCATCAATTTTTCCTTTTATAGGTACCAGAACATATTGGATTGTGCAAATCCTTCCTCAGCTGATCAGAAGGCCAAGGTGAGAAAACAGTTGCATTTTAAGCAGGCTGTGAAAAAATTTGCAAATTGGGTTGCGTTCACACAACTTCCCTATTGATTCAACCCATTTCCCGGGTTACTACAACTTATTAAAGAGCAGTTAACTAAACGCTTTGAGTTAACTAAGCCAGTTTGCCAAGGAATTGCGCCGCAAGGGTCCAAATGAAGTCAGAAACACTAACACAAACTTCAGGTTTTACATAAACAAATTTATTTAACATTTTTATACACAGCAAACAAGGTAGTCAGGAACATAGGAACATGGTGAGGTAATTTTAGGCGGTATGCAGAGCACATGGAAGAAAAAGGCGGGGGAAAAGGAAAACGCCCCCTTTGCCCCACATAACCAATCACAGTGTAGATTGCCTCATGCAGCAATCACTCTCCAAGCAAATAGAAATGTTTAATCAAAAGGGAGGGAACCACACGCCGTGATTCACAAGCACATAAACCACAATAATCATCACCATGATTCACAAGCATATAAACCACAATAATCATCACCATGATTCACAAGCATATAAACCACAATAATTATCACCATGATTCACAAGCACATAAGCCATGATAATCACCATGATTCACAAGCACATAAACCACAATAATCATCACCATGATTCACAAGCACATAAACCACGATAATCATCACCACGATTCACAAGCATATAAACCACGATAATCATCACCATGATTCACAAGCATATAAACCATGATAATCATCACCATGATTCACAAGCACATAAGCCATGATAATCACCATGATTCACAAGCATATAAACCACAATAATCATCACCATGATTCACAAGAATATAAACCATGATAATCATCACCATGATTCACAAGCACATAAACCACAATAATCATCACCATGATTCACAAGCACATAAACCACAATAATCATCACCATGATTCACAAGCACATAAACCACGATAATCATCACCATGATTCACAAGCACATAAACCACAATAATCATCACCATGATTCACAAGCATATAAACCACAATAATCATCACCATGATTCACAAGCATATAAACCACAATAATTATCACCATGATTCACAAGCACATAAGCCATGATAATCACCATGATTCACAAGCACATAAACCACAATAATCATCACCATGATTCACAAGCACATAAACCACGATAATCATCACCACGATTCACAAGCATATAAACCACGATAATCATCACCATGATTCACAAGCATATAAACCATGATAATCATCACCATGATTCACAAGCACATAAGCCATGATAATCACCATGATTCACAAGCATATAAACCACAATAATCATCACCATGATTCACAAGAATATAAACCATGATAATCATCACCATGATTCACAAGCACATAAACCACAATAATCATCACCATGATTCACAAGCACATAAACCACAATAATCATCACCATGATTCACAAGCACATAAACCACGATAATCATCACCATGATTCACAAGCACATAAACCACAATAATCATCACCATGATTCACAAGCATATAAACCACAATAATCATCACCATGATTCACAAGCATATAAACCACAATAATTATCACCATGATTCACAAGCACATAAGCCATGATAATCACCATGATTCACAAGCACATAAACCACAATAATCATCACCATGATTCACAAGCACATAAACCACGATAATCATCACCACGATTCACAAGCATATAAACCACGATAATCATCACCATGATTCACAAGCATATAAACCATGATAATCATCACCATGATTCACAAGCATATAAGCCATGATAATCACCATGATTCACAAGCATATAAACCACAATAATCATCACCATGATTCACAAGAATATAAACCATGATAATCATCACCATGATTCACAAACATATAAACCATGATAGTCATCACCATGATTCACAAGCGTATGAATGTATGTGTGAACCCGCATGGTGGCTATCTTTTGAATCAGCCACAAATTGTACAATTAAAACTATCGTAGAATTGTCTTGGGTCAAGATGACGGTCACTAAATGAACAGTTGTACATTTGCTGTAAAAGAAATACAAGAACTTCAATTTTAAAATAAATAAAAAAATAAATAAAAAAGATAACCTAGCACATCCTTTTAAAAAATCCTTACTATAACAGAGTATCTTTCCTGCAAAATTCTGAATCTCACCTTTCCATAATATACACTACAACTAGTTCTCAGCTTACAACAGTTCATTGAGTGACTGTCCAAAATTACAACAGCGCTAAAAAAAAGTGACATGACCAGTGATGGGAATCAAAATTTTTTACTACCGGTTCTGTGGACGTAGCTTGGTGGATGTGGCAGGGGAAGAATACTGCAAAATTCCCATTCCCTCCCCACCCCACTAACCTGCTTTCCAGCTCTGTTCTCCTGTGCAGGGCAACCAAAGAAGACCCAGCCAATCAGCTGGGACTCAATGGGAGGTGGAGAATAGATGAGGGTGGGGCCAGTCTGAGGTGGGATTTGCCGGTTCTCCGAACTACTCAAAATTTCCACTACTGGTTTTCCAGAACTGCTCAGAACCTGTTGAATACCACCTCTGCTTACGACCATTTTTCACACTTATGGCCGTTGCAGCATCCCCATGGTGACGTGATCTAAATTCAGACGCTTAGCAATCGACTCATATTTATGACGGTTGGAGTGTCCTAGAGTTGTACGATCGACTTTTACAACCTTTCTGACCAGGAAAGAGGAAGCCAGGTTCACTTAACAACTGTGTTACTAACTTAACAACTGCAACGATTCACCTAACAATGGTGGCAGGAAAGGTCGTAACATGGGGCAAAATTCACTTAACAAGTGTCTCACTTAGCAACAGAAATTTTGGGTTCAATTGTCATTGTAAGTCGAGAACTATCTGTATGTGCATCAGACTAGGTGTGCGTGTATTTTCTGGGAGATGCATGGCAAATCACCTGAAGAGATTACAAGCCGTAGCCCATTTCTGAAGTTTTTCAGGATTGCATTGCTTCCTGTCTGAGCAAAGATAAGGGGGTCAAACTATTTTCCAAAGCACCAATAGGCAAGACAAGAAACCACGGTTGGAAACTATCCAAGGAGAGCTAACCTGGAATTAATGAGACGTTTCCTGACAATCAGTGGAACAACCTGTGGGTGCTTCAACACTGGAGGTTTTCAAGAAGAGATTGGACATGGAGGTATAGACAGGAGTGGGATTCTACCAGTTCACACCTATTCGCTAGAACCGGTTGTTAGAAGAAATGACTGGCCTAATCCTGTAAGGAAGGCAGGAAGGAAACATTCTGGTGTTGCTTACAGAAACTGCCTCTCCGTTAACCCTTATTACATTCTTGGCAGGACTAGTCTTCCTGTCTCTGGAACTTCTCTGGAGTTTTTTCCCCTCCTTTGCTGGTACTTTGCTTGTGTGGAGTGACCATTCAAAGTTACAATGGCACTGAAAAAAGTGACTTATGACCATTTTTCACACTTATGACTGTTGCAGCATCCCCAGTCATGAGAGGGCAGGCGAAGAGATGTGTGCCTCGATGTGAGTGATGTTGAGTTGGCCACGTCCAGCCAATAACATGACCACCAAGCCATGCCCACCAACTAAGCCACACCCACAGAACCGGTTGTTAAAAAAATTGAATCTCACCCCTGGGTATAGTGTCTCCTGTTTGAGCAGGGGGTTGGACTAGAAGACCTCCAAAGTCCCTTCCAACTCTATTATTCTATGTTCTATGAGGCCCTGGCATTGCACAAGAAGTCAAAAGCAGCTGCACACTGCATGAATTGCAGCCATGACTTTGGCTCTTGTTTTTGCCCTGGTTTACTTTTTTAAAATTTAGCTATCCATCTGACCTCTGCTTCTTCAGCCACTCCATTTCCTTACAAAATACACCTTTCAAGAATTTCGTGTTCCCCAGAATTCAAGGAAGGGGGTGATGGGAGAATCAGGAGATCCGAATTGTGAAATATAATTTTGATATCTTCAATCCAAAGTTTGGGAAATAAGCTGGTGGGGTTTTTTTTTTTACAACAGCTGCTGCAAGTCGTTCAAGTGTAAAAGGCCAGACGTCCGTAGGGCAAAGTTTAAAGCCAAAGAAGGTTAAACATTGCAAGACTGGCATGAGCTGAAATAGCAGGGCGGTATTTCATTATATTTAGTTAGAACATCCAGTCCATTTATTGTTTTGCTTCTGATGTGTTTCCAGACCTGGGAGAAAAATTATTCCAAGAACAGGGAAGCTGCTCAACCAGGAATCGACCTGCGCATTTCTCCAAACAGGAACTTTGACATTATGAACAAGAAATCGAGAGATAAGCTTGCTCTCCAGCAAGTGAGCCCATCTACAACAAACACTGAGAAAGTTTCCCAGAGCAGATCTGACCCATCTTCACCAAATATGGTGGGATATGTAAACCAAGCCTCTAACGTTCATCTAACCAAGGCTGGGGAGAAGATAGAAACCTTGCATCACCTCAAAATGAGATTTGAGCCTAGGGTAGAGAATCCGGTGTCTTCTTCGCTCAGGAGGAGAAGGAAGGAAGAACAAGCTGTGGATGAGGGTAATTCTGGCAAAAAGGTGGGTGTTTTTCTTCTTCTTCTTAAACCAAGAGGAGAGAGGGAGAAGGCCTGGGCCAGAAAGCCGCAGTTTCAGTTCTGCCTTTCTCCACCTTAAAAGAGGAGGTGGCTCTTTTAGAGCAGTGAAGTTAAGCAGAAGAGAAGATACATCCCAAAAGAGGACAAGGCACCACCTGGTAATCCCATCCCTTTAGTTTAATATACTGTTACCGGGATGAATCTACTCATCCAGTCTGGTTATTTGGAAGAAGCTGCTGGGGACTGGTCCAACGCCTGTTGCTTATGAGGTCCATGACTTTAGGGCAGGGGTCTCCAACTTGGCAACTTTAAGACTTGTGGGCTTCAACTCCCAGAATTCTCCAGCTGGCTGAGTTGAAGTCCACAAGTCTTAAAGTTGCCAAGTTTGGAGACCTCTGTTTTAGGGCAAGATTGAAGTCCTTCTTGCCCCACCCTGTGGCGTGCTCTTCCCCATCCCCCAAGAGGCACAAGTGGTGTGGTGTGTATTGACACACTGAATACAACCCTCACCCTAACCTTATTTGGATGGGCTCTTGAAATCTGGTATTTCCCAGATTTGCTCTTTCAGGGGACTTTGATGCCAACTAATTGTTTGAGGATGCTTTTTCTTGCAAATGATTATTTCTAGCTGCTTTTAATTGTGATGTTGGTTTCTCCTTTGCCCTTCTCCTTATCTATTTATTCTCTTTTCCTTCATCTATTTTTTCCTTCCACTTCAGCTTCTTGTCTTTCTCCTCCTCTTTTGGCTCCTCTTCTTCATTCATCTTCTCCTTTTTCCCTCTCTTTCTCTTTCCCCTGCTCCTCTTCCCTGTCTGTCTCCTCCTTATCTTTTCCCCCTTTCTTCCCTCCTCCTCCTCTCCTCCTCTTTCCCTCCTTCCCTCCTCCTCCTCCTCCTCCTTCTCCTTCCCTCCTCCCCTCTTCCTCTTCCTCCTTCCCTCCTCCTCTTTCTCCTCTTCCACCTTCCCTCCTCCTCTTTCTCCTCCTCCTCTTTCCCTCCTCCTCCTTCTCTCCTCCTCTCCTCTTACTCCTCCTCCTTTCCTCTTTCCCTCCTCCTCCTCCTCCTCTTCTCTCCTCCTCCTTCCCTTCTCCTCTTCCTCCTCCTCCTTTCCTCCTTTCTTCCTCCTCCTTGTCTTTCTCCTGTCCTTTTTTATCTTCCCCCCTTCTTCTTCCCCTCCTTTTTTGTTTTGTTTTTTTGTGTTCAACATTATCTAGAAACCTCCACATTCATGGTGAGGTTAGTAGTATAAATAAGTAAATAAAATTCTTTTCTAATCATACAGAACCTATTGTGCCAGATTGTCCTCTTTTTTCAGTCAGATTTTCATTTTTTAAGTTCCCGTATTAGGTAATAGCATTTATTAACCTTGCTGTGCTTCTTTGCAATACATTTTATTGCCCCTGTTGTTTTCACTGGATTTAATGTTTTAAAAGATTTTGGGGCCCGTCCATTAAACTGTGATTCATGGGTGGATTAAAAATCTAATTAAAAGTACGAAGAATGATAATCTTAAAGCAGAATCAGAATAATCTAACAGTTGTATTTCCCAAATATGAGCATAGTTAACCAAGAGAGTCAGGGACACAAGAGTGGTTAAAAAAGTCAAAATGGTAGCTGAAACTATGTGATCACTGCTATGTTCCTTTTTTAAAGTACACTGCATACACAGTGCACATTAAAAAGAGATGCAGCTTCACTCCCATAGGCACACCTGCCATCTTGATTTTTTGGGGTGGGGGCCACTCCCTGTTCATGAAAAGAAACACCTATGAAAACCAGGACTATGAATTAATTATATTTTCCTAGCAAAACTATTATTACCATGGTTATAAACTGAACAGGGTGGTAGGGGATACAGCGGATTTTTCCAACCAGGTCAATATCCAGGTATATGGACTTCAACTCCCAGAATTCCAGAGCCAGCACAGCCATTGCTGAGAATTCTAAGAGTTGAAATCCACTCATCTTCAATTGGCCAAACTTGGGAAACACTGGGATAGAGAAACCTCTATTTCAGGGGTTCCCAAACTTGGCAGCTTTAAGACATGTGGAATTCAACTCCCAGAATCCTCAGCAATGGCTATGCTGGCTCTGGAATTCTGGGTGTCGAAGTCCATATACCTGGAAATGGCCAAAGTTGGGGAAACCTGCTCAAATTTATTGCACACAGAAATATCTCACTAATACAAAAACAACTTTATCAGCATTTTTTTCAGATAACACTAAGTGACAGTCCAGTCAATCAATGTCTTAGTGGTCACAACTTCGTAACTTGCCGATTTCCCTTTGTTTGTTTGTGCTTCAATACTATTACAAATACTCAACCCATTTGTTCTGTTTATCGTTCAGTACAGTGAAAATCCAGAAAATGGGTTAGTTTGGTAAATAGGGACGTGTGTCATGTGAATCCAATGTTTTGCAACTATTTTTTCTATTAAATTAACATCCACCTCTTCTTCCAAAAAGCTTGGGATTTCCAGTTCTCAACATGCCTTCATTCCAGAATTAGAATAATAGAATCATAGGCCTGTAAGGGACCTTAGAGGTCTTCTAGTTCAGTGGTCACCAACCAGTGGGCTGGGGATCACTGGTGGTCCATGAGAAAATTTTGGTGGTCCATAGAGAAATGTCACCCCCAAAGCAATTAATCCAGGCTGCACGAGAACACAAGACTATGCCGCCCACATGGCCTGCGGGAACACAAGGCTTGTGTCGTTTGCATTGCGAACAACATGAGGTAGTGAGGGGAGTGGGGGGAAGGGCGGAAGGGGGGGAACTTGCCCCACTCGCCCCATGAGCCTGGCCTGGCCATGGGGCTTCTTCTTTCCGCTTCTTTCTTCTTCTGCTTTTGGCTGCACGCGAGGAAAGCAGCAAAAGTCTTTCTTTCTCTCCCACAAACTCCGGCAGAAATGAGTCTTTGGGACCCTGCAAGGCCTCCTGCTCCACGAGGCTGCACCGGCAGAAGTCTCACAAAGACTCATTTCTGGCAGAGTTTGGAGGAGAGAAAGAAAGATTTCTGCTGCTTCTGCTGCTTTCCTTGCATGAAGACAAAAGTCTCTCCCTCTCTCCCCCCCTGAGAACAGAGCTGGAGTCGGTATCCTGCGATCCCAAATAAAGAACGATCGATCGGTAGGAAAACAGGGTGGGGAATTTCCCTGCAGACTTTTTTTTTTTTCCCAGGGTCTCTGGTCCACGGGATTTAAAATTATGAGTTTGGTGGTCCCTGAGATCCAAAAGGTTGGCAACCCCTGTTCTAGTCCAACCTACTCCCCAAGGTAGAAGACCTTTTACCATTCCAGAAAATGGCTGTTTAATCTTTTTTTTTCAAAACCTTCTTTGTTGGAGCACCTCTAGGAAGCAATCTGTTCCAGGAAATTTCTTTTCCTACTCTCAGGTGCAGGAGAATAAGTCAGTCCCCTCTTCTCTCTGACAGCCCCTTAAGTATTGGAAGACAGGTATCATGTCACCCCTAAACTTTCTCTTTGTCAGGCTAGATATTTCTGGTTCCCATCATACTATTTAACCTCCAGATCTTTTATCATCTATGTTACTTTTTTCTGCACTCTTTCTAGGGCCTCCGCATTTATTTATTTTGGGGTGGTGGTCAGAACTGGATGTAATATTCCAGGTGTGGTTTCACTAATGCAATATAAAGTGGTACTCTGTTGATGCAGCCTATAACTGCATTGGCCTTTTTAGCAACTGCAGCACATTGCTGGCTCATACTTAAGTGAATTTCACCTAGATCAGGGGTGTCAAATTCGATTTCATTGAGGGCCACATCAGAATTGTGTTTGTCTTTGGGGCGCCGGGGGCATGGCCATTACTCATTTTGGTGGTGCCTGTGATGGCCCGAGTGCTGTGCCAGTGAAAACAGGCTCCCAAGCTCCGTTTTCGGCTGTGACGGCCTCCTGCAACCCTTTGCCAGTGAAAACAGAGCTTGGAAGGATCGCATGTGGACTGCAGGCCAATCCTTTGCTGTTTCCAGGGTAGGTTTGCAGGCCAAATCTAAGCATCCCATGGGCCGGATCTGGCCCCTGGGCCTTGAGTTTGACACCCCTGACCTAGATCCTCTCACCATTACTACAGTTGAGCTGGGTACTGCCTATTCCCACAATGGCAAACCTATGGCATGCATGCCACAGGTGGCACGCGGAACCATTTGTGAGGGCATGCAAGCCCCAGCCAAACTTAACTGCACTGCTCATGCGTGTGCCTTCCAGATGATTTTTGGCCTGTTTGAGGCTGTTTTGAGGCTTCCCTGAGGCTCGAGGGAAGCCTCTGCAGCCTCGGAAGGCTGAAAAAAAGGTCTTCCAGAAATACCGGAAGTGCCCATTTTCAGCCTCTGAATGGCTTCTGGGGCCAAGGGGAAGCTGTTTTCATTCTCCCGGGGGCTCGAGGGAAGTCTCTGTAGCCTCGGGAGGCCGAAAAACAGGCCTTCCAGAAATACCAGAAGTGCCTGTTTTCAGTCTCCGAATGGCTTCTGGGGCCGAGGGGAAGCTGTTTTCACTATTCCGGGGGCTCGAGGAAAGCTTCTGCAGCCTCGGAGCCCAAAAAACAGGCCTTCCAGAAATACCGGAAGTGCCCGTTTTCAG
Source organism: Bungarus multicinctus (assembly GCA_023653725.1). Taxonomy (NCBI): domain Eukaryota; kingdom Metazoa; phylum Chordata; class Lepidosauria; order Squamata; family Elapidae; genus Bungarus; species Bungarus multicinctus. Next base: position 6,886,270 of record CM042840.1, on the reverse strand, counting down.
CCTCTGGAGCCAGGGGGAGCTGTTTTCACTCTCCCGGGGGCTCGAGGGAAGCCTCTGCAGCCTCAGAAGGCCAAAAAACAAGCCTTCCAGAAATACTGGAAGTGCCTGTTTTCAGCCTCCAGAGGGCCTCTGGAGCCAGGGGGAGCTGTTTTCACTCTCCCGGGAGCTCATGGGAAGCATCTCCAGCCTCGGGAGGCTGAAAAACGGGCCTATTTCATTACTTCCATCACCCATTGCCTTCTGGGTGCTGCAATTTTTGGCATGGGAGCCCCAAAAGGTTAGCCATCACTGGCCTATTCTATACTTGTGCATTTGGTTTTTCTGCCTAAGTGTACAACCTTGTTTTTCTAACCACTGTATTTCCTTTTGTTAGAATAGAGCCCAGTGTTCTAGTCTGTCAACATCCTCCTGCGTCTTGAGCCTATCTTCTGGGGTGTTGGCTGTTCCTGCCAGTTTGATGTTGTCTGCAAATTTGATGCGTTCCCATTCTATCCCCTCATCTAGAGTGTTTATGAAGATGTCGAATTTTTGAAGTTGTCCCTACACTGCAGTTCACCTGAGATAGGAACTTGGATGTAGCCAACGCATCACGGCATTATACAGGTCATCCTCCACTTACAACAGTTTGTTTAGTGAACATCTAGAGATATAACAGCACCCGAAAAAGCTATTTATGACAATTTTTTACACTTACAACCATTGCAACATTCCCATATCGTGATCAAAATTCAAGTGCTTACCAATTGACTCATATTTTGGGCAGTTCACGTGATCACCATTTGCAACCTTCTGACATGCAAAGTCAGTAGGGAAGCCAAATTCACTTGACAACTGTATTACTAACTTGACAGTGGCAGTGATTCACTTAACAAGTGGGGCAAGAAAGGTTGTAAAATGGGGCAAAATTCACTAAAGAGCTGTCTTGCTTAGCAGCAGAAATTTTGGGTTCAATTTGTCGTTGTAAGTCAAGGCTTTCCTGTACGCCCCACTTCTAGGATCCCTCCATTGCTGAAAGAATCATAATATAGATCAGACAAATATTTCTCAACCTTCTCAATTCCAAGATATGTGAGCTCAAACTGCCAGAATTTCCCAGCCAGTATGAAAAACAAAAGATTAAACTACAGATTAGGACTGTTTGGTTTGCAAAACATGCTCGTTTCTCTTTTGGCCATATAAAAAAGTTTATAAGGCCTTGCTAAGGCCCCACTTGGAATACTCCATTCAGTTTTGGTGGCCACAATAGAAAAAAAGATGTTGAGACTCTAGAAAGAGTGCAGAGAAGAACAACAAAGATGATTAGGAGACTGGAGGCTGAACCATAAAAAGAACGGTTGCTGGAATTGGGTATGGCTAGTCTGATGAAAAGAAGGACTAGGGGAGATATGATAGAGGTCTTCCAATATCTCAGTGGCTGCCACAAAGAAGAGGGAGTCAAGCTATTCTTCAAACAGCATCTGAGGGCAGGACAAGAAGCAATGGGTGGAATTAAGAAGAGAAGCAAGTTAGAACTAAGGAGAAATTTCCTGACAGTTAGAACAATTAATCAGGGGAATAACTTGCTTCCAGAAGTTGTTAATAACCATTTGTCTGAAGTGGTGTAGGGTTTCCTGTTTGAACAGGGGATTGGACTAGAAGACCTCCAAGATCCCTTCCAACTCTGTTATTCTATTCTAAATTATTCATCTGAAATGGTATAGAGTTTTCTGCCTGATCAGGGGGTTGGACTAGAAGACCTCCAAGGTCCCTTCCAAGTCTGTTAAAATTTGAACCAGTTCCTTCATAGCTCATAGATCACATCCTTCACCACTTTCTCAAAATATTATTCTCATTCCTTTCTGTCATTCTCTCACTTCTAGTTGACCCCATGTAAAAGAATCAACAGGGCAGCACCATCCACAAAGATCACTTTGGCTTACCCTGCATTAAAAGTCAACAACTGTGAGTAAATTGTTTAAGTCTTGGTTCCTCAAATGATGTTTCCTTTCTCTTTAAAAACAGAGGTGGCTTTAGAGCCAAGGACACTGGAGTCTGGAGGAAGAGAAAATTAATTGGAATGTTGTTTCTTTCTTGATTGTTCCTTTTTATCTTCAACTCCTTCCTGCTTATCAGGGGTCCTTGATGCTCTCTAAGTGTGGTGGTTTCCTTGCAGATGTTTCATTATTCAACTACCAGTAGGTAAAAGGGAATTGGCTTTCTTTTTGGCTTGGTGTGCCTCTCATGGTTTCCTGGATAGGCTGCTGTTTAGTGTTTGATTCTTTCTCTGAGAATTCCTGAAGCCTGATACTCAGACAAATCAGCTGTCAGCAGGTACAGAAATAATCAACCTCCTCACCCCATCCAAAGGAGACAATCAAAAAGCTAAAAAGGAAACCTGGCAAGCAATCAACACCCTAAATAAGCAGGGGTTAACACAAAGTTAACATTAGGTCAATAATCAAGCAACAAACAACACAAGGAACTACAACTAAGGCAGACAAACTAACATTAAACCATAGCCTGACCAAAGAACTACCAAGACCGCCAACACCGATAGGGCAAACCACTTGTATATATAAACGGAGAGCAAAGCCCACTTCCCTCTTGTGCTGATGATGTTATCCAACTGGATAATGAAACATTTGCAAAAGAAAAAATCTACCAAGTTCAGAGTTCCTCAAGAACCCCATAGTTCAATGCAATGCTTCAGAAATTGTCTTCTGTTAGTGCTTATCTGGTATTGGTTCATAAGATGTATGACGAGGAAGAATCCATACCCCAAGTAAGGACAAGGTGGTATTTATAAAAAGCAGCAAACCCTTCCTTCCAATGCACTGATGATGTAACCTACCCTGGTAATAATAATAATAAAAAAATTGCAATGAAAGAGTAGCCAACGCAGACAAAACATGAATTTCTTTCTCCTAGACTACTTAAATGAAGGACCAATTAAACATCCATATGCTCTTTGCTTATTATAGCTTGAAATACAAGTTGTCCTCACTTAATGACTGGTCACTTAGTAAAGTTATGATATACCTCCCAAGAGATACTTATGAACTAATTTCAGATAACTGCACTCTTCCTCGTTTGTGGTCACATGAACATATTTTGGGTGCTTGGCAACTCACATTTGTGGCCCTTTGCAACATCCTGCAGTCATGTGACCAAGATTTTCCATTTTAATTTTTTTTTTCACCAATGTCCAGGTTTTACATTCAGTGTCCAGCAAAAAAATGCCCATTGGATATAATGGATTTGTTTAATGAACATGCTGTTAATCGTAGCAGCATTTATTTAACAACCACTGTAAAAAAATTAAAATCAAGTGTGGTCACATGGTAATTCACTTAACAACCCCCATGACCTATGACCATACTTCTGTGTTGAATTACAGTGATAAGTTGAGGTCACCAAGAAAAATGAGAGGGTGTGGGCAGGAGGCAGCCCATGTCAGTAATGAAGTTAGCTTGTTTGCATGAATTATATCATAGTCAGGGGCACGATAGCAAACTAAGAAGCGGATTGAGAAGCTTAAGAACAGTTCACAGAGGAATTGATCTGAGAACTTGAAGGCTCCAGCATCTGAAACTTAAATCTAGGTTAGCAAAAAGCAAAATGCCCCTGCTTACATCACATGTGATGCCCAAATAAATAATGGTGTAACAGGACGGACCTCTTCACTATAAAATCAAAGTTGGGTTTCCAACAAACTAATGAATCCAGAACCTCCAAGGTCATTTTGGTCTAGATTAATATCTGACAATGTCATCTTAAGAACTAAAGCTGATAAGAATTACAGCTAGTCCTTGATTTATGATCACGATTGGCCCCCAAAATTTCTGTTTGCTATGTGAGACAATTGTTGAGTTTTGCCCCATTTTACAACCTTTTTCACAGTTGTTAAGTGAATCACTGCGGTTGCTAGGTTAGTAGCATGTCTGTTAAGTGAATCTGGCTTCCCATTGACTTTGTTAGGCTAGTAACATAGTTGTTAAGTGAACTCCCCTTTGACTTTGCTTGTCAGAAGATTGTAAAAGGGGATCACATGACGTAGGGACACTGCAACTCTCAAAAATAAATGCCAGTGTCAACTTCATAAAATATTTCTTGTTAGAGTTGCCAACAGAAAGGGAGGAGGGAGCAGTGCAGCAGCTTGCAAAACCGAAAGCGCATTCCATAAATGTTTTCAAAGATAGTAACTAGGTGACCAAAGTTTCAGGCAAGCAAAATTCTAACTGGAGAGCATGATTGATGACTCTTGGCTATGTATGAGTCCCATTGGAGGATATGAATTATGATATACCCAGTGGGTGGGGGAAAACCAGGGTCAAGGCTGACAATGAATGATGTATTTCAGAGTCAGCTACACCCAGGCAGCACCGGCATGTCTTCTCCTAATCAATCTTCTTTGAGTTTTGAAAATCCAGCTAGAGACTCATTATTTAAATGGAGGTAACCACCGAAGCCCTGACAGCCAGTTGCCAAGCATCTGAATTTTGATCACATGACCATGGGGAGCTACAGTGGTCATAAATGTGAAAACTGATCGCAGGTCACTTTTTTCAGCATCATTGCAACTTCAAATGATCACTAAATGAACTGTTGTAAGTTGAGGACTACCTGTATATGTGGAATGGTTGGAAAAAAACAAACCAGAGCAAATCGGACAAAGTTGGTTTTGTTGTTTAAAAACTTTACAGTTGTGGTTTTTTTTTTTTAAAAAAGTGTTATAAGTGTTTAGACAGCTGGGCAGATTTATTTATTTAGAATATATACGGCATATTGGGAGGGCGGTGCTGGCATCGCGGCAGTACGACAGCCGATCTTGATCCTCTAAGATCGCCATCGATATCTCAGCTGCTGGACGGTCCCGACGGACCTAAACCATCCCGTAGAGATGGTGATCGATAAGGGCACGTCCTGCTGATCCCAGGGACACCTCAAAGTCCCTGGTTGATCCAGGAAAAGCCCTTTTTGCAGGTGGCAGAGAGGCAGCCATTCAAGTTGCTGAAGCTGGGACAACTCCGGAACGGAAGAGATTGAAAGAAAGTGTGTCAGTTTGGTGAGATGAACTTTTACTTATTATTTCTTGAAGAGAACACCCTGAAAGATTTAAAGTGGAAGTAAAAGTGAAGAGAAAAGAGTTTAAGCGGCGAGATTAAACCGTTAAAGTGAAAAAAAAATTTTTTCTTTCCCTTTTTAGTGGAATTTTGAACTCAGCAAAGCTTTTTAATTTTAAACTGGACTGGTACTTTTTAATCTTCCTATTTCTGTTTGTATTTCTTTTTCTTCAACAATTCTCTTGAAAATCGTTTTTTGATTAAGACTCTTCTTTTTGATTTAAGATTTATTTTTTTCTTTTAAAGAAAAAGGAAAAGATTTTACTTTTTTTTTTTTTTTTAGTTCCTGGTTTTGGATTTATGAGTGGGAAATGAAAGTGAAGGAAAATAAGTCGCACTGCCGCCTAGAGTCTTGGATAGACTTGTTTTGCTTTTATGTATTTGTGTTATAATCAAGAACTCTGAGCTTTGCACTGGGAAAGATAGTGGGATGAGCATGGCAGTTTGTTTACACAGGTGCTCATCTGTGAACAGATAGCTGGAGTCTGGAGAAGTTGAAAGAAAGAAGATTGAAGTGACCTAGAATATATACGGCATATCATACATGGACTAGCAATATATATTAACATTTCAACTAGATCAGTAAAACATGGTAAAATATAAATGTTAAGAAGATCTATGTTCAAATACCAATGTCTAAGCCATCTAACCATTGAAGCACAGCATCTATATTAAAAATCAAAGATTGGATAGTATATGCCCTCAGCTTACAGCTGGTCACGGTGTGGTCTATAGTTTGAAGTGAGACCCTGCAGTCACACTGAAGGGAGGATATTATGAGAGAAGATTTGTAAATTAAGCAGATTTATAGAAACCTGAGAAAACCGTGGTGACTAAGAGTCAGCAATGACTTAACGGCATGCGCGAGAGAAAGATTGACTAGTTTAGAGAGAAATGTAAGATGAATGGATTCAGACAGACGGAAATAGAAAAATATGAATACGGATACGATACATCCACTATTCAGCGTTGTCTATCAATGGGATGAATTGGAGGAAGCCCAAGGATTTTCATAGAATAGGAGACAGACCTGTTATTAGCTTTAGATCACATCATGGCAACGTCATCCAACAATCACGGTGTGTCACCATGACCCTGAATCCTTCTCAAGTGACTCAGGGTTTCTTTCCCCCTGGCTGACTACTTTGAAATTCAGCCTCTCTTACATAGGGGGCTTTTTCACATGACTTAATTTTTTTGGGCATTGCAAGCTTCCTGGGTGGGCTGCTTCTTCCGGTTATCTCCAAAATACGTTCTCCTTTTCCCATCAAGGTTACAAGGAGCTATGATTGACTCAGCCCGGTGAAATAGCAACTTGGTTACCCTCTAAAAATAGACCACATTTTTCATTCTCCCAACATAGCTCAGGGCTCCCAGATATAATCCGTTTGCAAGGGGGCCAGCAAGAGATTTGAGCCAGGCTGAAGATATAGAAGAGTGGAGCAGGACTCCTCTTGACAGAGACACCGAGAACGAGACCGGACCGAAGGATTTGGGATTTGGGACTAAGCGACTCCGTTCCAGATTTCTGGGGCCCCCCACCTGTAAGTCAATTTTTCAGGGTGTGATGATGGAAAGGGTGGTTAAATGGGAGCCAGACCTTGCATGCAAAAAACCCCCCAACCCCTCTTGATATAGGCAGTCTTCGACTTACGACAGCAATTGAGTCCAAAATTTCCGTTAAGTGAGTTTTGCCCCCGTTTAATGACTTGTTAAGTGAATCACTGCAGTTCCTAAGTTAGTAGCAGGTCTGTCAAAAGGTCGCAAAAAGGGGAAATCACATGACACCCTACGACACTGCAACTGTCATAATTCTGAGCCAGTGGCCAAGCCCCTGAATTTGGATCACGGGACTATGGAGATGCTGCAACAGTCGTAAGTTGATAAATGGTCATAAGTCACATTTTTCAGTGCCACTGTAACTTTGAATGGTCACTCAACAAACTGCTGTAATTCGAGGACTATCTGAATTGAATTGCATGCTCACTGGGCCAAATCAAAGCCAGAGTTTGGGATTGCTGAAAAAAATCTCACTTTGTAATGCTGGTTTAAAATATTTGATCTTCCAATTGTTGAACTATAATGAGAATTTGACAGACAGGCATGAAATATTCTTTGGCCCCAGTGAATAGCTCAGCTCACTTCTTGGCTGTAAACCAATTTCGCCAAAAGATCCATTATGGCTTTGAAACAATGGGTGTGAATTGGTTGTGAGTTGTAAACAGGTAGTTCTCAACTTGTGATTACAGATAATAGATAATCAGAGTTGGAAGGGACCTTATAGGTCATCTAGTCCAATCCCCCACCCAAGCGGGAAACCCTACACTATTTCTGACAAATAGCAGTCCAATCTCTTCGTGAATGTCTCAAGTGATGAAGGTCCCATAACTTCCGAGGGCAACTTCTATTCCACTGGTTGATTGTTCTCACTGTCAGAAAGTTTCTCCTTATTTCCAGATTAAATCTCCTCTTGTTCAGTTCCCATCCATTATTCCTTGTCTGGCCTTCGGGTGCTTTGGAAAATAGCTTGAATCCTTCCTTTCTGTGGCAGCCCCTCAAATATTGGAAGACTGCTCTCCTGTCTCCCCTGGTCCTTCTCTTCCCTAGACTAGCCAAGCCCAGTTCCTGTAACCGTTCTTCATATGTTTTAATCTCCAGTCCCTTAATCATCCTGGTCACTTTTCTCTGGGATTACAATTGGGGCATGTATTTCCATTGCTCAACAAAGTGGTTGTAAAACAAGTCATGTCCTAATTTACAACCCTTTTTTGCCACGGTTGTTATAAATGAATCACTGCAATTTGTTAATTGAATCACACAATCACTAAACAAATCTGGCTTTCCCCATTGACTTTGCTTGTCAGAAGTGAACTAGGTAGATCATAAATACAGATCACGTAAATACATGTAGGTTGCCAACCATCCTGAATTTTAACCCTGTGGCCTTTGGAAGGCTGCGATGGTTGTACGTGTGAGGAATGGTCAAAACTCACTTTTTAAAGTGCATTTAGAATAGAATAGAATAAGAGGGTTGGAAGGAACCTTGGAGGTCTTCTAGTCCAACCCCCTACTTAGGCATGAAACCCTACACCACTTCAGACAAATGGTTATCCAGTCTCTTCTTTAAAACCTCCAGTGTTGAAGAATTCATAACTTCTGGAGGCAAGTTGCTCCACTGATTAATTGTTCCAACTGTCAGGAAATTTCTCCTTAGTTCTAAGTTGCTTCCCTCCTTGATTAGTTTCCATCAGTTGCTTCTTGTGCTGCCTTCAGGGGCTTTGGAGAATAGGCCCCTCAGATATTGGAAGACTGCTATCATGTCACCCCTAGTCCCCCATTTCATTAAACTAGACATACCCAATTCCAGCAACTATTCTTTATATGTTTTGTTAGCTCAAATTCAGAATAGAGCTGGAAGGGATCTTGGAGGTCTTCTAGTCCAGCCCCCTAATCAAGCAGGAGAGCCTATAGTACCATTTCAGACAAGTGGAAGGCGAATCTCTTTTTTTAAACTTCCAGTGTTGGAGCACCCTCAGCTTCTGGAGGCCAGCTGTTCCATTGGTTAATTGTCCTCACCGTTAGGAACTTTCTCCTTCATTCCAGGTTGCTTCTCTCTTTGGTTAGTTTCCTTGATTAGTCATTGATTATAATTAGTTTCTATCCTTCGAATGGTTGCTGAACCAATGGTCCTAAGTCAAGGACTACCTTTCTCCTGCTTTCAGACTTGAGTTCCAGGCATCAGGACATAGCCGTTCCTTCTCCATTTCCCACTATAACCCAATCAGATCTCAGTTGAAAAAAGAGCAACTGACCCAACAGAGCCAAGAGACACGAGGGCAGCCTTAAATGTCTGACAACTTGCATGGATGAATGTTTCCTGAAATATCTGTACGTTGAGTCATCGTGTCACCTGGACTTCTCTTCTTGTTGATTTCAATCGTTTAGTACAGAGGTCTCCAAACTTGGCAACTTGTGGACTTCAACTCCCAGAATGCTGGCTGGAGAATTCTGGGAAGTGAAGTCCACAAAGTTGCCAAGTTTGGAGACATAAACACACACACACACACACACACACACACACACACACACACACCCTTTAGTAGCTCATTCAAGCAGCTTCCTCAGTCGGAGCAAGCCGCTGAGCAGAGAATGGCTGGAATGTACCCGTTACACAGATTCATGGCAATATGTGAGTGCAGATTCGGAGACCTCCATTTAGTGGTATCTGTTAGCTGAGCCATGGCAACTGGGTTTATTTTCTTATACATATTGCTGCACATTTTGGAAAAGAAATCCTGCGGTTTGGTGGAAGAGGGGTTGGTACATCCCAAAAACTCTCCGCCTAGCCATCTGGCTCAGACTGAGGAAGCTGCAGTGTTATAGAGGAGGAGAAAGTAGTACATTCCAATGACTCTCTGCTAACCAATTTGCTCTGAGAGCTGAGAAACATTTCAAACCAATAAGAAAATAAGTCTAATTGCTATGGCTCAACTTAGTACCTGGGAGACCGAGAATCTTCACTGACATATTTTTCCTGAACTACCTTGGCAGTGCACACAACTCTTGAACAACTTTTGAGTTTAGTTGTAAACTAAGTAAGCCAGTTGTTAAGTGAGTTTTTCCCCATTTTTACCACAATGGTTTAAGTGAACCACTGCAGTTGTTAAGCTAGTAGCATGATTCTTAAGTGAATCTGGCTTCCCGATTGACTTTGCTTGTCACACAAAAGGCGACAATATAACAATACAATACATAATATAATTATACTATAATATAACCATAATAATACAAGAGCACACAATAGATACAAACTCAAGGTTAATCGCACCAAACTTGATTGCAGGAAATATGACTTCAGCAACAGAGTGGTCAATGTCTGGAATACTCTATCTGACTCTGTGTTTTTTTCTCCAAATCCCAAAAACTTTAACCTTAGACTGTCTACTATTGACCTCACCCCGTTCCTAAGAGATCTGTAGGGGGCCTGCATAAGCATACTAACGTGCCTACTGTCCCTGTCCTATTGTTTCTTTTATTTTATTTATTTTTCTTATATGTATCCATGTATTCATAACTATGTTTTTACTTATACTTATTATCATGTAAACAATTGGCAAACCAAAATAAATAAAAGAAAGAAAGAATAGATAGACACACAGGAAGGAAGGAAAGAAAGGAGAGAGAGAGAGAGAAAGAAAGAAAGAAAGAAAGAAAGAAAGAAAGAAAGAAAGAAAGAAAGAAAGAAAGAAAGAAAGAAAGAAAGAAAGAAAGAAAGAAAGAAAGAAAGGAAGAGAATAAAAGAAAGAATAGATAAACACACAGGGATCACACAACTCCCGGGACACTAAAACTATCATAAACATACGAGTCAATGGCCAAGCATCTGGATTTTGATCATGTGATCATGGGGATACTGAAAAAAGGTCACCACTATGAAACATGGTCGTAAATCACCTTTTTCAATCCCATGGTAACTTCTTATGGCCACTAAATAAATAGTTGTAAGTCGAAGACCACTTGGACTTGGAAAGTGAGATAGTTGGCAAAGTGCAGCAAGCGAGGGCAACTTTGGCTATCTAAAAACCTCCCTGTTTTTTAGCCTGTTGAAGGTTGCATTGGGGGAAACAATGATGCAAAGGAGGAGATAGAAAACAGGGGAGAGGGTTGGTCTGGTTGTTTTTCCCAGCTGGGGGTTATAGGCTTTTGTTTTTCCACACAGCATATATGATTTCTGGTCTTAAAAATTGGTGAAACTCTCCTGTGGATTTTCAGGAGCATATTTGGGAATGACTTCCAAGTGACAGAAGTGACACTACAAGAGTACACAATAGATACAAACTCAATGTAAACTGTCCTGACTTGATTGCAGAAAGTACAACTTCAGCAACAGAACGGTCAATGCCTGGAATGCGCTACCTGACTCTGTTGTTACAGCCTCTAATCCCCACACTCCTTTAACCTCAAACTATCCACTATTGACCTCACCCCATTCCTAAGAGGTCTGTAAGGGGTGTGCATAAGGGCACCATCGTGCCTACCATCCCTGTCCTATTGTCCTCATTTATTTGTCCCTATTTTCTGTATTCATACTCATGTTTATACTTATACCTTTTATCTTGTAAGTGATTGACAAATCAAATCAGATGAATAAATAAGTCACCAAAACATTATAGGAATGAAAGGCTAAAATATGGGATTGGAATTTACATTATGGCTCCCCCATTGCTATATACATTGACATAGAGCAGCAAACCAATTGTTTCTCCTTTAACATTGAAATAACAGGCTGAAAAATGAGAGTTTAGCATTTCTGGAGGTAGAAAGAGGATATCAGAGATTGAAATTTAAGATCAGATTTTTTTTTCCTGTTTCAGTTAATCAATAGTTGCTTGTATGTAGAGTTTCTTATCTCAAGAAGTGTGGCTGAGATTAAACAGAACATGTTTCAAGGGGCAGGAAAAGACTTAAATATACAGTATTTGAGACTAACCCAGCTTTATAGCATTCATTTATTTGAAAAAAATTGAAAATATTATTATCTAGGAAGTTCTAGGATCTTCTGTCCAGAGTGGAGCCAGGCTTACAGATGTAAACCTACAGATTAATTTTAAGTACAGGTTGTCCTTAAGTTAAGACATGGCTGTTAAGTAAGTTCCCCCCAATTTTAAGACCTTTCTTGTACTAGTTGTTAAATGAATTGCTGCAATTGTTAAGTTAGTAATATGATTGTTAAGTGAAATTGGTTTCCCCATTGACTTTACTTTTCAAAAAGTCACAACTCACAAAATCCTGGGACAGTGGAACTGTCATAAATATGAATCAGTTGCCAAATGTCTAAATTTTGATCACATGACCATGGGGACATTGCAATGAAAGGTCTTAAGTATGAAAAATGGTCATAAGTCTCTTTTTTTCAGTGCTGTTGTAACTTCAAAAGGTTACTAAATAAATAGTTGTAAATCGAGGACTATCTGTATACATGAAGGTTGGATTTCTTTGGCACAACTTCAGAATCCAAAGCGCAATGGGAAAGTGAGTCTCATTCTTTTGTAAGCCAATCCTTGTAGGCGAGTTGAGTTTGTGGTATAAAAACAGAGTATCTTTTCCTTATTAATTGGAATATTTTTGAAAAAATTGTTTCAGTGTGGATCCATGATTATTATTATTCATTATTATTGGAACTGTATTCTGTAGGGGGGGGGGTTGCCTGCCTTGGGGGAAGCTATTATAAACATTTTGAAACGTATTGATCAAGAGAGGCAAAGGTGTTTACCATTTTGCTTGGATCATACGAAGAGGTGGTATTCAGCAGGTTCTGACTAGTAGCAGAAATTTTGAGTAGTTTGGAGAAATACCACCTATGACTGCCCCCCCCCCCAATCTCTATTCTCTGCATCCTGAGTCCCAGCTGATCGGCTGGGTCTTCTTTTGTTGCCCAGAACAGGAGAACGGAACTGGAAAGCAGGTTAGTGGGGTGGGGAAGGAATGGGATTTTGCAGGATTCTTCCCAAGCCATGCCCACCAAGCCAAACCCACCAAGCCATGCCCATCAAGCCACACCACACCCACCAAGCCATGCTCATAGAACGAGTAGTAAAAAATTATGAATCCCACCACTGATCATATATACACACATTCTAAATGTAAGATTGATTGTGTACCATAAAAGAGCAAGATTACAGGTAATCTGTGACTTATATAACAGAATTGGAAGGGACCTTGGAGGTCTTCTAATCCAACCCCTTGTTCAAGCAGGAGACCTTATACCATTTCATACAAATGGGTGTCCAGTCTCTTCTTGAAAACTCTCAGTGTTGGAGCAGCCACAACTTCTGAAGGCAAGTCGTCTCACTGGTTAATTGCTCTCAATGTCAGGAAATAAGTGTTACTAATCATCCATTTAATGATTATTCATAGTTAGAAAGGCATTGAAAAAAAGTGACTTATGGCTGTTTTTCACACCTAGGATATTGCACCCCTGGGTCAGGTGATCAAAATGCAGATACTTTACTTCGGCTCCTTATTTATGACAGTTGCAGGATAACCTGAAGTCACATGATCTCCTTTTGCGACCTTCTAACAAGCAAAATCAATGGGGAAACCAGATTCATTTAACAACCATGTCGCTAACTTAACAACTGCAGTGATTCACTTAACAACTGTGGCAAGGAAGGTCATAAAATGAGTCAAAACTACATAACAACTTTGTCGCTTAGCACTAGAAATTTTGGGCTCAGTTGTGGTCATTAAGTCAAGGATTACCTATACTGAGACAGTTAATAATTGAATTAAATAAACATAAAGGATAGTTTTCTGAAAGAAAGAACTTCCCTTTATCATAAAGAACATATACTCTGGTCACTATAATATATTTAATATATATAAAATGTATAATAGTTTGAGGGCCCATGGAAGTCCTTTGTACCCCACCTGTCCTTTGAGGTGGCCATTCCTTCAGTTTGCATTCATTCTGTTGCTATTCCAAAAAGTTGGAGCGCTCACAGAAGTCCTTGGGAATGGAGCCCCCACGAGTGGCCTTCACTCACCACCAGCTGCCCGCTGAAAGACAGTATCCTTCCCTCCTTCTCCAAATGCCAGAAGCAGCTGTCATTGGCAGAGCCACCCTTGAATTTTTGAGTCAGAAATAGAAGAGCTGTGTTATTTCAAACTTGCTCTTATTCTCTCTGGGTCAAAGATAACTTGCCCGGGGAAAATGCCTCAAATATAAACTGCATTTCGGAAGTTTTAAAAGGACATAACTTCCCTCCGATTCCAAAATTGTGGATTATTATTCAACTATATTTTAGATCCAGGAATTCATTTTAATTTTTCTTTTCTCAAAAGGGCATGAGGTTCTTTCAGGTTATTTTGACTTCAGCTCTCTCCAGGCCCATCTCAACTTCAAATGCAAAACCAAAATTTCACTCATTGCCAAGTCCATTCTAGGTGGAGCCCGAGATTAAATGACCTCCCAAATGCAGAATGAATTTAATCCTCCCTTCGCACTTGTTCAACCTGGCAAATCCTGGTCTTTTTATTGCCTTGATCAAACATTTCTTGATTTGGATGCACAATTCTCCTGCTTGATCAATTCCTCTAGCATAAAATGATAAAACTGACGTGTCGGATAGTTAAGTCTATATTTATCCACTGCTGTTTAGGAGGTCACTGCTGCAGCTGAATAAGGAATAGAGCTAAACCCAAGATAAGCATCTTGATTTCTCTCCAAATTTAGCACTGTAGAAATTAAGATTGAAAAAGAGTTTGATTGAAAACAATGGTGCAAAAAACTAGAAACCTTGGGCCAAATGCCTTTTCACATTGAAAAGTTTGGAAAAATACACATAAAGAACATAATTGCTGAAATGTATAGATTGTCTCAGTATTTATTATGGATACACAATGTGTACATGCCTTGTTGCAATTGGGGTTGTTGAATCGGGCAGTCCTTGATTTACAACATTTGTTAAGTGACCATTCAACATTAAAATGCCACTGAAAAGAGAGACTTATCTCACGCTTGCAGCCACCACAGTTTCTACATGCCCATGTGATCAAAATTTTAACATCTGGCAACACCTATATATGTGGTTACATTATCCCAGGACATGAGATCTTCAAGCCAGCTCAAAAAAAACCCAAATAATAGAGGAAGCCAGATTTGCTTAAAGACTGCACTGATTTGCTTAACGAGCTTGGCAAAAAAAAAAAACCCATCAGGTGTGACTCACTTAACAACTCAAATGTTGGTCCCAATTGCTGTCGTATGTTGAAGACTACCTGTATAGTCATGAATTGGGAATTGCTTAGCTCCTATCTCCCCATAATAGGATGCTGCAGCACGCAACCATAATTGGCACTGGGAACTTCCATCACTAAAAGGGACAATCGCTAATTGAGATATTTTTTTGCTGTAGTTATTAAGTGAATCTTTGCTTCTCATAAGTTCCCTGGAATCAGCAATCACATGATCCTGGGACACAGCAACCATTCTATATACATGCCCGAATTTTGATCTCATAAAGCTGCAATGGTTTTAAGTGAGTTGCTTTGGGTAGTGAGATGGGGAGCATATAAATTTAATAAACAAATAAGAGGACCTTTTAAATAACTCTTTTTAGTGGTTAATCACTTTTTATCATAACCTTGAATGGTTGTTAAGGGAATGGGACTAGTAAGCCAGGGACTGCTTGTATAAGAATCAGCCGTAGGACTATGGATGAGATAGATCAGAGGTCCCCAAACTTGGCAACTTTAAGACTTGTGGACTTCAACTCCCAGAATTCTCCAGCCAGCTATGGGAGTTGAAGTCCACAAGTCTTAAAGTTACCAAGTTTGGGGATCCCTTAGATAGATCATGCCTGAACAGAAGACCTGCAATGTCACTTCCAACCAGTGGTGAGATTCAAATTTTTTTACTACCGGTTCTGTGGGCATGGCTTGGTGGAAAAGGGTACTTTAAAATCTCCAGTCAGAGGTGGGATTTGCCAGTTCTCTGAACTACTCAAAATTTCCACAGCTGGTTCTCCAGAACTGGTCAGAATCTGCTGGATACCCACCTCTGCATTCCAGCTTTGTTATTCTCTCATTCAGAACTATGTAGCTACACATCAACCTTCAAAGATCTTTTATTCCAAAGATCGGAAAAGAATAGAACATAGAATAAGAGTTGGAAGAGATTTTGGAGGTCATCTAGTCCGACCCCTGGCTCAAGAAGGAGAATTTATACCATTCCAGACAAAACACTTGTCCTATCTTTTCTTGAAAGCATCCAGTGATGGGTCACTCGCAAGTTCTTGAAGGCAAGTCGCTCCACTGGTTGATTGTTCTCACCGTTGGGAAATTTCTCCTTAGTTAGGTCCAAATCTTGCATCTGAATTGCTCCTGAACCCATGACCTTTGGACCTGTGATGTCCAAAAACTGAATGTCAATCAAAGACTGAGCTGGAAAGAGAATCCCCAAAGCTGCTATTTCAAAAGCACGGTGAAAAGAATACCTGGTGGAGAAATCTGGTTGTGTTCATCATTGGAGACTTTAAAAAAAAATGAGACTAAACAACTGTCTGTCTGAAATTGATCAGGGGGCTGGACTAGAAGCCCTCTGTGGCCCCTTCCAGCCCTGTTATTCTATGTTCTATGAGATGATTCAAGTCAACCCATCTCTTTTTACCGGCCTGTAATTTTTTGCCATCTGTTCCTAGCCATGACTGGTGGTCAGGAAGTGGCAAGGACCTGCTAGACCAGGAATGTAGACAGGATTAGGGCTTGGATGCTGTGAACAATAGCCAACTCGTGTCCAGAAGGGACAGGAGGGGAAAACGGCAATTGAGCTTATAGTCCTTAAATGAATGGGGCCTGCAGACAGCCAGCCCTCTCCACACCTCCCTTCGGCTGCCACATTGGCTTCTCCTCCAGCTATTATTACTGCTTATCCATCTATGAGGAGTCAACAACACCAGGCACATAAGCGGCGCCAGCAGTCAGTGGGTCTGCATTGAGGCTCAAATTATCCACCAGGCAAGCAACGGCAGAGGGATTAAGGGACAGGCCACACAAGTGAATTCCTTAACTTCCAGCCACAGATTCCCCAGGCCATTTAAAGACTGGGATGGTGCTGGAGGGGTCATCAGTCAAGAGGCCAGCATGCCTTGTGGCAAGGGCAGAGCCGAGCTAGTTGTTAAAGATCTGGTTTGTGTGAAGGGCGGGCACAACTGGAAGAATCAGTGCTGGTTCTGTTTTCCAACTTGTGTCTTGAAATAAGTCAGTCCTTCGAGGCAGATTAGACGAGGAACTAAAGTAGAATAGAGTAGAATAGAGTAGAGGGGAATATGGAATAGAACAGAACAGAATAGAATATGGAATAGAATATGGAATAGAATATGGAACAGAATAGAATAACAGAGTTGGAAGGGACCTTGGAGGTCTTCTAGTCCAACCCCCTGCTAGGCAAGAAACCCTATACCATTTCAGACAAATGGTTGTCCAATCTCTTCTTTAAAACTTCCAGTGTTGGAGCATTTACAACTTCTGGATGCAAGTTGTTCCACTGATTAATTTTCTAGGAAGGGAGGAAGGGTGGGAGGGAGGGAGGAAGATAATAGAGTTGGATGGATGGATGGATGGATGGATGGATGGATGGATGGAAGGAAGGAAGGAAGGAAGGAAGGAAGGAAGGAAGGAAGGAAGGAAGGAAGATAACAGGGGAGGGAGGAAAGAAGATAATAGAGATGGATGGATGGAAGGAAGATAATAAAAGATAGAAGGAAGATAATATAAAGGAAGGAAGGAAGGAAGGAAGGAAGGAAGGAAGGAAGGAAGGAAGGAAGGAAGGAAGGAAGGAAGGAGAGGGAGGGAAGGAGGATTACAGGTAATCTTCGACACTTGGCAATGACAAATGTCCAGAAAGACACCACTTTCACACCAGAAGAGCTAAAGATGAATGAGGCTGGAGGCTGGGCATGAGCAGAAGGACATCATGGGAACATGGCACCAAGAAAGAGATTAAGAGACCATGCAGAGGGCAGGGGGAAGTGACAGATGCAGGGGGCAGATACAGTGGGGAAAGGCATCTAGTGTCCCTCACCCATCCCTGAGTCAACAGAGACTGGTATGCTTGTGCCAACCTCATTGCTAATTCCTCTCTTGTCTCTGACGTCTCTTTTCCCGTCCCTGCCAGTCTCCACAATTCACCCCTCTGCAAGATAATGGGGGAGAATGCCTGAGGGGTTGGGGATGAGGTTAACTCAGACATGGAACACAGAAGAACAAAGAGATTGCCAAGCTGAATTTGTGGCAACAGGGGAAAAAGCTATCTTTGGGACAACCATGGCCTGGATGACTGAGAACCTCCATATTCAGTCCTTAAGTTGTCTTATCCAACTCATTTATTCAACAAACAATATTCTTGGCACAAATCCCCTCTTTTTGCAAAACTCCTGAAAAGCAATGTTAGAACAATGAATCAGTGGAACAGTTTGCCTCCAGAGGTTGTAAATGCTCCAATACTGGAAGTTTTTAAGAAAAGCTTGGATAACTATTTGTCTGAAATGGTATAGGGCTTCCTGCCTAAGCAGGGGGTTGGACTAGAAGACCTCCAAGGTCCCTTCCAACTCGGTTTCTCAGCATTCTAACGAAACTCCCCATACTCATTCAGTACTCAGAGACAAAGTCCATCCAAGTAAGAATTTATTAGAGACGTCATACTGGCACACCTGGGAAAACTCAAATCTGAGCGCCTGCACCCTCTAGTCCATCACATGGCCCAATCAAACATCGTCCCAACTGGAGCCATTCCTCTAGACACTCCTCTCCAAGTGCAGGATAACTTGCCCTTGATTTTTAAGAAGGAATGTTGTTGAGTCTACTCTTCTACTCACTAAGAAATCCCCCCTCCCAAATTCCCAGGCACTAAATGTGGCGGCCTCGAAGCTTCCAAGAACAATATGGCTTCCAAGGCTGACACTGTTATTCTATTCTATTCGATGTTTTCAGCCTCAGGGACTTTCAAATGTATGGATTTCAACTCCCAGGTTCAGGATAACATACCATAGCCTTACAATCTACATGAGGAATGGGCAATCTTTAATAACCACAACCAAACAGATCATGTAGATCCAGCAAAACCACTGCCAGAAATGCAGTTGCCCCAAAAAGAGAAACAGAAGAGCCACCTGAAGAGAAACAGAAGAGAAACAGAAGAGCCACCTGAAGAGAAACAGAAGAGGACATGCCAGGAATAAGGCAAATCTTTTTTAAGTGGGGAATGGCTGAGAGCCCGCGATGTGACTGCCCTGGAGCAAACTGTATCACTTATAGATGGAGAATGTCTCCTCAGGAAAGTTAAGGCACCTGGGATGATCTCATCATAGCTACACTACAAGTAGTTAGATCAGGGGTGTCAAACTTGCAACGTCACAGCACTGTCACATGATGTATCAGGACTTTTTTCCCCTTTGTTAACCGGGCGTGGGTGTGGCCACTGTGTGACGCATCCGGCCCACGGACCACAAGTTTGACAGCCCTGAATTAGATGGTTAGTTTCTTTAGATGTTGGACTATGACATCTGTCCTATGGCAACCAGGGGTGGGATTCAAATTTTTAACAACCAGTTCTGTGGGTGTGGCTTAGGTGATGGGCATGGCTTGGTGGTCATGTGACTGGCTGGGCGTGGCCAACTCAATATCACTCACATTGAGGCACGCATCTCCTCGCCTGGCCTCTCATGATTATGGGGATGCTACAACAATCATAAGTGTGAAAAATGGTCATAAGTCACTTTTTTCAATGCCATTGTAACTTTGAATGGTCACTCCACACAAGCAAAGTACCAGCAAAGGAGGGGAAAAAAACTCCAGAGATGTTCCTGAGACAGGAAGTCTAGTCCTGCCAAGGATGTAATAAGGGTTAACAGGGAGGCAGTTTCTATAAGCAATACCAGAATGTTTCCTTCCTGCCTTCCTTACAGGATTAGGGCAGTAATTTCTTCTAACAACGAACGCCGAACTGCTTAGAATGTTAACAACCAGTTCTAGTGAATAGGTGCAAACTGGTAGAATCCCACCCCTGATTGCTACTCAACGGTGTCCTATTATGGCAATTTTATAATGGTTTTATCCTAATTTAATATTTCATCTTGTCTATTGTATTTCTGTTTGTATGTATAATGCAGGGGTGTCAAACTCGATTTCGTTGAGGGTCGCATCAGGGTTGTGTTTGACCTTGGGGGGCTGAAGGGGCATGGCCAGGGGGCATGGACACCTCAACGTCACTCATGTCGGGGCACCTGTGATGTCCTGAGCACTCTGCCAGTGAAAATGAGCTTCCAAGCTCCGTTTCGGCTGTGACTGCCTCCTGCAACCTTTTGCCAGCAAAAATGGAGCTTGGGAGGGCCATCCCGAGCTCTGTCCTTTGCTGTTTCCAGAGGCACTGAGAGCTGGTCCTTCGCTGTTTCCAGGGCAGCCCTGCAGGCCAGATCTAAGCACCCAGAGGTCCAGATCCAGCCCCCAGCCCTTAAGATTGACACCCCTGGTATAACATATTTATTAATGTTGTATATCAGTAATTGCATGACCTCTGTAGATGCCAATAAAATAAAATAAAATAAATCTCCCAGAATTTGCTAGCTAGTGTCAGAGACTTCAACTCCTGGATGCTAGCTGAGGAATCTGGGAGTTGAAGTCCATACGTCTTAAAGTTGCTAAGGTTGAGAAACACTGTTTTAAAAGATCTCAAAGGAGTTTTGGCAAGGTTTCTGGAATTTCTCAAGAACTTCGTGGAATTTGCACGAAGGGTGCATCTTAAAGGTGTTTTATTCCAAAAGATAACTAGGTTTTCTTGGTGTGTGTGTGTTTTTCTTTGAAAATGTTTCGTTTCTCACCCAAGAAACTTCTTCAGTTCTAACTGAAGGGTGGGAATTCAGTCAGTTAAAACTGAAGGAGCTTCTTGGATGAGAAGTGAAATGTTTTAAAGGGGAAAAACATTAAGGAAATGCAGTTGCCTTTCCAGTTGGAAAAACACCTTTGAGGCAACTACGACCTGGATGATTGAGAATCTCCATAGACAGTCCTTAAGTGGTCTCATCTAACTCATTTGTTCAAAGAACAATACTCTTGGCACAAATCCCTCTTTTGGCAAAACCCATGAAGAACTCTAGAGCAATGTTTTCAGCCTCAGGACTTTTAAACATATGGATTTCAATTCCCTGATTTGGGATAACATACCACAGCCTTACCATCTACATGAGGAATAGCGATCAAAATGTGCAATCTTTAATAATCACAGCCAAACAGATCATGTAGATCCAACAAATCCATTGCCAGGAATTAAGTTGCCCTGAAAAATTCGGAGCCACCTGAAGAGAAACAGAAGAGAGCATGCCAGAATCTACATAGACATGCATGCATGCAGCAACCATAAAGATAGAGTGAAGCAGGCAAAGAGGTTGCATTTAGAACCCAGATGGTTTTAAGTCGTGCGGGCATCTACCACTTCTGAGATCTAAGGGAAAAATATGTCAGAGCAGGAGGAGGAGGAAAGAGAGGACAAAAAGGGACTTACTCCGTGTTCTACACCGCATATTTCTACTACCATGGAATTGGCACGGGGCTGACACCAAGCTTACACAGGGACACAATAGACGTTTTGCTTAGGGAAGCATATTTGTTTAGAGCAGAAACTGTCCCTTTTAAAGTGGACGAAATGCTCTTGGGCACGTCCACCACTGAGGCGCGTCGGTTGCATCTTTTGCGAAAAGTTCTTTCCGATGACACCAGCGGGATGAATGCAGCAGGTCACTGTTCTTGGGGCAAGAGAAGATGGCCCTGAACAGGTGGGTTGCATTGTTTGAGGCCTGAGTCACCAGCAGCCAAAGTGGGTGGGTGGGGGAGAGAAGGGGGTCAGAGCTGCCTTCAGAAGGGATGCTTGGAAGCCTGAAACAGTATTAATTCAGACGGGTTTGCGTTCTTCTCCCTTTCTCTGCTGGTTTCCATTTTTTAAATCTTGTTGTGCGTGTTTTAAGGGGGAAAGAAGGACTGCAAAGAGAGAGTGTTACAGAATGTCTATGGAGATTCTAAGTCATCCAGGTCAGGTGTTTTTTCAAGAGGCAACTGGACTTGCTTTATTTTTCTTTGAAGACGTTTCGCTTCTCCTCCAAGAAGATTCTTCAGCTCAGAGCTGGAGAAGCCTCCTGGGTATGAGAAGCGAAAGGTCTTCAAAAGAAAAACAAAGAGTCCAGTTGCCTCTTGAAAAAAGCAGTCTTGGGCGATCCAGGAATGCATCTGGATGCAAGTCGGAATTCACCCGGATCTAACCACAAGATGGAGGTATAGAAGGACCTAGGAGAGCAATGGTTGTCCTTCATTTGCGTATGAGTAGATCCTAAACGAGACCAAAAATTGGTGCTGCTAAGCATGACGTTAAGTGAATTGTACTCCATTTTATGACTTTTCTTGCCATGTGTATCACTCTAGTTGTTAGGTTAGTAACAAGGTGGTTAATCCGGCTTCCCCATTCTGACTCTACTTGTCAGAAGGTCAAAAATGTGATCCCATGACCCCAAGGTATGGCAACTGACGTAAATATGAGTTCAATTGCCAAGCGTCTGAAATTTGATCCCTTGACCTTGACCACACGATGCCGCAATGGTCAAAAGCAGAGGCCTCCATACTTGGCAACTTTAAGACTGGTGGACTTGTGGAGAATTCTGGGAGTTGAAGTCCACCAGTCTTAAAGTTTCCAAGTTTGAGGACCCCTGGTCAAAAGTGTGAAGAATGTTCATAAGTCACTTTTTTCAGTGGCGTCGTAACTTTGAGTATCACTGTTGTAAGTCGAGGACTAAGTATATTGCTGCCAGGAAGATACAGATATGTTCCTAGGGTCATTGGGAGTCACATTCAACTCAGGGAAGGCTTTGGCCATGTCCACACCTCGTGAGGATTTTGTCTACACAATGTTGTCTTCATCCCATTCACAACCCATGAGCGAGACAGCTTCACGTCCTCCTTAATTGTGATGGCATTAAAGTACAGGCAGTCCTCGACCTACGATCACAATTGGGAGCAGAGTTTCCATCGCTAAGCAAGGCAATTGTTTAATGAGTCACTCCTGATTTTGCCAACTTTTTTTTTTTTTTGGCCATGGCTGTTAAGAGAATTCCAGCAAGGGTTAAGTGATTCCTGCAGTCATTAAGCGAATCCTGCTTCCCTCATTGACCTTGCCTGTTAAAAGTTGGCTGGGAAGGTTGCAAACGGTGATCAGGTGACTCCGGGATCCTGTGAATATACGCCGGTCACATGATCACATGATTGTGGGGAATGCCATGACGGTTGTAAGTGTGGGAAATGGCCGTGACTTTTCTCAATGCAGTTGTAAGTTCGAATGATTGCTAAATGAATTATTGTAAGTCAAGGACTAACTGCAGTATTTTCCATCTTCTGGCATCATCTCAGCTGGCCTCCAGGGGTGAATAATCCCAGGAGTAGATTTAGTAGGAACAAAGGCAGAAGATGCAAAAAAATGGGGTTTGATAATGAAGATACCATATTTCGCAGCTAATACAGGGATGATGTTTTCTGTCTCTCCAGCATTCTTTGGGGAGATGGTGCAGTTGGAGGTGTACACAGTTATTTTCCCTTTACAGCTAGACCTTGACTTGCAACGGTTCGTTTACCGACCATTCGAAGTTACAATGGCACTGAAAAAAGTGACTTATGACTGTTTTTCACCCACACAACCGTTGCAGCATCTCCAGGGTCACGTGATCAAAACTTGGTTGTATAGGAAAGATATAGTACATTTAATTATACATGTTTTGATAGCGGTGAGAATGATATACGCGCAGTATTGGAAAAATGATGCACACCACCAGTAAGAAAATAATAAAAGAAAATAATAGCTTGTGCAGAATCGGATAGGCTAACTTATAGAATCGAAGAATGAACGGGAATCAGCTTACTATGAAACATGGAATAAGTTTTATCAGTGGCTACGGAAAAAAAGTTGGGAAAAAGAATAGACAGAATGAATAGAAGCAAATACTGTGTTAATAATATGAAAGTTAATGGTTTAATCATTGTATGTATGGTATATGTAACGCCAAAATGGCAGCACCGTTGTATATTTAGTTGCAAACAATAAAAAATATATCCCACCCAAAAATGTTGTGGGGTTGCTTGGCAACTGGCTCAAATTTATGACGGTTGTGCGATTCCCTTTGGCGACCTTTGGACAAGTAAAGTCCATGGGGAAACTAGATTCACTTAATAACTGTGTTACTAACTTAACTCATCTGCAGTGATCCACTTAACATACGTGGCAAGAAAAGTCGTAAAATGTGGCAAAAACTCACTTATTTCTCATTTAGCAACATAAATGTTGGGCTCAGTTGTGGTTGTAAGTTGAGGACCACCCGTATATTTTTCTCCTGACTCAAGAATGATTTACCCTTTGTGAACAATTTACTGAAGAACCACAGTTTATCTCCCTTTCCAATTTAACAAGACCTGTATGATATTTTTTTTCAGCCTTCCTGAAATGAAATATTCATTGCTCAAATTGTGCAGAGAGAGGGAGAGAGAGAGGGAGGGAGGGAGGGAGGGAGGGAGGGAGGAGGAGAGAGTGGCGGGGGGGAGAGAAAGAGATTCTCCCTTTTCCATTTTTTTCTCAAAATGGGTGCTTAAGCAACAAAGAACTTAAAAAATTCAGTCATGTTAGAAAGTCTTACTTCAAAAGAATACAAAAAGGTTATAGTAGGAGTACTGACCTGATATATTAAATAAGTATTAGAATATTGTTTGATAAGAAAGCACCGTCTAACTAATTTGTAATGTATAAGTTTTTGCTTTGTTTTTAATGAAATGCTTTGTACTTTGTATATATCTTTTTAACGCTTAATAAAGTTTTTCTAATAAAAAAATAGAAAGTCTTACTTCAAAGGAAGAGCAATGTAAGCTTGAAACCAACTTCCAGTGGAGGTAATGACTCAATCATCAAGCCGAGTTTAAGCATGCTTGGGATAAACACGACTATTATCCGACAAAAATAAAAACAATAATAATAATTAAAAAATAATTAATTAATTAAAATTAAAACCAAAACAAATTCAAAAGTAGATTCAATAGACCACAAATTCTTTTTCTGCCATCAATGTTTCTATGGAAATATTTTTCTTCATAGATTTGGGAGTGAAATGAATTTCTTCTTCTCTATTTTTTGCATTTCTTTATTTAAAAAAAAAACTTAATTTTTTTAAAAGACTTGAATTCCAGTTTCTCTTCCTGGATTGTTTTCCGAGGCCTTACTAAGAGCAAACTATATTAGGGTGGAATGGGGGTTCAGAATGGATGAGCAGTATTTTATGTTCAAAGGGCCTCATTTTTACATACAGTAGATATAGTCCTCAATTTACAACCATAATGTAGCATGCCGATAAGTCACGCTAGTCGTAAAGCTGATCATCCACGAGACCAGCCTGATTTTATAAGCTTTTTTTGTGGTGATTATTAAATGCACATTGCAATGATTAAGCAACTCTTCACTATTTTGCCAAAATAATGGTTTTTGGCAAAAACATTGCAAAACCCAGCCATATGAACATGGGACTCTCTACAGATCAGGGTCTATATGGGTCAAGGACCCCCTTCCTAAAAAAGTCTAAAAGTCCAATAAGAAACAAAAATAGAAAAACAAAGAGCAAGACAGAGAAAAACAGGAAGACATAAAGAAGTGTATCGTTTCTGTATAGTTTTATTGCTTTTCATCTTATAAGCTGCACAAAATTACCTTTCAGCCAGATGGTCGGCAAACAAATTTAACAAATAAATAGTAAGTTAAAAGTTGGAAACTGGCTGGCATTCATGGCTGTTCATAACAGAAGAGTTGGAAAGGACCTTGGAGGTCTTCTAGTCAAAGCCTTTGCTCAGGCCCTATAAACAGTTCAGACAAAGGGTTGTCCTGTCTCTTCTTAAAAACCTTCAAGGGTGGAGCACCCACAACTTCCACTGATTTTCAGCAACTTTCAGTCATGTGACCACGATTTACAATGTTTGTTTGTGGAAAAACAAACATTTATTTCTGGTTTCCACCCAAAAAGGCCCATGGCAAACAATGGAATCACTTAATGCGGCATTTGCTGAACAACTGTTGCACTAAAGGTTATAAAATCACTCAGGTTCACCTGATGACCTGCTTAATGTCCAGTGCTACTTAGCAACCATAATTCTGGTCTTAGTTACTGGGTTGGAGGGTGAAAGAGAATGACAAGGCCACCAAGCTGGCTTTCATGGCTAAGGTGGTACTAGAACTCACATGGTTTCCTTGCAGACATTTCATTACCCAACTAGGTAACATCATCAGTGCTGTGATGTAGGTTGGTCAGGCAGAGAAGCACTGGCCTAAAGTTCTCCAAGCACCTCCACAACTAATGATAAATTTAAGCTGGGGCAGTGCGAGTCCAATATCATTTCCTTATTCTGCTAGAATCGCTGTCTTCCAGCCTGACCCAGAATTGTGTCTTAAAGCTGTCCTAAACCACCCAGGAATAAACCTTGATCTACTGATGCTGGCGCCCTGAGATGCCTCTTAATTTTTGGATTCTCCCTCTGTTCCTTTTTCAGATGAAAAATTCCCAGGAGTTTTAGCTGCATCTGATAACAGAAGTCACCCACCTCCTCAAGGAGGGGGATTCTCTCCATCTCTCTCCGTCAAGGAACGATCGGCTCTCTATCTTTCCCGTGTAGCAGCAGCTGCTGCTGTTTGTTCCACCAACCGTCGGACAGAGTGGGTGAGTTTCCCATGCTTTGCATTTCTGCCATGTTTCTGCCTCTCTAGAACTATTTTAGCAATGTCTTTCTCCAGCAAATGTTCATTCATTCGGATGGAAAAGTGCTTTTTTTTAAAAAAAAACAAAAAACTTTTCAGTGCCGTGATGCGCTTTCATGGCAAAACTGCCCCTTGGGCAACCAACTCCATATAAAAGTGTCTCAAGCATCTGAATGGGCAAAGGAGGCCTGTAAAAATGTGCGAACTCCAAAGTGCAAAACATAGAAATCCTGGGTTCGGCTGCCATCAAAATGTATGAAGAAAGGTTTTAGAGGCAGGTCTATACCAACTTTCAATTGGTGGATTTCACTGCCCATAATTCCTTGCCATACTGGCTGAGAAACATGGGATATGGATCTCCAAAGCCTCGAGCCAGGAAAGATAAACTTTACTACAAATGGGTGATGCTGTATGTTACTGCCCAAGGAAACTCTTGTTATAACCAGCAAATTTGTCAGAAATTATATTGACAATCAGATGGGTTATTAGATTTGTAAGCTGCCTACACTCGTTTGGTTGAGATCAGCAGCTATAGTAAGTAAGTAAATAAATAAGTAAGTAACTAAAAAAGAAGGAAGGAAGGAAGGAAGGAAGGAAGGAAGGAAGGAAGGAAGGAAGGAAGGAAGGAAGGAAGGAAGGAAGGAAGGAAGGAAGGAAGGAAAGAGAGAGAGAAAGAGAAAGAGAGAGAGAGAGAGAGAGAGAAAGAAAGAAAGAAAGAAAGAAAGAAAGAAAGAAAGAAAGAAAGAAAGAAAGAAAGAAAGAAAGAAAGAAAGAAAGAAAGAAAGAAAGAAAGAGGGAAGGGAGGCAGGGAGGGAGGGAGGAAGGAAAGAGAGAGAAAGAAAGAAAGAAAGAAATAAGTAAGTAAATAAGTAAGTAACTAAAAAGAAGGAAGGAAGGAAGGGAGGGAGGGAGGGAGGGAGGAGGGAAGGAGGAAGGAAAGAGAGAGAGAGAGAGAGAAAGAAAGAAAGAAAGAAAGAAAGAAAGAAAGAAAGAAAGAAAGAAAGAAAGAAAGAAAGAAAGAAAGAAAGAAAGAAAGAGGGAGGGAGGGAGGGAGGGAGGGAGGAAGGAAGGAATGGAATACAGATTCTCACTTAGAGATCTGTAATCTCCATCAGTTCCTTGATATCCAGTTACAATTCACTTAATTCTGTACCCTGAAATTTATTATGACATTTACTCATTTCTTAGTGACTGAACTGATGCTTCTTCCTTGATTTGACAAAAAACTACATTGTTACGACCCCATTGTTATTTTTTTCCCCCTTTTTAACCTGACTTTTTTTACAGATTAATGGGTGATCATAAAACCGAAAGATTTTATATACTTTGATGCTGTGTTTTCTTGGTGAGGGAAAAAAGGAGGAAAATGCCACTCAAATATTGATCCAACAAATGACCACTTAAGATTGAATCCCTCTTAGGCTGGGGAGGAGATGAAGGACCCAGCAAAGCAGTGTTTGCCAATCTTAGCCATTTTAAAAGATGTGTGGACTTCAACTCCCAGAATATCCCAGCCAGCAATGCTGCCTGATGTGTTCTAGAAGTCCACACATCTTAACATGGCTAAGATTGGCGAACTCTGCATCAGAGGGACACCACAGAAAAGTGAACCGAATGCAATGTGTTTACCTGCCTCCTGACGAACAAGCAAATATAGGCAGTCCTCAACTTATGGCCACCATTGAGCCCAAAATTTCCATTGCTAAACAAGTAAATTACATTAAGTAATCTCCCATTCTACAACCTTTCTTGTCTCAGTTGTCAAATGAATCATTGCAATTATTCAGCTAGTAATCCAGTTGTTAAAGGAATCTAGTTTCCCCATTGTCTTTGCTTGTTAGAAGGGTGCAAAAGGGGTTCACAGGACCCCAGGACACTGTAATCATTATAAATGTGAATCAGTTGCCAAATGTTTGAAGAAAGAAAGAAAGAAAGAAAGAAAGAAAGAAAGAAAGAAAGAAAGAAAGAAAGAAAGAAAGAAAGAAAGAAAGAAAGAAAGAAAGAAAGAAAGAAAGAAAGAATTTGTTGTTAAATTTATATCATATGCTACCTGTATATAAATCATGCACCACCTAAACTGCTATTCTGTTTTTCTATATTCTATTCAGAATTTCATATACCAGATTCCTTATAATACTCTTGATAACCACTAAGCAAGCAGGTAGGAAATTCTTAGACTATGGTTGACTAACCCACTTTCTGCAGTTAACTGCCTGCAGTTGTGTGATTCAGGATGTGCAAAATAATCGTGTTTTTGGAACTCCACTAACACAAAACTAGTTTCTACTTCTTCTAGCTTACTCATATATTAGTTTCTTGCTTATTAAAAGAAAAATATATGTCCATGCATATAACTGAAGAACTCACCATGTTAAAAATGTGTAGGAGATGGGATTTGGATTCATGTGTTTTAATTCAGGGATCTCTTTGATTCTGTACATTATGCAAGTCCATTCACAACCCATCAGGTCCTGAGAGCAAGGAATGAAAAGCAAATAATTCAGCTATTTTCCTCCCTTGTATCCTTCCTTCTTTCTGTAGTTTTGCTTGCTACAGAAGCCGGCATTTCTTACCTCCTTTGGGTTACGAAGCTAAGGAGGATCAGTCCCATTAATAGCTGCATGAGAGATACAGGTAGTCCTCAATTTATGACCACAATTAAGTCCAATTTTTCTTGTTGCCAAGTGAGTTGTTAAGTGAATTTTGCCCAATTTTATAACCTTTCCTACTACCGTTGTTAAGTGAATCGCTGCAGTTAAGTTAATCACAAGGTTGTTAAGTGAATCTGGCTTCCCCATTGACTTTGTGCAAAATTTGCAAAAGGTGATCCCATGAACTGGGACATTGCAACCGTCACAAATATGAGTCGGTTGCCAAGCAGGGGAATTTTGATCATATGACCACAGAGATGCTGCAATGGCTCTAAGTATGGAAAACAATCATACGTCACCTTTCTCAGTGTCTGACTGTAACTGTAAACACTCACTAAGTGAACTATGATAAGTGAAGGACTCCCTGTACACCAGGAAATCATAGAGCTGTAGACTAAATAGAAAAATTGAAAAGTCATCCCATTTTCAACCTTGGCAGCTTTCAGGTGTGCAGACTTCAACTCCCAGAATTCCCCAGCCAGTCATGGGAGTTGAAGTCCATATTTCTAACCACGGCCACTTCCTGTGGTCATGGTTCAGTTGCAAATGTCCATCAAAGGGACTCAATTGCAGAGAGGGGGGAGGGATTTGACCATCAGAACTTCAAATCCAGGTTGTGCGTTTCCTGTCAGAACTTCAGTCAGTCACTAAGTGAGTAATAAGTTTAGGACTATTATAAGTCCAGGACTACCTATATGAAAACCATAAGACTGGATGGAAAGAGTTCATAGTTTTAAATTTCTAAGAACTCATATTTCTTACTTGGTCGGTCCACACTACGGCCACTTGCAAACAAGGCCCAACAGTGCCTGCACTTTCTGAGGCTGCTGAAAAAGAGCGGTCTGGGTGAGAAGTTGCCGGTTACTTTTTACCGTTCTACCATCAAGAGCATTTTGGCATACTGTGTAATGGGGTGGTATGCTGGATGCTCTATAGTGGATCAGAAGATGCTCCAGAGAGTTATAAACACAGCACCAAAAAAATCATCAGTTGCTCTCTTTCTTCTTTGGAAGAGATTGCGAAGACCAGACTCCTCTCTAGAGCACTTAAAATATCCACAGACTGTTCTCATCCTGGAAATTCATATTTCGAACTGTCACCATCAGGGAGGCGTTATAGGTGTCTTAAAATGAGGACTAATAGACTGAGAAACGGTTTCTTTTCCAAGGCAATAATTGTCTTGAATCAAACAATGCATATGTAATTTAGCCCTATCTATATAGTGGCATTTTTAACCTATCTAACTTACTGTATGTTTTAGATAGGTTCTAGACTAGGTTTTTAATTATTATTATTTTAATTTTTAAATACTCTGTAGTGTGATTGTGATGTAGTGTTTGGGGCACTGTGCTGGAGTAGCTTTCAAATTTCATTGTATTTATAGAATGCAATGACAATAAAAGTATTCTATTCTATTCTATAAGGCGCCACACGATCCCTTAGGCTCCAATGTATTAATTCTTTCAATAATAATTACATTAATTAGCATAAAACCAGGGCTGGGCTGCTGGGGGGGTTCGCAGGGGTTCGGGAGAGCCCCTAGCTAAGTTTCTGTGCAGTTTGGAAGAACCCCCAAATCCCACTCATGGCTGGCCCCACCCACCCCACCCTGCCCCTCCCAGGAGCCCCCACACGGCCCGGTTTGGATGCTGGTGAAGTGCAGGGTACATGCAGCAGCTTGGGGAGGGCGAAAAATGGGCCTACTGGAAGGCCGGAAACGGGCCTATTTCTGGCTTCCAGAGATCCTTCAGAGCCTGGAAGGGCTGGAGGGAGGGCAAAATCCCCCCTCGCTGTGGTGCGGGAGGCCAACTAGGCCACGCCCACCATGGCCACGCCCATCCAGCAACGGACAGAGAACCCGTTGCTAACATTTTTTATTTATTTATTTATTTTATTAAACTTATATACCGCCCTCTTTCCCTGACAGGACTCAGGGCGGTGTACAGCCAATTAAAAATATCACAACAATACAAAATTAAAAACAATTAAAATAAAATATATAGTGGCTGAAATAAAAGCATATAAAGGGGAATTAAAAAGATTAAAAACCAGATAAAACCAGATTAAAACTCTAAGAGAACCCTAGGCCAGACCGGCTTGGCAAAATAGATGAGTTTTCACTGCCCGTCGGAAGGTCAAGAGATCAGGGATGGTCCTCATCTCCGGGGGTAATTCGTTTCAGAGGGAGAGTGCTCCCAAAGAAAAAGCCCGAACCCTCGGGGTCACCAGCCATCCATCCGGCGGCATCCCGAGGAGACCCACTCTATGAGAGCGTATTGGCCGGCGGGAGGCCGATGATGGCAGAAGGCGGTCCCGTAGATACCCCGGCCCCAAGCCATGGAGCGCTTTAAAGATGGTAACCAATATCTTGAAGCGCACCCGGAGGACCACTGGGAGCCAATGCAGCTCGCGCAAGAGCGGCGTGACATGAGAGCCCCGAGGAGCCCCCAACACCACCCGCGTGGCTGCATTCTGCACCAGCTGGAGCCTCCGAGTGCTCTTCAAGGGAAGCCTCATGTAGAGAGCGTTGGCATAGTCTAGGCGGGAGATTACAAGGGCAGAAGTGACCGTGCGAAGCCCACCCCTGCATAGAACGTAGAATAATGGAGTTTGAAGGGACCTTGAAGGTCTTCTAGTCCAACCCCCTGCTCAAGCAGGGGATCCTATACCATTCCAGTCTCTTTTTGAAGCCTCCGTGATGGAGCACCTACAACTTATGAAGGCAATCCATTCCATTGGTTGATTCCTCTCACGGTCAGGAATTTTCTCCTGAGTTCTGGGTTGCTTCTCTCCTTGTTTAGTTTCCATCCATTGCTTCTCATGTTTCCTTTGGATGCTTTGGAAAATAGTTTGACCGCCACCTCGTCTTTATAGGAACCCCCTCAAATATTGGAACACTGAGATTCCAACTCTCCAGCTGAAACCATTGAAGGAATAGGATGCCTCAATGATTCTTTCAAGACAAGATCTTCTTGGTGCTGATTTATTGGGTCCCAATGAATCGATCAATCATTTTAACACAATTGGCTGAAATATAAGGGATGGTTTCAGAAGACTAATCTTTGGAGCTGCTTCACACTCTTATTTGTTGGTTTTCCTGAGTAATGAAAAAATGAAAATGATCAGCAACTTTCAAACATGCAAGAATAGCAGGATAATAGAGTTGGAAGGGACCTTTAAGATCTTCTAGACGACCCCCTGTTGAAGCAGGAGTTTTCAGTCTTCTTAAAAACCTCCAAACTTCTGAAGGCAAAAGCCATTCCACTTGTTAACTGTTCTCACAGTCAGGAAGTTTCTCCTTATTTCTAGATTGGATCTCTCCTTGATTAGTTTCCATCTTGCCTTGCCTTTGGGGAATAGGTTCACCCATTCTTCTGTGTGGCAGCCTCTCAAATATTCAAAGATGGTTATTATGTCACCCTTAATTCTTCTTTTCAGATGAGCACACTAGAGGAACCCAATAAATAATGCCAAGGGACAGTTTCTCCAAATTCCTTCAAAAGAATAAACACTGTTCATTCCAAGCTTTCGGGTGTAATAAGCTTCAGCGTGAGCCAGATCTGTGGCTTGCAAAAGGCTGGCTTGCTATATTTACTCACGGAATACAATGATTTTTGTTTCTTCACATAGCATTAATAAAGTTAGGATAGGGGATAGATGTAGCAGAAAAGACTCCTGAGAAACGGGAGATGTACATTCACAAGAACAGATGGCCAATGTCTGAATGCAAGCAGTTGTGTACTAAGAGACTGCCTTCTCCTTGCCAACTCGATCCCTGCTACCCATACCTCATACCAACCAGGTTACATGACCCTCGTTCCATTCCGGAATGTCTGAATAAGGCATTAAACACCAGAGTACCACTTTGGCTGTCCTTCAGTGTCAAGTTACCCCACTCATTCACACAGTATAGGTAGTCCTCACCTAGTGGCCAGTTGCTTAACGATTATTCAAAATTACAAGGTATTTTGAAATGCTTATCGCTACCCATCCTGAAAGATTGCATTTTGGATACTGGGCCACCAGATCTCTTTTATGACCAGTTGCAGCCACGCAACCCCAATTTACAATTGTGTTTTCCAGCAAAAAAAAAAAATGACCAAAAAACGTACATTGGATATGCGGGATTCACTTAACAACCATGTGATTCACTTAACGACCATGGTGGCTTGCTTTACGACAATCATAATACCAACTCCAGTCAAGTGGTGCCTTGACTTATAACTGCAATGACTTAGAACTGAAATGTTAGGTTCCATTGTGGTTGCAAGTCGAGGACTACTGTAGTATTGGTGGTGGAATTCTCAGGTGTGTGTGTGTGTGAAGTCTGGAATGAAGATAACTCTTTTCAATATTAACCCAACCTATTGCATGAATTTGGAGTTTCACACTAACAGGATGGTTGATGGTAGCATAATACTGATGCTAAAAACCCTGTTTCCTTAGAGATGGCAGATGCTCAGAGTGAATGGACTTCCAGTGCGGACATGAAGAAAGCTGTGGAAGATCTACCACCACCTTCTCCTCTTCCTCACCTCCAGGACTCTCTTGCTGCCCCTGTGACACAGGATTCCAGTTCTCTTCCTTTACCTCCACCTAAAGAATCCTTCTCCAAGTTCTACCAGCAACGCCAAGTGAATGAGTTGAAAAGGCTTTACCGCCACATGCACCCTGAGCTAAG
This sequence comes from Bungarus multicinctus, assembly GCA_023653725.1. Taxonomy (NCBI): domain Eukaryota; kingdom Metazoa; phylum Chordata; class Lepidosauria; order Squamata; family Elapidae; genus Bungarus; species Bungarus multicinctus. The sequence continues at coordinate 6,852,520 of CM042840.1, read as the reverse complement.
AAAAAATCTGGAAGAGGCTGTGTCAGAAGACCTGGCAGAAATGTTGAGTCCAGATGACCCCAATGAGCCAGTCATGGCAACTCAGGATGCCGTGGTTCCAGGTGAAGTTCAATCCATGCGTTGGATCTTTGAGAACTGGTCCCTGGACTCCATTGGGGAACGCCAAGCTGCTAAAAAGCTGTCTGAGGAGGAAGCCATCCCAAGTGGAGATGTAAAGAACAGGTCCATGAAGTTTGAAATCCAGCCTTCTCAGGGAGATGGGCTGCTCACTTCAGCCAAATCATCGGAGCTACAAGAATCGAAAGGAGACGTACATACAGCTCGGTGGTTATTTGAAACTCAACCTTTAGATTCTTTAAACAAGATGTACTTGGATGAGACAGATGTGCAAGAAGTACTCTTGAAAGAACCAGTTGAGAGAGGCGACGTGAAAGGAGCAGCCCAACTCTTTGAAACTCATTCCTTAGAAGCTTTGGGTCACTGCAACTCTGTGGAGGAGGAGAACATCCTACAGCTCAGGTCAGAAATTCAGGAACTCAAAGGAGGCGTCAAGAAAACCATCAAGCTTTTCCAGACTGAACCCATCTGTGCTCTTCAGGATAAAACGGGAAGCATTCATGAGATCAAATCCATCTGCAGAGAAGAAACACAAACCAACGCTGTGAAGACGGCTCGGTGGCTGTTTGAAACCCAGCCATTGGACACCATCAACAAGGATACTTCCAAAGTGCAGATTATTCGTGGAATATCTCTAGAGGAAGCTGCCAAGGGAAATGTCAGTGGAACAAAATGGGTGTTTGAAACTCAACCTCTAGATGCCATAAAGGAATTCACAGTGTCCGAAGAAGACTTCAAGGCTTCTCCAGACCTTATTCAAGGAGCTGATGTCGGCAAACAGTGCCTACTTTTTGAGACTCAACCTCTTGACAGCCTGAAAGGTGAATCCTCCAACAGCCTTCCAGCTAAGGAAGAAGTTGTCAAAGGGGATGTGAAATCAACTCTCTGGTTATTTGAAACCCAACCTATGGAAACCCTGAGGGATCATTTCGAAGTTGGGCGTTTAAAGAGAGTGGAGCTTTCAAAAGATGAGAAAGGAGCTGTGAAGGCAACAAAGCATCTTTTTGAGACTTGCCCTTTTGGAAGAATCTCAAAATCTCCAGCTGAAGATTTCTCTACTGCACCTGTCCAAGAGGTAGAGAAAGGGGATGTGAAAGCATTCAAGAGCCTCTTTGAGACCCTTCCTCTAGATAGCATCAGGCAAATCAGCACTGAGGAGGTCACCAAGGGAGAAGAAGACATCCCTTCTGAGCAAATGAAAAGCAACCAGCTCCTGTTGGAAACAACACCTTTGTACGCCATTAAGGACTGCTTTGGCCACTTCCACCGAGTCACATCTGTGAGTAGAGATGAGGAAGTGACCAGTGGAGGTGTGAAGAACTACAAATGGATGTTTGAAACCAAACCTTTAGATGAGTTTGATGCGAGCATCCAAAAAGTGGATGTGATCAAAGGCATCACTAAGCAGGAGATAATGGCTGGAGACGTTCAGACAGCCAAGTGGCTCTTTGAAACCCAACCCATTGATGTCATCCACAGCCAAGTCAACCAAGAAGAGCAAAGCATTTCTGCGAAAAGGGAAGCTTCTCAAGGAGGAGATGTAAAGACTTGCCGCTGGTTGTTTGAGACACAGCCAATTGATGCCCTGTGTGAAAAAGATGAGATGAAGGAGAAACAAGAAGTCCCTGTGCCTCAAGCTGATGTCAAGTCATATACGTGGATGTTTGAAACTCAACCTTTGGATACCCTGAAAGGTCAAGAAGAACAACACTTACAAGTCAGAAAGTCCTTCTGCCAGGAAGAGTTACAAGGGGTCGACGTGAAAACTGTCCGGCACCTTTTTGAAATGGAACCTCTGTCCAGTCATATCCCTGAAAACAGCCAGAAAATTATCAGGTGCTCCAGCCGGGTGGAGATACAGTCTGGAGAGGTATCCAAAGTAAAAGAGTTCTTTGAAGCCAAGCCTTTGGACACAGCAGCTAAATCAAGGACAGTCATGAAAGAAATCCCAGTAGATGGAAACCTTGAGCCTGGCGCTGTGCCCAAATTCACTTGGATCTTTGAAAACTGCCCCATGGACACCTTGAAGAGCCATGCCGAGAGTCTCCAAGAGACAACTCTGGAAAAGGACATTCAAGGTGGAGATGTTGGGGGCAAAAGATTCATTTTCGAAACCTTCTCTCTTGATCAGATCCACGAAAAAGAGAATGAGACACAAATCCAAAAAGTCCATGAAGAAACATTAGGAAAAGCCAATGTCAACTCTTGCATTATGCTGTTTGAGACTCAGCCCCTCTATGCCATTCAGGACAAAGATGGAGGGTACCATGAAGTGACCTCGGCGAAGAAGGAAGAAATCATAAAAGGTGATGTGAAAGGTGCCCGGTGGCAATTTGAGACGAAACCATTGGATGAAATCAAGAAAGATGAAGAGGTCTTTGTCATCCGAGCTGTAACGCAAGAAGATTTCAAGAAGGGAGATGTCCAATCAGCCAGGTGGAGATTTGAAACAGAGCCTCTCTGTTCCATTGCTGAAGAAAAGAGGTCTACCTTGAAGAGCGTTGAGGATCTACAGAAAGGGGATGTCCAATCTAACAAGCAACTTTTTGAGTCAGAACAACTCAGCCAAAAGAAGTACGTGAGGATGGTTAGCGTCAGTGATGTCCAGCAAGGAGATGTAAGGACATCCACCTGGCTTTTTGAAAATCAACCCATGGATTCCTTGAAAGGAGACTCTGAAGGGGCCTGTAGCTTGACCACAGTCCAGAGAGAAGATATCCATAAAGGGGATGTCAAACGTTGCACTTGGCTCTTTGAGACTCAACCTATGGACACTCTCAAAGACACAGAAGCTTCAACAAGCACAGAGTCCCTGAAAGGAATTCCTCAGGCTTGCGTAAAAAGCACTACATGGTTGTTTGAAAGTACTCCTCTGGACAAATTCAGCTCTCTTCAATGCAGCAGAGAAATAGAGGCGAAGGAGAGGACACCATCAGATACTTTGGAACTGTTATTCTCCCATCAGTTGATCCAAAAGAACGGCATCCTTATTGAAGCCAGTCACACTGAGGGCATCAAGATGGCGGCATACCACTTTAATAACCAGGAAACCCCCAAAGTTCAAAAGGAAAAGATTGTGGAAGACAATTTGCAAATGATCTTGTTGCAACTCCTTCAGAATAGTAATGTGGAAGCTTGTGGATTGTTAGTGCGAGAAGAGGAGAATGGCGGTATCAAAATTAATCCCATACAGCTGTTGGACTCTGACAAAGCTGAGAAGAGCAAAGAGGAAATGAGGAACAACATGGCAAGGACTCTTCAAGAACTTCTTAGCCAAGAGATCTCAGTTAAGAAAGGAATAGTTATGCAGGAGACAGACATAGGATCAATAAAGGTGATTATTTATTCTCTACGCCAGTGGGTGGCTGAACAGCATACTTTTGTGAAAGGCGATGTGAAGTCGGTGATCGGGAATCTTCTGACTTCCTCACGAGAGCAAAGAACCACAGCAACCATCAGACCAGAGGACAACGAGAAAGGGAACGTCCAATTGTATACTCGTTGCATTGAGAAGGGAGATCTTGACTACTTAAAGAACCTCCAGAGGGAGTCAGAGATAGAATCGCTAGTTTCTACACAAGCGAAAGAAGAACCGCCAAAAATCGGGCAACAGGTCGCGGCACCAACCATGGTGCAGAGCAAGGAAGTTGTGATTATGGCAGATGTGATCCAAGGGAATCCTGACTGCTCTGAGCAAGCATTCTTGTGGAAGACCAAAGAAGGAGTGTCAGAAAAAGAACTCCCCCATGCAAATCATCAAAGTTGTATCCCCTTTCATTTGGTACAATGTGGGACCCCATCGTCATCCAAAGAACGCATAGTTCCTCCACCTGTCACATTGCCCCTCCAGTTGGTGGAAGGAGCCCAAAACAGTAGCCAAAGAACACCAGGTCAACAAATAATTCTGGAAGGTGGAAAGGAAAGAACATCCATGCTAGTGGCAGATCAGAAGATGGTTGAAGTTCTCCACAGTTTTAAGGCAGGAGAAATCAACTCAACAACAATTCAATCCCCCACACAGGTTCCTGGGAACGATCTTCAAGCTGCAATGCACAGCCTAAGGAAAGCCACAGCAGAAGCCAAAACTCTGCAGCAGCAAGTGCAGAGTAAGCTGCAGAAGATGACCGACAACATGCAACTGTGCGGCACCGAAACTAGCGATGCAACAATGCAAAGCACAATGCCCAAGGAAGGCTGTGAGGCCAGCAAGCGACAGTCAAGCAGCAAAGTGCCCTCTTCTAGAAGACAGGAGGTGTTGGAGCCTGGTGTCAATCTGTCTCAGAAGAGCCCAGCATCCTTGCCCCTAAAGGTCAGTGACCCTGAGGAAAGACAGGGAGGGACGCAACCTTTTGTAGCCCACCAAGCTGGCCAAGTGTTACCTAGGACAGATCTTAGTATTAAGGACGGCCTTTACACAGCCAAGCCCGTGAAGTCCTATGTAAATCCATTCCTTGAATCGGACTACCAAGAGCACTCCGTTCCTGAAGAACGCGAGCAAGACGTTATAATCAGAGGGGATGTAAAGACAGCTATCAGAGCCCTGCAGAACGCTGCAACTGAGCAGAGACAAGTCGAGAAAGAGGACGTGGTCCGTGGCAACTTAAAAGCCGCACTTGAGTCTCTGGAGAAGTCTAACATTAATGTGTCCCAAGGGGACTTTAAAGCAGCCATGATATACAGAAACGCAGGGCAGTCACATTCCATGGGTAAAAAGAGGCAGGAGGTTGAATGTGTTAGTGACCAGGCAGTTACTGTAGTAGTGGCACCTGCAGACTCACTAGATGTTAATGACTTTCCTCCTCCTCCTCCTCCTCTTCCTCCAGCTTCATTGATGAGCCCTGATGTCCACGCAGCCTCATCCCAACCAAGACAGGCTGAAGTTCGGTGCTGTTCTCCTTCCACACAGCCATGTAACCTCAAAACTCCCTTGTCTTCCCCACTTTCAGAGAAGCCCCAACTGCCACCCAAGCCTGATGGGGTCGTCCCACCAAGGAAAAGGCCTGTTATTCCCCCAAAACCAGAATTCCTTTTGAAGGAAGGACTCCCCCATCCTGCTGGTGTCAACAGAGGACAACCAGGAAAAGCACCTCCACTTCCTTCTCCTTCCAAGTCTCCCACTTTGACTGAACAGAACAAGCCAAACACTTCGCCTACAAGGAACCAAGCATGTGGAACTGAGATTTGGGGGCATTTGGGATGTGGACAGGATTCAGCTATGTGTCCTTCACCCAAAGTGACTGATGTTGAGGACATCAGTGTTGAGAAGAAATCAAGAAAATTGCTTCTGCAGGACAAAGAAGAGAAATCTAAGGAAAGGAAAGAGGAGAGGGCCAGAGTGGACTCGATTGGCCACAGTTCTTCGTTAGAGACAATAAAAACTGGGTTGGATAGTCTAGAAGGAGGAAAATGTCATCTAGCCAAGGACCTTCAAGAATTCCAGGAGACATCCCAAGAAGGAAAGAGATGTTTTTTACTGGAGAAGCAAGATTCTCTCACACCTTTTGAATGCCAAATGAACTTTCCTAATCTAGAAGTTCAGAGGAAGCCATATTTGTCTGCAAAATGCCACGCCAATGTTCTGAGGAAAGGAACTGTCATGACACATGTCACATCATCAAAGTCAGAAAGAACAAGCATGGAATCACAGGCAGACAGGTCAGCATCTGCTCTTTTGGGGTCTTCTGACTTAGAAGCCAGACAGGTTTTTACAGGACATCCAAATGCCAACAAGGGTGCCTCAAGAGACCCAGAAACGAAGAATGACTGGGATACAGAGAACAGAAATCTTGGGGTGGTCATGAGGGAAAAAGTTGGCAAAGAAACTGAAGAAGAACGTCGCAAGAGATTATCTGTCCATAAAGAGGAGATCATGAAAGGAAACGTCAAGGAAGCCATGGAGATATTTGAAAACTTACGGAAACAGGAGGCTCTCGAAGAAATCTTAACCCAAGTGAAGGAGTTTGAAGAGGAGACCTCAAAGGTTGATGTCAAAGCCTTGAGAAATCTCTTTGAGAATGTGGCCGATTGGGTGAAAGATGAAAAGCCTCAGCAGACAAAACAGCCCAAAGTAGAGAGAGCTGAGCAGCTGAAGGAACTTAAAGAAGATTCAGAGAGCGTCTCATCGGTGGAGTTAGCGTTCGAAGATCTGGAGAGAGCCAGTGCTGAGATTGTTCATCTGAAGGAGCAGACTCTCAGTAGACTTCTGGATATTGAAGACGCCATTAAGAAAGCTCTGTACTCCATTTCTAGCCTGAAGTCTGAATCAGACATAGCTGGACTTTCAGGTCTTCTAAAGGAATCGCTTGGAAGTTCTCAAAGTCTTGCAGTGGGGAACAACATACGGAAAATCAGTATTATATCCAGCAAAGCCAAACAAGAAAAAGGGACACAAAATCCATCATGGGAAGGAGACAAGATGGCTGACCAGCACAAGGTACCCAAACTGTCCCTAGAAGTCCCACTATGTGATTCAGCCTCGGTCAGGTTCTCCTTCTTCTCCATCCTACATCTCCATTCAATCTGCTGCACGGAAAAATACAGAGTCACCCCAGGTTACGCCTTTAGTTTCACCCCACCCTATGGAAGTGGTCACCGAAAGAGAGGCGTTATCTCCAAATCTTTTCAGTTCCTTGCCGAGTAAACCAGTGAGGTCCGATGGCTACGGCAGGACTCTTGATGAAGGGGATCAGGAGGTGATCCAAATTAAGACAGGGGGAAGTTTGATTAAACAGCAGCAGCTCAGCAGTCCTAGGCACTTGGCTCAACACCAGAACAGTAATGGTACCAAGGAAAAGGACACCGCCCAAGAAGGGGCTTCTGATAACAACTCCAAGACTTCTTTAAGTGCTTTAAGTCCTTCCAATCCCAGGAGACAGAAAAGTATTCTAGAATTGCAAACCAGCCATGATGGATCCAAACTCTACGGGGCTACTCGGACAGTGACAGAGCAGTACGAGGAGGTAGATGAATTCGGAAACAAAATCATCACATCGTCCACAACCGTCACCAAACAATCAGAAACTCAGACTTCCTCCACTTGTGACATGGTGTCTTGCCCAACCAGGTACGAAGTGACAGCTTCTCCGATACTTCGCCGATATCTCAACAGCCCAGCAAATTTCCCTTCAGATGATGGTCACCAAGAAACAGGGGTGGTCTTTGTCACCTTTAGCAACTCTAAGCCAGTGAAGAAATAAGCAAAAATCCTTGAACTGAACTATTGGGGTCAACAAGATCATTGATGTTGACCGTTCAGCCTTCCACCACTTCGATTGGGATTTAAAAAGGACTTTAAACCCATAAGCAATTTTCTTGTTCTTATGGCCATTACTCTTTCTTTTTTTAAGGAAGAACAAAAAAAAAAACCTCTTTGCCCTCCGAATAATAAGTCTTAATGTTGGGCATGAGTTTAACATATTCCTTCAAAGCTGGTTCTTGAAGATTAAAAGGACTTCCAATTCAGTAGAAATCCAGGTTTCCAGTTCCATAGAGAAAAGAAAAAGCCAAAACTACAAAATAAAATACAGAAACAAGATGGCGTCTTTCAACAACATCCATCGCAGCTGAAGATGTTTGCCTTAGGGTATTCAATAGAATGACAGCATTTCATCTCACCTGAGTGACAAATTAGAGTCGTTCTCAAGTAATATTTTGAAGATTGATTTTTGTTTTATGTGTGTCTTTAGGTCAATCTCAATTCCTGGCAATTGCCAGGAATTTTCCCCAATAACATTTTTGGAAGTGGTTTGCCATTGCCTTTTTCCCAGGACTGAGAGAGAATGACTGGCCCATGATCACTCAACTAACTTCATGCCTGAGGTGGGACTAGAACTCATGGTTTCCTGCTGTCTAGTCTCAGGCCTCAATATTACATCAAACTGGCTGCCATTTTGAGAAATATACTAATTTTCTGGCCCTTTTTGCTATTAGCCTAATAGTTTGCTTTTTTTCTGTTTCCCTTTTTGTATACCTAGGGAGATTTCTCTTCCCAAATTCTTTCTCTGATAGAGATACATCACAAAATGACTGTGGGGGATATTCCCCAAATGAAAGTAAAGAGTTTATCCCTTTTCAGTTTTATTACACTATTCTTTGGGCAGATTTGTTAGCACTATTTAGCAAGAGTAACATATTAGGGGAAATTACAGAATGTTAAGAATTTTCTTCGCTGCAGTTCCCTCTGATGAAAAACGGAGAACATATTGTCTAGTCAAGTGAGGAAGGCAGTTAAACATATAATGGTTTTATTATCCTCTTTTTTATTTTAGGATTGTAATTAATCAATTGTTAGTATGTATTTTATTCTAGAGGCATTGCTTCCTTTACCTCTTGCAACCATGTTTAAATCAATTATAAAAATTTTATTATGCCTTTTTTGTATATTCTCAACCGAACATTTTAGATATCCTGTGGGGTATTTTTTTAACCTCCATATGAAGATAAACAAATGACTTCCCAAAATTAGTTTGTAGTTGTTTTTCTTGTGTCGATTATTTGCTGTGTTTTGGTTGAAAGGGTTCAAATTCCTCTGAATTCCCCTTTCTCTTCATGAGTTGGTTCAGACCAACTCTTAAATAAAAGATGGATGGGTATATCCATTCAAAGTTTCAAACCCAATAATTAATGGCAAAAACAACAATTATAGTACCGATACTAATCCCTTTACCCTCCTTTTTTTTTCTTTTATGTAAATTTTAGTACACAGAAAAACATGTTTTTCCTATCATTTGGTAATAAAAAGTTATCAACGATCACCTACTGTAGATCAGCACTTGTCAACTTTGGCAACTTTAAGATAGGTGGATCTCAACTCTCAAAACTCTCTAGTCAGCAAAAATGGCTGGAGAATTCTGGGAGTTGAAGTCCACCCATCTTAAAGTGACCAAGGTGGAGAAACAGTGCTGTATTCAGGTAGCATAGAGGTAATATACTGTATAATTTCTGTAATATATCCTTCACTCACAACCATTTCTGTAGCTGCTGTTTGAAGTTACAATGGCATTGAAAAAAATGACTTATGACTGGCCCAACAGTTGAAATGACATGAAGATCATTCTATGGTGTTTATGTAATACAGGTGGTCCTTGGATTATGACCCTTCATTCGGTGACTATTTAATTTTATGACACTGTTTATTTTATTTTATTTTATGACACTATTTAATTTTATGATACTGTTGAGGAAATGACTTATGACAAGTCCCCAAAGTTTGAGAAAAACTTATGACAAGTCCCCAAAGTTTGAGAAGACTTTCTGATAAGGGGTTTTGCGTAACAAAGTCAAAACTTTGGGAAGCACTGGTTTACAAATGAAGACGCATGCCAAGTAAAATATTTTACGGGCCAGTAAAATAAAGTAAAAATAAATTAAAGGATTTCCTACAGTAAATTTCCTCCAGGAAATTGAAGTCACTACATTATATTCAGGGGTGATTTTGATCACCAAAGTACATGAGAACCATAGACGAGATTAACATCAAAAAGAAAGATTGAAGCCGTTTTCTTTTTCTGTATCCTGAGCTGTTCCCCATGGATCTCAAGATTAAATTGAAGGATTAATATGCTGTTATTCTGGTTACAGTGCAAGGAGTTGGTTATCGCCTTTAAAGTCTTCACAACCTGGAGTGGATCAGGGTATTTGAAGGACCGTCTCTCCTCTATTACATCCACCTAATCCACCAGGATGAGAAATCAGGGCATGTTATGGGTCCTATTGATTAGGGAGGGACATCTGGTGGGACCACAAAAAAGAGCCTTCTTGGTGGTGGCTCCTTCTTTCTGGAATGCCATTCTCCCTGAGGTATGGTTGGCTCCCACACTGTTGCACCCCACTGGGGAGAATAGGGGTGGAATTCATGTTTTTTTTTAATTCTCTGGTGGGTTTTTTAAACTGCTGTAAGCTGTCCGGAGTCATTTAAGTGTCAGTTGGGTGGCTATATAAATTTGCTTAACAAATAATAAATAAATAATAAATACAATTGACCATCTGTTCGCTCGCTGTTTCACCGGAAGCATTTTTAACGGTATTGGCACATTATGCTAAGCATTGTTTTGCTTAAACCAGCCACACGTAGCTTTTGCAGAGACCTGGTGGTGCAGTGGTTAGAATGCAGTATGGCAGGCTAACTCTGCCAACTGCCAGCAATTTGACCCTGATTGGCTCAAGGTTGACTCAGACTTCTATCCTTTCAAGGTGGGTAAAATGAGGACCCAGATTGTTGGAGGCAATAGGCTGACTCTGTAAACCGCTTCGAGAGGGCTGGAAAGCACTTTGAAGCGGTATATAAGTCTAAGGGCTATTGCTATTTTAATCAAATCCCCTCTAAGTGGAGTGCAACATCCTGCACGTATCTGATTACAGATAGTCCTTGACTTATGACCAATTGAACCCAAAATTTCTGTTGTGACATTTGGTAAGCGAGTTTTGTCCCATTTTATGACCTTTCTTGTCACAGTTGTTAAGTGAATCACTGTGTCGGGGCTCCAACACAAATCCACCCTAATTCAAATCATAAATCTATAGCCGCATCTCTCAGAGGAAAAAAAAATGATTTATTAGGAGTGACCATGTCAGCATTACTTGGGTGCAGCCGACACTAAAATACATCCTTCATTTCCCCCTTGACTCTGGTCTTCCCCCCACACCCTGGATGTGAATTCTCCAATGGGACACATCCATAGCCAAGAGTCATCAGTCATGCTCTCCAGTAATATTCTTGCGCGCCGACAGATTTGCGCTGCCAAAGTGATTATCTGAGGCATTTAACAAATGCACTGCTTTCCCCCATTTCCTTTCTGCTGGCAACTAAAATGACCAAAGGAGTATTTTTTAGTTGACACACTTCAGTTGTAACTTAGGAGCACAGCTATTGAGTGAATCTGGCTTCCCCATTGACTTTGCTTATTAGAAAGTCGCAAAAGGGAATCACATAATCCTGAGACGCTGCAACCATCATCAATACGAGTCAGTTGCCAAGTATCTGATTTTTTGATGACATGGGCATGAGGCTACCCCAACGACCGTAAGTGTGAAAAATGGCCCTACTCATAAGTCACACTTTTCAGTGCCGTCTCATCTATGAATGGTCATTGAATGAACTTCTGTAGGCCAAGGACTACCTGAATAAGATTTGCTTTTTTTCCCTCCCCCAAAACATCCATGAACATGAATAGAGAGAAGGTGTGAGAAGGAAAGGGGCCCTGAAGAGGACCAAATATCTCCAGTCCCTCAAAAGATGGGGATGGTCACCAGCCCATTGCTGCCTCCTATGGGAGCAGGAATCTGCTACCAGACTGGAACCTTTGATTGATTGCCTTTGATGGGACTCACACCCAGTTCATTGGGGCCAGGTCTAGGGGAAGAATTCACCAATTTTCTTCTGCCTAGAACTCCAGAAGTTTGGAGAACCAAAAGAAAGTCTCAGAATAAAGCTACTTCTGACAATGTTTACTTATTTATTAGGTGTTTATCCTGCCTTTGTTACTCCATAGGTAACATGAGGTTATAAAATACAATAATACCCCTCCTCCTCCTATTTTCCCAAAAACAATTCTGTGAGGTGAGTTGGGCTGAGAAAGAACAACTGGCCCAAAGTCACCCAGCCAGCTTTCATGCCTAAGGTGGGACTAGAGCTTACTGTCACCTAGTGATTGTCGTGAAATCATTCAGCTGGCTTTCATGCCAAAGGCAGGACTAGAACTTACTGTCTCTTATTGATTATCCCAAAATCATTAATGCCAAAGGTGGAACTAAATCTCCCAGTTTCCTGGTGATTGGCCCAAAGTCCTCAAGCCAACTTTCATGCCTCAGGTGGGACTAGAACTCACCATCTCCTGGTTTCTCACCTGATGCCTTAACTTTTCCATCAAACTTTCTCTTTCTGTTCCCACTAAGCTTCCCCTGCCCAGTAACCCCTTCCCCAAGGTGACTTAGAACAGTCCAGTCCCTGCTCTGAAACATCATGATGTATGCATTTACTATTTCCCTGGCTAACACTATTGACAATCCTTTATCCACTTTTGCAACCTCTTGAATTGTCCAAATTTGATGGAAAGCCATGGAAATTTGGCAGTCTGCCTTTGTGGGAGGTCCAGATTTCATGGTGCTGATGCAACCCTGTGATCAAAGCTCCAGCTATGCTTTGTGCATTGGGTTGCACATTAAGAACACCAGGAGTTTCAATTGTAGTGTTCCAGCCATTATCCTCTCTTTTATGTCCTTACCTGGGAATACCTCTTGATGTCAGCCCTACAAAGGCATAAGTCATCATCCATTCAGTCATGTCCAATTCTTTGGTGATTTGATGGGCCCGCTCTTTCCACATCTTCCAATTTTGCAATGCTTCTTTGAGTTTTTCTATAGTCTGGCTGGGGCCAGCTTTGACGGCATGCAACCACCATGTTCTTTGATGGCCTGTTATCCTTTTACAGGTAGTCTTCCACTTATGATCATAATTGAGTCCAAAACTTTCTGTTGCTAACAGTTAAATGAATTTCCCCCATTTTATAACCATTCTTGCCACAGATTTTAAGTGTATCACTGCAGTTAAATTAGTAACAGGTTGTGATGTGAATCTGACTTCCCCATTGACTTTATTTGCAAAAGGATTTCAGCCATGTGACACAGCCATGATCATAAGTATGAACCAGTTGCCAAGCACCTGAATTTTGATCACATGGCCATGGGGATGCTACAAGGATTATAAGTGTGAGAAACGGGCATAAGTCTTTTTTTTTCAGTGCTGTTGCAACTTTGAGTGGTCACTAAACAAATTGTTGTAAGTCAAGGACTACACACACCATTAATTATTCTATGCATAATTGATTACTCCAATGGATTCTCCCCCATGAGGTGGCCTGTGCTGGTTAGACAGTATATAGTTTAGAAATGAGAGCTGTCCCCTTAAGGGAATGCTTCATGGGAAATGTAGTTCACTTTCATGTCCCCAAGCTCCTGTGGGACAGGAAGTTAAACACTACAAAGGTTTCCATGCAAAGTTAATTTATTGGATTTATTTGGCATCCTCAAAGTACAACTCACAGTCATGTTGAGATTCATCTAATGTCCCATCTTTGCCTCAATAGTTGCCTCAGTAGTGTGAAAAGATGGTTATCTCCATCCCATAACATTATAGCAAAGGAAATCTCCCATTCGATGCTGGGTCCAGGTACAAATGCCCAAAAAACTCCCCTAGATCAACCAGAGAATAATTCAGTGACCAATCAGGATGGCAGATGTGACCACATGACATGAACTACATCTCCCATGAGATATTAACTATTTGTTTGTTTGTTTATTTGTTTCTCAATTGCTTACAAGATAATAGGTATAAGTAAAAACATAGTTATGAATACATGGATACATATAAGAAAAATAGGAAAAAGAAAAGAAACAATAGGACAGGGATGGTAGGCACCTTGGTGCGCTTATGCACTGCCCCCTACAGACCTCTTAGGAAAGGGATGAGGTCAATAGTAGACAATCTAAGGTTAAAGTTTTTGGGGTTTGGGGAAGAAACCACAGAGTCAGGTAGAGTATTCCAGACATTGACCACTCTGTTGCTGAAGTCGTATTTCCTGCAATCAAGTTTGGTGCGGTTAATCTTGAGTTTGTATCTATTGTTTGCTCTTGTGTTGTTATGGTTGAAGCTAAAGTATTCATTGACAGATAGGACATTGCAATGTATGATTTTATATATTATACTTAGATCGGACCAAAGGCGGCGTAGTTCTAGATTTTCTAGGTCTAGAATTTCGAGTCTGGTAGGCATAAGGTATTCTGCAACGAGTAGAGGAGTGAAGAACTCTTCTTGTAAAATATTTCTGGACTTTCTCAACTGTGTTAATATCAGATACGTAATGTGGGTTCCAGACTGATGAGCTGTATTCAAGTATTGGTCTAGCAAATGTTTTGTATGCTCTAGTTATTAGTGTAATATTACCAGAGAAAAAGCTATGTAGGATTAGGTTAACAACTCTTAATGCCTTTTTGGCTATGTAGTTACAGTGGGCTCTAGCACTTGGGTCATTTGAGATGAGTACTCCAAGATCCTTGACAGAGTTTGGATCATCAACAAGATCTTGACTATTCAGCCTGTATTTTGTTTTCTGATTTTTTTGCCAATATGTAGGACAGAGCATTTATTTGTTGAGTTTTGAAGTTGCCATTTGTTTGACCATTCTGATACATAGTCAAGATCTTTTTGAAGGGTAGCAGTATTGTCAGTGATGTTGAATAGCTTTACATCATCAGCGAAGAGAACACAGTTGCTCTTGATATGATCACAGAAGTCATTTATGTAGATCATGAAAAGAGTTAGTCCTAGAACACTGCCTTGGGGGATACCACTGTTGACAGGTACAGAATTTGATAGGACACTCCCAATTTTGACCATTTGTTGTCTGTTTGACAGGAATGCTTCTATCCAGTTATGCAGGTGTCCAGAGATACCATAAGATTTTAGTTTTAGGAGTAGTTTGTCGTACCACTGAATCAAAGGCTTTACAGAAGTCTATGTAGATTGCATCTATTGCTTTGCTCTGGTTGAGTTGTGTAGTCCATATGTTTTTGCAATGTAAGAGTTGCAGATTACATGATAGTTTTTTCCTAAAACCAAATTGTTTATTAGAGAGTAGGTTGTTTGTTTCTAAGTGGAGGATGATGGATTGGTTAATTCCATGACTTTACTGGTGACGCAGCATAAAGAGATTGGTCTGTAATTTTCAACTAGGCTGGGGTCTCCCTTTTTGAAGATGAGGATGACTGTGGCTTGTGACCATAGTTTTGGCAAGGAGTTGGTCCTGAAAGATTTTTCAAAGATTATGCTTAGAGGTTCTGCTATGGCAGTGGATAGCTTTTTTAAGAAGTAGGCACATATTCCGTCCGGTCCAATAGACAGAGATGGCTTTAGATTGCGTAGTGCTTTTTCAACATTGTCTTCTGTAAAATCGATACGTATTAGATCATTGTAGTTGTCTGTGGTTCGACTAGGAAATACTGGGCATGATCCATTGCTGTTTACAAATACTGAGCCAAAGAATGTGTTAAAGAGGATGGCTTTAATGGTGTCGTCATTGCAGTCTTTACCATTAGGTCCTTTCAGGAGTGGGATGGATCTTGAGTCTTTTAGTTTGTTGTTTACAAAATTGTAGAAAGCACGGGTGGAATTGGTGCATAGAAGGATTTCTTCTTGTTTAATGTGATAATTGGTGCATTCAGTTTTTATCTGGTGGCATAAATTTTTGTATCGGCTTTTGAAGTTGGCAATGTGACCAGATTTGTTTTTCCACCAAAATGATTTCTTCAATCTTGAAACTACATTTCCCATGAAGCATTCTCTTAAGGAGGCAGCTCTCATTCCTAAACTAACTACGTATATACCAATGGTGGGATTCAAAAAAATTTACTACCAATTCTGTGTGCATGGCTTGGTGGGCGTGGCATGGCTTGGTATGCGTGGCAGGGGAAGGATACCTCAAAATCTCCATTCCCTCCCCACCCCACTAATCTGCTTTCCAGCTCCGCCCTCCTGTGCAAGACAACCAAAGAAGACCCAGCCAATCAGCTGAGACTCAATGGAAGGCGGAAAATAGATGGGGGTGGGGCCAGTCAGAGGCAGGATTTGCCGATTCTCCAAACTACTCAAAATTTCCGCTACCGGTTCTTCAGAACTGGTCAGAACCGGCTATATACCACCTTTGATATATACTGTCTAACCAGCACATGGCCAAAATAAGTGAAATGTGATTTTCCCTACAAGATGAACAAGACTAAATGCCATAAAGTCCTTGACTTACAACGAGTTTCTTAGCTATTTTTTGAAGTTATCACAAGACCCTGGAAAGGGGATTTACAATTCGGATTCAAAGTTCCAGCATTCAAATTCCTCTCCCCCTATCCATGATTTGGGCATTTTGCAACTGGCCCCCATTTATATAGGAAGTCCTCAACTTATCATCTCAATTGAACCCCAAATTTCTCTTATTAAGTGGGATATTTATTAATTTGCCCTCTTTTATGACCTTTCTTGCCAAAGTCATTAAGTGAATCACTGCGGTTGTTAAATGAGGAACAAGGATATTAAGTGAATTCGGTTTCCTCATTGACATTATATCACTCTTATTATTTTTCTGGAAACCAGCATTTACTTCCCATTTCTAGGTGGGGAGAAAACACCCCATAGCAAATAATGAATTCATTTAGTGACTGCCACTTTATGACCTCCGCATTCACTTAACAACTGCTGCAAAAAAATTTTTTTGTATAATTGGGTGCGTTCATGCAATGATTCATTATTTGACTATCACAATTTATGGCCAAAGCCATGGCACAAATAAGGTGATGAGTTGAGGATTTCCTATACAGGTCAGGATCTCTTTTATGGTAATAGTTGAAAAAACAGAATTTTGCAAACCTGAATGTGTTTCTCCCTCCCTCCCTTTATCTTTGGTAAACTGAGATAGATTCCCAAGTTACTTTCGTGACCTGGGTTCAAGCCCATCTTATTTGAACATTGCCTTGGTAGCAGCTGTATTTCTTGTCCTTGTTGTAGTGACTCAATTTTTCCATAAACTGAGTCGCTACAACTGATGAGTCAGTGATTCTAAATTTGGTTGTTCTTGAAGACATTTCATTGCCCATCTAAGTAACATCATCAGTGCAAATAGGTGTGGGGTTTGCTTCTTGTTTATGTATAATAAATTTGCCCTGCCGGTTTTGGTCGAGGTGCAAGTTCTGCCCTATTCTTAATAGATCAGCCCAATAAAAATCACAGTCACTTTATTGAATATCTGGGCTTGCTACTGCCTTCTTGTTTCAGGTAGAACCACAGGAAATATGTGCATTATGTTGCATGCCGGTCAACCCAACACAGCGCCTGCTTATCCAAAATATTCCTATGCACCAGATGTGTTTCTGCTGCCAGCATTGTAGAAGGAATCTAAGGTGAGTCACGAAATTTTAAAACTGGCATCATCATTAGTCTCACAGCCAACTTTTTGTGTATGTGTGGGAGAATTATACAAGTAGTCCTTAAGTTACAATGGCAGTTGGGACTGAAATTTTCATTGCTAAGCGATGCAATTGTAGTGTGACCACATCGGTTAGCAATAGCAAATCCCAGCAGGCTTGGTTATTGATATAATGCCAGGATATGATATGATAGCAGTCTTCCAATATTTGAGGGGCTGCCACAGGGAGGAAGGGGCCAAGCTATTTTCTAAAGCGCCTGTAGGCCAAACAAGGAATAATGGATGGAAACTGAACAAGGAGAGATTTAACCTGGAAATAAGGAGAAACTTTCTGACAATGAGAACAATCAGCCATTGGAACAGAAGTTGCCTTTAGAAGTTGTGGGAGTGCCATCACTTGAGATTTTCAAGAAGAGATTGGACTGCCATTTGTCAGAAATGGTGTAGAGTCTCCCGCTTGGGCGGGGGATTGGACTAGATGACCTACAAGGTCTCTTCCAATTCTGATTATCTGTTATTTTTTCACCTGCAGGTATTTAGATCATTGGTTTTGTTTCCAAGAAACACAGGAGGTTATTGATGAAGTAAATGTCTATGAAAATTCACAATCATTCAGGACATAGTGATATCAAAAGTATTTTTTTTTAATTTTTAAAAAAGCAACTGAGCTGTTTATTTTTTCTTCTTTCAAAAAAAAAATCACATCAGTTGCCTTTCCAAAAATAAAAATCACTTTTGATATTGATAACATATTTATTCCTTGTCTGCTCATCCTCACCCAGTAAACTGCATATTTTTCTCCTTGCTATGGTATTCTTGCTTCAAATGATGCTATTTAAGGTGTCAAAATAATAGAAATAATTATGTATTTCCATGTGTGTTTTGCAGCTTGCTCAACTATGCAGTTTTCCAAGGAGCTTTCTACTGCAAAGTTTGTTCCAAGCTGCTTGCTGAAGTTATAGGAAAAAGAGGCCCCAACTCCACCCTCAACCCAAACCATCAGCAGCTCCTACTAAAAGGCACCCGGCCAAATCCAAAACAAGAATCTAAAACGAAAAGTGATTCCGCTGGAAGGATTTTGGCTCGAGAGAAAATGCCACAGAGACCTTCCAATTTACACATCCAGTGTAACCAGAGTGATAAAGTGACCTCACAAGGCAAGCCAAAAGCCATCGGCTCACCTTTAAAGAAAGATGCTAAAAGTTATACTGGCAGAAAACATGAGCGATATGGAACAAAGGAAACACGGCCACAAGATTCTACAATGGTCCTGCCTAATCCCCAAAAGTCAGGTAGGAGTTATTACAAGACCTGGGAAGATAATTCTATACCAGAAAGTTTTGGGGAACAGAAGAGTCAACTTCCCAGAGTCATTGGCCCAAAATGTGGGGACCGAGTTTGGCATTGGATTACAAAAGGACATGGAAATCAAGAGCTGGGAGCACTGGAAAATAGACAATTGTTTGTGGATGAAAGAATTGTAGGAGTTCAAGTAGGAAAAACAGGGTCCAGCATATTAGAAAAGGCCAGGAGATTCCAATCTAACACATCTGGAGTTGAAAGAAGCATTTCCAAGGTGACATTTTTATCACTGAACCTTCCAAGGTCTTCACTTGATGGTACATTTCTTCCTTCTGAAGGAGCACTTAGACATACTACAGTAACACCTGCAGATACCACACAAGGTGCTCCTCAACTTGCAAAAGATCGTTTCCAAGGTGATCTCCAACCTGGTGGAGATTCCTCCTGGAAGGTCACATCTGATGGAAAGAATCCAAGGCAGGTGGTCAAACCTCTTCCTAAAATCAGGACAATGTTACCAGCTTTGGTGCCATCTCTGGAGCAAAGATCAAAGAAGAAACTTCAAAAAGCCAGCCAGAAAAATACACTGGACATGCTAGAAAGTAAAGATGCAGAAGAACCAAATGATAACACCGTGGCATCAGTGGAAAATGAGAAACCCACCCAATCAAAGCCTGAAGGTTTGGTACCTTCTCCTGGCCATGAGGAAAAGAAAAACCATCAAATAGAATATAGCGAGAAGACTTTCAATGTGGATCCAGTGAAGCCCTGCCTGGAAACTAACCAGGAACCAAAACCATCTTGGATGACCAGGAATGAGTTCCTTGAAGAAGAGACTGAAATATTGCAACCTGAAAAACGACCAAGTATGGACAACCAACTCTCTCATGAAACCCTCCCTTTAAGTGAAGAGGATAAAAAGGATGAAATGCACCCAAGAGCAATCTCAGACAAGTTTGCAACTCTAACATGCTTTCCTGTGTCTCTGGACACTGAAACTAAAGGTAGAACCAGTTCTTCAGCCACAGTTGGGAACATAGAAGATGGTAACTCATTATCCAGCTCACAAGCAGATGATGTTGAAAAGGGGGAAGTTCTACCAAGAAATAGCCTACAACAACATGCCACTTTGATCTGCAACCCAGAACCTACTCCTGAAATAATAAACACAAATGAAAAGCTGCAAGCGAATGCCAGCAGTGAACTTCACCTAGAACTTGCATCCCAAGAAGACACCTCTAGAGATATCAGTTTTCTGTCTTCTGCCAAAGATCCAGAAATATTTCCTTCCTGGGACGTCCCACATTTGATAGAAAAACAGGAGACAGGACACATAACTATGGAAATCAAAGCTCAACATGAAAGTATCCCAGAGACAAGTCAAGATATTACAGCGAAGCCTTCCAGAAAACAACTGTTAAACAAACAAAACAATCCTTTTGCTCAGTTTTTTGCACCCAAAACACAAAGAAGTATTCCCAGCCAAAAGCCAATTTCGGGAACCAAGAAAGCAGCCAAGACTCATTCTGCTTTGCTCACCCTGTTTGGACATTCAGTGAATAAAGACAAAAGTCAAAAGGAATGGTCAAGAAAAGAGTTAGGAGAACTTTCAGGAAAAGTAGATTTACAACCTACACATTTCTCAAGCCTACCAAAACCTGATTTTTCCAAGAAAGATAAGAACTCCGGAATGGCTCTCCAGAGAAGAAATTCAGAGGCAGGCCCACAAGATTCAGAAGAAAGTCATGGAATTGGCTCAAAAGGAGCTCAAAATAGGAATTCTCCACCCCTGGATAGTGTTAATACAGTTTTTTGGGACCTTGGAAGAGAGATTTCAACTACCACACGAATGCAGCCTAGATCAAAGCCCCTTGATGTTCTGAGGCAATCCAATATAAATACAGAACATACAGTGGAGGACCCTGAAAAATCATTAGCGTTAACTAGTTTTCAGAATTGTGTGGCGTCTACAGAGAACATGTCACAATATTCTGCAAATACTTTGGTGGTGACAAGTGTTTCTTGCAGAAATGTTATTTCTGAGCAGGAATTGGACAATGTGGACAGTCAAGATTTAGAGATAAAGGGAAGAAATGTTTCATTATTGCACCCTTTGGCAAAAGATGGAGCTCAGACATTAGATGAGGAGAATCGGGTCCCTGATATGTTTTCATCCTTTAAGGAGATGGAAGAATCAGCGAGCATGGAGAAAGAAAGTGTAGAATCCTCTTCTGGATCAGATACAGAATTTGTACACATGAAAGATCATTTTTGCTCAGAAAACTTTCTGGGGCTCAGCCCTCCACAGTTTGCAGAGTTGGAGCCAAACATGGTGATCAAAGAAGACAGCCTTAGAAACAATCAGCCTCCAGAAAGTGGAAATTTCCAGGCACTGGAGTCGAATTCAGATCATCCTTTTGAACCAACTCTGCATGTTGAAGAAGCCACTAATGAGAATTACTTCTTTAAAGAAAATCATTTCCACCCTGGGCTTATTCCAGCTCAATCCATGCCCGAACTTCTTCGAGACACCCTCCAGAGCAAGGCTTCAGAAAGGTCAGATAAAAGTCCACCAGAGGACAAAATACAAGTGTCGGAGAGTAGACATCCACAGGAACAGTTGCAATAACTTTTGAAACTCGGTACCTACAGAGTTCCAATTGAGGCTTACTGTGTTTAAGAACAACTTGGAATTAAATCTAAACCAAATTGATGGAGCACCCTTCTTGTTAGTGCTCCTATAGACACCCAAATACACATATCACTTACTACTATTCTTTTAGTGCCATTCAAAGTTATAACAGCACTCAAAAAAGGGACTTATGGCAGGTCCTCACATTTATGACACCATGGTCTCCTGATCAAAAGTTGGGCACTTTGACAACTGGGTTGTGTTTACGATGATTGCAATGTTTGTTTGCCAGAGTTATGTGATTTCCACAGGTGAACTTCCGACCCAGCTTGCAACAAGCAAGTCAATAGACGAGGCAAGATTCGTTTAATAACTGCATGATTCACTTAACGACTGTAGTGATTTACTTAACAACCACGGTAAAAGAAAATTGAAAAATTGAACACAACTATCTTAACATCCTCTTCTTTAGGGGAAAAAAAATCTTGGTCACAATTGCAGCTGCAAATAGAGAATTATCTACACAACCCTAAATTTTTGTCAGAACTTCTTTCCTGAAATTATAAGAGAGTGTGTGCATGTATTTGGTGCGTGCATTTCTATTGGAGTTATCCCTCTTGGTGGCTTATGGCTCAATCCTAAACCCAACAGAAATCAAACCAAGGTAATGGAAAAAATACAGGTAGTCCTTGACTCAGGCCTGCAATTGAGACTGTTGCTAAGCAAGATAGTTGTTAAGTGGTTTTTACCGCATGTCACGACCTTTCTTGCCACCGTTCACTGCAGTTGTTGAGTTAGTAACATGGTTATTAAGCGAAATCTGGCTTCCCCATTGACTTTGCTTGTCAGAAGAAGGGGGTCACATGACCTTGGGATACTGCAACCGTCATAAATATGAACCAGTTGGCTAGTGTCCAAATTTTGATCACATGACCATGGAGAAGTTGTAATGGTCATGAGTCATAAGCTTGAAGTCCGAGATAAGATCCATTGAGTTAAATGAGGTATTCCAGTTATAATAAATAGGGGGAAGCAAACTCCAAGAGAGACCCATTTTCCATTGCTAGGAGATGTGGATCAGACTTTAACTAGTCCTCAACTTATGACCACAATTGGGACCGGAAAATTCATTGTTAAGCAAAATGGTTCTTAATATTGAGGCATCAATATCTGATTTTACAAACTTTTTTTGCCCTGGTCATTAAGTAAGTTATCAAAATCACAGTTTGCAATTTTTGTAAGACATCGTGTAATTGTGATTTGCAATCTTCCCTGCCTATTTCCCCTTTAACTTTTGACCTCAACATTTTTGTGGCTAAGTGAGACGTGTGAAATGAGTTTTGCTCCATTTTACTTCCTTTCTTGGCACATTTGTTAAGCAAATCAATGCAGTTGTTAAGTAAGTCACACGGTTGTTAAATGATTCTGGCTTCTCCCTTGAATATAGAGAAGAGCAACCAGGATGATTAGGGGACTGGAGGCTAAAACATACAATGAACAGTTGCAGGAATTGGGCTTGGCTAGTCTAGTAAGGAGAAGGACCAGGGGAGACATGATAGTGATCTTCCAATATTTGAGGGGCTGCCACAGGGAGGAAGGGGTCAAGCTATTTTCTAAAGCACTTGTAGGCCAGACAAGGAATAATGGATGGAAACTGAACAAGGAGAGATTCAACCTGGAAATAAGGAGGAATTTTCTGACAGTGAGAACAATCAATCCATGGAACAGAAGTTGCCCTCAGAAGTTGTGGGAGTTTCATCACTGGAGGATTTCAAGAAGAGATTGGACTGCCCTCTGTCAGAAATGGTTTAGGGTCTCCTGCTTGGGCGGGAAGGTTGGACTAGATGACCTACAAGGTCCCTTCCAACACTGTTAATCGGTTAATCTGTTAAACTGACTTTACTTGTCAGAAGCTTTGCAAAAGGGGATACTTCATCCTGGGACATTGCAAGCCTCATATATGTGAGTCCATGGCCAAACGTCTGAATTTTGATCACCTGAACATAGGGACATTACAATGGTCGTAAGTGGGAAGAATGGTCATTCAGTGCCGTTATAACTTGGAATAGTCATTAAACGAACTGTTGCAAGCCAACAGTCGTACTGACATAACTTGGAACTGTCATTAAATGAGTGATCATATATCCAGGACTATCTGTATATTTTAATCTTCACTTTGCCCCAGTAGCATGATAGGTGGTGACATTAAACAAGAACCAGCCTAAACCACCTGTCTCTTAAAATCTCACTTATGTTATCCTCACTCCTTCTTAGCCCGTGAAAACCTGAAAAAGATTGACGGAAAGCAAAAGTTATTTAGACTTCTGCACAACTGCGAATCGCTTCATCTATTTCGGTTGTTTTTCCTCTTTATAAAGTAGGAAAAAAACCCTGAACTATCATTATTCTGCAGAAAGGAAATTGCTTTTTACTCAGCCAAGGGAATCACACCACCATTTCAATTTCCTCCTTTTTCCCTGAGCATAAAATAAAAATGAAAAGGGGGCTAATTAAAACCGAGGCATGATTGTATGCTGAGAAACTAAGAATGATGTGTCTCCCTCCATCCTGCCTTAATAGACCCAGGGGAAAAAAAGTGAATATATGGGTCATAATTCTATATACACAGAGGATGAAGAGATAATGTTTTCTGTCTCCCCAGCATCCTTTTGGGAGATGTTTTTGGGGGTTTATAAGGTTGTTTTCCCTTTACAGCTAGTCCTCAACTTACAACAGTTCAATAAGTGACTGTTCAAAGTTACAACCGCACTGGAAAAAAGTGACTTATGCCCCTTTTTCACACACACAACAGTTCCCATGGTCTCTTGATCAAAATTCATACACTTGGCATCTTACTCATATTTATGACGGTTGCAGAGTCCCAGGGTCATGTGATGAACTTTTGCGACCTTCTGAGAAGATTCACTTAACAACCACGTGACCAACTGAACATCTGCAGTGATTCACTTAACAACGGTGGTGAGAAATGGGTCAAAATTCATTTAACAGCTGTCTCACTTAGCAACAGAAATGCTGGGCTCAGTTGTGGTTGTAAGTTGAATTTGAAACCTGAAAGACAGCCAAGATTGTCCATAAATGGGTCGATCAGTTAAAAATTGCTGGGCCAAATCGCACATGTCGTACCTATGCTATTTCTCTCCAGGAAACGGTGCAGGGCTGGATGGAAGAAAATCTCACAAAACAATTTTAATATTGATTTTATTGCTTTTTTCTTTTTTTTAATTGATCTTTTCCTTTTTCCTTCTCTGATTTTTTCCCCCCTTCTTCCCTTTTTCTTCTTTTTCTACACTTTTGATTTTTTAGCAATAACCGTATATCAAAAACATGATGGTTAGTGTTTTATAGAGATTGCTGGTGATTTATTATGATGAATGAATGAACCGAGTTTTGTAAATTTAACAAATAAATGAGGAAAGGATGAAACTTCAAAAGTTATCATACTTGCAAAAGCTTTGGCCATTTAGTGATGCTTAATCTTTTATCCACAATGTTCCTTTCATTTTCTTCTTTTGTATAAGTGTTCATTCTCTTTATTTTAATGCTTTAATAAATGAATTGTTTGAAGAAAAAAAACTACTACTCCTGATACTGATTTTTGAGAAGAATCGTTGTCTCTTAAATTGTTCATTGCCTCCTTTTATTTCATCTGTGTTTTCTGTGCTTTCCCCCCCCCATATCTGCAGGGATAAGTCAAAAAAGTCAAAATGGAGGCCACAAGCATGAATTCAAATCCTGTCTTTGGGTTGGGAGTAAAAAAAAAATCATAACTGTAGTGACCATCTTGACTTTTTCTGACCCTATCCTTGCAAAACTCTAGAAAGAAGGATGAAAAGAGAGAAAAATAACTCCAGCATTATTCTGTCACTAAGTGAATGAGTTCGTTAGTGACCATTTAAAGTTAAAATGGCACTGAGAAAAGGGACTGACATTTCACACTTAGCAACCATTATGGCATCCCCAGAGTCACATGATCCAAATTCAGACGCTTGGCAACTGGTTCATATTTATGACGGTTGCAGTGTCCCAGGGGTCACTTGATCCCCTTTTGCAACCTTCTGGCAAGCAAAGTCAAATGGGAGAAACCAGATCCACTTAACAACTTAACAGCCGCAGTGATTCACTTAACAACTGTTGCAGGAAAGGTTGGAAAACTGGGCAAAACTCACTTAACAAATGTTTCACTTAGGAACATAAGAGCCTCAGTGGCGCAGTGGTTAGAGTATAGTACTGCAAGCTACTCCTACTGCAATTTGACAGATCGAATCCCACCAGGCTCAAGGTTGACTCAGCCTTCCATCCTTCCGAGGTGGGTAAAATGAGGACCCAGATTGTTGGGGGGCAATATGCTAACTCTGTAAACCGCTTTGAGAGATCTGGAAAGCACTGTGAAGTGATATATAAGTCTAAGTGCTATTGCTATAAATGTTGGGCTCAATTGTGGTCGTAATTTGAGGATTATTATATTCTGTTACTAGTTATTATAAATCAGAAGTGGAGTCAAGCTATTCTCCAAAGCCCCTGAGGACAGGACAAGAAACTAATCAAGGAGAGAAGCAACCTAGAACTAAGGAGAAATTTCCTGAGAGTTACCACAATTAATCAGTGGAACAAGTTGCCTCCAGAAGTTTGAATGCTCCAACACTGGAAGTTTTTAAAAAGATGTTGGATAACCATTTGTCTGAAGTGGTGTAGAGTTTTCTCTACACCAACAGGGGGTTGGACTAGAGGACCTCCAAGGTCCCTTCCAACTCTGTTATTCTATTCTAAATTAACATCAGAGATGCCCAATCAGCTCATCCTTCTCTATTTCCAAGTTTCTCCCTTTTTGCAGGCTGCTACTTACTACTACTACTACTACTACTACTACTACTACTACTACTATTATTATTATTATTATTATTATTTATTATTATTATATTATTATTATATGTAATTATTATTATATTTTGCAGCTGGAATGCCGCTCTTTTAATTTGGCAGCCATCTTCAGGGTCTCTATGGGATTCTTTACCAGGCCACATTCTCCCTAGTTTGTGGAATGCAGAAAAAGTGTGTAACTCACTTTCTGCTGACTCTCCAAAACAAATAATTTGTTTTCCCTTCTTCTCTTTAAGCTTTAAAAATTTTAAACTTTTCCCATCAAGAAATATTCTGCAACAATCCCAGAGGCAGAAGTCCAAGGTTTTTAAAACAGGATATGCAGCCATTTGTAAGTTGCATAGTGGTCCTCTAACAGATAATCAAGGTTGGGAGGGACCTTGTAGGTCATCTAGTCCAACCCACTGCCCAAGCAGGAGACCCTACACCAATTCGGACAGATGGGAGTCCAATCTCTTCTCAGATGATGAAGCTCCCACAACTTCCAAAGGCAACTTCTGTTCCATTGGTTGATGGTTCTTCCTGTCAGAAAGTTTCTCCTTATTTCCAGATTAAATCTCTCTTTGTTCAGTTTCCACCCATTATTCCTTCTCTGGCCTTTGGGTGCTTTAGAAAATAGCTGGACCCCTTCCTCTGTGTGGCAGCCCCTCAAATATTGAAACACTGCTATCATGTCTCCCCTGGTCCTTCTCTTTACTAGACTAGCCAGGCCCAGTTCCTGTAACCGTTCTTCATATGTTTTAGTCTCCAGTCCCCTCATCATCCTGGTTGCTCTTCTCTGTACTCTTTCTAGAGTCTCAACATCTTTTTTATAATGTGGTGACCAAAACTCGATGCAGTACTCTTGGTGCGGTCTTACTAAGGCTTTACAGAGTGGTATTAGTACTTCCCTTGATCTTGATTGTATCCCTCTGTTAATACAACTTAGGATTGCATTAGCTTTTTTGGCTGCTGCTGCACACTGCTGGCTCATATTTAGCTGGTTGTCCACTAAGACGCCAAGATCCCTCGCACAGTTGCTGCTATTGAACCTGGTTTCACCCAGTCTATATGTGTCCTTTTGGTTTTTCTTGCCTAAGTGTAGGACTTTACCTTTCTCTACATTGAATTACATTTTGTTAGATACAGCCCAGTGTTCTAGTCTTTCAAGATCCATCTGGATCTAATCTGGAGCTCTTTCCCTCTTCCCTCAAATCGGTGTCTCTGTCACCCTGTAAAATGTAGCTGCAATCTTTAAAAACAGCTGAATGACCGATCTAAAAAGGTGAGGGGTGCACAGGAAATCCTCGACTTACAACAGCTCATTCAGGGACTATTCAAAGTTACACCACCACTGGATAAAAAAGACCATTTTTCACACTTACGACCATTGTGACACCCCAATGGTCATGTGAATCAAAATTCAGATGCTTGGCAACTATTTCATATTTATGACGCTCACAATACCTTGGTGTCATGTGATCCCCTTCTAAAACCTTCTCAGAAGCAAAGCCAACGGAGAAGTCAGTTCCACTTAACAACCATCTTACTAAATTAACTGCAGTGATTCACTTAACAGAGGTGTCAAGAAAGTCCGTAAAATGGGGGCAAACAACAAATGTCTCATTTAGCAATAGAAATGTTGGGCTCAATGGTGGTCATAAGTCAAGGACTACCTGTACAAGGCTGCCTAGTTGTCTGAGAATACTGCATCCATGTCTTCCGCTCACCTAAAAGCTGCCAGCAAAGTTGCCTTAAGGTTAGCTTCCCCCAATGTATATGTACAAATAATCCTCAGTCCCAAAGGTGCTTTTTTACAAGAGGCAACTGGACTTACTTTGTTTTTCCTTGAAGATGTTTCACTTCTCATCCAAGAAGCTTCTTCAGTTCTGAGTAAATTCACCATTCAGTCTGAACTGATGAAGCTTCTTGGATGAGAAGGGAAATGTCTTCAAGGAAAAAGCAAGAAAATCCAGTTGCTTCTTGAAAAAAAAGCACCTTTGAGATAATCATGACTTGGGTGACTGAGAACCTCCATAGACCAACATTCCTCAGCATATGACTATAATTGGAACCAGAGCAGAGGTGGGTATTCAGCAGGTTCTGACCAGTTCTGGAGAATTGATAGCGGAAATTATGAGCAGTTCGGAGAACCGGCAAATACCACCTCTGACTGGACCTGCCAACCCCATCTATTCTCTGTCTCCCAGCTGATTGGCTGGGTCTTCTTTGCAGGGCTGGGATTCTACCAGTTCTCACCTATTCGCTAGAACCTGTTGTTAACACTCTAAGCAGTTCGGAGAACCAGTTGTTAGAATAAATTACTGGCCTCATCCTGTAAGGAAGGCAGGAAGGAAACATTCTGGTGTTGCTTACAGAAACTGCCTCTCCGTTAACCCTTATTACATTCTTGGCAGGACTAGACTTCCTGTCTCAGGAACTTCTCAAAGTTTAAAATTCCAGGATTATAATTAAAAATTTAAAAACCGAATTAAGTTAAAACCCCAGGAACCGTTTACTGGGCCAGGCCGGCCTGTTGGAAAAACAAGGTCTTTACTGCACGCCGGAAGGTCAGGATGTTGGTAATGGCCTGTATCTCCGGGGGCAGATCATTCCATAGGGAGGGGGCCCCCACAGAGAAAGCCCGCACCCTCGGGGTCGCCAGCCAGCAACGATCAGGCGGCGGAACCCCGAGGAGGGCAACCCTGTGTGAGCGTACTGGGCGGCGGGAAGCTGTTGATGGCAGCAGGCGGTCCCGTAAGTACCCAGGCCCCGAGCCATGGAGCGCTTTAAATACAGTCAGTACCACCTTGAATCGGATCCAGAAGGCCACAGGAAGCCAGTGCAGCCTGCGGAGAAGTGGTGTTACATGGGAGCTCTGAGGGACTCCCAAAATCACCCGCGCGGCCGTATTCTAAATCAACTGCAGCCTCCGGATACTCTTCAAGGGGAGCCCCATGTAGAGAGCGTTGCAATAGTCCAAGCGGGAGATGACGAGTGTGGAGGTGACTGTGCGAAGTGCGTCCAGATCCAGAGAGGGCCGCAACTGGTAAATCAGACGAATCTGACAAAAGGCCCCCCTGGCGACGGCTGTGATATGGTCTTCTAAAGACAGCCGTACGTCCAAGAGGACACCCAGATTGCGAGCCCTTTCCATGGGGGTCAGAATTTCTCCCCCCACGGCCAGCGAAGGAACAAGCTGGCTGTATCTGGGCGCAGGAAACCACAGCCACTCGGTTTTGGTCGGGTTGAGACGAAGCCTGTTAAGACCCATCCAACTCCGCATGGCCTCCAGGCACTGGGTCATCACTTCAACGGCTTCGTTGGGGTGGCCCAGGGTAGAGATGTACAGCTGAGTGTCATCAGTGTACTGATGGAACTCTACCCCAAAGCCACGGATGATCTCACCCAGCGGCTTCACATAAATGTTGAACAGCAGGGGCGAGAGCACCGACCCCTGAGGCACCCCACATAGTAAGGGCCTCGAGGTCGACCTCTGCCCCCCGTCAACACAAATTGCGAGCGGTCAGAGAGGAAGGAGAACCACCGTAAAACGGTGCCTCCACTCCCAACCCCCCCAACCGCCGCAACAAGATACTGTGGTCGACAGTATCAAAAGCCACTGAGAGATCTAACAGGACCAAGACAGAGGAACAACCCCTGTCCCGGGCCCTCCAGAGATCATCTACCAACGCGACCAACGCCGTCTCCGTGCTGTGCCCGGGCCTGAAACCCGATTGGAGGGGGTCTAGGTATACCGCTTCATCCAGGTACTGAGGGAGCTGGCGTGCCACCACGCTCTCAACAACCTTCGCAACAAAGCGAAGGTTGGAGGCCGGACGATAATTTGATAATAATGCTGGATCCAGGGGCGGTTTCTTGAGGAGGGGACGCACCACCGCCTCTTTCAAGGCGGCGGGTAAAAGCCCCTCTCTCAAGGAAGCATTGATAATTCCCTGGAACCAGCCTCGTGTCACCTCCCGAGTGGCCAAGACCAGCCAGGAGGGGCACGGGTCCAATAAATAAGTGGTGGCATTAAGCCCCCCCAGTATCCTGTCCACGTCCTCCAGAGTAACAGGATCGAACTCAGCCCAAATGACCTCCCCAAAATCCACCCCCGTCCCCCCGCCCGGAGATGCCCAGTCAGAGTCCAGCTCATCCTGGATCTGAATGATTTTGTCTTGCAGAAACCTAGAAAACTCCTCAGCCCGTCCCTGCAAGGGATCCTCCCGCGCCCCCACCTCCAGAAGGGAGCGGGTCACCCTGAACAGGGCGGCCGGGCGGTTTTCCGTGGACGCAATAAGGGTGGAGAGGTAAGACCTCCTCGCCATCCTTATCGCCACTAAATACGTCTTAATATAAGATAGTAATAGTGTTCGGTCAGACCCAGAGCGGCTGGCCCTCCAACTATTCTCTAGGCATCTTTTCCGGCGCTTCATCTCCCTTAGCTCCTCAGAGAACCAAGGAGCCACCTGATTGTAGCTCATTAGTCCAAGGTTATGTACAACCCAAATCTAAAATAATATCCCCAATGTGAAAATGTTATAACTATGATTAGAATAATCCTGGATAGGATACAAAGTTGCTTACATTTATGATCAGCAAAAAAAAAGGTTATTTAACAAACCAAGTTAGTAAAATCAAGTTTGTAAAGTACAAAACTCAATAAACTTATTGGCTCTACACATAACTTCTCTTGACAGTTGGTTCACGCGGGACTTCGTCTTCTTCAATTATGATTTCCAGTTGACAATCAGAGTAAATTGACGGGATTCTAAAAAGAAAGAACAGGAAGTTGAAGTCCACCCATTTAAAAAGGGGCAAAGATTGAAACACAGTAGGCAGACTTCATAAATCTTTGGAATAGTTGCCATCTTCAAGAAAGTTGGACACTTCACTTGAATGTTTCTTTCTCTTTTTCTCTGTCCCAAAAGTGCTTTTTCAAAAGGCAACTGGACTTTGCTTTTCTTTGAAAACATGTTGTTTCTCATCTGAGAAGCTTCAGAGAATAATAAAATAACAGAAGGAAGGAGAAGGAGAAGGAGCAGCGGGTTCTTGGATGAGAAACAAAATGTTTTCAAGGAAACACAAAGAAAGTCCAGTTGCTTCTTGAAAATGCACCTTTGGGACAACCACATTGACTAATATGGTAAGCCACCCAGGGGGTTGAAAGTTTAGCAGTTTATATAAATTCAAGAAACAAATAAATTTAATAAACTCACTTCCGGACTGGTGCAGGTTCAGGCTCCGGTATCAGATCCTGAAGATCTTTGTTGCGTGTCTCAGGAAGGAAAAAACATAATATTCCTGCAACCAGCACTAAACTTCCACAGATGAACATAGGAATAGCAAGGTGGTATCTGGCCAACACACCAAGCAAAGGCCCAAGGATGCCTGCAACTCGAGCAGACATGGAACAGAAGCCAAGGCCGAATTGTCTGGTGGAAGAAATAGAATAAAAGAAATAGAGTCACTCAACCTTACTACTAAAAAGTTTTCAGATTAAAAAAAATTGAGAAGCAAACATGAACTTCTTCTCTGCTGGGAATCCTGAAAGCTGAAGTCCACATAACTTAAAAGTTGCCAAGTTTGAAAAACAGGGCTAACAATTAAATTATATATTGCATTTATTTTAAGATTGGGGAAGGTACACGTTTTGGTTATTTTGTTGTTTGTTGTTTTGTGCTGCCCAGAGTCACAATGCTTGATCCGGATGTCTTTATAAATCAAGTTAGTAAGTAAATAAACAACA
This sequence comes from Bungarus multicinctus, assembly GCA_023653725.1. Taxonomy (NCBI): domain Eukaryota; kingdom Metazoa; phylum Chordata; class Lepidosauria; order Squamata; family Elapidae; genus Bungarus; species Bungarus multicinctus. The sequence continues at coordinate 6,820,872 of CM042840.1, read as the reverse complement.
TAAATAGATAAATAATGTCTTTACCTGACATTGGGAAATATCTCAGCAGAAAATAGGCAGGTGGTTGGAAAAGCAACAGCCAAAGCAGATTTTCCAACCACACCAAGAACAGTCACAATCAGAGTGAATTCTGGTGTGGGAGGGAAGCAACGAGGTAAGAAAGAGCGCAGAAGATCCAACTTGAGAGGTTACAAACATTTGAAAGCTTCAAACCTGGGATCTAAATTCACACAAATCCATGAATGGGGTTAAGTTGGTTTCTGTGACCCTTGCAGGAGAAAGTTTTAGTCACTTACTGAATTCCTGCTCTAATCAGGAAGGTTTTAGTCACCTATGAGATTCCACCAAGGAGAAAATACAAAATTGGAAAACATAAATTAAGAGTTGGAGTCAAGGCCTGCATTTTTCACTTTTCCTCTGGAAAGGGCTCTAATGCTGAAAAAGATGGAAGGGAAGAGAAAAAGTTAGGGAGCATCTGCAAGACCTGAAGGATAATGTTGGAGACCAATCTTGGTGGAGGGAAAAAACAACAACCCTATGTGATTGCCAAAAGTAAAAAAACACAACACACAACTTTTATGGCACCCAAGCAACCAATCCTGGTAAAATTAAACCACTCACAATCTTTTGAACTCCCAAGATAAACCTTTGCTGTTTTTGGGTTCCCCAAATATCTAACGTATCTTTGGGGATCATGGAAATCATCACACATACGATTCTGCCCAGGACAAGCCAAGTGGACTGGCACCTCTTCCTTCCGATCCATTGAAGCAGAAAAATGGAGAGGATGCAAGATGGGATCTCCACCACTCCAAAGATGAGCTGGGTCAAGTAGATGTTTAAGCCAAAATCACCAACGTGAAGATTCACTTCGTAATACACCCAAACTGTCCACAAACCTGACCAGGAGACGAGATTCCTCTGAGAAGTTGCATCAGTCTTCATGTACATTACATTGAAAATGCATCTGCTTTGTGGGGCTTTTAAAAATGCCCTTTAAAGTAGACTTACCATATCCAGGCCATGATCAAAGTCATATTCCTCAGGTACAATTTCTTGAAAAAGTCTAGGATGCATCTACTTGGCATTTTCCTTTCCAGAGCCAAGTGAAATGGGCACAAAATGGAGGCAAAACATGAGTCAAATTTCACAGTTAGAAGTTATAGCATTGGAAAGGAGTAATTTTTCTGTCTCCTGCACAGTAGTGGAGTTGTGAGCTATGCAGATAGATAAATTCCACAAAACATCCATAACAAAGTACATTTATTGGTTCATCAGGTATGTTATGTTATGTTAATATTTATTTATATACTGCTCCTCTCCCAAAGGACTCGGAGAGGTACACAGCCATACAATTAAAACAATAAATATATAGAAGTTAAAACTAAATTAAACTAAAGGCCCTGGCTGAAAACAATTAAAACCCCTCCCTAAAACCCTAAAATTTAATATAAAAATTAAAACACCCAAATCTAAAATCAGCCCAAGCCGGCCTGGTCAAAGAGCCAGGTTTTCAAGGCACGCCTGAAGGTCCCCAGGTCTGTGGCTATACGTAACTCCGGAGGCAACCCATTCCAGAGGGCAGACGCCCCCACAGAGAAGGCCCTACTCCTCGGGGTCACCAGCCGGCACATAGATGCTGACGGGACCCGCAGGAGACCCTCCCTGTGGGAGCGCATAGGACGGTGAGATATCCTCATAACTCACATTTGTGATGAAGTTCTTCAATTTTAATCTTTTTTAAAGTGTTCTATTCTAAAATGTTCCTCAAAAAGAGCATTATGATAATTATGCATTTGGTACAAACGACATCCTCAGATATAGTCTGATTGTTGGTGGCGGCAGCTTTTAAAAGGATATCTTTTGCTTCCTTCATCTTCTTTTTGGTTATCGGTCATCGAGCAGAACTTGAGAGGACCCTGCAACAGATAAAAATGTAAATCAGAAGTGGAAATGGAGTTGGGAAGGGGGGGGGGGGGAGCTGAATGGTTCCCTTTGAGAATTTGAAGAGCAAGAACAGCTGGATACCTTCTTGTAGGCCAATGTTTCTTAATTTTAAGAAGCCTGAAGTTCAAATGCCGCCCCCCCCCCCCATGCTGGCTGGGGAATTCTGGGAGTTGAAGTCCAGATCTTTTAAATTGCAAATTGTCAAAGTTGAGAACTACTGTGTTAGCCAAAAAAAAAAAATCAAACTGACCCGAATCAAAAAACATAAGTTCAAATCCCAGAATTAGATGCCCACAAAAAGCTGAAGATGCAAATTTCTTCCAGCATGAATGCAGAAGACTTACCAAGCGTAGAAAAAGATGAGAAAGGAAGGGGTCGAGGCTATGATCTGAAACAGCCGCCAATCACGGATAAAGTATGCTATGCCAGTTAGAGCCATTTGACCCAACGCGTTGGCACAATGGATGATGATCGGTGCCTGTGGACGGTATGATGGGCCGACCCATTCTGAACCTAAAGAGAATTGGAAAACACTCAAGTCTCTTCACAAAGAAACTTTTCCCACCTAATTCATTTTTCCATGCAGAAATCCATTCCCAACCCTGGACATTGAATAAATGGCTTGTTTTACAGTCTGCAATAAAAGTCTGCCTCTGAGCAACTTTGATCCAGTTTGATCCAATTTTGATCCAGTGTCTTCTGGGCTCTTTAGATCCCTTTGTGGCATCCCAGAGATCCCAAATCCCAAATGCAGTTGTCAGCCTTCAAGATTTTCTTCCTTTGCTTTGCATCTTTCGGCTGTCATAAGTAACGGGGGGGAGGGGGAGAGCCATGGTTATGGGAAGCGAGCTGGAGTTGTTACAAAACAGAACTGTATACGTTGAGGGGGGGGAGAGTCTTGCTTAGGTTTCTATTCTATGCTATGCGCAGCCGCAACTCTTTATCAAAATATGCCAAGGTCAATGGACAGAGGCTTCATCACCACCTGAAGATGCCCAGATGATGCTATCCACAATTGGAGGAGCAAATTGAACTATTGGGGATGGGAACGATAAATCACTTTGTATATGTGATTTACGTGCTCATTTTCTCAGATTTAGAATTCTTTTGTTGCTACCACTTGATTTCCAGTAAAAGATATCTTTTCTCTAACTAATGGAGTCTAAGTATTTCTTTCTTGGATTTTGAATGGAGCACCAGCTGACAGCAGTCATCAGAAGGAAGGAGTAGAGTTTCTCCAAATCTTAAGAAATATACCGAGGACTTTCTGAAATCTTTGTAAAACAATAAAGTTAGCGTACATTCGTTTGAGAAGCAAAGGGTGTGATCTCTTCAGAGGCTGAAGCTTCGACTTTTAGGACTTACTCAAGATTGCAACACTAATGTTGATCCCAGCCAGAGCTGTTCCCATGATGAATCTCAGGGCAATGTAAAAATAGAAATGGGGAGCCAGGCTGACATTACTGCCAAAGAATCCCATTATGAACAAGGCAACTAGAATGGACATTCGACTTCCAACCCTGGAGAAAACAATGCATGGTGTTACAAGAAAGACTCCATTGTAATGTTCAGAATGAAAATTACAAAAAAAACACCTTTTTTAAAAATCTATTGACTGTTTTTCCTAAAGAAAGGTTTTTTTTAAATAGCAAACAAAGCTGGGCTGGAGCGTCTTCAAGAAGTCAAGATGGCAACCATAACCAGGGGATAGAAGCGCGGTCTTGAATATGCATATAGAAAGAGCTTCTATCCCATGGATGTGGTCACCCTCATTTTGATGATCAACTTTGGGACATCTTACGTGAAGATGCAGGCCTGTGGAGAACTTCATAATGCTGGAAAAAAATTGAAGGGAAGAGGAGGGAGCACAAAAGCAGAATGGACTCATTAAAAGGAGTCATGGGTGTACTCTTGAAAAAGCTGAAGGACTAGGGTGGGGAAACAGATAACCAGATGTGCAACTTGTGTAAAAAAAAAAAAAAAGGCAAGGGCATGGATCTCAGGCACAGAAGTTACCTTGAACTTTTGTCGTCAAACAGCTTCTCTGGGTGAGATATCTTACGTTACCTGTCACTCAGGTAACTGAAGATCAGCAATCCGGCCAACAGATCACCGATAAAAATGGATTGGGAGATGTCATTTAAGTCCTTTCGGTCACAAACGAGATCAAACTAAAGTGGGGGGGGAGATAAAATTATGTTTAGTTAACTTCCTGAATTCCCCAGCCACCATTTTAGAATAATGGGAAAGCTGCATCGATTCCATCAATTGCTTTGAAGGAGATCTCTAATGACCTAGGTGCTAGGGCCCCCTGTAACTACATAGCCAAAAAAGCGTTAAAAGTTGTTAACTTAATCTTATGTAGCTTTTTCTCTGGTAATATTACACTAATAACTAGAGCATACAAAACATTTGCTAAGCCAATACTCGAATACAGCTCATCAGTCTGGAACCCGCATTACGTATCTGATATTAACATAGTTGAGAAAGTCCAGAAATATTTCACAGGAAGAGTTCTCCACTCCTCTACTCGTTGCAGAATACCTTATGCCACCAGACTTGAAATTCTAGACCTAGAAAACCTTGAACTACGCCGCCTTCGGTCCGATCTAAGTATAGTATATAAAATCATACATTGCAATGACTTACCTGTCAATGAATACTTCAGCTTCAACCATAACAACACAAGAGCAAACAATAGATACAAACTCAAGGTTAATCGCACCAAACTTGATTGCAGGAAATACAACTTCAGCAACAGAGTGATCAATGTCTGGAATACTCTACCTGACTCTGTGGATTCTTCCCCAACCCCAAAAACTTTAACCTTAGATTGTCTACTATTGACCTCATCCCTTTCCTAAGAGGTTTGTAGGGGGCGTGCATAAGCACACCAACGTGCCTACCATCCCTGTCCTATTGTTTCTTTTATTTTTCTTATATGTACCCATTTCATGTATTCATAACTATCTATATACTTATACCTATTATCTTGTAAGCTATTGACAAAATAAATAAATAAATATTTTTTTAAAAAAATGATGCAATTCTCAAGATTTCAGAAACAGAACCATTCTGCAGTTAAAAGGACCGTAGTAAAAGCATGTACCTCAGTGACCAGAGTTGGAACTTTCATTGTTGCATACAACCATCCCTGTTCACAGTCCTGTGTGGAATTGAGCCCATATTTCATGATCGTTTCTATGTCCAAATCTACCGGAGTGAATCTAGTACCATTCATTCAGAGAATCATCCATTCTCTTGGGGATGGTCAGATTCATCTCCTGCTGAAAAGTTAGGTTGGGGCTAATTGCCTGGATCCAGCTAGTGTTACAATAGTGAGGCACATCATCAATACTTATAAAGATTTGACCAAACATGTGAAATGGTGTTAAGAAACTGGGGGTGCAAAGGAGGAACACCAAACATTTCTGAAATACCCCAAACTTCCCGGTCATCTTCAAAACGTCTCCAAATCCTGGCATTGTCAGTTTCGATGTAGGTTGTTAAATGAGAGCCTGAAATTAAAATTTAAACAAACTCAGCAATAATAATAAAGCAATAAGTAAGAGAAAGAGAGCGCAAGGAAGCAAGATGGAAAATGCGTGGAATTCAATTCCATAGCTATGAAATTCTAAGTCCGCTCATTTTGCAGTTGCCAAAATTGAGAAACACTGCTGCTTTAACTAGTTGTCTGAAGCAAGCACTTTAAATTGCGTGCGATTTTTAGCATAGCCGCAAAAGCAACGTTTTTCAACCTCGGCAAAAATTTAAAGTGAGTTGGCTGTAGAATTGTAGGAACTTGTCCGCTCAAACTTGCCACGGTTGAGAGCCGCTGCTTTAGCTTGTAGTCTGAATAAGCATTTTTAAATTAATGCGCGCAACTTCTAGCACAGAGCTAAAGCTGCGTTTTTAAAAGCCCGGCAACTTTGAAACGAGCGAATTTAAATACCTCCGCTGTGGAATTCCGAGCACCGAACTTCGCTTATTTTAAAGTCGCCGAAACTGAGAAATACCGCTTTAGTTAAGAGTGGCTTGTAATTTAAAAAGCTTCAAATCAAAACAACGGACCTGTAGATAAAACAATTGAGCTTCATATTAGACACTACATTGCATATTTGATAAAGTATTTATACAAAAGGGGATTAACCTGGTTTGTAAATTAAGATTAACTTAGTTTAAATAATTTAAGAAAACCACGTGTCCTTAAACTACCAGAAAACACTGAAAAAACAAAAGGACTACAGCAAGTACTCAGGAATACCTCTCATTAGCTATTATAGAACAAACGAGTGAATAAAACATTTCCTCAGAATGTACAATAATCCAAATTTTGCATTTCAGTTGACAAAGCAAGATATGAGAAAAGTCTGTGCAAAAATACAAATATTCTTAAAAGTAACATGTAAAATTTATCACAGAAAATGGTGGCAAAGACTGTATGTTAGGCAGCATTTTAAAATACATTTGAAGACATAAAGAGCAAAAGGAATACAGATACTGTTAAAAAAATGCTTTAAAAAGAAAAAGAAATTAATTCCCCCCTATCTGCAGAAATGAGAAACCAAGAAAACATGGGACATTTGGAAAAATGAGAACTAAAAGGTTAAAAAAAAAAAACCCATGAAAGTCAATTCATGAAATCACTTTGAAACTATTTTCTCAAAGAAATATCATGAAGAGGCCAACATAATTCCCTAAGAAAATTGCACCATAAGTTATAAAAGTTTTCTATCATTGAAAAGTTAGTACCTGTTAGTTGCTGGAAGAGTTTCATCAAGCGCCCAAAAGTGAAGAGAAAAAATGCTCCTCCCAGGACTTTTATAGGCTCCAACAATTAATTAGCTGCCTCTCATTCACGGTTGAATTTAAACACCTGTGTGCAGACACACCCCTTTGCACACGCGCACACACATTGCATTTGCGTAGAGATGAATTTTTCTCAGTCAATATCTTATCACTTGTTAGCTCATTCTCTCCTGATACCTTTAGTAAAAAAAAACAAGGGGGAAAGGAAGCCATAACAGCATAATACTTTTGAAAAGTAGCTAACAACTTTGCCAAAACAGTTGCAATGGAAATGGAGTAAGAAGGGAACACACCCTGAATTAAGCCTATCCTTGAGCAATTAAGATGCTCCACTGCTAATTAGAACAATGTACTGGTTGTACCAAATGCTTTGGTGCTACTGGTAATTACTTCAGAGAAATACAGATGCCTTTGCAATGCTGGCAAACCCAATGGAGAAACCTGTAATTTCTGGAGGAAGGAAGATGCTTTTCAAAATTACTTTCCCCCTCTCAGTCCTAAAAGAAACTCATATAGAAATGGTCTAATCCAGGTAGCCCTCGACCACAACTGACCCCACAATTTATGTTGCCAAGTGAGAGTCATTTGTTAAGTGAATTTTGCTCCCTTTTACAACAGTTCTTGCCATTAAGTGAATCACTGCAGTTGTTGAGTTAGTCACATGGTTGTTAAGTGAATCTGGCTTCCCCGTTGACTTTACTTGCCAGAAGGTTGCAAAAGGGGAATCATGTGAGCCCAGGGGACATTGCAACCGTCATAAGTGCAAGCCAGTTGCCGAGCATTTGAATTTTGATCGCAGTGACCATGAGGATACTGCAACAGTTGTAAGTGTGAAAAGTGGTCATGTTACTTTTTTCAGTGCTGTTGTAACTTTGAATGGTTAGTAAATGAACTGTTGTAAGTGGAGGGCTACTTTTATATCTAGAGTTGGGATATTAATGGAAGCTATCTTGGGTATGCAACTTTTAGCTCATGCGCTTGAGAAATGGAGAATTTCAGGCCATTTTGATCAAAATAGTTAATGCTGTCTTTTTGAAGGCATCTTCAGTGGGTGGCTTCCCTCTTCTTCCTCCTAGACCAGGTTAGACAACCAGACGACTGCATTGTCACTAAAACCCTCTCCCTTTGCCAACTAGTCACCATAATTAGCTGGACCAATATTTGGGATACAATTCAGAGTCCATTTGAATGCCAGAACAATGGTTCCGAAGGTAGCAAAGCCATAATAGAGTCATCTAGATGAGCTTTTTCACATCATGGTCCATGTGAAGAAAAATAGAGACCATTTAAATCACTTATTGTGACCAATAGTGATGATATTTCATAGATGGAATTGCTTGTATCACATCCATGTCAACATGGATATCATAATGGAATAGAATAATAGAATTTTTATTGGCCAAGTATGATTGGACACACAAGGAATTTGTCTTGGTGCAAATGCTCTCAGTGTACATAAAAGAAAAGATACATTCATTAAGAGTCAAGAATCATAAGGTTCAACACTTAATGATAGTCATAGGGTACAATAAGCCATCAAATCATATTAGGAAACAGTCCATATAAATCGTAAGGATACAAGCAACAAAGTTATTGTCATACAGTCACAAATGGAGTGAATGGTGATAAAGAGTGATAATTGGTTCTAAGTCCAACTGATATAGCTTGGAGGCCTTCTTGCCAGATACACTGAATGTTATTCCATTTGTACCACTTAAGGGTGTAGGGAAATTCTTGGCAAGACCATTAGGTCTTCACCTTGGTAATCTCCAAATGGCTTGCTGAAGATGTGACATGAAATGAGAGTGAGTTTATTTCCATGGTTACAATGCTGGCCTAAAAACCAGCAGAGCCTGTGAGTTCTAGTTCTACCATAGGTATAAAAGTTGGCTGAGTGACTTTGGCCTTTAACCACTAAACCAAACTAGATCTTAGTGATTCTGCTGAACTTTTCAAAAGCTTTTGATGTTCTTCTAAACAGGCTGGGGAGTAATTCAGAAGCACTTTTCCTCGGTCCTACTCTTTGAGATAGATTCAAAATGTAATTGTGGGACATTCAATACCATTTATGGAAGGATGGAGAATGACTCAAAAGGACTCCACCCCAGATGTGGATCTCAGATGAATCTAATTCATCACCAAATAACCCCATCCAATAGCTGGTTGTTAAGTTCCTGCAAACCTCACTGTGGTGAATGCACAGTCATAATAATGAAAGCTATGGTGATAATATTGTTCATGGGGAGAACTCAATTAAACATAAGGTCTATCTAGACCACACAGGAAGCTTATAAGAGTTCTCTGTGGCTTCTCCTTATGAATTGTCTTTAAATTGCCATTGGTTTCCTTCAGGATTCATCTTACGTTATAGATGCCCTACTGGCTAGCCATTCACAGATGGCCATCAACCCAGCTGTATGCTTATATTTTTATTTTTATATTTTTATTGTTGTCGGCCCACCCTCCCCTCAAAAAACACCAAGAAAGACACACAGCGTTACTTTTGAGCAATTTCCTTTATTGTTCCTCATCCATAGACAAAAATATTGCCACACTAAAGCAGTTGCTTGCGTCATTAAGGGTATGTTTTGAGAACGTGACCTTCTCAGCTTGACCGTCTCAATCTACACTTTGTGCTGTTTCTTGGTCTTACATTCCACCACAATTGTCGCATTCAAGATCATCATCCAACTCATTCTTGTCCATCTGCTGTCTTAAACAACAGCTACTGATCATTTAAATGACAGCCATTGATCATTTACTGTTCACTAAAGAGAAGTTCTCCGAAGATGGGCTGCACCACAAGTCTGCAAGCTTGGAAGACAAAACTTCTGGTCCCAGTGGCTGACTCAGATTGGATCCTGCAACATTATTGTAGGATACATATGTTTACCTTCATTCATGAGGTGCTGATCCTGTTCAACTTTCCATGGGGTGTTTTTTGCAGGTTGCCACCTTAGCTTGGGATAACCAAACCCATTTTTCTATATTTGTCTACATCTTAGGATATTTTTCTCCTAAGACGATTCTCCTTTTCCACCACCACTACTAAACCTGCATTTCTTAGCTTCATTTTTGTTGGCATTGATCTTTTCTTTCTTTTTAAAGAAATGTTTTTCCCCTAAAGGAAGCTTTATGTAATAACAAAATGTTCTGGTGGTTTTGTTGTTTTTGTTATTGGTGACATGAAGATAAAGGAGAACCAAAGAACTTTCAGAGATTTGGATGTGAAAGACCTGAAAAACAACTGCTCAAGAATACAAACCATCTTTTTCCTTTTTTTAAAAAAAGAGAGCCAAAGATAGGGGACAAAGAAAGCAAAATGTGAAAGGGTGGTAATTTGGATTGGGAACACCTGGGGAAAATGAGCAAAATGAAAACTCTTGGTCCTATTTCAGAAAGGGACCTCCTTGCCTGCAATTTCCCTTAAAAAAAAAAAAAACCCAGCTACCTCTGCAATTGCTAACTGCCTATTTGATTTCGTGGGGGCAGATTTTAAAGGTAAAGTAGAAAAACCTCATGCCAAAGCACCAGGTTTAATCCCCAAAATAGAAAAAGGTTTCTGAATTCGAGAGAATTGCTGGCTGTGTTTGGATAGATTTACACCTGGTTTTTTTTTTTTCTCTCTGCTTTGCATGTTGTTACAGAATTAACTCATGAATGATAAACTAGCATTTAAACTGATTTCATTTATATATAAAAAGCTAGCAATTCTAACTAAAAAAAGTTACAATAAGAATAGATGGACCATTATTAGCACACACAAAAAGGTCCCGTTGAAAGTAAATAAGTCCCATTGAAAATACTGAATGACCATTATGATAAACCATGGTTTCTTGATTAAGCCAATGGCAGCTGACTTTATCCATCACTTTATGGCCTGCAATGCAAATCACATGAGCCTAAGGTGTGAAAAATTAGTTTCTAACCAAGCCCACTGATTTTTACCTACTCTACTCACAGTATAGAGAAATCTACCAATTTTTCTCCAGTCTGTGTCCTTGATATGCTGAAGTCAATCCATCACTGACTTAGAAACGTGTGGTTGTTTCACTGATACAATTGTCTTTATTTGGTTTTGAACATCCATTTTCCACGTAGTCATTGGTTTCCTTGCGCTTCCTAAAAATGAGAAAAGTTTTAAATACAGTTAGGTTTCATTATACTTAATACAGGTAGTCCTTGACTTACAACCAGCTCATTTAATGACTACTCAAAGTTACAAGGGCACTGAAAAAAGTCTCTCATGACCATTTTTCACACAACCATTGTAGCATCCCCACGGTCACGTGAAACAAATGTACACACTTAGCAAAACTAGTGTGTATTTTCAATAGTTGCAGTTCCCATGTGTTATGTGAAAAACATTTTGCCATTTTTTTTCAGCTGATTTCCAACAAGCAAAATCAATAGAGGAAGTTGGATTCATGACCACAAGATTCACTTAACAATTGTGGCAAAACGGTCATAACATTGGGCACAACTCACTTAATACCTTGCTTAGCAACAGGAGGTCTGAACCCAATTCTGGTCATATGTCAAGGATTAATTATACATATTCATCCTTTGGTAACTGCAGTACCTAAACGTAAGTAAATCCACTGCTAATTTTTAAGGGGCAACTTGTATCCATCGCCAAACTACAGCTTGCCTGGAAGCTAAATGTGTAAATTTTTCCCTGAAAAATGGGAAGATTGCACCAACTTTTTTCTCTGATGCTGCCATCAGATCTATGTGGAGTTGATTCAAACTTTGAAAGTGCAGGGTTTACACACAGTGACCGTTTTTTTCCCTGACATTAAGATGAAAGCATCAATCCCACGGACATCACATGGGTGCAAAATGGTGGGACCAGATTGAGCTGCTTAATTCCTGCATGCATTGTGCCAGTTGAAGGTGGCATTGTCTGATGGGCATAGCCTGGGCTCTTTGCAAAGGAGAAGTTGTCAAACTTCCACTGACTTGCGATCCTTAACGCTCCCTGAACTTAGTTCTTTCCTTGCAGACGTTTTATTACCCAAACTGGTAACGTCATCCGTGCTAGGAAGGAATGGTGATGATATTACCTAGTTTTGAGTAGTGAAATGTCTGCAAGAAAACAATCAAGCCTGGATGTCACCAAGGACCCCACAATTTTTTATTTATTTATTTTTTATTTTATTTGGTTTGTCAATTGCTTACAAGATAATAGATATAAGCAAAAACATAGTTATGAATACATGGATACATATAAGAAAAATAAAAAAATAAAAGAAATAATAGGACAGGGACGGTAGGCACTTTGGTGCACTTATGCACGCCCTTACAGACCTCCTAGGAAAGGGGTGAGGTCAATAGTAGACAATCTAAGGTTAAAGTTTTTGGAGTTTGGGGAAGAAACCTCAGAGTCAGGTAGAGTATTCCAGACATTGACCACTCTGTTGCTGAAGTCGTATTTCCTGCAATCAAGTTTGGTGCGATTAACTTTGAGTTTGTACCTATTGTGTGCTCTTGTGTTGTTATGGTTGAAGCTGAAGTATTCATTGACAGGTAGGACATTGCAATGTATGACTTTATATACTATACTTAGATCGGACCGAAGGCGGAGTAGTTCTAGGTTTTCTAGGTCTAGAATTTCGAGTCTGGTGGCATAAGGTATTCTGCAACGAGTAGAGGAGTGGAGAACTCTTCTTGTGAAATATTTCTGGACTTTCTCAACTGTGTTAATTACAGATACGTAATGTGGGTATACATATTGTGTGAGATACATAATCTCAGCCCAGTTTATTTCTCCTGGATCAGACAGGCACAAAAGTATCAAGCAAACCAGTGGTGGTATTCTATCGGTTCAGCCCAGTTCTGCTGATCCAGTAGAAGCAATAAGCAGCAGAGACTGAACCAGATATCTCTGTCGGTCTGCTGTTGGGCCCACCCGCCCGGCTGCCCAGACTCCCATACTCACTTTTACCTTCTGCTTTTGCAGCGCAGCTGCTTTGCGCGGCACAGCTGAGTGCCGTGCGGCAGCTGCTGAAGCAACCAGGAGAGTGCAGACTTGCAGGAGGTGAGGTGGAATGCCTCTGTGCCTGTGCAAAGTGTATATTTGGCATGCGTGCGCCCGCAAAGTATGTGCACGCATGCAAAGCGCGCCTACCAAGCCACCCCTCCCAAACTGGCGGTAAAACTTTTTGAATCCCACCACTGAAGCGGGCTTCCCCCACAGATCTTGCCTTGGTTTGTGGGTCAGATCATCCACACAATCAGGCAGATCCTTGCCAAGGGTCTCTGGAAGAAGGAGAGAAAAGATGCCACCAAGGACAGCTGCACTTCCAAAGGTCCCCACGGGCAGAGAGGTGTGGTATTTCCCCAGGAGGCCAACCAGCGGGGAGATGATTCCAGCTACCCTGGCTGTCATCTGACATACTCCGAGTCCGGTCTGCCTGATAGGGAAGCAAAACAGAGGATGGATGAAACCAGGGGTGGGATTCAAATTTTTAACAACTGATTCTATGGGTGTGGCTTAGGTGGTCATGGCTGGCTGGGTGTGGCCAACTCAACATCACTCACATCAAGGCACGCATCTCCTCGCCTGGCCTCTCATGACTGTGGGGATGCTGCAACAGTCACAAGTGTGAAAAATGGTCTTAAGTCACCTTTTTCAGTGCCATTGTAACTTTGAATGGTCACTTCACACAAGCAAAGTACCAGCAAAGGAGGGGGAAAAATCTCCAGAGAAGTCCCTGAGACAAGAAGTCTAGTCCTGCCCAGAATGTAATAAGGGTTAACAGAATGGCAGTTTCTGTAAGCAACACCAGAATGTTTCCTTCCTGCCTTCCTTACAGGATTAGGTCAGTAATTTCTTTTAACAACTGGTTCTCCAAACTGCTTAGAATGTTAACAACCGGTTCCAGCAAATAGGTGTAGAATCCCACCCCTGGATGAAACCTAGTGGAAGTGGCTTTGCCAACAGGGCAGGAGTGTGATTCAACCAGTGTAACAACCGGTTTGGTGAGCGAGCGCAGAGCGTTTGCTACTGACCTTCTCCAGCCATCTCTGTGTGTTAAATAGCTGACATGCAATAATCCACTGTGCTATGCAAATCAGCCGAGCTTGAAAACCAGGATATAAAGCACAGACTAAAAGCTGGGTGGGCGAGCGGGCCCACTGATTGTCGGAGTGAATCAGTTGGCTCACAGCTGATCCTCAGAGCTACCGGTTTGGCTGAATCAGGCTGAACTGGTAGAATCCCACCCCTGCAACAGGGTGAACATTGTTTTGCTGGCCATTCCCCAAAGTTTGGGAATCTAGTAGCACATTTCCCACTCATTTCATTAAAAGGATCTGCAACTCAGAAAAAAAAACTTCTGCCTTTTAATAAAATAGATAAGGGGAAAAGTGCTACCAACCTCCTCCCTGTTTTTTGCCACTGTAGACCAACATGGCCCTATTCCTACAAAATGGCTGCAAGAAGCATCCTGTAAAGAAGAGCAGGCGGCAGAGTTAAGAGCGTCATCAGCTTAGAATCACTGCGTTGCCACAAATGGTCCAACCCCTCTTGAATTTTGTTTGACTTGTATTTGGTGCTAAGTTAGCACTGAACTTATAGTTGACCCTATATAGCAGGAGTGTCAAACTTGCAGTCCGCTGGCTTGATGCATCACACATTGACCAGGTGTATTGGATGTTTTCTCTGCCTTGAGTTGTTTGTAAAAATAATAAAGGCAGGATACAAAGGAATACAGGCAGCCCTTGACTTACATCTGTTCATTTAGTGAACGTTTGACGTTACAACAGCACTTGAAAAAAGAGACTTATGACCTCTTTTCACACAACCCTTGTAGCATTCCCACGTGATCAACATTCAGACTCTTGGCAATTGACTCATATTTATGATGGTTGCAGTGTCCTGGGCCCCATTTGCGACGTTCTGGTGTGCAAAGTTGATGGAAAAGCCAGATTCACTTAGTAACCAAGTTATTAGGTTAACAACTGCAATGGTTCCCTTAAAAACTGTGACAGAAAGTCCATAAAAAAGTAGGCCAAACTGACTTAACAAATATCTCACTTAACAATATAAAATTTGGGCTCAATTGTGTGTCATAAGTCGAGGACCATCTGTAAAACAGCCACAACCTTCCCAACAATGCAATGATTTGCAGTTTCAACAGAGAGCTAAACTCTCTTTACTTTCTTTTCCTACTTTCCTGAACCCTTGAGTAGCTGGTAACTCAAACAATTGAGGAGAAAGAAGGTCTATGCTGTGATGCACAGAGGGCCCCTTCTCAATTGGAGAAGGACCCCCAACTTCAATTGCCATCACTGGTCAGCTATTCTTCCAATTAATCTGGACTAGTGGTGTTAAATTTAAAAAAAAAAAACCCAGTAGGAAAAATCAAATGATTTGTCTGTGCAAAGAACCCTGCAGGATCAGGCCCAGAGAATGGGGGAGGGAAAGGGAGGCCCCTGCAGGGAATTGCAGGATCATTACTTTATTGTGGTAGGGTATTGTGGCAGAAATGTGAACGTCTGATCCAATTTTTCCTTGTGCCTCTTGAGAGACAACAAAGCTGAAATGGGAGTGATTGTTGTGTTACTTGGTAGGTCACATAGGAAACATGGCCAAGCTCTATCAAGGATTCATTTACGGATTCTTGCAAGTCTGAAAAATAAACTTCTGGGCTTTTTATCTGCCTGTTCCTTTGGCTGTCCCTCTTTCCCAGGGATATTTCTATATACCATTTATGCTTTCTCATGCCTTCAGGTTTCTCAGATCCAAACAATTAGTTTACCTCTCCCCAGTAACCAAGGCCAGAGATAATTCTTCCGCTCTTGAGCAGCCTACCTTGATCAGTAGCAGCTGGCCAGATTATACCATCAGTATCAAGGTCAGTGAATCACATCTTCTGGCAGCTGAGCAAAACTGACTTTTCAATTTTAATCAGAATCAAGTTTGGAAGGGATCTCAGAGGTCATCTAGGCTAACCCCCTGATCAAACAAGCAACCCTATACCATTTCATACAAACTGCTGTTCAATCTCTGTTTTAAAACCTCTAGTAATGGAGCAAGTACAATTTCTGAAGGCAAGCTGTTCCAGTGGTTAATTGTTCTCACCGTTAGGAAGTTTCTCCTTAATTCCAGGTTGCTTCTTTCCTTGGTTAATTTCCATCATTGTTCTTTGTCATGTCCTCTGGTGCTTTGGAAAACAATTTGACCCTCTCTTCTTTGTGGCAGCTCCTCAAATACTGGAATACTGCTATTACATCACCCCCTGGTCTTTCTTTTCTCTAGACTAGCCATACCCAATTCCTGCAAGCCTTTGTCTCCAGGCTTTTAATCATCCTGGTTACTCTTCTCTGCACTTTTTCCAAAGTTTCAACATCTTTTTTGTAACGTTGACCAAAACTAGATGCTATATTCCAGTCTAAAAATACAGCTTGAGTGGTGGGGGGGGGGGTGTATGGATAATCTATTACTTTCATTCTAAAAGACTAAAGATGACCTTAAAGTGATCTGGGCAAGAGGTGAGATAAAGGCATTATGGGCATGAGGTGAAAAAATTGTTGCCTGTATTGTTGCATGTGAAGAAAGCCCCACAGAACTGGGTTTATTAGTTGATGGGAGAAAACACAGTGGAACATAGAGCACGGAACATAGAATCACAGAGTTCAAAGGGACTTTGAAGGTCTTCTAGTCCAATCTCTTGCTCAATGAAGGAGAACTTATACTACCACCCAGACAAATGGCTGTCCAGTCTCTTGAAACCCTCCAGTGATTGAGCACCCACAACTCCAGGAGACAAGCTCTTCCACTGATTCATTGTTCTCATTGTCAGGAAATGTCTCCTTAATTCTGAGTTGGATCTCACTTTAACTCATTGCCTTCCGGTGCTTTGGGGAATACCAATGAAACAGAGGTTGCCTTCAGAAGGTGTGGGAGTTTTATCACTGGAGGCTTTCAAAAAGAGACTGGACTGCCCTCTGTCAGAAATGGTGTCTCCTGCTTGGGCGGGGGCAGGGGGTTGGACTAGATGACCTACAAGGTCCCCTCCAACTCTGTTAATCTTGTAAAAGTTAGTCGCCACACTTTTCTGTGATAACTTCTCAAGTCCTGGAAAACACTTATCATTTCACCCCTGATTTTTCTCTTTGATGGACTAGGGATCGGTTCAAGATCACATGGTGTGATAGTAGCACCTTATAATGCTTTGGTAAGACCACACTTGGAATTGTGCATTCAGTTCTGATCACCATGATCCAAAAGAACAGGATGAGACCCTGAAAAGAGTGCAGAGAAGATCAACAAAAATGAATAGGGGGCTGGAGGCTGTAAACCACAGGATGAATAATTAAGGGAACTGGGAATGTCTAACCTAATAAAGAAAAGCTTTAAGGGGTGAGATGATAGCACTCTTCGAATATTTCAGGAGCTGCCACAGAGAAGCGAGGGTTAATCTATTTTCCAAAGCAGGGGTCTCCAACCTTGGCAATTTTAAGCCTGGAGAACTTCAACTCCCAGAATTCCCCAGCCACCTGGGAGTTGAAGTCCGCCAGGTTTAAAGTTGCCAAGGTTGGAGACCCCTGCTCCAAAGCATTTGGAGGCAGGGAAAAAAAGCAACAGATGGAAAATAATCAAGGAGAGAATCAATCTAGAATTAAGAAAGGAATTCCCTGACAGTGAGAACAATTAATCAGTGGAACAACTTTGTCTCCAGAAGTTATGGATGTTCCAACACTGGAGGCTTTTAAGAAGAGAGTGAATAATCATTTGTCTGAAATGGTATAGGGCAGGGGTAGGGAACCTTGGTTCTTTTATCACTTATGGACTTCAACTCCCAGAATTCCTGAGTGAGCCATAAAAGGTTCCCCATCCCTGGCCTACTGGTTTTTCAGTTGTGGGGGAAATCAATTTTTGACTGGAATGGGACTGTTTAATATACAAATGTAGGACATATAAAGAATATATAAAGAATATGTCCTACATTTGTATATTAAACAGTCCCATTCCAGTCAAAAATCGATTTCCCCCACAACTGAAAAACCAGTAGGCCAGGGATGGGGAACCTTTTATGGCTCACTCAGGAATTCTGGGAGTTGAAGTCCATAAGTGATAAAAGAGCCAAGGTTCCCTACCCCTGGTATAGGGTTTCCTACCTAGCAGGGGGTTGGACTAGAAGACCTCCAAGGTCCTTTCCAACTTCTGTTATTCTTTTAGACTTAAGATGTTTTTAAATTTTGTTTGTGGTGGTTAAGTAACCTCACCGGATAATAGTTGGGAACAGCTCTGCAGAATATACATAGGATGTTGAAAATGATCCTGCCATGGTAAACTTCCCGAGGACAGCCAGGGTTGTAATTACCACGGGTAAATCTGGAGAGAAAAACCAGAGATGAAAGAGACAGAAAATCCAAAATAGGAGAGGAGATAACAGCAAAACATTCTGAATTCAATAGGCCCCTGAAACCCTTCTCCTCTTCACTATATTCACTAGTAGATATGACCCATAGTAATTGGCTACAAATACAGGTAGTCCTTGACTTACAACCATTTTTAAAGGGACCATTTGAAGTTACAAAGAGCACTGAAAAATGTGACTTATGACCGTTTTACACACTTATGACCGCTGCAGGATCTTCAAGGTCATGTGGTCAAAATTTAGGTGCTTGGCCACTGGCTCGTATTTATGACGGCTTCACTGTCCCAAAAGTCCTGTTTGTTAATCTTCCGGTCACCTTTTGACTAGCAAAGTCAATGAGGGAAGCCAGATTTGCTTAATGACCGCATGATTCGCTTAACAACTAAGCGATTCGCTTAACAGCTGTGGCAAAAAAAAAAGATTATAACATGGGACGAGACTCACTTAACCACTGTCTCGCTTAACAACGGAAATGTTGGGCTTCATCATGGTCGTAAGTCGAGGACCACCTCTATCTTTTGTTTAGCAGTATTTTGGATGAGGGAATAATCATCCATCGGCTTCTACTCGACCCAACAATTACAGCTGAGCAAAATGTGGGACTCCCCAGCCGTCCTTCATCGAAATCATACCTTTGGGAACAGCGGTGATCAGAAGGGAAAAAGTTCCCCCAAGAAGGAGGCAAATCGACTGGCATTTCTTCCTTCCCAAATGCTGCATCAGGAAGATGGAAAGGATCCGGGCTGGGATTTCAACCGCTCCGAAGATGACCTGCGTCAGGTAGATATCCAGGCCGAAGCTGCCAACGTTCAGGCTTAATCCGTAATAGGCCAGACTGTTGACAAACCTAAGAGAAGGAAGGAAGGAAGGAAGGAAGGAAGGAAGGAAGGAAGGAAGGAAGGAAGGAAGGAAGGAAGGAAGGGAGAAAGAGAGGAACAAAAGAAAGGAAGAGTGGAAGAAATGAGAGGGGAAAGAAAGGGAAGGAGGAAGAAAAGAAAGGGAAGGAAGGAGAAAAAGGAGTGAGATTTACAGGAAGGAAGGATGGAGGAAAGAGTAATGGAGGGAGGGGAGAAAGAGAGAGAGGAATAAAAAGAATGGTGGAAAAAATGAGAGAGGAAAGAAAGGGAGGAAGAAAAGAAAAGGAAGGAGAAAAAGGAGGTAGGAAGAAGGGAGGGAAGGAAAGAAAGGAAAGGAAAGGAAAGGAAAGGAAAGGAAAGGAAAGGAAAGGAAAGGAAAGGAAAGGGAGGAGAAAAGGAGGTAGGAAGAAGAGAGGGAGGGAAAGAAAGGAAAGGAAAGGAAAGGAAAGGAAGTAGAAATTGTTACTACTAAAAGGAGAATGCACAACATAAAGTTCATAAATGCTACATTTTCTTTTCTTATTCCACAAAACAATGTTGTTTTTACAGGGATATATGAAAAACTTGCGGGAGAGGTATTTAAATAGTTATACACACAGTCCTCAAATTACGTCCATTCATTTAGCAACTGTTTGAAGAGTTCAATTCTGTTTGAACTGAAAAAAGAGATTTATGATTTCGCCTCGCACTTACAGCTATTGTAGCATTTCTGTGGTCACTCAATTGCAGTTTAAGCACTTGGCAACCAGTATCTACTTATCATAGTTACAATGTCCTTGAGTTGTGTGAAGGCTGTCTGCAAATGTTCCAGCCGGCTTCCAACAAGAAAAGTCAATAGGGGAAGCCAGATTCACTTAATGACCATGTGATTCACTTAACAGTTGTAGTGATTAGCTTAACAACTGCAGCAAAAAGTTTGTAAAATCAGGTATCATTCATTTAACAGCCGCATCTCTTAGCGACGGAACTTCCAGTTTCAATTGGGATTGTAAGCTGAGGACTACTGATATGAATAGGAGGTTTGATAAGCAAACCTCTCTTACTCTTTCTCTCAATCTACTTTCACCTTATTTCAATAAAGGAAAATATTTGTAGCTCAGGATTGACATGAAGGGTCCTTGATGCTCTCTGAACTTGGTTGTTTTCTTGTAGACCTTTTATTACCCAAATTAAATAACATTATCCCCATTCCTTACTAGCACTGATGACATTATTTATTTTCTTCTCCTTCCAAAAAGCAATGGGAGAAATGCCGAAACAGGATGCTTATTATGCCTGGAAATCCTAGGAATTTAGTAAAAGTAGAGAGATCTGACTTTGGGGAAAGTAAGAGGGAACCATTAATGAGGGTCTTAGGAGCATCTCTAAACCTCAGAATTTGGCCCTACAACAATAATGTAGCATTTCTGGAATTCTTGCAATGTTCGTTTCTTGATTTGGCCAACGTCAAAGGGACAGTACCAATCTCTCTAAAATTATCTCTTCCTCATTTTATATTAAACAAAATTGTGGGATCGTTTTGACTTCAATTTTCACACTGCCTTCTGTTTTTGACCAGAGTTGTCTCTATCTGTGTTTCTTCTTAACAACTCTTTGATACCTTCTCCGAGGTCACTTTAAATTCCTTTACTGAGTGGGAATTGCACCCATGGGTTCAATTAGCCCCTTTAGACTAACATTTTTCCCAGGATGGTGAATCTTTTGAACCCTTTTGAGTTGGAAATTGTTATTTTCATCAAAACGCTAGACTCCATCTATGAAAGACACAACATACTTACCAGATTAGGGAAATAACCAGGGTCACCTTTGCTAATTGGGAGTTTCTAACGAGATCCAAAACCGTTGAAGAGTTGGGTGTCTGTTCAGGTTTTAGCTTTATTAAAAGATGAGAAATTGAAAGAATAAAAGTGAGAGGGATAATGTCTTTTTTTCATTTTTACTATTCAGGAATTAATTTTCCCCTTCTATACAGGTTAGTCACTTCTCTAGATGTGTTGAACCACAATTAAGAATAGAATAGAATAACAGAGTTGGAAGGGACCTTGGAGGTCTTCTAGTCCAAACCCATTTAGGCAGGAAATCCTTCATCACTTCAGACAAATGATTATCCAACATCTTCTAGTACTGGAGCATTTACAACTTCTGTAAAGCAGTTGTTCCACAGATTAATCGTTCTCACTGTCAAGAAATTTCTTAGTTCTAGGTTGCATCTCTCCTTGATTAGTTTCTATCTGTTGCTTCCTGTCCTGCCTTCAGGGGCTTTGGAGAATAGCTTGACTCCCTCTTCTTTGGGGCAGCCCCTGAGATACTGGAACATTGCTATCATATCTCCCCTGGTCCCATTTAAGGGATTGTCCACTAGTACTCCGAGATCCTTCTCACAGTTACTACTATTGAGCAAGGTACCTCATATACTGTACCTGTGCATTTTGTTCTTCTTGCCTAAATGTAAGGATAGTCCTTGACTTGCAGAAGTTCATTTAGTGACCATCCAGGGTAACGTGATCCCCTTTTACGACCTTCTTACAAGCAAAGTCATTGGGGAAGCCAGATTCACTAAACAACCATTTTACTAACTTAACAACTGCAGCGAGTCACTTAACATCTGGGGCAAGAAAAGTTGTAAAATGGGGCAAAATTCACTACATATTCATCTGGAGAACCCAGAGTGACATGGAGCCCATCAAATGGCTGGTTTGAGTGTGTGTGGTTGCCGAGGGAGATTGGGGTTATTATTTTATTATTTTTTATTGTTTTAATTTTTTTCTACATTGTGTTTTTATTGGCTGTAAGTCACCTAAAATTGCTGTGAGCAAGTAGGTGTCTATATAAATTCTCTAAAATAAATACATAAAATGAACGAGAAGCAAAATGTCTTCTTTTTTCCTTCTTTTAGTCCAATTGTCTTTTAAAAGACAACCATGATCTGATTGAATCATCATAGATAAGACAAGGAACTGTAGCCAAAAATTACTCAAGAGCCACAACCAAATCAACGAGGCAGGGAATGTTATCATTTCCCTCTCTTAAGGAGGTACCTCTAGTACAGAGGTCTCCAAACTTGGCAACTTTAAGACTTGTGGACTTCAACTCCCAGAATTCCTCAGCCAGAATAGTTGAAGTCCACAAGTCTTAAAGTTGCCAAGTTTGGGGGACCCCTGATCTAGTGGGATCAAGAAGGGCCTTCTCTGTGGTGACTCCTTCCCTGTGGAACAAGATTCCTGCAGAGATAAGAATGATCCCCGCTTTGACCTTCTTCCGAAAGGCCCTGAAGACTTGATTTGACCAGAGGGCTTAGGGACTTCAGGATGAGATGGAGCTCATCAAGTTGTTGATCTGGTTTTCTATGAAGATGCTTAGTCATCCACGGTGAGCCCATCCATGAACCATAGTGGCGCAGTGGTCAGAGTGCAGTACTGCAGGCTACTTCTGCTGACTGCCGGCTGACTGCAATTTGGCAGTTCGAATCCCACCGGGGTCATGGTTGACTCAGCTTTCCATCCTTCCGAAGTGGGTCAAATGGGAACTCAAAATTGTTGGGGGGCAAGAGGCTGACTCTGTAAACCGCTTAGAGGGGGCTGTAAAGCACTATAAAGTGGTATATAAGTCTAAGTGTTATTGCTATCCAGGTCATGGGTGTCCCAAAGGTGCTTTTTTAAAGAGGCAACTGGACTTTCTGGTTTTTCTTTGAAGACGTTTCGCTTCTCATCCAAGAATCTTCTTCAGCTCTGTGGTTCTGATCATTTTGTTCTGGGCTTTTATTTCTATAAGCCATCTGGAATCACCGTGAGCGAGTTGGTTGGCCATATAACATTTCTTAATAAATAAACACATAAGTTATAATGCAGAGTGCACTTATGTAATGTATGTCTGAAAGTAGCTTAATAAATACAGTAGAAATAGAATCCTAGGGTTGATGGAAAGCTTGGAGGTCTTGTAGTCTTTTCTTGGCTGTCCAGTCTTTTCTTAACGCTTCCTCTTCATCTAACGGTTTCTTCGTTCCCAAGTTGTTCCCAACCACCTTTGATTTCTGACTCCTCCCGATCTCTGCAACTTCACAGGAGCAAGAAACAAAATCTTTACCTCCTCTAACAGTCTCGGGGGGATGGTTTGCTTGTTCACAGTGGCTGCTTTTTGGAGAACCTTTTTAGCTTCCTCTATTTTGCCTTTCATCACAAGCCACCGAGCGGATTCCGGGAGGACCCTGAAAAATATTGGGACGGCAAACAGGCAAACGATTTCAAATTAGGAGACGGCACGAAATATCTCTCAAACTCAAGGAAACCAAACCAACAAACAAGACTCAAGGACCCCCGACAGATCTAATTTCATTCTCCAGAGCTAACTTTGGAGATGGGCTCATGAGGGAGTCAACACCAAGAGGTCAAGTCTCCATTTTCTTTCACGCCCACATGCAATGCAGTGATGGGATTCAAAAAGTTTTACTACAGGTTCTGTGGGAGTGGCTTGGTGGGCGTGGCAGGAGAAGGTTATTGCAAAATCCTCCTCCCTCCCCACCCACTAACCTGCTTTCCAGCTCCATTCTCCTGTGCAGGGCAACAAAAGAAGACCCAGCCAATCAGCTGGGACTCTAGAGGTGGAGAATAGATGGGGGTGGGGACAGTCAGAGGTGGGATTTGCTGGTTCTCTGAAATTTCTGCTACTGGTTCTCCAGAACCGGTCAGAACCTGCTGAATTCCACCTCTGGTGCAATGCATGTAAAATACTAAGGCTGGGCTTTGTTGTGCTTGCTGTCATCTTGATTTTTTTTGATTGACACCCCACTTTTTCTTGATCTGTCCAAGAAGACTGGCACAAAAATCATAAATCACGGTTTTACATGAAATTAATTATAATTAATAGTTGTTTATCTATCTCCTGAGTTGCTTTTCTTCCTCTTTTTCTCTCTTTCTTTTGTGGCAGATATATATACATAGGTAATTCTCACTCAACAACCACAATTAGGTCTGGAATTTTGACTTATGCAAGTCATCAGGTTACCTGACTCAAGTTTACAACCATTTTTACAGTGATTGTAAAGTGAGTTTCCATGGTCATTAAGCAAATCATGTGGTCATTAAGCAAACGAAGTGATATTTAAGCACATCCAGCATATCCAAAGGGCATTTTTTCTTTACCGTCTTCTGCTGGAAAAAGGCAGAAGACTTTTGCACATCACTGCTGTAAATCTGAACCAGGGGCCTGAAATGTGATTATGAGAGTGCAGGTATTGTATGCAGCGATTGAAACCTTGAAGATGGGTTGCAAGTAACTTTTTTGAATCTGCCATAACTTCGAACCGTTGTTAAGTGATGGGTCATTAAGCAAAGAATATCTGTATGTCAGTACAGGTAGTCCTTGACTTATAATAGTTTGTTTAGTGACTATTCAAAGTTACAACAGCTCTGAAAAAAGTGACTATTACTGTTTTTCACACTTAACAACCGTTGCAGCAACATCCCCATGGTCATATAATCAGAATTCAGTCGTTTGGCAACTGACTCAAATTTATGACAGTTGCAGTGTCCCTGGGGTCACATGACCATTTTCTGCCACCTTCTCACCATCAAAGTCAATGGGGAAGGAAGGTTCACTTAATAAGACCATGTTACTAACTTAATAACTGCAGTGATTCACTTAACAACAAAGGTCGTAAAATGGGGTAACAAATCTCTCACTTAGCAATAGAAATTTGGAGCGCCGCTGTAGTTGTAAAGACTGCCTGTATATAATATTTACACAATGCTTCTTAGTTACACTGCTTGGAAGATATTGAGTATCAGTGGTGCTATCCTATCGGTTTGGCATGGTTCTAGCGGGCTGGTAGCGCCCAAGATCAGCTGAGAATGAACCAACTCTCTCTGACAATCTGCTGTTAGGCCCACCCGCCCGCCCGGGCTCCCATACTGACCTTTATTCCCTGCTTTTGAAGCGCGGCTGTTTTGTGTGGCACAGCAGAGTGCCATGCATCAGCTGCTGAAGCAACAGGGAGAGCGCAGGAGTGTGGGAAGTGAGTCGGAAAGCCTCTGCACATGCACAAAGTGTGCGTTAGGCACACGCACGTACAAAGGGCCTTGGTGGTGCAGGCTGTTAATCATCTAGCACTTAGCTCAATTGCCTGCAATTAGTGCAGGTTCGAATCCCACCAGGCTCAAGGTTGACTCAGCCTTTCATCCTCTCGGGGTACGTAAATTGAGGACCCAAAGATTGTTGGGGGCAATAAGCTGACTTTGTAAAAATGCCGCTTGGGAGGGGGCCAAAAGCCCTAATAATAAGCAGGCAGATACAATGGAATGAAGGCTATTGCCGAGCACGGTGCATGGTGCTCCATAGACTGTAAGCCGCCCTGAGTCTCCGGAGAAGGGCGGCATATAAATGTATGGTAAAATAAAAATAAAAAACTGTGCGAGCATGCGCAAAGCGGGCCCACCAAGTCACGCCCACTGAACTGGTGGTAAACTATTTTGAATCGCACCACCGTTGAGTGTCAGAATAATTTATACCATTTATACCAAATCCTAAAAGGAGTTGACAGCTGGGCTGCTCTTTCAACCCAGAACTCACCATATGTAGAAAAAGAAAATAAAAACTGGAGCGGAACCAGCAATCTGAAGATGCCGCCAGTCCCGGAGACCGTAAGCTAAGCCCGCCAGGAGCATCTGTCCCAAAGCAAAAGTCACATGAGCAGTGATGATGGTGTGCGGACGGTAAGCAACGCCAACCCACTCGGTGCCTGGAAAGAAAAGTTGGATCAGAGGGGGAAAAAAAATCAGAGGTCAGTTTGCTATTGCCCCTCTCCATTGATGTGGTCTGAATTTTGAGGAGTTCCCCTTCTACCTCTTCATATAAATTGTTTATTTATTTATTTATTTATTTAATTAATTAATTAATTAATTAATTAATTATTTTATTAAACTTATATACCGCCCTT
Organism: Bungarus multicinctus; assembly: GCA_023653725.1. NCBI lineage: Eukaryota > Metazoa > Chordata > Lepidosauria > Squamata > Elapidae > Bungarus > Bungarus multicinctus. The sequence goes on along the minus strand of CM042840.1, from coordinate 6,794,938 downwards.
TTTCCCTGACAGGACTCAGGGCAGTGTGTACAACTGATTAAAAATATCACAACAATACAAAATTAAAAAAACAATTAAAATCAAATATATAGTGACTGGAACAAAAGTATATAAAGGGGAATTAAAAAGATTAAAAACCAGATTAAAATTAAAACTTGGTATAACCCAATCATCAACATCAGCATTATCATCGAAGACAACAACACAATAGCAATAGCTAACTTATGTTCTGCTCTAAGCGGTTTACAAAGTCAGCCTATTGCCCCCAACAATCCTTATTTTACCGAACTTGGAAGAACAACAAGGCTGAGTCAAGCTTGAGCCAGTCAAGGTCGAATTGCTGGCAGTTGGCAGAGTTAGCCTGCAATACTGCATTCTAACCACTACACCACCAGGTCTCTGCAAAAGCTACGTGTGGGTGGTTTAAGCAAAACGCTGCTTAGCATAATGTACCAATACCGTTAAAAATGCTTCTGATAAAACAGCAAGCGAACAGATGGTCAAATGTATATTATTGATTTATTATTTCTTAAGCAAATCTTTATAGCCACCCAACTTCCACTTAAATGACTCTGGACAGATTACGACATTTAAAATAATCTGCCATATAATAAAAACCAACCCATGAATTCCACCCCATCCCCCATGGCAGCAACAGCACAATCAAATCAGTCACTTGGTTGATTCCTTATCCGTTCTTGGAATGACAGAAGGCTGAGTCAAGCTCAGGATCGAACTCCTGGCAGTGAGCAGGGAATTAGCCTGCAGTACCATGTTCCAACCACCGCGCCACCAGGGGTCTTAAAATCACCCTATGTATGTAAATGCATATCCCAGGGTTAAGGCCTTACATAGAGCTAGGCTGGTTATGGTGATCCCAGAGAGAGCTGCTCCTAGCAGAAACCGGAGTCCACAATAGAGGTAAAAACTGGGGACAAAAGCTACCGCAACTCCCGACACGCCTTCCAAGACCAGAGATAACAAAGCAATGGGTCGTCGGCCATACCTGAAGGAGAAGAATGTGTTGTTATGTCGCCATTACAGGTGCTCCTTGACTTATAACCATCTGTTTAGCAACTGTTCAAAGTTACCATAGCACTGAAAAAAATATTTGGTTGTGCAAATGTGTTGACTTACATCACATTTGCACAACCACCACAGCATCCCTACAGTCATGTGATCAAAATTCAGGTGCTTGGCAAACAACATGTACAGGTAGTCCTCTACTTACAACCACAACTGAGCCCAACATTTATCTGGCTAAGTGACAAATTTGTTGCGTGAGTTTTGCCCCGTTTTACAACTTTTCTTGCCACAGGTGTTAAGTGAATCACCGCAGTTGTGAAGTTAGGAAGACGGTCGTTAAGTGAATCTGTCTTCTCTGTTGACTTTGTTTGTCAGAAGATTGCAAAATAGGATCGCGGACCCCAGAACATTGCAACCGTCGTAAATATGAAACAGTTGTCAAGCATCCTAATGTAAATTTAAATTTAAAAACTTCTGGAAGTTTTTAAAAAGATGTTGGATAACTATTTATCTGAAGTGGAATAGGGCCTTCTGCCTAAACAAAGGGTTGGAGTAGAAGACCTCCAAGGTCCCTTCCAACTCTATTATTCTGTTCTATTCTGTTCTATTCTATTCCATTCCATTCCATTCTAAATCATGTGACGCTGAGATGTTGCAACGGTTCTGAGTGTGAAAAATAGTCATAACTCACTTTTCTTTTCTCACGCAGGAGAAACACTCGACCATCAATCAGGATCAACCTCAGTTCCACAAGTTTGCTTAGGGAATTACAAGAGTTCCAAACAACTTGTTCTAACCTTTTTTTTAGTATACAGGTAGTCCTCGATTTACAACAGTCCATTCAGTTACAACGACACTGAAAAAAGTGACATATGACTGTTTTTCACACTTGCGATCATGGCAGCATCTCCGTGGTCACACAAACACCAAAATTCAGACACAATAGAGCACCGCACACCAGAACAACTAGACACAAGGACAGTTTTTCCCCGAACGCCATCACTCTGCTAAGCAAATAATTCCCTCAACACTGTCCAACTATTTACAAAGTCTACAGTACTATTACTATTAATCTTCTCATCCCCATCCCCTCCCCTTTGTGATTGCATGACTGTAACTTTGTGCTTGTATCCTAACAATTTATATGGACTGTTTCCTAGTATGATTGCATTGCTTATTGTACCCTGTGACTATCATTAAGTGTTGTACCTAATGATTCTTGACGAATGTATCTTTTCTTCTGTGTACACTGAGAGCATTTGCACCAAGACAAATTCCTTGTGTGTCCAATCACACTTGGCCAATAAAAGAATTCTATAGGTTGCTACCTTCCATTCTGCGTGCTGGAATTGTTTCAGTGGCCTTACCAGTCGCTCAATGGTCCTAACACCACGGCTCCGACGAGAAGACCAGACATGAAGATGGACTGGGAGATGTCAATTAAATCCTTTTGATCACATACTAAGGAGAACTTAAGGGAGGAAAGGAAAAATACTTTAATAAAAAGGAAGCATAGCTCATTCCGTGATCACGGTAGATATTTTAGTCATGGTGCATCCCTTAGAGGGATTTCCAGCACGGAAGAGAAGATCCCAGTCAGTGATGGGATTCAAAAATTTTTACTAGCAGTTCTGTGGGTGTTGTGGCTTGGTGGGCGTGGCTTGGCTTGGTGGGCATGGCAGGGGAAGGATGCTGCAAAATCCCCCTTCCCTTCCCTCCCCACCCCACTAACCTGCTTTCCAGCTCCCTTCTCCTGTGCAGGGCAACCAAAGAAAACCCAGCCGATCAGCTGGGACTCAATGGTCCCCCAGCCGTTGCCAGGGGGGCTTTTGGTCAGGTCCGTAGGATCTACCAGTTGCGGCCCTTTCTGGATCGGGATGCGCTTCGCACAGTCATTTCCGCCCTTGTGATCTCCCGCCTAGACTATGCCAATGCTCTCTACATGGGGCTTCCCTTGAAGTGCACCCGGAGGCTCCAGCTGGTGCAGAATGCGGCCGCGCGGGTGGTGTTGGGGGCTCCTCGGGGCTCCCATGTTACACCGCTCTTGTGTGAGCTGCATTGGCTCCCGGTGGTCCACTGGGTGCACTTCAAGGTCTTGGTTACCATCTTTAAAGCGCTCCATGGCTTGGGACCAGGATATTTGCGGGACTGCCTCCTGCCATTATCAGCCTCCCGTCGGCCAGTACGCTCCCATAGAGTCGGCCTCCTCGGGGTGCCGCCGACTGGACGGTTGGCGACCCCGAGGGTGCGGGCCTTCTCGTTGGGGGCACCCTCCCTCTGGAATGAATTACCCCCAGAGATGAGGATCATCCCTGATCTCCTGACCTTCCAGCGCGCATTGAAAACTTATTATTTCATCAAGCCGGTCTGGCCTAGGGGTTTTTAGGGGTTTTTAGGATTTTAATCTGGTTTTTATCTAGTTTGGCTTTTAAACTTCTTATAAATTTCAGACTTTTATATTTGGTTTTTTAACTGTTCTTAATTTTGTATTATCCTCTGTATTTTAATTTGGCTGTGCACCGCCCTGAGTCCTGTCAGGGAAATAGGGCGGTATATAAGTACAATAAAATAAATAAATAAATAAATAAATAAATAAATAAATAAATAAATAAATAAATAAATAAATAAATGGGAGGCAGAGAAGAGATGGAGGTGGAGCCAGTCAGAGGTAGGATTTGCTGGTTCTCCAAACTACTCAAAATTTCCGCTACCGGTTCTCCAGAATACAGGCAGAATACAGAATTCCAGAATACAGGAATACAGGCAGTCTGGATTTACGACCACAGTTGAGCCCAAAATTTATGTTGCTAAGTGAGAAATCTGTTGAGTGAGTTTTGCCCCCTTTTAAGGCCTTTTTTGCTACAGTTGTTAATTGAATCACTGCAGTTGTTCAATTAGTAACACGGTTGCTAAGTGAACTCAGCTTCCCCATTGTCAAAAGGTCGCAAAAGGAGACCACTTGACTCCGGGATGCTGCGACCGTGGTAAATATGAGTCAGTTGCCAAGAGTCGGAATTTTGATCACGTGACCATGGGGAATTGCTACAAAGGTAGTAAAAAACGTGGGGGAAATGGCCATAAGTCACCAAATGAATTCTTGTAAGTTGTTGTCCAGTTCTGGAGACCTCACAGCGAAAAAAAAGGCCATCGATAAGATTGAGCGAGTCCAGAGACGAGCAAGAAAAAACGGTTCGAGGTCGGGAGACATTGGAGGAACTGAATATGCACAGCCTGGAGGACTTAAGGGAAAGAAGGAGTCCTCGACTTACAACTGTTCATTTAGTGACCAAAGTTACAATTGCACTGAAAAATGGGATTTATGACCGATTCTCAGACTTACGACTGTTGCAGCATCCCATGGTCACGTGATCAAAATTAGAAGTTGGCAATTGACTCATACTTATTACGGTTGCTGTGTCCTTGGGGTCACGTGATCCCCTTTTGGGACCTTCTGAGAAACAAAGTCAATGAGAAAACCAGGTTCCCTTAACAACCGAGTTACTAATTTAACAAATGCGATGAATTCACTTAACCATCGTGGAAAGAAAAGCCGTAAAATGAGGCAAAACTTACTTAACAAATGTTTCATTTAGCAACATACATTTTGGGCTCCATGGTGCTCGTAATTCAAGGACCACTTGTATTTTAAAGGTGTGAATAAGATGCTAGAAGACATTTTGAATATTAAGCCAAAATCTAGAACACGAAAGCATAACTTCAAACTGGCAGAAGGAAAGTTGAAAAATAATGTTAGACAGTCTTACTTCACAGGTTGGAACCAACTTCCAGTGTGAGTCAATCGTCAGTAACTGAATTTAAACATGCTTGAGATAAACACACGTCCACTATGTGACAAATATCTTCTTTTTAAAGCCTGAAAAGGCGTACTCAGTGAACCACTAGATCTTTTTCTACCCTCAGTTTTAAAAGAATATCAGAGTTGGAAGGGACCTTTGGAGGTCTTCTAGTCTAACCCCCTGCTCAAGCAGCAAACCTTATAACACCTCAGATAAATGATTGTCCTCCAATCTCTTCTTAAAACCAATGTTGGAGCACCCAGAACTTCCTAATCATTCTGTTAGGAAATTCGTCCTTAGTTCTAGGTTGCTTCTCTCCTTGATTAGTTTCCATCTGTTGCTTCTGGTCCTGCCTTCAGGGGCTTTGGAGAATAAGCTGACTCCCTCTTCTTTGTGGCAGCCCCTCAAATACTGGAAAACTACTCTCATGTCATCCCCTGGTCCTTCTTTTCATTAAACAAGACATACCTAGTTCCAGAGACCGTTCTTTATACGTTTTAGCTTCCAGTCTCTTAATCATCTTTGTTCTTCTAGTCCAATCTATTGCTTGAGCAAGAAACCTTATATCACTCTGGATAAATAGCTATCTAATCTCTTCTTACTTTTGATTCTTTCATTTTCGTTTTTGTTGGACCTATAAGAGAGATGCTATTCTAAGATGGTAACGAGATAAAGTACTTAAGTAAACCTCCTTCTTATATTGGTGAGTAGTTCAGATGTAGTTTCCCCCAATATAGTAGTCCTGGTGCTTAAGATGGCACAGAGTCAAGGGCCAGAAATATTGTACTGAACCAGTTTGCAAATCATATGGGCAGAAGAACCCTAGTGACTTTTGGCAATTCACATTCTCTTTCCACATGACTTACAGGTTTGTTGTGAGGATGCTGTTAAGACATAGGGAAGTTTAGTCTGGACTTTAGTCGGAACACCATGGAAGGAAGGAAAGGGTCAAAAAAACACTTTAAATCATTGGGCCATTTCAAATTGCAAAAGGATAATTGCATTTTGAATAGGCAGCTATGTTGCAATGCCCCCTACTGGTGGAAAGGGAGCAGGGCAGGAGTCATCCGACACTTAACATATTTTAACAGATTGAGTTGCAAGGGAACTTGTAGGTCATCTAGTCCAACCCCCCTGCCCAAGCAAGAGACATTACACCAATTCTGACAGATGACTAAGCAGCAAGCTTGCATCTTCTTGAAGGAGCCAATCTGGGTCGGTTAGCAGGAACAGAAGTTTTGTCTTCCGAGCTTTCAGACTCTTGTTGGAACCCATCTTCAGGGAAGTTCTCTTTAACAGAGTGTGTTCTGCTCTGTTCCGTCTGTGGTCCCGGTGGATTGGATCCTGCTACATTATCCTGAGACCAATACATTCACCTTACATCTTCTTGTTTACAGAAAGTTTCCTTTATGCCACGTAAGCTGTAGGAAGAGTTGTACTACTGGACTTGTAAGCCAACATTTAGCAGTAAAATTTTTCCTTTCTGTAGTTTGGGTTTTTTTTTTTCTTTCAACCTGGTGCGAGTTTCTCAAGTTGTTGAGTTTCCAAACATTTGCTCATGCGAATGGAGCGTGTGCATGCCGGGTCGCCAACTGCTCACATGTTTGATGATGTGCATGCATATAGTCGTCCGCTGGTTCCGAAAGGCTTGAGGCCTGGTGGTGGGCCGCAGCCCAGAGATTGGGGATTTTTCTGCCCTAGGGAGCTTCTGAACTTGAGGAGGACTAGACTTTAAAAAGTGTAGGTTAGGTGGAGAGAGAGAGGCTGCCCCAAAGTCTGCTATCTGGCTAATGTGCCTAAGGCAGAGGTCTCCAAACTTGGCAACTTTAAGACTTGTGGACTTCAACTCCCAGAATTCCTCAACCAGCTGGCTGAGGAATTCTGGGAGTTGAAGTCCACAAGTCTTAAAGTTGCCAAGTTTGGGGACCCCTGGCCTAAGGAGAAGACTGTCTATGGAGATTTTGTGACTAGAACTCACAATCACCTGATTTCTTGTCCAGCACTTTGATCACTGCACCAGACTGGCTCTCCTGATATCCTGAGAAGCAATAGTCCAGCAAGCATAAGGCTTTTTACTATGGTGGTAAGTAGCAAAAAACAGAGGGACATGTATTCAGATTCTTCGGTCAGCATTTAGGTCTCCAAACTTGGCAACTTTAAGACTTGTGGACTTCAACTCCCAGAATTCCTCAACCAACCAGTCTGATCCATAAGTCTTAAAGTTCTCAAATTTGGAGGACCCCACTGACCTATGTAGGTAGCTATCCAATGTGCCAATGTGACTTTAGGTTGAATTTCTTGTTTTCTACCAAGGAAGCTGCAAGTTTCTATCTGAGTCAGCTTCCAGTTAAATGTTGGATTTCATGATTTGCTTCTTCACAGAAGCTACCCGATTTAGAGGGCAAACATTCAGATAGATGATAGACACACACACGAGCAAGGGGTTGGACTAGATGACCTCCAAGGTCCCTTCCAACTCTGTTGTTCTATGATTATGATTAACCTGACACCCCCAGATAGAAGCCAGGGGTTAGAAGGTTTTCTGCATCTCTTTGCTGCCATCTACAGCTCATCTGAATTTCAGTAACCCAGATGGAGTAGTTCTAAAACCTGACATCTTTTGTAGGGCAGTCAAATTGTATAACATACTGTACGTGTAGCTGTTTATCCTAGAATGAATCTTTCTGGCCTCTCTTCTCACTTTCTATCAAATCTCTAACTGGCATACTTTCAAATCTCCCAACAAATAGTTTTTTTTTTTTTTTAAACATGTCTGATTAACAGTTCTTGGAAGTTTAAAAGCTTTCCCATCCATTTTGTGACCTTGAGTTGGCCAAATAAATGCATTGCTCTGGCCCCAACTTCGAATCTTTTTCTTCTAGTCTAAACCTTTTTTTTAAATCTGTTTAGGAGACTGACGTATATACCCTAATCCTAATTGCTCTGAAGGGTTTACAAAAAGTGTTTCTCAACTTTTGACCACTTTAAAATCTCTATATACATGCTGGCTGGGGAATTCTGGGAACAGACATTTTAAAGTGGCCAAGGACTTAATACAGTGCAAATATGCAGGAGGAAAATGTGAAAACATTAACGGACCCAGGCCAGATCATTTTTTAGACTTTTCCATAGGTCGTTAGGAAAGAACCTGGACAGAAGTATTTTGTTGATGTGTCTAGTGAAACCTGATGAAGTACAGAGATGAAAGTCAAGGTTCCTTGATTTTCTCTGAGCTTGGTTGTTTTCTTGCAGATGTTTCATTACCCAAAGCACTGATGATGTTACCTAGTTTGATAAAGAAATGTCAAGTTTCACTACACATATCAACAAAATACTTCTTCTCCAGGTTCCTTCGTTTCAACCCTGAGCTATAAAATATTCTCTTTTATTGGATGGAAGTCACTCTGAGATCCAGGTTCTGTAGAAATTCAGGTTCTTAACATGAACATATTCATTGGACTTTCAAAGTAACTAACAATTGGTGCAATTGATCAGTACAATGTGATCTGCTGTATCTCTTCTAACAAACACCATGCAGCAATCTAGACTTGCCTTCATGTCTAGTCTTTAAAAGACTACTTGTGGGTGGGGAGAATTTTTGTTTCCTTATTAATTGCAGACAGCTGCCCAGGGACAACTACTGTTGCAAATATCATGGGTGGGTTTTTTTGTTTTTGCCTTTTAATTCTTGGCGCTCTCTCTCCCAGTTTTATACAAAAACAAAAGATTTAATTCAAGAAGAAAATGAGATTCCCAAACCTGGGTAACCAGAGAAGGTTTTGGCTTGGAAGGATAAACCCATCCATCTCGGCACTTCTCTGTTGAATTCAGTCCAGTTTGCAGGATGGTCTCAAAGTTGGTTTCCACAGGAGTATACATGAGACATTGTTCTAAGGTCCCATCAGGATTTCGGGGAATAGTTAAATTCAGCTTCTCCTCTTCAGTCAAATTCAAGTGGATGGTGTCTAACCAATTAGTGTTGCAGTGATGAGGCACTGGAATGACCATGAATAATTGGCTGAACATATGAAAACCAGCAAAGGGTGAAGCTACAGTGATCATCAGAACTAGCCAATGCTGGAATCGGCCAAAATCGTTAAGAGCTTTGATAATTTCCCCAACATCAGTCATGGCTGTTTTCTTTCTGCCTTTCTCTCTGCTACTGTCTACCCTCTGGCTAATCTGGCTACCCAAATAGCCCTCTGGAACCCAACAGCCTCTGAAATTAATGGTTAAACTCAGAATAAACTTTGACATGATACTCAGTGAAATGCAGGAACGGTATTCATTAAGCTCTTTGCTAATAGTCTTAATACATGACACGTTACACTTTTACAACCACAAGTTAATTGCCAACTTTGCAGCTTGGACAACCAACCAGAGCAAAGCTCATAAGGGCGCATCAAAAGTGAAGCAAACTGGAAAAGATTGACAGCCTCAGATAAGAGAGGTGTCAGTCTCACTTTCAAAAATGTTAAGATTATTTATTTGAAGAGAGAGGTCTATTTTTCACAGGGGTGGTAGACTGAAGAATTTAGTCAAGGAAATGAGGTGATGGGATTTTGGGAGGGGGGTTTAATATAATTGATGATGTAATATAATTGATGGCATACTAATTTGGGACAACTTATATAGTCACAGGGTTTATACATCACTTATAAATCATATTATAGGAATCTTAAAAGGCTACATGCAAAACCATGCTAGCTCTCTCTGGAAAAGTAGAAGAGGACAACCAGGATCAAGAGGGATGGCTCAATTACAAAAGCAATTAGTGCACCATTGAAATACAGGCTGGCAACAGATCCTATTGGAGAAATTATATCCACAATTTCTTTTTTTAAAAAAACTCAAAATTAACAGAATTGGATGAGACCTTAGAGGTCTTCTAGTCCAACCCCCTGCTTAGGCAGGAAATCCTACACCACTTCAGACAAAGGGTTATCCAATTTCTTGTTAAAAACTTCCAGTGTCGGAGCATCCACAGATTCTGGAGGCATATTGTTCCACTAGTTCAGTGGTAGGGAACCTTGGCTCTTTTATCACTTATGGACTTCAACTCCCAGAATTCCTGAATGAGCTATAAAAAGTTCCCCATCCCTGGCCTACTGGTTTTTCAGTTGTGAGGGAAATCAATTTTAGATTTGAATGGGATTGTTCAATATACAAATGTCCTAATTTTTGACTTGAATGATCAATATTCTTTATATGTCCTACATTTGTATATTAAACAGTCCCATTCAAGTCAAAAATTGATTTCCCTCACAACTGAAAAACCACTAGGCCAGGGATGGGGAAACGTTTATGGCTCACTCAGGAATTCTGGGAGTTGAAGTCCATCAGTGATAAAAGAGCCAAGGTTCCCTACCGCTGCACTAGTTAATTGTTCTGTCAGGAAATTTCTCTTTAGTTCTAAGTTGCTTCCCTCCTTGATTAGTTTCCATCCGTTGTTTCTTGTCCTAACCTCAGGGGCTTTGGAGAATAGGCTGAGACAGCCTCTTAGATGTTGGAACACTGCTATCGTGCCATCCCTGGTCCTTCTTTTTACTAGACACTGCACATGGATATGTCGCTAGAGTGAACACCAACTACCGATAGGAGGATCCTGCTTTCTGGAGAAGTGTATAGTGCTGGGAAAGGCAACCAGCAGGAAGACAGGTGTGACAGTGTCAATGGATGTGCCCATTGAAGAACTGAAGGACCAGGTTGGGGGACTTCGTTATGGAGAAAGTGTGACTCTTAAGAGTTAACACCAACTTGATGACACATACTCAATAAACCAACCAATCATTACAAACACCCAGCATGATACTGGGATAGGTAGAAAAGGAAAAAAAAGGACAACTGGCAGTAGAGTGGAAGGATTCAGCTGTATATGTGATGACTGCACTGTTGGGAGACATCAATCTTAAAGGTTAAGAAATAGATTGTCTTGAAGATCACACATTGATCACTCAATCCATCAGTCTTGCTTGAACCACGATTTGCTAATTTTTGGCAAGATTTTAAGAACCAATTTCCATTCCATGTTCAGGACCTTGCTTGATTGCAATTCCAAGCTTATTTACCCTAGGCAAGAAAAACTTGGGTGTTGAGACTTAGGACACAGTTAGCTGAGGCAAATGAGTTGCAAGTCCTCTAGAGTAGGGGTCTCCAACTGTGGCAACTTTTAAGACTGGTGGTCTTCAACTCCAGTCTACCAGGCTTAAAGTTGCCAAGGTTGGAAACCCCTGCTCTAGAAAGGCTTGCAAAGTGGCCTCTCTCTCCAGTTTTCTTACAGGTCCCAGATGTTGTGAGCATCCATCATCCTTCAATCCATGCTGTCTACTGCAGTTTCTCAACCTTGGCTGTGTGGGCTTCAATACTGACTGGGGAGTTCTGGGAGTTTTGCAGACAAGATTGAGAAACGTCTATTGAATTGGGAAATCTGGAGGATAGTATGATTGGTGCCATTCCTCCAACCTACATTCCCGGCAGGCCATCCTCTTTGGTTGCAGGGATAATATTTATTTATTTATTTTATTTATTTAATTAAATTTCTATACCGCTCTCTCTCCTGTGAAGTAATTCTTTTGGATAAATGCAACTGAGTTACTGAAGTCAGGTAATTGAATGTGTACAATTCAAAGTGTTATTTTTATGGAAAATATAGTACAAATAGGTAATCCTTGACTTATGACCACAATTAGGCCCAAAATTTATATTGCTAAGCAAGAACATTTTTAAGTGAGTTTTACCCCATTTTATAACCTTTCTCTGCCACAGTTGTGAAGTGGATCACTGAAGTTAAGTTAGTAACACAGTTGTTCAGTGAATCTGGTTTCCCCATTGATTTTGCTTATCAGAAGATCGCAAAAGGGTATCACATGAGCCTAGGCCAATGCAACCGACACAAGTACATGCCAGTTGCCAAGCATCCAAAATTTGATCACAATGGGAATGCTGCAACAGTTGTAAGTATGAAAAATGATAAATCACTTTTCAGTGTCACTGTAACCTCCTACAGTCACTAAAAGAATAGTTGTAAGTCAAGGGCTACTTTTAAGTGGTTCCTGCCTGGAAGAAACAGGCAATAAAAAGTTTTAAATATTCTGATTTTAATCAATGCCGTATTTACCAGATCAACAGCACTTTTAAATAAAGAATTACAATTTAGCTATTTACAATAAGATGCCACGTGCCTATTTCCCATGTGAAAGTATGCTATGTGGTAAATTACTTGCAATATTTGCAGAAAAACAGAATATTAATACAAACCAACTCCCAAAAATAATGGACAAGTCTTTTTATTGATTAAAAATTAGAGAAATGACATGCAATAAAATACAAAGTCAAAGGGAAAAAAAGGCTGAATATTTTACATCTTTCGTTAAAATCTACAGTACACCAAATTGTGTAGAGGTTCCTTTTATATTAATACACCACTCTCCTCAAGGCTATTAACTAAGTTTAAAAAAATACAAACCGATTTCTAGGTTCAAGTTCAGAATTTACCCAAAATAAAAACCCTCTGATCCATGAGGGTTGCTAAGGTTAGAAATAATTTCTAAACTACCAAACAACAACAACAAAAATCATTGGCACTTTTGAACCTCAAGAATAAAATAGTTGCCTAGCATTTCTAGTATCCAAAAAGGGTGGAAAAAGGGAAAAAAAAGAAAATACTATTAATTATTAAGAGATAACAGGCCTAGAAATCTAGTAGCAAAGCAGTTCTGGATCATTAAAATAATCATTAATATAATAATACATGGGAACAGTCATTAGGGATACTCTTGTCTGCTAGACCTGGATTAGACAGAGAAAGGAATGAAGGAATGAATAAATAAATAGATACTGCATCAAGATACAGTGGATTCAAAGTTACGCACAGCATGCAGGCCAAATTATTTAATACTGTACCAGAATGTTTTGGTTTCTGTAGCTGAAGATGGGATGAAATAAAATGGCTATTTTTTTCCTCATGCTGCTCATCTGCCATCTCGGGGTACTCCAATTCAGGGCCATACACACACATCCATTTCAGCAAGAGATCCTCTTTCCACATGATCAGACCTGGGCATGGATATTAGGACTAGGGCTATGTGCCCTGTAGTGACAATAACATCACTGGCTCCAAAGAACTTCTGGCCAACCAGAAGCAGAAGTTTGGGGAGACCATCGTCTCATGGAGCCTCCGAGAGCTGTGCTTCTCTCATCCAGGTGAGGTCTATCCCAAACAGTTGACCAAGAATGGTTGACTTCTACCCCTCCTGAAGGGTTTTAAATCAAGAAAATAACCTCCAGGGTTCATTCAAACATACACCGTAGCTTGCTTGCTCGTAAGCCACCAAGCGCAAGGGTGGGAAAATTTGGAAGTTTTGGGAGGTCACACATCACACACACACACACAAGCACAGCCCAACCAGTACTTTTTTTTTTCAACCTCCGCCCCTTCCCACCCCATGACTGGTGTCTAAACATTTCTCATTTTCAAATCCTTTCTTCAATAGATGTCCACATCTGAAGCAGTTCTGTTAATGAGCAGATCTAGCCAACACAAAAATTAGAGGTGAACAATAAATACATTAAGCAATAAAGGAAATCGAGCTGTCATTGCTGCTTGGAGAGGATATTTATTGCATCAGAAGATTTGAGATTCCCAAGCTTCATGTTTTCCACTCACCCTGAGAGAGCAAGTGTGAGGCGCTAACTTCGTCCCTCTCACAGATTCAATGTGGACACAAATGGGCATAACAGCTCCCCTCCGAGTCTTCCACAACATGTTGTGAGGGCATTTATTACTGTTCTTAACCTGAGTTAGAAACCAGGTTTAGAAGCTTAAGTGTCATGGTGGTTCAACCATGGTAGTTGAAACAAAAGGAGGAGGAGGAAGAGGAGGAGGGGTTATATAAAATAGTTCATAATCACTTCACTGGGCCCATACTCTACCTACTGAAACTCTACATCCAGGGATGAGACTTAATTCCATTGGTTTGCTATGCAAATTAATATTAAGGTGAAAACAATGGTGGATGTATAAAATACTTCAAAGCTAAGCAGTGATACTTCAAAGCTGGAAGGGGCGAGAGGCTGCTATAGGAGGGCAAGAAAAATCCACAGCATTTTATTGTTCACATAGTGCATTATAAATGTTTCTTTTTTCCCAAACTAAATATATAATTTATAGGTTAAAAATCCAAAACAATGGAAAGAAGAAAACAAACCCCAGATATTAATAATGTCTCAAAAAACGAACACTAAATATGAGCTATAGTGGCTTCAGTTACCCTATGTTGACCAAACTTTTGATATGTGAATAAAGTATTAAAAAAAACAACAGATTCCAAGCAGTGCCGCAAAGAGACTAAATTGCTCCGAGCATTAATTGGCCAGGTTTGTCTTTAACTGGCAATTTCATTTATTGCTGTAAAAACTGAATGGGGGCAGTTTCATATGTACCAGTCTATGAAGGAAGAAGGACGTAAGAAAGGTAAAAGGATTTTTAATGAAAAGAATGGAGGTTTTTTGGAGATTAAAATGGGAATTAGGAAACCACCTGCAGTGGTCAGTGATAGACGCATGTTTACAGACCTTTTAATGGCCAGTCCATACGATCAATTTCCACTCTGTCCACATGCAAAGGACATCTGGTTTTATGAATGGTCACACACTGAACCACACCTGGTGGATTTAACTACTCCTAGCAACTTGTGAGACCATCTCAATAGTCTGCTTACACAGGAATCTCTTCACCAAAAACCAGTTGCAGAGACAACTGCAAGGACAAGAAAAATACATAGACTGACAGAGATACTTCTGCAAGATGTCGGTATAAGGTAGACTGCACCCTAAATCTTCTGTAGAACCTTTGGGGAAATATCAGAACCTCAGATTTTCTGTGGATTCATCATCAGATTGCAACAATTTTAAGGAAGCCGGAAATTACTTCAGGATTATGGGTAGACTTCCCTTGGTGGAAAACAAGAGAAAATTGTTTTCCACCAAGGGATGGGTTTGAGGAACATTTGCGGAAGAGTGGTAGCCCAATAACGAAATGATAAAACTGAAAGACTGAAATTTTGTTTTGTTTTTTAAAAAGTTCCGTGTTCAGGAATATTTATGCTGGCTGTGCCACTTTCCCTTTTTATCCAGATAAGCAATTCAGCATAAGCATCTTCCAGAATGAAACAAGAAAGGGATGATGAAATGTACACAATATGGGTATTTGGAATGGGACATCTTCTAGTTTGTATGCTGCAAAATCCTCTCTTTGGCCTGATGGGTGGCCAGTTACTACATATAGTCTCTGCATCTTGCACCAGAATTGCTCCCGTCTGTCCATCCTGCAATTGTCAAAGCTGTTAAGATTATGATGAACAAAATATTTTTGGCACCAGATGTTTCAACCATTGTGTCTATATTGGAAATCTTACAAGCACAGGGTGAGTGGGAAGAAGGCCCAGTGAGATAGCCAATTGAGAGTGGAGGAAACACAGCTACACAGAAACATGATGTTTCTTCACCGATAACATGTTTGCAACTAGGAGGAGAAAAATTAAGGCTAGTTTTATCTCAGGCCAAGCAATTCCTTCTGTGCCCTGAATATAGAAAAGGTTGCTTAAACCAAGGGGTTCCACTTATTCAAGACTTCACTCAGTTTTCCATAATAAATTCAGCCTGTATTCTGACACTCCACAACAGCTTCCTTTTTCAAAAAAAGATACCTGTCCAGTTAGATGGACCACAAATCAAAATGTCTTTGCTATTTACCAGTCAAGCAAAAATGATCCAACCCATCACATCAGAACAATTATTAAGAGCAGCAAAGCCCTTCTTTCGTACTCAGTAGTAATGTTTCTATTTTTGTTTAGTTTTTAAATAATTAAGGCAAACATTCCCAACCAGATGTCCTCTGGTATATATCCCAACAACCTCTGGAATTCCCAACCCTCTTGGTTATAAAGCCAAGAGTTGTAGGCACAGCCTAATTGGTGGCCACTCATTTGGGGAAGGCTGAGTTAAGGCAATAATAAGTATAAGCATGCAGGGAAAGGGAGGAAGGAAGGAAGGAAAAAAGGAAGGAAGGAAGGAAGGAAGGAAGGAAGGAAGGAAGGAAGGAAGGAAGGAAGGAAGGAAGGAAGGAGCAAGAGAGGGAGGAAGGGAAGGAGAGGAGGGAGGAAAAAAGGAAGGAGAGGAGCAAGAGTGGGGAGAAGGGAAGAAGAGAAGAAAGGAAGGACAGCAAGAAGAAAATGAAGGGAAGGAGGGAGGGAGAAAGGGAAGGGAGGAAAAGGAGGGAGGATGGGAGGGAGGGCTGGAGAGAAGGCAGGGAGGGAGAGAGTGATAAAATTGAGAGGCAGGAAACGCAAAAACAGCAGGTGGGTGGAACAGAAGCCACATGCCTCCAAGGCAGTAGTGTTGTAGACCTCCTTGATGCTACTTGGGAACAAATGAAGTTAAAGCTTCTAAGAACGAGGGCCTGTAGTTTTGATTCTTTGGCAGGAGTGGTTTTGCTTTTTTTGGCCAACAGAAGTGTTCGTACGTTGCACCTATGGGTTGTGACCATAAGTGGGGAGTGTTGTTTTAGTTGATGCTGAGTTGAGCAAATCCAATAAGTTTGCCATCATCGGGGATTTCGGATGCTTCCACACCTGATGCCTGAAAGGCAAGGAGACGAAACCCATTATTTTACCAGGACATTTAAAGGACAGAAAGAATGCCCTTGAGGGAAAGGAGGCAAAGCTACAATCATGACCAGGATCAGGTAAAAAAGAGAAAATGACTCCAGATCAGGAATGTGAACTAAGAAAACCTCTCTGACAAGATCTGGCCTAGTTCTCACGAAGATAAAAAAAAAGGGAGAGATGACACACATTCAGGTTTGCAAGACTGCGTAACTATAGGTATTCCTCAACTTATGATTACAAATTTGAGCCCAAAATTTATGCTGCTAAGTGAGACAGTTGTTAAGTCAATCTTTCTTGTCCTAGTTGTTAAGTGAATCATACTAGTAGTTAAGTTAGTAGCACAGTTGTTAAGCGAACCTGGTTTCCCCATTGACTTTGGTTATCGGAAGGTCTCAAAAGGGCATCACATGACCTCGGGACCCTGCAACCGTCATAGATACCTGTCAGTTGCCAAGTGTCCAAATTTTGATCACATGACCATGGGGATGCCGCAATGGTTGTTAAATGTGAAAAAGTCAATTTTTAAAAAAATACCATTGTAACTTCAAACTGTCATTAAACAAACTGTTGTAAATCCAGAACTACCTGTATCACTTTAAGATAAAAGTAGTACAGATTCACATGACTTTGCAATCCTGACAGGGCTGACAGAGTGGGATAACGGAACTACAAATAAAGAATCCCCAGGTTTTGTAATAAGTGAGAAATTACACTCGGGCTATGAGATTTGCCTCCATTAAAGTGGATTATTCTGAGAAACCTTCAAAAGAATGAATTGTCTTGTGAGTCAGAAAACTACTTCCTTTGAAAGTCTTTGCTTCACAGATCCTGGTGAAATTCTGATTTTTTTACGCCTTCAGAACATATTCCCAAGCAGCTCAAATATACTCTTTAAATAATGAATCTAGGAGAAGAGCAGGCAGAGCTGGTGGGGGGAGTTAAGTAGGTCATCAGCTTAGAATTGTTATGTTGCCACATATGGTCTAAGTCCAACTAGAAGTTAATTGACCTTTTCTGCGCCAGTTCAGTCCTGAACTTCAATTGACTAGATCAGTGGTCGCTAACTGGTGAGCTATGGCTCACTGGTGGTCCACGAGAAAATTTTGGTGGTCCACAGAGAAATGTCACCCGCAGAGCACCCCCCCAAAGCAATTAATCCAGGCTGCGCAGGAACACAAGGTTGCGCCGCCCACATGGCCGATCTCATAGATCTCTGAATGAATCTGTGATTCTGTGAGCAACTCAATCTGCCTGTCTGCTTTGCCTGATATTTATAAACATATTTATAATATTTACATACAAGCCATGCCCAGCCAGTCACATGACCAAGCCACACCCACAAATTAGGACACACCCACAGAACCAGTTGTTAAGAAATTTAAATCCCACCCCTGTGTATTTGTGTGTGTGTGTGTGTGAGAAAGAGAGAGGGAGGGAGGGAGGGAGGGGGGAGAGGTTAGATCAGATCTCTCTCTCTCTCTTTTTCCCCCACCAACGTCAGCAAGCCACTATCAGTGAAAATTCATATTAGTGGTCCCCGGGATTTAAAATTATGAGTTTGGTGGTCCCTGAGGTCCAAAAGGTTGGCAACCCCTGGACTAGATTCTTGTATATAAGCTTGACCAATAAATTCTTTCTGAACTGCAACTGAATGTATGGTCCCGATCCTTTGTGCTTGACATTAATCTTGAATTATTTGACCAGATTAATAAAGGAGAATATTTACAACTCAGGGTTGAAATAAGGGGTCCTTGGTGCTCCCTGAGCTTGGCTGTTTCTTGCAGATGTTTCATTACCCAAATTAAATAATATCATCAGTGCTAGTGACACTACCACTGACATAGTACAAGTGATGCTCAAGAAATCACACCTGCAAGAAAACAAGTTCAGAGAGCACCAAGGACTAAATTCAAGTTAGATGCAAAGGATTATGACCATATGGTAAATTGAAGTTCAAGGATTTAACATTCAAAAATCTAGTCAGCTAAAGTTCAGTATAAAGTTCAGCTAAAGTTCAGTATAAAGTTCAGCTAAAATCAACTAATTTCAAAAAGGATTGCATTTGTGGTAATGTAACTGTCAAGCACAGGAAAATCAGGAAGTCCAGACATTTCAAATGAATACAATTTTATTGTATGCTAATGCTGTCTACAAGAAACTGAACAACTGAACAACTGATCAACAGTCAAAGTAAATTGGCGGTAGATAAGAGTAAACAGAATTCAAGATGGCAACTTAGACCTCTTATGGGCACAAAGGGACTTGAGACTGATGACATGTTTGACTCCTCCCTCGAGTTCAGCCTGGTCATCTCTTACAATAACAATTCTAAGCTGATGATGTGCTGAACTCTACCTTCATCTCTGCTTGCTCTTCTCCTACAATGGATGACTTAAAACAAAAATCTTTGTTGACCAGTAAGTTCTTAAATGAGGATGTTGATTTCTGTTTGCTGTGGATTTTGCATGGCTGTTTCAGTGCATTAACTCTGTTTCCCAATCAAACCCGGTTCAAATGCTTCTGACCAATCCTCATTCCTTTTTCATTCACTACACACCCATCCTTCCAAGATGTCTCTTATAGTTGTAGCCTTGTGGTTATGGTAGCCTAGTGGTTGCCAAGTGCCTGGACATGACCATGGTGCTCACATGACTGAAATTTGTGACCTTTCCTGCCAGCTTTCAACAAGCAAAATCAATAGGGAAGCCCCAAGTCATGGTCACACGAGACCCACACTTAATGACAACTAGGGTTGTCGAAACTGTCATTATTAAGTAGCACAGTCACATGACATTGCACTTAATGACATCATTGCTTAGTGATCAAGCTTCTGGTCCCAAGTGTGGGCGTTAAGTGAGGGATACCTATAGCACACTTCAAAACTAGCCAGCAATTTCCTTTAGTCTGTCAGTGGTGGTTAGAAAGAAAAGACTTAGCACAGCATTATTAGAGGGGCTAATATTTATTAACTCTGGTTTTTTGAAAGATCTACAGAGGTCTTAAGTGGACAATCACTTAAATATGAGCAACCAGTATACTGCAGCTGCCAAAAAATCCAACACAGTCATAGGCCGCATTAACAGAGGAATAGAATTAAGATCACGTGAAGTGTTAGTACCAATTTATAATGCCTTGGTAAGAGCACACTTGGAATATTGCATCTAGTTTTGGTCGTCATGATGTAAAAAAGATGTTGAGACTCTAGAAATAGTACAGACAAGAGTAACAAAGATGATTATGGGATTATGAAGAACGGTTGCAGGAACTGGATATGCTTGCCTAGCTTAAGAAAAGAAGAACTAGGGGAGACATGAGAGCAGAGTTCCAAAATTTGAGGGACTGCCATAAAGAAAAGGAAGTGATTTATTCTTCAAAACATCTGAAGATAGTACAAGAAGCAATGAAAGGAAACCAATTAAAGAGAGAAGCAACCCAGAACTAAGGAGAAACTTCCAGACAATGAGAATAATTAACCAGTGGCATGGCTTGCTTCCATAAGTTGTGGATATTCCATCACTGAAAGTTTTCAAGATGACATTGGACAGCCATTTGTCCATAACTGTGCAGGGTCTCCTGTTTGAGCAGGGGATATAGAAGATCTCCAACATCTCTTCCAGCTCTGTTATTTTGTTATACTGTCTTCTCCATTTTGGGCATTTTCCAGATCTATGGACTTCAGCAAACTGAATCCCAGCAATGACAATGGTGGTTGAAATATCCTAGGACATCAAGTCCACAAATCTAAAATGCACCCAATAAAGGAAAGCCGATCTACATTTACAAAGCTAGAAACAATAACCAGCTGAACAAAAAGATATAAAAACATGTCTGGCATTCAACTAAATCCAAGCACATTTGATGTCCGGAAATAAACCAGCTTTAATCCAGTGCTTAATACATGCAGAGGGCAAACATTTTTTTGTTGAGCTGAATAAACACAGCATTTGCCCAAAAGAGGCTGACAGCGGAAGCAACTTTTTAGAAAGATTTGAATAGTAAGGGGAAAAAAATATAAATACCAGCTTGAAGGTGACCGATCGGTTCGTCTGAGGCTCTTCAACAATTTTTTGCAAGTTCGCAGCAACTGAAACAATAGGGGAGACACACTCAGTGATGGGCATCTAAGCTTTATGAACAAATTTCCTTCCAGCACCAGCCAAGAATATACAAGCAAAAGGAAGGTCAGTTTGTTCTGCTGTGTATGCAAGCAAAATAAAGCAACACGAACTAGCACAGGGATGAATATGTGATTTTTTTTTCAGTAAGACTTGCATTACCTATGACTAAATCTCTGCCATCCACAAGTCCAGCCGAGATGAGTTCTTGCGATACTCCATCTGCAGTGTCTGGAAAAACCACAATTAAGAAACAGTGTTTGTTTTATAGACAGATAAATCAGTACTAGATGCTGTCTTTGATTTCGGCATTTATAGCTGATTCTATCTAATTTTTTGTTTTACAGGTACAGGTAGTCCTCGACTTACAACCATTCATTTAGTGACTGTTTGAAGTTAAAAAGGGGGGAGCTTCTGACCAGTTTTCACATGTACGAACGATGCAGCATTCCCACGGTCATGTGATAAAAATTCAGATGCTTGGCAACTGGCATGTATTTAT
Source organism: Bungarus multicinctus (assembly GCA_023653725.1). Classification (NCBI taxonomy): domain Eukaryota; kingdom Metazoa; phylum Chordata; class Lepidosauria; order Squamata; family Elapidae; genus Bungarus; species Bungarus multicinctus. The sequence continues at coordinate 6,773,832 of CM042840.1, read as the reverse complement.
GACAACTGCACTGTCTTGGGGTCATGTGGCCACCTTTTGTGATCTTCCCAGCTGGCTTCCAATAAGCAAAGTCCATGGGGAAAACCAGATTAGGTTAAGGCCGCACGATTCACTTGACAGCTGCAGTTATTTGCTTAACAACTGTAGCAAAAAAAGGTCACAAAATGGGGCAAAGCTCACTTAACAATTGCCGTGCTTAGCAACAGAAAATTTAGGTTCAGTAATGGTTGTCAAATCCTCGTTTAATGAAGGCAATTGGTACTGGCAATTATGTTGCTGAACAATGTAGCAACAGAGTGGAACTCACATGACCTTGCTGACTTATAACTGTACTTCTAGTTGCTGTCATTAAGTGAGACATGACGTGATCACAACTTGTATCCTTTTGCAGACTTCCCTACTGACTCTGCTGATTAGAGGATGATAGAAAAGGTCACAATCTGGCAATCAAGTGACTGTGGAACATTGTGACTGTCTAAATTGCACAATAGTTGCCAAGTGCCCAAGTCACAATCATGTGACTACAAGGACCCTGCAACGGTAGCAATTTTGAGGACCGGTTGTAAGTCTCTTCATTCGGTGCCATTGTAAGCTTAAAGTAGGCTGAACAAATAGTCTTAACGAGCATTCATTCAACGGCTTTTCAAACTTACAATGACACTGAATGAGGACTGCCTATATATTGTATATTACCTTGCCTTTATTATAAATTGCTCTGGACACCTTGTGGCAGGAAGCGAGAACATATTCCTTTTTTTAACAGAGTCCCCACAAAGGTTTGCAATGTTTTATGAGAGATTGGGCTGTGGTTGATGAATTGGAAAGGTAAAGGAAGCTGCACAGCACCAGGTAATATTCACAGGATAGAGTTCCCCATCTATAATTCCCATAATCCTCAGCCAAGATGGGAAATGGTCATGCAAGTAAAGCATCTGGGAGACATGAAGCCTCTGAGAAGTTGCATTTTCAGATTAAATCCCAAATCAAAGGCACATCACAAGATTTTAGTGCCTGTCTTTGTTATGAAATGTATGTACAAACTGATTTACTCTTATTTTCAAGCCAACAGTCCATCATTCAAACTCCCTCGTCATCTCCCGCCTAGATTATGCCAATGCTCTCTACATGGGTCTCCCCTTGAAGAGCACCCGGAGGCTCCAGTTGGTGCAGAATGCAGCCACACGGGTGGTTTTGGGGGCTTCTCGGAGCTCCCATGTTACACCACTTCTGCGCGAGCTGCATTGGCTCCCGGTGACCTTCCGGGTGCAATTCAAGGTGTTAGTGGTCATCTTTAAAGCGCTCCATGGCTTGGGACCTGGGTACTTACAGGACTGCCTACTGCCACCATCGGTCTCCTGTCGGCCAGTGCATTCCCATAGGGCAGGCCTCCTCGGGGTGCCGCTGGCTGGACGGCTGGCGACCCCGAGAGTTCGGGCCTTCTCTCTGGGAGCACCCTCTCTCTGGAACGAATTATCCCCAGAGATGAGGACCATCCCTGACCTATTAACCTTCTCGCGCGCGCTAAAGACCTACTTATTCCATCAAGCCGGTCAGGCCTAGAGTTACGTGTAGGGTTTTTAATTTGACCTTAATGGTTTTTGGTTTTTTAATCTTTTGATATTTTTAAAAATTTTTCCAGCCAAATTTCCAAATAATTCCAGAATTATTTAATTCTTTTACATTCATTTTAAACATTGTATTGTATTTATATGTGTATTTTATTTGGCTGTACACCGCCCCGAGTCCTGCTGGGAAAGGGGGCGGTATATAAGATTAAATAAAGATAAAGATAAAGATTTTGGGAGCCTCTATCCAGAAAAGATCCATCAAGCCTATGGATTCATTTTTCAGAAAATTTGGGATATTTCCTTATTTGCTCTAAGATGGGACAGAATCTTTGCTCCATATTTAGAGAATCTGTTTTCAACCGGCAAATTTGGCATGTTCACCACCACCCAATCAGCATAAGGTCACGAAACAAAATACTGTAACCAGCAGGCTGCAGAAGAGTGTTTTTCTTATCCCCTCACCTCTTCCAGGTGTGAATTCAAATCGGATGTCATTCAGCTCCTTTTTTGAATTTCTGTCAGGGTGGAGAGACACCGTTAGATGTTATCAACAGCTGTGTTACATTAAATCACATTCTGCAAGGAATACAAAACCACGTTTATTCCTCAGGCAAGCCTATTGAATCAGCATCTGAGGAACAATCTACAATTAATTTTATCCAACCCAAACTCTCCTATACTATACCACATTACAGATAGTCCTCGAATTAGTCACCGAAAGTGGGGCAAAATTCACTTAACTCATTTAGCAATATAAATTTTGTGTTGAATTTCGGTTGTAAGTCAAGGACTACCTGTATTTTCAGGTCCAGGATGAATGATGGCAAAGGGAGGACTAATTATTCCCTCTAGCAAGGAATTCAGAGGCACATAGAACAAAACATTTTGTTTTATCCTGAGTTCATAATGAAACCACACAACGCAAGGAATCTTATTTTGAGCTCCGAATCCACATAGCAGACATTCTGAGTGCTAGACATTTTATCCAGAATCAGAGTGCTGTAAATCTATATCACATGAATAGAATAAAACAGAACTTATTAGCCCGAATCATCTGACTGTAAAATGGTCATTGGTCCAGCACAGACTGGTAGACAGTTGGGGTCTTTTTGTTATTGTTGTTTTTTAATTTCCCGGTTTTGTAAAAGAGAAGGACCTGATCCTGAATCACCCAGTGAGCCTGTATGGCTCAGGGTGGGTAACAACCATAGCTTCCTGTAGTTGTGAAAGCTGGACCTTAAAAAAATAAAGACAGGAAGAAAATCGACTCATTTGAGCTGCGGTGCTGGAGAAAGCTCCTGTGTATTCCTTGGAGATCAAAGATCCTGGAGCACATAACACCAGACGTGTTATGTGGAAGGCAAAAATCACAAAACTGTGTCTCAATTGCTTTGGCCACATCATGCAGGAGAACTCCCCGGAGAAAGCAAATACGTTTGGAAGAGTTAATGATTAAAGGAAAACGGGTCCCTCGAGGACAGGTGGTTGGAACCATCAAAGCTGACAGCATCCAGAGCGTAGAACAATCCAAAGAAGCAGTGAAAGATCGGAAGATGTGGAGAGACCTGGGCCATCGAATCGCCAAGAGTCAGACACAACTGAATGGATAACAGCAACATCAGAATCTGGATCTTCTCATTCCTAGTCCAGCATCCCTGCCCCTAGATCAGTTTAGCTTTCCCGCATACCCAGCCTGCTTACCTTAATCGTAGAACGAGACTTATTGGAATTTTGGGCTCTTCTTGTGCTGTAGGTGCAAGAGGTGCCTTATCAAAAGAGAAAAAGAGGTGTGTTTTTTTAATCCGCGAAAGCAAAGAGTCACAGGTAGACCTCAGCTTACGATTACAAAATTTCCATTGCTAAGGAAGACAATTAAGTGATTTGTGCCCACCCCAATTTTATGACCTTTTTGCCCTGGTTATTAAGTGAATATTGCAGTTGTTAAGTGAAACATGTGAACCTTCAATGAATCTGGCTTTCTCATTGACTTTGCTTGTTGTAAGCTGGCTGGGAAGGTTGTGAATTGTGACCACAGTGTAACTGTCATAAGTACATGCTCGTTTCCAAACGCCTGAATTTTGATCATGTGACCCTGAGGCTGCTCCAAGGATTGTAAGACTGAAAAACTGGTCATAAGTCATTGTTTCAGTGCTGTTGCAACTTTGAACAGTCACTAAACGAACAGTCAAGGATTACCTGTAATGATATGTTTACCTTCTCAAAAAACTAAAAGAGACCAAGTTGATCATTTCAAAGGCAGGCTGAGAAATAAATAAATACAGGTGGTCCTCAATTGGACCCAAATGAAAACTTCCTGGTTTTTTTTAATATTTTTTTTAATTAAAATGTTGAAAAGAAGCAAGGAAGGATTTTGATTTAATGTGAATGTGAGTATTAAGAGATATGATTGGTATTATTAAGCTTGCCTATATTAAAATGTATGATATATTGATCAATACAGTTAATGTATTGTTGTGTATGTGTAGATTGAAAACTTCCTGGGTTTTAATGTTTTTTGCCCGTTTAATATATTTTGCCCAGCATCTGATCAATCCATAAAATTTGGAAGAATATTCAGAAAGGGGTTTTCTTATTGTGCTATTCTCAACTGCCTGGATTTTGACCCTGATGCCCTATCAGGATGCAGCATTTATTTATTCTGTCCTGGGCTGCTGTGTGTGATTTGACACATTCTAACCTTTGGCACAGAAAGAACCTTGATACGTTCTTTTTATTAATTTTGGTTTTTAACAGATCCTTCAGAAGGCCCACTGAAAATGAACAGAAAGTAGCATGGCTGCACAGAATCCATCAGTGCAGAACAAAATAATAGTCAATAGACTTTCTAGGTCAAGAAAGCCTAGCTGGGAACAATGGAAATTAGAATCCTAATATCAATTGAACCTGCTGGCTGAGACTCACTGAATGATGGGATGCTAAAAAGGAGATGAGGAGGAGGAGAGGGAAGAGTAACAATTGTATATCATGTAATCAGAACTTTCCAGTCTTTATCAAAAATAATGATTTTTTCCTACTGATATTGTTATTTGGAAGGTTGGTTTTATATTGTATATTGCAAGTTTTGAAACTTGTGCGGACAAATTTCAGGTAGTCCTTAACCTACAACTATTCATTTACTGACTGTTTAAAAGTTATAACAACACTGGAAAAACATGACGCATGACCACTTTTCGTATTTATGACAATTGCAGCATCCCCATGGTCACGTGGTCAAAATCCAGATGCTTAGCAACTGATTCACATTTATGACGGTTTCATAAATGTCCTGGAATCATGTGATCACTTTTTGTGAACTTCTGACAAGCAAAATCAACGGGGTAAATTCACTTAAAAACTGCCTTGCTTAGACAAATTTATTATACTAATACAAGTAGTTCCTTGATTAACGGCCACTCATTTAGCAACTGTTTAAAGTTATGAAGGCACTGAAAAAAGGGACTTAGGACTGATCCTTGCGCTTACAATTGTTGCAGCATTCGCTTGGTCATGTGATCATTTGGCAACTCTTTCATATTTAGAACTGTTTGCAACAGTTCATGGTCACAATTGCCATTTGTGATCTTCCAAGACAACATCTAACAAGCAAAGTTAATGGGGGAGCGGGCTGGAAGTTGTAAGTCCTGATCACATGATTATCTCAATTAATGATGGTAAATGATTAATTGAATGACCACAATCGGGAGTACCATAGCTATGCGGGGTTGATCATGTGGTATTTTGCTTAATGACCACTTCACTTAGCAATGGAATTGCTGGTCCCAATTAGGGTTGTTAAGCAAGGATTATTTGTAATATTACTACAACTATTATTATTACTATTACTACCAAATTTGTTCAATCAAAATCTGTAGGAATGGCCATCTTTCGCAGCTGTTCAGGATGGCAGAAACATACCACATTTTTTTTTTACCAAATGGTCACGTGATGCTCTAAACAGCCACAAAGGTGAGCCCAAAATGTGATGTGATTATGGGGTGCGTGGCCACTAACACTTCAAAAATGGGTCATATTAAGATTTTGAGAGGAAGTCCATCATAACTTTAAACAGTCATTAAGCGACCGATTTTAAGTCAGGCACTACCTGAAATGTTTTCTAAATGGAAGCTTGGAATTATTTAGAAGAAATCCCTTCAGCAGATTTGAAACCAGTTTTCCCTTTCATTTGGGAAGCCATTAAGTCTTTAAGGCACCATGGCTCAGTGGTTAAAGATGCTGAGTTGTCAGCTGGAAAGCTGATAGCCTGGGTTCAAGACCTGACTGTCACATGATGGGCTGAGCTCCCATTACTTGTCCCAGCTTCTGCCCACCTAGCAGTTTGAAAGCATGCAAATGCGAGTAGATAAATAGGTACTGCTTCGATGGGAAGATTAACAGCATTCAGTGTGCCTCAGCATAGAGCCATGCTGGCCACATGACCACGGAAACGTCTTCAGACAATGCTGGCTCCCTTAGCTAACATATGGAGATGAATACTGCCCCCTAGAATTGGATATGACTGGACAGGGAAAAACTTTATCCTTTGTCTTTTAAGCTGCCCCATTGGGCCTTACTTGTGCTGCCGAAGGAGCTGCTGCTGCTGGGGTCTGAGAAGCTGGACCGGAGGCAGAAACAGGAGGCTGTGCAGGAACTTGACCTGCAGGCTGAGGTAGTTGAGCAGCAGGCTGGTCTTGGAGGTTGAGCAAAGGGCCGGTTGGCTCAGCGGATGGAAACAGCTGTAACAAAATGAATGAATGATCAAACAAACAAACAAAATACTACAGCACAGTACAGGTAGTCCTCAACTTACGACCACAATTGAGCCCCAAATTTCTGTCGTAAGCAAAACATTTGTTAAGTGAGTTTTGCCCCATTTTACGACTTTTCTTGCCACAGTTACTAAGTGAATCAATGCGCTTCAATTGTTAAGTTAGTCACATAGTCATTAAGTGAATCCGTCTTCCCCATCGACTTTGTCAGAAGGTTGCAAAATGGGATCACATGACCCCGGGACACAGCTACCGTCATAAACGTGAAGCGACTGAATTTTGACCACATGACCATGGAGATGCTGCAGGGACTGTAAGTGTGAAAACCAGTTACAAACACTTTTTTTCAGTGCTGTTGTAACTTTGAATGGGCACTAAATGAGCTGTTGTAAATCGAGGACTAGCTGTATGGGATACAAATGATGGATCTTCACCAACTATCTGAAAAAAAATATCAGCGAATCTGAAGTCCGAAGAGCATTTGTACAACTAGCAAAAGTGTGGGCATTATCACAGAATCCAAAGAGATCACATTTGCAACCCCCTGCAGTTCCAGAAAAGCGGTGAAGTATCCTTAAGAGGTGGCTATGCATCGAAGACCCAACTCTTTTGAAAAACCCATCCTATTGGGGAGGACAGGAAGAAAGGAAGAAAGAGGAAGACAAAAAAAAAAAGAAGGATAACCAACAGTAAGGTAAAGGTTCCCCTCACACATACATGCTAGTTATTTCTGGCTCTAGGGGGCGGTGCTCACCTCTATCACAAAGCCGAAGAGCCAGCGCTGTCCGAAGACGTTTCCGTGGGTCATGTGGCCGGCATGACTAAATGCCGAGGGCGCACGGAACGCTGTTCCCTTCCCACCAAAGTGGTCCCTATTTTTCTACTTGCATTTTTACATGCTTAAAGCAGCCATGGTGCATCTTGGAATATTTGAAACACCAAACTGGGAATAGAATATCTTGAATAACGTCTACCTATGTGGCCACTAAGAGTCAACCCTGACTTGCTGGCACATGATCCACCAACGAATGCAAAGCTACCTCTCTCTGAAGATGTCTAAAATGCTGGGAAAGATGAAGGGAGGGAGGGAGAGAAGGAGGAAGGGAGGGAGGGAGGGAGGGAGGGAGGGAGGGAGGGAGGAAGGAAGGAAGGAAGGAAGGAAGGAAGGAAGGAAGGAAGGAAGGAAGGAAGGAAGGAAGGAAGGAAGGAAGGAAGGAAGGAAGGAAGGAAAACAATAGTAAGGCAGGTAGATTCATCAGCAATAGGGGCAGATGGAAAGATCTGAAGAACCAAGCTAGAGACAGTTCATACTGGAAAAGTTCTCCTTATGTGGTTGCTTACACTTTGATATCAACTTAATGGCACACAATCGATCAATTTTGAAAAAATTCAGCTCCAAGTTATTCTGTTACACAAACAGATGCAGGGGTTCCCAATCTTGGCAGCTTTACAACATGTGGATTTTAATTCTCACAATCTCCCAGACGGCCAGGAAATCCATGCATCTTCAAGTTGCCGAGATGAGGAACCCCTGATTTAGTGCAGATTTCTAATATTATGTAATATTATGATCCACAATTTACCTCAGAGTTCTGTAAGGATTCTTTCACTCTGGGAGACTAAAAGAGAGAAAAAGAGACTTGTGATTAGCATACAATCCAATTTTTATGACAAGCTTAATATATTTTGAAGGAGACAGAAACAACCTGCCTCGGAAATCGATGAATGTCAGTGTCGCTGAATTGCATGGGGGTTAATATACTTTATTCTGGAAAATCGTGTTACCTGAAGATAGATGAAGTTGCTAATAACTGTGATATACAGATTATTATTATTTTTACTGAAAGTTGGAAAGATGTAGGCAATATGGTAATATATTTAAATTTAGTAGCTGAAGCAGTGGGATTGTATAATGAGCCTGCTCATTTTTTTATGTTCAATGGACATAAACAATGGACCTCTGTGGTGTGTGGTCACCATCTTGCCTTTTTTGGAACTCATCTTGTGGATGCCAACAAATGGAGTCTACTTGGGTGTAATACAGTATCTCAACCACTTTTACTAAATTTTAATTTCATATGGTGAAGTCCTGAGCAGAGCACAGAAAATCACCAGACACCCTTACAAAGGAATATTCTCCTGCGAGCAAAAGCATTTTAAATCCATTATTTCTTCCTGAGGCAAGAAGAGATTCAAAGTGTTGAGTTCTGACAGCTTTAGATACAGGAAATAAAGGGTGAGCTGGGCTTAAAGAGATAAACTGGCTTACTAATTGCTTTCAATAATTAATAATTTTAATAATTGATTATGAGAGTTTGCAAGTTAAGCATGCCATGTCTATGAATAATAAAAAGAAATCAGTCTTCTTCTTTTTAAAAAAAGAGGCAGCTGCCTTTAGAAAATTTCAGGGTCAAAAGCACCTCTGCTGAAGAAAAAGAAATCCCAAAACATATCTCATGAGAAAAAAATGTGCGTATCTAATACGCACAACATCCTGATAACTAACCCACAGCAAAATTTGGACATTGCAATTCTCTGCAACCTGATTTCTCAAAATAATTTTCATTTTGGCCCTAGATTGCATCAAATAGGAAAGTTTAGCACAGTGGATTTACAAAAAATATTTAGAGCTGTAAAAATGTTTTCATGCATCTCCATAATGCAGCTAGTATTTTGTACTGGCAAAAGTATTAGACCCAAATATATGTTTATTTAGCCTACTACGACATCTACAGAGGTTATGCAATCACTGATATATAAGACTAATAAAGCACATTATGCATACAAGCACAAATATAAACATATAATATAGACATTACAATAAGTGAGATAAAATATGAAAGAAATAGTAAAACAATATTAAATATATTAAAATATTACAACAATTAGACTCAATCATTGAAAAGAACATATAACCCAGAAGATGAGTCTGTAAAATGTGTAACTGGCATAATTCCTGCCTCCAGTTTCTAACTGTTCCTATTGCCAGAAATGTAGACCAGCAAGAGACTAATACAAAGCATCAATAAAGGAAAATAATTGTAGTTCAGAGTTGAAATGAGGGGTGGTCTCTGAGCTTGCAGACTTTTCATGACCCAACTAGGTAATATCATCAGTGTTAAAAGAGAATAGATTTTGTGGAGAGGAGGAGGGGGAGGAGGAGAACAGTGGAGTCACGGGAGCTCTCTAAGCTTGGCCGTTTTCCTGCAGACATTTCATTACCCAACTAGGGTAGCATCAATGCTAGGAAGGAGGGGGAGGAGAAAGAGGAGGGGGAGAAAGAGGGTGAAGAGAACAACAGCAAGAACTATGGAGTCCTTGATGCCCTCTGAACTTGGTTTTCTTGCACAGGCTTCATGACCCAATTACATAACACCATCAGGGCTAGTAAGGCATGGGGTGTGCACTTTTAGTACTGATGAGGTTACCTAGTTGGGTAACGAAACGTCTGCAAGAAAACAGCCAAGGACCTCTCATACGAGGCATGAATTTAGTGAGGATCTGTACTTATTTAATATTTTAAAAAGAGAAATGGACTCCCACCCTGTGCTGAGAAATTGCTGCTTTGCCCTCTTCGCTTTCTTCATCTAGTTCATCATCGCTCCATTCCCAGCCGCCATCTTCAGTCTTGTGAAGTCGTCCACTGGAACCAGGGACTCTCCTGACCTGCACTCCAACAAGAGCAAGACTAGATGTGTAACAATGCAGTTCTGCTCAGGGTTGTACAGGTGGTAGTAGCCCTTGGGAACAACTGTTTGGTAAGCACTGCGGTCGTTAACTGAGTCACACCTGATTTTATGATCTTTTTTTTTTTTTGGGCCGTGGTTGTTAAGCAAATCACATGGTCATTAAGGGACTCCAGCTTCTTCCATTGGCTTTGCTTATTGGAAGCTCCATGGAAAGATCGTAAATGATGATCGCATGACCCTGAGATGTCGTAATAATTGTAAATACAGGTAGTCCTCGACTTAAAACAGTTCGTTTAATGACCGTTCAAAATTACAACAGCACTGAAAAGTTCCGGCACTGACTTATGACCATTTTTCACACTTAGGACCACTGCAGCATCCCCGAGATCATGTGGTCAAAATTCAGGTGCTTGGCAATTGGTTCATATTTATGACCATTGCTGTGCCCCAAGGTCATGGGATCAGCTTTTCTGACCTTCTGACAAGCAAAGTCAATGGAGAATCCAGATTCATTTAACAACCTGGTTACTAACTTCACAACTGCAGTGATTCACTTAACAACTCTGGCAAGAAAGGTTGTGAAATGGGGCATAACTCACTTAATAAATGTCTCACTTAGCAACATTAATTTTGGGCTCGACGGTGTTCGTAAATTGAGGACTACCTTTACATGCTTGTTGCCAAACGCCCAAATTTTGTTCATGTGATTGTGGAGACATTGTAACAATTGCAAGGACGAGGTTTGTAACTTCAAACAGTCAAGGACTACCTGTACAGACTAATTGCATCTTCTGTAAGACTTTGATAAACCTAAAAGATGCACTTGTTACAATTTTTGCTATCTTGTACAGAAACAAAAATAGAAATGCTGTGCCTGACATAACTATCCATCCAGAAATCAATATGGCTATAAAAGCATTTATATATCCATATATATATATATATATATATATATATATATATATATATATATATATATATATTATATCCTTTCCATCCAAGCAAGCAGAAAGAGGAGGAAACAAAATGACATTGAAAAAGCCATCAATAGTCACAGCCTAAGTTTAAAACTAATTTATATACAGTTGGAATATTTTAGTCCTTGCAATAAAAGATGTACTTATATATCCACAGGCAGGCAGTCTGTCATCCGATCTGTCAGCAAACTAAGCCACGCAACAAAATAAACAAAGGAACACTGATTTATTATTTATGAAACTGTTTCATTATTTGCCGTTCAGCAGAGGTCTTCAATCTTCGGGCTGTGGCCCACTATGGGCCTTGAGCCGTTCTGTAACGAGAAAGTGGTGGGCGAGTCTTGAGCTGGAACCTCCCCACTTGCACGAGCAGTAGGTGAGGGTATGTGCATGCTCCGTTTCGTGCGAGCAATGCGTATGCATGCCCACCACTTGTGCAAATGGGACTGTGTGTGCGTCCTTATCTGCCACTCACATGGGGCCATCCCCTCTTCTCCTTCCCTTTGGAAGAATATTGAATGTTTGCAGTTCAACTAACAAGTTATAAACAGAACCAATGTTTTGGTTTTTAGCTCAATTGTCTGATTTGTTACCAGAAAGACAAACCTGCCGTGTCAGCTTAGATATAACTATATACCTACCAAGGATGCTAGCTAGCTACTTTTAAAGCAGGAGGAACTAAGTTTCTTTAAGATGTGTGAACTCAGCCAGAATTATTTTTCCTCTTTCTCAGGCTGCAGGCAAGCTACACATTAAGACAAGATGCGAGAAATCTTACAGAACCATTTTTATGCAGATTTCCACTTTAATTTGTACCTTCCTGGCTCTTTCAGTGATAGTTGGGGCTCTCTGCAACATTTTTTCTTGTAAAAATTCTTTATTCTGCAAAAGGAACGAAACCATCAGTTCTTGCAATCTGTTCTTCAAAAGCTACAGTTTATTGTTATTCAGTGAACTGATCAGCCACCCAACTCCACTGCACTCAAACTGCACATATCTAAAGCTTTTTGTGAAGGAGGGAAAGAGAGAAAGAGAGAGAGAAAGGGAAAAAAAGTGTTAGTTATATGACATAGAATAAAATTGCCTTTGACATAAGAGCTAAGAAAGCAATGTATTAAAGAGTAACAATCTCCAGGTGAATTGTAATATGCTCTGTCACTGGACAGATGCTAAGATATTTTTTTATTTTCTTTTTCCACTAGGTACCATAGTAAAACTAAAGCTGAGCAAAACTGAACCATAAGGCAGTTATATCCGGAGTGATTAAACAGTCAATCTGGCTAAAAAAGAACCAGGGTGAACAAAAGAGAATCAAGCCACACAAACAGTTTCACACTTAAAGGATTACCATTTCTGTGGGTGGCAAAATCAGAATAGATCTTAAATGAGAAGCAAATGTGTCGTTGGGTGGATGGAAGTTGGGGAAAATCTCTGATAAATCATTAAATGTATACGTCGCCCATCTCACTATCAAGTGACTGTAGATAACTTACAGAAATGTAAAAAAAAAACTAAGATTATTCCTTGTCTATAAATACATTTCTCTAACATCCAAGCTGGCAGATGACTGCATCAATCAAGGATCCTACCTTTGTGTTGAATTTATGTTTTACTGACAAAGAAATAAAGGGAGACTAGTATAGATCTTATTTCAAGCTATTTAGCTCTCATCAGCTGGCCATACCCTTCTGGGATTCGAAAGCGGAGCAGTATGCTCCGTCCCATAATTGGGTAGACCAGGTTGTCCTGATAAAAAATACTTGATCCTACCTTTGCTTTCTGGAAAAATTTGTGTCTTAGAAGTTCAGCTGCTGTAGGTCTATGGACAGAAAAAAAGGAGTTTCTTAAGACTATGATATATTGCAGGAATTTTTAAAGAGCCTTTTCTAATTCATATAGGAGAATCACCCACAATCAAAATTCAGATCAGAACAGATGTTGCTTTTCACAGGTTGTACATTTCAATTCACACATTAGGAAAAATGAAATAAATAAGATATTAATTTTGGATAAAAATGGTAGTTTTTGGCAAACTGAGACCATAAACAAACTGTGTGATCACTCAACAATAGTAAGATAAACATTTTCTGCCTAACATTCACATTCTTATTTTATGTGCTTGCACAGAATTTTACCTAAAGCAGATGCAAATGTTTAAGAGTATTAAAGATATGATGGGTTTTGCTATTAGAACAATGCTTTAGTTTGTTTTATTCTGGTTAATCACCTGGCCCAAACTGATTTCATAAAAGATATCTTACTTTACTTCTTAACATCAGTTTTCAGAAAATCTGAACCAGAGACAAACAAACATTAAAAACTAACATTTGCTAAAACATCAACAAGGCAATTATCAGTGGACATGATGCAATATCCTGTGGCAGGAAGTTCCAAAGGCCAATCATACTGTTTGTTTGTCTTAGTGCTTTCCCACTCAATAATCCTCTGGAGTTTTTTACTTGTGGCATCTACTTTCCCTTTTTGAATTTCTGTATCCATGGTCCTCAACTTACAAACCACAATTGAGCCCGCTAGTTTCTGTTGCTGAGTGAGAAATTTGTTAACTGAGTTTTGCCCCATTTTATGATCTTTCCTGTCACACTTGTTAAGTGAATCACTGCAATGGTTAAGTTAATAACACTGTTGTTAAGTAATTCTGGCTTTCCTATTGACTTTTGCTTGTCAGGCAGTTTCAAAAGATGATCACAGATAGTTGCAGCTTCATAAATACGAGTCAGTTGCCAAGCGTCACGTGACCATTGGAGATGATGCAATGGTCGTAAAATGTGAAAGATGGTCACAGGTCACATTTTTCAGTGCCATTGTAACTTTGAATAGTCACTAAGTGAACTGTTATAAGTTGAGGACTAGCTGTATCCAGATGATTGCACTTAAATGTGCTTGGTAGTAGAGATGATGATTTGGAGATTAGTTATTAGCAAAACATGATGTTACTCCAAGAGAGGGGAACAGGGAAATGCTATCAAGTTTCAATATTTTGATCTTGGATATTTTGAACTTGGATATTTTCTTGCAGACGTTTCATTACCCAACCATATAACATCATCAGTGCTAGTCTGCGGTTCAGCCTTAGTTTAGCTCTGAGCTACAAATATTCTCTTCTCTCTGCTATCATAGCCTAATCTGTTTCTCAGTCTTGGCCATTTGAAGCTGTGTGAACTTCAAATATACAAATTTGTATTGGCTGGAGAATTCTGCGAGGTGAAGTCCACACAGCTTCACGTGGGCCAAGGGTGAAAAACGCTGGCTTGGATTGTTAACATAGAATTCCAGTATTATCTTGTGGCCTTTGCTTCCTGACCTAGCTTACTCTGAAAGACTAATACAATGGCACAGTTATTTGAAAAGGAAATATCCCTGAACTTCTTACCCACAATCACTGGATCACGGAACTGTACGCAACAAAAAGCGGTTGAACTGGTTACAAAAATGCCCACAGAAAATCCTATTCCAAAAAGCCAGAGAAATTCTGCAGTAGCTTTTAAACGTGATGTGAATTATAAGATGACATTAGCCTTTCAATTGCATACAGCACAGCCTAATGAATAACAGAGTTGGAAGGGACCTTGGAGGTCTTCTAGTCCAATTCCCTGCTCAAGCAGGAAACTCCATCCCATTTCAGACAAATGGTTGTCCAATCTCTTCTAAAACCTCTAGTGATGAAGCAACCACAACTTCTGGAGGCAAGTCGTTCCACTGGTTAATCGTTCTCACTGTCAGGAAATTTCTCCTTGGTTCTAGGTTAGTTCTCTCCTTGATTATTTCCATCCGTTGTTTCTTGTCTTGCCTTCTGGTGCTTTGGAGAATAAGTTGACTCCCCCTTCTTTTGTGGCAGCCCCTCAAATATTGGAAGAATGCTATCATGTCATCCCGAATCTTTCTTTTCGTTAAACTAGACATATCCAACTCCTGTAATTGTTCTTCGTATGTTTTAGCCTCCAGTCCCCTAATCATCTTTGTCGTTCTTCTCTGCACTCTTTTTAGAGTCTCAATATCTTTTTTATATCATGGCAATTAAAACTGGATAAGCTATCAAACATCTAGCTCTATCTTCATTTGCCTTCCATTCCCCTATTGTAGCTACCTAGCAGGGTGGCAGTGACACAGATGTTAAGCAAATCTGGTTTCCCCACTGACTTTGTCAGGTCACAAAATGTGATCCCGTCACCAAAGGATGCTGCAAGTGTCATAAACATGATCAGTTATCAAATATATGAAGTTAAATCATGTGACCATGGGGATGCTGCGATGGTCATAAGTGTGAAAAATCATCATAAAACACATTTTTCAGTGGTATTTTAACTTTGAATGGTCACTAAATGGACTAATTTAAGTCAAGGCTATCTGTATTAGATTTTAAACTTGTGCATGTATGTTCCATGTGTGGCAACATGTGTGCATCTATATGCGTCCATTGGCAGAAAAGGGAGATGTAAGTCATATAAATAATTTATTTAAAAGAGGGAGAGGGATAGGAGAAAGTTCAGATGGTCCTGCCTTATTACCTTTTCTCTGGGTCTTTCTGCAGGCACAATGAAATCATTTTCCTAAATGACTTCCCGTATTTTTTAAGCATTTCCTTGTCTTGAACCCCAGTTTCCAAGGAGGGGGGGTCATTTTGTAGTGTCAACATTAAGACCTGAAAAAAAATGAGTTCCGTTAGAAACATTGAGGAACATTTTGAATTGGCAAACCAAAAAAAATCATGAAGAAATACATGAATGTGCTTGAAAACTACTTTTGAGATCTAGCTGCTCTTTGGCCCAAAGAGCATCTGATGAATAACTATCAGTTCTTTACAAGCAACAGCAACAACTGTGAAGAGAATATATCTCACTTGCCCTCTTTCCACATCACTAGGGAAGAGCTCTAAGAGGCAAAACAGCTTCCATGCATCCCAAGAATTATGGTGTTCCTATTTTAGAAAGTCTACAATGGACGACAAAATGCCACACAAGTACTCTTTTGAATTACGAATGCAACTGAGCCCAAAATTTCCATTGCTAAGCAAGGCGAGTTGTTAAATGAGTCTTGCCCATTTTGCATCCTTTTTTTGCCATAGTTGTTAAGAGAATCACTGCAGTTGTTCAGTGGTTGTTAAGTGAATCTGGCTTTGCCATTGATTGATTGTCGGAAACCGGCTAGGAAGGTTACAAATACTGCTCACATAATACCGGTACAGTGCAACAGTCATCAATGCATGCCAGCTGCCAAGTGACAGAATTTTAATCATGTGATGGTTGTTGCAACAGTTGTGTGAAAATTGGTCATGTGCCACTGTAACCGTCAGTAAACAAATGGTGGTAAACATTTGTAAACAAATGGTGGTAAACCATCAGTAAACAATTGACTACCAGTTCAGTGGTGCTATGATTGTTGTTCTGGAATTTAGTGAGAAGATGGATGAAAGAGGCCTTAACTTCTCTCTGTTCTGAGACACTAAAGAAGTAGTTTAAGAGAAGTAGGGGATCATAGGTTCCATTCCTGCCTTAGCCAGTTGGAGGACCAGAAGAAAGTCCCTGGATTAGAAGCTAGGAGCGTGTGAGTTCTAGTCCTCCATAAACAGAAAACCAGCTGGGCGACTTTGGGCCAGTCTCTCTCTGTTGGTTATAGTAGAAGGAGGCAAAGGTAACCCATTTCTGCCAAGGAATTTTTATTCAATCCCGTCTTTGTTATTTTTTTGTGTTTGGAGGTGTCTAAAACCAGGCTTCAGGAGAGAGAAAGATTTTAAAAGCTTTAAAATGACAAAATCAAGAAGAAAGGATAGGGAAAGTCAAAGGTATGCAGCACGTCAACAGACAAAGCACTCCAAAATGCTCAGAAGCACCTTTTTTTAAAGAGCAGCTGTCCTTTCCAGCTTTGCAGAATGGCAGTGGCGGCAGTGGGGAGTGGGGTAGGGAGAGGGGATGGTTCCACACAAATGCAGCTCCATTTGCACAAGTAGCAGGTACACATGCACACCACTTGCACAAGTGGAGTTGCGCACACATGCACGCTCGCCTGCTGCTTGCGTAGCCCATTTCTAAACGGACTGCCCAGGGGTTGGCTATCCTTGTTTTAAAGGGAAAACTTTTCAACATTATATTGAGGAGTCTTAAGATAATTTTACAGAAATCCTGGAATATAAATCGAGCAATAATGAATTAATATATGGCCGTGCTCGTTCTGCACTCTAACCCTATGATTTTGTCTTCTGTTATATGCTCAAGCGTCCAAACAATCTTCAAGCTTCCTTGCATGTTTTCAGAAGGAGGACATGCCAACTTTTCAGACACACCATTTTCTAAGAGGGTCAATCCAATTTTTCAGACTGTGTGCATGCTCTTCATGTCAAACTGATTCTTTAAACTGGTAAATCTGTAACTTACCTTCATGGGTGGATATTTGTGATAAGGAGCAGCTCCAGTAGCCAACTCAATGGCTGTAATTCCAAAACTCCAAATATCTGCTTTGAAGTCATATCCTCGAACCTGCATTGTTAAGAAAAGTTCTTTTCAAAACTGGCTTTTCTATTACAGTAACTCCATGTGTATTTCGCCTGAATCATACTGGGTGCTAACCTTCCTTCACCAATCCCTTCTTGGCATTCATTTGTGATTTGGCACCTAAAACAGACTTCTAATTTCTCATCCAACTCCTAAAAAAGAACAAAACTTGTATTCTTCTTTACAAGAGTGAAAATATCACAAAGACTTTAGTTTATTTTATTGTCATTGCATTCCGTACAACGAAATCAAACACCATCTTCAGTGCACATCATGACCATGAAAATAAACACAAACACACATCCTTTACCCTTCACACATTGAACCGGAAACCTCCAATACCACATCAACACTGCTCTAAACAGCAGAATTCGAAAGAGCTACTGCCCTGGGATAGAAGCTGTTTTTCCACCTATTTGTCCTTGTTTTTATTGTTCTGTACCATCTGCCAGATGGTAATAGTTCAAAAAAAGGGTTCCCAGGGTGAGATGAATTTTTGAGAAAGTTTTGAACTTTCTTAAGGCAGCGGGAGCTATAAAGCTCTTCCAAAAAGGGGAGAGGGCAACCAATGATCTTCTGGGCAATGACATTAACCCTCTGGAGTGCTTTCCTATCTGCCACTGTGCAATTGGCAAACCATACAGAGGTGCAGTACATTAAGATGCTCTCTATGGTGCAGCAGTAGAAGATCACAAGCAGTTTCTCATTCTATTGTTGTTTTCTGAGAAACCTCAGGTAGTATAATCTCTGCTGGGCCCTTTTGACGAGGGCTGTAATGTGGGCACTCCAGGTCAGGTCCTCCAAATGGTATCCAAATGAGAGAAATAAACTAACCCTTGGATATATTGGGAAATCATGTTCTTTGCAAATATCACTGAATTCTGCTGTCTTGTTAACTCAGAATTGCTCTTGAAATTGGAGCAATTCTTCCAAAGCAAAAAAATGTTAGTTCCCCAGAATTCAAACCCTCAACTTGTCACAATGGGGACCAGAATTTCAGTCATTAAATGAAGCAATTGCAAAGTGAGATGTCACATGACCACAAAGGTCAATATTATTTTCATTCTGAACACAGAGAACCAAAGACTTATCTTTATTATAAAGGTAATTATGATTATAAACTAACTTTATTATAAAGTCAGATCGTCATACTTCCTGAACAAATTCCAGGACTGATTCCCACAGAAATAGTTAAGATACATAGTGAATGAGTGATGTTAGGAATGTAAGTAACCTAACAGTTAGGTTGGAAATATATAAACCAGGATAGACATTTTAATACTGTCTCTTTAAGGGAATGCTAAACTTGTAATTGGGTGTGGTATCGCAAACGGCCATAAGATGGAGCCAGAAACCTGGTTTCTCACTGACAAAGCCAGAGAGAGAGTTTTGCTAGATGGTCGATGTTTGTGTTCCTGCATTTCCCTATTGACTGTTGCTGATCGTCATTATTCTTGGATTGATGTGAGTCTATTACTGAACTGTATTTGATACTGGACTTTGTTATTGGATTATCCCTGGACTGAAAACTGACTGATATAACCGTTTATGACTTGGACTATATTGGACTTTGCTTAACTGTTTACTGGAAGTAAAACCTACATTTTACTATACAGTGTAGCTGTCTGCTGTGTGTGTGTTATTCAACATTACTCTCAGTATGTCTCCCTGTGTGCACTCATTCTCCTAATGGGGAACTAGGCTCAGATAACTGAGAGTTAGTGTGAGTACACAATACTGTATACAGACAGCTGTTTACTGTTTAATTGTGATTTACTGTCCTGGTGAAGATGGCACTGATAACCTGGTTGGATGGAACAAACTATGTTTCCAGGTCTATGAAGTGCAGTCTACTTCTGCGTAGAGAAGGGTTATGGACTGTAGTTCAAGATCCACCGGATGTAAATGCTTGGGATCCAGATGATGAGGACGATGCCAAGAACTTAGCTGACTTTAAACGGAACAACGAACCAGCTCTTTGTATAATTGGACTAACACTGAGTGACCAGCAGCTAGTCCATATCCATGGAGAAGAGTCTGCTGCTAGGTGTTGGGAGAATTTGAAAAGGATTTATGTTCGTGACAGTGTAGGTGCACACGTACATCTTACACATAAACTGTTTAGAGCACGTCTTCTAAAAGGTGGAGATATGTTAGCTCATTTGAACTTTATGAAAAGAACTTTTCAAGAGCTACATGAAAAGGAGCTGATATTTTCAGAGCTGCATCAAGTTTACATCATTCTTTCCTCATTGGATGAAAGTTATGATGATTATGTATCTTCACTGGAAGTCCTGACCAGAGATGAACTAACACTGATTGACATAACTGGAAGGAGAAGAAGCAAGAAGACGGCTGGATAGGGACCAACTGAGAAAGGAACAACTACAAGAAGAGGATTTGTCTTCAACTGCCTATATTGTTAGGAAATATTTTTCTTGTGGGGCTAGGGGACATATAGCTAGATTATGTAAGAAGGGAAAACGACAGAATACTGGTAATCACCAGAAGGCTAAAAAGAATGTTAATTTAGCGATGTCTAGAAATTCAACTGTAAACCATGATATGTGGGTAGTTGATAGTGGAGCATCGCAGTGCATTACTAAAAATAGAATAATATTTGTAAAGATGTCCACGAGTAAGCAACATGTATCATTGGCAAATGGATGGAAGATGAAAGTGTCTGGTGAAGGTACTGCATATTGTTCATGTATAAATGAGCATTTAACCATGTTATATGTACCTAAACTGAAATTTAATTTGTTATCTGTAAGAGCTTTAGTTAATATTGGTTATGTAGTAACCTTTAGGGGAGATAACTGTAAAATAGAGAAAGAGGGTAAAAGTATTACTGCTAATTTAGAGAATGATTTATATGTGATACATGATGACTAGATGAAGATGGCTAACTCAGTTTATAACAATGTAAAGCCACATGACAAATGTATACATTTACTGCATAGACATCTAGGGCACATTAATTTCAAAATGCTGAAACAAACTGTCAAATTGTCAGAGGAAGTAAAATTAAAACCCTGTAGCAAATATTTAAACTGTAATGCATGTATCCAGGAGAAAAGCAAGGTTACTCCAGTAAACAGACTTAATGGGTTTAAGACCAAAGAACCTTTAGAGGTTGTTTTTGCTAACATAATTGGTCCTAAGAAAGCTAGTTTGGGAAGTGCCTGCTATGTTTTGAGCATAATGGACCATTACTCACAGTACGGTTTCTGCTATCTCATGAAAAACAAAACAGAAACATTCCAACATTTCTTTAATTGGCTAAGGTTTGCAGAAAGAAAAATGAGACGTAGAGTAATTACTTTAGTTACTGATAATGGGACTATGTTTGTTAATAATAGATTCCAAACTATGCTGAAATTGGCTGGTGTCGAGCATAAACGTCCTGCACCTTACAAACCACAACATAACTCGTTTGTAGAACGAAAAGGGCAAACGTTACAAGCCATGGCTTGCACTATGTTATCTGATTCAGGTTTACCTGAAACACTGTGGGGTGAAGCCATGTGTAGCAATCATGTGTTAAACAATGTAGTTACCACAACAACTGGTGAATTGCCATTCACTCGTTGGCATGGCAGAAAACCAAATTTAAGTTATCTACACACATTTGGAGCTCCAGCTTGGGTACATATTCCCTCACAAGTAAGACTGAAAGGGCAGCATAGAGCTAGGAAATTATTTTCTGTAGATTACGAGGCCAACCATAGATCGTTTAGATTCTGGGATCAAGGCACAGCTCATGTTTATTGTAGTGCTAGTGCAAAATTTCTTGAGCACATTGGGTGGAATAAACTGGAACAGGAATCCAGCAATGGTATTATTATTAACAACCAAATAGTCCCTAAAGATGAAATAAGTACACCACAAATAGCCATTAAAAAGGAAGCACAGGAGGCAGTAGAACAGGCACAGGAGGAGGTAGAAAAACAGGAGCAGGTTGAACAGGTGAGTCCACCAGTAAGTCCTGTATTACCAAGACGTTCAACCCGAGTAACATGATCACCTGATAGATATCAGGCTAGTGTTATATGCCAAATGAATACAGTTCCAAATAACTATAATGAACTAAAACTATATCTTGCTAAGGATCAGGCTACATGGCAAGAAGCAATGGATAAGGAACTGAAATCCTTAAAAAAGTTGGAGGTATACGAAAATGTTAAGTTACTACCTGGTAAACATGCCATAGGATGTGAATGGATTTATAAGCTAAAGACAGGTGTAGATGGGACTGTTACCCATAAAGCCAGGTTAGTAGCACAAGAGTTCAATCAGACAGCAAACGACTACGACAAGGTGTTTGCACCTAGTCTGAAAGCTACTACATTATGAGCAGCATTAGTGTGGGCAGCTAAGGAGAAATAAATTGTGAATCATTTTGATGTAGAGACAGCATATCTGCATGCACCATTGCAACACACTACATATTTAAAGAAACCTTTAGGTATAAAAGATGATAATACAACTGATTGCTGGAAATTAAAAAAGAGTCTTTATGGCTTGAAGCAATCAGGATATGAGCAGAACCAATGTATAGTTAAAGAATTAACTAAGATAGGTTTTGTAGCTGGCATGGCTGATCCATGTTTGTTCAAAAAGGAAAATGATGGTATAATTTCATTGTTGCTATTGTTCATTGATGACATAGCATTAATCACCAAAACTGAACAAGAAGCTACTAAAATAATATCACTATTAGAGAAGAAATTTAAGATAAAACAGTTAGGAGAAATTAAACAATATCTTGGTTTAAAGATAGATAGAACTAGGGGAGGATATAAGATCTCACAGGCAGATAAAATTAACCAATTACTTAAAAAGTTTAATATGGAACTTTGTAAACCGGCTAAAACACCGATGAGTCAGGAGTTTAGCACAGTGATGTTCAAAGTCCTATTTTTGATAAGAACATTTATCAGTCCTTGATTGGTAGTTTATCTTATCTCAGTAATTGGCCAGATATAGCATACAGTGTTAACCAATTAGCCAGGTTTAATGCTGAGCCAACTGAAAGGCACTGGCAAGCTGCTAAGCGTGTTACAATATCTGAAACAAACAATGCATTACGCATTGCATTTGGAGCCTAAGGATGAACTGAGTCTAACTGCATATGCCGATGCAAGTTTTGCTACAGACATAAATACACGAAAATCTACATCGGGTAGTGTAGTATTGTTAGGAAAGGTGTTGATTGGATGGAGGTCTATTCGACAGAAACATTTAAGTTTATCAACAATGGAGGCTGAATTTTCATGTTTATCTTTGTTATGTACAGATTGTTATAAGCAACTATTGATTGATATGGGAATTGATGTAACAGATTCTATTGTTGTTTATGAAGACAACCAATCAGCAATACAGATGGCTTCAAATCTTGCTATAAAGACAAGAACAAAACACACAGATTTATTTAAATGTACGACAATGTGTGCAAAGTAAGATGATTAAGCTGGAATACTGTACGTCAGAAAATAACATCGCAGATCATTTTACAAAAGCCCAAGGCTCTGTAAAGCATAAAGCTTGCTGTGAGGATTATGGACTTAGAATGTAAGGTTGTATATATTGTCCTACCCAAAGGGGAGAATGTTAGGAATGTAAGTAACCTAACAGTTGGGTTGGAAATATATAAACCAGGATAGACATTTTAATACTGTCTCTTTAAGGGAATGCTAAACTTGTAATTGGGTATATTATCCCAAATGGCCATAAGATGGAGCCAGAAACCTGGTTTCTCACTGACAAAGCCAGAGAGAATGTTTTGCTAGATAGTTGATGTTTGTGTTCCTGCATTTCCCTATTGACTGTTGCTGATCGTCATTATTCTTGGATTGATGTGACTCTATTACTGAACTGTATTTGATACTGGACTTTGTTATTGGATTATCCCTGGACTGAAAACTGACTGATATAACCATTTATGACTTGGACTATATTGGACTTTGCTTAACCGTTTACTGGAAGTAAAACGTACACTACTATACAGTGTAGCTGTCTGCTGTGTGTGTGTTATTCAACATTACTCTCAGTACATCTCCCTGTGTGCACTCATTCTTCTAATGGGGAATTACCTCAACAAGTGACAATAGAAGTTAAGTTCATAATGATGGTTGGAAAATTCACACAGCTATTCAACCTCCCGTTCAGTGCATGCATTTTATTCTAAATCCAACTTTGTTGCAAAGTACCATTAATGATTGTCTGAAATATGCTTCTCTCCTGGCCTGGCCTGATTCATTACAGCCCGTGATTGGTTCTCCAAATCTGTCTAACTTTCTGAAATGACTGAACATTTACCACCTCTGTGACTGAGGCCAAGGAGAATTATGGTCCAATACATGTAGTTCTCAACTTACGACCACAACTGAGCCCCATTTCTGTTGCTAAGAGAGATATTTGTTAAGTAACTTTTGTCCCATGTTACAACCTTTTTTGCCACAATTGTTAAGTGAATTCCTGCAGTTGTTAAATTAGTCACATGGTTGTTAAGTGAATCTGGTTTCCCCACTGCTTGTCAGAAGATCGCAAAATTATTGCATGATCCCAGGACACTGGAACAGTCATAAACATGAGTCAGTTGCCAAGCATCTGAATTTGGATCACATGACCATGGGGATGCTGTAATGGTCACAGGGGTAAAAAAAATGGTATGTGCCATTTTTCGGTGCTGTTCTAACTTCGAACAGCCACTAAATGAACCGTTGTTAAATCAACGAGTATCTGTACCTACAGAAAGCATCCAACTGAAAAAGCTACACCATGAATTTTCTACAGGTAGTCCTCAACTTAAGACCATGATGGCGGTGAAATAGGACAACTGCACGATCTGTTTTGTAGTGGCCACTAAGCAAATCACCATGGTTGTTAAGTGAATCTGAGATTATTCTAAAGATGATTTTTCAAGAGGCAGCTGGACTTTCTGGAAGTCCAGTTGCCTCTTGAAAAATCACCTTTGGAACAACCATAACCTAAATGACTGAGAATCTCCATAGACATGAACCTATGATTGTTAAGCAAACTTTTTTTTTTTTTTTTGGCTTGCTATGGGTTTTTTTCGCTGAAAATTGGAAATGCCAATTTTTTGGGGGGGAAAAGGCCATAAATCATGGTCAGGTCACAGTCGCAGAATGCTGCAAACAGCATAAATGTGGGCTGGTTGCTGAGCACCAGAAATGCAGTCACAAAACCGTGTATGTGTGAGATGGCCATCTGAATTGGGTCATAAGTATCTTTTGAGTGGGGGGGGAGGTCCATCATAACTTTGAATGGTCACTAAGCAGCCAGTCATAAGTAGAGGACTACCTGTGCTGCCATGATGATCTAGGGCTCCATTCTCCTCCTGGAAGAAATGAGAGAAGACACTCATTTTTGAAATCAGAATCCATTCAAGGTTTCTTTCTTTACTATAGAGTTTGGTGTTTAGCAAGGCCGTGCTCTTCTGAACGCGAAGAGGACCTCTTCTTTTGTTCACTTAAGCGGTATCCTTCATCATGAGAAATCCAGGTAGTCCTCGATTTACAACAGTTCGTTTAGTGACTGTTCAAATGTTACAATGGCACTGAAAAAAGTGACTCATGGCCATTTTTCACGCTGCAGTATTCCCGTGGTCACACAATCAAAATTCAGATACTTGGCAACTGACTCATATTTATGGGGTCACGTGATCCCCTTTTGCGACCTTCTAAACAAGCAAAGTCAACAGGGAAGCCAGATTCACTTAACAATTGTGTGACTACTCAACAACTGCAGCGATTCACTTAACAACTATGGTGAGAAAGACTGTAAATTGGGCAAAGTTAATAATAATAATATTATTATTGTTGTTGTTGTTGTTGTTGTTAATATTACTACTACTGCTACTGCTCAAACTAACTGTAACCAGACAAACACACAGTTTATATAGATATTGAAATAGTTGCTCTTTCTTTATATAGTAAAAATAAAAAAAAATTGGGAAAAAAATGTTGTGCTCAATCGTGGTCATAAATTGAGGACTACCTGTACAGTATTCTTAACTTAGAAAAATTGAGTTGTAGGTCATCTAGTCCAAAACCCCCACCCAAGCAGGAGACCTTGTACCCATGATAGCGAACCTATGGCACAAGTGCCAGAACTGGCATGCAGAGCCCTCTACAGGGACACACATTGTTGCCCAAGCTCAGCTCTGCTGTGCATGCGCATCCCATATCCAGCTGATCTTTGGGTCTTTGCCATGCATGTGGGGAGCGCTTACGTAGGGGACGTACACACATTGCATTTTGGGGGTTTGCGCTGTAGGAAGTTAGCACCCACCGCTCTTCTAGAAAATTGAAATAGCCTAGGAAATATTAAAAAGGCAGAATATTTCCCCTAAGAAGAGTAGAAACTCAAGAAGCAGAAACTCACCCCAGAAGGAGAAACTCACCCCCACCTTTGTTAATGGGTGGGCCATTAAGGCCTGGGCCAGAATACTTTACATAAGAAGGAACTCCAGGTAAAGCTATAGAAACTGCCAAAAGCTCTTTTAAGGTCATAATCGCCCAGCAAGGCTAGACCAAGCCTGGAACTCAGGACAGCCTACAGAGTTGCCCCTGGGAGTCTGACAACCAATTAGAATACAAGCTCCAATTCAAATCCCAACAGAGGTTATAAAACCCAGCACTCTCAGTGCCTCAGCCTTTTTTTCTTGACCTTCTCACCTTGAAGTATGTGATCAGACTTCTCTGGAGCTCCAGGCCATGTAGTCCTGTACACCATTAAACCTTCCAAGCAGCCTCCATGTTTCCAGTGTCTTTTTCCCCACTTGGAACTGAACCCAGAAGGATATTTCTTTCAACAATTGGCACCCAAGCAGATGGGACTCCAAGCTAACCTAACCAATGGACCAGGCCCAAGTAAGATTCCCTTGCTAGCAAACAGATCCATTGAGTCTGTGGGTGAGTTTTTCCTGGACCTTGGCCATTTGGAAAAAAAGGTTTTAAAGGGATTTTGAGTGTTGAGCTCAAAGGCTGCTTGGAAAGAAGGTGAGTACCTCTAAATTTTAATTTTAAAGCATGGAAAAACATGGGAAATGTGTGCATGCCTGTGTGTGAGTGAGAAAAAGATCTTTCTTCCTCTGTGTGTTCTACCAAGAGAGCTAGCATTAATTATATTACTGTTTATAACAATAATATTCATGCTATTTGTTTAGCCAAGTTAATGTATCTTCCTTGTATCACTGATCCTTTCATATATTTCCCTTTTTTCCTGTTTTTCTCTGCTAGCCATTGATGAGTCTCAAGGGGGGAAAAGAATCAGTTTTTTCTTTTTGCTTAATTGTAAGTGTTAGCTTAGTCTAATCACATCTTCATCGGTTGGGATTTCTTCACTTTTTCATTGTTGTGCAAATATTATTCTCCCTGCAGTCAATACATGTAAAATACATTCCCTTTGTTATACCTCAATCGAATAGCCAAAATTTTTAGAATCTTGCAACATTTTCAAGTTTATCCTTGCTTTTTTTTCCTTGCCAAGTGTATTTTAATATTGTTTAATTTTTCAAAATATTTCTTTTCCTCCAGTTTTTTTTTGGTATTGCTGGAAATAAATATAGTAATCTTGGCAGGATATTCAATTTTATGGTGGCTACTCTTTTCATCAATGATAGTTATAGATTTTTCCACTTAACCAAATTTGTTTTAATTGGTTGCACCAATTTATAATAACTTTCTTTACTACCTGAATACCTATTTTCCTCGTTAGTTCTTTTTCTATATGTATGTAAACAATTATTTTGATTTTTTTTTTCTTTATTTATTTTCAGTCCTGCAACTTCAATCACCCAGCAAGGCTAGACCAAACCTGGAACTCAGGACAGCCTACAGAGTTGCCCCTGGGAGTCTGACAACCAATTAGAATACAAGCTCCAATTCAAATCCCAACAGAGGGTATAAAACCCAGCACTCTCAGCACCACAGCCCTTTTCTTTTCCTTTTTTCTTCACCTTGAAGTATGTGATCAGACTTCTCTGGAGCTCCAGGCCATGTGGTCTTGTACACCATTAAACTTTCCAAGCAGCCTCCATGTTTCCAGTGTCTTTTTCCCCACTTGGAACTGAACCCAGAAGGATATTTCTTTCAACAGCGCATACGCGTGCTTTGGGCACTCAGTGCCGAAAAGGTTAGCCATCACCCTATACCTTTTCTGACAGATGGCAGTCCAGTCTCTTCTTGAAAGCTTCCAGTGATGAAATTCCCACAACCTCTGAAGGTAACTTCTGTTCCATTCATCCCTTCTCATTTGAATGGTGACATTTACACCTCCATTTTAAACTGGTTTCTGCCTCTTCGCATTCCAGCTGTCTCTGCCCTCTCTTGTATCCACAGACACTGACATGAACTGAGGCAATACTTTGTTAACTAAGTAAGTTGTGACATGCACTCAGGTCACCAAGTTAATGCTTAAAAAATAGCCTTCTCCTTCTCAGGCAGTTTCACAGCTTAATCCCATCCGTGCCCTGGCCATTACAATGGTCAATGGATGATTGTTTCAGCCATCGCTGGAAGACTGGGAAGAAATATATCTGGAACAATGTAAAGGAATGCTTTCGAAGGAAACTCATTCTCAATAAAGTAAAAGTTGTTTCTTGGGCAGGTAAGTGTTCTGGAGAGCTTTATACATAGTCCTCAACGTATAACAGTTCATTTAATGACTGTTTGAAGTCACAATGTAAGGGAAAAAAGTGACTTATGACCATTTTTACACTTATGAACGTTGCAGCATCTCTGTGGTCATATGATCAAAATTAGAATGCTTGGCAACCGGCATGTACTTATGACAGTTGCACGTTCCGGAGTCATAGATCCCCTTTTGTGACCTTCTGACAAGTGAAATCAACAGGGGAAGCCAGATTCAATTAACAACTAGGTGATTTGCTTATCTGCTGTGATTCACTTAACAATTGTGGGGGTGGGGAGAAAAGGTTGTAAAATCAGGAGCTCGCTTAGCAACCATCTTGTTTAGCAACAAAGGTTCTAGTCCCAATTGAGGTTATAGGTTGAGGATTAGTTGTATTTGAAATGTCAATGCTCAATGAAAGCCTGTTCCAATTTATCCTTACCTGCTCCATCACTTCGGGGGCCATCCAGCAAGGGGTGCCCACAAAAGTTTTCCTCACTTTGTTTCGTGTAATGTCCCCACCGGTAGCTAGAAAAGCACTTACGCCGAAATCTGAACGCCAAAACACAAAAAAGAAGGATTTAAAAAAGAAGCATTCTCTCTTGTGCATCTTTTTTTTAAAGCAAAAGCTATGCCTTAGATAGAGAACTAGGGGCCTCTTTATGACTTGTGGACTTCAACGCCCACGCCATGCCGACTCAAGAATTCTGGGAGTTGAAATCCACCTGTGACTTAGAATCATGAACCGTGAAACTAAAAATGAAAATAAAGAAAATAAACAATAAATAGTACAAGCCATCAAGGGCCAAGGCTGATATCATATACCACATGTAGAAGCAAAGTCCTTGTGACTGCAAAGATTAAATGTTTGCTGGAAAGCATCCAGGGGCCCAAATGTAAGACTTTTGCACTGGGTACAGTTTTGTGTTCCTATCTAAGCTTAACCAATAACAAGTACTGTAATCCTTGAGTTACAACTGTAAACGAAGCCTCAATGAAGGGAGAGAGAGGGGAGTGTTAGAACTTCAGTTCTGGTTTGTAAATCTCCTTTTTTCAGGTAGGTAATAACATTGAATGGTCGACTGGTCATAAGTTGTGGACTACCTGTATTTGAAAGGTATTTCAGTAAAGAAAGTCCTCAACTTAAAACCATTCATTTAATGAACAATTTGAAGTCAACAACTGAAAAAAAGGTGACTGATGACCTTTTTCACACTTACAACCGTTGTAGCATCTCCATGGGTACGTGATCAAAATCAAAACACCTGGTTTTAGGTAATGAGAAAGGGAACTTGCAGACCCAAGTTTAAAAGAGATATACATAATGTTGTAATCAGCAGAAAATTATTATTGTGTCTTTTTTTTCTTTTTTAAAGTGTTAACTCAAAGTTAAATTATGGGAATCTTAGGGTGAGATTAATTATGTTATACATTTAACCACAGGGATGGCACTTTGGAATTGGCAAATAGGGGTGTTGTATTGTTGTTGTCGTTGTTTTTTATTAGTATGTTGAAAATGTGTGAATTGCTGGAATGATGAATTAATAGATGAGTAAATTACAGACCTGACATAATAAGAAGATAAAATATAATGAATATGAAAATATATAACAGTGTATTAAGGATTTAAAGAAATAGATCGAACAATGTATTGGAAAAATTATAAAATAAGATGGGAAAAGCTTGATGATTAAAATTAAAGAAAATATACAAAGTAAGTTTAAGATAAGTTACCAAATGTGAAAGATGAATATGAAATGTAAATCAAGTTTGTAATGGAAATATGTTGACCTGCTGTTCACTGAAAAAAGATTTTTTCTCTCTCTCTAATATGTGAAAATTGAATAAACCTTTTGCAAAAAAAAATATAAAAACACTTGGCAACTGGCAGGTATTTATGTCGGTTGCAATCTGTGCTGGGCTCATGTGATCATCTTTTGTGACCTTCTGACAAGTAAAGTCAATGGGGAAGCCAGATTTTCTCAAGTTTGCAAGTTCGTGTTAATAACTTAACAACTGCAGTGATTCACTTAACAACTGTGGCAAGAGAGATCGCAAAATGTGGCAAAATTCAGTTAACTCGTCTGGCAAAGGAAATTTTGGGCTCAATTGTGGTTGTAAATTGAGGACAAAATTTCTGAACACTTTCATAACAATTGCAGAATTAGTGCAAGTTTCTGTGTGTCTTTTATTCCCGCCCTGATCAAAAGAGAAATTAGTTCAGAATCATGCATGTCCTCCAAACATCCAGTCACAAGGTTTCTACACTGTCACATTTTCACAAAATTATGAAGACACTATTGTTGAAAGGAGGATAAAAACAAAAGGATAAAAACAACTCTCTTACGTGCTATGCGTGCATTTTAAGTAACCATGTGAAATTACTGCAGCACACGAATTAGCCTGAAACTCAATTTTCCTTTCTGGATTTTAAGAAGATAAAAGAAGTGTTGGAAATGCCACAACTTAAAGCTTAAAAATGATCCTTGGCTGCATTTGTTGAGAAAGGTATTAGGGATCAAGTATATCACAGTAGTGCAAAACCAGAACTGAAAATCGAGCGTAAAATCCCTACTTTTCCCTCCCATGGCTGTCTCTCATTGCCTACCCCAGTGTAACCAATCGCGTTCAGACAAGATACTTTCGTAACTATGAATTAAAGTGCAAATTCATATGTGGCCCCCTCCTTTTCCAACTGGGTGACCTTGAAGCACCATCTCAAGGAGATACAGCACTTATTTTCGTTTCCCCGAAGTAATTACTCCTGTGAATTGGATTTGCTACTGTTCAGAATTTGTTTTGACTACAATTCCCATCACTTCCCAGTTTTTTAACTACAACTCCCATCACATTCCATGTTTTGTAGCACAACAATCATTTTCAGGCCACCGATGTGAAGAGATCAGCATGGGTTCTCTGCCTTAAGCCAGGTTTATTTCTACATTTATATATGTATGTATGCTAGATTTATATCCTGCCTCTTCATTCAGGAGCCTTTGGCAGTGGCTTTAGGTAGTCCTCGACTTATGACCACAATTAAGCCCAAAATTTCTATTGCTAAGCGAGACAGTTGTTAAGTGGGCTTTGCACCATTTTACAACCTTTCTTGCCACATTTATTAAGTGAATCACTGCAGTTGTTAAGTTGGCAACGTGGCTGTTAAGTGAATCAGGCTTCCTCATTGGCTTTGCTTGTCAGAAGGCGGGTAAAAGGGGATCACATGACTCTGGGACAAAGCAACCGCCATAAATATGAGTCGTTGCCAAGTGTCTGAAATTTGATCATGTGACCATGGGGATGCTGCGATGGTCATAAGTGTGAAAAATGATAATAAGTCACTTGCAGGGCTGTTGTTACGGTCACTAAACAAATAGTTGTAAACCGAAGACTCACTATAGCCCTTCCTTCTGCTTCCTTTTTCCCCCTACGAAACCCCTGCAAAATAAACTGGGAGGAAAGTGCCCGGCACAAAATCCCTCAGGGAACTTCTCAGGCTGAAATGGGATTCGAACTCAGATCTCTCCACTCCTAGTCCAGCATCTTCCCCGCTAGGACATGCGACCTTCAATGGAATCAGATGTCTGTTCAGTTGCAAATACCTCATAATTGTGTAATCATCACTCCACACTACAACCAAAGAACACACAGAGGAGAAAAAAAATAAAACCCTCTATGATTGGCTGTAGATTTTGTAGCCGTGTTAAAATACAGGTAGTCCTCGACTTACAATAGTTCATTTAGTGACCTTCAAAGTTACAACGACACTGAAAAATGACGACTGTTTTTCACAGTTATGACCTTCGTAGCGTATCCATGATCATGTGATCAAAATTCTGGTGCTTATATTCATGACGGTCACAGTGTCCCGGGGGGTGGGGGGTCGTGTGGCCCCCTTTTGCGACCTTCTGGCAAGCAAAGTCAAGGGGAAGCCAGATTCACTTAACAACCCAGGTTACTAACTTATCAACTGCTGTGATTCACTTAACAACTGTGGCAAGAAATGTCATAAAATAGGGCAAAAATTCACTTAACCAATGTCTCACTTAAAGTTTGGGCTCAATTGTGGTCATAAGTCAAGGACCACCTGCACAGGCAATCCTTGACTTACAGCCATTCTTTTCGAGACTGTTCAAAGTTACAAAGGTGACCTACGAATTTCCGTTGCTAAGCAAGATGGTTGTTAACCCAATTTTATGACCTTTTATGTCACAGCTCTTAAAGCAAATCATAGCTATTAAATGAATCATGTGATCGTTAAGTGAATCTGACTTCTCGTGTTGATTTTTCTTGTTGGACACCAGCTGGGAAAGTTGCAAATCATGATCACATGAACCCAGGATACTGCACTGTGTCGGTTACCAAGTCCCCAAATTAGAGCCACATGACCCTTGGGAATGCTGTGATGGTCGTTAAGTGTGAGGACTGATTTTAAGTCTTTTTTTCAGTGCTGTTGTATTTTCAAATGGTCAATAAACGAATGGTTGTAAGTGAAGGACTATCTGAGGTGCTTTTTGTGTTTTGTTTTATTTTCACAAATCTCATTCTTGTTCGTTAGAGTTTCCATTTTCCTTTCACAATAAAACAACAAGGTGATTTTGATGGGGAAATGTGGCAAAGTTTCACACGTAGTGTTAAGCTTCCTTGTGCCACGAGGGTGGGCAGCTTAGCACACCCTCCCCAATCTTTGGGGATGACATCAGATAAGAAGATTTCAGCTTCTTGAATTCTTGCAGGGTCAATCATGGAATGAGAGAACTGGGTTTAACCATTTGAACCATTATGCAGAGAACATATTCTGGATACTTGAAAGTGGCTGAAGGCATGTCAGGCATTTGTAACCTCTGAACTTCATCAATTAAGCCTCTGAGGTTTTCTTTTCTTTTTTTCATCTTAAGCAAGAAAATACCTTGATAAATATCTTCCCATCAACCTTTGCTCTTTCTCCACAACCCAAAGAGGATT
The DNA here is from genome assembly GCA_023653725.1 of Bungarus multicinctus. Lineage (NCBI taxonomy): Eukaryota > Metazoa > Chordata > Lepidosauria > Squamata > Elapidae > Bungarus > Bungarus multicinctus. The sequence goes on along the minus strand of CM042840.1, from coordinate 6,740,705 downwards.
TGTGATTGTAAAGGACAGTAAATCTTTTTAGAAGAAAGCCCATGTATATTTTTGAGGGCTGGAATGCAGTTTAATCACATTTTAATAAAGCCAAGGATCTTTAACAAAATTTACCCATCATTTAAGACTTGGGATATAACTAAATTGCATTTTAAAGTAAAACCATGGGTCTCTAACAAGTTTACCAATAGGTGAATTTCACCACTTGTATTATTCAATCTATTAACACAATCAATCTTTGCAGTTAGTACTGGCAATTCCTTTGGCCAAAGGTCTGCCCACTTTCCGTCCGTCCATCCATCCATCCATCCATCCATCCATCCATCCATCCATCCATCCATCCATCCATCCTCTCTTCAATCTTCCAAGCTGCCAAGAAAACATTTCATGGTCCTTGACTTAAGACCATAATTGAGCCTGGGTTTACAGTTATAAGTTGTGCCAATGATAGGCAGGTCACTACATTTAAATGGGGTTTAAATGGGATTTTAAATGGGGTTTTAGATTAGTTGGGGTGGGGTACGAAAGTTTTAATTTATTTTAATCGGGGGTTTTAAATTTTTATTGGGGCAGCCTATAATTTAATTCTTTTTTAACCATATTTATCTCTTTGTATGCATTTTAGTTGGCTGTTCACCGCCCTGAGTCCTTCGGGAGAAGGGCGGTATATAAAATTATGAAATAAATAAATAAATAAATTACCGCACCCAATTTTTCTTCCTGTCAGTCATTAAGCAAACCCATTTTAGACAATGGAGGTTTTATGTAGAAACTAGGACTAAATGTCAGTTTACAGCAAAACAAAAAAGTAAATTACAGCCATGTGACAGCAGGACAATGCAGACAGCATTAAGTGACTGGCCATAAATCAATAACTTAATCAGTGTTTTAATTGCAGTTACAGATGGTGGGGTTTTTTTTTCTATTGCTTTTTAGGCTACTGCTTAGAATTGCCTTGGCTGAAGCAGTGTTATAAATATATATTGATAGTAAATATATTTGATCTGTAAGTCATAAAATAAAGAAAAGCCTCTAGCCAGGCTGAAGGATAGATTTGTCCACACTAGTTTTAAAAACTTGGCTGGCATTAGCCATGATTAGAATTGATCCTGATATAAAATCTGAGTAGCGCGTCACTGACAGCCTTCCTTATGACAGCAATTTCCATCAGTTAGTTGAGATAAACATGAATTCATGTCACACCTTAGGCATGAAAGCCAGCTGAATGATTTCTCTCTTAGCTTCACCATCATGCCAGGGTCGTTGTACGGAAAATAGCAGGAGGAAAAAGGATTAAGTATGTTCACCGCCTTAAGTTATTTGTAAAAATAATAAAGCCTGGCTAGAAAAATAAAAAATAAAGTAAAAAAATAAAATAAAATAAAAATATCCTCACTGTTCTGGACCCATCACTTTTGTGTTACTTTAGCTGTTGTCGAATCTGCTCCACCTGTTGATGGGAAGAGAGAAATCTAAACCACAAGATATGAAGGGAATGTGAGTATTGTATTTCTCTTCCCAAGCTTGTTTTTACACCTGCCAATATGCTGTCCTGGATGGATTTCCAGGAAATTCAGAGAGTGACACAGACTGGTCATCTTACAAATTCCTCCCAGTTTTTATTTGGAAAAAAAAAATGCAGTTCCATCTGAAATACGAGCTGGCAAGTAGGTGCCAGCAAAGAGGAAAATGACAGTTAAACAGAGATCAGAATGTCCTGAGGGAGACCAGGGTTTTACCTTGTCTTCTCTTAATTTGTATAGACTTACCACTGAATGTTCAGACATGCAACAGAGCAATTGACCTGTTTTAACCATGGTTTGTTTAACTAACCACAAGTGTCTTAAGTCCAAGTTGTTCGACCTCAGCCACTTTAAGACATGTGGACTTCAACTCCCAGAATTTTGCAGAGAGCTTGCTGGGAGTTGAATTCTGGGAATTGAAATCCACACATCCTAATATTGCTAAGGCTCAGAAACAATAGGGATCCAGCAGGTCACATATAACAGAATACTGCAAGCAATGATTTGCAAGTCCCTGGGTTCACACATGACTCTAAGGCAACATATGATTTTGCACTTCTACTTAAGCATGACATATGATCATTTGATCAGAGGAGAGGAAGAAGTCCAACATGCGGTTATGTTTTTCCTCCTCTTCGACTTACAACTGGCTGCTTAGTAACCGTTCAAAGTTCTCACTCATCTATCTTGGGGGCTACCTACAATCTGGTCCTGAAGTTCTGACACTCAAGCCCCTCTGCAGCCACATGACCAAAGTTCAAAACCACAATTATCACTGTGTGGAGCATACCCAGAGTCACATGATTATTATGCTCTACAACAATTTTGTCAAAAAACAACATTTCTAGTTTTCAGCAGAACTTTGACCACACTGAGTCACTGGTTTTGCTTGCTGTACTTGTTTAACAATGGGTAAGGTCACCTAATGACTGCCACAAACAAGATTGTAAAATTGGGTCATCATATGTCTGATCCATTTTATGACAGTCACAATATATGACTGTAATAGGCAGACTCCATTATGATCATAAGTTGAGGACTACCTATATTTTGGTCATTGGAAGCACATTCCACCATCTTCCTATCTCCAGAACTAATAAAATAAGAATCATACAAAAGTGCATTTATACTGCTAGATTTTTATTTTATATTAAACACAACTCCCCAAGTCTTCATAAGGGCATTTTGCCATATTCCATAAGTGTATTAAAATAGCATTGACCTACCAAGTCAAAAGCAAAATCTAAATCTCTGAGGCAAGTTAAAACACATTTGCAAAGTCTTTTTAATTCAGTACAGGTAGTTTTCAACTTATGACCACAATAGTTCCCTGAATTTATGTTGCTAAATGGGAAATTTGTTAAGTGAGTTTTGCCCCATTTTACAACTTTTGTTATCACATTTGTTAAGTGTGAACCATTGTAGTTGTTAAATTAGTAACATGGTTGTTAAGTGAATCTGGCTTCCTCATTGACTTTGCTTTATTACTAGGTGGCAAATGGCAAATCAGACGACCCCAGGACACTGCAACCGTCATAAATATCTACCAGTTGCCAAGTGTCCAAATTTTGATCCCATGACAATGCAGGTGCTGCAATGGTCATAAGTGTGAAAAATGGCCATGTCACTTTTTCCAGTGTCGTTGTAATTTTGAACAATCACCAAATGCACTGTTGTAAATCGAGGACCTGTACAGAGGGTTTTTCTCTTTTTCCCCACTGTCAAAAGGAAAGAATTCTGCAAGAGATGTTCAAAACACACGATGCTGAAGGACTTCAACACTTACCAAGTCCATCTTTAAAATGATGAATTAAAAATATCTACAAAACTCATAAGGCTGGCTGAAGACCTCCTTTGGTATTCTGCATAAATGAACTTAGTGGTGTCTCTATTGTGGCTTTCATGTAACTGATTAAGCCACCATGAACAGATCCCTGCTTTATCTGAATACAACACGCAAAGGATGCCCAACGGTTTTAGAAACGATATCAAAGCACGGGAGGAAAAGATGCAGGCAAAATTGCGAATTCCAGACACAACACGGCTCCCTCCAGGCTGAGGAAAATGAATTTCCAGCAAAGACATCATTAAGCATTCAAGAGTCAGCTTAAAAAAGACAAAACCGGAAGGCTTTTGGATACCTATTCTGATGAGCTCACACAGTTAAGTGAGTTTGGAAATCGATGGAACTGGAGGGACAAGCTGTCTTAATTTATATTGCAGCCAAGGCTTGTGGCCGCTAAGTTGATAAACTGTTGTGATTAAAAATGAAAGAAAGGCAATTTAAAAAAACGTGCTCGATTATGAGGAATCTGTAGAAGAACTCAGTCATAAATCTGAAATGTACAAAGTTGGTTTTGATGGGGAATGGAGGGAGGGAGGGAGGGAGGGAAGAGAGAAAGAAGAGAAGGAGGGAAAGGAGGAGGAGGAGGGAGAAGAGGGAGATAGGGAAAGAAAAGGGGGGAAAAGGGAAATAAGAGAGAAGCAGGGAGACAAGGAAGGAAGGAAGACCCCACCCAACAGGAAACTTCTGATTGGGGAAAGTTAGTCCACTATTCACACATTCAGTTAAATCACTGAATGCTTGATCATTGTTTGCTGAATAAACCACAATGGGTATGGGACAAACATACAGTAAACCCTAGATTATGAAAGAGTATCAGTTCACCAGTACTTCCAGCCATTAGCAAAGGCAAGATTCGAATCCAAGATTCTAACATCAGACCCCATGTTTTCTCCCCGCCACAGCGTACCTTCCCCTCTCTTCAGAGGAGATAACCAAAATCTCAACTTCTGCCCTCCATCAAGACCATGTTTCATCTGAGTTGTGATTTTGCTCAAGCATCCTGCTTCTACACAGCCAAACACGCAGCCAACACACACATCCTCTAACAAATATTGTTTAAATGACAGAGAATGAGAGAGAGGAAGCCCTATGAGGCTCCGCTAGAAATAGAGTGTTTTGTGTGGCCTGGAAATTACTACAGCAGAAGCTAAGAAGTGCAGTGCAGTGTTCCACATCGGCCAAAGAAAACACATTAAATCCCTCAACCTGTTCCAAATTCACCAAAGGGAAACTGAGGCAGAAGTGGGCTATAGAAAAAGGGGGGAACAAAAAATCTGCAGCAAATGTTTCTCTAGGATCAGCAGTGGGGGAACTATGGCTTCTTTATGACCTCTAGACTTCAATTCCCAGAATTCCTGAGAGTTCTGAGAATGACTGGCTCAGGAATTCTGGGAGTTGAAGTCCACAAGACATAAAGGTTCCATCGTCTCCCCCCCACCCACCCCCATCTGCATCTAAGTGATATCCTGGTAGCAGAGCAGAGTCTCAGAATAACCACCACTGAATCCAATTGAGCAGTAGGGAATATTTACACGGAGAAACACCACCCAACACTCAACGAATTTCCCTCACTTAATTGAGAAAGGAGACATATGTTCAAATTGAGTCTACTTAGTCAGACAATCCGGAGCTCTGCATTTGTTTGGGCTCACTCCAAAGGTTTGATGGATACTCACCGGCAATCTGGACTGACCCATCTTCTCCCAGTAGGATATTGCCAGCTTTCACATCCCTAGGAAAAAGAGAAACGAAGGAAGGAAGGAAGGAAGGAAGGAAGGAAGGAAGGAAGGAAGGAAGGAAGGAAGGAAGGAAGGAAGGAGGGAGGAAAGAGAGAGAGAGAGAGAGAAAGAAAGAAAGAAAGAAAGAAAGAAAGAAAGAAAGAAAGAAAGAAAGAAAGAAAGAAAGAAAGAAAGAAAGAAAGGGGGGAGAGGGAGAGGGAGGGAGGGAGAGAGAGACAGAGAGAGAGAACAGGGAGAGAGAGAGAGAGAACAGGGAGAGAGAAAGAAAGAAAGAAAGAAAGAAAGAAAGAAAGAAAGAAAGGGGGGAGAGGGAGAGGGAGGGAGGGGGGAGAGAGAGAGAGAGAGAACAGGGAGAGAGAGAGAGAGAGAACAGGGAGAGAGAAAGAAAGAAAGAAAGAAAATATAGCCATGAGTATGGATGCAAATTCTGTGTTTCCTTCCCATTGTGGCAGTCAAAATCAATGCATTCTTAAAGCAAAGTCAGCACCACACAAAAAATAACTTGACTTGGTTATGCATTTATGACCTTTGCAGCATCAAAATTTAGGTGTTTGATAACCAGTGTACAGGCAGCCCTCAACTTACAATCATTCGTTTAGTGACCATTTGAAGTTACACCGGCACTGAAAAAAAGTCATATTTATGACGGTTGCAATACCTCTAGGTCACGTGATCTCCTTTTGCAACCTTCTGACAAGAAATGTCAATGGGGAAGCCAGACTTAGACTAACTTTATTGTCACTTTAAATGTACACTAATCAGCATACATAAAAATTTCATTGCATACAGCTCTCAAAAGGGTCTCCACCTCTAATATACACTACACAAATACTTAACAAGGTTCACTTAACAACCAGGCTACTAACTTAACGACTGCATCGATTCACTTCACAGTTGCAGCAAGAAAAGTCATAAGACGGGGCTGAAGTCACTTAACAATTGTCTTGCTTAGCAATGGAAATTTTGGGTTCCACGGTGGTCGAGGACCAGCTCTACCCTCCAAGCCAACAAAAAAGAACAGATTCGGAGCAAATCGGCTGTGACGCTGAAGATGACTCTTGATCCGGGCCTGCTGCCAAATGGAAGTTTCTACACCTTGGAAAATCTCCAGCGCTTTTCCGGCTGCTACCAAAACAATGTTCTCAGCGTAATGTTCTCCAGGCATCGAGCAACGCCCCCCAGCCTCTGACAGAAAGCTGCGCCTAGGAAAGGCTATGCTTGAAAACCCGAGTCGGGCCAAAGTCCAGAGTTCGAAGGATGAACGGGTCAGTTGCCTTAACAACTAAGTTGGCTAATGCAAATGCAAGCTGGATAGCTCGTCCTCAACTTACGACCACAATCGAGCCGAAAATTTCTGTTGCTAGGTGAGAAATTTGTTAAGTGACCTTCGCCCCATTTTAAGACTTTTCTTGCCATACATAGTTGTCAAGTGAATCAATTCAGCTGTTAAATTAATAACATGGTTGTTAAGTGAATCTGGCTTCCCTTCACAAGGTCACAAAAGGAGAACACGTGACCCTGGGACACCACGGCTGTCATACATACGAACCACTTATCAAGCATCTAAATCTAAGTCACAGAGAGGCTGCAACGATCGTTAAGTGTGAAAGATGGCCATAAGTCCCTTTTTTCCGTGCCACTATAACTTTGAACGGTCACTAAATGAGCTAGTGTAAGTCGAGGACTTCCTATATAGCAAAGGGCTGTAAGGAAACACATATAAACATCCACACAACTAATGTGTCACTGAATGTACTTCCCCTTCTGGTAAAATTAGAGGATCTGTCAAACGAGAGCGTGTTTCCATTTTTGCAGCTGAACTGAGGGACTCCTTCCCTCTTGAAGATCCCCGGCACAGACCTCCTCTTCGCTAGGGCTTTCGCAGGGAGCTCCATTTTTCTAGGATAGCTGGTTTCCTTTAGATTTGGCATACTAGATCGGTGTTCCCCTGGGGGAAACAGAAGTATGGACTTCAACTCCCAGAATTTCCTAGTCAGCATGCCGGGAGTTGTTGAGAAACACTGTCCAATGCAAGTAGTCTTCAACTTACAACCGTTCGAACGACGACATTAGCACTGAAAAAACTGGCCGGTTTTTCACACTTACAATCGTTGGAGCATCTCCATGGTCACATGACCAAATTTCATATTTACAATGGGTGCAATGTCCCAGTGGGGGTGAAGGGTGTGGTGTCGTGCCCTTTTGTGACCTTCTGACAAGCAAAGTCAATGGGTATTCACTTAACAACTGGGTTACTGCAGTGATTCGCTTAACAATTGTGGCAAGAAAGGTTGTAAAAAGGGTAACGTTCACTTAACAGCTGTCTCGCTTAGCAATGGAAACTTCAGACTCAATTGTCATAAGTTGAGGACTAGCTGTACTATAGACAGTGCCTTTTTTAAGCTAAAAAGAAAAAAACAGACCAAAAGAAATTTGAATTTCTGTCTGCGGATTTAATGGTGCTAATTGGTGTTTCCCAACGTTACTAGAACAGAGGTTTCAAAGAAAATTGCTAACCTCAGCATCCAGCTTCCTTAGACCTCAACAACCGTGGCAGGAACTAGCTGACCCTGGCTAATTTTTAATTAAGCAGGGTTAAACCTGGTTAATACTTGGATAAAAAGACTACCAGGAAATCAATCAATCAGAATAGACCAGTAAGGGACCTTTAAGGTCATCTAGTCCAACCCTCTCCTCGAGCAGGGGACTTCAGACAAAACTTGCTGTCCAGTCTCTTCTTGAAAGCCTCCAGTGTTGGAGCAACTACAACTTCTGGAGGCAAGTCGTTCCACTGATTGATTATTCTAACTGTCAAGAAATTTCTCCTTAGTTCTAGGTTGCTTCTCTCCTTGATTAGTTTCCATCTATTGCTTCTTGTCCTGCCTTCTGGTGCTTTAGAAAATAGTTTGAACCCCTCAATATTGGAACATTGCTATCATGTCACTGCTGGTCTTTTTACTCTTATCTGAGAATAAATGGAAGATTAATGTGGTCTGGAAAAAAAGCCCAAAGAGCTGAATAGGGCCGCTTCCCATCACTGGTCTTAAACTTGCAATTCTTGGCCACTTTTATCTACCACAATCCACTTTGTCTTGGCCAGTCTCCCTCACAACCAGCTAATGGGAAAAGTGAAAAAATGTCCACCAATTAGTGCAACAGATCTCTTTTGTTTTTCGTTATCATATTTGCTTTCTACCAGGGGGGAAAAACTACATGTAAAACACACTGTAAAGGTCCCATGGTAGTTCATGCCAGATTATGTCTGACAATGACAAAGATGCAGAACGAATCTGCTTATGCTCTTGTTCTGCACCATCTCAGATTGCAAATGACAAGGGTGGTGTGTTGATGGATTGAAGACAATTGTCTTCAGGGCATGAAGAGATTCCATTCCTGGAGGTGAAGTCCTTTCTCCTCCCCTTGCTTCAAGGACAAGACAATGTCCATATCAACAAATCAAGATCCCTATTATCCGAAGAACATCCAAAGCTATTTAGAAGTCCCCACAAAGGACACAAAATGGTGCACTACATCAATTCAAAACAAGTTCCAACTCAAAATGTAGCTTCTTTTAGAAATTGGTGCAACATGCAAATCAAGGCATAATGGCTTGTTCAACAAAGTGGGGTTAGAATCTGTTATTATCTTAGGACTGTCGGTGAACATCTCCTTGCTGATTGGACACTTTCAAGACAGACTTTCTCATCTTATGTTCTTATGTTTTAAAGATGCAACGCTTGGGTTGTATTTTTGAAGCTTTTCTAAGGAACATAGAATTGGTTCCTTTTTTGGAAGGAATAGCCAGCACTCCATAAGACAAGCGCAGGATCCAAAAGGATCTTGACAGACTTGAACACTGGGCTCTGTCTAACAAAATAAAATTCAATGGTGAAAAAAGTAAGGTTCTATATTTATACAAGAAGAACCAAATGCACTGATATAGTGGTACCTAATTCAATAGTAGTAACTGTGAGAGGGATCTTGGAGTCCTAGTGGACAGTCGCTTAAATAGGAGCCAGCAGTTGTGCTGCAACTGCCAAAAAAGCCAACACAGTCCCAGTCTGGATTAACAGAGGGATAGAATCAAGATCATGTAAAGCAGGGCTGTCAAACTCTTGGCCCACGGCCTAGATGCATCACGTACTAGCCATGCCCACGCCCGGCTTAGCAAAGGGAGGAATAGTCCCGATACATCACGTGACATCACCGTGATGACATTTGACACCTCTGACGTAAAGCGTTAATACCACTTTATAATGCCTGGGTAACACCACATTTGGAATGTTGCACTTAGTTTTGGTCGCCACATTATAAAAAAAGATGTTCAGATACTGGAAATGGTGCAGAAGATAATTAGGGGCTGGAGGCTAAAACATACGAAGAACAGTTGCAGGAATCGGGTATGTCCGGTTTAATGAAAAGAAGGAACAGGGGTGACATAATAGAAGTTTTCCAATATCTAAGGGGCTCAAAGAAGACGGAATCAAATCTATTCTCGAAAGCACCTAAGGGTAGGACAAGAAGCAACAGATGGAAACTTATCAAGGAGAGAAGCAACCTGGAACTAAGGAGAAATTTCCAGACAGTGAGAACAATTAATCAGTGGAATGACTTGTTTCCAGAAGTTGTGAGTGCTTCAACGCTGGAAGTTTTAAGAAGAGACTGGACAACCATTTATGTGAAATGGTATAAGGTCTTCCTGCTTGAGCAGGGGGTTGGACTAGAAGATCTCCAAGATCCCTTCCAACTTTGTTAGTCTGTTATTCTGTTACAGAGGTTCAATGTTCAACTCCCAAAAAAAGAAAAGAGGGAATTCGGAGCAAATATGAAGAAGACTGTGGCCCTCACCTAACAGAAAAATCTGCTGCTATAGGATCACAACTTGGAAAGAAGTGACCCCTTGTTCCTTTAAACCTCATAATCACATTAAGTGATTTAACTGTGCCAATTTAGATTTCATTTATTGGCAACAGCAGAGCTGTCAATCAACACCAGGTTTCAATTCAGTTCCAGCATGTTGTGGTCTTGAATCAACACCAAGAGAACATAAGTGAAGCTCTGTGTCCTGGTGTCTTAATCTTCTCTTGGCACATTTTATTCATCCTGGATGTTTCCTTTTATGATCCCAAAAGAAGTAAGTAAGTAAATGAGCAAAAAGACCCAAGCAACTCTCCACCAGCCATCAGTACCCAGATCAGCATAGATTAATTCCAAGGTTAACATCAGACCAACAATCAAGTAAACAATATCAAGAAACGGCCAAAGATCAAACAGCCCACCAAAAAACCTCTGAGACCACCTCCATCAACACTGACAGGCAAGCCACTAGAATATAAACTGATAGCAAACTGCACTCCTTAGCATTGATTATGTTACCTAGTTTGGCTAATGAAATGTTTACAAGAGAACAAGCAAGCTCAGAGACCACCAAGGACTCCCTCCATCAGTGGATGATTTGCCTACAAAAGCTATGGGTTCTCCAACACAGGAGGTTCTTAAAAAGAGATTGGGCAACCATTTGTCTAAAATGGTACAGGATCTCTTGCTTGAGAACGGGAGAACAGAGTTGGAGTCTGAGCATTTTAAAGTTCTTGAAGTTAAGAAATATTGTTTTAAACAATCACTCTCCAATCTTCCAATGAAGGAAACTCAAAGCTCCAAGATTTTCCAGCCTTCCTGGCAACCCAAACTGTGTAGGGCAGGGGTGTCAAACTCGATTGTGTTGCGGGCCAGATTGTGACGTATCACAACATTTTTTGACTTTGTGAAGCTAGGTTGAGTGTGGCCTGCACAAATCATATCCAGCCTGCAGGCTGTCAGTTTGACAGGCCTGATGTAGCTTTTTCAGATTGAGGGAGGCTACTGCAAGGCAGTTTTAAACCATTCTTCATTCTTAAGCTTGCCAGAATTAAGGTTCAGTCATGCAGGAGCTAATCATAGAGAGACTGGCATCTGATGAAAAAGGACCATTTGCTTCCTGACAAGTCAATCAGGAATCGCACATCTGGCAGCCAATCACTTGATCAAGGATGCTACAACCTCAAGAAATTGTCTGCCCTTTTCGTACAATGTGTTAGTGGAAAAAGGTTGTCATTAAATCCTTCCTGACATTTTTTCCTGACTAACATGGCTCTATGTCTGGCAACTGTCAATCTTGCCTGAGTTCCTGTTTCCTTACTGGCAGAAGGCATTCGATATCTTCAGTCATCAATTAGCACATAGAGATAAACCACATTTACACACCATTCAAAAAAGATAATAAAAACGTAGGAAGAAAACAAAAAGATTAGAACACATTGTTTCCAGGTAAGCAGGGATTAACACCGGACAAACAAGTGGGAGAGATTGCAGCTGGGAATGCAGAGCTCTGGTTCTTCACGGATAGGAAAAACATGGAAGCATCAGCCCTCATCACATCTGAGACCCACCTGTGAATTTGCCCATTTTTATGTAGATACTCCAGTCCTTCCAAAACTTCCTTGAGGATTGTGGCTATTACAGGCTCATCCAGGACTCCATTCTTATGTTCTCCTTTGGCTACAATGTGCTTGATCACATCCAGAACAGAACCTGTATTGATAAGAAGAAAAGGCTCTATTAAGTGGAAGAAAGAAGATTCTCCTGATAATTTTTCTTCACTGATAACAAATCTGATATATCTGTTGATAGACTGACAGCATCATCTTGATTTTAATCATTTTTGTTGAAGCAAGTGCTTGACTTGCACACAACCCTAAAAATCAAACTCTAGTTTATAAACGACAGGTAGTCCTCAACTTGTTTAGTGACCATTGGAAGTTACAACAGCACTGAAAAATGACTCAGAATCAGACCTTTCATAACCTTCACATCACCTCCCCCCAGTCACGTGATCAAAATTTGGTTGTTTGGAATGCATTTATTAGTTATGGCATCCTGCAGTCATGTGGTTGTCATTTGCAACCTTCTCAGCCAACTTCTGATGAGCAAAGTCAATGGGAGAAGCAGAACTCCCTTAATAACCCTATGATTCACTTAACAGAATAACAGAGTTGGAAGGGACCTTTGAGGTCTTCTAGTCCAAGCTCCTGTTTGAGCAGGAAACCCCATACCATTTCAGACAAATTGACGTCCAATCTCTTCTTAAAATCCTCCAGTAATGGAAAACCCACAACTTCTGGAGTTGTTTAATTAGTGTTTGCACTAATTAATTATTCTCACTGTCTGGAGATTACTCCTTTGCTCCAGATTGCTTCTCTCCTTGATTAGTTTGCATCTGTTGCTTCTTGTCCTGCCCTCAGGTGCTTTGGAGAATAGATGGACCCCCTTGTCTTTGTGGCAGCCCTTCAAATATTGGAAGACTGCCACACGTCACGAAGATTGGATCACGTCACTCCTAATGATTCTTTTCACTAGATATGTAATTCCAGCAATCGTTCTTTAGTCTCCACTCTCCTAATCTTCTTTGTTGCTCCTTTTCTGCACTCTTTCTATTCATGTCACCCCAGTCCTTCTTTTCGTTAAACTAGACATTTATTTATTTATTTATTTTATTTATTGAATTTCTATACCGCCCCCTCTCCCAAAAAGGGACTCGGGGTGGTGCACAGCCAACTAAAAACAGACAATATATACAATTAAAAACAGATTAAACAATTAAATCAAGGCCGAAATACAATTTAAAATATAAAACTAAGACAGATTTAAAATTTAGAAATTTTTTTAAAATTTCTTAAAACCTAGTTAATTAAAACTCCAAAAAACTGTTACTGCGCTAGGCTGGCCTGTTGAAAGAAAGGGTCTTTACTGCGCGCCGGAAGGTCTGAATGTCAGTAATGGCCCGTATCTCCGGGGGCAAATCATTCCACAGGGAGGGGGCATACCCAATTCCTGCAACCATTCCTTATAGTCTCCAGGCCCCTAATCAAAAAGGTCAGAAAATCAGGCCATGACTCACTTAGCAACCACTTTGTTTAGCATTGGAAATTCTGGTCCCCATTGTGATCGTTAAGTCAAGAACTATCTGTATAACAGCTGGATTCACAGTTTTCCCTAAACCAGAATCGAACAAGCCATGTGACAGTTTAGTAAAGATATGGGTAACATGGTATCAGCTTGCAAGCACTACATTTGCTCCCTATGTTAAAACTGCTTTGTAAGGCTTCACACAGCATTTACTGTCAAACAGCTGGACAGCGCAATAGGAGGGAACATTTAGAAGAATGCCAGGTTGAAAAAGAAAAATATCCTTCTCAATCCTTCTAAAGTTTTCAATGTGAAATTTAAATATTTCTTGTCCTGGGACATTAGGGAACATCCGCCTGGTCGTTGCCGGTTGGCGGCTCCGAGGGAGCGGGCCTTCTCTGTGGGGGCTCCCTCCCTGTGGAACGATTTGCCCCCGGAGATACAGGCCATTACCGACATTCAGACCTTCCGGCACGCAGTAAAGACCCTGTTTTTTCAACAGGCCGGCCTGGCCCAGTAACAATTTTTGGGGTTTTTAAAACTAGGTATTTTAAATTTTTTTAATTTTAAATTTGTATTAGTTTTATATTTTAAATTGTATATTCGGCCCCTGATGAAATTGTTTTAATTTGTTTTTAATTGTATATATTGTTTTTGTTTTTAGTTGGCTGTGCACCGCCCCGAGTCCCTTTTTTGGGAGAGGGGGCGGTATAGAAATTTAATAAATAATAATAATAATAATTCAGTAAATTACTAAACCTCTCACCATTTTCTAGCAATTAAGGTAATACATCTTGCATTGTTTAGAGATATCCCACTGCTGTAATCTGTGTATTTTGACATAATAAATCTACCATTACTGCTCCTAAATGAAATGTTGGTAACAGTAAACAGGTTTGCTGAAAGATTTTGGAAGCTGAATCATCATCTTCAAAACTGGTTTATTTTAATTTTTTTTATATTAAACCTTAAACAAAAAAACCAGAAAACTTGCAACCACGGCTGAATTCAGAAGAAAAGGTACAGATTTTATTTTGTTGAGGTAGTCAGTTAAAGCCGCGGGATGCAGGAGGAAGCATGTTCAAGCTTGTTATAAGTGACCTGACAGCTAAAGCCCATTCAGCTATGCCTTATTGAAAATTAAGATTTAAAAGTACTTATCTTGATGGCTGCTTAAGCCCAAGTGACAGCCTAAGAATAGCCAACCTTAAATAGACCTGTTACAAGGATATTTTTGCACGATTTAAAACTGTTTTCTGCCTTACATTCCAGAAATTCTACTTTCAAGACCTTTTCCACTACAGATTAATTTGTTCGTAAAAAAACATTGACCAGGTTAATTAACCTCCCTCAAAACAAATGGATGGGTATTAGCTTTAAAAAGTGCATGTGTACAGGTAGTTCTTGACTTAAGACAATCTAATGAGTGTTCAAAGTTACAAAGGCACTGAAAAGAGTTATTTATGACCTTTTTTCACACTTATGACCATGGTCACATGATCAAAATTCAGACACTCGGCATCCGATTCATATTCATGACGGTTGCCGTGCCTCGAGGTCACATCATCCACTTTTGCGACCTTCTGACAGGCAAAGCCAATGGGGAACCCAGTTTCACTTAACGACGTTACTAACTTAATAACTGCAGTGATTCACTTAAGAACTGTGGCAAGAAAAGTCATAAAATGGGGTAAGTTCATCTAACAAATGTTTCACTTAGCAACGTAAATTTTGGGTGATTGCAACGTGAGGACTACCGGTATTAATGGAACAAAAGCGGGTATGAAAGTTGACTTGAGAAACAAGTAGTCCTTGACTTACAATCAATCACATAAGGACTGAAGTTATGCCAGATTGCCCCAAAAACCCAACAACTGCCCCCTCTATGGTGACTTGACTGTATTTTGGATGCTCTGCAACTGGTTCACATTTGCAGCTGAATCCTGTGACTGAGATTTATAAGGTTTTTTTAAATCAGAAATCAGGATTCACTTCCGTTTCTCAGCAAAAACTGGACTATTGGGATCAATGGGTTTTACGTAACAACCACAGGGTTTACTTAAAAATAGCAGGAGAAAAGGTTGTAAAATCAGTTTAGTCATGGGATGATCTACTTTAGGATCATCATGACTGTATTTGCTCAATTATAGCAATAAGAAGAGGACTTTGTGGCTGCTATAAAAAATAGCTAATTTCCTCCTTAGGGTTATTTCTGAACTGAAAATAACAAGGTCAGCAATGTCTGTTCCTTTATATAACATATAGTATCAGTTAGAGCAAACTTAGAATCTGATGCATGCTTCTAGTTGTTATATTTCAAAATAATACCGTGGATCTGGAAAAAATAGCTAAACAAAAATGGCATTATGACAATGGTTCCCAACCATGGTAATTTTAAGATGCATCACATTCATCTTCCAGAATTCCTCAACAAGATTATGGCTGAGAAATTCTGGGAGTTAAAAGTCAATACATCTTAAAGTTGCCATGGCTGAGATACTGGTTTGCATCAGCATTAAAAGAATCACATCACTTCCATCGTGCAGAGATGATTATCCATCCAGTGTTCCCCAATTTGACCACTTCTAGATGTGTAGACTTTAACTCCCAGAATTCCCCTGCCAGAATCTTTGCTGTGGAAATTCTGATGGTTGAAGTCACCGAATGAATAGATTTTTTTAACCCAGCCATTATCTCTGTGTATGTATTTACTGTGGCTGGTTTTCTTTACAATTTTCTTTATGCTGATGGGTGTTCTTTGTAATTTAGTTTTGCTATTTTAAGTTTTCTAAGGAGGGAATGCAAGCTGATTTAAGTCTCTCTGGGCGAAAGTGGAGTACAAACCCTTGTAAAGAAAGAGTTTCAAAAGGGAAAGGTTTTAATCTGGCAAGAACCAGATTCTTGCTCAGAGTTAGAGTGGTTATTATGTACTGTATTAAAAGGACAATAAATAGTCTTCAGAAATTGTCAATGGACTCAATAATATGTTAATACTAAATCTAGATTTCCCCCCCAGATATTTTCAATCATCCAGTTTAGAATACTGGAAGAATAACAAGCTGTAGCAAATGTGCTATTTAGAAGGGGTTTTAGTACAGTATACATAAAAACCCTACATATATATAAATTAAAAGTATTATTGGCTCCAAAGCATCAAATTTATTCTGAAGCTGCCACAAAGAGGACAGTAAAAATTCCCTTCCTTCCTCTCCTCTCCTCCCTCTTGTCTGTCTGCCTGTCTATCAATCTCTTTGTCTCTCACACATGCTCTCACACATGCTGGAATAACCAGCATTGTTAAAGAGAGAAATGTTTACACCTCTGACTCCTGTAAGAATTCCTTAAAAAGCCCATTTGCTCACCTTATGCATTAGTAAAATTGCTAGGTAGGTTTCAGTTCTGAAAGGGAGGGAAGGACAGCTAATTGTGCATCACTTTAGAAAGAAAGCAAAGCAGGAGCAATGTTTACAACAGGAACGATTGGGTCAGAAGGCTCAAAACACCAACCCAACTACTTCAAATGCAATTGTAGATATATATTTTCAGTCCAAAAGCTTGCTTGCCAGTTGCAAAGGTTGCCCTACAGGACTGTTTCTATTCTCTTCCAAACCAGCCTTTCCAGCTTCAAGAACCAAAATCCCATCACGACCCAACTTCTAAACTTCTAGAAATGGGAATTGAACGTTGCTGGAGCATGCTAAGTTAGAGGCAGCTGGCCAAGACAGTTAATACACTGAGCTAAAAAGCATGTTTCACAAGCCCAAGTCACAATTTTACTTTACCTTCCATTAATCAAGTTTATTAGCTTAGTGTGTTACATGAGAATAAATTCCATAGCTGCAACACACTGCATACACTGTTTGTTCTCCATCAGCCTTCTCTCTCCAAAAACCTGATCCAATTTAAAGCCCACTATCCAGAGTTTATTTTTAACTGAAATTATAATTTATTCATTAGCTTCCATGAAAATCTGGTCTTGAAATGGCTGAAGGCTTTTAAAAAGGTAAAGATAAAAAGGTTTCCCCGGTCCAATCATGTCTGACTCATTTCTGGTGCTCATCTCTTGTTTCTTAGCCAAAGGAGTCAACGTTGTTTCTGTGGTCATGTGGCCAGTATGGCTATACACCGAAACGCACAGAATGCTGTTACCTTCCCAACAAAGTGGCATCTATTTATCTATTTGCATGCTTTTGCACTACATAATTTCTGATCTGTGCTGATAAAGCCCTATATAGGCTGTCCTCGTGTTACAACCTTTTATTTACTGACTGCTCAGGGCACTGAAAAAAAGAGACTTGTGGCTGTTTTTCAGACTGATCATTGCAGCATCCCTGTGGTCACCTGATCAAAATTCAGGTGGCAACTGGCTCAATTTTTATGACGGTCTCACTCCACTCATGCCAGCAGGAGAGGCGTGCTGCAGGTTCTGTTGGCCTGATTATTCTGGCTGGCGGGACCCAGAAGGAGGGCCTTTTCAGCTGTGGCTCCTGCCCTCTGGAACATTTCCCCCCCCCTCCCCCAACCCTAACATGTGGTTGACCCACAACTTTCCTATTTTTCTGAAAGAGCCTCAAGATCTGGCATTCAGCCTGGGGCTCCAATGAGAGAGCAACACAGTGGAGGTGGCTGATCAAGTAACAACAGATCTCACCTCTCCCCACTCCACCCCCTCCCTCCCTACCTGTCCTTAGATTTTAATATTTGGTTTTAATTTATTTATGTTTTTAATTGTGTATGTATAGACATATGGCTGTAAGCCATCCAGAGTTACCTTATGGTTAAGATGGGAGGTCAATAATTTATTTATTTATAAATAAATTTATAAATAAATAAATAAATCTAAAATAAACAAATAAATAAACAAGTGGAATAGAGCTACTAACTGAAGAAGCCCTCTTTAAAATCCACACAGTCTATGTGGTAAATTCAGTTTTAGTGGGCTAAGACCCAGCTTAGGCAAGAACAGTTTATGCATGGGTTAAATTTCAGTTCCCATAATCCCTCACCAACTGCTAAAAGGTTATGTGAGGTGACCTCCAACACAACCCAAGGTACCAGCTTGAAGATGAGCAATGTGTATTTTTGCAATTAGCATTTGTCTTAATAGTAGAGTCCTGTAAAAACACTGCAGTGTTTTAATGGGAGGGGGCAGAGTTTTAATGGGGGAGGTGGTGAACTCATATAATCGTATCTATATATTTGCAATGAATACATAATATATATAAAACCCTGAATTTTAGTGCTTCCTTCGGCATGGACATCAACTGGGTGATTTTGGGCCAATACCTGCTTCATTACCAACCCACTTACAGGTTGGTTGTGGGAAAAATAGGAGAAGCACACAGGTCGTCCTCGCTTAGTGACTCTTTGAAGTTATGACAGATCTCTCCAAGCGAGTGCAACCTGTTTTGAAGTTCCACACCCATATGCATGCATACCTCATGGTCATGTAATCGCATTTTGGATGCTTGGCAACCAGCTCCTGTTTATGGCTATTTGCAGTGTCCTACAGTCACATGGTTGCAAATTTTGGCAGGGGGATGGGGGCTTGCCTTGGGTTTTTGGCAAGAAACCATTAAATAAAATTGAATTGTTTAACTGTGGCTGAATTCAGAATGCCTGCCACAAAAAGATTGTAAAACGAAACACAGTCACTTGGTGATCTGCTTAACAATTGCAGCAACTTACCACCATAATTCTGCGCTCAATCACTGTTGTAAGCTGAGGACTACCCATATTACGTGTGCTGTCTTGAGTTATTAAAAAAAAAGAAACAAATCTGGCATATAAATCAAATAAATATTGGTGGGGGATATTTCCATGTGGCAACCATTCTTGTGTCGCTTTTCCATCTGTGTTGATTGTTCAGGCTTTCTCTTACTGGAACTAAATTTGAAAGTATTGTAAAACCATTAAGAGGGTAAACAAAGAAATGGCATAGGGGAACAGGGTTATTTTGGAAAGCAAACATATTAAAGCACATTCTTCAGGCACTTATTTATCTAGAAGAGAGTTATTTCTGTGGTCTCCCAAGTCCTTTTAGACATCTTCTCTGTAACTGAGCATCTTCAGTGCCACTGAAGCAACTTTTAAATATAGAAACACTGAGATTGCAAGCCAGTGAATGAGTTTGTAACAAGGGGAAGTTGCTAGAATTCTAAACCAAGCTTGACTCTCAGCCCTGTAATCTCACCCCATATCTTTGTCGAATTGCATTTTTATCTTATCTGGTTAAACTACTATTAGTTTTTTTCCCACAGGGTGTTCAAGGTGTGTCTCTTCCTTGGCTCAGCCAAGAATGTTGCTGAAAATTGTCTTTCGTGGGACAGGAAAGGTGAAATCTTTTGACTCAAGGAATGAAAATGTGGCCTAAATGAAATTAAAGATGAATGTATCTGGAGTTTTTTTTGAAAACATACGAAGCATTGTTAGCCAGGTTGCTTCAGGAAATGGAAGGGAAGTCCAGTTTGGGAAGCAGGGGTTGACTTAAGAGATGGATTTTTGAGACTCAGAAATGAGAGAACAGCTAATTTGCTGATTTTTTTTCATTGTAGGAATTTAGGGAGAGTCCTACAGCAAATACCAGCTTTGTTTCTAATGGAGATGTTTTATAAGTCAGCAGCCAATTTTTGCCCTCCTCCTCCTTCTCTTTGACAGCAGTCATTTATTTTCCTTTTAAAAAAACATTTCAATGAAAGAAAAAAATATCGAAACATTAACTCTCATATAGCTTGGCACCCATGAGTTGGCTTCATAGTGTCTCAAATAGCTTAGGTTTTTATGTATATTCTTTCTTCTGCTTTTTCTGCACAACCATTAATCTAATTTGCCTTGCTGTGAGTGATCAGTTCTTTAATTGTGGCTTACATCGCAATTTACCAAATCAGCAAAGCCACAAATGATAGATTTTAGTTCACAATGGCCGGTTCTCCTGGCACTCTTACCCCCAAATCAGAGAAAGTGTTTTATGACCTAGAACAGAGTTTCTCAAACTTGGTAACTTTAAGATGTGTGAACTTCAAGTCCCAGAATTCCTTAGCCAGAATTCCTAAAGCAATGTGTGAATGTAGCCATTCGCACCTATAGTTGCTTTTCCTTAGGTCTGACAGCAATTTTTCCACTTGCTTTCCATAGGTAATCCTCAAATTGATCAATTGCTTAGTGATTGTTCAAAATTATGGTGGTCTACCTAGGGGGTACTTACAACCTGTTGGCTATTCCCACCTCACCCCTCATAGTCACATAATTATACTTCGGGTGCTTCAGTTATGGTTGTTTCACATGACCACATTTTAAGGTAGTTTTAAGGGGGGGGGGGGGATGGCATTTACTTTCAGTTTTTGGCAAAACCAGCCTATCATGAACCATGGGTTTGCTTAACGACTAATGCAGGAAAGATGGTGAAATCTGGTCCAATCCACTTTATGACTATCACAACATAGGACGGTATTGACCACTCTCCATTACAGTCATAACACGAGGATTACCTACATCCCTCTGTTACAATTTCTTCCAAAGCTGTCTTCCCTCGCGCTTATTTTGCACAAAAATTGTCATTTTTTATCCTAAAGTCCTTCTGTTACTTTTCCACATGGCAACTCATGTACGTCAAATGTTTCCTGCTGAACAAGATATGAGTAAATTCTTTCTACAAAGATTCCAGTTTCTGCAAAGAACCAGTTTCTACCAAGCTTCCTTATCAGGAGATGTATCTGTTGCAAGGTTTGTACTTAACATGAGGATTACAGAGTCGTTCAGGTTTTCTTTTTAAAGAAAAAACAATTCAGGGATTAGCGCTGCACAATTTCCCATGTTAAAAGTGGAGCCTTCGTTCCTTTTTTTGACAATGCAGGTAATCCTTGACTTACAAACATAGTTGAGCCCAACATTTCTGTTGCTGAACAAACCAGCAAACAAAAAACCAGCCCAGTTGCCTTTTGAAAAAGTATTTTTTAGCTAAGTAACACAGTTGCTAAGCAAGTTTTGCCCCACTTCACCGTTTTTCTTGCCACAGTTGTTAAGTGAATCACTGCAGTTGTGAAGTGAGTAACCCAATTGCTAAGTGAATCTGGCTTCCCCATCACGTGACCCTGGGAACACCGCGATCGTCGTAAATACATTCCAGTTGCCAAATGGCCAAAATTTGATCATGTGACCATGGGGGATACTGCAATAGCTGTAATTGTAGAAAACAGCCGTAAGTTGCTTTTTTCAGTGCCCCTTGTAACTTTGAATGGTCAGTAAACGAATGGTTATAAGTTATGGACTACCTGTAACTCAAAACTATGTTGCAAAAGCTACCAATATTAGAGAGAGTAATTAAGGAGATACCTGAAGAATCAACCTATGATTACAAGATGAAAGAAGGAAAAGTAGCAGAGAGAGGGGAAGCTATTCCATTCCAAGACATGTCTATGGAGAACCAGGTTAGGGTTGTCCCAACGGTGTTTTTTCAAAAGGCAACTGGACTTTCTTTGTTTTTCCTTGAAGACATTTCGCTTCTCATCCAAGAAGCTTCTTCAGTTCTGACGGACTGAAAAACAAAGGAAGTCCAGTTGCCTCTTGGAAAAAAAAGCACCTTTGGGACGGCCGTTCCAAAACAGCTTCAGGGTGCCTGATAAATCAAAAGGCAAAGAAAACAGGTATCTAGGGAAAATAGCCTTATCTAAAGACACAGTCAGGAGGAAATGAATTTTAATCTTTGTAAGCCAACATATTTAATTCTTTTAATTTTTAAATATTGTATGTGTTTATATGTGCTTTTATTCTGGCTGTTCACCGCCCCGAGTCCCTTTGGGAGAGGGGGCGGTATATAAGTCTAAATAAATAAATAAATAAATGACAGGTAGTCCTCAACATATGATCAGAATTGAGCCCAACATTTATGTTGCTAAGTGGAAGTCAATTCTGCCACATTTTACATGTTCTTGCCATATTTGTTAAGCGAATCACTGCAAAACTGTTAAATGAGTATAGTGAATCTGGCTTTCCCATTGATTTTGCTTGTCAGAAGGTTGCAAAAGGGGATTACATGATCCCGGGAAATAAATAAATACCGGTATGAATATTTATTTATTCATATTCATCATTTATTCATTCACAAATAAATGTGACTCAGCTGGCAAGCAGCTGAATTTTGATCGATGACCATGGGGATGCTGCAAAGGTCGTAAGTGTGGGAAATAGTCATAAGTCACTTTTTTCAGTGCCATTGTAACTTAAAACTGTCACTAAAAGAACTGTGGTAAGTCAAAGACTACCTGTATATTTTCCTATTCAATTTAGTATATTAACTACAAAGTATGTTCTTAATCTAATGGTCTTGAAGCCTGTGGATCATTTTAAAGTTGTTTTAAAACATTAATGTTTCAATGTTTTCCCCGCTATTCAATTCTCAGGAAGATATTATCTCATCCCACTCTCAAAGCACAGTGCTCCACATAGATTAGAAGAAATTGTGACAACTACACGTATACCCTATTATTTATTCATTTATTTGTTATATTTGAATTCTGCTACCCTCTCTAAGGACTTCTGAGGCCTACACTTAGGAAGAATAGCAATTATCAAAGAACAATGCCCAAACAGCACATGAATAAACCATAATGTTTTTATCAAAAGTCTGAAACTCAGAATCCTTTTTAACTCTATTTTAACAGCCTTCATGAAAATAAAAAATGAGGTCATTTTGCTAGTTCAGAGAGAGTTCTGCAAATACCGTATTTTCCGGCGTATAAGACGACCGGGCGTACAAGACGACCCCCGATTTTCGGTTGACTTTTTTTCGTTTCAAAAGTCGTCTTATACGCCGGAAAATACGGGTTTTCAAAATTAAGCTGCAAGGATTTGTAAACTAAGATGCTTCTCCTTAAGTGTGTAGGCAAATACATTTTTATTCAATTCAATACAGTCAGCATTATAAATGAACTCTACAACTTTCTATTAATGACATATTTTTTTAAATTCCGGCCGCTACTCCGCGAAAGGAAACAGCCCGATCCGCCGCCACTAGAGCTCCGAAGGAGAGAATAGCAGCTAGAGAGGCAGAAGCCGGGCGACCTCCCGAAGGTGTCAAAGAAGAGCGAAGCGTCTCTTTCACAGGGCGGGTGAGCGGCTTAGAGCCGCCCTCCGTTATCCCTCGCTTCTCGCAGGAGGCAAACAAGACAGAGCCACGCCGGGAGCTCCCGGCTTTCCGTGGCGCCTCCTCCCTTGACGTCCCTTCCGTGCCGGCGGCTCCAGAGAAGCTCAAGGCGAGTGGGAGTGAGGGGGGATCCTTGTCCTTGTGAACCGCTGCATTACTCCGGATCGAGCTGACTGGTTGCGCTTCGCATCTCTCCCTTGCCTTGGAGGAAGCGCCCGCAAACTTATTTCTCGGCTCCCTCGAAGAGGAAGCGTAAAAGCGCTCAAGCTTCACTCCTGATGTACCATATTTTCTGGCGTATAAGATGACCGGGCGTATAAGACGACCCCCGATTTTCGGTTGACTTTTTTTCATTTCAAAAGTCGTCTTATATGCCGGAAAATACGGTAAATTTCTACCTATCCCCTAAATTCAGTTTGATTCACACAGCAATCTAGGTTAATTTTACAGGCAGTCCTCTATTTACAATCTGATGGTGTTTGTCATAAATTGGGGCTTCCGCATGACCAATTTATTTTCATTACCTTTGCTACAACTGCCTTTAAGAGAATGAAAACTATTTAAAGCAATTGCCACAATTGTTAAGTGAATTCTGCAGCCATTAAATCAACCTATGGTTTGGTACTGGCCAGATTTGCTGAAAAACAGAAGTAAACCTTGTTTTTCAGCAAATAGTCATGAAATTCTATTATATAACTGTTGGACACTACAAATGGACATCCACTACAAATGGACATAAATCCAGATCTCCCAGGGAGATCTGTCATAACTTTGATTGGTTGTAAATTGAGGATTATGGTAGCTGTGTCTACATTCCCATTTAGCCAATTAATATTCTTATGTATCAAACATCTAGATGAGAGAATGCTTTTTGTAGTTGTCCTAATAGGCTGGATGTTTTTCTTATTTCTGGTTTGATCTATAAATTGCATGTCATTAAAATCTTTAAATTGAATCAGCCTGCAAACATATTCAGAGAAGGTGTTGTTATTGACAAGTAAAAAAATAGATCTGCATTTTAAAATCCCTTTTTAAAGTTACAAACCAAATCAAACAGCAGCAGAATTCACAAAAATCTTACCTCCACTTAGGAGCTTCATCACTAACCAAAGTTCATCTTTCACCACAAAAGAAGTATAGTAAGAGACAATATTTGGATGGTGGCACTGACTCATTGCTTGAATTTCTTTCTGAAAGGGAAGAGAAAAAAGAAAGGAAAATCAACTTTCAGTTACTATTCTCTTTTTACACACTTAACCATCCTAAACTGAAGCAACAGGACACCATCACAAAAACCTCCATTTACAGATTTTCCCATGTGCGGACTTTAATTCCCAGAATTCCAACAGCCAGCATCATCATTGCTGAGAATTCTGGGAGCTGAAACCTACCCATCTCAATTCAATCCAAGCTGAGAAATGCTAATATATAAGGAACAAAAGTTGAATCAAATCCTGGCTAAAAGGTGGGATTTGGGAATGGATTCCAGGCCCATGCTTTGCAAAGATATCCCAGACAGATTGAACTACAACTCCCATAAATATAAGGGGTGCAGCAATTGCCAGTGGATGTTGGAAAATATGGGTCTACATTCCAGTTGATATACAGGTAGTTCTTGACTTATGATCATTCATTTAGCAACTGTTTGAAGTTATACAACTGCACTGAAAAAAGGGACTTAGGACTTGTCCTCGCACTTACAACTGTCACAACATCCCCACGGTCACATGATCAAATTTCAGCTGCTTGGCAACTGGCATGTATCTATGACAGCTGCACAATCATGTAATCACTATTTGTGACCTTCCCAGGCAGCTTTTGACAAGCAAAGTCAGTGGGGGAAACCAGGTTCACTTAATGACCATGTGATTCACTGAACAACTGCAGTGAACCGTTTAACAACTGTGGCAAAAAAATATTGCAAAAGTGGGCATAGCTCATGTAATTTGCCTAGTAACGGAGATTCTGGTATCCATTGGGATCTTAAGTCAAGAATTACCTGTAACTGCAGGAGGACAGCAAATCCATTTGATTGTAAACAAGGTATTGTTACTTGTACATAATTTACAAGTAAATTATTATTTGGGTTCCTAAGATCCTTAGAGCCTCCCCAGCTTCCTCTCTGTTCCTAATTCTCTTGGGCAAAGTAAGAAGGGGTGCATTTCTGTTGGAAATCTGCAAATGAAAAGTTTGGTTGGTGTCCGGGCAACAGCTGTTTTGTGACAGCCACAAGGCTTGCGGCTACTCAAGATGAGGTTCCCCAAAATGTGCTCCCAAATTCCAAACTTCCGTGAGGTCCCCAAGAAGGTTTAGGATGTTTGCTCCATTGTGCAATGTGCAAAAAACTCACCCACATCCAGCCTACCAAGCGAAAAGGAAGTGGCATTTCTTTTAGATTTTTTTTATCCCTCCTTTATTGTTTATATAACTAATTCAAGATAGCAACCGTATCTTATACTCCTTCTTTCTCCTATGTTTCCCCAACAGAACAACCTTTTGAGCTAGGTTGGACTGAGAGAGAGGCACTGATTCAAGTCACCCAGCAGGCTTTCACGCCTAAGGTAGGACTACAACAAGGTAAGACCGTTACCTGGTGATTGGCCCAAAATCATTCAGCCAATTTTTATAGTCCTGCCTTAGGCTCAAGGTGGGACTATCCTGGTGCCTTAACTACTAAACAAAACTGGCTCTCCAATTTATTTTATCATTTATTCTTTACTTTCATTAAACAATACTATCTCAGCAAGTGCTAGCACTGGCCAACTTTTCCTGGGCACAGAAAATAAACAGGATCTGATCTGGTTTATAGTTTGATGAGAGACCATGCAGAGATTCCAGGGTTGTAGGCTAGACTGGGGTAGTTAAAAAATACTCTGGAAAGAAATAGTAGTAAACTGCTGGTGTGCTGTTCGAAGAGGCTACGTGAGTTTGACTTGAAGGAAAGATACCCTCTTCCCAAGCACCATGCTACCTGGGCTAATCTCCAAAACATAATCCTGATGATTATGTAGAGAGGGAATAATAAGGATGCAGGACTACCGACTGAGGAATTGAAGAAATATCCTGGAAAAAGGCAATTGGAAAACGGTGCCATTTTGTTTTCCAGCAAGCTACATGGCTATACAATAGTCCTTGACTTACAACCTTTCATTTAGTGACCGTTCAAAGTTAAAAAGCACTGAAAAAAATGACTTGTGAGTGTTTTTCACACTTACTACCATTGCAGCATCTCCATGGTTACATGATCAAAATTTGGGTGCTTGGCAACTGGCTCATAGTTATGGCAGTTTCAGTGTTCCAGTGCCACCTGATCCTTTTTTGTGACCAGTGACAAGCAAAGTCAATGGGGAAGCTAGATTCACTTAACAACCGTATTCTAACTTAACAAGTGCATTGGTTCATTTCACAACTGTGGCCAGAAAGGTTGTAAAATGGGGCAAAACTCATTTTAAAATTGTCTTCCTTGGCTTGGCAACAGAAATTTTGGGCTCAATTGTGGGAGTTAAGTCAAGGACCACCTGCACCTAAAGCTCCGCTTGAGAGAGATTTTTTAAACTGGATGTGCAATTTTTTTCTAAATGGTAGGAGATGAGTTTTTTAAAAAATCATAGGACACCATGCATCTCTTTATGGACTCTGAAACACAAGCATAAAAGAAAACTATTCATACCGTTGCTGAATATAAAATTGGCTCTCAGGATTGGCTCCTTGTTGACCAGACAATCCTGAATATACATAATCCTTGACTTAACCATTTGTTCTGCAACCGTTCCAAAATACGATGCTGCTGAGTGAATTGTACTTACAAGTCCTTGAAGTTGTCCTAGCAGATCTACAGTCATATGACTACAATATGGGCATTTGGCAATCAGTTTGCATTTATGACTAATTGCAATACTCTGTGATCATGTGACCAGTATTTGCAATCTTCCCTGATGGCTTCCCTAGAAAGTCAATGGGGAAGCCTGCAGGGAAGGTTTCAAGTTAGTGAATCACCTCATCCATGCACCCTCCCCAAAATCTTGCCTCCCTCACTATTCATGCATCTTAAATATCCTCTCTGACTCCCCGTGCCTCTTTCACACCCCTTACTTCCCCACATGCCCACCCTCACCTATCAACTGCCAATTACTTTCAACAGACACATCTCAAGAGATTTGCAACTTCTTGTTGGCTTTCCCACTGACTTCGTTGTAGAAAGTCTCACCTAGTTAATACCACTGAGCTGTGGTGGCTCAGTGGTTAGATTGCAGTATTGCAGGCTAATTCTGCTGACCGACAGCAGTTCAATTCTCACCAGCTCAAAGTTTGACTCAGCCTTCCATCCTTTCAAGATGGATGAAATGAGGGCCCAGATTATTGAGGGGAATATGTTATCTCTGTAATGTAAACAGTCCAGAGAATATAAAGCACTATGGAGTGATATGTAAATATAAATGCTATTGTTGTTCTTAACTCAGTCAATTCTAGCACTAGAGGTGTAGGAGCTGAAACCTCCTTTCTGCCTGAACTACCTTTCCCTCAGAGCTGGGAAAATGTGGGAAATATAACTATCACGGTTTATTTAACCATGGTTGGCTAAATGAACCACATTGGCCTCAGTTCGTGCAAGATGCCAAGCCAAAGCCAAACAAGAACCAACTTCTTGATCAGTCTTTATAAAAATCTAAGCCAATTCTGCAAAGTAGACCTCAATGCAAAACACAATAACCTCAGTAGCTAGATCCCACAAATAAAGAAGCAAATAAAAAGAAGGTTTTTAATACAGTAATCTTTAAAAAAGACACAAATCCATTAGGCTTAAAGATTACATAGGGAAAAAACAGAAATTAACAAGCTGCCAAATATATTCTGCCTTAAAAACAGGAACTGGCAAGTGCCTCTACAACAAAAGGCATTTTAGGAAGAAGCTAACAAATTGAATTAAGCACTATTTTTGGAACCTGAACTTAACCATACCTCAACTCTGTAACTTTCTAGGTAATGTAAAATTGATTTTATGCAGCCTAAAAAGATCATCTGAGCTGAAAACGGAATGTTTTTATTCAAAGCTGCAAATGAGCAGACTGATAGACCCAGGAACACATACACATATATAATTGCTACTAAAGAAATTTTTAAAAGAATGAAAACAATAGAAATGTTGAAAAAGAAAAGTAAAGAAGGGGAAGGGGAAGAGGAAAGGAAAAGGGAAGGGAGGGAGGGATGAAGGGAGAAAGAAAGGAGAGAGGGAAAGAGGGAGGGAAGAAGAAAGGAGGGAGGGAGGGGAAAGGAAAGGAAAGGAAAGGAAAGGAAAGGAAAGGAAAGGAAAGGAAAGGAAAGTCACAAAGAAGCAGCTTCTGGTCTAAAAATCACTAATTCATTTTTTTTTCTCACTTCAGCAAAAAGTACATGAGGTGTTTCCAACGACTAAACAAGGAGACCTGTTAAAGCCTAGAGCAAATGAACTATTCAGAAGAAATTCAAGAATTGGCACACTCTGCTTGTCAAGAGTATATATCAATTTAAAAATTTCAACATTTTTGTAAAAGGCCTTTCAGATCCGAAGCAGTGCCATGCAGAAAGTTGCACCTAAAATGAAATTGCCGCACATGGTTGTGTAGGTAATGATTTTAAAAATACTCTTCTTAGAAGCAGGAATACAAACCTTGCACCCTTTTCTTATACAGGTAGTCCTCGAGTTACAGCCACAATTAAGCCCCAAATGTATATTGCTATGTGAAATATTTAAATGAGTTTTGCCCCATTTTACTATCTTTCTTGCCATAGTTCTTATGTGAATCAGTGCATTTAAATTAGAAACATGATAATTAAGTGAACCTGGCTTCCCCATTGAATGTGCTTGTTATCATAAATATGAACCAGTTGACAAGCATCTGAATTTTGGTCATGTGACCATGGGGATACTGCAGTGGTTATAAATGTGAAAAATGGTCATAGGTCATACGTAAGTTGAGGACTACCTGTGTTTTCTAACTTCACACCCAGCTATTATTTGATAGTCACCCAGTCCCCAAATTTGGGGAGATGTGTCTGCAGAGATAACAACTTTAGTTTTATATTAACATCTTCCAGTTATACAAGCATATTTCTATTTGTTCATCCTGGCGCACATAAAACCCAGCCTTCCAAATTTAAATGTAAAACACTGCCAGTGTGTCTAAAGACAACATTCATCTTGAAATTTCTGCTTGCTAATTATAAACACATCCTCCTTGTGAAGACTCAAAAAGCACCAAGATTTTAAGTCAGGGAAGGTCACGCTGGTTCTTACAGAAGTTTTGAGCCTGGCAAAGGATTAAATTTCAAGGCTTTCGAGACACCTGAAAACATTATTGAGGACAATTCCTTCTAAGAGAAGAAAAAGAGGATTTTTTTCGATTCCTTTGGAATTTTTGACACCAGACAAAAAGCTAAGGGATTTTGTTTTTTCTTGAGCCTATCTATCCCCCTTATTCTAGACCATTGTTTGTTTTTCAAACTTGGAAACTTTAAGATGCACAGATTTCAACTGACAGAATTCCCTAGCCAGCCTTAAAGTCAGCACATCTTAAAATTGCCAAATGTGATAAACACTGGTTTACTGTGTTGTAGGAACCTAGTCATTATGGTCAGTAATCAATGGTTTGCAGAGTATGCTGTGCAAGCCAAATCAAGATTGAGCAAAGCTTGTTACATCTTATCCCAGAAAGTAACATTAATTGTGGGTGTCCAGTTTGTCACAACTAAGACATTTGTCTGGATCTCTGTACTAAATCAGCGTTTCTCAACTTAGCAACTTTAAAATGGGTGTTCTTTAACTTCCACAAATTCTGAGAGTTGAAATCCATACATCCTAAATTTCTAAGGTTGAGAAATACTGCTTTAAAGCATCTACATTTTCAACAAGTGAGCTTGCTGAATAAATCTTTCAGCCCTAAATTGGCAAATCTTGAAACCCAGTAAGGTGTTTGACTATTTGAGCAGAAAAGGAACAGATGTGGTGGCAGTCACCCAGATATTCTATCACCAGTGTCCTAACATTGTCCTGGATGTATTAGCAAAACAGGATTGCCAGATATGGGGATTCCTGAATGATAACACAAATCCCATTTATGCAGTCTCAAAATAGAACTGAACTGAATCACAATTCTCCTTGTGGCTTGCACAGGAATAGCTTCATTCACACTGTAGTCTGGACTAAACCACAAAGCCTATTGGCTTGGATCCCTAATTGCCACAGGAAGAGGAGAGCTCATAACTGGAAGCATAAAGGAGACAGATCAAAAGTCTTTCTCATTACCGTATATACCTTTCCTTTTTCATTGTTCGCTAGCAAGCTTTTCAAAAAGCAACTTATACTTTTCACCTTCTTGTTTTTCATACAGGATAAGCAAGAGACTTATTTTATTTACTGAACGTTAGTTCCTTTATTTAAAATATTTATCTGGCTGTAACCAATTCAACCAAGTTAATTCTGGGCAATTTGCAACAAAAAATATTCAAGAAAGCTAACAAAAAGTATATAAAGCTAGCAAACTGAAAGCTTGCAAACAATGAGGAAATAATAAAATAAAAAGAGTCAAACAGCAGTGACACTGTTATCTCATCTAACCTGTTATTATAATAATAATAATAATAATAATAATAATAATAATAATAATAAAAAACACTAAGGGACCCACTAACATTCCAACCAATCCCTGCCTCAAGAAGAATTATTACCATTACACCCCAAATCATAGTGATTTACAGACCCCAAATTAAGTGTGAAAGAACATGGGTGGAATTTTTGTACCAAGAGCTCGTCCATGCTGGTCTGGCATTTTTCAAGGTTGATCCGCTTAATTGCCACTTTTTCCTTCTTTGGGGTACAATAGGCTGCTTGGACCACAGCTGTTGCTCCACTTCCTGAAAAAGAACCACAAATACAAAATGAGGAAGGCAGATTTGCTCCAAAAGGAGGAGTTAGGCCAGGGGTCCCCAAACTTGGCAACTTTAAGCCTTGTGGACTTCAACTCCCAAAATTCCTCAGTCAGCTTCGCTGGCCGAGGAATTCTGGGAGTTGAAATCCACAAGCCTTAAAGTTGCCAAGTTTGGAGACCTCTGAGACAATGCTAGCAACAATTACATCTAGTCCTCAACTTACAGCCATTTATTTAGTGACTGTTCGAAGATATATCAGTGCTGGGGGGGGGCAAGTCAGGTCCTTGTGCTTATGACTAATCCTCACACTTATGACCATCAAATTATTCCCTGTGATCATATGATCACAATTCGGGCACTTGGCAGCTAACTCATTTATAACCAGTTGCAGCTACCTGTGGTCATGCAATTGTGATATTGTTACTTAAATTTAGTAGCTGGAGCAATGGAGTTGTACAATGAGCCAGAACAAATAGTTACAGTTGACTGATGGGAGAGGGCTGCCTCCTGCGTGAAGCAATCTGCGCTGTGATTGGTTGCCGTGGGTGTGGAGGGGGTGCTTCCCTTTTTCCCGCTTTTTCTCTTCTGTGCAATTTACCTCACGATGCTCCTGTTTGCCTATCTTGTTCGCTGCATATACAAATGTAAAACATACTTATTTATGTAAAACTACAAGTTTGTATCAGCGTCTCTGACTTCATTTGGACACCTGCTGCGCCATTCTAAAGGTTCCTGATATGGAACCTTTTTGCCCATTTCCAGCAAAAAAAAAACCACACACATTGGAAAAATGGGTTCGCACTTGTGACCGCAGAGTTCGTTTTAATAGTTACAGATAACAACTGGTATGGTTTATTCAATTCCACTCCCAATTTTTCATAAGTGAAGGACTGATTGACTGCCTGTACCTATTTGTTCTTCAAACACAGTCCTTAACCAAAATGCGCCAGTTTAACAACATCTACAAACACTGACCACAAATTTCAATTACATACTAATTGACATACTAAAGATTCTTTCCCCAGGATATTTTTCAAGCAAAACAACTGTTCCCATAAAGGGACTCTCAAATGCCCTTTTGCCTTTTATACCCAGAGGTAAAATGTTAAACATGAACAACTGTGTTTACAAAATTGTCCTTGGTGCAGCTAACCAAAACAATGTAAAGCTAATAAACAAACTTAAAAAAAAACAGAAACATCTAAAGGGAAAACAGTGTCAGGAAAGGCAAAAACTTAGCTGAGAGAACACCCTCAACAAAGCAGATCAGCACAATACAATAGATCAAAGGGAAATCCATTCCTGTTTTGATAACATCATCACACCAGTTTTTCCCAACCAAATGGTCAAATTGGATGGCTCTGAAATTGATTTGAATGTTACAAAGTAGGAAAAGCATCTATCCATCCATCCATCTATCTATCCAACCCATCCATCCATCCAGCATTAAAACTCTCATTGTCTTTTAACTGTTTGTCTGTTTGTACCTTCAAGTTAAGTCAAACGGCTCACTATACTGCAGCGATTTTTGAAGCAAGGCTCCTAGAAGCCACTAACTTAAACAATGCACAAAAAATCCGGACTTCGGATACCTGGATCATACTATTATATGTGGTGGACGTGTGTGGAAGCCAAGAGATACTGGACTAAAATTCATACATGGTTGGAAAAAATGACAAAACAGCATATAGACTTGAAACCAGAGATATTTTAATTAGGTATCTTACCTGAAGGTTACAGTAAAGAATTGATATACTTGATTATAAATGTTTTGACAGCAGCTAGAATTGTATTTGCCAAAAATTGGAAAAGTGATAAAATTCCGATAGGAGGTAATTAAGAAAATAATGGACTGTGCAGAAATTGACATTAGCAATTAGAGAGAAAGAAGACAAAGAGTATTATAAAATTTGGGATTTATTTTATCAATGGCTAGATAAGAAAATAGGGAAATAAAATATAATACAATATAACTATAATAATAAAGATAAGACAATGTAATATGTTATAATTGATTACAATGAAATGAATGATATTATGAACTGGGATATGTAAAAATTGAGATTTGCTCAAAAAGGATGATGTAATTTACAATTAAAGTCTAATAAGGAGTTAATAATAATATAATATAATATGCATAGTTGACTTATATAATGTGAATTTTAATAATGCATTTAGAAGGGAAAGACTGTTGATATTATGCACAAGAGATATGTACCAACCGGCACACTGTACAACGGAAAGATGGTTTTATGTTTTGTGTTTGTGCTGGTTGTTAAAAAATAAAAAAAAATTGGGGGGCGGGAAATCCGGACTTCTCTGGAATTGAAATTCCCGCTATGTTCAATTCAGTTTTATTTACAAAGTTGTAGCCATTGCAGCATCCCACAGTCACATGGTCATGATTTCCAGCGCAAGATTCAGCTTTCCACAAGCAAAGTCAATGGGGAAGCCGGCAGGAAATCGAAAGTCAGTCCCACTCCTGCTGCATTTTTGCCTATACAAAGTCATTCTGTTTCTCTCCTTAAGGAAATGTTGACATTATTGAAGTTCTTTTGCCATTACAATTATTTTTCTATTTACAATATATACTCTTTCTAGATTAAGCATATCCAGCCCTCCCCTTCCTTCCTTCCACTACCCTTTCTACCTCCTTTTTTCCCTTTTTTCCTTCTTTGCTTCCCCCCTTCCTTCTCTCATCCTCCCTTCCCTTCTCTTCCCTTATCCTTCCCTCCCTTTCCTTTCTTCATCTTTCCCTTCCTTTCCTGTCTGTTACCTTTCCTCCTTTCCCTTTCTTCATCCTTCCCTCCCCTCTTCAACGTATTTTTGTCCTGGCCAGCCCTTTAATTAAATCTGCAGAAGAAAGAGAATTTTAAAAGGCAGGCTTCTCTTGTAAATACTTTGCTAAAAATACTTTGTCATAGACAAATGAACCGGCCCTTTGGCACACATACTCCCCCCCCCCTTCATCCAAAATACACCATGCTTCTTCCAAGCTCAAGGAAAGCAGGCAAGCAGACGCAGAAGAAAAATGTAAATACAGACATCACTATAATTTCTTAAGTGGCTGTGTTGTTCCAGAATTGTTCAGGAGCAGAAAGAACAAATGGAGAATAGAAGCAAAAACAGAAAAGAAGAAGTTGCAGCACATGTTCAAATACAGGTAGTCCATCCATTTACAGCCATTCGTTTAGCAACTGTTTGAAGTCACAATGGCATTGTATGCCATTATGGATGTTTTTCACACTTACAACCTTTATAGCATCCCAATGGTCGCGTGATCAAAATTCAGATACTTGGCAACTGACTCATATTTATGACCATTGCAATGGGGCAAAATTCATTTAAATATCTCGCATAGCAACAGAATATTTTGGGCTCAATTCTGGTTGTAAGTCGAGGACTACCTATATTCATATTACTTGCCAGTTTATTGTCTTTGAACAACAACAAAAACTACAACAATTCAAAGGTTGATAACGAACTTTTCAAAAAGAATCAACTGCCTTAAATCTGAAGTAGACTTCTCCTTCCAAAAATATATTTGCAAGCTAAAAGAAACTATATTAACATAATCCCTAAATTGTTCTTGCAGTGAAGAGACAGGTAGACAAATTGATTTGAAAGGATGAATCACCTATTCGGAGGCACCCAAAGGACCAACCCAGCAGATTAAACAATATTGTTTAGATAGATAAGACATTTATTAGAAAGCTGTTGACAGATTTACTGCTACTGCTGCTGTGGTTATTGGAGTTGGCTTTTATTACCTAAACTGCTTTATTGATATTATCTTTCTGGCTATGGTGAGCCTGAATGTCCAGAGAAAGGATTCAAACATGTGGAAGAACCAACAAGCTTAACATCTTGACTGGCATCCAATCCCAAGAGAAGCCTCCCATTTCAGGGTAAATTTTCAATTCACAAGAAAACCACATTCCAGACTACTTGAGAGACTTTCTCCATGAAATATCAATCAATAAGAACTCAGCTAAAAGGGATCTTGAAGGTCTTCTAGTCTAGCCCCTCTGCTTCAGTAGAAAACCCTACAATCTGAGACAAAAACTAAGAAACTCTAGCTGCCTTTTGGAAAAAGAACCTTTGAGACAACCATGACCTCGATGACTAAGAATCTTCATAGACACATTGTGATTGGGGCCAACTCAATACAGTAACACTACAGGTAGTTATTTCCTTTACAAAAGTTCATTTAGTGATCATTCAAAGTTACAACAGCATTGAAAAAAGCGACCTATGACCATTTTTCACACAACCCTTGGTCAAAATTTAGATGCTTGACAACTGGTTCACATTTGTGATGGTTGCAGTGTCCCTGAGATATATGATCCCCTTTTGTGACCTTCTCACAAGCAAAGTCAATGAGGAAGCCAGATTCACTTAACAATCAGGTTAGTAACTTAACAACTACAATGATTCACTTAACAACTGTAGCAAGAAAGGTCGTAAAACAGGGGAAAAACTAACATAGCAAATGTTTCACACAGCAACATAAATTTTGGGCTCAATTGTGGTCGTTAAGTCCAGGACTACCTGTGTTTACTATCTTTTCCATGGGACTGAAGGCATGGAAGAAAATTAGGGGTGAACGAGATCGACAGTCCATTTAAACCAGCGGCTGCCCCTAGGAGTAGAGGGCCTTGCACATTTTAAACCCCCAGAGGCTCAGACATCATTTGTCACTTTGGGCTAATCCCAGCTCATGACACAGACATACATAACCGCTGTCTTTGGAAACGGAATTAATCAGATATCGTGCTGAGTAATAGTTTCCACACATACACACACATACACACACCTCTCTATTGTGCTCTAAATAATGCAAGGACATTCGCAAGGGAATTTCCTTTCCCTTTTTTTTCGATGTTCAGCAACTCTTGACATGATAGCAGTCTTCCGATATTTGAGGAGCTGCCACAAGAGAAGAGGGAGTCAAGCTATTCTCCAAAGCACCTGAAGGAAGGACAATTGACCAAAGGAACAGCTTGCTTCTAGAAGTTGTGAATGCTCCAACACTAGAAGTTTTTAAGAAGAGATTGGACAGCCATTTGTTTAAAGATGATGCTTGAGAAGGAGATTGGACTAGAACAGGGGTCTCCATCCTTGGCCACTTTTAAGACTTGTAGACTTCAACTCAAGTCTTAAAGTGGCCAAAGTTGGAGACCCCTGGATTAGAAGACCTCCAAGGTTCCTTCCAACTCTTTTATTCTAGTAACACCGAATGCACCTCATACCTGAAAAGTGATGAAGTGGGAAGCTTTATTAAACACAGAGAATCCTAGAGCTGGAAGGGACTGTTGAGGCCATCCAGTCCAACCTCCCCTTCCTGGAGTGCCAGAAATCAAGTCTTGTCAACCAATCACTGTTTGACTTCTACAGGTAGTCTTCAACTTACAACCATAATTGGGCCCAGCATTTCCATTGCTAACCGAGTTAATGATATTTGCCCCATTTTAAGGCCTTCCTTGCCACTGTTGTTAAGTGAATCCCTGCAACTGTTAACTGATTCTGGCTTCTCCATGGACGTTGTCTGTTAGACGGTCACAAAGGATGATCACATGACATTGCAACCATCGTAAGTACTTGACAGTTCTCAAACATCAGAATTCTGATCACCTGACAATGGGGATGCTGCAATAATTGTGTGAAAAACAGTCATAAGTAGGTAGTCCTTGACTTACAACAGTTCATTTGGTGACCATTCAAAGTTACACCATCACTGAAAAAAGGGACTCATGACTATTCCTTACACTTACGACCACTGCATGGTCCCTTGATCAAAATCCAGATGCCCAGCAACTGCCTCATATTTATGCAAAGTCCACAAGTCAGGAAGGGGCCACCATTCCCCACCTCTGTTCTATGACATCTGATTCAAAGAATGCAATCCTACCCCCCCCACACACCCCTCCCCCTTTCACTGCCATCTTCCCATGGCCAAACCCACCCGTCTCCTTCAATCTCTTTTCGGAGGGCTGAGCTTCTTGCTCTCCTCCTGCCCTTCTCTGAACCTGTTCCAATTTATCTTAATCCCTTTCAAACTCTGGAATCCAGAAATAGATGGAGCCCGGGTGGATCAAAAGCAACACCCAAAGTAGTCCTCGACTTATGATTGGTAGCTTAATGTGCCGTTTAAAATTACTGCAGACCTCCCCAAGGATTACTTACAACCCAGTTCTGAAGATCCGATGGTTTCCTCCTGGTCACGTGGCCTGCATTTACAACCAGCTGCATTTTAGGACATGGCAATATTCGAGTACCACCAGTTGCCTAACAAGGTATCAAAAACTTGATGACCAAAATAAAAGGAAAAAAGTGATAAAAGTACAGGTAGTCCTTAACTAACAAAAGTTTGCTTAGGGACTGTTCAAAGTTACAATGGCACTGAAAAAAGTAACTTATGACCATTTTTCGCCCTTATAACCGTTGCAGTATTCCCAGGGTCATGTGATTTACATTCAGATGCCTGACAACTAGCTCATATTTATGATGGACGAAGTGTCCCAGGGATAATGTGGTCTGCTTTTGCATCCTTCTGACAAGCAAAGTCAATGGGGAAAACCAGATTCACTTAACAATCGGGTTACTAATTTAACAACGGTAGCAATTCAGTTAACAAATGTGGCAAGAAAACTCGTAAAATGGGAAAAAACTCATTTTACGAACTTTTCACTAAGAAAACAAATTTTTGTCTCAATTGTGGCCGTAGGTTCAGGACCATCTGTACACTTACCACTCTTTCAGTTTAGTTTAGTTTAGTTTAGTTTATTGTTATTGCACCTCTTACAATGAAATCAAACACCATCTTCAGTGCACATCATGACCATGACCATGAAAATAAACACAAACACACATCCTTCATCCTTCACACATTGAACCGGAAACCCCCGACGCCACACCAACACTGCACTAAACAGCAGAATTCAAAAGAGCTACTGCCCTGGCTGTTTTTCAGCCTATTTGACCTTGTTTTTATTATTTTGTACAGTCTGCCAGATGGTAATAGTTCAAAAAAAAAAAAGGGTTCCCAGGATGAGATGGATCTTTGAGAATGTTTTGAACTTTCTTAAGGCAGCGGGAGCTATAAAGCTCTTCCAAAGAGGGGAGAGGGCAACCCATGATCCTCTGATCTTTTAATAGGAAACTTGTACCTGTTTCTTTGACATTAATTGTTGCACTGTTCTATCCCCTTCTCTCCCTCTGCTTGCTCAAAGGATTCTCTCCCCCCCCCTTCTCTGTCTCTCTTTCTCCATCCTTCTCTTTCCCTGTCTTTTTTTTCTCTCCCTTTCCCCCCCAAACCTCCTCCTTTTATATCCTCCCCTCTCTCACCCCTTCCTCCTCCTTTTATTTTTATTTATTTATTTATTTATTTAAATACTTATATACCGCCCTTCTCCCGAAGGACTCAGGGCGGTGCACAGCCAATCAAACCCCCCTTTTCTCTTCCATACAGCTCAGGCTGTTTCGCAACTCCAGCACAAACCTGTGTCATGCAGCCGCAGCTTCAGCTCATTCCCCCGCCCTTTTTTTTTTTTAATCTTACTTATAGTACTTTTCAACCCGTTGTATGTGTTACCACCTGTCAGGTGCCAAAGTTCCACCGGAGGTACACATACCACGGGATGAAAAGCACTGCATTAGAGTTTTCTCCTCCCCTTTTGGAAAATGTGCACATCGGTTACCTTTCCAATTTCCCAGGGTGTCTCATCAATGACACTTAAAGTTTCAACCAGACTTTCAGCTAGTTCTTGGATGCGATTGAGCGGTTCTTGAGAGATTTCAGCCAATTCAAAGTAAGGGAGTTTTCTGTAATTGTGCTTTTATAGATGCCGTTGCAGTCTCATTTTTTTCTTCTTCATTATATTCTTCTCTATTTCCTGGTACAAATACAACACTTAGTTTTATTGCCAAAGGATAGACTATTAATACACAACTTTCGCTGCCTACTTCTGTATCCTGTTGCTGAGTGAAGAGAAAAATAATGAACCTGTTTTCAATTGCACCTTTTTCTTGAAGGGGTAGGAAAGAGATGGGATTGCAAAAACAGGCAGAAAGAACTATGGTTTGTTAAAATAGGATGGGAATGGCATAAATACAGGCAATATAGTTAAAGTTCTTGACCTTTAGCCTGTCTTCCTACAAACTGCATGTGCCTTTCTCAAGGATTTTAGCCACATCCTGGCTGTTCAAAAGCATTTGGGAATTGAGGAGGAAGGATAAAGAGGAAAGAAAAGAGAAATTTCAAAAAAGCAGATTGGCTAAACTGCTGAAACCAGCCGGTGAGGAAACGGAGATGGTAGGGTCTACGGGGAAAGAACAATCTTCGCATTTCATTCACTGCCACACTTTGAAAAGAAATATAAAACATATGAAAACAAGGAAAGACAAGTCAGATTTTTGTTTTCTGTGAGACTGCCAACAACCATCACTCCATTACCAGTTCTCGGAAGGACCATAAGACCAGACCTAGTTCTAATTTTAAAGGAACCGAAAGCAGAAAAATTAGAACCAGACTGCTCATATTGTGCGGAAGGAGATTTGAGTTTAGCTGTGGAAGAGGAGGAAGGATAACTAAGACACAAATGAATGCATCTTAAAGGAAGTTTGTCTCCTAGAACCAAAGTAGACATGATGCAGGACCAAGGGGTTCACTATTGTTTGAACAAATGGGAGGACTTGACTTCAACTTGGGTTAAACCATTAACAGGCAGTCCTGAATATTTCTGTTGCTACAGTTGTTAGTAACACGGTTGTTAAGTGAATCTCACTTCCCCCATTGACTTCGCTTATCAGAAAGTCGCAAAAGGGCATCATGTGACCTCAAGACATTGCAAGGGACATAAATACCAGTCAATTGCCAAATATCTGAATTTGATCATGTGACCATAGGAATGCTGCAATGGTCTCAAGTGTGAAAAACCATCATAAGCCAGCTGCTGTAGCTACAAACGGTCACCAAATGAACGTTGTAAATCAAGGACTACCTGTACATAATTTTTCTTTTTAATCTTCTTTGACCATGCTGTCATCCAGGCATATGAGCTTGAATTCCCAGGATTCCTAGCCAGACTGACTATTGCTGAGAATTCTGGATAATGGCTAGTATACCTGGAGCAATGGTTCTCCACTTGAAGAAAACGCATGGACTTCAATACCCAGAATTCTTTGGGAGTCGAGGCTGGGTGGGGATTTCTGGGAGCTGAAGTCCACGCATTTTCAAGTTGCCACGGTGATAAAATAATGATCTGGAGAAACTCAAGACTCTAAGTGCCAGGATTAAATCATTCTCTTCCCCAACACTGATTCTCCCCCCCCCCACCTTTTTACAGAAGGATCAAGACCTATATAAGCAGGGTGTGGAAGAAGCCAGAGGGGAAAATGAGGCAACCTTTGAAAGTTGACCTATGTGTGTTCCTCAATGAAAAAAAAAAAATGTGTCACATCATGCACCAGAGTTCAATTGTGGTTAACTTAAATTTCACGGATTTCCTCTTTCCAATGACCACCAGCCCCTAGACTGGTTCTAGCTACTCTTTCCTGGTACATATAGTCTTTGAACACAATTGAGCCTAAAATTTATGCCGCTAAGCGAGACAGTTGTTAAGTGAATTTTGCCCCATTTTACAACCTTCCTTGCCGCAAAAAGAATCACTACAGATGTTAAATGTAAGTAACACAGCGATTACTTGAATCTGGCTTCCTCATTGACTTTCCTTGTCAGAAGGCCCGCCATCAGCCCGAGACACTGCAAACATCATAAATACGAATCAGTTGCCAAGCGCCTGAATTTTAATCTCGTGACCGTGGGAATGCTACAATGGTCGCTAAGTGTGAAAAACGGTCCTAAGTCACTTTTTTCAGTGCTGTTATTACTTCAAACTAAATGAACTGTTATGAGTTAAGGACTACCTGTATAGTCCAAATTCAGGAGGAAGGTCACCTTCAACAAAAGAAATTGAAGGTTTTCAGCCAACACTTACGCTGTCCGGTCAGTCAGGAGAATGAGAACTGATACCACAGGGTTTTTTTCCTATTCAGGCATAATCATATTGAAGAAGTTTATCCACAAAAAGTGATGGGATTTTGTCAAGTCTCGATGGTCCCAGTGGATCTCTTTAAAGGCAGATCTACCCAAAATCTTGATTTAGATTTGCCTACAACGGCACATGGGTATCATCACCACATACCTAAACTGCAAAGGGGTTGATGGAAAAGTGTAGGTTGCAGACAGTTGCAGAAAGGCTGATATACACACACAAACACAAACTTCCAAATCCCAACTGCGTCTTGTGCAAAGATGTACTTCCTATTGAGCCCAAAATTTCTGTCGTTGAGTGAGACATTTGTTAAGTGAGGTTTGCCCCATTTCACGATCTTTCTTGCCACCGTTGTTACGTGAATCACTGCAGTTGATAAGTGAGTGACAGGGTTGTTAAGTGAATCTGGCTTCCCCATTGACTTTGCTTGTCAGAAGGTCGCAAAAGGAGATTACACTGCAACTGTCATAAAAGTGAGACATTTGCCAAGCCTCATAATCAAATGCTGCAAAGGTCGTAATTGTGAAAAACAGCCATAAGTCATATTTTTCAGTGGCACTATAACTTTGAACCACCACTAAATGACAAGCTGTTGTAAGTCGATGACTACCTATATATTTGAAGAAATATAAAGGGGATACCTATGCAACTGTCCCCGAATGATAGACACATAGGTTCCTTGATGTGCAGTGATGTAGAAATCTAATCCAGGCTGATAGTACCAAGATATACTTGTGTTCTCAAATCAGGTTAATCCAAGGCTTGCTGGATAAACCATCATGATGAGTTTATACTTGTTAAACCAAATTATATCAGTAGATTGCCCAGCTAGATAAAGCATAGAAGCACAAGAATGCAAAGGTTATAAACAGCGTCCCTATGTTGAATTTTTCTTATAGTTTTTCCCTCTCAGATCCCTCAAAAAAGTCACTGTGTTTGCGTTCTCTGAAGGTGGGGAACAAAGAACACAGGCTTTGCATTCATCCTAGACAAAATTCAACTTAAGAAACAGACTAGATGTGGTTCAGAAAGGGCAATGGCTCCCTTGCTGAAAGTAGCAAAGTTCGATCCATAACGGATCCATTTGCTTTGGTGGCAAGACCAAGCCACAGTAAGGGTACGAATAAGAGTTTTCATAAACACTGAGAAATTGTGAATAGTAACAGACAAATTATTTAATTCACGTAGTGTTTAAACCATGGTCTGATTCACAAATCACACTAACCTATAATGGGCAAGTTCACATGCTACGCTAAACTAAGGATAGCAGGCATGTAATGAAGGGTATAAGAAATTGGCAAATAGGATGTAGCTTCTTAGATTTGATTGCAGAAGCAGAACATAGCAACTGCAGTGGGAAAGCCCAAAATTTAGACAATGCCCTGATGAGTTGGTTTGATTTCGGCTCGGTATGATGTACAGTCATACTTTATTATAAATTAAGGTTTCAGGTAAGATATGTAATATTTCTCATGCTTGGCAAGTAGAAACTGTGTGGATTTCAACTCGCAAAATCCTCCTGGCTGGGAAGTTCTGGGAGTTGAAGACCATACATCTTCATGTTGCCAAAATTGAGAAACACTGATTTAAGATTAAAATGTGAATTTTATCATAATGTATTAACAAATTAATGTTCAAATAGCAACATCAGTTGCAAAGGGCTTATTCAAATTTCTTCTTGAATGAACCAAAACAAGATGAGTTTGAACATTCTAAGCCAAGAAAAATGGGCTATATAACAGATTAGCATGATGAGCAACCCAAATATCTTTTTAGGAGCCTCAGTTTCCTCTTAGGAAGGATGAACAAGCACCCACTTTCCTGCAGTCCCTGAAGAGTTGGAAACAAACCTCTCTCAGGCTGCCATGTCTTCCATGTCATTTCTCCTTGATCTTCCAAGACATTCCTGAGAACTGAAATATAGCCACAACCAAAATGCCCAGTGTCCGTGCTAACCAAAGCATTAAAAAGTGCAAATTCTTTCTTATACACGGTATTTCTAAAATTGCAGCTGGAGAAAGTTTGAGGACAATGAATCCTAACTACAAACAAAATTAGAGCAATGCCACACCCCCAGCCTCAAAGTCTTTAAACCGCAAGTATTCAAAAAAAAATTTCATCCCCCAAGCATTAACTGGGGAAGGGGGGCGTGAGAGAGAGAAACTTCAAGCTGAGTTATTCTAGAAATGCAAGGTGCTTCCTTTGTCCTAATGAATACTCAAGCTAACATCAATGGTCATAATTTTATAGGAACCCCAGCACCCAGGGAAACACAACACACTCATCATCGTAACTATCAGTGCTTGCCTCAGGAATGGAATTAAAGGCTATGTGCACTTAAAATAAAAAGAATGAGCTGGAGTTGGTATGCCTTTTAGTTTAAGACCAGACACACATATCCCAAAACGCAAGCAACGTATCTTTTGCCAAACCTATCGGAGGCAGGTTTTTAATTCTTGCATAGCATTTTCCAAGGGAAGGACAAGAAGCTAATTAAAAGCAGCATTTACAAGGACAGTGGATCGTTTCTTCATTTCAAAGCCAAGGCTTTCTCCTGCTCCCTCCTAAACTTCAGAACAGAAGCTATGCTCGGCCGGATGGGACCCGTGACCCATCTAGCCGAGTCGTCTGTTCTCCCGGTGACCGTCCCTAAGGAAGCCCGTCTGTCTCCCAGCAGATGGGCTCCGGAGAAGGAGAAAAGCAGTCAGAGAACATAAGTGGGCTGCTGGATGAGACCTTGGCCCATCTAACTTCGCAGGCTGTACCCCTGGTGGCCAACCAAAGGAAGCTCAGGCGTCTCCCAGCAGATGGGGACTAACAACAGACAGGGACTAACAACATAAGTGGTACCCTGCTGGATTGGGCCATTGGTCCATTTAATCCAATGTCTGTCCCAAAAGTGTTTTTTTTTCCAAGAGGAAACTGGACTTCCTTTGTTTTTCTTTGAAGATGTTTCGCTTCTCATCCAAGAGGCTTATTCAGTTCAGTTTTATCTTCAGGAATGTCTTCAAGGAAAAACGAAGTCCGGTTGCCTTTTGGGAAACCACGACCTAGGTGACAGAGAATCTCCACGGACATTTAGTCCGATGTCTCTCTTCTCCCATCAACTGCTCAAGGGAGCCCACCAGACTCCCAGCATATTGACTTTAGCCCCTCAAGGCTAATATCTCCTTACCCCCTCTGCAAGGACAAAAGCAACCTGGAACAGAAGGAGGAACTTCCTAACCTTGAGAACAATTAACCCGTGGAAGGGCTTTTCCTCTCAAGAAGTTGTGGGGTGCTCCATTATACTGGAGGTTTTTAAGAAGAGACTGGACCAGCTGCTTGTTTGAAATGGCATAGGGACTCTTGCTTGAGCAGGGGGCTGGACTAGAAGACCTCCAAGATCCCTCTTTGAATTGATTAAAAGTCCCAATTCCATTCCAAAGACCAGGACACAGAACATCCCGTCTCCAGGAGGAATCCGTACCTCCTGCCCCCCCCCAAAGGCAACCTCCCCCCCACCAAGCACAGGAGATCAGCGAGGTCACCTTGCGCTCCAC
This sequence comes from Bungarus multicinctus, assembly GCA_023653725.1. Lineage (NCBI taxonomy): Eukaryota > Metazoa > Chordata > Lepidosauria > Squamata > Elapidae > Bungarus > Bungarus multicinctus. Next base: position 6,696,010 of record CM042840.1, on the reverse strand, counting down.
CGAGAGTCGGGTGGCAACTGCAACACTTCCCCGCCCCCTTCCTTGACTCCCAAGTCTGCCAAGAGCCGTAGCCCACTCCCACCACGGACATGCAACCTCGGACCTGGGAGAATGGGAAGGGTCTTCCCTCTCTTCTCTATCCCCCCCTCCACGCTACTGGGAGGGCAGCAGGCGAGGAGAGGAGAGGGCGGGCTGCATGGGGCTGCGCCTCTTTTGCACCCGGTGCCTGCAGAGGGCTAGGCAGAAGGACGCCCACCCCTACTCCACCCCCCGCTCCCGAGACCCCAGGCGAACCCAGCCCCGCTGCGCAAAGCCTTCCTTGCCGCTGCCGGGGGGATCGCCTTCCCTGGCACCGGCGGGCACCGGGCACGCACGCCCCCTTCTGCCCATCCACCGGGCCTAGCCCCGACTCACCGATCACCTCCTCCAGCTCGTAGTCATCCCTGTCGATGGACCAGGGCAGCGAGCCGGAGTCCTCCGTAGCCATGGCAGCCTCGGGCTCCGGAGCTGGAACGGCGAGAGAAGAAGAAGCTGGGCCGGACACAGCCGGGCACAGCCACACCGCCGCCTCGCAGGGGCCAAACTTCGCCCGGTCTGCCTTCCCACCTGCCCTTGCCCAGGCGCGGTGACGTCACGCGCACGGCACGCCGCCCCGGGGAGAGGAGGGGCTTCCGCGGGCGCCATCTTGAGCGTGTCGCCGCCTAGGCGCTGCCCCTCCCCCTCCGCTCCGAAGCTCAGCCCCTCATCGATGGTTTTTTTTTTTCCCTTTCACGTGGGAAACACGCCCCTCCTCCTGAACTCCCCCCCCCCCCGCTAGAAAGAGGGAGAGTGGCCAGAGCGTCGCCACTCACAAGATGGCGCCTGCGCCGAGCGGCTCGAAGCCCCGCCCCTTGGGCCACAGAGGTTGGGCGGAGATTGGCGAAAGGAAAAGAGTCTGTCTCGGTTATTGGCTGAGGTTGCTGCCAATAACGCTCTAACTCCGCCTTCGCTGCATGGGATGGGATTAATTTGAGAAATGGAAGTGTGGACCGTCCTCGATTGAGCAACACTTCCTTTAGTGACCGTTCGAAAATAATGACTTATGACCATTGCAGAATCCCAATGGTCACATGATTTACATCTAGATGCTTGACAACTGACTCATATTTAGGACGGTTGCCGTCTTCAGGAATCATTTTGCCACTTTCTGACAAGCAAAGTCAATGGAGAACCCAGATTCACTTAACAACCGTGTTACTAATTTAACAACTGCCATGATTCGCTTAACAAATGTGGCAAGAAAAGTCATAAAATGGGACAAATTCACTTAAAAAGTGTTTCACTTCACAACATAAAATTTTGGGCTCATTTGTGGATGTAAGTTGAGGATTACCTGTAAACTAAGTATTACCTAGAAAGTGCTGGACCTATGACCACAATAGAGCCCAAAATTGCCATTGTTAACCATCAGTTAAATAAATTAGATAAATTTTGCTTCATTCTTGCCATTCTTGTTAAGTGGATCGTTGCAGTTGTTAAGTGGGTCAGACGGTGGTTAAGTGAACCTGACTTCCCTATTGATTTTGCTTAAAGGAAGGTCACAAAAGAGATCACACGATCCCAGGACACTGCAACCTCCTAAATGCATACCTGTTGCCAAGCATCTGAAAATTTGATCACATGATCATGGGGTTGCTGCAATAGTGTGAAAAAATGGTCAAAAGTCAGTTTATTTTTAGTGCCATTGTAACTTGGATCATTAAATGAATAGCTGCAAGTCTTTCTTGTGCTGCAATTTGGCTTCTTTTAGGCTGCTTCTTTCCTTTGCTCAAGAGTGGGAGGGAGTCTAGGAAAAAAATTCAAAATATGCCTGCCTGTCCTAATTGAACTCTGGAATTTACATTCTGCACTTCATCATTTTTGAGCCAAGTGCCCCTAGCACGCACTTTCTCTTACGCTGGATAGTTGTTCAAAAGAAACATTTGAAAGCACAGGTGCCTTCTTCTGAATGGAAATGTGCCGTTGTCCGTCCCACACACCCTCCAGTCGCCCGCCAAACTGTCTGGGCAATTGAAGAACAACAGCCTTTCTGTTCTGCAGAATTTGAACTTTAAAAAGTTGATAAAAGCTTAATATCTTTCCAAAAAGAGCTTAATATCTTTCAGGATATGAGGAACAATCCAGCAGGAAAGTGGGTAAAGAAGTGACTAAGGCAGATCAAACAAGTGTAGGAAGTTAGTACCCACCCCTCTCCTAGAAAATTGAAATAGCCTAGGAAATATTTAAAAGGCAGAATATTATATCTCCCTGGATGAGAAAAGGAGAAATACGTTTTAAAGACAAAGCGGCTTCCTGCAGCTCCCTGCCCACCGCCCTTCAGCTCCAGGGTGATGGGATTAAGGATGGCCTTCAGGAAATGATAGGATTACCCATCTCACCACATGTTCTGGGAAGATTGCATTAGCCAGCATTCAGGTGAAGCCATGTGGTCCAGACCAAGCCTACAAAGTTAAGACCCCCGCCCCTGGGAATCTGACAGCCAATGGGGTTCATTTCTTGCACAGGAACAGGAAACATTAAGGTGGGGCCCAACAGAGGTTATATAAGGGTCTCTCAGCATCTTGGTTGCCCTTCTTCCCTTCTCTTCTCACCTTGAAGCATGTGATCATCTTTGTCACTTTGAAGCTCCAAGCCATGTGGTCCTGCTGTCCACCATTAAACCATCTTTCCAAATAGCCTCCATGTTTCCAGTGTCTTTTTCCCTACTTGGAACTGAATTCAGAAGGATATTTCTTTCAACACAAGCTAGAAGCTGCTGATAGCACATGGTACCTCGAGCTTGGAGAAAAGAAGCCAAAAGAAAACCGAATTGGGAGACAGAGCTGGTTTATTCCAAGTTGACAAGACATGATGCATTAAAACAAGAGTTGGGAATGATGGCCCTTTTGTGACTTGTGGACTTCAACTCCCAGAATTCTGGGAATGGAAGTCTACAAGACATGGAAGTCTACAAGACATGGAAACATCTGGGACATCAGGAAATTCAATGACAAAAAAGCCTCATGATTGAACAGAGGCTGGGCAGCCATTTCTCATGGACTTTGCGGTAATGGATTCGTGTACAGGGCAGGGGGTTGGGCTCGATGACCTCAAAATTCCCTTTCCACTTTACATTCTGTGATAGAACTGTACATTCGCCCTTGGAGTTGAATGGCAGGAAGGTGGTAGAAAAAAAACATGATAACCCCCTAAAGAATGGTGTGTGCAAATGTAAAAAAGTTGAATCCAGTTTGAGAGTGAACAGGCCACCTATTATCCAGAAGGGGCAAATACTTTATCTCGACTTAAGAGCCTCAAAGGCACATTTCTTTTCTCTTTCAGAGGCTCTGCTGGTCAGGCCAGCGTAGCTGGAAAGACCAGCTGAGTTACCTGACAAGCCAACTATGGTGAGCTACTGCTGGTCAGAAGCAAACATTGTTTTCTGTCTTGTTTTTCTTCCGGCATGGAGTTCCTGAACCATCCTGTGCATGGTGAAAAGCCAATCCAGGAATTTTTTTAAAAAAATCCCAAACTTGCCCAGCAGACTGAATACAGATATTTCTTAAAACCATTCATTTACAGGTAATTCTCAATTGATGACCACAGTTGAACCCAGAATTTATATTGCTAAGTGACAAATTTGTTCGGTGAGTTTTGCCCCATTTTACAACTTTTCTTGTCACATTTGGTAAGTGAATCACTTCAGTTGTTAAATTACCGTGTTTCTCCAACAATACGGCCTCCACCAATAGGAAGACCCAGCATGTTTTCTAGGCATGAAATGAAATTAAGCCCCTCCCCCCAAATTTAGGCCTAGTTTAAAACATGCTGGGGGGGGGAGGCCGGGGGTTAAAACATGCTGGGGAGGAGGGCGGGGGGGGGGGGAAACGTGCCTTTAACAGTGCCCTGCGCAGCGCTGCCACTGTTCTCGCACCAGCAGGAAGTGTAGAAGCGTTTCTGCTGCTTCTCGGGCGGGGGAGCTGCCTCCATGGCTTCCACAGTTCCTGCCGGCACGAGAACAGCAGCAGCGCCGGCAGGAACGTGGAAGCATTTTTTGCTGCTGCTCGGGTGTTTGCGGAAACCTCCTGTGTGACAAGAGGCTTCCGCACACACCCGAGCAGCGGCAGAAACGCTTCCACGTTCCCGCCAGCGCTGCTGCTGTTCTCGTGCCGGCGGGAACGTGGAAGACACACAGGAGGCTTCCGCATATACCCGAGCAGCAGGAGAAACGCTTCCACGTTCCCGCCGGCGCTGCTGCTGTTCTCGCGCCAGCGCCGGCAGGAACTGTGGAGGTAAGCGAAGGAAAAGCAAGAGCGGCAGATGAAGCAGCAGTGGCAGGTGCTGAAGGTCTTGCAATTTAAAATGCCCTGCCAAAGCCGACATCCACACCACTGCTGCCCACCCACTGATGGGGGGGGGGAGAGAAATTAATTCACCCCCGAAAAGACGGCCTAGCCATTTTTCGGGGCTCAAAAAAAAAATAAGGCCCTGCCTTGTTTTGTGAGAAACACGGTAGCAACACAGTTGTTAAGTGAATCTGGCTTCCTATTGGCTTTGCTTGTCAGAAGGTTGCAAAAGGGGATCACGTGATCCCAGGACACTGCAACTGTCATAAATATGAATCAGTTGTCAAGTGTCTAAATGTAAATCATGTGACCATGGTCATAAGGGTAAAAAATGGTCATAACTCACTTTTTTCAGTGACCAAGTGAACTGTTTTCAGTTATAGCACTGAAAAAAAGCGATTTATGACGATTTTTCACTCAACCCTTGTAGCATTGGTCATATGGTCAAAATTCAGGTGCGTGGCAATTGGTTCATATCTATGACGGTCACAGTGTCCCAAGGTCATGTGATCAACTTTTGTGACCTTTTGACAAGCAAAGTCAACGGGGGAAGCCAGATTTACTTAACAGTGTTACTAATTTAACAGCTGAAATGATTCACTTACCAAATGTCATTTGGTAATGAGGTCATCTGGGGCGAGTCCGATCCTGTGACCCTAGAGGACGTGGACAGGATACTGGGTGGGCTTAATGCCACCACATGTTTACTGGATCCGTGTCCCTCCTGGTTGGTCTTGGCCACCCGGGAAGTGACACAAAGTTAGTTCCAGGGTATTATTAACGCTTCCTTGAGTGAGGAGTTTTTGCCTGCTGCCTTGAAAGAGGCGGTGGTGAGGCCTCTCCTCAAGAAACCGTCCCTGGACCCAACATTATTATCAAACTATCGGCTGGTCTCCAACCTTCGCTTTGTAGTGAAGGTTGTTGAGAGTGTGGTGGCACAATAGGTCCTTCAACACCTGGATGAAGCTGTCTATTTAGATCCGCTCCAATCAGGTTTCAGGCCTAGGTACAGCACGGAGACGGTGTTGGTCGCGTTGGTGGATGATCTCTGGAGGGTTCATGACAGGGGTTGTTCCTCTGTCTTGGTCCTGTTAGATCTCTCAGTGGCTTTTGATACTGTCGACCACAGTATCTTATTGCAGCGGTTGGGGGGGTTGGGAGTGGGAGGCACTGTATTGCGGTGGTTCTCCTCCTTCCTCTCCGACTGCTTGCAATTTGTGTTGGCAGGGGGCAGAGGTCGACCCCGAGGCCCTTGATTTGCGGGGTATCTCAGGGGTCTGTGCTCTCGCCCCTGCTGTTCAACATTTATGTGAAACTGCTGGGTGAGATCATCCATGGTTTTGGGTAGAGTTCCATCAGTATGCTGATGACACTCAGTTATACATTTCTACCCCAACGAAGCCGTCGAAGTGATGACCCGGTGCCTGGAAGCCATGCGGAGCTGGATGGGTCTAAACAGGCTTCGACTCAACCCGACCAAAACCGAGTGGCTGTGGTTTCCTGCGCCCAGATACAGCCAGCTTATTCCATCGCTGGCTGTGGGGGGAGAAATTTTGACCCCCATGGAGAGGGCGCGCAATCTTGGTGTCCTCCTGGATGTACGGCTGTCGTTAGAAGATCATATAACAGCCATCGCCAGGGGGGCTTTTTGTCAGGTCTGTCGGATCTGTCAGTTGCGGCCCTTTCTGGATCTGGACGCACATTGCACAGTCACTTCTGCCCTCGTCATTTCCCGTCTAGACTACCGCAATGCTCTCTACATGGGGCTCCCCTTGAAGAGCATCCGGAGGCTTCAGCTGGTGCAGAATGCGGCCACGCGGGTGTTTCTGGGAGCTTCTTGGAGCTCCCATGTTACACCGCTCCTGCGCGAGCTGCATTGGCTTCCGGTGGCCTTCCGGGTGCGATTCAAGGTGTTGGTGGTCATCTTCAAAGCGCTCCATGCCTTGGGACCCAGGTACTTAAGAGACCGCCTCTTGCCACCATCGACCTCCCACCGGCCAGTGCGCTCTCACAGAGTGGGCCTCCTCGGGGTGCCGCCAGTTGGACGATGCCGGCTGGCGGCCCCGAGGGTGCGGGCCTTCTCTGCGGGAGCACCCTCCCTTTGGAATGAGTTACCCCCAGAGATGCGGACTATCCCTGACCTGCGAACCTTCCGGCGCGCACTGAAGACCCATCTTTTTCAGCAAGCCGGTCTGGTCTAGTATCATTGCAATGGTTTTAATTTTTGTAACTTTTTACCCTGTTTTATCATTTTATTATAGTTTTAATCTTTCAGCCTTTATTTAATTCATTTTAATCTATTTTTAAATTTTATATTTGTAATTGTATTGTTTTTAGCTGGGCTGTACACCGCCCCAAGTCCCAACTTGAGAGAGGGGAGGGTATATAAACTTAAATAAGTAAATAAATTCCAGTGATTCACTTAGCAAATGTAAGAAAAGTTGTAAAATGGGACAAAACTCGCTTAACAAATGTCTCACAACAATAGAAATTTGGGGCTGGAAGTTGAGGACTACCTTGTTAGGTGATTAATGCAGTAACACTGCAAAAGGATCTTCCTGAAAATATCTTCTCAATTTCCATCCCGAACTATTGCAAAAATACATGCTTTTTTTCCACATTTCTCAGGATCATCTTCTTTATGTGGCTTCAATCCACAAATTTTCCAAAACAGAAGCCAAAATGAAATCTCAGCTATTTTTTGCAGCCATTTAATGTTAGTGAGATGGATACATTGATTTTTTTTGATTAGAGAAAATGTATTGGCCACATTTATTGATGAGCAGAAAGCCATTTGGAATTTTTGTATAAATGTAAAAATTAATTTGTGATTTATAGCTTTATGGGATAGATTATAGAAAGAAGAGAGTTACGATGTGACTTCAGAGAATTAAAATATAATTGTATTTACAAAGTCACTTTGTATTTTCTACTTTTCTTCAACATTTTTCCTTTTTTGCTTTCTCTTTGCCTTTTCAAAAAAATTATGCTAGTATTAATGTTCTTATATGTATGTTTGACAGTTTGAAGTTACAACAGTTCTCCTCAGGGTTACTTAACAATCTATTTTTGGAATAATTAAAGTTACACCCAATCCAGGTCACGTGACTGCATTTTGGGCACTTGGCAACTGCCTTTTATTTTACAGCTGTTTGCCGCTCCTGGCAGTCATATAATTTGCAAAAAAACAATTGGCCAGTTCCTGGCATTTATTTCTTGTTTCCAGCAAGAATCAATCCTTGGAGAAAATGGACTCACTTAAGGATTGTTGCATTCACTTAACGGCTGCAAAAAATATGCAATCTGGTCAGGTCCTGTGATGCTTCGACTTAAAATCACAATGACGTACGACTAATTCTAAAGCTCAATTACAGTCAAGGACCACTTGCAATGCAATGCCTTTTGAGCCAATGGTGCCTTCCAAGGTTTCTTGTGGATACCATTTTTCTGTTCCATTTTCTAAGCCTTTTTTCATCTCTATCAAAGTAGCCCCTCCACCCCTACCCATGTTCCATTCTGCATATCATTGCCTGTTTTTAGCAATATTTTTCTGCAACTTTGCATCCTAAGGATTTTTAGGGCGTCTCTTTTATTTTCATGTGTTCTCAGTGAAGGAAACCACGTCAGCAACAGATCTGGACAAAGAGATAGGAAGGAGGAATGACGACTCTTAGCTCGGTTGCTACCAACTGAGAAAAACACAAGTGGCCAGTATGTGTGTAGGCAAAATCCACTCTCTCAAAACAGAATTAAGGTTTGCTGAATAAATTTGGCAAGGGTTGATGGTGGCAAATTTGGAAGGACTGTTATAGGCCGTTTCTGACTAGCACAATTTATTTTTTTAAAAGCTTCTGCTTTTCAACAAACTTTATTAGACAGAAGTACTCCTGAATTTTGGCTATTGTAAACTAACATGGTTCTTTTCGTTTAACATTTTTGATGAATTCTGGAGATTTAAGCCTGGTAAGGAACGGTTAAAAGAGGTGGACATAGTTTGTCTTCAGGAAAGATGGCAAGTATCAGAAAGATAAGAATAGTCTCCAAATATCTGAAGAAGTGGACTTATTATATGCTAACCCAGAGAATGAGACCAGAACCAATGGGCTAAAATTACAAGAAGACAGGAGAAATGTCTTGACCATTCAGATTGTTGGCCAGTGGAACTGACTGCTACTTGAGTTCGTCACCCTGGGAGTTTCTATGGAGATTCTCAATCATCTAAGTCATGGTTGTCTCAAAGGTGCTTTTTCTTTTTCTTAAAATAAATTTTATTAAGTTTCCAAATTTTAAAAACATAAAACTTTATACCAAAGGTGCTTTTTCAAAAGGCAGCTGGATTGTTTTTTCCTTGAGGAAGAAGACATTTTGCTTCTCATCCAAGAAGCTTAATCAGTTCTGACTGAGTAGTAAGCAGATGGAAGGTTAAGTTCTCACAGGAAGGCTGGGGGTGGGGGGAAATGGAAGGATTGTATTTCTTTGCAGTCATCTGGTCGTTAACACTCTCTCTGAAAACCACTGAGGCCACTCGGGGGTTTTACCTGTGCCTTCAAGGTCACCTGAATCAGAATACAAATGGGTGTGTAACCTTGTTGGGACTATTGAAAGGGGACTGTGTTGTAGACCAGGGATCTCTAACCTTGGCAACTTTAAGACTTGTGGACTTCAACTCCCAGAATTCCACAGCCAGTTTTGCTTTGAGAGTTTTGCTCGCTGAGGAATTCTGGGAGTTGAAGTCCATGTCTTAAAATGCCCAAGGTTGGAGGCCCCTGTTGTAGTCTGAAGATAGGTGGTATCTTAATCTTCCTTTTCTGTTGAGAGAGGGCTGGCTGAATGGTCACCTCAGCTCCTTTTTAAGCCATGCTGCTTGGTACATTGTCTTTTGAGTGAGCCGCTCTTTCATTGCTCCAAACACATTGTGCTGTTTTAAATTGTCTTTTTTTTTCCTTCTTCTTCTTAGTTTAATGCACAGTTAGCCTCCAAAGTCAGGTGCTACTGGATGGCTGATAATAAATGCACGCTAGTGCCATGTGTTTTTCAAAGTTGGCAACTTCAAGATGCATGGATTTGAACTCACAGAATCCAGTACGCAGTATACCAACTAGAGAATCCTGGGAGTTGAAGTCCGCACATCTTAAAAGTTTCCAACTTCAAAAAACACTGTGCTAGCAGACGCTGAACTGAGCACGGATTAGACATTCACCTTCTTTCTGCTAGGAAGCTGAAGCCCCAAAGCAACCTATCTCCAGATATTGCTGAACTACCCTTCCCAGCATCCTTCACTCCCAGCCAAGCTGCCATTTCTAAAGGGCTGCAAAATGTCTCTCTTTGATCTAATATTTCTGAAGATCTGGCCAAGTGTCAAAATGGGTCAAGGAGTTTGCAAAAGACATTGCATGTTTTTTATTCCCTCTGGGTGATTTTTTTTCTCATTAGGTGCTGGGGAATGCCCCCCGGTGCCATTCAGCTTGAATCCCATATACAAAAAAGATATTCTGCTATTACAAACGGTGCAACCACTATTATTAAAAATATGAGTGTTTCTCCACATAAGGGAAAAAAGGGGGCAGTAGAAGATTAGGGATTGCAGGACACTTTACTGAGGCCAGGGAATTGATGACAGGTGGGAAAGATGGGTAGTTCTAAACTTATGGCCACAACTAAGCCTAAAATTTCCACTGCTAAACAACCCAACTAAGTGAGTTTTGGCTTATTTCTTGTCACAGTTAAGTGAATCACCGCAGTTATTAAATTAGTAACACGGTTGTTAAGTGTATCTGGCTTCCCCACTGACTTTGCTTGTCAGAAGGGCGCAAAAAACATGACCCCAGGAAACTGCAGCCGTCTTAAGTACATGCCAGTTTCCAAGCATCTAAATTTTGGTCATGTGACTATGGGGATGCAGCAATGGGCTGTAAGCATGAAAAATGACCATAAGTCAGTTTTTCAGTGCCATTGCAACTTTGAACGGTCACTAAATGGTCACATAAGTCGAGCATTAGCTGCAAGGTGGAGAGAAAACCCAAGAGTATTGCCGATAAAAGAGACAGGAGAAATCAGATAGAGAAAAGGAACAGGATAATTTGAGAAACATCCGGGAAGAAACAGAAGAAAAACATATCGTTGCAAGACAACAGGAGCCTCAAAAAATTAACAAGAGTTTAAGCTTAGCTGAAAATAAAACCAAGTCCAGGTCATTCGTGTAAAATGTATGACCAATCTATGAGTGGAAGAAATTGAAGAAGCAAATGTCGCTTTTATATGATGGGTTGTTAGCTATCAGGGCAGGGCACGACACAAGCCATTGTTTCCTTCTTTCACGGAAAACACAGGTGGGAACTTTTATATCTGCCTGTATGTAACACAGCAAGCTTGGCTCAATAATTAGACTCAACAATATGCCATGGTAATCAATGCTTAAATGTAATTCTTAAAAAGATTTTTCTATCCCAAATGTGCTCAGAATCTTGTTCAACAACCTAAAAACGGCATTAAAAAAAAATCTGCAGAAAATTGAAACACTAAAACACAGAAAACACACAGAACAGTTGACTAACGCAGTTTTGATCTTCGTCCAGATCTATAAGAAAGTCAAGCAAACAGGATCTTTCCATCTGCAAGTGGGTCATGTTTTTTTGTTTTGATAACGGACATGAAGTACAGTTGGTTGAATTTCTATTTTTATGAAGTTAACAGAAAAACAGAGTTAGAAGGGAACCCCGTACCATTTCAGACAAATCGTTGATCCAATCTCTTCTTAAAAACTTCCAGTGTTGGAACATCTACAACTTCCGGAGGCAAGATATGAGAAATGCAAATGGCTAACTTAGATGTCAAATTTTCAGCATATTTCAATATCACAATTTTTTTCTAATCACTCCCTACTCCTTTGCAAATCCTGAATTTGAAGGGAAGATTTTGAAATCTTCTACATTTACATAACCAAATGTGCATTACAGATAGTCCTCAGCTGGCAACCATTTGCTGGTGACCATTCAAAGCCACAGAGGCACTGAAAAAGAGTGACTCGTGACCAGTCCTTGCATTTACAACTGTCACCGGATCCTCAATGATCATGTGTGATCCAAGTCAGGTGCTTGACAACAAATATGTATTTACGATGGTTGCAAAGTCGGGGGGGGCGGAAATCATGTAATTGCCTTCCCAGCCAGATTCCAACAATAACAGAATAACAGAGTTGGAAGGGACCTTGGAGGTCTTATAGACTAACCCCCTTGCTCAGGCATACCATCTCACACAAACGGTTGTCCAATCTCTTCTTTAAAACTTCGAATGTTGGAGCATCAACAATTTCTGAAGGGAAGCCTACAAGCAAAATAAATGGGGGAAACTGCTTAAAGATCAGATGATTCACTTAATAAGTGCAGTGATTTGCTTTACAAACATGGCAAAAAGGGCTCCTAAAATCAGGTGCAACTCACTTAAAGCTGCCTCGGTTAGTTAGCAATGGAAATTCTGATCCCAATTGTGGTTATAAGTCAAGGACTACCTGTATAGCAATATTAGAATCAACAGCATCCAATAAAATACAAAAAAATTATTTCCAACACATGCTAAGCCACACATAAATAAATCCAGATTCTCAGTAAACCTGGGTTAATTATTACCCTGCATTGGCAGATTGTTTATGACCATCCTTGAATTTATCTGTAAAGGGAAAAACACATCCCCAGACAATCAGTTTCTCAATTCCTCCAGTCTTATATTCATTTTAAATTCCCGTTTGTAGCATCCTTGTGCATTTTTATTTAAAATCAACATAAAAAATTGTATGCACTTTAAGTGACTGTAAGATAAATAGTCTTTTGTTAATGTCTTTTTTTGGTTATTTCCAGCAATAGAGACATTTTTGCCCAGTTTCTTTCAGAAAGTGCTAATTTCAAAGTACGTCTTCTCTGTTTTGAATCTTACTACGATTCAGGAAGTGGGGACACCTCGATTACATCTGCCTTCATTTGAATCAGATTAAATCTCCACTTCCCCCTCCTCTCTGGCAAAAAGAAAAAAAAACAACCCAAAACAATTGAGAATTGGATTAATTTACACATTTGTAATCAAGTACAAATCAAGTTGAAGTGAGGGAGAACAACTCCCAATAGTAAAAAAAAAAATTATTTCTCTCATTATTTTGTGGACACTATATAAAAAAAAGGGCATTGATTCTCTGGAAGAGGGCTGGGAAACGATAACTTGTGGATTTCAACTTCCAACCATGCTGGCTCAGGAATTCTGGAAGTCCTCAAGTCATAAAGGGCCATCGTTTCCCAGCTCTGCTCTAGAATTAAGTGCAGTTCCAGAAATAAAAGACATTAGGTAGTGCTATCAAACAACAATCTAAAAGGGAGAGCAGGAGAGCAAATGGTTAAAATATCTGAACAAAAGCCAGCCTAGGAAAGCTAACAGGAGAAATGAATCATGCCAGCTCAGAAATGAATAATTTGAACTAACTATAATCATATAAAAAACCCGTTAATCCCTGAAGTAAAACTATTAAATGCCGCCCAAAAAAATAAACTCAAAATAGTATTTCCAAATGTCATATATCCTAAGGCTGAAGCTTGGCGTGGCAACGGAGGATCCGGAGATAGATAGGAGGTGTTTGCAAGCTGTGGCTGGAAAAAAAAGTCAACATGGCTGCCACGCTAAGTACTCTTAAAAATGGGTGGAGCTTCGATTACATCATCTCACTGGCCATCTTGACTATTTTGACCATCCTGTACACACCCCGGAGAGATAGATAAAAATTGAAAGTTTAACTGTACACAGGCAAGACTCTTATTATTATTGATTAGTGTCCTGTTAAATGAGTGCATCATAAAGACACTTGGGAAATAATACGCATACCCTTCCAGACATAAGGCAAGGGTGCCTAACATACTAAAATTAATATTTTACATTCAACTTTCTCATGCAATTAGCACTTCCACCCAAAGACTTCTGATTTATAGCACTAGGTGAAATGTGAGGTCACATATGCAAGGCACCTGGACTACATGCTGGCAAATCTGGAAACTCTAGTACAGGGGTGTCAAACTCAATTTTATGGAGGGCCACATCAGGGTTGTGTTTGACCTTGGGGGGATAAGGTAGGCGTGGCCAGTTCGACGTCACTCGTGTTGGGGGTGCCTGTGGCGGCCCGAGTACTTTGCCAATGAAAACAGGCTCCCAAGCTCCATTTTTGGCTGTGACGGTCTCCTGCAATGCCAGCGAAAACAAAGCTCCATTTTCACTGATAGAGGCACTGAGGCAGTAGGTTCTGACCAGTTCTGGAGAACTGGTAGTGGAAATTTTGAGTAGCTCGGAGAACCGGCCAATACCGCCTCTGACTGGCCCCGCCCCCATCTATTCTCCGCCTCCCTAGTCCCAGCTGATTGGCTGGGTCTTCTTGGTTGCCCTGCACAGGAGAACAGAGCTGGAAAGCAGGTTAGTGGGGTAGGGAAGGAATGGAGATTTTGCAGTAACCTTCTGCCACGCCCACCAAGCGACGCCCATAGAACCGGTAGTAAAAAAAAAATTGAGTCCCTCCACTGCACTGAGGCCCGGTCCTTTGCTATTTCAGGGCAGCCCTGCGGGCCAAATCTAAGCACCCTATGGGCCGGATTCATCCCATGGGCCTTGAGTTTGACACCCCTGCTCTAGTAAACGAGAAGCCTTTAAGGCACCGGTGGTGTGTGTATGTGTGTGTGTCTGCGTGTGTGTGTTTTGATTACCCTTTTCGGAAACTAGAACAGGTCCTATACCGGTTCTGTAACACAGGATGATGGTTCTTGTGGTCCTTCCTTAACAAGAACTCATAAGCAACATGCTCTGGGGGAAAAAATATTTGGCGCTTCTCATCCCAGGTTGTTTAAAAATGTTTGTGTCGTGTTTTTCTCGGTCCCTTGGTTCTGCCAAAGGAAAGTAGTGAAAAAATAATAATAATACGGATTAATATCCCAGGAACAGTTGCATCTGCAGTTAGATTCTATTCCTTCTTTCTAAGACCCAGCCCCCCAACAACATGAGGCAGGGGGCTATTCCAGGGGATTTATAAAGGTTAGGCTTGAGCCAAGCTTATGGTGCTCAGGAATGTGTGGTTAAAACCCTGATTTTTTTTTTTTTTTTTTTTTACTACAGAATGAAAAGTCAAGAAAAAGCTACTGCCCACCCACCCCCCTCTTCCTGCAGTCCCCTCCCCACCACCAATCTTCCTGGGCTTATGAAGCTTCAACCTTCCACAATAGCATCACGGGAGCAACAGAGATCTGGCCAGCCGCGTCCAGAACCATTTCTTGGTGGCTGGGTTTGTATAGTCACAGACGGTGATGAACCTTAAGATGCTTGGGAAATCCTTCTTCATCGTTTTGCATTTAACTGGGATCAGGCGCTTGAGGCGGGCCCCTGCAGAAGGAAGACGAGATGGGAGAATGAGCTAACCGGACATGAGCTGTGGCCCCTAAGCAAGAAGCACAGGGCGGGCCACCGCTCTTCCCCAACTGAAGTTCTGAGCCACCACAGCCCAAAACATTTTAGCAAAGGTTTCTTTGCCCGGTTGCTGAGTGGGCGTGGCCAAGTCGGCCTCCTGCACCGGAGGCTTTTCTTGAGCCTCCAGAAGGGTGAAAACGGCCTTCTTGGGCTCCGGAGGCTCTCTGGAAGCCGGAAATGGTGCCGTTTCTGGCCTTCCTTGTTAGGAACTTGTTAGACACCTAACAGTCGAGTTGGCAATATATAAATCAGGATAATCATTTACTACTGTTGTATCTTTAAGGGAATGCTGTAATTGTAATTGGGTGTGGTTCCTCCAACGGCCATAAGATGGAGCCAGAAACCTGGTTTGTCCTTGCATTTCCCTATTTCTTTTTGCATGATGGTTGTCCTGCTCGGATTGCTCTGAGTCTTGCAACTGTTAGCAAACTCCGTTTACTGAACTTTGTTTATGATACTGGACTTTGTTTTGGATTATCCCGGACTGATACTAACTGTTTTAACCGTGTATGACTTGGACTATTTATTGGACTTTGCTTAACCGTTTACCGGAAGTAAAACCTACATTTTACTATTCAGTGTATCTGTGTGCTAGTTGTGTGTTATTCATCACCACTCTCACTACGTTTCCCTGAGAGCACTCATTATCCTAACGGGGAATACCTCAACATTCCTGAACTTCCAGGAAGCCCGTTTTTCATCCTCCCTGAGACCTTCACTTACCTGCATCCAAAATGCGCCACTTAAGAGACTCCTGGGAGGGGCAGAGTGGGCGGGGCCAGCCAGGAGTTGGATTTGGGGTTCTCCAAACTGTGCAGAATCTTAGCTAGGGGCTCTCCCAAACCCCCAGCAGCCCACTCCTGAGCCCATCCCATGGCAGTCCAGTACAGGCAGTCCTCGACTTACAGCCATTCGTTTAGTGACTGTTCAAAGTTACAATGGTGCTGAAAAAAGGGACTTATGACTGTTTTTCACACTCACAACTGCTGCAGTGTCCCTCTGATCACATGATCAACATTCAGACGCTTGGCAACTGATTCATATTTATGACGGTCGCAGTGTCCTCGGGGTCATGTGATCCCCTTTTGTGACCTTCTGGCAAGCGAAGTCCATGGGGTTCACTGAACAACCGTTCTACTAACTTAACAACTGCTGCGACTCACTTAGCAACTGTGGCAAGAACGGTTGTAAAGTGGGCAAAACTCAACAACTGTCTTGCTCAGCAAATGGAAAGTCGAGGACCACTAGAGTGTCTGCAAGGCCGCGCGGCCTGACTGTCCATGGACATTGTTCCCACAGGAATCAGGCTCTTACCTGGAGAAAGACTGAGAGCAAACTTGGTCTGGAAGTCACACTCCTCACTGTCCAGATAATCATCTGAGATGACCACCACCATCTTCCGACACCTGGAATTGCACACAGAACCAGGAACATATTGGGGATGAGTTTCTTTGCCTGCCTGGTTGGGCACAGCAACTGAACAGGACAAGTACAGACTTCAGTATATAGTTAGGTAAAGGTAAAGATTCCCCTCGCACATCTATGCTAGTCGTTTCTGGCTCTAGGAGGCGGTGCTCATCTCCGTTTCAAACCGAAGAGCCAGCGCTGTCCGAAGACGTCTCCGTGGTTAGTGGCCGGCATGACAAAACGCCTTCGAAGGTGCACAGAACGCTGTTCCCTTCCCACCAAAGGGATCCCTATTGTTCTACTTGCAATTTTTACATGCTTTCGAACTGCTAGGTTGGCAGGAGCTGGGACAAGTAACGGGAGCTCACTCCATTACGTGGCGCTAGAGATTCGAACCGCCGAACTGCCAACCTTTCTGATCGACAAGCTCAGCGTCTTGGCCACTGAGCCACCCCGTCCCTTTCAATGGATAGTTAGGATTGCAGAAAAGACAATTGCAACTAACCTGTCTTCCACTGAGGCCCTTTATACTGCATGGGCCAGAAAGAGGACTGAGAAAATATCGATAGTCCCCTCACATCTTGGACATAAACTGTTTCAACTTCTTCCCTCTGGATGCTGCTATAGAGCATTGCATGCCAAAGCAAGAGATAGTTAGACAGAGATATCAATGCCCTCAATGCCATCACTCTGCTAAACAACTAATTCCCACAGCACTATCTTATGCCCAAGGATATCAAACCACATAGTATTATTATTACAATACTATTATTCTCCCCATGTTTCCTATTACCTATTCCTTTAGCATCTTATGACTATCACTGTGGTGTTTCTATCTTACGATTTATGTTGGTTGTTTTTGTTTAGTATCTTATGACTATCGCTTGAGTGTTGTATCTTATGATTTATGACGATTGTATTTTATAATTATGATCATGTTGCTTGTATGTACACTGAGAGCTTATGCACCGGAGACAAATTTCTTATGTGTCCAATTACACTTGATCAATAAAGGATTCTGTTCTGTTCCTATTCCTATTCTTCAAGCCTTTGATTGGGCAAAAATGGGCTCCCCGGGCTCCGGAGACTCTCTGGAAGCCAGAAACAGGCCCATTTCTGGCCTTCCTGAACTTCCAAGAGGCCTGTTTTTCGCCCTCATGCGCGCCCTACATTTACCAGCATCCAAAACAAGCCACGTGGGGACTCCTGGGAGGGGTGGGGCAGCATGGGCGGGGCCAGCCAGGAGTGGGATTTGTGGGTTCTCCGAATTGCACAGAATCTTAGCTAGGGGCTCTTCCGAACCCCTGCAAACCCCCAGCAGCCCACTCTGCCTGAAAGGGCCACAGTTCCTCACCTCTGTGCTAAAGCCAACCCAATCTGTGTCTTAATTCCAGCTCTTCCTTTGTATAAGCTCAAGCTTATTTCTTTCCCAAAGGCACTCACCTCCTCTCTATCAGCTCGCTGGTGATGGACCACACGCAGGTGCCCGGCAGGACATCCCGATCAAACACACAGAGCTTCAACTTATGTTCCGCCTGTTCCAATTCCTGGATCATCTCCTGCACAAAAGGAATGTCATTCTGGCAGTAGCAGATGAAGGCGTCAAAGAGCTCAGGGCTCTGCCCTACAAAAAAGGAAAACAAAAGAGAGTTGGGTGAGCGCCAGCACTGGTTTAAGCCACCACAATGCCGATTTGGGCGCCGTGACTTACATCCTGCCGATCGACTTACCACCACAATTGAGCCCAACATTTCTGAGTTGCTAAGCAAGACAGCTGCAAAGTTGGGTTTTGCCCCGCTTTACGGCCTTTCTTGCCGCTGTTGTTAAGTGAATCGCTGCAGTTCTTAAGTTAGTAACACGGTAAAGTGAATCTGGTTTCCTCATTAATGTTGCTTATCAGATGGCCGCAAAAGGTAATCTCATGATCCTGAGACCTATGAGATATGAATCAGGTGCCAAGCGTCCAAATTTTGAATACCAGAAAGACAGTGTCAGCTATGGAAGCCATCTGAGCCTGGGAAAGTGGGAGGGGGGAATTTCTTGGAGTATATCTAGTTAGACATAATAAAATTCTTTTTCTGATTCAAGGTCAGGTTGTTTTGCACATAAGTGAGAGGAAGTCTTAACTTGTGACGGATGGTGATTGGGCCATGTGATGTGATGCAGGGGATGGATTTGTAGTTTTTACTTATTGTAAGGAACTTTCAGATTTGGG
This sequence comes from Bungarus multicinctus, assembly GCA_023653725.1. NCBI lineage: Eukaryota > Metazoa > Chordata > Lepidosauria > Squamata > Elapidae > Bungarus > Bungarus multicinctus. The sequence goes on along the minus strand of CM042840.1, from coordinate 6,677,542 downwards.
ATTCCCCAATTGTGCCAGTTACCATCCAATTAAAAAGGAACCTTTGAGAAGATGTCTGTCTCGGAGTTAATGGCCAGAATGGAGGATTGCTGGAACGCTAACAGAAAGTATTATGTATAAAGCTTTGAGCAGGGCTAACAAAGACCATAAGACTAATAAAGAAGTAAATTAATGTAATCTGTTTGTTGGAGACTTAGGAGTATTGTACAAATCTAGTTTGTATGAACTTTCTATGGTTTATTAATGAAACCAGGATTAGGTAATCATGGTTTACCTGTGCCTTCCCTCAGTTCTCTAAAAAACACCATAACCAACTCTGGCCATTCAAATTCTGAGGGGCAGGGGAAGGAGACCTCAAACAGACCTAATCCAGAATAAACAGATATAATCCTTTTCTGAAACGAACAATAACATCTGAGGTCAGAGATAAACAAGCTTGTCCCTTTACTTCTGACAAAACTGTACTGCAAGGAAGTGCCCAGGAATCTAGTTCCAGATACAGCCCTTCTCTAAGACATATGAAATATAAATAAATAAATGAACTAGTCTTCTGGAGGGAAATGCCATAAACTGGCTTGTTCATCCTGCTAAATCACAGTTTTGGGCTTCCACAGACAAGCCATAATTGGCTCCATATCCAAGTTACTGTTGCTAATTCTCTATATCCACTGTTGGTTCATGCATAAATCATTAATAAAGAATGGCTCCACGCACAGATAACAAGTAGACCCCCGATGGCTTCCATCCATGAGCCATAAATAAATCACAAACAACTTTGCAAACAGACCACGATCATTGTCAGGGCTCAGCACCTACTAAGCAAAGATCGAATGATCCATATTATTGTTTGCTATGATATACAAGTGGTTGTAAACTTAACAACCGTTCATTTAGTGACTGTTCATTTACAACAGCAATGAATGATGTGACTTACAACCAGTCCTCACACTTACAACCAATGCAGCATTCCCCGCAATCATGTGACCAAAATTTGGTTGCTTTACATCTGACTTGTGTTCACTATGAGCATCCTCGGGGTTACATGATCACCATTTGTGACTTTCCCATCCAGCTTCCGACAAGCAAAGTCAATGGAGGAAGGTTGTAAAATAGGGCACAGCTCACTTCACAGCTGCCTTAATTAACAACAGAAATTCTGATCTCAGTTATGGTTGTAAGTCAAGGACTACCTGTATGAACTAGCCTGTTGAAGCTCTTCCTACTGAATTTCTACCTAGCTTGCAAATGTAGATCTGAGAAATGTCCCTCATTCCTATAGAAGATGGTAGCAGAATGGTGTGTTTTTCCCTTCTTAGGAAGTGTTAATACCACTTTACAAGGCCTTGGTAAGGCCAAATCTGGAATACCGCATTCAGTTTTGGTCGCCACGATGTAAAAAAGATGTTTAGACTCTAGAAAGAGTGCAAAGAAGAGCAACGAAGATGATTAGGGGACTGGAGGCTAAAACATATAAAGAACTTTGGCAGGAACTGGGTATGTCTAGTTTAATGAAAACAAGGATTACAGGAGACATGTTAGCAGTGTTCCAATATTTGAGGGGCTGCCAGGGAGAGGAGCGGAGTCAAGCTATTCTCCAAAATCCCTGAGGACAGGACAAGGTAGAATAGAATAGAATAGAATAGAATAGAATAGAATAGAATAGAATAGAATAGAATAGAATAGAATAGAATAGAATATTTATTTATATACCGCTCCTCTCCCGAAGGACTCGGAGTGGTGTACAGCCATGCAATTAAAAACATTAAATATACAAAAATTAAAACTAGATTAAATACCCTGGCTGTAAAACAATTAAAACCCCTACCTTAAACCCTAAAATTAGCATAAAATTAAAATACCCAGATCTAAAATCAGCTCAAGATGCAATAGATGAAAACTAATTAAGGAGAGAAGCAACTTAGAACTAAGGAGAAATTTTCTAATAGTGAGAACAATTAATCAGAGAAACAACTTGCCTCCAGAAGTTGTGAATGCTCCAACACTGGAAGTTTTTAAGAAGAGATTGGACAGCCATTTGTCTGAAGTGGTGTAGGGTTTCCTGCCTAGCAGGGGGTTGGACTAGAAGACCTCCAAGGTCCCTTCCAACTCTGTTATTCTATGATTCTATGAATAGATCCCCAAACTGCCCCCTCTCTCCGATCCTCACAAGATGCCTGCTATAAAAAAAATCTCACTTAATTTATTTAATTTAGGAACTACCCTAGTCCAATTTATCTCTGGGCTGTCTTCTGCAGTTAGAGGAAAGACAATACTTACTTTAAAAAGAGCAATGGTTAAAAAACATTGCAATACCCATAATCTTCGACTTACTACCACAACTGAGCCCAAAGTTTCTATCGCTTAAGTGAGACATTTGTTTAAATGAGTTTTGCCCCATTTTACAACTTTTCTTGCCAGTGAATCACTTGCAGGTGTTAAGTTAGCAACCCGGTTGAATCTGGCTTCCCCATTGACTTTGCTTGTCAGAAGGTCGCAAAAAGAGGAATCACGTGACCTGGGGACACAGCAACCGTCATAAATAAGAGCCAGTTGCAAAGTGCCTGAATTTTGATCACGTGGCCATGGGAATGGCTCAACGGTCGATAAGCGAAAAGTCACTTTTTTTTCAGTGCTGTTGTAACTTTGAAAGATCACTAAATGAAAATTTGTAAGTCGAGGACTACCTGTATTAAAATTATTTCAACATATGACGGCCCATTTACCAAGGGGGTCATCCTGAGTGGTGATGCCCTGCATTTCAGATGTCCTCGGAAAGCTACTGTCCACTGCGGGGACTTGAACCGGTCGTTCCGATTCTTCCTGTTGCTTCTTCTGGAGATACCTCTTGCAGTTCTCATCTGCAAATAGAGGAAAGGCACAGAGATGAACAACTTTAGGAAACCAGGACTATGCATAACTTCAGGGAGGTGAAAAGGGATGGGGATAGCCAACTGGGAACAGATCTTCATCCTAATGAATTGAACTAATTGTCTCCTGAAAACACCACTCCCCTTTTGCTCCTCTTTCTTCCCTCTAGGAGGGGCCACTCACTGTCCACCTGTGCCCTTACTCCTGAGTTGACCCTTGTTCCTTAACTGTTCCCTTCTCCTGGCAGCTCTGAGCATGCGCACATTGGGAACAGGCTCCAGCTATTCTTCTTCCCCACTGATCTCCAACTCCGAAGGAAGCTGATAGCTGTCAGACAGCCTTGGCCCCATCTCTGAGCACTCGTTAGACCTTTCCTCCTGGCACATGTTTCTCCCCAATATCCTCAATGTCTGACTCTGCTGCCAATTCTGCTGGTAGTTGGTGAGCCACAACACAACCCACTACCCAGCCGTGGCCTATTTGGGATTGGGCCATGTGAGTGGCTGGCTGGACCACACATACATGCAACTCAACTTGAGCAAGCAGCGGGCTGGCAGGCATTTACGCACATGCATGCAAGTCCACCACTCACGCAAATGCTGCATGAACATGAGCATGCATGCATTTCAGTCCGCCACCTGCACAGTGCAGCTCCCTTCCCCCACACCCCCAGACCAGTCTAAGGACTACTGGTTCTAAGTCAGGGATCCCCAATCTCTTCCGTTTGACTCCTTCATAAAATTTCAGATTGTCCACTGGCCCCCAAACATATATTATCTGAAAATAATTTAATAAACACTATTTGAATTAATAGTACTGTTGGAAAAAATATCCACCTGGTTCAGTTCCTCCTCTGGGAGAAAGGCACTGGAGATAAAATGAAGGCTGATTGGAAATATTTTTTGATGAACAGAACCATGTTTGTGATTCTGGTGCAGTTGAACACATGGAGTTGAGAGTGAGGGGTTTTTTTATACCACCACTTGGGCTTTGCACTTGAGCTTCCTGTTCCTATGCAAGAACATGTATTCTATTGGCTGTTGTCAGACTCCAATGGGGACATGTAGGGGTTATGTAGCGGTCATAGCTGGCTCTATAGGCAAAGTAGGTGTTTGTCTGAGCTAAGTTTGGTTGAAGTTTGGAGGGTGATGCAATGAAGGGGCGTTGGGCAATTCCTATTGTGGCTGAGGGGTAATCCTACCTTTGTTGAGGGTATTTGCTTATGAATAGAGCTATCTATCTCTTTATCTCTTAAGTGCTGACATCTGCTGTAGGCTATTAAGGAAAGTGGAGGCTTGTTTTCCAAGAGTGAGTTTCTCCATTTCTCACCCAGGGAAATATAATGAAAATAATTCTCAAAATATTTCATTCTTCTAGTAGAGGAGTGGGTGCTAACTTTCTACAGTACTATGAATAATAATTGAATTGATAGCTGTGATTGCACATAGTTGTCTATATAATGATGACAATACAGATAGTTCTCAACTTACAACAGTTCATTTAGTGACCATTCAAAATTACAATGGCACAGAAAAAAGTGACATGGCCGTTTTCAAACTTATGACCGTTGTAGCATCCCTGTGGCCGTGTGATCAAAATTCAGATACTTGGCAACTGAGTCATATTTATGGCAGTGCCCTGGGGACAACTTGTGATCTCCTTTTGCAATCTTCTGACAAACAAAGTCAGTGGGAAAGTTAGATTCCCTTAACCATCATGTTACTGACTTAACAACAAAAGTGATTCACTTAACAACTGAATTTTGTATCCCGTGACATTTGGTTTGCTGCAGCGGTTGCAAGTATGAAAAATGGACATGTCCCTTTTTCCAGTGCCATTGTAACTTCAAGCTGTTGTAAGTCGAGGACTACTTGTATTTTAGAGAGATAATTTCTATCTGAAAATGATGGCATTTGCTGACAGTTTTCAGCAATCCAGAACAGGGATGTAAAAATTGAAACAACTTTGAAAGAAACAGCTATATTTTCCCATCAAAGTCAGCCATCGGGACTGGAGTGTTCAAATTTTTATTTTATTGATTTATTGATTTTATTTTGTCAAGTGATTATAAGATAACAGGTATAAGTATAAACATAGTTATGAATACATGAAATGGATACATATAAGAAAAATAAAAGAAACAATAGGACAGGGATGGAGCACTTATGTTTTCCTTTATGTTTATGTTGTTTTCCTGCAACCTTTTACAATTATTATCGTCCCTGTCCTATTGTCCCCAATTATTCGTACCTATTTCCTATATTCTTACCCATGTTTATACTTATACCTATTATCTTGTAAGCGATTGACAAATCAAATCAAATAAAAATAAATAAATATTTCGGACGTCCTTTGGAGATGTGGACTTGCAGAATGCTCTCCTAGCCCAGCCATGGCTAAGAATTCTGGCAATTGAAGTTCTCACACATCTGGATCATGGGGAGAGTGGCACTAAACTCCAGAGACCAGATGCTCACGAAAGCTTTGGTTTTAGTAAATTGCATTAGTTGGGAAAAGTGATTGATTGGATTGACTCACTGTAAGCCCACACTTAAAACAGGATGTGGTGGGGGGGATGGGTAAGCAGGAAATGACAATTAAATACTCACAAGGAAGTTTTTTTTTTCTTTTTTGCCTTTTGTTAGAAATTGCCTCCAATGTGATGTGGAAGGCAGTTTTTACTCAGCATTTCAACACACACACACACACCTCCAAGCTATTCAACTTTCCCCCAATTTCACTTTGCCTTTATTGATCCTAGATTAGAAGATAGCTGGGACGACCTAACTCAAATTGTCACTCAGGGCCCGTCTTAACAGCATTACGGGGCCCCTGGCCAAGCAGTGTTCTGGGGCCCTTACAGCAACTACTCACAGGAATAAAAGTGTAAAAACGATCGATGAAATAAAACATGTATTTATTTTATTGGCACTTCCAAACAAATCAGGTGTTATTTAATAAAATAACGCCGATTCATTTTTTTTTAAATGCAGCAAAATGTCATAAATACGTTGCTGTATTTATACGATACAAGGTGCATTGAAGGGTCAACATGCAGAGATTACTTTGGGGGCCCCTGTGCTCGCGGGCAAGTGCCCATCAGGCCCGTGCGTTAAGACGAGCTGGCTGAACTGGGATCCTTCCAAGGGCGACCCTTGGAAGCTGCAATTTCAGGACGCTCACCGCAGGCTACAGTGCAGCGATCCCTTCCCAACAGCGGGCTTCCCAAAGCAGGGCGCACCCCCCACCCCCCTCCCGTCCCGTCCCTCGGATAGCGACCTCTCCCGTTTCTATCCGGCCCGGGGGGGGAGGAGGGCTCACCAATGCTGGGACCCAGGTCGGTGAGGATGTCTTGGCGCCCCAGGAGGCGCAGCAGATCCAGGAGGCGCCCCACCGTTGCCCCGCCGGGGCTCCGCGCCTGCCAATCATCCAGCAGGACCCCGGTGGGGTCCCTCTGGGTTTCGAAGTGCCTGATCTCCAGGTATTCATAGCCCAGCTCCTCCGCCAACGTCGCCCAATCGGCCGCCACCGGGGCGCGCAGGTTGAGGAAGAGAGACAGCCGGCGCCGCACCGAGTAATTCAGCGCCACCAGCGGCACCGAGGCACTTTCCGACGTCTCCGCTTCGCCCCCGATGCATCTGGTGGCCTCTCCTGCCATGGCCGGCTCGGGCGCTTGAGTCTACGCCGAGCTATGGTTGCTCGACTGCGCCGCTTTCACAACACCTCCGACGGCACGGAAGCAAAAAGGCGGAGACATCGCCGCCCAGCCGGTTTCGCTTTGGGCGCACGGCGGCTGTGGGCTGCACCTCTCTCCGCAGCTGGAGAAAAGCTGGGCAGCTGCAGGACTGGGATTGACGGGAATTGAAGTCCGGGCACTTCCCCGCGTGAAGAAGGCGAGCGAAGGCTTCCAGATGTGGATGAACTACACCACCCGGCATCCTTCGCTCGGGGCCAGGTCGGAAAGACTGGCTGGGGTTTGGAGATGTTCTCCGGAGACGAACGAGTGAAATTGGCATTTGTAGCGCAAGAGACAGAACAGAATAAGAAAGTTGGAAGGGACCTTAGAGGCCTTCTAGTCCAACCCCCTGCTCAGTCAGGAAAGCCTATTTGAACCATTTCAGAGAAATGGCTGTCCAGACCCTTCTTAAAAACTTCAGTATTGGCATATTCATGATTTCTGAATCAAGAAGTTAACACTGATTAACATTCTCCCTATCAGGAGATTTCTTCTGAATTCTAAACTGGATCTCTCCTTCATTGGTTTCCACTCTAATCTATACAAGAAGAACCCCTGGATCTAAAAGATATTTATTGCCAATGCTCGCCCCCAAAAAATTAAATAGAATTCTTTATTAGCCAAGTGTGATTGGACACACAAGGAATTTGTCTTGGTGTAAATACTTTCAGTATACATTGGGCCCAGAGGGCGGTGTCCCTCTGGTTGAGATGTGCCCACCAGGTTTCCTTGCATTTCACCAGCCTAGGGCTCAGGGAAGGGGTGGTGGGGTGGCGGTGCTTATTAAAGAGGTCCTTTGTCCTAGGGAGGCCACTGTTCCTCAGACGGCTGGCTGTGAGTCTCTTTTTGTGAAGTGGGGACAAGGGGTTCAGATGGGCCTCTTGATGGCATACCTGGCTCCCTGCCACGTCTCATCGGCCCTGCCCGGACTCCTTGAGGTGATAGCCAGGCTGGCGGTTGAGACCCCTAGGCTTTTGGTCATGGGGGATTTCAACCTGCCATTGCTCGGTGAAACCTCGGGGATTGCCCGGGAGTTCATGGCTTCCATGACGGCCATGGACCTGACCCAATTAGTTTCTGCCCCCACTCACATAGGAGGACACATGCTGGACCTGGTTTTTGTCTCGGGTCAGTGGTTGAATGACTGTAATTTTGGGGATTTAGTTATTACACCCTTGTCATGGACAGATCATTCCCTTCTTAGACTGGACTTCTGTTCCGCCACCCCTCACCGCAGGGAGGCGGAGTCACGTAGATTGTTCTGCCCCAGGCGCCTGATGGATCCGGAGTGGTTCCAGAGGGAGCTTGGGCCATTTCCTGAGTCTCTGGCTCACAACTCGCCTGGAGACCTGGTGGCCACCTGGGATAGGTTGGCCACCGGGGCTCTGGATCGAATTGCGCCTCTGCGACCTCTGACCCGGCACAGATCCCACTTGGCTCCGTGGTATACGGAGGAGCTACGGGAGATGAAGTGCCGGAAAAGACGTCTAGAGAGCATTTGGAGGGCGAGCCGTTCTGAGTCTGACTGGACACAGGTAAGATCTTATATTAAGACTTACCTTGTGGCGATAGAGGCGGCGAAGTGTTCGCATTTCTCCGCCCTTATTGCGTCGGCAGAAAATCGGCCTGCCGCCCTGTTTAGAGTGACCCGCTCTCTGCTTGAACCGAGAGTGCGGGATGACCTTTTGCAGGGTAGGGTAGAGGAGTTTTCCCAATTTCTGCACGACAAAATCGCTCAGATTCGGGACGGGCTGGACTCCAATTGGGTGATCCCGGGGGAGGTGTCCGGGGCAGGTCTTGAGAGTGTTATCTGAGAGGAGTTTGACCCTGTGACCGCTGAGGGCATGGACAGATTGCTGGGGGGTCTGAATGCCACCACCTGTTTGTTGGACCCGTGTCCTTCCTGGTTGGTTTCGACCGCCAGGGAGACGACACGAGGCTGGCTCCAGGGGATTACCAACGCTTCCTTGAGAGAGGGGTCATTCCCTACCGCCTTGAAAATGGTGGTAGTGCGGCCCCCCCTCAAGAAGCCTTCCCTGGACCCAGCTGTTTTAAACAACTATCGTCCAGTCTCCAACCTTCCTTTTATAGCGAAGGTTGTTGAGAGTGTGGTGGCACGTCAGCTCCCTTAGTACCTGGAGGAAGCTATTTACCTCGATCCATTCCAATCGGGCTTCAGGCCTGGACATAGCACTGAGACAGCATTGGTCGCTTTGGTTGATGATCTCTGGAGGGCTCGTGACAGAGGGTTTTCCTCTGTTCTGGTCCTATTAGATCTCTCGGTGGCTTTTGATACTATTGACCATAGTATCCTATTGCGACGGTTGGAGGGGTTGGGGATTGGGGGAACTGTCCTTCGATGGTTCTCCTCCTTCCTCTCCGACCGTTCGCAATTTGTGTTGGCGGGAGGGGAGAGGTCCACCTCTAGGCCCCTGGTTTGCGGGGTACCTCAGGGGTCGGTCCTCTCCCCTCTCTTGTTCAACATTTATGTGAAGCCGTTGGGCGAGATCATCTGTGGTCTTGGGGTGCGGTGTCACCTGTACGCAGATGACACCCAACTATACATCTCCACCCCAGACCACCCCAACGATGCTGTGGGGGCTATGTCCCGGTGCCTGGAGGCCGTGCGGAATTGGATGGGCGGGAACAGGCTCCGGCTCAACCCATCCAAGACCGAGTGGCTGTGGTTCCCGGCGCCCCGATATAGCCAACTGACACCTTTGCTGGCTATTGGGGGGGAGATTTTGCCCCCCACAGAGAGGGCTCACAATCTGGGCGTCCTCCTGGATGTACGGCTGTCTTTAGAATATCATATTGCGGCCGTCTCCAGGGGGGCGTTTTATCAGGTTCGCCTGATTTACCGGTTGCGGCCCTTCCTGGATCGGGACGCCCTGCGTACGGTCACTCAGGCCCTTGTCACCTCTCACCTGGATTATTGTAATGCTCTCTACATGGGGCTCCCTGTGGGGAGCACCTGGAGACTCCAACTGGTGCAAAATGCCGCGCGGGTGATTATGGGGGCGTCGCTTAGCTCCCATGTGACGCCTCTCCTGCGCGAGCTGCATTGGTTGCTGGTGGCTTTCCGGGTTCGCTTTAAGGTTCTAGTTTTGACCTTTAAGGCGATCCATGGCATTGGGCCAGGTTATCTGCAGGACCGCATTCTGCCGGTGATCTCCAGCAGACCGGTGCGTTCCCACAGGGAGGGCCTTCTCCGGGTGCCGTCGGCCTCTATGTGTCATCTGGCGGCCCCCAGGAGTAGGGCCTTCTCTGTGGGGGCCCCTGCCTTCTGGAATACTCTGCCACCTGAGATACGCACCAGCACGGACCTGAGGGCCTTCAGGCGCGCATTGAAGACCTGGCTCTTTGAGCAGGCTGGCCTGGGCTGAGATAGTTTTAATTGTCTCCTTAATTCGATTTTAACCTGGGTTTTAAATTTTTTGGGGAGGGTTGTTTTAGCTTAAACAGCCATTATTTAATTTCTTTTTAACTTCTGTATTATTTTGGGTCTGATTCGGCTGTACACCGCCCTGAGTCCCTAGGGAGAAGGGCGGTATATAAATGTTATAAATAAAATAAAATAAATAAATAATAAAAGAAAAGATACATTCGTCAAGAGTCGAGAATCATCAGGTACAACACTTAATAATAGTCATAGGGTACAATAAACAATCAAATCATACTAGGAAACAGTCCATATAAATCATAAGGATACAAGCGACAAAGTTACAGTCACAAATGGGAGGGGATGGGTGATAAGGAGGGATGAGGAGATTAATAGCAATAGTAGTGCAGACTTTGTAAATCATTGGACAGTGTTGAGGGAATTATTTGTTTAGCAGAGTGATGGCGTTTGGGGAAAAAACTCCCCTTGTGTCTAGTTGTTCTGGTGTGCAGTGCTCTATAGCGTCGTTCTGAGGGAAGGAGTTGAAACAGTTTATGTCCGGGATGTGAGGGGTCTGTAGATATTTTCAAATAAAAGAAAATAGTCACCCCTTTTATTTAATACATATCTCCCTTCCCTTAAAAAGAATGATTTTTGTGGGAATTAGCATTGAAATATAATTTAGAGATAGGAAGCACATTGCAACACACATTTCCACAAATCTGCCAAAATTGACAGTTTTAAGCTCTCCAGAAACCCCCTGGAGGCAGTTTAAATCAAGCCTAACCAGAATTAAGTAAACCAGAGCTAAGTTGGATTGAGTCAAAAATTTCGTTTGCTAAGTGAGACAGCTGTTAAGTGAGTTTTGCCCCATTTTATGACCTTTCTTGCCATAATTGCTAAGTGAATAAGCAGTTAAGTGAGTAACACAATTGTTAAGTGGATAAAAAGTCATACAAAATGTGAATGAACACAATCCTAAGCAATGCAGCCAACATAAATACATGTGAGTTTCAAGCATCCAGATTTTGATCATGGGACTGTGAACAATGTTCATCAATGTGAAAAAATGGTCATAAGTCACTTTTTCAGTTTCGTAATTTTGAATGGTCATTAAATGAACAGTTGTAAGTTGAGGACTACTTGTAGGGTTTTCTCTCAGAAAGAAATTTCAAAAACTTTTATGAAAAATTGCAATATTCTTCATGATTAATTATTCCCCATTGTCTCAAAGAGTATTATCCCCGCCCCCAAGTCACAAGAGCAAACCTTGGAGAAAGGGAAGTATTTAGAAAAATGAACTTAAATATACTTCATCCAACAAAGTGGGATTTTATTTATTTATTTTTACAACACAACAGTGTACACAGAGTGTGTCAAAAGCCCCTTTTTGGATTTTCTAATCCCCTGGTTGCAGGGAATGGCATCTTCACCAGTGCAAAGCTTACTTGAATTTAGTTGCAGCTTTTAACAAAAATAAAATCCTTTTTTTACCAATAAAGGAGAATATTTATAGTTGGAATGAGGGGTCCTTGGTGCTCCCTGAGCTTGGCTGTTGTCTTGCAGACATTTCATTTCCCCAAACTAGGTAGCCTCATTGGTGATGTTACTTCTAGCTAGTTCTCTGTAGATGCTATATGTTAAATAAATAAATAAGCGCCACACTATCCTGCCAAAATTTAGCTGCTATTGGACAAGGCTTCTCCTGCAAGAGTCAGAGAAATACAGAGTGTGGCTATCAAGGGCAGGCCATGGGTGTTCGTGGACTTCAGCCCCCAAGAGAATGCCCAAGATCTGATTATTGGAGCCCACACAGATTCTCTTCCATACAGTATTCAGTCCTTCTCATCAAGAGTCTTCCAAAATCCTTACCACAGCCATGTAGAGTATATCTGTCTTGCTCCTTTTACAAATGTGCTAAGTGATCACAGCTTATCTAAGATATCTGTTGCGTTCAGTGGGAAGCCATTTATAGATTTTCTGATCCATAACCCACTTCTTAGACCCATCCAGATATCATTGCCCTAATTCCTAAACATCTTTATTATTAGTGAGTTGTGTTTCCTAGACTATTACAGGTGGCAATCTGTTTCACATCCAGTCTTGGTCTATTCTTTGTTTATCCTTGATCAACCATTATCTATCCATACCTGGCATTCTGGGGTAGAACTTGCTGGTTCTTTGGACTTTGCTTTCTTTCCTTTCATCTTTCCTTCCTTCCTTCCTCCCTCCCTCTGTCCCTCCCTTCATCCCTCTGCTCCTCCCTATTTATCTTTGCTTCCTTCCCATTTCTACAAACCCAAGGCTGCATCTGAATAATCATTATTGTTGATAGCAAATGTATTATAAATCAGATGTTCCGAAAGCATATTCCATCAGGAAAACAATATATCACTCATTCCAAAATGGCAAAAGTTCTGTAAAACCACAACAGAAAATACTTGCTGATAAGTTTCCAGTTTGCTTATTTGGCCAGCTTGATGCTGGTAACACTGGAAGCAGCAGATACGAGAGACATGTCTATACCATGGCAGTATTCACCTTTGGCTCAGAGCATACATTCAAATAAAATCAATCAATTAATTATTACAGTTGTTAAAAAAAAATGAAAGAACACAATCAACTTGCCATTTAGGAAACACTATGGAAACTAGGTTTTTTTCATTTATATTTTCAGGATAATATCAAATATGGGGGAATCTGTGTGGCTCAGGATTCAACTGAGGAGTCCTTTGGTATTCTCTGAACTTGGTTCATGCTTGAGGATGTTTCATTATCTGACTGGGTAGCATCAACGGTGAGCTTTTTCTTCCTCGTCTTGCGAAAAGTTAGTAAGGCTTAAGGCCCTGCTCAGTCATCATGCAGAACAGCTTAAAGTGTACATAGAGAGCCAAGAGTAGCATTGCCAGAAGGATGAATGCCTTCAACATTTGTCCCTGCTTTTTTCTGAAAAGGACAGAGAAAAGAGAACAGCTTGCTAGAGAACCTTGGCTAATTCACGGTGCTCCCTAGCCTTTCATTAGCCGGGTACTTTCGAAGCCGCATCATCTCTACTCAACCGAGCCATGTTGCTTAGGAGTCCTTGGGATTGTCGCCCAGCTTATCTGGTGTAAGCCTGACCAAGGGATTCTCAAACGCCTCCCACCTTACCGGATACCAGAGGGAAAGGACTCCGTTCAGATGTATTTGGAGGGCCCATTGGGATAGGAGGTGAAGCAGGGGGCCTCCAGGGGTCTCAAGAGCAATCATCAGCCCACCTTGTGAAAGCGCACTTAGCATCAAGCATGGAGTGGCATCACTCACAGGCAGAAGTGAGTTAAGGGGCAACACTTTCCTTCCCAATCCAGGCCTTTTAATGGATAGGGCCATTTCCAAATATTTAGAGGGAAGGAAGGGGAAGAGGAGGGAAAAGAAGGGAAAGGAAAAGAAGGGAAGGATACTCAAGTCTGGCAAAGTAAATCTATCTACAATTATAGCAGAGGTGGTATTCAGGTGGTTTGGACCGGTTCTGGCATACCGGTAGTGGAAATTTTGAGTATTTTGCAGAACTAGCAAATCCCCCGCCCACCTGCTCCCGCCCTTTCTTGTCCTATATTCCCTTGTGTTTTAGCTCAGCTGATTCGTGTGGCAAAGCGGATTGCTGCGCCTCAGCTGAGCTAAAAAACAGCTCACCTCAATAGCGCTGACACAGAGGGCAGTTTTTGAGTGTTGTTCTCATAGAACTGGTAGGACAAAATGTGGAATCCCACCACTGAATTACAGGCTATGTTAATTAGAATAAGAAATACCTGCACCAAGAGCTTTCCTTTCCTAGGTTCTTCCTCACAATCTGGACGCCATGCAGGACAAATAAAGAAAACAATACGTGAATAGATTTCCAGGCACATCTCTTACGATAATAGCTATATTGATTATGGAGCCATTGCCGAAGCTGCGCAATTGTGGCAAATAATTGGATGCTTCAGATTTTGATTACCAAACATCCTCCAAATCGTAGGGGGCCCTCTCAACTAACTCATCTTTTTCAGATAATTTTTGTTTCTTTTTTTTTTTTAAAAAAAAAAAACAATCTTTTTCCAACTAGCAAATGCTATTAAAAGGCTAATTTTTAAAAATTTGTTATTCAGAAAAGCTGCTTTCAGACTCTTAACCCAGCTTTCCTCCTGTAATGTCCAATACTTTTTTTGCAACTCTCGTGAATCTTCCCAACTAAATGCAATATGCAAATTATATACATATAGCACTATTCTCTGAAATGCAAGACTAAATAAATAAACAAACATTATATACATATAGCACTATTCTCTGAAATGCAAGACTAAATAAATAAACTTCAGACCAGTTTTACTTCTAATTCCTCAGATATGGCTTCTGTATTATGGAGTCCCTACATTCAAACTGTTTTTATTTTATGATCAATCGATAATAGTTGAATTTCTCTCCACTTCTCTCTCTCTCTCACTAAATCAGCCTTTCTCAGCTTTTTTACCTGGAAGAACCCTTGAAACAATTTCCATAAAAATTTCATAAAATCTACAGTTGGCATTGCATGGTGCACAAAGCTAAAAAAATTATACTGTATATATTTTTAGTTAGTTTAGTTCAGTTTAGTTTATTGTCATTGCACCTTGTACAACAAAATTAAATACCATCTTCAATGTATATTATGATTATGAAAATAAACACAAACACACATCCTCACATTCTAAACCCCTGACACTGCATTAATATTGCACTATCTACAGTAGAACTCAATAGAGTAACTGCCCTGGGATAGAAGCTGTTTTTCAGCCTCTTTGTCCTTGTTTTTATGGACTCTCGTGAAATCCCCGAGTGACCTTTTGTAGAATCCCGTTTTGAGAAAGGCCGATCTAAATGACCGGTTGTGGGGCTACATCCGTGACCCTCCTGCAGAGAGAGGGATTCATGATGTCCTTCACAGAACCTCTTTCCTGAGAGATGAAGCATGAAGCTTCCCAGTAGTCAGAGGAAACCATTTGAAGGGGGCCTTTCCATCCCTCCTACAACTCCTAGGGGAAAGAGTAATTGCTCTAAAGGTTTCCCACCCTGATCGGGCTCTTGAGTTCAGGGTTCAAAAGACAAAGATATAGCATTTATCCCTGAGGTGAGGAGTATATCCTTGTTTTGAGTATTAATTAGTCCATCCTTAATATAAATATTTATGTTACATTAAGTGACTATTATCTATTAATCATTTATACTCTTCAAATACTGTACCTGTTTTCCTTGAGAAGGAATTCCTTTGGAGAGGGGTACTTTTCTCTTCAGTGCTTCAAGATCTATGCTTCCTGTCATTTCTTTAAGATTTTCTTCCCGCAGAGCTTGGATAGATGTTTCCAGCCACTCCTCCACACTCAGATGAGGTGTTTGAGGCCCTTCCACTTGGAGGTGACTTAGGGCTATCCCAAGCCACTCCTTCACATCTCGCCTGAATTCCTCAGGACATCCCTCTTCAACTTTTTGTATGGATTCCTGGAGCCATTCCTCCAGGTTGTTTCTGGCTTTGTGCAGGGATTCTCGTCTGACTCTTTTCAGAGATGCTCGTAGCCAACCTTGCAATCCCGATCTGGATGAAGTAGACCCATGCTCTGTGGAACTTGATAAAGAGGCTTGGAGCCATCCATTCCTTAAGCTTTTCTCAGAACTGGCAGTTTCTACCCAAATCACTCTCTCTCTGCTCTCTTCCACACTTGCTATTCTTCCTTTGGAGAATTGTTCGTTCAAATACTGAATGCCCTTAATAGATATTTCCAGCCATTCTTGAATATCTAGATGGGGTGCCTCAGGCCCTTCCTCTTCAAGGTTGTCTACCGTTGTTTGAAGCCACTCTTTGACATCTTGATTGTCTACTTCAGAACTTTCCTCTTCCAGGTTTTTCAAGGATTCTTTAAGCCATTTTTCAAGAACTGGCCTACGTTCAGTAGAAGACAAAAGTCCTTCTAAGGATCTTTGAAGCCATGGCAATATATTGTCCACAGGTCCTTCAGAATATTGCTTCTTGAGGTTCTCTATAGATTTTTCAAGCCATTCTTTTCTTGGGTTTCTTTGAAAAGTTACTTTAGGCTTTTGTAGGTGCTTAATGCCTTTAATAGATGCTTCAAGCCATTCCTGGGTACCCATGGGAGATGCTTCAGCTCCTTCCTCTTCAAGGTTGTTTACCGTTGTTTGGAGCCATTCCTTGACATCTTGATTGTCCACTTCAGAACTTGCCTCTTCCAGACTTTTCAGAGAATCTTGAAGCCATTTTTCTAGAACTGGTTTAGGTTCAGTAGAAGATGAGAGTCCTTCTAAGGATCTTTGAAACCATTTCAATGTATTCTCCACAGGCCCTTCCAAAGTTTGCTTCTTGAGGTTTTCTAGTGATTTTTCAAGCCATTCTTTTCTTAAGCTGCTTCGAGGCTCCACCTCGGACTTTTGGAGATCTTGAATGCCTTGGATGGAGGCCTCAAGCCATTCCTGCACATCCAGATGGGATGTTTCTGGGCCTTCTTCTTGGAGTTGATTGAAGGACATATCCAGCCAATCGTTCACCTCTTTCCTGGATGTTTCAGGAGATTCCTTCTGAAGATTTATCAGAGACCCTTTAAGCCATTCTGCCAGGCTGGGTCTTGGTGTTTCATTAGAAACATCTTTTATGTTTTTCAGAGATTCCTGAAGCCACCCCAGTACATTTTGCCTGGATTCTTTGGACTTTTTGGTTTTCAGATTGTCTACAGAATCTTTAAGCCAGTCCTTCTTTAGTGTGTTTTCCAGGAATTGAGGTTTCATCTTTTCCAGACTTTCTTTCTTATCTTCTGGCTTTGTTTGGCACACACTCACAAAGCACCTTTTGTGCTTTCTACTCAAAAGTGATATTAACCGGTCCCTATCCATCAGTGACCTAGAGCAGTCTCTTCTCAGTTTTATCTCCCTAGAAAAATCAGAAGATTAGATATGCAGCTGTGTCAACAACAAAATATTCTCAGCTAACTCTTCTGAGAAGTGCTTGTTGTCAGGAAATTCTTACTCCAAAATAAGGTTCTTTTTTTTGACAGTGGAGGGGTGGAGAGTTTAAAAGACCTCTTATACATATCTTTTGAAAAGTTCCATTCAGATTCATGAGACTTACTCTTAATTATGCATATGGAGGATTACTAAGCTACTTTTCAACATCTTTTAGGTAACATGGGAAATGTATGAACACTTTAATGAACACAAGTGGAAGACATTCTTGTTTCCCCATGTTAATTCTATGAATTAAATTGTCTTTAGAAGTTATAGAATATAATAGAATAGAAATAGAATAGAACAGAACAGAATAGAATTTTTTATTGGCCAAGTGTGATTGGACACACAAGGAATTTGTCTTGGTGCAAATGCTCTCAGTCTCTGGAAATGAAAATCCTTCAGAGAACAAGACCTTATGAGAACAGTAAAAGGCAGCTTAACATGCTTGGACAGCCAGAATGTTTTGAAGAAGGTGTGGTGGGAAGGGAAATCCACCTCGTATTTCCCTCCACCAATTGTTTCAGGCAATGAAATTCAACCCAGAAGATTGCATAATATATGTCCAGCAGAGGGAGCTATTGGGAATTTAATATTAAATTATGGAGGAAAAAGTCAGGGCTGCTATCTAAAAATTTCTCACCTGCTCAGTTGCTCATCAAAATATTCAGAGAGTTGCTGTTTCTCTCCTTGCAGTTGGAGATTGATTCTTACAAGCTCCTTGTTTTCACGTTGGATCTTTTCAGTGTCCAATAACAGGTTACAAATTACCCTCTGCTGTCTGCAAAATATCAACACCAGGCTAAAATTAGCCCCCTTAAGTTTTTCTTGAATAATCAAACTTATTTGATTTTTTTAAAGTTAAAAAACCTCTAATTTCCCCGATGTTGTTTCAGGCAATAGAATTCAACACAAAACAATGTATAAGATATCAGTAAGAGAGGGAGCTAAAGAGAATTTAATAGGAAACTCCAGAGGAGAAAATCAGGATTGCTATCTAAAAATTTCTCACCTGCTTATTTCTTCCTCAAAATGTTCACAGAGTCGCTGTTTTTCGCCATATATTCTCACAAGCTCTTTGTTCTCATGGTCGAGCTTTTCTCTATCCGACAAAAGATTTGCAATTATCGTTGTCTTTCTGTAAATTAAGAAGATCACAGTGAAATTAATTCCCTTGTTTTTTTACTTGGATCAGCTTTTTTTCAAATTAAAAAATATTAAATGTAGGGATGGATTTATATATTGATGTATTTATTTATGCAATTTAATTCAATATTGCTAGTTCTATTACAACAGCCAGTAGCCTCTGCTTACAGGAAACATTGCTTTAATCAATTATCATGTATGTTAGATATGCTCGGTAAAAGTGACAAATCAGTAAATTTCCCCTGATTTTTAGCTATACTTATATTATATTGTTAAGGGATTTGATCAAATATTATGGTAAGCGTCACTATATTTAGAAGAGTTACTTAATTACAAGTTAATGACTTTTTACTTCAGTATTTAGCATTTCTTATCTATGCTACCAAGGGGTCTTTAGATACAAACATATTTTTTCTTATACATTCCACAAAAAGTGCGAACCAATTCAAAATAAATTTCCAGAGGCAAAGTAAAGTTATGAATTCAGGATATGAAAAAAGTTCTCGCATCTCACAAATGCCAAGGTGTTAAGCATATTCCAACAAGTTGCTTTCTAATTAAATAGCTTATTTATAAAAGGAGGATGAGATAGCAACAATAATAATAAAATGGTCTTTATTATTAATAAATAATAAAATGGTCTGGCCTAGGGGTTTTTAAATTTTAATTTGGTTTTTAATCTTTCTTAATCCCCTTGTTTTAATCTTTGTAGAGCCAACTATATTTAATTCTTTTAATTTTTAATATTGTATATGTGTTTTATGTGTATTTTTATTCTGGCTGTTCACCACCCCGAGTCCCTTTGGGAGAGGGGGCGGTATATAAATTTAAATAATAAATAAATAAATAAATAAAATGTCATTGTGAGAGGCTCTATTTGAAATAACTGTTGCTGGTCCTGGATTGCTTTCCAACCTTTACTAGAACAGTATAGCTTTCGTCACTTCTGTTCTGATATGAGCAGAAAGATGTCATCGAATTTACCAATATGGTATTCAAAATTCAAAATGCTCTTCCCCATGCTACATCCACTCTATTTCTTTGTTTCAGAATTGGTTTAATTCACCAGTTATACCATCTGCAGCTGATACAGATGCTCCTCCAATTGTTTTCAATTGTGAGAAATTAACAATTACCTCCATATTCTGACTTTTGGTGTTTTGTTCCTTCTTCACTCTGCTGGAGAGTTTCAGCACTTCAGCACTAAATTTTCTAGGGCAGGGATCTCAAACTCGCATCGTCACAGCGGCGTCATATGACATATTGGGACTTGTTTCCCCTTCGCTAAACCGGGAGGAGCGTGGCCAGCGCACGACACATTTGGCCCGTGGGCCGCAAGTATGACAGCCCTGTTCTTACAATCCCACTGAATGCAAAGGTGTTCTTCATATTCAACTATCAAACTACATTGTAAGAAATGCCAAACTCTGGAAAACTGTATTATTAATGTTCGTTTGTTTTGATACAATGGCTAGTTCCTTTGTCAGTGTAAATATTATGAATATTGTCTTCAAAGTGTAGTTACTTAGTAAGATGATACAAATTAAAGTCTTCCCTTAAAACCTCTAGAACAGGGGTGTCAAATTCAAGGCTTAGATCTGGCCTGAGGGCCTGCCCTAGAAACAGAGCTCAGGAGGGCCATGTGCAGACCTCCTGGACTTTGTTTTTGGCCATGACAGCCTCCTGCAGCTCTCTGCTACTGAAAACGGAGGTCGTGCGGCCCGCCTGGGCTCCATATTCACTGGCAGAGTGCTGCAGGAGGCCGTTGCGGTCAAAAACGGAGCCTCAGTGAGTGACGTCAAGCTGGCCACACCCACCCTGGCCAAGCTCCCTCCACCCCCCCCGAAGTCAAACACAATCCTGATGTGGCCCTAAATGAAATTGAGTTTGATACCCCTGTTCTAGGCTATTCAATAATTCAGTTTGGCTTGGATTTAATCTAGTTATCAGGCTAAAAAATGGCTGCTGTAAGGTAAACTTTGGTTCTTGATGGGTTAAGAAATGCAACACAAAAAGGGTGAAAAGTATGGGCAATTGAAAGTACACTTTTCTGAGTTGAAAGTAGCAATAGGACTAGCAATGGCACTGAAACTTATGTACCACTTTACAGCCCTCTCTAGAGTCAGCATATTGCCCCCAACAATCTGGGTCCTCATTTTATCCACTTCGGAAAGATAGAAGGCTGAGTCAACCTTGGTGAGATTCAAACTGCCAAATTGCAGGCAGCCGGCAGTCAGCAGAAGTAGCCTGCAGTACTGCATTCTAACCACTGCGCCACTGTGGCTCATATATCACACAAAGTCATTTTCGACTACGCCATGACTTACATACAATCCAGGTCTTTTGCCTTCTTTAGCTCCTCTTGTAGGCATTTTATTTTTGTCTGAAGAGTCTGGAAAAGTCAAAATACATTAACAAGTGATGTACTGTATATGTGAATGTATGTATATAATATGTATATGAATACGTACAGCTAATTCTCAACTTATAACAGTTTGTTTAGTCACCGTTTGAAGTTACAAGGCATTGAAATAAGCGACATAACTTTTTTACACTTATGACCATTAATCATGTGACCCCCATGGTCACATGATCAAAATCCAGATGCTTGGCAACTGGCTCATATTATATTTATGGCAGTTGCAGTGGGTGGGTGTCACGGGATGTCTTTTTGCGATCTTCTGACAAGTAAAGTCAATGGGGAAGCCAGATTCACTTAACAACCGTGTTATTAACTTAGCAACTGCAGCGATTCATTTAACCACCGTGGCAGGAAAGGTCATGACATGGGGAAAATCTCACTTAACAAATGTCTGACTTAGCAACAGAAATGTTGGGCCCAATTGTTGTTGTAAGTTGACTTCTTGTTGCAACATGAAATATTTTTCAGGCTGCAAGGAATAAAGCAAAAATAAACTTTTCGAAAGGAATTTTGTTGTGTGGGAAGACTGATCCCTCAGGCAGACTAGTTAACATGTGAAAACGATGATTGTCCTTTAAGAGAGGCTGCCTAAGAAGCTCTCAGGTAAGAGGCAGCAGAGCCTGAAATGGCCTACTGGGCAGAGAGAAGAATTTTTTCTCTATGTTCTCAGACAGGAGTGGGCTTCAAAAATTTTAGCAAGGGGTTCTCTGCCTGGTTGCTGGGTGGGCGTGGCCTAGTCGGCCTCCTGCACAACAGCAGGGGCGGGGCATTTTTGCCTTTCCCGAGCTCTGGAGGCTCTCTGGAAGCTGGAAACGGGCCAGTTTCCAGCCTTCCCGAACTTCTGGAAGGCCTGTGTTTCTCCCTCCCCAAGCCCCTTCGCATGCCCTGCACTTACCTGCATCCAAATCAGGCTGCGTGGGAACTCCTGGGAGGGAGGGGTGGGCGGGGCCAGCCAGGAGTGGGATTTGGGGGTTCTCTGAACTGTGCAGAATCTTAGCTTGGGGCTCTCCCGAACCCCTGCGAAGCCCCAGCAGCCCAGCCCTGTTCTCCAGGGGTGGATTCAAATTTTTTAACAACCGGTTCTGTGGGCGTGGCTAGTGTGACTAGTTGGACATGGGTTGGTGGTCATGTTATTGGCTGAGCGTGGCCAATTCAACATCACTCACATCGAGGCACGCAACTCCTGGCCTCTCATGACTGTGGGGATGCTGCAACAGTCGTAAGTGTGAAAAATGGTCATAAGTCACTTTTTTCAGTGCCTTTGTAACTTTGAATGGCCACTCCACACAAGCAAAGTACCAGCAAAGGAGGGGAAAAAACTCCAGAGAAGTTCCTGAGACAGGAAGTCTAGTCCTGCCAAGAATGTAATAAGGGTTAACGGAGAGGCAGTTTCTGTAAGCAACACCAGAATGTTTCCTTCCTGCCTTCCTTACAGGATTAGGCCAGTAATTTCTTCTAACAACCGGTTCTCAGAACTGCTTAGAATGTTAACAACCGGTTCTAGAGAATAGGTGCAAACTGGTAGAATCCCACCCCTGGTGTTCTCAGACCATAAAGGAGCCTGTGGGAGAATTGAACTCCCAGGCTGCCAGGGTTCTTTCATTGTAGCCTGACAAAAAAGGTAGAATTATCACATCTGGTCATGTTTCCTGTCTGATCCATCGGGGAAGACTGACAGTTGGTGATGATCAGACTCCAATTAAGCCCTCCCCTAAGAAGCCAGTAAATTTTGCCAAAACAGGGAAACTCTCTTGACCCCAAAAAAAGAATACAGACTGAGTAACATCTATATCTAGTAATTTGTAGATATACTGAACCTAGTTAGACATTCTCTTCATAATCTCAGTAAGAATGCAATAACTTTACAGTTGGGGAAAAGTCGGTGGCCCACATCTGCCTCACTCCCCTGGGATTGGCCCGTCCCACCCATGCTGGCAGGAAGCATGCTGCAGGTCCAATCAGCCCATTTTATTCCCACTGGCGGGATCCAGGAAGAGAGCCTTCTCTGCTGTGGCTCCCTCCCTCTGGAATATCTTGCCCCACCACCACCACAATAAGAGGTTGGCCCCAACTCTCCTATCTTTTTCTAAGGGCCTAAAGACGAGGTTTTGCCAGTCAGCCTGTGGCCCCAGTGCAGGAACAGCGCAATTAAGGTGGTTGATTAACAACAGATCGCTCCTCCTCCAACTCCACCCTCCCTGCGTCCTTGGTTTTAATATTTGATTTTAACTTTTTATGTTTTAACTGTGTATGTCATTGTAAGCCACACACAGTTACCTGATGTTAAGATGGGCAATGAATGAATGAATGAATGAATGAATGAATGAATGAATGACATGTCTGCACTTCTGCTTTCTCTAGTAAGGCTTTTTGACTTGAAACTGGAATGAATGAATGATTGAATAAATGAATGAATGAATAGAATGACTGCACTCCCTGCTTTCTCTAGTAAGGCTTTTTGACTTGAAACTGGAATGAATGAATGAATGAATGAATGAATGAATGAATGAATGAATGAATGAATAGAATGACTGCACTCCCTGCTTTCTCTAGTAAGGCTTTTTGACTTGAAACTGGAATGAATGAATGAATGAATGAATGAATGAATGAATAGAATGACTGCACTCCCTGCTTTCTCTAGAAAGGCTTTTTGACTTGAAAGCAGGAGGGCAGACATATTATTTGTTCGTTCATTCATTCATTCATTCATTCATTCATTCATTCATTCATTCATTCATTCATTCACTGCCCATCTTACCATCTAACTGGGTGTGGCTTAAAGTAACATTTACAGTTAAAACGTAAGTTAAAATCAGACATTAAAACATTTTACTTGCATGAATGGATGAATGAACAAATGAAAAACATATCTGAACTCCCTGCTTCCTCTTTGCCTTGAAACAGGGATGGGATTAGGCAGCCCTTTGAACTGAGAGGGATGCCTGGTGCTCACAACCCCTCCTTTCCATGTGGCTTGCAAGGGATGGGAAAAGGAAGGTCCAAAAAACTCCAGCTTTGGCAATGAATGAACCCTCCGGCCAGGGCTGAAGATAAGAGTGGGGTCATGTGCGGCTACAAAGCTCAGAGTTTAAAACCAGCCCTCCAAATTTTGGGAGTGATGAGTAAATGCCTAGGAAGCAAATCATAATGTGTTGTTGTAATTGCAATTTTAACTAAGAACCTCGCTCACTTTGCCCAGAAGGCACAGCTCGGATAAGAGAAACTGATTTCCAGGGTTTCCTTAGTCCCACCTCCAACAAAAATTATGGGGAGTGGGATCACGCCTCTTTCGAAAAAAATACTTTTTGATTTCATTTTCAAGAACATCAAAATAACCTAATCACAAGTAGTCATAATTGTGTCCTTGGTTAAGGTCTTGTGTATGACATACCTCAATCAGTCTGCTTTGTTCCCACAAACGTCTTTGCGTTGTTGCAAGTTGTTCTTCCTGCGACGTTGACAAAATACACTATTTTAAAATGACAAAATGATTGTCAGCATAGTAATTTTTAGCTTTATCTGGGGAGAGATGGGCAATATTGACCATTGTTTCTTCATCCTCAGATCTTAGGTGCCATCTGATACCTGGTGTCTAAATTCTGCACACTTGCCTGGAAGTGCACAGCACTGAATAAATAAAACAAGATTTATTTTGATATTGCTCTGTCTGTACTGACACCGGCCCTTAATTCACACTTAGTAACTGCAATCTCTGCTTGCATAATTTGTTTTTTTCCTCTTTCATTTCCTACTTTTTACATCCATGGAAAGCAGAATAAATGTAAGAGAGTCTAGTGCTTCCCCAGTGATGTTCAGTGTTGGGATTTATAGACATGCACCCTGTCTGGTGTTAGACTGGCTAACTCCTTCCTAGCCTCCCAAAATGCTTGCTTGGAAAGAAAAACTAAGAGTCCCTAGTACCCGTGTGAGGCAGTATCTGACTGCTCTTTGCAGAGGCCAAAGCTGGCGGCTTCTTGCAGGAAACCTTCCTAAGATATGGAGACGAGAGTGCTTGAGGGATGAAATAATGAATAGGATAAATATACTGAAATACCACTTATGGATTTTGTAAATGCTTGGATCATCATGTGTTCCCATTCACAAGGCCAGAGGCACATGTGGAACACTTGAAAGGGGAAGGAACGTCAGTAGTTCAGTCATGACTTCCAGTTTGTCTCCCCTGTTGATGCTCCTAATTTTTCTTTTAAGATGTGTCTAAACAATATGTTATCGTTCTTTAATAATATTGGAGTAATGGTAATCAACACTTTGGCTTCGGGTAAAAACAAAGGGTATTATTAGAGCTCATTTCTTAATAGTATACAGTATATAACAGCCTTCTTCCCCTTCTGCATGTACGGCTGTTCAGATGTCAATCCCACTGAGATATCTCTGCTACTGCTGCAGAATTAGTAAATATATCCTTACTATGTTATCATCACATTGATCTCCCTAAGAGATCTTTCCCACTAGAAGTGGGAGACCTTTCCTTTCTAAAAACCGACCAGTCCCATAGGAAACCCTTTTGCATTTCTTGACACCCAACAGATTCCCCAGATTGTTTACCTGGTGGAAACGTTTGGTGAAACGTAAATTGCGCTCTGCCTCTTCCTCAGAGAGCACAGATGGGAGGGTATCTTCCAGGTGCTTGGAAAACTGGCAGGGGCGTGATGTATAGAGCTGAAAAGCAATTCCAGTCTTAAGGATGAATAAAGCATGCTGGTTTAAGCGTAACGAAAGGTTCAGGCTTTGTAAGTTGACTCTGCCGCTGTTAAAACACTTATTGTTTTTGACATCTTTGTTGTCCTTACAGGCTTAGAAACAGACGTTCAGAGCTATCCCATCAGATTTACTTCTTCTGTCACTTTCCCAACAGGTAGTAAGGGGGCACCAGCCAGAATTGAGAGCAGGTTAACTCAGTGAACTCTGTAAGTTAAACTTCTTTCATAAATGAGAATATTATATGAGGATGCTCAAACCGGTAGGTGCCTTAGCAAGGAGCAACAGTGACAAAAACATTGGGCAAGTGGACCACACATTTTTTGAAAAAATGTGCTTCCAATTCTGGCACTAAAAGTGTAGATTCTGATTTCATTTGTAAGGAAATACAAATCCTTGACTTACAACAGTTCATTTAGTGACCGTTCAAAGTTACAACAGCACTGAAAAAAGTGATTTATGACTGTGTTTCATACTTATGACCAATGCTGTATTCCCATGTGATCAAAATTCAAATGCTTGGCAATTGATTCATATTTATGACAATTACTGAGTCCCAGGGTCATGAGATCCCCTTTTGCGACCTTCTGACAAGCAGAGTCAATGGGGAAGACAGATTCACTTAACAATCATGTTACTAACTTAACAGCTGCACTGATTCACTTAACAACTGTGGCAAGAAAGGTCGTAAAATGGAGCAAAATTCACTTAACAAATTCTCACTTGAGCCCAACAATCGTGGTCGTAAGTTGAAAACTACCTGTAAAAATAACCCAATCAAGAATCATTGTATTTATTTTCATTGTTAATGTTTAGTTTACCAACTACAATTATATTTTATATACCTCAACACGTCTCCTTTCTGCCACTGAAATTGTTGCTTTGGGAATTCTTGATAGTTCTTCCTGCAACATTAACAAAATACACTATTTTAAAAAGATAAACTTGCTGTTAGCAATTAGTGTCTAATAATGATTTGTTTGGGAGGGAGGGGGGGTTGATATTAACCATTGTTTCTCTGTCCTCAATCTTAAATGCCAGCTGATATCTTTGGCTCCCAAACTCTAGACACTTGCCTGGAAATATACACCACTAAATAAAAGAAGTTTATTTTAATATTCTTCGGTCTGTCTGATACCAGCATTTAATTCAGACTCTGAAGCTGCTATCTCTGCTGGCATAATTTGTCTTTTCCCTTCTATGTATTACAGCCTGATGGGCTGGAGCATTAAACAACCTGCTGTTTTGTGGCATTTTAGTCATGTCAATAAAGTTACTTACTCTTTAAATTATTCTTTTCCATTCAAGTCTTTTTATCCCACAATGAAGTAAATCAGCATGCAATACAGACTCCAGGTCTGTCTCTTGTTTTTCGTTCCATTCATTTGTGTTTCATTTGGCCTGAACAAATCTGGTTGTTGTTTTTTCAGAAGTGATTTGGCATTGTGTCCTTCCCAGGGCTGAGAGAAAGTAGCTGGCCAAGGTTAGTCAGCCAGCTTTATGCCTAAAGCAAGATGAGAATTCCCGGTATCCCCATTTCTAGTCTGATGTCTTTATCATGTCACCATGATTAAGGCAACTAACATAACCTAAAAATGTATTTAAAAAATAAAGCACAGAATCAAAACCTATAATGGCAAACACAAACCACAATGAATGGACTGTCTACTTGGGTGAAAATAGCATTTAAAGTGACACATGATCAAAAGCTTTTCCCTACCTCTTCTTGGAGACGCTTCATAGCGTTTCTCATTCTTCGCTTGAAACTGCCTTCCATCACTCTTCAATGGTGATTGGTGGCTAGAAGATAAAATAGTAGGTGAGAAAGTGGAATAGTAATGACATTTCTTTTGGAAAATCAAATATAGATTTTGGGAGAAAGTACCCAGAATAGCACATGACATTTTTAATGTATTTGTCTTCGAGTTCTGAATGATCCTTCAGAACAGGCGTTCAACAGCCAGGCCAACTTGTTATTTCAAGTAGCATAAAAAGATAAGTAAATAGTGTTCCTTCTCTAAAGGAACTAGGGGAATAATCACCATAATGAAAAATGTGATTGGTAAATTAAAATCCAAACAATAAAACCATTGGCCTCTAAAGTCCAGACTAAAAATAAGTGTTGTTTAAATGTAGTGTATAAAGACAGAAAGAGCAATAGCCGAAGACAAAGGCTTCATGAATGCCTTCCAAACTCTGGGAATGATGCAGGAAAAGGCTGCCTTCCATCTGCCTAATACCACCAAGCCTTCTGGACAGCATCAGACTGCCCATCCCTATCCAGGAGTTTTTCCTCTTTTGTTTTCACTGAATATTTGGTATTCAGTTAAATATTTGGGACAGGGGAGATTCTCTTTCTGAAACCAGATGGTTAAGCCAAATTCACCCTGTGGGAGACATTCCTATTTCCCCAAGTGATTTTCATGAGTAAAATTGGTGAAAAGAAATTATAACCTGTATTTCTAATTACAACAAATGCATAGAGAATGTCACTACTTATGTATTTGTTTTCTAACTTACACCCCGCCCATCTCTAGAGGCAGCTCTAGGTGGCTTACAAGATAAAGCATTAAAATAATAACTATGAACACTAAAATTATTTTAATAATATAAATCCTACCATGTAGGCAACACTAACATGGATCTCCTTAACTATTTTTAACAATTTATATAATTGGCCGTGAATATTCCCTGTCTGTAGGTCCAGAAAATTTTCTTCTCTTTCAGACCACAACAGACACAAGCAATTCAAAACAATTTCGAAAGGTAAAGCTTTGGCTGTATGGGAAACATTCTCACTTTCTTCCCAAATGCCAAACTGTAAAGGTAGCTCAGCAGGTTGCTTTCTCAGAATTTAGGCAGTACCTTGTCTGTGAAGTCATATAAGACCACAACTGTACCAATAAAATTTGCAAATATCATGAGGGGCTTCGCACAAAAAGAAAACTCAACTGTTGCTGTTCCCAGCTTTTCTTCCCCTAAAGTTTCATCAGAACAGGGATCTCTTTAGTGTTCCACATTCCTCCTACAATTACCTGCCTTGAAGATGGAGATTGGCAGCCAGAGTTTTCCAGGCACCCATCAAGGTGTCAGCCACCCAATCTGGAATGTAAAAAAACAAATACCGAAAGCAAAAATGTAATAAAGATTTGGTGAGCTGCAAAGCAGAGTTCTGGTCTCAGTTTCCTTTATTTGCATGAATGCTTCTACCGTGTTTCTCACAAAATAAGGCAGGGCCTTATTTTTTTTTGAGCCCCGAAAAAACGGCTAGGCCGTCTTTTCGGGGGTGAATTAATTTTTCTTCCCCCCATCAACGGGTGGGCAGCAGCGGTGTTCTCGCCGGCATGACAACAGCAGCAGTGCCGGCGGGAACATGGAAGCGTTTCTGCCGTTGCTCCGAGCGGCGGCAGAAACGCTTCCACGTTTCCGCCGGCGCTGCTGCTGTTGTCGTGCCGGCGGAAATGTGGAAAGCGTTTCTGCCGTCACTCGGGTATGTGCGGAGCTTCCGCACACATCCGAGCGGCGGCAGAAACGCTTCCAAGTTTCCGCCGGCATGGAAAGCATTTCTGCCGCCATTCAGGCACACACCCGAGCGGCGGCAGAAACGCTTCCATGTTTCCGCCGGCGCTGCTGCTGTTCTCGTACCGGCAGGAACTGTGGAAGACATGGAGGCAGCTCCCCCGCCCGAGAAGCAGCAGAAACGCTTCTACACTTCCTGCTGGCGCGAGAACAGCGGCAGCGCCGTGCAGGGCACTGTTAAAGGCAAGTCCCCCCAGCATGTTTTAACCCCCAGCCTCCCCCCCAGCATGTTTTAAACTAGGCCTAAATTTGGGGGGAGGATTTCATGCCTAGAAAACATGCTGGGTCTTCCTATTGGTGGAGGCCATATTGTTGGAGAAACACAGTATGTCCTGCAGGAGCATTTTTAGAAAATACAGGGTGGGGATTGTAGTTATCTCAGTGGTTTATTTTATTTTTATTTATTTATTTTATTTGTCAATCACCTACAAGATAATAGGTATAAGTATAAACATGAGTAAGAATATAGGAAATAGGTACAAATAAATGGGGACAATAGGACAGGGACGGGAAGCATGATGGTGCACTTACGCATGCCCCTTACAGACCTCTTAGGAATGGGGTGAGGTCAAGAGTGGATAGTTTGAGGTTAAAGGAGTGGTGGTTTGAGGATGTAACTACAGAGTCAGGTAGTGAATTCCGGGCATTGACCACTCGGTTGCTGAAGTCATACTTTCTGCAATCAAGTTTGGAGTGGTTAACATTGAGTTTGTATCTGTTGTGTGATCTTGTATTGTTGTGGTTGAAGCTAAAGTAGTCATTGACTGGTTAGAAGTGAGATTCCTGCTGCCCTTCCACCTCCCTGCCAAGAAGGCAAAGGACCCATGGTTTAGGAGAAAACCTTCTGGGCAAGGAAGGATGGACTTGGATCTCTGATGTTTTTTTAGGTATTATGGACAAGTCAACCGAAAAACAATTTTGGGGTGCTATTCCTTTATATGGTGAGGGTTGCGAGGATTGTACTTGCTGACTGTTGAAGAATGAATTTTAAAATTGAATGAAATAGCAGAAATGGTGAAATCAACTGCATTGATATTAGAGATAATGGACTAGATAGCTTTATAAGAGATTGGAAACCTTTTGTGGACTTTCTACGTGTCAAATACAGTAACAGATGGTTAACGGGGATTTGAAGATTAGTGTAATGTTTAGCTTAACCTGTTGACTGTTCTTTTTTATATATATTTTTTTTCAGCATCCAGCCGGGATGGATTTTATATGCTAAATGTTAAATTTATTTGGTATTTGGATCATCTTTTTCTCTTTATACATACACCATTTTTTTAATGCTGGATGTAAGTTTTTGCTTTGTTTGTTTTGTTTGATGATAAAATAAAATATAGTTATACAGAAACTCTGTCATTAAACTCCATTGTAAGTATCTATTAGAGAATGTTTGACCCACTGAATCATCCCTTTAAGAGCTGTATCCTTACCGGGATCCCTCAGGGCCTTTGCAAGGAGAGATGCCTTCCCTTCAGAAGCTGGCCTGCACTCAGAGATGGTCCCTCTTGAGTGACAGTATATATGGCACAGTCCAATGATAACACAGGAAATGTTTCATGACATTTTGTATTATGACATAATCTTTGATCTAACTGGGGACAAATGCTGGGTATGCACCCCCAGATCCCAGTTTTGAATATGAAGGGTTGCAAGCTAAAAACAAAGATTCTAAGAGTCTCAGGTGGCATCTAAATGCTTTGTTTCCTAGATATTTGGTAGCAGGCTTCAGGATCTGCCATTTGTCAATAGCACCGAGTGGACATTTAGTGCAGGATATTCTTGCCCATTTGAGGAACAGGGTCGATCAGTCTCCCTGCCTCCAGTATTTCTGAACACTGGGTTGCCAATCAGAGGTGGTATTCAGCAAGTTCTGACCAGTTCTGGAGAACCCGTAGCCGAAATTTTGAGTAGTTCGGGGAACTAGCAAATACCGCCTCTGACTGGAGATTTTACAGTATCCTTCCCCTGCCACGCCCACCAAGCCACGCCCACAAAACCGGTAGTAAAAAATTTGAATCCCACCACTATTGCCAATACAATCTCTGCTGGTCCATTTGTTATGCTAGTCCAGTTCATGGTTTGGAACGGTTTGTATGCCAGATTATGAAACTGACAATCATTTGCCAGCCTCCCAGCCAGTCATACAAGGCGGTGATGGTCCTAGCTGGGAAGGTTTCTAGATTATTTCTTTAAAAGGAGCTGCTGAATCTTGTCAAGGCTTCTACTGCTGTTTTTTTTTTTTTCTAGACTATTTTGAGTAGTGTTTTTTCTGTCATTTTTTTTTCAGGCCCCCATGTGAAAGTAATTTAGAAGACAATATTCTGCTTTGAGTTCAGAAATGAATGCATCACTATCTAAAGTTAATGCAGGACAACAGAAGTGATTAGCCAGCCAGCGATCCCATATCTCTGCCTGCCTCTTGAAAGGACTGTTCAAAAGGCACTTGTAATTGAGTTAAGATCAACTTGTAGATCTCTGGGTCAAGCAAAGGCAATACACTTCCACCATCACTGCCACAAAGAGAAGGAGGTGCCTGTATCTTTTCCCAAGTTTCTTCCTCTAAATTTTGAGGGTTTTATCAGATGTTCTACCATCTCCATTCAACACAACGATTCAAAAACCACACCTATGATGTCTAATAAAAGAACTGTCATCCTCACATGCTGGATATCCAGATTTGAGTCAAAATAAAGGTGATGATAGAAGTGATTTCCATCAATTAATAGCTTGTGTTTCTCAGCTACAGGTCAACAAACAATTTGCTATTGTAGGAAGTTAGCACCCACCCCTCTCCTAGAAAATTGAAAGGAAATATTAAAAAGGCAGAATATTTCTCCTAAAAAGAATAGTCACTCAAGAAGCAGAAACTCACTCCAGAAGGAGAAACTCACCCCCACCTTTGTTAATGGGTGGGCCATTAAGGCCTGGGCCAGAATACTTTACATAAGAAGGAACCCCAGATAAAAGCTATAGCAATTACCAAAAGCCCTTTTAAGGGCATAATCGCCCAGCAAGGCTAGACCAAGCCTGGAACTCAGGACAGCCTACAAAGTTAAAACCCCGCCCCTGGGAGCCTGACAACCAATTAGAATACAAGCTCCAATTCAAATCCCAACAGAGGGTATAAAACCCAGCACTCTCAGCACCTCAGCCCTTTTTTCCTTTCTCTTCTCACCTTGAAGCATGTGATCATTCTTCTCTGGACCTCCAGGCCATGTGGCCCTGTAACCACTAAAACTTCCAAGCAGCCTCCATGTTTCCAGTGTCTTTTTCCCCACTTGGAACTGAACCCAGAAGGATATTTCTTTCAACATTATGTTCCCTTACATGACTGACTATGCTAACAGTGCCTCTTCTTGTTAGCTTGAGTGCCTCTGTTAAAAGGGGGAAAAAAAGAATCAGACCTCATGACATGCAATTAAGGGGGTGACGTTAGTTCATTCATTAGATCATATCAGACTTACAGTACCTGAATGTTATGAAACAGTCATTGCATTAGTTTGAAATTTACTTGCATAATAGAAAAATTTGTTGTTGTAAGAAAGAAGCCAAATAGAATATACTAAAATGAAGGGGGTGGGGAGAGAATTTATTGAGCTTTCAAAAATAATTAAATTGTAAATCTGGGCCCTTTCCCAATTAAGACCCTGTTTGTATTATCAATTACATCAAAAGGAACGGCATTCCTAGGAATTGTAGGAAGTTAGCACCTACCCATCTTCTAGAAAATTGAAATATCCTAGGAAATATTAAAAAGGCAGAATATTTCCCCTAAAAATAGTAGAAACTCAGAAGTAGAAACTCACCTCAGAAATAGAAGCTCACCCTTATGGTGAATTATAAGCAATACATTTTTAAAAAGTCAAATTTAAAATGCAAGAAAACCCATGTTAGTTAGCCAGTGCAACAGCACTAGAAAAAAACACACCGCAAGTATTACAGAGTCCATCATACTGTATGGCCCTCAATAGGCCACTGAAAATAGGAACCATTTTGAATGAGTTTTATGCTTTATCATTTTCACAGCCCTTTTGTGAGATGGGAGGATGAGGGGCCTGGTCTTCCATGAGTGACAGGGCTGACATTCAATCAAAGAGATGAGTGTAGTCAGGCCACTCTTAGCCAGCCAATCACAGGAGAGAGTAGAGAGATTTTTGGGGTGAAGACATTTTTCCCTCAGGATTTTTTTCATTCATTTCAGTTTTTTGGCTTGGGAGGTTGTGTGAGATTGAGTGGGGATTCCAGAGCCATTTTATTTATGTTTTTAATTCTTTAAGTCCCCCCCACCCACCCTGCGCAGCTCAGATTTATATAGTTAGAGGTTCCTTTCCTTATCTTTTTTTTTTTTTTAATGCTTAGAGTCGATTTTCATTCCTGGCAGGTTTTCAGAAGGGGTTTGCCAGGCCTGAGCCACTGGGCTTCTCCATCTGAATTTTGTGCTTTGCCTCTTCCTGTTCTAAATACTCATATCACCAGATGGTTCTCAAGATGATTGCAGATCCCATTTCTTTTTTTCCCAAAGAATTTTTTATTTTTAGACAAACATGCACAAACAAAACAAAAATATAAAGCCATCTTCCAATTACATACATACAGTGTGTCGGTTGGTTACAAATTTTTTGTGCATCTTCTCCATAGTCCTCACTTACAATTGTTTGTATATATTCTCATCAATCAGATATTTCTAAATACATTTATTATCATTGTTAATCATTCATTTGACTATACTATTATTCATTCATGTTGTGCGAGATATTCCATAGTTTTAAATTGATTTATCACAATTCATATTATCATCCTAAGTCCATCCAATAATAATATATCTTTATATATTCTATATAGTTCTATTCTCCTTATATTGTAAAATTCTACATATTTTGTTACCATATTTTATTTTCTAACCATTGGTAAAATAAATCCCAAATCTTATAAAATTGTTTATCTTCTTCTCTAATTTCAAATGTCAATTTACTCATTTCAGAGCATTCCATTGTTTTCTTAATAACTTCCTCCTGCATTGGTATTTTCTCATTTTTCCATTTTTTAGCAAATACAATCCTAGCCACTCTTAACACATTTACAATCAAATATTTCAATTCCTTACTATATATTTCAGGTAAAATTCCCAATAAAAATATCTCTGGTTTCAAATCTATGTGTGTCTGTCATTTTTTCCAACTATGTGTGGATTTTAGTCCAATATCTTTTAGTTTCTGCACACGTCCACCACATATGGTAATATGAACCAGTTATCTAATGACATTTCCAACATTTTCCAGCTTTGTTCTTGAACATTCTTGATATTCTTGTTGGGGGTAAGTGCCACCTGTAAAAAAACATCTCATACAAATTTTCTTTACATGCTGTTGATATTGTCATTTTATAATTTTGAGACCACGATTTTTGCCATTTGTCTAAATCAATCCCATAACCAAAATTTCCCCCCCAAGCAATCATTGTTTCTTTAATTTGTTCTTCTTCTAGCTTAATTTCCAATAAATGTCCATATAATTTTTTAATTATCTTTTCATCAGTACCTGTCAAAATTTTATCTAAGTCAGTCAGTTGTCATAGAAACCTTCTGCTTTAAAATTTTTATCATATCTAAAGCATATTTGCACATATGAAAACCAATTCATCTTTATACCTTGTTCTTCTAGTTCTTGAATAGATTTAAGTTCATCCTTTTCATTCAATATTTCACCATATCTAATTGTTTGTTCCTTTTTAAATATTATTGGATAAGAAAATGCTTCAATAGTTGAGAACCAGACTGGAATTCCTAAATAGCATTGCTTTTTAATCTTCTCCCAGTTTAATAACAAAGCCTCATGTATATAATGTCTTCTAAAATATCCCTGTGTTTTAGTTCCCTTGTACCATAGAAAGACATGCCACCCCAACAACAAATCATGTCCTTCTAATGTCAATACTTTAGTATTTCTTAGTGTTATCTATTTCTTAACCCACATCAGGTTTGTTGCTTGATAATATAACTCCCAGTTAGACAGGCCAAATCCTCCTCTTATTCTAGCATCTTGCAACAGTTTTAATTTTATTCTCACTTTCCCTGCCATATATACTTCAACATTATTTTATTTAAATCTTCAAAGTAGTCTTTCCCTAGCCTAATTGGAATTGTCTAAAACAGATATAAAATTCTAAGTAATATATTCTTCTTAATTGTTGATATTCTTCTAATTAGTGATAATTGTAAATTTTCCCATTTTGCCAAACCTGTCACAATCCGTTGTTTGAGTTTAAGATAGTGTACTACGTCTTGCTGTCAATGTATTCCCAAGTACTTAACCTTATTTGTGACCTGGATCCTCAAAGCATCAGCCAATTCTTCCTTTTGTCTTAACATATTTTTTGTCAAGATTTTTGTTTTATCTTTATTTTCAAACCAGCTACTTTACCATATGCCTCTATATTTTCTATCATTTTAAATGCTGTTTCTAATGGATCCTCTAAAATAAAAACGAGGTCATTGCAAATGCTTACAGTTTAAATTCTTCCTTTTTAATTTTCATCTCTTTTATATCTTTTTCTTTAATATTTCTATTTAACACTTCCAAAGTTAACACAAACAACAGAGGTGACAGTGGGCAGCCTTGTCTTGTCCCTTACCTTATATCAATAGAATCTGTCAATTCTCCCTCTATCATTACCTTTGCTGTTTGTTGATGATATATAGTTTCTATGGCTTAGATAAATTTCTTACCAAAGCCCATCTGCTCCAGCTGTAATAATGTTCACATTGTCGAAGGCTTTCTGTGCATATAAAAATAACAAAGCCATTTGTTTTTCAGGATGTGCCTCATAGTATTCCAAAGTATCCAGAATTATTCTCATATTATCTTTAATTTGTCTCTTTGGCAGAAACCCATTTTGATCAGGATGAATAAAGTTATTCAAGTATCTTTTAAGTCTTTCTGCCAATATTGAAGCAAAGATTTTATAGTCTGAGTTTAGCAGGGAAATTGATCTATAGTTCTTAATTTGTTGTGGGTCAGTATCCTCCTTCAGATCAAATGTGATATATACTTCTGACCACGATTTGGGTATCCTCTTCTTTGACATGACTTCATTCATAACTTCTAACAATAGAAGGTTCAAGGATTCCTGTAGTGTCTTATAAAATTCCGCTGGAAGTCCATCTGGACCTGGTGCCTTTCCATTTTGTTTCTTAAGTGCCTCAGTGCCTCAACAATGACTCCATCATTGTTATATTGCTTTCTAACATCATTTCAGTCTCTTTAGATATCTGGGGTAAATTGGCATTCTGCAGATATTGTTTAACTCTTTCATCGTCTATATTCTCTTGCTCATACAATTTTCTATAATAGTCTCATATAATTTTTTTCTTATCTTTATTTCCATAGCAAATTTGACCTTGATCATCTATTAGTTGCATTATTTTTCTTGATTCTCTCTCCTTTCTCCGTTTATATGCTAACCATTTACCTGGTTTATTTGCATCTTCAAAATAATTCTGTTTCGCACTCCTAATTTGTTGTGCTATTCTTTTTCCATTAATCCCATTTTGTGTTTAATTGTGTTCATTTTTAATTTAATGTCCTTTTTCTGTGGCAATTTCTGTAACTCTTTTTAAATACTTTTACAATCCTCCTTTAGTACTTTAGAGGCTTGTCTTTTCACAATATTTCTTTTCCTTGTATAGTCTATTATCAAGCCTCTAGCATAAGCCTTCATTGGGTCCCAAAGATTCTGCATTAACGTAACCTCTGTTTTGTTTTCTTTGAAAAAAAAAGCCAATTCTTTCTCCATTTTCTGTACAAAGTCTTTTTCTTTTAATATAATATTGTTTAGAGTCCATCTGGATTTTCTTTGTCCTTTCCATTTAATTGTTATTGGATTATGATCTGCCCAGGTGCTTGTTTCTATGTCAATTTCTTGTAAATTAGAAATCAATTCCGTTGACATCCATATCGTATCTATTCTGGACCATGATAAGTGTCTGTTTGAATAAAAAGTGTATTGTTTAGTTTTAGCATTTCTTTCTCTCCATGCATCTTTTAAGTTTATTTCATCTGTCATTTTAAAAAAGGATTTTGGGAGAGTCTTTCTACTTTGCTTTGTTGTTTTCTGTATTGTATTGTATAGTCCAGTTTATCATCTACTATTCCATTGAAATCTCCTATCATGCAAATATTAACATAGTCCAGTTCCATTATTTTCATATATAATTTTCTGAAGAATTCTTCTTGATTATAATTTGGAGTGTAGATTGCTATCAAGAGTGTTTTCATATTATTGTCCATTATTTCCACCATTAAGACTCTTCCATCATCATCTGTATAAACCAATTCCGCTGGTATAGTATCTTTAATATATAAAACCATTCCTCTTTTCTTAGATCATGTCAATGCAGTAAATATTTTCTCTAACTTTGATTGTGTCAATATTTGTTCATGTTGTTTTTTAATATGTACTTCTTGTAGGCAGATTATATCAAATTTTAATTTCTCTAATTTATGAAAAGTTTTCCTTCTTTTAACAGCTGAATTAAGTCCATTTATATAAATTGTAATTAGTTTTTTCTCTTCCATGGTTATACTTTATAAGTAGGTTTTGCAGCCCTAGTAGATCTTGGTTCTTGTTGTTCTCTAACTTCCACCTTTCCACCTACTGCGCCTTCTTCTTTTTCAATCGCTGCTTGACAGTCCTCTTGAAATTCAATTAGTGACACTTCTCTTTCTGTCTCCTCTTCTTTCCCTCTGAAGTATCCTGGGTAAAATAATTCTGCTTTCTCAATTGAGTCAATTCTATGTTTTTGTTCCTGCCATATAAACATTAAGCCTTCTGGTATCAGCCATCTGTAATTCACCTCTTTTTAAAGTAGCATTTTGGTCAAGAATCGATACTCTCTTCTCATCTCTCTCACTCTTCTAGGTACTTGCTTCAGAACTACAATCTGCTTGTCTTTATATTTCAATTTTTTCTCTCGCCATCTGTAATATTTGCATTTTAATAGCTTTCTTTGTAAATCTAATGTGAACTTCTCTTGGTAATTTATTTCTCATTGCATATCTTGTATAGACTCGGAAAATCTCATCAATTCCATCCATCATCTTCTCTTTGGTTATTTCCAATGCCTCTGCCAGAATTTCTATCATTATTTCTGCCAAATTTTGTCCCTTTTCTTTCTCTATATTTTGGAATCTGAGATAAAATTCTGATCTATTGATCTCCCATCCCAGCATTCCACTCTTGTCTTGTATAACCACGCTTAATCTACTGTCAATATCTTCAATCTTCTTATCTTCTTCAATTTTTTGGAGTCTATCCTCATATTTCATCATCATTTGTTGGATGTTCTCCACTTTTTCATCTGTTTTTTCCTGTTCATTGTTCAATATTCTGTTCTTTGTTCGATATTCTCTAGTTCTCTTTTCAATATTCTCTGTTCTTGCTTGTATGTTTTTAATTCCTTGCATAATCATCTGCAGCGTCACCTTTTCTTGTTCTTTTTCTGTATTGATCGCTGTCCTCCAGATGGTGAAGAGGAAGAAGTGGGAATTGAAGAACCAGACGCCTTTAGTTTCCTACTCATTTCACAAAAATTGTTGCAAACAATTCAAAATTTTCAGGTTCTTCTAAACCTTAATCCACTCGTATGTTAGACAGTTGTAATTCCAAGTAAAAGTAGCAAGAAGAAAAAAGGAAAAGAAAGTAAAAGAAAAAAAGTTCTTCAGGTTCTTGTGCACCTTAATCCAATCAATTGATTAGTTGGCAAGAAAAAACAAAAACAAAAAAGGAGAGTTGTCAGATCAATCAATATAAAAAGTGGAAGAAAAAATAAAGTTCTTCAGGTTCTTCAATACCTTAATCCAATTAATCAAAATAGAATAGGCCCAAAAATTCTATAAACTCTCAGAGATAAAAAAAAAAAAGGAAAAGCCACAATTAAATCCAATATAAAAAGAGAAATAAAAAATGGAAGAAAAAAAGGGAAAAAAGAACTATTGAAGAGAAAAGGAAAAATAATACTAATAACAATAATAAAGAAAAAAAGGTAACAAAAAAGATATTTGATGCCTGCCTGTTGAGTTTCTGTAGTATTTCTAAGCCCACTTTGGAAATATCGGCCACATAATAGTAAAAGGGGATGGTGGACTTATTTTGTCCAACAGGATGATTTGCAACAAAGGTCTAGCAAAATTCCTGTAAATATCAATCTGTGTTGTCTCCATCTCCAAAATGGGGAGATATTATGAAGCTTAATGAAAATCTTTATTAAGAAATTAAAAGGGCCTTGTGCCCCTTTTAAACCTTTTCAAAAAATGACAGCACTAAATCACAATGAGCTTCCTAAACATTGTGGGTCAAGATCTGGCATGCACACAATTATTTCCAAAGTTGAATAATAGATATCAGCCACAAATGAACAGAAAACTAAAGAGGAATTTAAATTCTTCATGAGAAATAAGATAATATCTATTGTTGTTGTCTGGGAAACAAGCAAAGCATCCCTGACATGGGAGGCTTTATTTAGGAGTTAATTGGGATATCAATTTCAGACACATTTTGAAAGATTTAAAATTCCTGGGAAAGATAGGCTGACTAACATATGCAGTCCTGTACATTAGAACCTCTGGTCACAATCATAATTTGTTTCATAACTTTGGTCGCAACCTGATTAGGTTCATGACTTGAACCTAATTTCCTCATTGGATTATATGTAAAGATAATCCGTTCCAGAACCCCATACCAACAACAGTTTTTCCCACCTCTTACAGCACGTGAGGCCTTTGCTTGCTTAGCATTGTCACTCCCCTTGCAACATTAGCTGCTTTAACAGCCTCCTTCTGCTTCAAAATCGAGATTGTAGACTTTGATTTCTTGTATTCTACAGCAAGATTGGTAACACGCAGACCATGCTCATATTTTTCAATAATTTCCTTCTTCACTTCAATTTTCTTTAAAACCTTCTCACCAACATTACCACTCTTCATTTGATTAGAAGCCATGATTAATTGCAAAATTAATGCAGCAGCCACATGTGGGTCGCTGTTGTTTGTAAACAAACTGGAAATTTGGCATTTAACCCAAAAAAATGGGCAGAAGGGGAAATTGTCTGCGACTGTATTTGATTGCCACCCGAGTAAGTATTTGTGTCCAGATTCAAAAATTTTGTGAATTTGGTCGTGGTCAGAAATGTTCGTGACCAGAGGTTATATTGTATAGCTACCCAGAGACCTTTTACAGAATGAGATGGGCAGCATATCAATTTAATAAATATTTTCTCAGATCTCTCCCTTTTTAAAACACTTATGATGTAGTTTTGTGATTTGCCTTCCAGGGACATGTCTGGAATTATGAGCCACAATATTTGCTTGTTAGTCTAAGGCAAACTCTATGTTAGTGTTCCAGAAAAACTCAACTCCAATCAATAACTCCAAGACAGACATCTTCTCAAAGATTCCTTTTATTAGAGTAGCACACTGGCACATCTGGGAAATCCCGAATCTGAAAGTTCCGGGTTTCCTTTCAATAAGTAAAATATTACAAATCCAACTCCTGCACCCCTCATTGCATCACATGCCCCAATCACCATCCGTCCCAACTTGAGATGTCCCCTCCACCACTTCTCAGCCAGGTACAGAAATAACATGACCTTGACTTAAAAGAAAAGTGCTATTATGTCTAACTACATATACTCCAAGAAATTCCCCCCTCCCATTTTCCCAGGCTCAAGTATATGGCAGTGTGGAAGCATCTGGTGCTAATATGGCTTCCAAAGCTGACACTCTTATTTCATTGAGGGCTGCATCAGGGTTGTGTTTGATCTCGGCAGTGTGGCCAGGAGGGCATGGCCAGCATGATGTCATTTGTGTTGGGGATGCCTGTAGTGGCTCCTGAATTCTGTTTTCAGCTGCAACTGGCCTCCTGCAACCCTCTGCCAGGGAAAATAGAACCTGGGGGGGCATGCACAGCTCTCGCAAGCTCTGTTTTCAGCTGCGATGGCCTGCTACCACCCTACTGCCAGCAAAACGGCTT
This sequence comes from Bungarus multicinctus, assembly GCA_023653725.1. Classification (NCBI taxonomy): domain Eukaryota; kingdom Metazoa; phylum Chordata; class Lepidosauria; order Squamata; family Elapidae; genus Bungarus; species Bungarus multicinctus. The sequence continues at coordinate 6,636,655 of CM042840.1, read as the reverse complement.
GGGAGGGCCATGCACAGCCCTTGCGAGCTCCATTTTCACTGACAGAGTCACTGCAGGCCAATCCTTTGCTGTTTCCAGGACGACCCCTTGGGTCAGACCCAAGTACCCCACGGGCTGGATCAAGCCCACGAGCCTTGAGTTTGACACCCTTGGTCTAAGGAATGCATGAGCCTTCTCCAACACCATAGCTCAAACCAGCCATTTTTCTTCCTGTCTTTTTCCAAATCCAATTTTCACAACCATAGTTAGCTACAGAGAAGATTTGCACCAAATTTCTGCTGTCAGTGTGTACCTTTGTCCCTTAAGTGCAATAAATAACAGCGAAAAGGAATGCAAGCTTAGGATTATTTTACTTAAAAAAAAATTTCATTATTATTATGACAATCAAAATGACAGTTTTATCTCTTCCTCTTTTTAAAAATAATTCTTTAAATATAGTGATCACAGCCAAATAGGAAAGTGAGGAACCATTTTGAGTTTTATGCCTTGACATTTTCAGGGGACTTTTGTGAGGTAGGAGGAGGTGGAGCCTGGATTTCAATGAGTGACAGGCCTGACACTCAATCAGAGGGAAAAGTTTAATCAGGTCACTCTTGGCCACCCAATCACAGGCAAGAATAAATAAATTTTGGGGTGGAGAGACTTTTTCCTGCAGGATCACTCATTTCATCTTTTGACTGGGCAGCTTGTGGAAGAACATGGGGATTCCTGAACCATTGTATTTCTGTTTTGAATTTTTTAGGCTCCCTATTCCCTGGACCTTACAGGTTCCTTTCAACCTTAAAACAATTCTACAATATACAATCCTGGGATCGATCACTTTCAAATTGCAAGTTGGGCAACTCTGTACTTTAAGCTTCTTCTCATTCTTTCCTTTGGAGAAGGAAGAAAAATTTGGGGAAAGAAGAAATATATTAGAAGTTGATCACATTAATCAAGGTACTAATTAAACATACTTCAGCCAACATGGAAAGATCTCCAAATCCTTTTTTCTGGAAGACATTTGGTAGCTGCCTATTGACTTTCTTATTCATTAAGCCCACTGGAAATATTGGCCATATAAGAAATTAAAAGACGTGGTGATTTTTTCAAGAAATACCAAAAACTTTATAATGGGTGTACCCCACTGTTTTCTTTTGAAGGAAATCTGAGGCCACAGTTTGGGGGGTTACAGACAAGCCCATATACAATAGCTGCACATCACAATTCATTTTTATGGATCATAACAAGCATTCTTATGACTTAGTACAGAAATGTTCTGCAAGTAGAAAAAATGAGAGTTCTCTCATGCTGTACAAGATCAGATGAATATTGTTTTACATATAGTATTAAAAATAAGGAACCGAATCAGTTCTACCACTCAGCTAACGTTGCAAACTCTGGAATGTTCAGCAAGCAAAAGATTTTTTTAAACTTCAAATATAATTTAAGTGCTTTTCATGTGCAAACTGTTACTGACTAAAGCTTTTCAACAGTTATATAATTACAGATATAAACACTGCCTGCAAAGATAGTAGAATATGCTATAGAATCCCGTTATACATTTGTTAAATTTTCAGAAAAAGAAATGCTTTATGTCATTCTAGTAGTATCTCCTGATGAAGTTATTCTGACAAGGCCATTAAATAAAGCCATTAAATGAAGGCTATGACATCATCTCGAGCCTCCATTTGGCGCATTGCTATGGCCCTTGCTGAGGGCTTGAGAGCTACAACAACCATCTGGTTGTCAGATTGTCGAGTGGGGCAATGTTTTTGGTCTTAAATAATAGGGATTTAAATAAGTGCAAGTGGAACAACCCAGTTCTGGAGAACCGATAGTGGAAATTTTGAGTAGTTCAGAGAACCATCAAATCCCACCTCTGACTGGAGATTTTATAGTATCCTTCCTCTGCCACGCCCATCAAGCCACACCCACAGAACCAGTAGTAGAAAAATTTGAATCCCAGCACTGGGGAGAAGATATTAGGAAACGTAATGAAAAAGCTTCATTAAGAAATGAACCTTCCTCATTTAGTAGGGAGATCTTGAGATGGAAAGAATTTTCCTCTCATGATTCTATAAAAGATTATATGTGGGGCAAATAGATTTCAATTAATGACCGTGAAGTAAAGAATGTTGAACAGGAGAAGTCTAAAATTCCCGTCTGGATATTCAGCAATGGCTGGTAGTTAAGGACAACCAAGCTACCAGAATCACCTTGAAGGGAGGATGGGATGCATACGGATTCAATTAACTAATTAATAAAATACTCTAAACCATCAAATACAACCTTGGGAAAGAGCAGGGAGAAAGCAATTTGGGTAGAATCTACTTATTTTGAAAGAAGCTTAAATAATGGATAGGTTCAATCAAGTAGAACCACGATCAATGTCATTTCAGGATTGCCAGCTCAAGAAAGCATCTTTTAATAAGACAATGACAAATTAATACCAAGGAAACTCAGGTTCTCTGAAGGTTGATTTTATTTTTTTCAGCATTTTTGAAATTCTTTGCTTTCTTTTAGTAGGTTTCAAACTACCTGTTTCCCACAATGTTGAACTGAAATGGAAATTAAATATAGGGGCCAAGTGATGTCTGTCAATACATTAAAAACAGTTGCCTTGAACCCTTTGGGCACCAGGCACCAGTTCCATGGGGAAAGGGTTTTTTGCATTGTGATTTTACATGCTGTTGACTGGTGCTGGGTCCCCCCACCTTCCCGCTAAATGGTTTTACTTAATCCTTGTTATCAAAGCCTCCCAGTCAGAAATCTGGGATGCAGATAGGTTCCTTGCTTGCTTGGAGACACGGCTTTTAGGGATAACTGATTCACACAACCAAATAGGAGGAGGTGAGACCAAAGTCTGTTTCCTGGTAACCAATCTTTTCCCAAGATTAGGTCCTTGTACTGAATCACAAGTAGTTATATATTTATATTATTTATTTTAAGTAAAATAATATTTATATTTAATTATATGTTAATATTTTATAATTCAATATATCCATCGTAGGTTGCAACGGGCGTACTAAATGAATCCATCTAGCTGACAAACTTAACAGGCTTATTTTTGGTACAGGGCTTATATTACGAGCATCCTGAAAAATCATGCTGAAGCTTATTTTCTGGTCATTTTCAAGGAAAATACGGTAGCACTATTCTCTGCAATGCGAGACTTAAAAAAAGAAATGCTAGATATCATTGATTTACAAGAGAACCTGTGAAAAACCTCAGATCTGTTTTACTTCTAATTCTTCAGATATGGGTTTTGTATTATTGTTCTTCAAACTTTTCTTATCTTATGATCAACAATAGTACTTGAATTGCTCTTTACCTTCCTCTCTCTAAATCAGCTTTTCTCAATCTTTTTACCTAGAAAAGCCCTTGAAGCAATTTTCAAGTCCTTCACAAGGTCTATTTCTTGAGGGATATTTCGTGGTAGTCAAATGAAACCATCTAAAGGTGGTGTTTCCACCACTTCCGCAATCTAGGAAATAGAATAGAATAACAGAGTTGGAATAGAATAACAGAGTTGGAAGGGGCCTTGAAGGTCTTCTAGTCCAACCCCTTCTCTAGTCCATCCCCATACCATTTCTGGTAAATGACTGCAGTCTCTTCTTGAATGCTTAACAGTGATGAAGAGTAAATGAAGAGTTTCGCATCCTAACTGGGCCCTTGAAGTATTCAAAAGAGAAAGATGCAGCATTTATTCCTGAAAACTCTGGTGAGGAATATATCAAGGATTGTTGTTCCCCATTTTAGTCCACCCTTAATATAAATATTTACGTTACATTAAGAGACTATTATCTAGTAAGCATTTATGCTCTTCATACACCTGCTCTTCTTGAGAAAGAATTTCTTGGGAAAGGAATTTTCTCCTCCACATTTCAGCAGCTTGCTACCAGCTCTTTAAATATTTGCTCCCACAAACCTTGGATAGGTGCTTCCAGCCACTCCTGCATGCTCAGATGGGATGTTTAAGGCCCTTCCTCTTGGACGCTATTTAGGGTCCTCCTGTTCAAGGATTATAGATATTTTAAGCCATTTTTTTTGGCATCTTCTTTAGATTCTGCAGGAGTTTTCTTCTCTAGGTTTTCCAAGGAATCTCTAAACCATTTCTCCAGGACTGGTCTGAGTTCTTCAGAAAAATGAGGCTTTCTAAAGATCCTTGAAGCCATTGTAATATATTTTCTATGGGTCCTTCAGAGGTTCTTGAAGGTTCTCTACTGATTTTTAAAGCATTCATTACTTAAGCTTCCTTGCAACTCTACTTTAGACTTCTGTAGATCCTGCAAGCCATTAAATAGATACTTTAAGCCATTCCTGAATAGCTTTAGGGGCTTTCTCCTTGAGGTTCATTATACATATTTTGAGCCATGTTTTGTGTCTTGTTTAAATGATTCAGGACCTTCCCTTTCCAGATTTTTCAAGGATTGTTGAATCATTTTTTCCAGAACTGGTCTAGGTTTTTCAAAAAGTAAGAGACTTTCTAAGGCGGCTTGAGATTACTGATTTTTCAAACCGCGCCTTTGAGGAGCTGCCTCAGATTTTTGTAGATCTTAAATGCCTTGAATAGATTCTTCAAGCCATTCCTTTTCTGCATATTCAGATGGGGCATTTCTGGCTCTTCTTCTTGGGTCGATTTATGTACACATCTAGCCAATTGTTCACATTTTCCCTGGATGCTTCAGTACATTCCTTTTGAAGATTTATCAGGGATCCTTTAAGCATTCCACCATGGTGTGTTTTGATGCTTTATTAGAAACCTCTTTCAGGTTTTTCAGGGATTCCTGAAGCCATCACAGTATTCTTTGGACTGTTTGGTTTTTTTAGGTTTTCTATAGAAGCTTTAAGCCTGTCTTTGCTTAGTGTGTTTTCTGGCAATTGAGGGTTCATTTTTTCCAGATTTTGTTTCTTATCTTATGGCTTTGCAGCCTCTGCACTTATTTGCCAGACACTCACAAAGCATCATTTCTTCTCTTGACTCTGACATGATATTACCACTATTAATTACTGTGTAGGACAAACAGGAGGAAGACTGGCAGAACGCATCCATGAACACCAATTGGCAGGCAGAAGGCATGATGAAAATTCCACAACATATAGACAGATTTAACCATAGTTTCAATGGGGAAAATGGGACCATTCTAGACTCAGGCCAAGTTCAAAAATGCCAGGGAATTTCTAGAAGTCTGGGCTGTCTGACAAATCAGCCATCAATAGACACACAGACATTAACAACATCAATAGACTATGCAAAAGAGATCATCAACCAGTCCAAAAAGAGGAAAAAAGAGCCAAGCACTTCCATCAACAATCAGCATCCTTTTTAGCATAGATTAACTCCAGGATTAACATCAGACCAACAGTCAAGTAAACAATATCCCAATCAAGAAATGCCGAAAGAAGCCAACAGCAAACAGGCAAGCCAACAGAAGGGGTGTTGGGATTATCTGATATATTCCTTCTCAAGGGTCAACGAGAGAATCCAGGGTTGGGTTATCTCTTGCAGTTCAAATGTTGACTGAGTTTAAATTGGGGGCCATTAGCAGGGAGGCATGTCCTCAGAATTCCAGCTCAGTCTGAAGAGTGACGAGACAAGAACCCAATCCTGGATTCTCTTGTCGACACAATGGAGAATATAAACTGACAGCAAACTGCACTCCTTACTAGCACTGATGATGTTATCTAGTTTGGGTAATGAAATGTTTTCAAGAAAACAATTAACTCAGAGAGCACCAGGGAGCCCTCAGAGCTGTATATTCTGGCAGTGTATACAGCAATGTGCTTGGGCCAGAAGCTGAATTCCAAGATTCTCCACAATGCACTTCAGAATACATTTATCAACACTCCAGGCCATGCAGCAATGTTCCCCTAGATGGAAAAGACAACTTCAAAAGGCAAGCCAAAGTCTGAGGTAGAAAGATCATTTCCAAAACAATGCAGGTGTAACAACAGATAGTGGAAGGACAGGGGAAAAGGGAATGTTTTCCTACGCTGTTTGCATTAAAAAAATGTTAGAAATGGCTTTTCCATTTCTGTACTCACATGGAATTTTCAATGGTAAAAGATGTCCCAGTGGGATGGTTGACAGTCTTCCACATTGGAAGCCACATCCTCTCCTAAAATGCAGAGTCTTCAGAGAGAAGTCCAGGTCAGACCGCAAAGCTTTCCTGAAAGAAAACATTTGCTACAAGTGCTATTTCAATTCCTCAAAGGTGTTTTTTCAAGAGGCAACTGCACTTTGTTTTTTTCTTTGGAGACATTTAGCTTCTCATCCAAGAAGCCTTTTTCAGCTCTGGATGGATGGTGGGGAATGGAAAGATGTATATTCCTTGAAGACAGCTGGTCATTTGCATTCTTTTAGTGAGTTGTTGAGGCTACCTGATGGTTTAGCTGTGTCATCAGGGTCATCTGAGTAGCGCAAATGGGTGTGGGCCTTCTTGGAACTGTTGAAAGGATTGGCTAAAAGAAAGCAGTTGAACCAGCTGTCTGCAAGGAGTATAAATCCTTCCATTTTCCCACCATCCAGTCAGAGCTGAAGAAGCTACTTGGATGAGAAGTGAAACATCTTGAAGGAAAAACCAGAAAGTCCAGTTATCTTGAAAAAAACACTTTTGGGACAACCATGACCTGGATGACTGAGAATGGGCATTGGTAAATTTACCTGAGAACGCCCTTTCTATCTATGGTGCTAGAGAGGTCAGGATGGGTTAGACTCCTCCTGATGACGTCACTGAGCTGGGTCTGCCTAATATAAAAAGACAGCCTGTGGGAGTGACCCCAGCTTTGGCGAAGATACCTGACAGACTTTAGTGAGTGTCTCTGAAAGCCAAACAGAATCTAGAGCATTAATAATTCTTACCAGAGTCCGAATGAAACAAAGGAGGGGCTGGGCTCTCTAGCAACATAGATAGAAAGGGTGTTCTCAGGTAAATTTACCAATACCCATTCTCCATGTTGCTGTGAGAGCCCAGGATGGAACATACCAAAGCCTTCATGTCCACGGGAGGGTCCTCATCTGGCTGATCACTCTGACTGTGGAACCACACGCTGAAGTACCCATCTGCCAAAGGCTGCATTCACAGAGGCAAAGGAATCCAGACAATAATATCTGATGAAGGATGATGGGGATGCCCTTGTAGCCGCTCTGCAGATCTCTTCCAGGGATACCTGGGAGACCCAGGTAGCTGAAGTTGCTGCGCTTCTGGTAGAGTGCGCAGTCAGACTCTGAAGCACCAGGAGAGCGACAGCCTTGTAGGCCTGTGCAATGCACGCCTTGACCCACCTGCTTATGGTGGAAGGAAAGGCGCCTTGTTCCGCAAGTGAGATGCGGAAAAGGAGACAAACATAGCTTCAGTTTTCCTAAAGGAAGAAGCACGTTTGAGATAAATCCTAAGCGCTCCTCTATCATCTATCATCTAAGGTGTGCCGTTTGCGCTCTAAGTTGTAGTGCGGAAAGGGGCATAAATCTGGCAACACAATGTTTTGGGACCTGTGGAACCAGGTATTGACCTTCGAGATAAAGGTGGGATCTAATTGGAGAACAACTCTATTGTCATGAAAGGTGCACAGATCCTGTCTGACTGAGAGGGCAGCTAGTTCTGACACCCATCTAGCAGATGTGATGGCTACTAGAAAAAACACTTTCAGGGTCAAGAAATGTAGCAATACTGTCCTAAGGGGTTCGAATGGTGGTTCCGTCAGAGCCTGGAGGGTACCTGTGTATTACAGGGGGGTGAAGGTTTGAAGCCCCTTTTAAAAGTCTTCTCATAGAAGGATGGTGAGATAAGGAAGGATAAGGAATGAGTCCCAGGAGAGAATTGAGGAAAGGGCTGCTATTTGGTGGCGTAGAGTGTTAGGGGCTAGGTCCTTCTCTAGGCCCTCTTGGAGAAACCCAAGAACCTCTGCTACCTGAGCTGAGATAGGGGAAAGACCCTTCTTTAGACATCATTGACAAAAGACCCTCCAGATGGCATTGTAAATGTGCGTCGTAGATGGTTTACGAGATGCCTGGATGGTGAGAATAACCCTCTCTGAGAGATTAGCCTCTCATCTGCTGCCGCTCAAGCGCCACATGGTCAGCTTGAGCCACTGGGGATCCGGATGGAGCAGGACTCCCTGCTGAAGGGAAATTTAGTTGGCTGGAATCCTCCAGGGAGATGCTACAGACAGATTCACCATGTCTGCAAACCAGGATCTCCTTGGCCAATAGGGAGTTAGGAGAATTAGCTCTGCCTATTCCTCCAACATCTTCCGAATGACTACCGGAATGATGGGAAGAGGGGGAAAGGCATAGAGGAGACCCCTGGGCCATCTGCTTTGAAGAGCATTGATCCCCTCTGCTCCCTGACAAGGAAACTTGGTGAAAAACCTGTTGACTTGGGCATTTTGGGGGGTGGAGAAGAGATCCACCTCCGGACTCCCAAACCTGAGGGAGAGGTCTCAGAATAGGAACGGATGGAGGCGCCATTCTTAGTGGTTGACTGAGCTCCGGCTGAGCCAGTCGGCTTGGGAGTTGTCCACCCAGGCTATGTGATCCGCCATGATCGACAACAAGTGCCTGTCCGCCCATAGGCCCAGGCATTTGGCCTCCATGATTAGGGCCCTGGACCTTGTCCCCCCTTGCCTGTTGATGTGTGCCTTTGCGGCCATGTTGTCCATCAACACTAATATAAAGGTTCCAGTCACTGTGATCCTGAAGTGCCTCAGAGCAAGGGATATGGCTCTGAGCTCCAGCCAGTTTATGGGGTGGGCCCTGTCTGGGCGGGACCAAATCTCCTGTGCTATTTGGCCATCCGTATGGGCCCCTCAACCCAAAAGACTGGCGTCTGTGGTGAGTAGGAGTTTATCTGATTCCTTGAATGGGTGACCCTCCAGAATGCTGGGAAGAGCCACCACCTGAAGGATCGCTGGGTCTGAGGAGAAAGGACCATTCTGATCGATTTGTGGCTAGTCCCTGCCTGTTGAAAGGGGAGCAGGAACCATTGAAGAGATCAGGGGTGAAGCTGTGCCCAAGGGATGATCCCGATGCATGATATCATCTTCCCCAGTAGTGCGGATAGGGAAACAGCGTGTTGTTCTTGTTGAACCTGATAGATGATGTCGGTAAGGCTTCCCCCTGATCTGGAGAAAGAAAGACTTGGCACAGGGATGTGTCAATGACTGCTCCCAAGTGGAGTATTCTGGTTGTGGGAGATAGATGGTTTTTCTTGGTGTTGATGGAAAAGCAGTGGTTCTGGAGACAATATAATGTAGCTTGTAGGTCTCGATGGGCAGATTGGATGGACGATGACTGTATCAAAATGTCATCCAGATAGCATTGAATTCTCACTGGAACCGACCAGAACGAAGCCACCAATGCTGCTAGGACCTTTGTGAAGACTCTTGGTGCTGATGAGAGCCCGAAGGGAAAGGCCCAATATTGGAAGTGGAAGTTCTAGTAACAGAAATGGAGAAACTGACGAGGCCAGATGGGGATATGGAGGCAAGCCTCTGTGAGGTCATTGGAGGAGAGGAGATCGCCCTCCTGAATGCTCTCTAGAATAGAATGCAGGGTCTGCATCTTAAAACGCCTGTATGGGATAAACTCATTCAAAAATTTTAGATCAAGAATGGCACGCCACCCCCCGAGGTCTTAGGGTCCACAAAAAGATGAGAATAAAAGCCACATCCCCATTGATTTTGGGGACTGGTTGAATAGCCCTTATGTCCACTAGGTGTTGTATGGCCAAATTAATAAGAGCTCTCTTTGAACTATCCCGTCAGACTGGACAGAACACAAAATTTTCAGGAGATGGTGAGAGAAATTCCAGTTGTAAACCATACCTGGCTGTGTTGAGTACCCAGGTGTCCGTCGTTGATTTGTCCCATCTGGAGGTGAAGAAGGCAAAGTGAACCCCGATGGGTGGGGAGAACGAGGGGTTATTTAAAGCGATGGAAGGAACGACCCCCCACCCCCACGAAAGGGCCGTTTACCAGCAGGATGTTGTTGTCTGCCGAGTGCTTCGGGCCACTGCTCCTGGCGCTGGGGATATGACCCCTGCAGCCTGGAAAAATGGGGGTTAGTCTCGGCTTGGAAAGGAAGTGGACAGTAAGAGGCAGGGCGATAGTCTGCCTTCTTTCCTGTGGAGGAAAGCACCTTCCTTTTGTCCCTGGTTTCAATGAGATATGGCTCTAGTGCATTGCTAAAGATTTTTTCACCTGTACAGGGAGCAGAAGCCAGATTCCATTTCCAGCGAGATCTCGCCTGCCAATTCTGGAGCCATAGAGCCTTCTCGCTGCCCCCGAGGAGGCCATGGCCCTGGAAGCAAATTTGGCAGAGTTAAGGGTGGCATCCGCCATAAATTCTGCTGCCACTATAATCTTGTTTAGGTCCTGGTGGGACCTGAGGTCGGATGGTGGTATGCGGTCTTGCAGCTGACACATCCAGGACCTTGTGAAAAAGGATGCAGCTGTCGAATCCCGGATAGCCCACGCAACTGCTTGATGGTTGCATTTAAGGGTCTGTTCTGAGTGCTTGTCGTCAGCCTTGAGAACGACCTCTGGCTCAGTGGGGATGCCAGAGGAGAAGAAGGTGACAACAGGAACACCAATGGAAGGCACTGCCAGGGCATTATCCAGTGAAGATCCCACATTGTAAAATCGCCTGTCATGGGTCGAGGATCAGCTGCAGGAAAGGAACACTGTTCCTTGACTAAGTCCAGGAATAGGTGAGGTGAGAGAAGAACCTCAGCACAAACTACTGGTTTGGAGAAAAGGGAATCTCCATGCCTAGCCGGTTTCCCTTGTGGTTTAGGGGCCACCTCCTCAGGAGAAAGCTGAGCTGTGACCAGGGCCTTCCTCAGAGATTGAAGGATGGTGGCTCTGGAACTGACTGTTGGATCATGAGGCCACCTAAAATGGCCGCTCGCCACGTGCGTTAAGGAACCGTTGTCCCCAAAATGGCTGCTTGTACCTGCTGTGGTCTTTGCCTCTCTCTAGGCTATTGTAGGCCCCAAGAGGCTAAGGATTGCTGCCCCTGATTTCAAAGGAGCTCTCAAACTGCTCTATATGCCACTTGCTGGGATACAAAGAAATACCATTACTTTGTTGAGTTTCCAAATGAAAAGAGGTTTTATTTTCTTTCCACCGCAAGGACTATACGAAAAACGGTTGTAGTAACACAGTTAAAGTCAGCTCTAAAATGCCGGATATCGCAGCCGGTATTTATAATCACTAGTTGTAGCCATGATTACACGTTATCCATGATTATCCATTAATCAACCCTCCATATGCACATTACATATATCATAATTAATTAAATGAAAAAAACATACCATGGCTAGTTTCTTGATTTAGATGACTTGATGTCATGATTCCTCTTGTACGATTCTGCACCAATTCAATATGTATATCGTGGTCACAACAGGAGCCTCTTTAAGCTATTGTGAGCCCTGAGCGGCTATTGCAGCCAAAAGCAGCTGCCCGAGCCAGGTGATCAGCTGGCTGGCACTTTATCTCTAGACTCAATCTTTACAATCATGGCCGGCTGAGTTCGTCGGGGAGAGGCTGAGTGGGAAGCTGGATGGCTTTCCTACTTAGAACCCTCCCAATGGCTGGCAACGTCGAATCCTCGGTGTTGCAGAGAGCGGAGCCTCACTCTCCTGAAGGCACTGTTGCACTGGCTCCCCGGAAGCAGTGCCCGAAGCTCGATCTAGCTTCCTACTGATGTTGTAGATTAAATGAGTAACGCTTTCAGAGACACAAGCTCACAGGCAAAAGGAGCTGAGTCAAAGCTGGGATCACTCCCACAGACTGTCTTTTTATACTAGGCAGACCCAGCTCGATGACATCATCAGGAGGAGTCTAACCCATCCTGGGCTCTCGCAGCAGCATGGAGGAGAATCTCCATAGACATCAGTTCCTCACTTTGCCAAGGACTGTAAGGTCAGTGTAAAATGCAGACAATGTGACAGCACAGATCACAACACAGCTTTACACCCAGGGCTAGCTCCATGAACTTTACAACACACAGTGCCAGTGAGCACGGCGGGGAGGAAAAACATGCTGCTACCACCACAACAGAAATAACTTCAAAATACATAGAGATCTGCAAAGGAATTGTGGACGGCAGATCCTGTTCAAAAATCTATTTGGGCAGAGTCTACCTAGCAGGCCAAAAGGTCAAAGCCATTAAGCTTTATAATATTCTAGATGACCAAAGTAACAAGTCTTTAGCCAGCTCAACCTTCTTCAATATCTTGGCATAAAGGTCCCAATACTCTCTATTCCTTAAAAACTGGTGCAGGAATTGTGGAGATGGTGAGGAGAAGGGCACCTAGTTACCAAATCAAGTTCACAGATGAAAAACAGGCCTGACTTTACCAACTCTTATTGAATGCAACCACATCCCTGAACATAGATTTGAAATCCGTACACCAGATGCAACGATTTGCCACCCAATATTTGAATTGCATAGTGTACCTGATACCAGAGTTTGATTCTCAGGCTAAGATAATCTTGCTTCTAGGGAGAGATCTCTTACAAGTCCATAAAGCAAGAGCTCAGATCAATGGCCCCCTCAATGTTCCATATGCTCAGAAATTAGACCTAGATGGGTCATTACAGGAGATGAGGTATTTAAGACAGTTCACAGATGATGGTCTCTGGTAGAGCAAGCTCCTATGTAATTTGAATCTTTTTTAGATTTAGAGATTTTTTTAATAGAAGATAGCAACTCAACCTCCTCTACAGATTTCATGTTCTGACTGATAAATGTGATATTCTCTTACTGTGGTAATGGAGTCTGGAAAGGATGCATTCAACTATGTCTCACAAATACAATGTCAAATGTGGCCGTGCTTAGTAAGATGAGGAATTCATGCATTTTGTTTGCGAGGCTTCTTGCGTTGAGTAATTTGCATTTAAGATATATAGTAGTGCAGTGTTTTTCAACCTTGGTGCTTTGAAGATGTGTGGACTTCAACTCCCAGAATTCCTCAGCCAGCTGGCTGAGGAATTCTGGGAGTTGAAGTCCACAGATCTTCAAACCACCAAGGTTGAAAAACACTGTAGTAGTGGGTCTGGAGGAAGTTTAAGGGGCATGCATGCCTAATGTTGGGGTGATGGTTTTGGGGACTTAAGTTGTAGGTCTTCCTTTTGATTCTGCTTGGTAGTCAATGTATAGGTTAGTATTTCCTAGTTCATGGAGTCTTTTGAGCTCAGAGTGTAGTTCACGGGATCGAACACATTGCTGTAAAGTTAGGTTGGGGTGAGAATGAAGGTTCTTATGGTTGGTGTTGCTCTTGGCAAGTAAATTTATTGAGTAAATGAATTTATGTTTGCTTGATTCATTTTTGCATACGACCCTGCAGAAGCATGGGGCTGGCCACCAAGCTATCTCTGTTTTTGAGCTCTGGGCCGATACGTGAAATGTTGAGTGGAGATGGTTGTCACTTGATAGTCTCTGATGATGTTGCAGATGATTGTGATGTCATTATTGTCATTGTTGTCCTCTAGACTAAATAAGATGGCATTGGGATGCTTCCGTTCGTGCTTGATGGCTTCTTTGATGAGGATGGAGATATCAATATTTGTAGGATTCGTGGGTTTTTTGTGGATTGGGTTTTGGTTGTGGTTGTTGGGTAGAGATTTGATCTGTTGTTGTTGGATGTTTGTTTTTTTGTGTTGTGTCTTTTTTTCCCCAAGGTTTGTTAATCTTGCTTGTATACTGTCCAGGAGATGTTATTCATGTTTCTTTGGTATCAACTCTTTTGAACAGGGCAACATGTTTGTCCAGTTTAGGTCTGCATGGTGGGCAGAAATATGGAAATGCATTGGTGGATGATTCTAGCAATTGAGCCATTTGCTTGGGTAATCCTAAGCAACTATGGTGAGTGTAGTTGTCACATAGGGAACATTTTATATAATCTTCATTCTCCTTTAAAGTTTCTTTACACATAAGACAAGTGCAGGAGTTTTGTGGTTCTTAGGTGGGGATTATTTAGGAAATAATAATGTCTGTTTAGGAAACATATACAAACTTCCATCTCTAAAGATTTCTGCTGGAAGCTGTTTTACTGCGCAGGAAATTGGGGCTGGAGTATGTTTCTCCATATCTCCTTTGGGGACATATAATACAATAGAACCTCTGGTCACGACTGTAATGCATTTCATAACTTTGGTCGTGACCTGAATCTAATTTTCCCATTGGATTGTATGTATGTAAATAAATCCATTCCAGACCCATACGAACTATATAAATATTGGGTTTTTAAAAGATTTTTAAGCACAAAAATAGTTAATTATGCCATAGAACGCATAGCGTAATAGTAAAATGTAAAATCCTTTAATAACACTGAGAAAACCTTGAACAACAAAAACTGTTCAGTTGGTCGATTCTGAGAGGTTATTGTTTTGAGGGAGAGTCCGCCTCCACAATGGAAGGATGTTCTTCAGGTGTTTCTCTCGCAATTTCTTCATCTTTTTTTTATTAAATCATTTTTATTACATTTTTCAAAACTACGAATCTCATTTATATTTTACATATATCTTATATACCTTATTATATACATCAACACATACATATATCTTACATATCTTATTATATACATATTTAAGTTAATAATCTCTTAAGGTTCTTACTTTATTTACAATAGTCCATTCTTCCTAATCTTTAAATCTATTTTTTAGCCACTCATACCATTTATCCCATATTGTGTAATATTTGGAATTTTCCTTATCTTTCATTTTCAATGTGAGCTTATCCATTTCCGCGCATTCCAATACTTTTTGTATGACTAGATCTTCTGAGGGGATATTGGCTCCTTTCCATAATTGTGCAGAAGCTATTCCGGCTGCTGTCAAAATATATAACGTAATATATTTAATCTTTTTAGGGTATTGGCCTGTAATTATTCCTAATAGGAAAAAATTCCAGTTTAAGTTCAGTTTGGTGTTTGGTGATCTCTTGCAGCAAGTTCTTTATTTTAACCCAATATTTCCTGGTCTTGGGGCATAACCACCATATGTGATTTTCTGTCCACACTTCCAACATTTTGGACTTGTATTGGGATATATCTTAGCCAATCTTGCTGGGGCCAGGTGCCATCGATAGAACATTTTATTCAAATTTTCTTTGTAGGCTATAGAGGTTGTTAATTTGTAATTCCTAGTCCATAATTTCTCCCATTCATATAATTCAATATTGTATCCAAAGTTTTGAAACTATGCTATCATGGAACCCTTTACAATTTCTTCCATATTAAATCCCAATAGTCCATAAGTAGTTAATAACAATATAATATGCATATTCATGTAAAATAAATTTTAATAATGTAGTTTGAATGGAAGGACTGTTGCTATTGTGCACAAGAAGATCTATACCGACCAACACTCTGTACAATGGAAAGAAGGTTTTATGTTTTGTGTTCATGTTTATGTTTGTTGTTAAAAAATAAAAAAAAATTGGGGGAAAATAAAGAATGTTATCTTACTCCTTTTTTCCCATAAAAATGCATGCTAGCCTATCTGGAAGTCATGACCTTCTAGGGTTAAAAATTGCCTTTTAAATTCACCCAACCCTTTATTCAATTTAATGCAGCTGCCTGATAGTAGAGTTTCCATTCTGGTAGTCCAAAACCACCTCTGTTCCTACTATCCTGTAGCACCACCGGAGGCAGTGTCAGCTCTTCCCCCTGTGCAGCCTCAGAGTTTGGCGGGAAGGCCTCAGCGGCAAGGCCTCAGCGGCTGGCGGTGTGTCTGTCCCTGGTAAGGCTTCCGCGAGAGACCGCTGCTCAGTTGTCTGCCTTCGGCGTTCGGTGGGGTAGTCGCTCACCTCTTTCTTCACAGCCTCAGCGTCCTCTCAGAGTGGACCTGCAGGGGCACTCCAAAGGCTCCTTAGTTGGTCCACATGTCAGCACCACACTCTCCCATCAGCCATCCTAATTCTATAGGATTTAAGGCCTGTTATTTTCTCCACCCACCTGGGTAACCAAAGGGGTTTCCCTGTGTAGTTGCGGGCATAGACCGGGTTCTTCAGCCTAAAGGCCCATATCTTGCTACTAGGGGTGTTTTGGGGACTAGGCAGGGTGGAGCTGGTCCAGGGTGGTTCTTAGCCTCCTCCCCATCAACAATTCAGCAGGGGACAGGTTGGTCAGAGCATTAGGAGTGGTGTGCTGTGTTAGCAAGTAGAGGGCAACCAATCCCCTTCGGTCATTCTTCCTAGGGCCTCCTTGGCTGATCTCACTGCTCTCTCAGCCATTCCATTAGATGAGGGATGGAAAGAGGAAATTAGGGCGTGCCTGATACCCCTTTGTGCCGGGAATAGCTCAAAAGGGGTAGAGGTAAATTGGGGCCCATTGTCAGAGATGGAGCAGGCGGCTCGGCTTCGAGACAGCTTCAGAAGTTGTGGTGGTCATTAAGGCTAGCTCAACCCATTTTAAAAAGGAGTCAACCACCACTAGAAATGTTCGCCCATGGAAAGGGCCAGCCAAATCAATATGCAGCCTGGACCATGGGGCCCCTGCATCCTCCCATCTTCCTGGAGTGGCTGCGGGTGGAGATGGTCTGGTAATCTGGCATGGCTGGCGAGTGTTTACCCAGCTGGTGATATGCGCATCCATGCCAGCCCACCACACATAGCTGCGAGCTAAAGCCTTCATCCTGATGATGCCAGGATGACCCTCATGAAGAACTTCCAAGACTGGGTTCTGTAACTACCCTGGCTCCCCATAGCAGGCAGCCCTGCAAGGAAGACAATTCTTGTTGACGGATTTTAAAAGGCAAGAATTCAGGTGAATAAGGGGCTTTAGGCCACCCACTTCCCACCCAGTCAAGGACTTGGGAAACTACCTTGTCCTTGGTAGAGTGGGCAGCGATATCAGAAGCGGTGATGGGAAGTTTGAGGTCGTTGATCAGGAACACAGCATTGGTTGGTGCAGGATCCTCCACTGGAGTAGGAAGGGGACAGCGACTGAGAGCATCTGTGTGGCTGAGGTGTTTGCCTGCTCGATGTGTCAGCGTATAAGAATATGCGGCCAGAAATAATGACCATCTGGTCATTCTTGGAGACAAAGTGTTTGTCTGTTGCCGGATAAAAGACCCAAAAGAGGTTTATGATCTGTAATTAACTCAAAGTGGTGTCCATAGAGAAATTTATGGAACTTTTTTACCGAGGCAAGTGCAGCCAAAGCCTCTTTGTCAAGTTGACTGTAGTTGCGTTCTGCTAGAGAAAACTTTCTGGAGAAAAAGGCAATAGGTGCCTCAAAACCATTGGGCAGCCTGTGGCTTAACACGGCTCCTATGCCAAAAGGTGAGGTGTCTGCTACTAAGGCTAAAGGCAAATTTTTGTTGAATTGAATCAGGACAGCATCTGATATAATGATTTGACTGCTTTAAAAGCAGAGGCTTCCTTAGGTCCCCAATGCCAAGAGGATTGTTTGTCCAGAAGTCTATGCAGAGGTTCTGCAATGGAAGCTTTATGGGGCAAAAATGAGGCGTAAAAGTTAAGGAGTCCCAAGAAAGACTGCAGTTCAGTCTTATTACATATTGTGGGCGTGTCGTGAATGGCATGTACTTTAGATTCAAGTGGGTGAATGCCAGAGGCATCAGTTTTGTAGCCTAGAAATTCAACCTGTGGTGTGGCTATAGTGCACTTCTCTTTCTTCAGTTTGAGGCCTGCCTTCCTGAAGCACTCGAGGACACCACGGACTCTTTGTATTAACTGAGGTTTGTCAGAGGCAGAAATTAAAATGTAATCGAAATAAGGTATTACGCCAGGTAATCTTTGAAGCAGCCTCTCCATCAATGATTGAAAAATTCCTGGGCCCACACTGACTCCAAACTGGAGACGCCTACACCTGAAAGCGTCCCTGTGAGTTACAATAGTTTGTAGTTCAGCGGCTGTGTCATCAACAATTTCACAAAAATGGTTCCTGGCTCAAAAGAATGTAGCAGGTGCTGGATAACTGGGACTGGATATGCGCTAATATGCAAATATTTGTTTATGGAGCATTTATAGTCAGCGCAAATTCTCAAACTGCCATCTTTTTTTAGGGGTGTTACTATGGGTGTTTCCCATTTTGCAAAATCCACAGGCTCCAATATTCCTTGGTTAATTAATTTATCCAATTCCTTGTCCAGCTTAGGGCGGATTGCAAAAGGCACTCTTCTAGGTTTAAAATGGATTGGGATTGCTAGGGGGTCCAAATTAAAAGATATTGGGGTTCTTACGTAACAGCCTAGGCCATCGCTGAACACATCAGCATAGTTTTTAAACAAGGCATCCACCTCTGAATTGGTAATGGAGTGGATTCCTCCTATATGAAGGCCAAGGGCAGGGAACCAGTCTAACCCTAACAGGCTTGGGAGGGCACCATCCACCACAACTAAAGGCAAGTGACCCTTAAAATTTTGAAAATGAATGAAAAACTTGCCTTTTCCGATGACTGGGATGGTTCTGCCTTGGTAGTCACGTAGGGTTAGGTTGCAGCCCTGAAGCATCTTCTTTGCCATCCAGGGAAGTAGCCGTTTCAAGGTGCTCCAAGAAATGATGGGGAGTGCTGAGCCAGTGTCCACTTCGATTTTAAAAGGCTTTCCTTCTAAAGAAACAATAACACTGATTTTGTTAGATCCTTTGTCTGCTGGTTTAGCTTGGTAGCAGGTGAAAGTCTTCAATTTGTTTTTGAAAATGCTGAGTTGTCTGAGGTTGCTGTGGCTCGGCAAAAGTCTTTCCTGCCTGACAGATCCTGGCTAAATTACCCTTTCTCTGGCATTTAAGACAAATGGCATTCCTGAACTTGCAGCATGCCCTGTGGTGATTTCCTTCACAGCTTAGACAGGTGGGCTGAGATCGTGGAGATTGTTGGGAATAGACTTGTTTCCCTTCTGCATGGTTTTGGGTTGCCTGAGTGATTTACATTGCTAGTGTCGTCAGAGCCTTCCTCTGTAGAGGCTTCATCGTAATGAACAGCTGAGCTGTTCTGGCTGACAGGGTTTCCCTGAATCTCTGCCGCTGAGAGCACTGACAGCTCAGCGGCTTGGGGTTCCTCTATTGCTATTTTAAGGGTTAAATCTCCTTTAGCCAGTAGGTGCCTTTGTAACCTTAGGTCCCTGACTCCGCAGACTAGTTGATCTAATAACATGTCCTCGAGGTAGTCTCTAAATCCACAGTGTAAGGCAGCTGTTCTTAAATCTGCCATGTACCCACTAATAGTTTCTCCTTCAGCCTTGGTCCATCTTTTAAAAGCATGACGCCTGGCAATACCAGAAGGCTTAGAATAATGGTAACAGAGGATTTCCTGCAATTCCTCCCATGGGACAGTTTTAATTAATCGCTGTGCCAGTAATGTGGTAGCAGTGTCAAATACTGTGGCTCTGCAGAAACTTAAAAAGTACGATTTTTTTCCTGTGTGAAGAATGTCAGCAAGGTCGATAGCGTCTTGGAAGCAGTCAAATCGATTTATGTAAGACTCCCATGTCTCTGCTGTCAGTCTGAAAGATGGAAACGCTGGAGTTGAAGTCATCTCATTTCAGATGGCGCCGGGTACCTTAGGGAAGAATGGAAATTCACGCTCACGGATAGTAACAAATCAGCTCTTAAAGTGACATTCAGCTCGGTAGTGGCCTCAGCTCTTTTTAAGTGACTCTCGCTCAGCAATTGTGCTCGGTTGTCTCTTAGACGAATCCTGCCCTTGTCACCAGTGTAGTGTGAGTGACGGAATGACAGAGGCAACACAAAGCAGCTTCAGCTTGTAACTTTATTTTAACAAAGGATTGCCGCGACTGCCGTGCTAACAGGGCAGGCAACTGGCGGGCAACAGCTGATGCCATTTGACAGCTCCCTTTTATAGTCAGCTGTTAAACGTCGTCAGCCAATAGGAGCAGTCCGCATTCCCGCTGGAAGCATGGACCGGAGTGAAAACTTCAGCTCAGTCCTCTCAGAACGCAATAGCCATGATCTTAGATTCCATGGGGTAAATACCAGCAGAGTCAATATGGTACCCCAAAAAGTCAATTTGGGAAGTGGCAAAAATTCACTTTTTCTTATTCAGTTTCAGTCCTGTGTCTTTAAAACACTGCAGTACCTGTGTTTTAAGTGTTCCTATGTACTATCTGAGGTGATGTCATCAAAATAGGGGATGACTCCTGGGATATAATAAAGCGCTCCATTATGGATTGAAAAATGCCAGGAACCACACTAACGCCAAATTGAAGGCATTTGCATTTAAAAGTGCCTCTATGGGTGATGATGGTCTATGCTTCTGCTGTTTACTCATTCACAGGGAATTGCTGGTAAGCCTGTGAAGCTTTGTGAAAATGGAGCTTTTGCCTAAAGAATGCAGCAGATGTTGTATTATAGGTACTGGGTAGGAGTTTGACTATAGACCTTTGTTAATTGTTAACTTATAGTCAGAACAAAGGCAAATGGAGCCAGCCTGCTTTAAAGGGATGATAATGGGAATCTCCAATTTTGGAAAGTCAATTGGTTCCAGGACCCCTTGTGCAATTAGCTTGTCTAGCTGGGCATCCATTTTTGAATGTAGAGCTAATGGGATTCTGCACGGCTTGAGCCTTATTGGAACCACTTGGGGGTCCAAATTAAGGGTGATGGGTGTGCCTTTGTAGCAGCCAAGCTTTTCTTCAAAAACGTCAGAGAAATTGGAAAGAAGTTGTTCTAAATTGTAGGAGGTGACAGAATTAATTCCAGTCACCTGTAGCCTGGAGAATTGAACCAATCTAGCCCTAGAAAGCTTGGCAGGCACCCATTTACTATTATTAAAGGTAGGTGTCCATTAAACTGATGGAATTGAATGTGGAACTTGCCTGTCCTGATGACTGTTATAGCTTGACCCTGATAGTCTCTCAAGGCCAGCTTGCAGGGTGTCAGCTGCTTCTTGGTGATGTCTGGAACCAGGTGCTTCGGGGTGTCCCATGACAGGTGGAAAGGGAGGAGTCAGTGTCCACCTCATTTGGCACGGCTTTCTTTCTAAAAGAAGATCAATATTAATTTTTTTAAGGTTAAAGCAATGTGGTAGTGATTCAGCTCTGGGATATGCTTTGGTAATTGCAAAGCAATCCTCTTTGTTTTTAAAGGGTTTTATTTGTATTGTGTTTGGAGATGGCGGGTTCAGGCTTCTGGCAGCTTGGCAGATTCTTGCCAGATGGCCTTTCCCCTGGCACTTCAAGCAGATCACGTTCCTGAAGCGACAGGTGGTTCTTGGGTGATTTCCCCCACAGCTGAGGCAGATGACTTGAGGTGTGATCTGTCTTCTGTTAGCTGGGATGCTTCTTCTTTGAGGCGGCTGAGGTATTTTCAGGCGGTTTACGTCTTCCTCCCCCTCATAGAAGTCAGCATCAAAAATGTCTTCATAGTGGACAGCTGCATTTGTCTTGACACCCGGGACGCTGCTTGCATTTTGAATGTCAGCCATGGATAGAGTTGACAGCTCTGTGTCTCACACTTCTTCAATGGCTTGTTTTAGGTTGAGGTTAGCTTTGGCTAAGAGATGCCTCTGCAGTCGGAGGTCTCTTACCCCATAGACAAGCTGGTCCAGCAGCATGTCGTCAAGGTGGTCTCTGAATCCGCAGTGGAGGGCAGCTGATCTGAGGACTGCCATATATTTGCTGACGGATTCCCCCTCCGCTTGGCTTCTTCTTTGAAAGGCTTGGCAGCGGGCAACGCGAGATGGTTTGGGAGCATAATGATTGCTGAGGACTTCCTGCAGCTCTTCCCAGGTGACAGCTTTGACTGTGAGGGGCTCATAAGGCAGTGGCGGTATTGAAGACCGTGGCTCCGGAGAAGCTCAGAAAGTATGCCTTCTTCCTATTCGTGGGGAACTCTGTCAGGTTGGCAGTGTCCATCACGCATTCAAAGTGGTTTATTTTTTATTTTTTAAATAAACATTTATTTGACATACATTTAAAACAAACGAATCAATATATATATGTGTGTGTGTGTGTGTGTGTGTGTGTAAGGTTTTTGAGCTGATAATTTCAAAAACCTTACACACATGTAAACTAAAGACAACGAAACAAATAGCTTTCTGTCGGTATGGTCTCTGGTGATGAGCCGAAAGACAGAAAAGAAAGCAGTATGCTTTCTCCCTTAATTGGGGCTTAACAGGGTGTTGTAACACAAAGTATATATATATATGTGTGTGTGTGTGTGTGTGTAAGGTTTTTGAGCTGATAATTTTAAATAATAAATAAGGGAGACTAGTATAGATCTATTTCGAGCTAGTTAGCTCTCTTCAGCTAGCCATACCCTTACTGGGATTCGAACCAGGGAAGTATTACATGTGAGGCAGTTGTAATTGCCACTACACCACTGGCTCTCTCCTTATCAGCTGAGGCAGGGGAATAAGTATATACTTTGTATTACAACACCCTGTTAAGCCCCAATTAAGGGAGAAAGCATACTGCTATATATATATATATATATATATATATATATATATATATATATATATATATATACTTTGTGTTACAACACCCTGTTAAGCCCCAATTAAGGGAGAAAGCATACTGCTTTCTTTTGTGTCTTTCGGCTCATCACCAGAGACCATACCGACAGAAAGCTATTTGTTTCATTGTCTTTTGAAAAATATATATATGTATACACATACACAGATTTTACAGCATATATTGAGCAATGGTTAGAATTTTTTTTTATCTTTATCATTGACGTGATCTACCTTGTTACAATAACTTCTTCGTTCTTTTAATGTTTTGATTTCTCTATATAGTTTGTGTTTAAGTGCACATCTTTTGTCATTTCCATAACTTATCGAAATATCAGATGTTACCTTTTCTTTAACCACTCATACCACATATTCCATATTTCATAATAGTCACTATCTTGTTTATTTTTTAACAGTTTAGTTAGGCTATCCATCTCAGCGAATTCATGCATTTTTTTAATTACCATATCCTCTGAAGGAATGAAAAACAGTTTCCAGTTTTGTGCGTAAGTTATTCTAGCCGCAGTAATGATATGCAAAATTAAATATTGATTTTTTTCCCCATGTTTGAATCTATCATGCTTAGCAGAAAGGTTTCGGATTCAAGTTTTAAATTTTGTTTTGTTATATTTGAAATCCAATTTCTAATATTTCTCCAAAATTTCTGAGCACATGAGCAAGTCCACCACACGTGAAAATATGTTCCTCAAAGTGGTTTATGTACGGCATCCAGGTCTTGGTAGCCGGGTGGAAAGGTGGAAAGTTAGGTGGTGCTGCCATCTGAGTTTTTTTGTGACAGCTCTGCTAATGCTTCAGCTCTGTGACTTCAGTCTTTTCTTTCAGCTCTTTTGCCTCAGAATTGCCTCACTGTGCTAACATCCCATCCTCGTTGCCAGTTTTAAGTTTGGTGCGTAGGAGTAAAGAGGCAGAGGCTAGATTAAGGCTAACAGGCTTTTTATTTGTCAAAGTAACCCAGCCGCGGCTTGCTGCAAGCTAACCAGGCAGCTGGCTGACAAGAGAATAGCTGAGTCCGTTTGACAGCTCCTTTTATACGGAGCTGTCAAATGGCTCAGCCAATTTGAAAAAATTTGAAAAAAAGAAAGCTCAAAGTGCCCAAGGAGCTGCTGATATAGTTCTACAGAGGAATTATTGAGTCTATCATCTGCACCTCTATATAACTGTCTGGTTTGGTTCTGCAACTCAACAGGACAGACATAGACTTCAGAGGATAATTAGGACTGCAGAAAAAACAATTACCACCCACCTGCCTTCAATCGAGGACCTGTATACTGCACGAGTCAAAAAGAGGGCTGTGAAAATATTTACAGACCCCTCACATCCTGGACATAAACTGTTTCAACTCCGTCCCTCAAAATGACGCTATAGAGCACTGCACACCAGAACAACTAGACACAAGGATAATTTTTTCCCAAAAGCTATCACTCTGCTAAACAAATAATTCCCTCAACACTGTTCAACTATTTACAAAGTGTACACTACTATTACTATTAATCTTCTCATCACTCCTTATCACCCATCCCCTCCCACTTGTGACTATAACTTTGTTGCTTGTATCCTCTGTTTCCTAGTATGATTTGATTGTACCCTATGACTATCATTAAGTGTTGTATATTATGATTCTTGATTCTTAACGAATGTTCCTTCTTTATGTATACTGAGAGCATTTACACCAAGACAAATTCCTTGTGTGTCCAATCACACTTGGCCAATAAAGTATTCTATTCTATTCTATTCTATTCTATTCTATTCTATTCTATTCTATTCAATCAGGGACTACTCCAGTTCCCACTCTGGAGTGAAGACTCTTGCTGGATGCAACATTTTCTTTAATTAAAGTTTCTAGAGGATAACCATATTCCTAGGTATTTCACCTTTTTTTGCAATCTGTAATCCCATTTTCCTTTCTAATTCTTTTTTCTGATTTGCAATACAATTTTTAACTATCATTTTAGTTTTTTATCTTTATTAATTTTAAGTCCAGCCACCTCCCCAAATTTTTCTATTTCTTGCAACAACGTATGTCCAGTATTTAGTGGGTTGGTCTTCTACAATAAATACTAAGTCGTCCACAAATGCTTGGACTTTATACACTTCTTTCCTAATTTTAATCCCCTTTATTTCTGAATTTTGTCTGGTTTGGGCTAGTAACACTTCTAAAGACAGGATAAATAGCAGAGATGATAATGGACACCTTTGCCTCACTCCCTTGGCTATCTTAAAATCATCAGTGCAATCCCCATTTAATAGTACCCTTGCCTTTTGCCTAGAGTATATTGCCCGTAGTGTTTTTCAATATTCGTTCCAAAATTCTTTTTTTTTTTAAATTTGCTGTAACAAATTGCCAATTTAAGTTATCAAAAGCTTTTGTGTGTCTAAAATATTAGCGCCACTTGCTTTTCAGGATAGGCTTCATAGTACTCAATAGCATTTAACACTTCTTTTTTTTGTAAAAGTTTTATTTGGTTTTTCACAAAACACAATACAAATAAATTTTTTGAGAGCAGCATGATTCCAGGTTATCACATCTCCATACAGACATAATCTCAGTTGCATATTCATCTTTGTACTCAATTTCATATCTTGTCACTATTTTATCAATTTCTCAATAATTTTTCCTTTCCCTTATTTTCATCAACCTTATTTATGATTATCTCATTCCTTTCTAATTCAATTACGTATCTTTTTCTAAATTTCTATATCTTTCTAGTCATTATATTTGTACTTTTGTCTGTCCTGTTTACAATTTCATACATTCTTTTTCCATCATCATCCCGAAAGGGAAAAGAAAAAAACAAAACAATTCCCTCCTTTTCCAAGCATTGAAAAGTAAGGTTTCCCCTATGATTGCCAAATAGAGTGTGTCACCTTTATATCTTATAATTGTTATCCTTTCAAATCTCATTAAACATTTAATTTATACATTGTACAACTATAACATTCAATTTCTAATATTTATTTTATATCGTATAACTCTTATCAACTGAATTCTGCTTGGTACTTTCCCTTAAAAATACACACTAAATTCTAAGAAAAGAAAAATTATATAACAATAATGAATAAAATGGTTATTCTATTCAAATTCATCATGACAACTGATATTGATTTCATTATAAATCTTTTACATTTCTTTTCAATTGTATTTTATAAATCATTAAGAACAATTAAAGTATTTTCATTCCTTCCATTTATTCCCTCTTCTTTTATTTTTGTTCCCTTTCTCTATTTCATTTAATTATTAGCAAACATTCCATTACATAACAATACCAGTTTTGTCCTTCACTTTAATCACCTATGTTTCATATTTTCTAGCTTGTTACTATTTCCAATATAACAACTCTGTCTCTTGTACCCTTGCAGGATCCTCTCTTTTAATTTATGTTTTTAACCATTATCTCTATCTTTTAAGTAAGCTAATATCTTTAATCCTTCTACGTTTCCCGTTCCTTTATTTCCTGTTCCTGTCTCTTATAACTTCTTTTCCTTTTTATCTTTCCCCTTTTTTTCTCTGCACCCTTTTTGTCCCCCTCTCTCTCTGATTCTCCCCTCTGTAATCCTCTCTTCTGCTTCTTCCTCTCCCCTCTGTAATCCTCTCTTCTGCTTCTTCCTAATGTTATATTTACTTTTCAAACTATTCTTTTTTTAGTTGTTTCCTCACGTCTTGAATTTTTAACTCCTTCTCCCCGCTTTTTCCATTTTACCCCACATTGGATTATTTGATCGTTAAAGATGGCTTCTTCTTTGTCCATCCCTCCTTGTTCTTCAAGCATTTCTTGTTGTTTTTCATAGTTCAAAATCTCCATTTTTAAGAATTGAAGTACAAAGCCAAAGGATCCTCCTCCCTCTTGTGGCTCTTCTTTCATTTTTTTAAGTTCCATTTTTAATTCCTCAAGGAGTATTGCCATTTTAAGCACTTTTAAACAACCACCGATTAATTTTAATTTAAATCACTAAAAATCCAACACCCAAAATTCCAAAAATCACTAAATAATCCAAAACTGTTTCTTCTTGCTTCTTTTTTCCACTTTTCCTTTCTGGGGGGCTCTGTTATCTCATAACAAAGTTTCAATTACAGTATATCCTTTGGAAGTCTTGTTAAGATTTCAGAGTTAATTCTTTTTATTTCCAGGTCTGTTGTTTCCAAGTTCCACCCTTTGTTTCTTCCTCCACTTTTCTCCTTTTGAAGGCTTTAGAATATCCAGAACATCTTTATTTTCCCTTTGACACTTTAATTTCAGCTTACAATTGCCTGTTAGTGTCAAAGTAAATTAACACAAATTTCTTATTTGTCTCTTCTTTTTAGCATTCAAAGCCAATTGCAACTGTCCATGTGAGAAAGAAAAAAAAATTTTTTTTTCCTTTTTCCTCTCTTTGCCGCTGCTTTAAAAATCTTCTTTTAGGAATGACACTCTTAATAGTTTTAGTTCCAGGGTACCTTGCATAGATGTTATCTCTGCTTAGGCTGGTCTGTCAAGCTCTCCCATTTGTCTTCCCTCCTGCTCAATCTTGTCCAGTCGGATTCCTCTTTGAGGTGGTCATTTCTGACCACTACTGCAACTGCCTTTGGGAAAGGGAGTAATGACCAGCTGAAGAGGAGAGATGTGGCTCCCCTCGACTCAGCTGGCGGTCTCCCCCCACTTCGCCACCTCTACGGGGTGGCTTCAGCCCCAAGTCCAAAGGATCGGGGTGCTCTAGCGGCGAGCACGGATCGAAACAGCACGATTGCGGGTTTCAGATCGTCGCCGAAAAAGCCCAAACCGGAAGGTCTGTTCCTGTGTTCCTTATCGGTCTATTTGGTAGAAAACCATTCTGATCAGGGTATATAATTTCACTCAATATTGGTTTCATCCTTTCTGTTAATATCATCATAAATATTTTATAATCTGCATTCAACAGCGAGGTTGGTCTATAATTCTGAATTAGTTGCTGATCGGTACCTTCTTTCAGAATTAGGGTGATGTATGCCTTGGACCAGGATTCGGGCAATCTGGCTTCTAATAATGCCTCATTATATACTTCCAGTATTATTGGTTCCAAAATTTTATACATATTTTTATATAGCTCACTGGGGAGACCGTCCAATCTTGGGGTTTTATTATTTTTCTGTTTTTGAATTGCTTTCTTCAATTCTACTGATGTTATTTCTTTATTTAATATCTCTCTCATTTCTTCCAAAATTGGAGTTAAAACTTTTTCCTCTAAATATTGCATTATACTCTCCCTCATAATTTCTTCCTGTTTGTACAGCTCCTCAAAATAACTTTGCACAATTTTTTTCTCTTCCATCTGGTGACATACATCCCCTTTCTCATTCTTAGTTATTGTATTAACCTTTTTTCCTTATTTTCAGCTTATAAGACAACCATCTATCAGGCTTATTTGAGAATTCAAAAAAAATTGCTTTACAGATTTTAAATTTCATGCCCTTTCTTCTTGTCGTATCAAATTTAATTTATTCCTAGCAAGGGTCATTTTCCTCTTCGCTTCCACACTTTTAGGATCTTTTTGGAGTTCGCGCTCATGTTTTTTTATCTTTCCCTGAAGTTCTGTTTCTATTTCTCCTTATTTTTCTTAGCCATATACGCTATTGTAATCCCTCTCATGTATGTCTTGGTGGTGGTCCCATAAGTTCTGTAGAGTGGTATTCAAATTTACCTTATAAAATAATTCCAATTATTTTTTATCTTTTGATCATATTCCTTTTCCTTCAAAATTTGTGAATTTAGTGTCCATCTTATCTTCTTTTTTCTTTGTCCTTTCCAAACTATTTTCAGGGGGTTATGATCAGCCCATATATTAGGCATTATTTTCACTGTGTCTATATCTTTTTCAATTTTGCCATTTGCCCACACCATATCAATTCTCAACCAAGACTTGTGCAGGTTGGAATAGAATGTATATTCCACCATATATCTTCTAAATTCATTTCTTTTATCAATTCAAAGAATGATTTTGGTAAGGTTTTCTTTCTTTTTCTTATTATTTTGTTCTTTACTTATGTAGTCTTTTTCCATACCCACTATAGCATTAAAATCCCCTACTAAGCAAATTGGCTTAGTCCTGTTTCTATTTTCTCATATAACCTATTATAGAACTCTTTCTGGTTGTCATTGGGGGCATATATCTCCACCAATATTTATTTTTGTTGAATAATTAATTCTACCATTAGTACTTGGCCCTGTTCTTCAGCATAGATTTGTTTGGCTTTTATCCCTTTCCTAATATACATTACTACACCTTGGATCTGCCAATTTGATCTCTGACTTTGAGGGTTCCCACAATTCCCTCCTTTTGGGCAACATATATATTTATATATAAATTGTCCAACCTACACTCAGAAGATCTCTGTAATTCCTCTATACCTGGCACATCATGATGGATATTTGGCTGATATCCTAACTTGGCTATCTGTTGAGATGGGAAGTGATTTTTTTTACAGGCTACTAGGGCAAGGGAAAATACACCCATGGAGGCAGCAGAGAAAGATTCCCATGATAATTATGGCAGTAGCCCTCAAAAGGAGAGCTTTCAACCAAAGAAGGTCTAGTAGCCAGGACAAAAGTTCTGGAAAGGAATTTCATTCTTTGGTGGAGGGAGGCTTCCCACACCTTCAAATCCAGATTAAAGCCAGATGGCTGGCTTGAATGCCCCTTGTCCCTACCCCAGTGGCTCTGCAATCACTTATCTTGCTTAGCAACAGAAATGTGGAGCCCATTTATGGTCACAAGTCAAAGACCATTTTTATCAAGACTGGCCTTCCAACAGGGCTGACAGGGAAAAATTCAGCTCATCAATTGGCCATTGGACCACTTTTAATTCAAAGCCATCTTTTAATTCAGGGGATTTATTGATAAAAACTTCTTATCACAGGGCAAACTTAATCAAATAATCCAGGCTTCTCGATCAAGGTGGAATCTCTATGTGATATAAGTGGACTTTGTGCTGGAGGCTACAATTGCATGCTCGGAAGAGGATGAGGGATGTAAATCAGCTTTTTAAAATGGAAGTAGAAATGCAAGTCTGCAATTCAAAAGAGGAGGGAGCCACCTAGTGTTGATACAATAAATGAAATACGCTACAGAGCTGCAACATTTTTTTTCTATTTATTTTTTAAATTTTAATTATCAGAATATAACAGTGCATCTACTCTGGTTTTACGTGTATACATATGTAAATTTTACTTCACCATTTACAATCCTCTTGTTTCATACGGTTTACTAATTATTCTAATCACCATAGCTACTTATGTTTCGCCCTTGCTTTCTTCTATGCAAACACTGATAGAATTTATTCCACATTTCATAGCACTCAGATTTCCCCTTGTTTTTTAATTCTAGGGTTAACCTTTCCGATTCTGCACATGCCATAATTTTCCTTATCTGTTTCTGGTGGTATGCTTTCCTTCTTCCAGTATTGTGCATATATTATTCTAGCCGCCGTCAACACATGTACTATTAGATATATTAAATCCTTCCTATATCCTTCTGGTATTATTCCTAGAAGAAAAAATTCCGGCTTAAATGGAATACACTCTCCCACCATTTGTTCCACCCATGCCTGGATCAGTCTCCAATACTTTTTTGCAGCATTGAAGGTCCATCACATGTGAAAAAATGTGCCTGATACATCTTTGCACTTCCAACAATTTGAAGATAAACTTTTGAACATTTTGGAAAGCCTTGCTGGCGGAAGATGCCACCTGCAAAACATCTTATAAAAGTTTTCCTTGTATGCCATGGCCAATGTTATTTTCCTATTGGTGGTCCAAAGCTTCTGCCGTTTAGCCAATTCAATATTATAACCGAAATTTTTTGCCCATGCACAATTGTTTCTTTTACATGTTCTTCCTTGAGTTGTATTCTAATAAATATCTATACAGTACTTTTATTAATTTATCATCGCTCTAACAGAAACTTATCCAGAATTGTTAACTCTTTATTAATGCCCCATGTTTTCCTGTCCTGTGTGTATCCAGTTTGTATTTGTAAGTAAGACCAGGATTCTACATTCACCCCTTGTGTTACCAGTTCAAATCTAGTTTTCAGTTCTCCCAGTTCATTCAGTATGTCTCTATATGTTACAATTTTCTTCATATTTATCAAATTTGGGTGTATAAATGCTTCTAGGGTAGAAAGCCAAATAGATGTTTTCATGTTGTTTTGATATTTGATTTTTTTTCCAAACTGTTAACAGTGCCTGTCTTAAGTAGTGTCTTTGGAAATATTTATGTGTTGTACCTTTTTTGTACCATAAGACATGCCAGCCCACTTGAATATCATGGCCTTCTAGTTTTAACAGTCTTTGCTGTTATGCAAAGAGGTACTGAAAGGCCCTGGGACTGGTAGGCCCTGGCGATGCACATCCTGATCCATCGCCTCACAGTCGATGGAGTGACCTTGCTTCCAAGGGTAGAAGTCAATGGAGTGACTTTGCTTCCACGGGTAGAAGGCTGGAATGAAACAAAAAGGGATTCTGACTTTCATTTTAATATATGTACAAAGGGCTCTCTGTACATCTAGAGTATGCCATCTCTTTTCCAATGCGTGTACCAGTTTTGGACAGAAATCAGGTAATATAAGTTCCTGAGCCCTATGGAATCGTGAGTTGACCTTTGGCAGAAAGGAGGGGTCCAACCTCAAGACAATTGGTTGGGGAGAAAGATACAGAGGTCCTTCCTGCACTGATGAAGAGTGCAGCCAAGTCTGAAACCCATCTAGCCAAGGTGATGGCTACCAGGAAGGCTACTTTACATAACAGAAAATGCAAAGAAGTAGACCTCAGTGTTTCAAAGGGAGCCTCAGTCAGCAAATGCAGTATCTTAGAGAGGTCCATGTGGGGAATCGATGAACCACTGGAGGCCGGAGGTTTGTGGCTCCTTTTATGAACCTGCAGAGAGTTGGATGCTGGACTAGGGACTCCAGCTCCCTAAAGAAAGAACAAAAGATATGGCCACCACCTGGTGACATATAGTGTTGGGGGACAGCCAGTCCAGACCCTCCTGGAGGAAATCCAGCACCTAAGCGACTGAAACTGATGCAGGATCCAATCTTGACCTGGAGCACCAGGCACAGAAGGTTCTCCAGGTCACGTCATAAATGCAATTTGTGGAAGGCCTCCTGGATGCCTGGATAGTTTATATCACCTTGGAGAAGTAATGGTCCTGGATCAGAAATCCCTGCTCAATCTCCAAGCGGTCAACTGAAGCCACTGAGAGTCCGGATGCAGCAAGGGCCCTTGGCTGAGGGATACTCTGTCTGCCAGCATCCTCCAAGGGTTGATCAAGTCGACAAACCATGGCTGTCTGGGCCAGTGAGGAGCAATAAAAAGCTCCGCTCTTTCCCCCAATAGTTTCTGTATCATCCTCACAATAAGGGGCAGAAGGGGAAATGCATAAAGGGCCAAGGACTACACAGGTGTCTGTCCCCTTCGCCCTCAGAACCGTAAACCTGGAGAAGAATTTTGGGAGTTGTGCGTTGTCCTGAGAGGCAAAGAGGTCAACTACTGAAATAAAGCGAGGTGCAGACGCCACTCTACGTGGTCTATTGGGGCCCTACTAAGTCAGTCTGCCTGTATGTTGAATACACCAGAAATATGCTCAAGCCTGAGCGAGACATGGTGTCTCTCCACCCAGAGGCACAGTTATACTGCCTCTAGCATCAGGAATCTAGAAAGGATTGTAGCTGTTTTGTTTGTTGGAGTTGGGGCATCATGGATGGCATGTACCTTTGACTTGATTGGGTAGATGCCAGCAGCATCTATTCAGTATCTGAGGAAGTCCACTTGAGTGGCAGTGATAGTGCACTTTTCTCTTTTAAGTTTGAATCCTGCTCTTTGAAACATGGGTGGTGCCTCATTCACCCTGATCTGCACAATTCAGTTGCGGTGGCTGGACTAGGTGGACTGGTTGCTGTTGCTTTTGGGACCACTGGAGGCTGTGTTGGAGACTTGGCTGTAGGCATTCCTGATGTGAGTGGGACTGGATCCAAAGGTATTCCCACCTTGCAGCTGGCCCAACTTGGCATAGAGTCCATTGATTGGCATTGTTTCAAGTTGGGCCTATTTCAGCTATTTCCTGTAGGAACATGATCCTGTTATTTTGATAATTCAGCCAGGCAACCATAGGGGGTCTGCAGTGTATGCACATGTACTAGGTCTTTGATAAATGTCCGGATCTAACCAGTTCAGGGGCGTTTCTGGGGAATAACTTGGGTGTAACCGGTCTAGGTTAGTTGTTAGCCGGTGACCCATCAGGAGTTCAGCTGGACTCTGGTTGGTCATAGCGCTGGGTGTGACATGCTGGACTAGCAGGTATCTAGCTATTCTTGTAGGCCAGTCCCCTGGGTCCATTTGTGCTGATTGCACCATTCTTTTCACCTGCCTATTGCTAGCAGAGTGAGAAGATGTGACAGAGCATTAGAGATGCCATGAGAGATGCCATGACCTGCCAGGAACAGTTCCAATTGTGTCAATGTGAACTGTGGCCTGTTGTTGGACACAAGTAGGTCTGGCAATCCATGGGTTGCAAATAGTTTCCGAAATGCCTTGATTATGGCCTCGGAGGTGGTAGATGCCATAAGCACTATCTCTAGCCACTTGGAATATGTGTCAACTACCACCAGGAATATTTGTCCTGAAATGGTTCTGCAAAGACTATTTGAATTCTGGACCAGGTTATTTAGGAGTCTCCTGCTTGCTTGCAGGAGCAGAATGGGGTGCTGGCCTTGATTCTTGGCATGTTTGGTAAGAAGCAACCTATTCAGCAATGGCTTTGCCCATATTGGGCCACCAGACATAACTACGGGCTAGTGCCTTCATTTTCACAATGCCTTGGTATCCCTCGTGCTCCCAGGACTGGCGGCTGTACTGAGGGACTATGACCCTATTCCCCCTGTTATAAGCATTCAAAAATGAAAACAACAGACTTTTGATAATCTGAGTTATAGGATGCTTTATTAGGGAAAATACTGCAGTATTGGACTCAGTTCACTCTAGAAAAGAAACATTTTCTAAGAGGAAGGAGATGCCCTCCTTTCAGTGAATACAACTTATATAGGTTTATCAAATCACATGATTACATAATACTTCCTTTTTCCATATATGGATGTCCTGTTTTTCACATTCCAGAAAAATTATAAGGAAACATTAATATTCCTTAGTGTGCCATTTATAATGTCAGAGTGCCCTAGCACAAATGTCCTCTAACCTATGCCAAAGACAAACTTCGCAATCCAACATATTCGTTTCACAAAAACATATTTCTCAACTTTTCTGTCCTTTTAAAAGGTCAGGCTACGGACACAAAATGGCTACAGTCTGCTTCTGTAGTTTCTCAAGTATAATATCCAATTTTTACTTATAACACCCCCAGAGTAAGTAACTCCGCTGGGCTGACAGCTCATGTTGTCGGGCTTGGAAAGGCAGGAAGTCTGCACTGGCTGATCCCTTTGGCCACCCCCCCATACCCAGTCAAGCACTTAGGCGATTACCTTGTCCTTGGTGGAATACGTGGCTATTTGTGCAGTTGTTACAGGGACGGGAGGTCATTGATGAAGAGAACTGAGGTAGTAGGGGCTGGGTCTTCTATTGTGGCTGGTAGTGGGCATCAGCTGAAGGTGTAGGCATGGCTCAGATTTTTCCCTAGTCGATATGTCAGATTATAGTTGTAAGCTGCAAGGAAAACTGTCCAACATGACATGCGAGGAGACAAGACTTGTGGAGTTTGGCGGTCCCTGGCAAGCAGGCCTATCAGTGACTTATGGTCCATCATAAGTTCGAAACAGCAGCCATACAGGTACTTATGGAAGCATTTTACTCTGGTGACCACAGCCAATGCTTCGTTGTCAATTTGACTATAATTTCTTTCAGCTGATGAAAAGTGATTGGTGCTTCTTTTCTGTTTGGAAGTTTGTTATTTAGGACTGCTCCTACACCAAATGGAGATGCGTCTCTGGCAAAAACCAAGGAGAGGTTCTCGTTGTACTGTATGAGGATGCTGTCTGATGTTAATAGAATTTTGATGGCCCTGAATCCAGGACCACGGTGTCTTTTTGTCCAGTAGCCGATGAAGGGGTGCAGATACGGCTGCCTTGTGTGGTAAAAATATGCTGTAAAAGTTTAAAAGTCCTAAAAATGCTTGGAGTTTTGTTTTTTGGGCACTTCCTGGATAGCTTGGACCTTGCCATGTCAAGGAACTTGCCCTTCAAACACATCAAGGAATTTTTGAGTCAAAGTCTCTATTTCATAGTTGCTGATGGTATTGATGCCACTGATTCCCAGGCCTAGGGAAACAAAGCTGTAGTCATCCTACAAAGTCCTTAAATTCTACCTGGAACTTGCCACTCCCAATAGGGATGTTGCTTCCCTGGTAGTCCCAGAAGTGTAGGTTGCAATGCTGCAGTTGTTTCTTTGAGATTTTTTGATTGTGGTCCAGGATATGATGGACATGGAGGACCCGGTGTCCACTTCCATTCAGCAAGAGGCCCCTTTGATTTTAATGGTGATGTGGATCTTTTTTGTAAAAGGCTGTCCTGTCCAATGATTGTTTCTGCCCTGCCATTGCCCTTTGAAATGGCAAAACAGTCTTCTTTATGCCTTTGCTATTTTTGTTGAGGTTTGTTGGCATAGGCTTGGGTTGCCGTTGAGTGACTTTCTCTGGCTAATCCCATTCAACCGTGGGAAGAAATAGCCATAGATTTCATTGTAGAACTCCCTGAAAGTAATGGAAATACCATTATATGAATGATTATTGACCTATTCTCAAAGCAACCCCATGTCTGAGCCTCCCATTGGCACATAAGCTTCCTCACCCACATCTACTACCATGGCATCCCATGGAAAATTATCTCAGACCAGGGAGTGCAATTCCCAGCCAAAATCTGGCAGGAGTTCCTTAGAATGATTGGGCTCTCAAGGCCCGAGTTCTGTATTCCACCTGGCTACCAATGGAGTGGCAGAGAGTAGCATACAACACAATGGACAGCAGCATGCAGTTGACCCCCTTCGATGTGGCCAATGAGGTAGAGTTCATCCCCATTCCCAAGTACCCTCCAGAGTCCCCCTTGTCTGTTAGCCTGACCGGGTGGACAACATGGAAAGGGTATGGGAAGAAGTGAGAGTAGAATTAAGGAAGGCAGCAGAGACCCAAAAGATCCAGGCTGACAAGAAATGGAGCCCCCAGACCCCATTCCGGGTTGGTGAGGTGTACCTCTCCACCAAATACCTACATCTAAAGATGCCCTGCCATAAAGTAGCCCCTAAATTCCTGGGTCCATTTCCCATAGTCCGCGTGATCAACCCAGTCACAGTGGAACTAAAACCCCTGAAGCATGAACCATGAGTCATTCAAGTGTGGGAGTGGGAAGGCTCACTATGAGATTGAACAGATGATTCTCGCATTCATAGGGGTCCCCTACAATACCTGGTACAATGGAAGGGTCCTATATTAGGACCTATTTAGTGGTGATAAAGGTGGCAAAGCATTCTCACTTCTCCACCCTTATTGCGTCTGCAGGGAATCGCCCAGCTGCCCTTTTTAGGGTAACCTGCTCCCTCCTAGAGGTGGGAGCGCGGGATGAACCTCTACAAGGGCGGACTGAGGATTTTTCGAATTTTCTCCAGGACAAAATCACTCAAATCCGGGATAGGTTGGACTCTGACTAGGCAACTCTGGACAGGGGAGCGGGGGCGGAGTTCAGTGAGGTTATCTGGGGGGAGTTTGATCCTGTGACCCTCGAGGATGTGGACAGGATGCTGGGTGCCACCACATGTTTATTGGATCCATGTCCCTCCTGGCTGGTTTTGGCCGCCCGGGAGGTGTCACGTGGTTGGTTCCAGGGTATTATAAACGCTTCCTTGAGTGAGGGGTTCTTACCTCCTGCCTTGAAAGAGGCGTTGGTGAGACCTCTCCTCAAGAAACCATCCCTGATCCGAACTTATTGTCTAATTACCGTCCGGTCTCCAACCTTCGCTTTATGGCGAAGGCTGTTGAGAGTGTGGTGGCACGACAGCTCCCCCGGCACCTGGAGAAATCATTTATTTATTTATTTATTTTTTCGTATTTCTATACCATTTCCTCTCCCAAAAAGGGACTCGGGGCGGTGTACATAATAAACATATAAAATAAATACAGATAAAACAGAATTTAAAATCAAAATTAAATAAATATATGATTCATTAGATAAAAATTAGAACCCTTATTAAAATTTAAAAACCCCGAAGACCCTTATTTGGCCAGACCGGCCTGTTTAAACAGTAAGGTCTTAACTGCGCGCCGGAAGGTTAGGATGTCTGACATGGCTCGTATCTCCGGGAGGAGACAATTCCAAAGGGAGGGGGCTCCCACAGAGAAAGCACGTAATCTTGGGGCCGCCAGCCGCCAGCGATCGGGCGGCGGTACCCCAAGTAGGGCGACCCTGTGGGAGCGTACTGGGCGGCGGGAGGTTGTTGGTGGCAGCAGGCGGTCCCGTAAGTATCCAGGTCCCGAGCCACGGAGCACTTTAAATACTATTAGTACCACCTTGAATCGAATCCGGAAGGCCACAGGAAGCCAGTGTAGCCCGCAGAGAAGTGGTGTTACGTGGGCGTCCCGAGGGGCGCCCACGATCATCCGCGCGGCTGCATTCTGAACTAACTGCAACCTCCAGAGAATCTTCAAGGGGAGCCCCATGTAGAGAGCATTGCAATAGTCCAAGCGGGAGATGACGAGGGCGGAGGTGACTGTGCAAAGTGCGTCCAGATCCAGAAAGGGTCGCAACTGGTAGATCAGACGAATCTGATAAAAAGCCCTCCTGGCGACGGCCGCAATATGTTCTTCCAAAGACAGCCGCACATCCAGGAGGACACCCAAATTGCGTGCCTTTTCAACAGGGGTTAGTATCTCACTCCCTATGGTCAGCGAAGGAACAAGCTGGCTGAATCTGGGAGCAGGAAACCACAGCCATTCGGTTTTGGTCGGGTTGAGACGAAGCCTGTTACGACCCATCCAACTCCGCACGGCCTCCAGGCACCGGGTCATCACTTCGACAGCTTCGTTGGGGTGGTCTGGGGTGGAGATGTACAGCTGAGTATCATCAGCGTACTGATGGAACTCCACCCCAAAGCCACGGATGATCTCACCCAGCGGCTTCACATAAATGTTGAACAACAGGGGCAAGAGTACCGACCCCTGTGGCACCCCACAAAGCAGAGGCCTTGGGGTCGATCTCTGTCCCCCTGTCAACACAAATTGCGAGCGGTCGGAGAGGAAGGAGGAGAACCATTGCAACACGGTGCCTCCAACCCCCAGCCCCTCCAATCGCTGCAACAAGATACTGTGGTCGACAGTATCAAAAGCCGCGATAGATCTAGTAGGACCAGAACAGAGGAATAACCTCTGTCCCGCGCCCTCCAGAGATCATCCATCAACGCGACCAACGCCGTCTCAGTGCTGTGCCTGGGCCTGAAGCCCGATTGGAGGGGGTCGAGATAACTCGTTTCATCCAGGTACTGCGGGAGCTGACGAGCTACCACAGTCTCTACGCCACAAAGCGAAGGTTGGAGACAGGACGATAATTTGATAACAATGCTGGGTCCAAGGACGGTTTCTTGAGGAGAGGTCGTACCACCGCCTCTTTCAAGGTGGCGGGTAAAAACCCCTCTCTCAAGAAAGCATTAATAATGCCCTGGAACCAGCCTCGTGTCACTTCCCGAGTGGCCAAGACCAGCCAGGAGGGACACGGGTCTAACAGACAAGTGGTAGCATTCAATCCCCTCAGTATTCTGTCCACGTCCTCCTTGGTGACAGGATCGAACTCAACCCAGTTGACCTCACCGATATCCACCCTCGCCCCCCCGCCCGGAGATGCCCAGTCGGAGTCCAGCTCATCCCGAATCTGAGCAATTTTGTCCTGCAGAAACTTAGAAAACTCCTCAGCTCGTCCCTGTAAGGGATCTTCTCGCGCCTCTACCTCCAAGAGGGAGCGGGTCACCTTAAACAGGGCGGCTGGGCGGTTTTCTGCGGACACAATAAGGGTGGAGAGGTAGGTTCTCCTCGCCATCATTATCGCCACTAAATACGTCTTAATATAAGAACGTAATAGTGTTTGGTCAGACTCAGAGCGGCTGGCCTTCCAACTACTCTCTAGGCGTCTTTTCCGGCGCTTCATCTCCCTTAGCTCCTCAGAGAACCAAGGAGCCACTTGGGAGCGGCGCCGGGTCAGAGGCCGCAAGGGCACGACCCGGTCAAGGGCCCCAGCAGCCACCTTATCCCAGGTGGCAACCAAGCCTTCAACCGAGTCGTGTGTGTGAGCTTCGGGAAATGGCCCAAGCTCCATCAGGAACCTATCTGGGTCCATCAGGCGCCTGGGGCGGTACCATTTTAATGGCCCCGCCTCCCTGCGGTCGGGGGGTGCGGAACAGAAGTCGAGCCTTAGGAGCGAGTGATCTGACCATGACAGGGGTTCTATAGCTATATTCCCTACACCCAGATCACTCTGCCACTGATCAGAGACAAAAACTAAATCCAGGGTATGACCTCCAATGTGAGTAGGGTCCCGAATTAACTGGGTCAGGCCCATGGCTGTCATGGAAGCCATGAACTCCTGAGCAATCCCCGAGGCACCGCTGGCAGAGGGAAGGTTGAAATCCCCCATGACCATAAGCCTGGGGGTCTCAACCGCCATGCCGGCTATAACCTCAAGGAGCTCAAGCAGGGCAGATGATGCATAGCAGGGAGCCAGGTATGCGACCAACAAGCCCATCTGAACCTTGGAACCGAACTTCACGAAAAGAGATTCACATCCGGTCGTCTGAGAGACAGTGGATTCCCTCGGACATAGATCTTCCTTAATAACCATCGCAACACCTCCACCCCTCCCCTGGGTCCTCGGCTGATGAAAGACCCGAAACCCGGCCGGACACATCTCGACAAGAGGGACTCCTCTCTCTGGGCCCAGCCAGGTCTCGGTAACACCCACCAGGTCCGTCCCCCCCTCACAGATCAAATCATGAATGAGAGAGGCCTTATTCATGACGGACCTGGCGTTACATAACATCAGCCGAAGGCCCAGGGCCTGATCGCTCAGACCACCTGGAGAACGGGAAGTGACAAGGGGGTCAGAGCGCGTCACAGCAGATAGATAGCGGAGGCGCGCTCCCGAAACAGAATGTGGCCCCCTATAAACGCCAAATCTGCCTCTCCCGCTCACCGTACTAATAGATTTAATATCACCCTCCCCAGGACAACCCCCCATCCTCAATAGAGCCCTAACAGAATCCAAACCATTCCGGCAGCGCTCCACCTGTGGGCCGGTCCCAGCCCCAGGTGGGTTGTCCCCCAACCCCCGCATGGTCAACCCTAATCTATTTAAAAATTTGAATAAAAATTTTAAATAACCCTCCCACGCTTCCGACGACCCCACCATCTATCCAGATCCCAAGATCCGTCCTTGAGATAGGTTTTGGAGAGGTAAGAGGGCCAACTTTGAGATAGGGGGACATATCTCAGGGCCCATAGATCAGTTGAAGAGTATGTCAGTGCTTTTGGTTGAAACCTCCCAGGCTGCCAATGGTCAGGCATAGGACAGACCAGGCGAGACTTGGGACTAGGATGGGACAATCGTATCTCGTTGGCAGTTGGTATCCTGTCTTGTGGGGGGCCAGTCGCTCGAGGGTGAAAGTCATGGTCTTTGGTCTTGCCGCAGGGTCTTTTACTGTCAATAGCGAAAGTCCGGGCCCCGTACAGCGCCATTACCGGTCGAGAGGTTATCGTTGTCCGGAAGCCAACATCCATCTCGAAATTAACCGTAGTGGTAAACCCGGACCCAACCTTGGCTGCAAACCTCAGTGATTTCGACTCTGCCGCCAACTCCGATTCCAAACTCTGTTGACGTCCAGAGACTCTTGGAGGCAGCAGCTCTGGCCCCGACCATGATAGAGGTTCGGGCTCCGCCTTCGAACTCCACCGCCGCCCAGGAACCATCTGCAGTGGTGGCGGCGGAGGTGGAGGCCCCGACGACAGCTTTGGCCATGACCCAGGTCTCAATATAGGCAGTCTCAATGCCAGCTTCAGCCTCCGCATCAGCGATATCTGAGTCAGCGGTCTTGGATCTAAATTCGGGCTCCAACGTCTCCCAGAAGCCAGTTGCGATGGCGGTGGTGGTGGCGGCGGTAATTTAGGCGAAAAGCACGGCCATGGTCTCGGTCTATATGACAGCGGCCTCAGCGTCAATGGTCTTAGCTCCGCCCTCGACCTCCAACGCCGCCTGGAAACCATTTGCGGCGGCGGCGGAGGCGGTGGAGGTCTTGATGACAACCACGGTCTTGACACAGGCGGTCTCCATGCCAGCAACCACGGCTCCGTCCCTGGGCTCCGCCCCAGCTCCGCCCTCGGCGTACAACGTCGCCCGGGAACCATCCGCGGCGGCGGCGGAGGTCTTGATGACAGCCACGGTTTCAACACAGGCGGACTCCAGGCCAGCAACCACGGCTCCGTCCCTGGGCTCCACCCCAGCTCCGCCCTCGGCGTTCAACGTCGCCCAGGAGCCAACCGCGGCGGCGGAGGAGGAGGCGGAGGTCCCGATGATGGCATGGCCTAGGTCCCAGTCTCCAAACAGGTGGTATACAAGCTGGCGATCTCGGCTCCGTCCCCGGGCCTCGCCATCGTCCGAAAAACATCCGTTGCGGCGGCGGCGGCCGCGAGGACAGTCCCAGGCATGGCCCCGGCAACGGTCTTCCAGCCACTGGGCCAACCGGACCTAACACCGCTCTAAGGCCCCTCCAAGGCCCCCGCAGCCTCCCCGGGGTTGCCCACCCTCCCCCCGGATCTTTTCGCCACCCTTGCCACAGGTGAGGACCCGGGGGAGGGGGGTTCATCACAACATCGGGCTACCGCAGCGGAGGTCTTCAACCAAATAACCTCCGGCCGCCATATTGGAAGCGAAAAAAAAAATCCTATTTGGATCCACGCCAATCAGGCTTCAGGCCCGGGCACAGCACAGAAACGGCATTGGTCGTGTTAGTTGATGATCTCTGGAGGGCCCGTGACAGGGGGTTTTCCTCTGTCCTGGTCCTATTAGATCTCTCGGCGACTTTTGCTACTGTCGACCACAGTATCTTATTGCAGTGGCTGGGGGGTTGGGAGTGGGAGGCACCGTGTTACGGTGGTTCTCCTCCTTCCTCTCCGACCGCTTGCAATTTGTGTTGGCAGGAGGGCAGAGATCGATCTCGAGGCCCCCGATCTGTGGGGTACTTCAGGGGTTGGTGCTCTCGCCCCTTCTGTTCAACATTTATGCGAAGCCACTGGGTGAGATCATCCGTGGCTTTGGGGTAGAATTCCATCAATATGCTGATGATACTCAGTTGTACTTTTCTACCCCGGACCACCCTGACGAAGCCGTGGAAGTGATGACCCGGTGCCTGGAGGCTATGCGGGGTTGGATGGGGCGGAACAGGCTTCAGCTCAACCCGGCCAAAACTGAATGGCTGTGCTTTCCGGCTCCCTGATACAGCCAGCTTACTCCTTCGCTGGCCATGGGGGGGGGGAATTCTGACCCCCACAGAGAGGGCACGCAATTTGGGTGTCCTCCTGGATATACGGCTGTCGTTAGAAGATCATATAGCAGCTGTCGCCAGGGGGGCTTTTTATCAGATCCGCAGGATCTACCAGTTGCGGCCCTTTCTGGATCGGGACGCACTTCGCACAGTCACATCCGCCCTCTTCATCTCCCGTCTGGATTATGCCAATGCTCTCTACATGGGGCTCCCCTTGAAGAGCACCCGGAGGCTCCAGCTGGTGCAAAATGCGGCCGCACGGGTGGTCTTGGGGGCTTCTTGGAGCTCCCATGTTATACCATTTTTGCGCGAGCTGCATTGGCTTCCGGTGGCCTTCCGGGTGCGATTCAAGGTGTTGGTGACCACCTTTAAAGCACTCCATGGCTTGGGACCCGGGTATTTACGGGACCGCCTGCTGCCACCATCAGTCTCTCGCCAACCAGTGTGCTCTCATAGGGTGGGCCTCCTTGGGGTGCCACCGGCTGGATGGCTGGCAACCCCGAAGGTTCAGGCCTTCTCTTTGGGAGCACCCTCCCTCTGGAACGAATTGCCCCTGGAGATGAGGACCGTCCCTGACCTATTGATCTTCTGGTGCGCACTAAAAACCCACCTATTCCATCTAGCCGGTCTGGCCTAGAGTTATATGTAATGGTTTTAAATTCGGTTTTTAAATGGTTTTAACTTTCTTAATTCCCTACTTTTTAATTTTTAATGGCCAATTTATTTAATCTTTTTAATGTATTTTAAATTATTGTATTTGTATTTATATGTTTTTATTTGGCTGTGCACCGCCCCGAGTCCTTAGGGAGAGGGGGCGGTATACAAATTTGAAAAAAGTAAAGTAAAGGGGTTTCTTCAATCAGAGGCATCTTGGGTGAGGAGTCAGGAAGTGAAGACTGCACGGTTAGTTGTTGGTGGCTCTTGCTGGCTTGAAGAATCGTCAGAAGGTAGGCCTTCCTCGGGACTGATCTTGTCAATCGCCGTCTCAGCATTGGGGCCCTTGGTCCTTCCGCGGGTTGGTTGGTTAGTCTCCATTCAGTTGTCAGTGGGTGGGTAACCTGTGAATGCACTGCAATGCCCTCGTAAGTAATCAATGTGGTGCCCCCATACTCACCTGTCTTGCAGCCACACTTTGTAGGATTTAGGGCCAGTAATTTCAGTTATTTCTCCCGGCAGCCATAAGGGGTCCTCTGAAAAATTCCTTACGTAAACTAGATCATGAAATTGGAAAACCCTAATCCTGCTAGTAAAATCCCAAGGAACCATAGGGGAATAATTAGGGTGCATTCCATCAAAGTTCATGCGCAACCGCTGGCCTATCAAGAGTTCAGCCAGGGAGCTGTTAGTGGAGGTGCTTGGGGTACTGTGTTTAATCAACAGATATTTGGCCAATTTGGCATGCCAATCATCCCCATCCAACTTGCCCAAGGCTTCCTTTGCTGATCTAACCGCTCTCCCCGCCTGGCCATTCGAAGCCAGGTGGTAAGGGACGATTAAGACATGACGGATGCC
This sequence comes from Bungarus multicinctus, assembly GCA_023653725.1. Taxonomy (NCBI): domain Eukaryota; kingdom Metazoa; phylum Chordata; class Lepidosauria; order Squamata; family Elapidae; genus Bungarus; species Bungarus multicinctus. Next base: position 6,593,177 of record CM042840.1, on the reverse strand, counting down.
CATTTTAGCTAGGAACATTTCGAAAGGGGGGGAAGTAAACTGCGGCATCAGGAAATCCATGAGTCGCGAATAACCACACCAATGCTTTTGCGATGGCTTCTGATGTAACTGATTGCATCAGTGATCTTTATTCGGTAGATGTTGTCTTCCTTGTCTGTCGCCTCCAGTGGTGGTATTCAAAAACTTTTACTACTGGTTCTGTGGGCGTGACTTGGTGGGCATGGCCATGTGACTGGGTGGGTGTGGCTTTTCTTGTTTGCAGTCCCCACCCATTTTTGGGAGCTTCCTAGCCACAGAGGAGCCCCGGGGGGTGGGGCGTTTTTGCTTCCCTAAGGCTCCTCTGGAGCTCAGGAAGGAAAAAAAACAGAGCATGGGAGGGGCATGCAGCACTCTCCAAGCTCCGTTTTGGGAGCTTCCTAGCCTCAGAGAAGCCTCGGGGGAGGGGGGGCGTTTTTGCTCCCCTAAAGCTCTTCTGAGGCTCGGGAAGAAAAAAAATAGAGCATGGGAGGGGCATGCAGCACTCCTCCAAGCTCTGTTCTGGGAGCTTCCTAGCCACAGTGAAGCCTCTGGGGGGGGGCGTTTTTGCTCCCCTAAAGCTCTTCTGAGGCTCAGGAAGAAAAAAAACAGAGCATGGGATGGGCATGCAGCACTCCTCCAAGTTCTGTTTTGGGAGCTTCCTAGCCTCAGAGAAGTCTTTGGGGGGAGCATTTTTGCTCCCCCAAGGCTCCTCTGGGACTCTGGAAGGCAAAAAATGGAGGGGGGCCTGAGCCTCAGCAAGGGGAATCCTGGCACAGCTGATCTTTTCTACAGCTGATTGTCGGGAGGGAAAAAAAAGAAATACCTTAGGCGAATGTCAGGCAGGCGGGCAGGGAATGTCAGGCAGGCGGGCGGGATGAGCGAGCATCAGGTGGGAGGGCGACCCGGTGGGGGGCGTGGTCAGCCAGAACTTACTACCGGTTCGGCGACCCACACCAAATTCTTGCTACCGGTTCACCCAATCCGTTGCGAACCTGCTGAATATCACCCATTGCTTTGTACTCTCGTGGTGCATGCTAATAAATTTTTATGCGGTTGGCGGGCTGCATTCTTTTGCAGTGTTGCAGTTGCATTGTTTTACAATTCGGTTGCTTGGGCCTTGGCTATCGTTGTCTGCAGCGTCAGATCAGGCTCAACCAGCAAGCATCTTTGCAGACTCAGATTTGCAATGCCACAGACAAGTCGATCTTGCAGTACTTCATCTAGCTCTTTGAATTCGCAGTATACTGCAGCTTTTCTTAGGGCGACTATGTACTGGTTGATAGTTTCACCTTTTTCCTGAATCCTTTGGTGAAATTCGTGGCGTTTGACTACTGTGGACGGGACCGTCTTCTTGAGATCTTCCCATGGCACCTCCTGCACGGATACTGGTGCTGCTAGTGCTTTGCCTGTCTCGAAAACCTCTGATCCACAATAGCTTAGGAAGAGTGCCCTCTTCCTATTGTTTGAGAGTTCTAGGAGGTTATTTGCCTCCATTAAATACTCAAAATGTGTTATGTAGGATTCCCAATGCTCCGTGGCTGGGTTGAATGGAGCTGGCAGGGCATATGTTGTCATCGTTGGTTTCTGTAACTATTGGGAAACTGGATGATACCTTAGCGCCCCTGATCACCCTTCAGAGACCTGTCCTAATCAGCTCTTTTTGGCTTATTCTTCAGATCCCACCTTCGTCACCAGTGTAGAATAGTGGGAGATTGAAGAGATAGGAATCTGATCTTCAAGTAACAGCTCTTTATTGTAACTAGAACAGAACAATCCAGCAAAGGCCTGTCTGACAGCTCCCTCTCCATTTTCCCACCACTGCGCTGGACCTGAGTGAAGCCTAAGCTTCACTTGCACTATCTAACAGTCTAAACAAAACATTTTCTTGTGGGAACCAAGGTCATCTCAACAGGTGGCAGTTTAAGGAGGAGTCGAGTGATCAAGCAGTCAGGAAATTTGTGTTATTTCTTTATTTTAAATAGCAACCTTTTGTACTGTGACATTTAAAACATATTTAATTAAAATAATTTGAATATTAAATCAATGATTAAAATAATTTTTAATTTTTTTAAAAAAAGTTACAACACCACTGAAAAAAGTGATTTATGACCATTTTTCACATTTATAACTATTGCTGCATCTCTATGGTCACAAGACCATAATTCAGATGCTTGGTAATTGACTCATATTTGTGACATTTGCAGTGTCCCGGGATCATGTCATCACTTTCTGCAACTTGCTGATAAGCAAAGTTTAGGGAAGCAAAACTCAAAGGTCATAAAATGGGACAAAACTCAATCTAATTTCTCGCTTAGTAACAAATTTTGAGCTCAATTATGGTCATAAGTCAAGGATTACCTGTAATCAGTGTTCTACCGGCCAAAACCCTTTTGCTCCAAAATGTGTCCCTAATGAGCAGATAAAATTTCTGCTCAGTCTGCCATTGCCCTAGTTTTCTTCAGGATCAAGCAGTGCAAAAATGAAACACTCTGACTTTTCTCTGGTTAGTTTTTACATGACTCATGTTTCCTTTCTCCCCTGTTGGTCTTTGGGCTTCCTTTTTGCCATCCAGCTATTTTTAACCCTGCTTTCTCCATTCCCATTGTTTGAAAGGGAGATACTCATCTGGTCAGGCCTCCTTGCCCATTTGCCCCAGCTAATGTGGCAAAAATCCCAAGGGGCTTCATCTTTTCTAGCCAAAACGACATGCACAGTTCTGGGGAGAAAGGCTCAAGCTGACCACAAACGATCTATTTCAAGATCAACAACTGCCATGTTTGGGGTCTTTAAGCATCATAAACCGTGATTGCTCATGGGAGGAGTTCATGCTCTGAATGTAGGCTTTCATTCTTCAGCACCAGCAAGCAAAAAATCTCCTGCACAGTCCAGAAAAACAGGCCACTTATTGCAGAGAACGGTGAGTTGCATAAGCTGCTGCTTTTGTTCTACAAGCCATATTAATAGGTTTAGGCATCCCTTAAACATCAATGCAAATAAACCATGTTATGACTCAGTGGGATGTGAGAATACAACTAATTGTGGCTTGTTAAACAAATCACAACTTGGTGTAAAATGAAGGGCAACTTAGGGGTCAACTGCTACTGATTTGCACCGGTTTGTGTGAACTGGATGTTAATTTTACATTTGGTTCACCAAACCGGTTGTTGCAACAACTGGCTGGCCCTGCCCACCGTGCCCCTCCCAGGAATCTCCATGCAACCCATTTTGGACCCCAGGTAAGTTCAGGGCCTGTGTGGAGGCTTGGGGAGGGTGAAAAAAGGGCCCAGAGGCTCTGGAAGGCAGGAAACGGGCCTATTTCCGGCCTCCGGAGAGCCTCTCCTTAACAAAGGCAGAAAGCAGCCCCCAATCCTTCTGCTATAGGAAAACTGCCTCAAGCAGAAGTCAGAAAAGACTAGACTTTGTGAATGGATATTTTACACCCATTCACAAAGCTGGACTATTCTATTCATAACCAAAGAGTAGCTGGAAACTCAAAATAAGCAATAAAAAAGGCAAGGAGACAAGATTAGCTCAGACAAACAGAACATTGAGGACAACCTTTTTGGGCTCCTGTGCCACAAATTGTGTGCATGCTTGCGTGCCAGCACCTAGATATTACAGCACGGTATTACAGGAAGTGCCGAAACGGACTATTATTCAGCCTGCGAAGCCTGCAGAGGCTTTTTTCAAGCCTCTGGGAGGTCAAAAAATCAGCTGTGAGGCATGCGCATGTACAGTGAGGTAAGTTTGCCTGCGGCTTGCGTGCCGGCACAAATGGCTCTACGTGCCACCTGTGGTATGTGTGCCATAGGTTTGCCATCACGGAGCTAGGATTTGCATTTTCCCTTTCGCCTGCAGAGCCAGCCCATAGGAATCTGGCAACAACCATTAAAATATTATTACAGCCCCAACTAATGTATAAAAGTCCACCTATTCTAAAAACCCATTTTGTCAGCTACTCCAGAAGCATGCTGCTGTCACTAGTTTCTGGCTACCAAATAAATGGGAGGCCTCCTTTCCAATTGCTGCCTGCTTTCAATTTAGTTCTGCGTCTTTTTCCTGGAATGAGGACCCAGACCAGATTTTTCTTCCAACTCTCCCTCCCTCCCTTGCTTCCTTCCTTCCTTTTTTTCTTTCTTTCAAATATTTAGCAGGAATCTACCTTCCTGTAACTTAAAACCATTTTTTCAAACTTTATATTGTGGAATTGGGGAAAACAGGTTTTCAGCTTTCTTGGTGAGAAGAGGAGAAATTTCCTGAGAAATTGTTAGAAGAATTAATCAGTGGAACAACTTTTTATTTATTTTGTCAATTGCTTACAAGATAATAGGTATAAATATATACAGTACATAGTTATGAATACATGAAATGGGTACATATACGAAGAATAAAAGAAACAATAGGACAGGGACGGTAGGCATATTGGTGCGCTTATGCACGCCCCCAACAGGCCTCTTAGGAAAGGGGTGAAGTCAATAGTAGACAGTCAAAAGTTAAAGTTTTTGGAGTTTGGGGAAGAAACCAGAATCAGGTAGAGTATTCCAGACATTGACCACTCTGTTGCTGAAGTCGTATTTCCTGCAATCAAGTTTGGTGTGATTAACCTTGAGTTTGTATCTATTGTTTGCTCTTGTGTTGTTATGGTTGAAGCTGAAGTATTCATTGACAGGTAGGACATTGCAATGTATGATTTTATATACTATACTAAGGTGGTGTAGTTCTAGGTTTTCTAGGTCTAGAATTTTGAGTCTGGTGGCATAAGGTATTCTACAACGAGTAGAGGAGTGGAGAACTCTTCTTGTGAAATATTTCTGGACTTTCTCAACCGTGTTAATATCAGATACGTTCCAGACTCATGAGCTGTATTCGAGTATTGGTCTAGCAAATGTTTTGTATGCTCTAGTTATTAGTGTAATATTACCAGAGAAAAAGCTACATAGGATTAGGTTAACAAGTCGTAACGTAAGATGCTATCCATTATGATTAGTGGAATCACAATGGATAGCATCTTAGCATACAAGGGCTAATCCTAATATTTCCACCACCACCACTATCCAAAATGTTTTGGCTTAATACAGTGTTTCAATTTATGCAGCAAGCTGCAATTCAATAAATCACATCTTTGTACTTGTTAGGTACTTTGTGCCTAAATCTCTGCAGAATCATTTCCTCAGGTTGGAGAATATATTAAGAACCAGTAGGTGGTGCTGGAGAGCACAGTTTTAATTTCCTGGATATCTTGCTGTTAGGACAAGCTATTACAATGGTTTTTGCTTTGCAAAGATTTCAGCTTGATGGGTTAAAAATAAAAGGAGTGGGAATTTCATAGCAGAGTCAATCCTGCTGAATATATCATAATTCTCTTAGCTTGACAACATGCACAAAGTCAAACTCTTTCTAGTACTTAAGCTTTTCGGAAGCAGAAAGGGGAATGATATTTCTTCTTACCTGACTGGACTTAGTTTGGCTTGGAAGCTAAGCAGACACAGACTTGATTGGTATTTGGATGGGAGATTACCGGAAAACAACCACTCACAGCTGTTGCTAAAGAATCTGATTAATTCTTGGGCATCCAGTCCTTTCTTTGTAACTTCAAAATCATACTGCTCTAACTGCCAAAATTTACCTTTCCCTTTCTCCTTCCCCTTCCTTCCTCTTCGCTTCTTTTCCAAAGCACCAGAAGGCAAGACAAGAAGCCATGGATATAAACTATCAAGGAGGGAAGCAACTAAGGAGACATTCCCTGAGAAAACAATTAACCAGTGGGATGGCTTGCCTTCAGAAGTTGTTGGTCTTCCAGCACTGGAGGATTTTAAGAAGAGACTGGAAAATGATTTGTCTGGAGTGGTATAGGGTCTCCTGTTTGAACAGATCTCCAAGGTGTCTTCCAACTCTATTCTTCCTTCCTTCCTTCTTTCCTTCCTTCCTCCCTCCCTCCCTCCCTTCCTTATCACCCTATAGCTGAACTCAAAGATGCTAATTTCCAAACAACATTTTAATAAGATAACATCTCAGAAAAACTCCAAACTTTGCAAGAGTTTGCAAAGGAACACAGTTTTGCAAAATTCTGTTCCTGGTGTGACTGAGGCTATTTTATTATTTTTCAATTGTTTTGTTTTGGGAGCATATAAGTCTCACTTCTTCAGCTCCCGTAAGAATAATGACATTATGTGGCTGACCTAAAGGAGGAAATTGAAAGATGTACTTTGAAAGCAATAACATAGAAATTTGCCATCTTAAGTTTCTGGTAATAAGCTTTATTTCATTTAAAACCTTCCCTCAGGCTGAATATTTCAATCCTAGACCCTGACAATGTCTAAAAGTAAATAGAAAAATTGTGCACCAATTTTTTTCAGGTTCAGAGGTTGAAGGAAAAAGAGAGAGTGGCTGGAAAGGACCCCGGAGGTCCTCTAGTCCCCCATTCTTCTGCTTGATTGCGTGACTCAAGTAATTAATGAGTTACGACAGTTCACTTAGTGACGTTCAGTTACAACATAACCCCACCAAGTACTTACGACAAAGTCCCGAAATTAGAAATGTTGCAGCACCAAAGCAGTCATTCATACTGGGACTAGGCCTATGGATACCTTGCGAAGATCTAGCAAGCCTTCAGTTTCTTGGTCTTCAGTGCGTTTGCAGAGAACGGAGGCCTAAAGTACCGCAAGATCATGCAAAAGCAGTAGTGTGAGATCTCCAGCTACTGATCTCACAGTACTTTAGCCGTCTGTTCTTTGTAAATGGAGGCCTGGGTGAGATCTGCAGCATAAGGCTTTGCAAACAGAGGGAAGGCCTCTGAAGCCTTCCCTCCGTTTGTGAAGTCTTTTGCTTGCTATATTTGCAAAAATCCTTTGCTACCAAGAACAGAGGCCGGGAGGGGTGCACGGGTCCCTTTAGACCTCCATTCTCATTGGCAAAGGCCTTTCCTCAAGTCCTTTGCCGATGAGAATGGAGCCCAGTAGAGGCGTGTGTGTCCCTCTGGGCCTCCGTTCTCGTGTGCTCCTCTTGGGCTCCGTTCTCATCGACAAAGACAATCTCTCGTCCCTGTAGAACTCGGCGTAACCACGGCAGAGAGGCTGGAGCGGAGACAGCTCCAATGATAATCGAGATTTAAGTGACCCAGTCAGGTGGGATTGTGGGTAGGAGAAAGCAGGAGATACCTCAATGGGTTGGGGAAAGTATTGCCTTCCTCAAGAATAACATTGATTTGCAACTCAGAGTCCAAATTTGAGAATCATTGGGTTGCAAAAAAACTCAAAATGACAGCTGCGGCAGAAAACTGTTTGTTCCTTTGTCTGATTAGGGCCCTCTATTGTTCTGCTAATAGTCCTATAAACAATTCCAAACCTAATTCGCTTACATGAAAGAAGTTGTCAAGTTACGCTCACAACTGGAACCTGTGTTTTCTGTCGCCAAGGAAGACAGTTGTTAAGTGAGTTGTGTCTGATTTTAGTACCATTTTTGCCATTGTTATTAAACAAATCAGTGCAGTTGTTAGGCAAATCACAGTCATTAAGTGAATCCGGCTTTCCTCATTGACTTGCTTATCAGAAGCCAGCTGGGAAGATTGCATAGAGTGATCCCAGAAGAGAACTGTGTTCTCTTCGCTGATGATGCAAAGCTGTTCAATACCACAGACAATACTGCTACCCTTCAAAAAGATCTTGACTATGTATCAGAATGGTCAAACAAATGGCAACTTCAAATCTCAACAAATAAATGCTCTGTCTTACATATTGGCAAAAAAAATCAGAAAATAAAATACAGGCTGAATAGTCAAGACCTTGTTGATGATCCAAGCTCTGTAAAGGACCTTGGAATACTCATCTCTAATGATCTAAGTGCTAGAGCCCACTGTAACTACATAGCCAAAAAGGCATTAAGAGTTGTTAACCTAATCCTACGTAGCTTTTTCTCTGGTAATATCACACTACTAACTAGAGTATACAAAACATTTGCAAGACCTATACTTGAATACAGCTCATCAGTCTGGAACCCACATCATATATCTGATATTAGCACAGTTGAGAAAGTCCAGAAATATTTCACAAGAAGAGTTCTCCACTCCTCTACTCGTTATAGAATACCTTATGCCACCAGACTCAAAATTCTAGACCTAGAAAACCTTGAATTACGTCACCTTCGGTCGGATCTAAGTATAGCATATAAAATCATACATTGCAATGTCCTACCTGTCAATGAATACTTCAGCTTCAACCATAACAACACAAGAGCAAACAACAGGCACAAACTCAAGGTAAATCTCACCAAAATTGATTGCAGGAAATACGACTTCAGTAACAGAGTGGTCAATGTCTGGAATACTCTACCTGACTCTGTGGTTTCTTCCCCAAACCCCAAAAACTTTAACCTTGGACTGTCTACTATTGACCTCACCCCTTTCCTAAGAGGTCTGTAGGGGGCATGCATAAGTGCACCAATGTGCCTACCGTCCCTGTCCTATTGTTTCTTTTATTTTTTATTTTTCTTATATGTATCCATGTATTCATAACTATGTTTTTACTTATACCTGTTATCTTGTAAGCAAATGACAAATCAAAATAAATAAATAAAATAAAATAAAAAATAAATCCAGGATGCTGCAAACCTCACTTTTTTCAGTGCTGTTGTAACTTTGTTCACTAAACAAATGGTTGTAAAAGTCCAGGGCTACCTGTAGCCATAAATATTCTTATTTGTTGCACGATATGTGGAACTAAAACCAACTTCTCTCATTTAAACGTGATGCCAGTCAACGTCCTACAATCTGCTCCCCCCTCCCCGCTCAAAAACCATCTTCCTGTAGAAAATTGGCTGTTTCTCCGTTGCAAAAGGGACAGAGAGGGGCAGGGGGAAGGGACTAAATCAGGAGACGGAAAAATCACAGCAACAATCACAATCTGACAGGCCACTTACGCACCGCTTCATTTATAAATGGGTCAGTGTGGAAAGTAGCTATGGAGCTCCCTCGATGGAGAGCCAGCATAAAGCTCTTATCTCTGAAACCATATGCTCTCACTTCCGTGATGGAGGTAAAATAAGACTCGCTGCAGTTGGAAAGCAAGAGGCCAAAACATGGCCAAGAGACCGTGTGGGCAGCCCGGCTTTCATGCAGGACCAATGAGAACACAAGGCAAGAGATTGTCTCTGTGTTGTGTGTCACACAAATGAAAAGAAAAGGCAGCCGACGGAGAGGGCGGAAGACAGAAAGAGACGGTTGCAAAACCATACAAAAGTCACCTCTCCGGCTAAAATATATCCAAACCTGTGGTGCAAATAGCAACGAGGGACGAATCTATATTCCCAACAGGCCATCCTGTTGTGCTCATCCTGTTTCTCAAATTTGGTGACAAAATCTTGTGCTGCAGCTTGAGTTTGATAAAGGAGCTCAGGATAGAACTGTGGGATTCTCAGCTTGCATGAAACATTCTTGCAGATGTTTCATTACCCAACTAAGCAATGCTAGTCCCTAAAATGTCTGCAAAAAAACCACCAAGCTCAGAGAGTACCAAGATCCCTCAAGTTTGAGTTTTCTTGGAAACTGAGATGAAAATCATACCCCACTCAGCAGAAGGCGACTCTTCCAAGCTTTGTGTGGGAAGTCAACTTGAATTTGCCTCCAAAAGTTGTGGGTGCTCCAACACTGGAGATTTTTAAGGGGAGATTGGGCAACCAAGATTGACTCAATCTTCCATCCTTCCAAGGTGGGTAAAATGAGGACCCAGATTGTTGGGCAGTATGCTGACTCTGTAAACTCCTTCCCTCAAACTCAAGGTCAGGAGGCCAGATTCTGCCCACGAGGTGCTTAAATCTGGCCCACCCTAGAAACAGCAAAGGACCGGCCTGTGGCGATTCTGCCAGCGAAAACAGAGCTCGGGAGGGCTGCGTGTGGCTCTCCTGGGCTCCATTTTCAGCTGTCACAGCATCCTGTCACCCTCTATCAATGAAAACGGAGCTTGGGGTGCCACATGTGGCCCCATCAAGCTCCGTTTTCACTAGCAGAGGGCAGCAGGAGGCTGTCACGGCTGAAAACGGAGCTCTGGAGCCCGTTTTCGCTGGCAGAGTGCCCGGGCCACCTCAGACACCCCCCCCCCCCGGATACGAGTGACATCAAGCTGACCACGCCCACCCTGGCCACAACCACTCCAGCTCCCAAGATCAAACACATGTGACCCTCAATAAAATCTAGTTTGACACTCCTGAACTAGTAGAAGCCCTCCAAGGTGCCTTCCAACTCTTCTTACTGACTCTTTTATTCGTCTTGCTTCTGGCTGCTCATTTTTACTAAAAAGAACTAGTTGCAGGGTACGCCTGTCCCACTAGACCAGTTAGGATGGATAGAAGCAATTTGAGAGGGACAGTCCTGTATGTAATCCAGTTGTAAGCCATGACAAGCTTTAAGCTTGACAGCTAGAATCTTGAATTGCATCTGGAAGAACACGGAGAGCCAACATAGGAGGAGGAACTGAATCTTCCAAATACTCCCTGAAGAACAGCCCCGTGTAGAGTAATTCAAGTGGAAGGGGGTTAAGGCATGAGTGACCATGAGCATATTTAATATTTAAGATATTTAATTTAATAGTTAGAACAATGACGTTTATAATGGTCCAGAACACAGAGTTGTAATAGATTGGTTGGAATGTGGGCTCTACATTATGGTTGATTGCTGAATGAGAAGGAGGAGTTGCCGTTTTCCCTGCCTTTTCCTTATGTGTGTTTTCTTCTATGCTGTTTTGGCCGGCAGGGTGTTGCAGGCTGAAAACATGGTGGGGGGGAGTGTCCCATTTGGGCTGGCACAGTGTTGCTGTCCATCCCGTCTCCCCTGGCCGGCCGACCCGCTGAAGAGAACTACAATTCCATTGAGGACCTGTACACTGCACGAATCAAAAAGAGGGCTGTGAAAATATCTAGACCCCTCACATCCTGGACATAAATTGTTTCAACTCCTTCTCTCAAATGACGGCTATAGAGCACTGCACACCAGAACTAGACACAAGGACAGGTTTTCCCGCCGAAGGCCATCACTCTGCTAAACTACTAATTCCCTCAACACTGTCAAACTATTTAAGGCTGTATTACTATTATTCCTCTCATCCTTCCTATTACCTATCTCCTTCTACTTATGACTATAATCTTGTTGTTTGTATCTTTATAATTTATATTGGTTTATTTAGTTTCCTAGTATGATTTGGACCAGGGGAGACATGATAGCAGTCTTCCAATATTTGAGGGGCTGCCACAGAAAGGAAGGGGTCAAACTGTTTTCTAAAACACCCAAAGGCCAGACAAGGAATAATGGATGGAAACTGAATAAGGAGAGATTTAACCTGGAAATAAGGAGAAACTTTCTGACAGTGAGAACAATCAACCAATGGAACAGAAGTTGCCCTCGGAAGTTGTGGGAGCACCATCATTTTGAGATTTGCAAGAAGAGATTGGACTGCCATTTGTCAGAAATGGTGTAGGGTCTTCTGCTTGGGCGATGGGTTGGACTAGATGACCTATAAGGTTCCTTCCAGCTCTGATTATCTGTTATCTGATTTGATTGCTTATTTAGTATCCTACGATTATCATTAAGTGTTATACCTTATGATTCTTGACGAATTTATCTTTTCTTTTTATGTACACTGAGAGCATATGCACCAAAGACAAATTCCTTGTGTGTCCAATCACACTTGGCCAATAAAGAATTCTATTCTATCCAGCCCTCCAAGAAATCGAGTTTGACACCCCTGTTCTATGCTGTTCTGTGATTTACCTCACAATTTACCTCAAGATGTAGTGATGAGCCTGACTCTTGTTTACTGTAAATGTAAAATATATTTATTTATACCAAGCTACAAGTTTGCGTCAGCTTCATGGACACTGGCTGTGCAATTCCCTGACCAAGTATCCTGCTCCCACTTGGTCAGGAACAAGCATACCAGATACACAACTTGGAATTGCACAAAAGCCGGCTAGCCAAAGTGACTTCCTCCTGGAGCAGGAACTACAGGTCCAGGAAGGATCCCCAGGTAGTGCGCAAAGTCAGTTTGGGGCAGTGCCACCCCATCCAGATGGCGCCACTCATGCCTTCCTTGACTGAAGTGAAGACTGCTGTACCCTATCTAGGCCTCTGCAAATAAATTGTGGTTTACTGCAAATAGCAGTCAGAGGAAGTCATCATTGTTTTTCGCAAAATGATTTTTTGACGAATTCTCAGATTAGCCTGAAACTGCAAAAGTGGGACAGAAGATCAATGGGCTGTGGCAGAACAGGACGAGGCTGCCACAGGCACACAACCAACCGTGTTTTGTCTGCTAACAGAGATCTGAAATAATACCGGAAAAATAATTCTACCAAAGCAGCAGGAAAGGAAACATGAGTTATATGTCTGTATATCTCTGCAGGCTGAACTCCAGATAGAGTGGAGTGTCTGACAACAAAGAAATTTCACAGTTAAAATGTTCAAGATATATTAAGTTATGATTATAAAATTATCTCTTACTCTACGCTTACAAGATCTCCTTTCTTGCTGCAAGGAAAATTGGAAGCTTGTTCCTATTGTACTTTTTCTCTTCCCTCTCATCTCTTTTCATTATTTTGTATTGGCTTTTGTTAGCTTTTAATCTTTTTAAATATTTATATTAAAAACACATATTTTAAAAGGTAAGACCTGGCTCTTCTCTGCACTCTTTCTAGGCCAGGGGTCTTAAACTCGATTTCATTGAGGGCTGCATCAGGGTTGTGTTTGACCTCGGGAGGGGGCTGGGGGGGCATGGCTAGCTTGGTGTCACTCGTGTCGGGGGCTCCTGTGGTGGCCTGGGGAGATCTATTGTCTAGGGAGAGGACCAAACCCTTGTCCTCCAGAGCAGGGGTCTCCAACCTTGGCAACTTTAAGACCTGTGGACTTCAACTCCCAGAATTCCTCAGCCAGCACAAGTCTTAAAGTTGCCAAGGTTGGAGACCCCTGCTCCAGAGGAGTCTCGCCCATCCCTCTCAGGCCACTCAGAGGACCCCCAATGGTGATACATGCTGTACAGAGCACCTAGATAGCGGAGGGCAAGTACCCAGCCCAGCCCTCGAGCTCCCAGGGCGCCGGGACCCCATAGCCCAGCCCAGCCCTGCTTCCCCAAGGGGATGCCCAGCTGCGCTTACTTCCTCTTCAAAGCTGCTGCTGCTGTTCTCGCTCTCCTTGGCCAGGTTGCTCATGGTTTGTCCAGAAGGGCAAAGTGTAAGGGTCAGAGGGAAGTCCATTCCCTCTCCACGCAAGGAGGTGACGTTGTCATCAAAGCATCTTCAGTGATACGATGAGAGATCACCAGGAGAGGTCAGGCGGAGGAGATAAGGGCATGGCGAAAGGGCAGCAGGGCTGCTCGTGGCCAAGTGCTAAGGCAGGTCTTCCCTCAGACCCTCCCTCCCTCTCATTATGATCTTTCCTCCCTTCCCTCTTCATTCTTTCTTCTTCCTTCCTCTTTCCTTCCTCGTTCTCTTCCCATCTTCCCTTTTCCTTTGTGTTTTCCCTTTCTCCTTTCCTGTTTTCTCCTTTCCATGCTGAACTGCAAAAGGAGAAACATTTCTCCTTTTGTTTTGTTTTGCTAGCCCTCTGCCAGTGAAAATAGAGCTCAGGAGGGGCCGTGCGCCTCCCCCCTTGAGCTCTGTTTTTGCTGGCAGAAAGCTGCAGGAGGCCATCGCGGCCGAAAATGGAACCTGGGCCCTCCTGAGTTTCATTGTCGCTGGTAGAGGCACTGCAGGCTGGTCCTTTGTTGTTTTCAGAGCAGCCCTATGGGCCAGATCTAAAAACCCAGTGGGCTGGATGCGACCCTCAGGCCTTGAGTTCAATACCCCTGTTGTAGAGTCTCAACATCTTTTTTACATCATGGCGCCCAAAACTGGATGCAATATATCAAATATGGCCTTACCAAGGCATTACAAAGTGGTATTAACACTTCATGAGATCTGCAGCCTCGAACTGTATTGGCTTTTTTGGCAGCTGCAGCACAACTACTGGCTCCTATTTAAGTATTGCCCACTAGGACTCTAAGATCTTTCTCACAGTTATCACTATTGAGCCAGTACTCTAACCCTTTGCATATGTTTTTTCTTGCCTAAATGTAGAACCTTATTTAAATCTAACTCCAAAGCCATAAAATCCAGAGACTTTTAGGATTAGAAGAATAGAATAAGAATAGAATTCTTTATTGGCCAAGTGTGATTGGACACACAAGGAATTTGTCTTGGTGCAAATTGGGATCCCTACTGCAGCCCCAGATGGCCAATAGGAATTAGCCATCCTCCTCTTCTGCGTTTTCAAAATTAGAATATAAAATACGAAGAAAATGAAAATAATGTGAAACAAGGGAACAAAAAAAATAGAAGAGGAGAAAGTAGAAGGGGAAAAAGAAAAAAAAACATTCCCACTTTTTTAGCATAGTAAAAGAAAATAACATTAAAACAACAACATTTTATTTTTACACAATATCAACTAGCTGTTTCTATAATAAACCTATCTAATTGGAAAAATCAAAATTTTGGCTTTTCCCCTTCAGAAGCACAAAATCCAGAAGCGATTTCCAAATGGAAACAAGATTGGATATGTTCTTTTCTGTGAAAAAAGCAATCAATTTAACTAACTCTCCTTTTTTTTGCGGTGGGAAATAATAAATATTTCTGTAAGTACTTATTAATCTTTATAGATCCTCATCATATACATATAGGTAGTCCTCAACTTACAACCTGCATGACTGTAGTTGTTAGTCAAACTGTTGTTAAGTGAATCTGCTTTGTCAGAAGATTGAAAAGGGGGATTATGCAACCCAGGGACACAGCAACCATCATAAATATGAGTCAAGTGTCTAAATTTTGATCACATGACCATAGGGATTCTACAAAGGATGTTAAAAGAGAAAACATCTTAAATCACCTTTTCAGTGCCATAACTGAACAGTCATGACTACCTGTGGGCATCCCTTCCCCACTGAAAATCTGCCACAGAACTACTGTGCCAAAGAGATGTAGAAAAACACTTTGAAACTATTAGTTAGCATTACATTGAGCACGCAGAGAAGTCCTTAGTTATGTTAATGTTGATTACTTATTTAGTTGGGAGCATTTACATTACAACTTCTGGAGGCAAGCTGTTAATTGTTCTCACCATTAGAAAATTTCTCCTTAGTTCTAGGTTGCTTCTCTCCTTGATTAGTTTCCATCCATTGTTTCTTGTCCTGCCTTCAGGTGCTTTAGAGAATAAGTTGACCCCCCTCTTTGTGGCAACCGCTGAGAATATTATGATTATAATAATGATTTATCACTTTGTTCCTTGTATGTACACTGAGAACTTACCTACGGGAGACAAATTCTGTGTGTCCAATCACCCTTGGCCAATAAAGAATACTATTTCACACCCAGCATCTCCGCTTTCACTCCTGTTTACAGCCAGCAACTTTAATCCGAATCAACGCAGGTCTTTTCCTTCGGAATCGACCTCCCTGTTTCCAAAACCTGTCGAAGAGGGCTGAACCCCATCCACCTCCTCGTGGTCTCCAATCCAGCCCGCTGGCAGCCCAACCGAACGCGATGCCAAATCGTGCTGAGCGCCCATTGGCTGCCGCCGCCTTTGACGTCATCCTTTCCTGCTGCCCGGGTCTCCTTCCTTCTGCGCTCCGAGCTTTGCAGCTGCGCTGGGACGTCGCTAGCGGAAAGTTTCTCCTTGTTTCTTTTTCTCTGCAACATTTTTTTGGCTTCCGAACTCCGGTCTCCCCACTTCCCCTTTTTCTGTCCCTCGCCTCCTTTGCAAATCCTCTTTTTTAAAAAAACTTTTTTCTTTGGAAAGCAGGAAACTATAAGGTATTTGCTCCTTCCCTACCCACCCGCTTGCCGTGAGCCCAGGAAGAGTTTTATAGCTGGAAACTTTTCTTTCTTTTCTCTTCTCCTGGACGTGAGAGGAAGAGACCCCGTCCAGGAAACACGTCCCGGTGCCATTCTGGCGGGGCAGTTGCCCCCTCCCCTCCTCCTCCTCCTCCTCCCCCGCCCCCACTTGCCTCTGCCAGGGGAGGGGGGGCTTGTTGATTGATTCTGCGCCCCATCCTCCCCCGATCCTGAGTGTTTGGCTACGGGACACAGAGTCACCGCGCAGCTGACGAAGCGAAAGGAGAAACTCTGAGCTTGGTGGTTTCCCTGCAGGAAAGAAAGGTAAGCTGTGATGGATCCGTGGCTTGATCAGGAATGTCAGGCTCAATCCTGGGAAATGCATCCTTGGCGCAAACCCTTTTTCTAAGTCGGATCGCGTCATGTCTTCTCCTTTTTCGCCTTGGTTGCTGGATTGTTCGATGCGCAGGTTTTGCAATGCGGTTCTGTAGAATAGTTCAGTGCTCCAGCCCATCTTTCTTGACTCTTACATGCATTCACACGACCGGACGAGGGGGAAAAGTAACCCCCATTCGAGACTTAGCAGGTCGTGTGAACCGGTGCTTCAGAAATCTCTGTGTGAATGGAGATGTTGGTGAATTCCCTGTAAATTTTCCCTCACGTTACCCCTCTTTGGGAGGAAAAAAATCCTTGATTTATTATTTCATTCTGTTTCTTCCTCCTCACCAAATAACCATCGCTGGTTTTGTAAGCTGGAAGGAAAGGTAAAATAAGCGACGCTTTTAAATAATTTCTCAGGCTCAGAGAGTTAAAAAGTTGACAAGTAAGATTTTGGGCCCTGCAAAAAGAGATGTTGATTACGGCAGAGTTTTTGCATGGACAATTTGCTTTTATTTTGGATGCAGAAGCCTCAGGTAGGATTCTTCCTGTTTTGGAAGAGAGAACGTATAAATTAACATCTTCTCTCCAAAAAAAACCCCCAACTAATTCCAGCTCTTCAGGCCACTTTCTCCAAGAAAACATTTTGTGGATTGCTCTGAACTCTAGCAGTTTGTATTCCTCTCTCTCTCTCACACAGAGAGAGAGAGGGAGAGAAAACCTTGGCTGCTGAGATTTAGGGGAACAAAGCTGCACGGGAAAATTAAGAAATGGCTAATTTGAGGGCTGCTGTATTTTTTGGAAATCAGCCTGTGCCGAGTAAAATATTTTACTGCACTTATTTTTTCTCTGGATGGATGGAGTGATTAAAGAAAAAACTTCTGCTTCATTCTGCAGTTTTGCAATCCTTAGAAAATAATTCCCTGGATGATGAAAGAAAAATAAATAACTTAGCGGTAATATTTAGGGTCCCCCCACCCCACCCCCTGTGTCATAATGATGGATTTGAGGTCTCATTTTCAAACTTTTGAGCTTGGTGGTGGGATGGGAATAACAATTCTGAACAAGCACTGGTTTTCCCTCCCCTTGCTCTTTCATAGAATTGCTGCAGGTATTTGGGATGAATAAATTTCCAGGTCAAAGTATGTATCGAAGTTCAACTGTGCCAGAGATACAAGACCGGAAGGGCGAGTTTGTTTCGGTTTCATGTGATAGGTAAACCAGGCCATCCTACCTTCTGCATTCAACCGTGGTTAAAGAAACCATAGTTTGTGGACTTGTTGGCTTTAACGTGAAAAGGTAGCTTAATGGAAAGGGCTGATAGGTCAGCGTGATTTGTTTACAAGCTGATCAGGAAAGAGAACTTGGCAAGAAAATATCTGTTGAATGCAAATAGCAAACCTGTGTATGCTGTTAATAAAACAAACTTAAACCCTCTGGGAAAAATTAAAAAAATCATAGAAGGTACAGCTAGTCCTCCAGTTATGATCACAATTGAGCCCAACATTTCTGTTCCTAAATGAGACGTTTGTTAAGTGAGTTTGGTCAGATTTTACAACCTTGCTTGCCTCAGTTTTAAAATGAATAAGTGAGTTTTAAAATGAATAAGTGATTAACAGGTGTTAAGTTAGTAATATGTTGTTAAGTGAATTTGGCTTCCCCATTGAATTTGCTTGTTGGAAGGTCGCAAAATATGACCCCGGGACATTGCAACCGTCATAAATATGAAGCAGTTGCCTGGCATTGAATTTTGATCACGTGACCCTGGGATGCTGCAACGGTCATTAAGTGTGAAAAATGGTCCTAAGTCACTTTTTCAGTGCCATTGTAACTTTGAACGGTCACTAAATGAACTATGTAGTTGGTCGTGGCTTTATATAAATCAACCATTAGAACACATATGGAAGATTGAAACAGCTGTGTTCACTACATCTGCAAAAAAAAAGATATTGCAGAATTGGAAAAAAAAAACATAGAGGCAGAAAAGAGGGCAACCAGAATAACTATGGTGTTATCGACTGCCAAGAGTCATCTCTGGACAAGATGTGCAGCACATTAATTTAATAATAATAATAATAATAAATATAAATGTTTCACAGCTTTGCTACTGGAAAGTTCATCAGCGCATCGGATCAGCTGCCGTGTCACAATGGATGTTGGACTCAAGATGGGCCCTTGGCCTGAGCAACTACTGAATGCGGCTCAGAACAACAGCCACAACTCAGAACCCTGGCTTGGTCCAGCAAAACGAATAATGCATGAATCTGTGCAGATGAGGTGAAGCTAAACCATTGTGGACGCTGGAAATAATTAGCTGCCTATTTCGGGGTTACGATCAAAAATCTTTGGGCATTTCCCTGCAGTATTGCAAGCATTGCCTTATTCCAGAATGCTTTTCATCTTCACAATCTTGGGATTTCTTCAGGATAAACTGTCTGGATTGCATGCAGTGATCAGATCGGTCTCTGAGTTACAAGCTGTTTTCACAGGAGATAAAGAGATGTTCTTGATGTTTTGGAATTTGACTTCTTTAAAAAGAAATAATAATTAAAAAGAATTTGAATAGGATGTATATACGTATGTATGTATGTATGTATGTATGTATGTATGTGTGTATGTATGTATGTTTTTGCATTTCCCCAAAGGCTTACATTGCTAAGGAAGGTGTGGTGGTACCTGATTTTACATCTCTCTCTCTCTTTTTTTTGCCACAACTGTTACTCAAATCACTGCAATTGATCATATAGTCATTAAACAAATTCAGCTTCCCCCACTGTTTTTACTTGTTGGAGTTTGGCTCGGAAGGTCTTAAGCAGCGATCACATGACCCTGGATTGCTGCAAAGGTCAAAAATATGTTCCATTCGGTGAGCACCCAAATTCTGAGCATTAAATTCCACAGCTTGGGAATTCTGGGAGTTGATATTCCTGTATGCCAGTTGTGGAATTTTGGAAGTTAAAAACCATGCTGGGGAATTCTGAGAGATGTGCGATATTCCTGTATGCCAGTTGTGTATTCTGGGAGTTGAAGTCCATGCATGACGGCTGAGGAATTGTGGGAGTTGATGCCTGTGCATGGAAACTCGAGAATTCTGGGGATTTAAACCTGTCTTTGCTAGATAGGGAATTCTGGGAGTTGAAGTCTGAGCTTGCTGGCTGGGGAATTCTGAGAGTTGACTAACATGCATCTGCCCACTTTGCATCCAATCAGAATTGGATATGAGTTTTGGGGATGTATGGAAAAGCAAAAAAATATTCGCTAGTAAGAGCTGGGATTTCCTGGGGAATTTGTGCAGACCTTTGGGGACTTCATTTGAAAGTTGAAAGTGTTTCTGTTTTGTGAAAGACCCTTTTTATGCTCTCCATCCTCCATATACTCTTGAAGTCTCAGGCTTTCCTGTCTCCCGAATATGCTTTAATTTTCAGTAGACAGAAACCCACAACTGTGCCACATTCATAAATGGTGAAAAGAAGTGGTTTCTAACTCCAGCGATTGGAGCCGACCACCGTAGATCAGGATCTGGGCAAGCGAGAGAGAGGCTGATGGAACTTGAAACTTGCACGTTAGACTTGAAAAATGCCACAGAATGCAACTCCTTCTGTCTTGCGTCAGGGAGATGCTGAAGTTGTTTGTTCCTTTGCAGGACAAATTGTTTCTTGGATATGAAACGGAGCTGAGATTTTCTTTCCGAATCCTCTGGTCCTCGGAGGAGCAGTTAAATGGCCTGTAGAGTTGTAATCGTATCTCAACTTTCCTCTTCCTATAGCAATAGGCTAGATAGATTTGTATTTCACCTGAAAGTCAAAACAACTTAAGCAAGATTCTAGTTTGTGTGTGTGTGTGTTTGTGTGTGTGTTTATTTTTGTTTTGTTTTTGCACAATCCAAGAAGATAGAGTGGATTGATTGCCTTCGGGGAATTTCTATAACTGAGGATGGATTTGAACCTTGGTTTTCTCCATTCTGCTCCATCATTTTAACCCAGTGGCTCTCAATCTTGATGACTTGAAGATGTGTGAACTTCTCAAGTCAGCATAGATGGGCTTCAACTCCCAGAATCTGAGCTGTGATACCTAAGGAATTCTGGAAGTTGAAGCAGAACCTCTGCTTTATCCCAGGTGCTATTTAGATGTACTGAAACGTTAATGGATCCAGTTAGTTACCCAATAGTACCATCTGCAAAAAGGAATATGAACCTAATTGTCATTGAATCTAATATTATAGCAGAAGCCTTCCTTTTAATATGATAAATCCTTGATTGTTAATATAAGTGCCTTGTTAATGGTGATTATTATTATAATCACCCATCCAGCTTGGTCAACACCTTCAGATCATTGATTATAGCTGCTTGTTCACCGTCCGATTGAAAAGAATTAACAATAAGGTTCTGACATCCAATGTTAAGTGCAGACCCATAAGTGGGAAAATATTGTACTAGAGTTAAAGAAATAGCATGCGACAAAAATCATATTTTGGAAGAGAAGTCTTCTAGGGTTGTGCAAAGTAGAAATTTAATGGGATTGTTCCCATTGTTCTGGGCATGTTTTATGATCCCACCCTTGTAATGGGTCGCTTCCAAGTTGGATCAGTTTTGGATTGCTCAAAACGTCTCACACATAGTTCATAATAAACCATTTCAGAAGGATCTATGATCCAACTAGGTTTGCCTAATGAAGAGTCAAGGACACTAGTATAGTTTTTGCCATTCTTCCTGTGTTCTGTTTTACAAAGCTACCTTTACTGTTCTGGTGCTTCTAGTTTGTAACCTCTAGAAACCAAGATCTCTGGAACAGACATTAGTCAGGAGGCTGGGTTGCGTGGGAGGAAAAACTAGCAAATTTGGACATAACCCTGTTTAGAAAGAATGTTCTAAGCCTACATAAGAGTTCTTATTTGTTTCCCGATTTTTGTCCTCTTTATTTAACAAGAGTTAGATTTTCTTGTGGTTAATGTTTCAGCTTTTTGCCATAGACTTCATATTAAAAGAGGAAAAATATATAGGGCCAAGGAAATGAAAGCATTGGTATTTCAGAGTTCAAATTAGGTTGCTGATTCATTTTTCCCTGTAAATACTGATGCTCTAAATTACTTAATCACCCTGTACAGATGAGAGCTGAACAATAATATGCTTAGCTTCTCTTTGGAAATGTTCCCTTATGAGTCTGGTTCAGTAATATGAAGCACAAGTCCTCATAATTCAACATTTAAGATCTCTTCTTGCAGCTTCCAAAATATCAGTTTTTATAAAGAGAAGGTCTGTGGTTTGAACAGATGAAATCAAACTGTCTAACCAGCTAACCTCTTTCGTTGCTGTGGAAGAATTTCTCATAAAGTTACTTAGGTTCTTTCAGATGTATTTATTTGTAAGTATATCCATAGTATCAGGTGTAGCAGGAATTGGGTACGTCTAGTTTAATGAAGAAAAGGACTAGGGGGACATACTAGACTTCTAGTATTTGAGGGGCTGCCACAAGGAAAAGAGAGGGTCAATCTATTCTCCAAAGCACCTGAAGGCAGGACAAGAAGCAATGGATGGAAACTAATCAAGGAGAGAAGCAACCTAGAACTAAGGAGAAATTTCCTGATAATGAGATCAATTAACCAGTGGAACGACTTTCCTCCAGAAGTTCTGTGTGCTCCATCAATAGTGGTTTTAAAGAAGAGATTCTACAACCGTTTGTCTGAAGTGGTCTAGGGCAGTGGTGGCTAACCTTTTTGGGCTCCTGTGCCAGTACCCAGAATGCAGTGTGCGCCCTCCCATGCCCCCTGCATATATGCGTGCAATCCCCACCTCCATTCCCTTACCTGCACTTCACCTCACAGCTGATTTTTCAGCTGGTTTGAGGCCTTTTTTGGCCTCCCAGAGGCTTGGAAAAAGCCTCTGCAAAGCTTTTCAGGCCAAATTATAGGCCCATTTTGTCACTTCCGGTATTACAGGAAGTGACGAAATGGGCCTATTCGTCCTGAAAAGCCTTGCAGAGGCTTTTCCCAAGCCTCTGGGAGGCCGAAAAAGGCCTCAAACCAGCTGAAAAATCTGCTGTGAGGCACGTGCCTACAGAGAGGTAAGTTTGCCTGCGGCTGGCGTGCCAGCACAAATGGCTCGGCGTGCCACTTGTGGCATGTGTGCCACAGATTCGCCATCACGAGTCTAGGGTTTCCTGCTTGAGCAGGACATTGGATTAGAAGACTTCCAGCCCCTTTCCAACTCTGTTATTCCATATTTTGAGAAACATGGCCCTGTTAATAGACATAAATGTCTGACATAATTTGATTTGTTGAAGCCAGACATTGGCAGCTTTATATGATGCACCAATAATAACAGAATGCCTCTCCTTTACTCATCTGAGCTAAACTTGCCTAACTACGTAGTTTAGAACATGTGTGAAGTGTTGAATTAAAATGGTTTGTATGCATTTGTAAGTCCAATGTGCAAAGCAAGTCTTTGTGCATTACTGGTACAGTTTCCACCTTATAGCCCTGAGGTTACTTTGGGTGCCTTAGTGGACAAATAGTAGATGGGAGAATGAAACCTTAGATAGGAGAATGTAAACCATTCTTTGGTTTTTATGCCTCCAAGCTTCCTATTTTTCTGAATTTCTTAAAAAATTGTGGCTTTGGAGACACCCTTTGTAGAGGCTCTGGGTCTTCCCACCAAGCCAATTCCCAACAGTTTGAAACTTAAGTCCGTTGACTTTTGATGACCAACCAGATTTTGTCATAATCCCCATGTTGTTCAGTCCTTGCTAACACGTCTGCTGGAGATCACCCAGGACTTTCTCCTTACCTTCCAACTCTAAAGAAGAGTTTAATCGATATTTTTGGGCATTGTCTGAGTTTCACAACCAACTACAGGTAGTCTTTGACTTACAACCATAATTGACCCCAGAATTTCTGTTGTTAAGTGAAACATTTATTGTTTTGCCCCATTTTACAATCTTTCTTGCCATCGTTGTCAAGTCAATCACTGCAGTTGCTAAGTTAGTCACACAGTTGATAAGCGAATCTGGTTTCCCACATTGATTTTGCTTATCAGAAGGTCGCAAAAGGGGATCACATGATCCTGGGACACTGCAACGGTCATAAATATGAGCCAAGCATCTGAATTTTGATCACATGGCCATGGGAATGCTGCAACGGTTGTAAGTGTGAAAAATGGTCATAAGTCACTTTTTTCAGTGCCATTGTAACTCAGTAAAGATTGCAAATTGAGGGCTATCTGTAGATGAACTTCCACTAGATATGCCTTTGCAAGAAATACGCCCAGTATTTATTTATTTATTTATTTATTTATTACATTTATATACCGCCCTTCTCCCGAGGGACTCAGGGCGGTGAACAGCTCATCTAAAAACCCCACAAATACAAAAGTTAAAAAATAATTAAATATTAGAATTAGCTGCAATTAGAAAACCCCCCCCCCCACCCTTAAAACCCAATTTAAATTAAAAAGGAGATCAAAATTTAAAATCATTCTTTCAGCCCAGGCCGGCCTGCTCAAAGAGCCAGGTCTTTAACGCGCGCCTGAAGGCCCTCAGGTCCGTGCCGGTACGAAGTTCCGGTGGCAGAGTATTCCAGAGGGCGGGGGCACCCACAGAGAAGGCCCTACCCCTTGGCGCCGCCAGACGACACATAGCGGCCGACGGCACCCGGAGCAGTCCCTCCCTGTGGGAACGCACCGGCCTGTTGGAGAACGTTGGTAGAATGCAATCCTGAAGGTAACCTGGTCCCATGCCATGGGTCGCCCTAAAGGTCAAAACTAGAACCTTAAAGCGAACCCGGAGAGCCATCGGCAACCAATGCAGCTCGCGCAGGAGAGGCGTCACATGGGCGCTACGCGACGCCCCCATAATCACCCTCGCGGCTGCATTTTGCACCAACTGGAGTCTCCGGATGCTCCCCGCAGGGAGCCCCATGTAGAGGGCATTACAATAGTCCAGTAGGTAAAATTACTGATAAAACTCCGGGTTGTAGGAAAAAAATTCAGACAAAAATACTGTATTGAGCTTTTAAGCAAACTTTTTTTTTTAAAAAAAGAGGGAGTTACATTTAAGAAAAATAATAATACATGATGGATTCCACCCCTCTTGAAAGTTAGATGTCTTGGAAAAACACTTCGCAGACGAAAAATGGGAATAAAAACATTGTTTGAAAAAACTTAACAGCTCTTTCAGGAAAAGTTTAAGAACCTTCACTTTGGAATTTGACTTTACAGCTTTTATTTCTGAGGTATTTGTAGCAACGAAATTCTTGCGTGCTCTACAATTACAAGCCTTCCTGGTCCAGAATAATCCAACTGAATGCCTTTTCTGTGTACCACGTGTACAGAAAACAGATTATTGGAGCCTGAAAAGGAAATATGGAGTTCGTTTGGGTTATTTTCTCCAGACACACATATTCGCTTTTTCCCATGAAGTGATAGCAGTATTTGAGCTGCTGCAGATCGTTGACTGGGCCTTGTACGAGTTCCCCACTGAAGTCCATTGTTTCTCCAGAAAAACCAGGACTCAAAATTATTAACTATGCTTCACTCAGAAGTGCTTGAGGGAAAAATCGAAGGGAGAAGCTGTGTTGTTAGACTGCAAAGAATGAGCTAGCTTCCTTCTAAAGTAGAATTACTTACATCGGCAGGTTTTTCTTGTAATGGGGCATCCTTGTTCCTCTCACTTTGGTGGTTCTGGTTGAGATGTTGCTACTTTTCTTCAAGTTTTGGAGACAAAAAGTAGATGTGAGCAAGATTGCAAGATGCAATCTGGGTCGGTCACCAGAACCAGAAGTTTTGTCTTCTCAGCTTTTGGACTCGTACGAGAGCCCATCTTCAGGGAACTTGAAGTTCAGGGGTCCAGCACGAATCCGAAAGCTCTGAGGTCAAAACCTCTTGTTCCCAGTGGCCACCCCAGATTGGATCCTGCAACCCGATCCAATTATTCTGGGACATGTATATTCGCCTTCATTTGCAACAACAAGATTGCCTTGGAAAAGCTGGTAGTCCTCGACCAAGGTAAAACGGCGCTGAAAAAAGTGACTTATGACCATTTTTTGCACTTATGACCGTTGTAGCATACCGGCAGCTGACTCATGACGATTGTGATCTTGTTTTGCAACCTTCCAACAAGCACATTCAATGGGGAAGCCAGATTCACTTAACAATCGTGTTACTAACTTAACTGCAACGATTCACTTAACAGCTGTGGCAAGAAAGGTTGCAAAATGGGGCAAAACTCACTTAACAACTGCTTCACTTAGCAGTAGGAATTTTGGCTCAATTGTGGCTGTAAAGTGATCAGACTAAAACACACAGATGCCTCTTTTTGTTTCCCAGTCTCTCGGATAAAGTTTTGGCAGCTTGGAAAAATGCTGTCCATCAGGAGACTGTGTCCAGTTTGAATAGCTGCCATGCAAGAAGAAAATTGAAGACCAGGAAGGAAGGCAGAATGGTCCAACTAAGATCATGACCCTTGGCAGCTATATCTTACAAAGAATGGTTAAAATATTGGCCACAGATTGTCCTCAACTTATGACTGCAATTGAGACCACTTCACATCCCAAATACATGCCAGTTTCCAAGGGTCCGGATTTTGATCACGTGACCATGGGGTTGCTGCAATTATGGTGTGAAAAATGGCCGTGTCACTTTTTTCAGTGCCGTTAATGTCTTTGAATGGTCACTAAACGAATGATTGTAAGTCAAGGGCTTCCTGTATGTTTTGCTTAAAGAAGATAAGGCAGAAGCCATCTCCCAATGCCAGAATTTATTCTCCAGAGGAGAAAATCTGAAAGTTGGAATTTTATGGAGATTGGTCCAAATTAGGGAGGGAAGGAAGGAAGGAAGAATAGAAAGGGAGAAAGGAAAGAGGAAGGAAGGAAAAAAAGGATAAATAGAAAGAGGCAAAGGGAGGATAAACCAAGGGAGGCAAAAATGATAAGGAAAGGAAAGAAAAAGAGGGAAAAGAAAAAATGGAAAGAGAGAGAGAGAGATCCCTTGAGATTTTCAAATAAATGTCTGGCGTGGTCTTCAGCTGGGAATTGCCAGCTAAAGGAAGTCCCCATTACTCAAGGCATCTGATCATGCCAAGACAGCTTCAAAGGTTTCAGATCTCTTTCGCAATTCTTTTGGAGATGTGTGTAATTTTTAAAAGGAGCAAGATTCCTTTTGCTTATTTGTAAGAATGACCCCATTCTTACAAATAAGCAAATCGCATTTTAACCGGGAAGAAAGGGATCTGCAGTGAAACCTGTTTTGTCCCTGTGTCGGATTGCTTATTATTTAATATGTCATCGGGCATGACAAATACTATTTCTTGACATAATCGTAAGCATATATATGATAACAAAAGGTCTGATTTTTCTCTTACTTGTTTATTCTTGTCCGTTCGCAATGAGATTGCTCAAGGAGGAAGGGAAGCGGCTTCTATCTCTGTGGGTGGAAATGGAAAAATGAGGCCATCTCATACTGAGCCCAAGCAGAGTTAATTTGTGCACTAATTGGAAAACTACCTTGCTACAAAGTCTTTCAGTCACATCCAAAGGACAAAATGCACCATTAGGGGTGAGTTTTACAAAATGGGATTACAGTATTCTCTGATAAATGAGCATGAGGTTGTTTGCATATAATTATTGCTGTTAATCTTTGATGAGATTCACAGCCTTTGGGGCTGGTTGGTAGCTCAACAGCTCGAGTCCTAACCAAGGACCTAGGAACTGTTCAGGTAGCGTTTGAGGATATAAGCTGTTCCAAGTAGGGTGGTTTTTTTGTAGAATCAGGGTATTCAAGTCTGATAAATTCAGAATTTCCAAATAGCAAGGTAGCCCCTTAGATATTGCTCCAAGGGCTCCAATCACTATTGGGATAACACACAATTTCTTTTTCCAAAGTCGCTTAACTTCAATTTGTGAGTCTCGGTACTTTGTGATTTTTTCTTGCTGCTTGTCTTCAATTCGTGCATCACCAGGTATTGCAATGTCTATGAACCAACCCTTTTTCTTTTCAACTTTTGTTGTGTCAGGTGTGTTGTGGGCCAAGTGCCTGTCCATCTGAATTCTGAAGTCCCACAAGATCTTGACTTTTTCATTCTCCAGAACCTTCCCAACCTGATGTTCCCAGTAGTTGTTATTATATTCAGTCCAAACTTTTGGCATAGTTTCCAGTAAATGATTTTAGCAACTTGGTTATGATGTTCTAGGTAATCAGTTTGTGAAATTTTGCTGCACCCACTGATTAAATGGTCAAATGGTTATTGTTGTTGTTATTATTATTATTACATACAGGAAGCAGCAGGTAAAGCTAAGCAGAATCACATCTGATACCTGTACAATTAGCACAGGGGTAATACCTATGTCCCCTTTGACTATCATTAAGTGTTGTACTTGATGATTCTTGATGAATGTATCTTTTCTTTTTATGTACACTGAGAGCATTTGCACCAAAACAAATTCCTTGCATGTTCAATCATACTTGGCCAATAAAGAATTCTATCTATTTGAGGCTTTCTTCAGCTTTCTGTGCCATACAGTGATGAAACTGAGAGTAGTTTTGACATAAAATATGAGTGACCCTAATTCATTTATTTATTAAACTTCTATGCTACCCATCTCACTGATACTGTACAAATAGTCCTTGACTTGCGACTGTTCATTTAGTGATCATTTAAACTAAGTTACCACGGCACTGAAAAAAGTGATTTATGACCTTTTTTTCACACTTACGACAGTTGCAGCATCCCCATGGTCACCCCCTTAAGATGCTTGACAACTGGTTCATATTTATGATGACCGCAGTGTCCTGGAGTCACATGACCTTTTGTGACCTGACAAGCAAAAGTCAACGGGAAAGCCAGATTCACTTAACAATTGTGTGATTAGAATAGAATAGAATAGAATAACAGAGTTGGAAGGGACCTTGGAGGTCTTCTAGTCCAACCCCCTAATCAGGCAGTAAACCCGATACCCGTGATGGTGAATCTATGGCACACGTGCCACAGGTGGCACGCAGAGCCATTTGTGCGGGCACGCAAATCTCAGCCAAACTTACTTGCATTGTGCATGTGTGCGCCTCCCAGCTGATTTTAGGCCCATTTGAGGCCTTTTTCAGTCTCCCAGATGCTCGAGAGAGGCCTCTGCAGCCTCAGGAGGCTGAAAAATAGGCCTTCTGGAAATACTGGAAGTACCGAAACAGGCTCATTGTTCGGCCTCCAAAGGCTGCAGAGGCTTCCCTCGAGCCTCTGGGAGGGCTGAAAAAGGCCTCAATGGGCCGAAAATCAGCTGGGAGGCGCACGCATGCGCAGTGCAGGTAAGGTGGTGGGGGGTATTGCACGCGCATGCATGAGGGGGGGTGCCAGCACGCATGCAATTTGCACTTTTGGCACACCACAAGAAAAAGGTCTGCCATCCATTCTAAAGATAATAAGATACCCTATACCTCTTCAGACAAATGGTTATCCAATCTCTTCTTTAAAACTTCCAGTGTTGGAGAATTCACAACTTCTGGAGGCAACTTATTCCACTGATTAATTGTTGTAACTGTCAGGAAATTTCTCCTTAGTTCTAAGTTGCTTCCCTCCTTGATTAGTTTCCACCCATTGCTTCTTATCCTGTCTTCAGGTGCTTTGGAGAATAGCTTGACTCCCTCTTCTTTGGGACAGTCCCTGAGATACTGGAACACCGCTATCATGTCAATTTTAGTCCTTCCTTTCATTAAACTACACATATCCAGTTCCTGCAACTATTCTTCATGTTTTAGCCTCCAGTCCCCTAATCCTCTTTGTTGCTCTTCTTTGCACTCTTTCTAGAGCCTCAACATCATTTTTACATCGTGGTAATCAAAACTGAATGCAGTATTCCAAGTGTGGCCTTACCAAGGGCTTATAAAGTGGTATTAACACTTCACATGATCTTGATTCTATCCCTCTGTTTATGCGGCCTAGAACTGCGTTGGCTTTTTTGGCAGGTGCTGCACAAGGCTGGCTCATATTTAAATGGTTGTCCATTAGGACTCCGAAATCCCTCTCACAGTACTATTGAGCTATACGGATTAATTTAACAACTGAAATGATTCACTTAACTGTAGCAAGAAAGGTTGTAAAATGGGGCAAAACTTAACAAATGTCTCAGTTAACAACATACATTTTGGGCTCATTTGTGGTCATAAACTTACCTATATAGTGACTCTGGATGACAGCAATGCATTAAATCAAATATTTCTCAAGCTTGGCAATTTTAAATAAATGAATTTTAGCTCTCAGAATTTCCAAGCCAGCATGCTGGAAGTTGAAATGTATACATTTTAAAGTTGCCAAATTTCAGAAACACTGATAGGTAAAGGCCAGATGGTGATGAGGTCATAATATCAAGGCTGGAGAATCTCCAGCACAACAATCAAAAATCTTGAAAGCTGCTAAGAGTGATTAGATATTTGTTGATATTTGAAGTATGTAAAAGTTTCTGTGACAGCTTTAGTTCAGCACGGAACTTCTCATGATTAATTTTTGGTAGATTATCTGGGAAGTGAAAGTCTTGGTTTAGAAATAGCTTACAAAGTTGTTTTTAATAGCATGCACGAGGAATAAAGTGTGTTTTCTTTTTTCTTTCCTCTTTTTTCCTTTTCCTTTTTCCTTTCTTCCTTCCTGTTTCTTTTTTCTTTTTTCCCCTTTTCTTTCTTTCATTTCTTCTTTCTTTTTATTTCCCTCTCTCCCTCCCTTCATGTTTATCATTCCTTCTTCCCTTCCTGTTTATCCATCCTTCCTTCCCCCCCTCCCTCCCTGCTTTTCATAAGAACATAAAACCTAGATGTGAAATTCACCACAGAGAAAGCTAAAACTTGGCAGCTTCAGAAGTCCAATTAGGCAAAACAAGGAAATTGAAGAGATTCCTTCAATTCCGACATACTATTATAGTTTTTGTGTATCTCTGATTTCATCCTGCTCTTTGAATCTTGTTTGTTTTAGGCATCATTTTTATGTCACTTCCTGGTGTGCCACCCCCATCTTCCTCAAGATAGCAGTGACTGATGCTTGGAAGTTCAGATCCTGAAATTAATCTTCTGAAGGGCCTCAGGATGTCATTAAACAATGTGGACTAGCAACTTTATCTAGTTGAACTTTTCTGACTTTGGGGGATGCTTTAAGTGTGTGTAATGCATTTTCACAGACAACTTTTCCCAATAATTCATAACTTCTCCCACAGCTCAAGAAAATCTTAAAATTTAGCTGTTTTTTTCCCTAATTTATTTTTATTGGGGTTTTTCAAAGCGACATGCAATATTTTTTAAAAGTGGTGTATATAAACACAAAATCATTCCAATTAAAACCCAAGACAAAATGGAAATAAATTATTGGAATAATTAATCATGAACCATGCTGGTTGGTTACCAGGAAGCTATGAGTTGCTAATAATATTTTCTATCTGTGCTCTTGGTCTATAAATACATTTGGGTTGATTAAATTATTGTTTCCTCCTCTTCCCCATTCACATTATTAGCATCATCAATACCACCTAATGATTAGTAATTTATTTCAACTTCACTGCCAAAGGATATATAATAGTAATTTTGGCAAGAAGTTGTAAAATCAGGTGTGATTCACTTAACAATAGCCTCACATCATAAACCATGCAAACACAAAACCACCCAAAAATGTAAAAATTCTGGTCCCAGTTGTGGTCAAAGAGGTGTGTGTGTATGTGTATGGTTGTGTGTGTGTGTATATGTGTGGTTTGTGTATGTGTGTGTCTTGATAAGAGATAAAATATTTGCAGATATAAATTTAAAATTCTGAAACTTAGAAATTCAGAACAAGGTTCTAGCAGCAGATCAATTTACAGACACCAAGTTTCTAGCTCCTTAAGTGGCAACAAAATTATAGATAGTCATTTAGCAATTCATTTAGTGACCATTCAAAGTTACAATGACACTGATAAAAGTGACTTGGGACCATTTTTCATACTTATGACCATTGCAGCATCCCCATGGTCACGTGATCAAAATTTAGACACTTGGCAACTGACTCATATTTATGACAGTTGCAATGTCCAGGGATCATGCCATCACCTCATCACCTTTTGCAATCTAATAAGCGAAATCAATGGGGAAACCAGACACACTTAGCAGCCACGTTACTAACTTAACAACTGCAGTGATTCACTTAACAACTATGGCAAGGAAGGTCATAAAATGAGGCAAAACTCACTTAACAAATATCTCACTTAACAACATAAATTTTGGAATCAATTGTGGTTGTAGTTCGAGGACTACTTGAATATCGAATAGCCATCTTTTAAGTTTTCTCATTATGAAGATGTATGAATGAAGTTTACATTCAAAATAAAAAAAAAGTAAGATCAAATAGTGGGCCTTTTGGGCCTTTTAAAATCCAAGCTTGACAAGGATTGGATAATTCGTGTTTTCATTTTAACAGAGATTTCTCTGTACTTTTTTAAAATGATAATATCCGGGCACTTTTTTTCTCCTGATGTTGCTATCGACCTGAAGACTTTTGGGAGAAGGGGGAAAATTTAAAGTGAAAAATAGAACCCATATTTACAAGAAGAAACCTCTAAATGCAAAACCAGTAGCATTTTTTGCTTTTCCTTCAAACCACTTCTAACCCCTATGGTCTGATTTCTCTAATATCTTTCCAAACTATACTTAGATTTTAATGCTATTTCTTCATCATCTTTCTCTGGTCACATATTTCTGGCTGGGCATTTTCTAAAATTTTTATCCTGCCTTTATGACTCAAAATGACGAACACCCTATTTCCTCCTCAACAACAACTCTGTGAGGTGGATTGGGCTGAGAGGGAGAGAGATTGGCCCAAAGTCACTCAGCTGGCTTTCGTGCATGAGGGGGACTAGAATTCACTGTCTCCTGGTGATTGGCCCAAAGTCACCCAACTAGCTTTCGTATCTAAAGTAGGACTAGAACTCAATTCTCCTGGTGATTGGCCCAAAGTCACTCAGCTGGCTTTCATGCCTGAGGCGGGACTAGAACTCACTGTCCCCTGTTGATTGGCCCAAGTCACCCAATTAGCTTTCGTGCCTAAGGCGGTACTAGAACTCACCGTCTCCTGGTGATTGGCCCAGAGTCAGCCCGCTATCTTTCTTAGGGGTGAGCCCATTCTGTTAGTCATCCTTTTAAAAAAATACATGCTTATGCTAGCTAGATTTATTTTGAGGAAAGAGCAGCTGCGGAGCCCTGATCTGAAACTGGTTCAAAATTTAGATTGGGATTGACCTTAACTATTCCATTACATTTTGGCTACCCTGGTGCTTTTGTAGAGTGCAAAGATAATCCTCAATTTAATACTGACTATTGTAGTCCTAGGTTGTCACAATCATAACGCAGGTCATCACAGGACTGACCAAAATCTTTTTTTGCAATGTTTTAAGTATATGTTGTAAAACAAACCCATTGTTCAGTATGAACTGTTTTTGCCAGAAACTGGTAGAGAATGTTGTTTTCTGCCAAAAACAGTCAGGATGTTGGAAATAGCTGTAAATGCGGGCCAGATGCCAGGCGCCCAAAATGCAGTCATATGACCCTGATGGAGGCACCATTGGCACTTCAGAACTGGGTCATGCATACCTTTCGGGGGGGGGGGGTCCGTCATAACTTCAAACGGTCACTAAGTTGAGGACAACCTATACCTGAATAACAGGTGCGCCTTTCTATTGATTGGGAATTGGCAAATTGTGTTACCTGCGACTTCCTATGCTTAGCTCAGTACTAACAGAATAACTGAGTTGGATGGGCCCTTTGAGGTCTTCTAGTCCAACCCCCTGCTCAGGCAGGAGATTCTACCATTTCAGACAAATGGTTGTCCAATCTCTTCTTACAATTTTCCAGTGATGGGAGCATTTAGTTGTTCCACTGGTTAATTATTTCTCACTGTCAGGAAATTCCTCCTTAATTCCAGGTTGCTTCTCTCCTTGATTAGCTTCCATTCATTGCTTCTTGTTCCTGCGTTTAGGTGCTTTGGAGAATAGATTTGATCCCCTCGTCTCTGTCTCAGGCCCTTCCTTAATCAGGATGGGGAGGCAGGAAAAAGTGTTGATTTTGAGGGGATGTGATTAAACTGGCAATGCCCTTGCGCAAGTTTTTACAAAATGGGGAGAATGGGGAGATTAGTGCTCAGAGAGAGAGAGAGACAGACAGACAGACAGAAAGAGAGAGAGAGAGATTGCATTGCCGGGCCTATGTTTTCCATTTCCAGAAGAGCATGAATGATATCCTGCATCTACCTTTTCCACTATTAATGAAAGGCCCAATGAAGACCAGTTTCCATGGAGACATCCTCTCTGTCTCATGGCTGGTCACCTTTTAGTTGGCTTTGCTGTAGGCCCATCCTTTGTCATTCATCATGTTTTGGGTTCTTGCTTCCTTTCTGGCTCAGAGTGCTAAATCAGGATCCCAAAGATTTTGCTAGGATTGATCTCCTCTCACCGCTCCAAGGAACTGTTTCCCGCTCCCCCTTTCAAGAGAGCTTACACAGATATATTTTTTCCCTTTCCTTTATTCATTTTTGGGGTGTGCTGGATGCCGGCTTGCGCAACGGGGCCGAGTCGCTGGTTCTGCAGTTACCCAGCGACCAAACTCTTGTTTGGGGTGACTCATGCGATGCCATCCAGAAACAGCCAAGAATAGATGAGATCATTTAGCATCTGGTTTCTTTGGGGGAATGGCTGGATGAAGCTGGCTGATGGTCCAGGAGGGAATTTCCAAAAAGTTCTGTTGCCTGAAGTGTTTAAATTGTTTATTTGGGGCTTATCTTGAAATCCAGCACACCGTGTGGCTCTGTTCAAAAGAATAAGACAGAATTGGCAAGGCCGGTTTTCATTCTTTTAAGTTTAAGGAAAGGAATTACCTGCTTCCAACTTGGAGAGAATTAGCCAAATTAGGGTAAAGTTACAAGGCCAGAAACTGAGGAGGAGGATGGAAAAAAAGATGTTGAGACTCTGGAAAGAACGCAGAGAAGAGCAACAGGGATGATTAAAGGCCTAGAGATATAAAGAATGGTTGCATGAATTTCGGTATGTCTAGTCTAATGAAAAGAAGGATTAGGGGGTGACACGATAGCAGTCTTCCAATATTTGAAGGGTTGCCACAAAGAAGAGGAGTCCAGCTATTTCCAAAGCACCTGAAGGCAGGACAAGAAACAATGGATGGAAACTAATCGAGAAGAGGAGCAACCTAGAACTAAGGAGAAATTTCCTGACACTTAATCAGTGGCACAGCTGGCCTCCAGAAATTATAGGTGTTCCAACTCTTGAAGTTTTTAAGTAGAGATTGGGCAACCATTTATCTGCAATGGTATAAGTCTCCTGCTTGAGGAAGGGATTGGACTAGAAGATCTCCAAGACCTCCTTCCGCCTCTGTTATTCTGTTAACATTGACAGCAAACGATTGGAACTTCAGTTGTCAGTCTCTTGACAGCTTGAGAGAAATGTGTTTCCGTGAAAATACCTCCGTGTGTCTTGCATGGATGCCTTCCACCCACCCGCCTTTGATCTAGAAAGATAAAAAGAGTGCATCACTTTTATCCACAGTAGAATAGCACACATCTTAGGGCAACTGAAGGTTTAAGAAAACAGCATGAAAGATTTGCAGTTTTCAAGAATGAAGGATTCTGCAGACATTTTCGCTTCTGGCTTTCTCTGCAACACAAAAACGATATTCCACCAAAGGAACCAGTGATTGATAGACCGAAAGGACAACTGAGCAGGCACGCTAGCATAAGTATTCCTTTGCTTATGGCCATAATTGGAGAGAAAACAAGATAAAACAAAAAAGTGGGCAGTGTTAGAGGTAGAGTTAAAGGTAGACAGCATGGCTGGTTTGGGGAATTCTGGGAGTTGAAGTCCACACCTTTTAAAGTTGCCAACGTTCAAAAATACTGATTTACAGCATAAGTACAATTGTCTCCAATGTCTTTTTATAGATTCTTAAGGTAAAACAGCCTCTTTAATAGAACATAACCTCAAAAGTTTATAGAGACCACAGGCTGAGAATAAATTTGAATTTTTAATTCAGCATTCAGGAGTTCTATTAAAAAAGCTTCATGCACAGTTAAGTTTTATTCATTTTTATTTCAACCTCTCATAGTAAATAACATAATGCAAAACATGCAAAAAGTAGTAAAGAAATTAAGGTAGAAGGTAAGGAAAGAAAAACTAATTAGTTTTTATTTTATTTTAATTTTATACTTTTCAAACTTTTTCACCCTTGCTTTCCCCATGTCTAAACACTGCTTCAAATACAGGTAGTCCTTGACTTACAACCACAATTGAGCCCAAAATTCCTTTTGTTAAGTGAGACATTTGTGAATTGAATTTTGCCCTATTTTATGAACTTGCTTGCCACGGTTGTTAAATGAATCACTGCAGCTGATAAGTTAATAAGCTGGTTGTTAAGTGAATCTGGCTATTGACTGTGCTTGTCAGAAGGTTACAAAAGGGGATCATAGGACCCTAGGACACTGCAACCATCATAAATACGAGTCAGTTGCTAAGCATCTGAATTTTGCCCACTTGACTATAGGGAATGCTGCAATGGTTGTAAGTGTGAAAAATTTTCATAAGCCGCTTTCTTCAATGTTGTTGTAACTTTGAATGGTCACTAAATTAGCTGTTGTAAGTCGAGGACTACCTGTATTTCTTTATGTTCTTTAAACATCTTGCCCCTCCCTGATTCAGGATTTAGTCCACTCCATCTAACCATGGGGACTGTCCCAAAGAAGAGGAGGATCAAGCTATTCTATTCTATTCTATTCTATTCTATTCTATTCTATTCTATTCTATTCTATTCTATTCTATTCTATTCTATTCTATTCCGTCCTAGTCCTAATCCTATCCTGTCCCATTCCATTCCACTCCACCCCACCCCACCACTCCAACCTATCCTATCCCTATCTCTCTCCCTATTTATTTCTGTTTCTATTCACAAGTTCAATTTCCCCCTTATTTCTGACCCATTCACCATCTTTTATATTTATTTTTAAGAAGAGATTGGACAATCATTTGTCTGGAATGGTATAGGATTTCCTGCCTAAGCAGAGGGTTGGATTAGAACACCTCCAAAGTCCCTTCCAACTCTCTTATTCTCTTCTATTTCTATTCACAAGTTCAATCTACCCCTTATTTTTGACCCATTCACCATCTTTTATATTTATTTTTAAATTTGTCCCTCATTATTTCTCTTTCTGTGATTAAACCACCTCAATGTAATTCTTCTGTATTTTACTAGCGACCCTCATTATGTTCATACCCATTCATTCCTCACCGTATTGCTGTTAACACGAACCCTTATTTAATATCAATAGTCCTTTGAGGCAGGCCAGAGCTAACAGCAGAGATTCCTGAAATCTCCATTATAATAAAGTAGAATAACAGAATCCTGCAAGTTGTCCCCAAGTTTCTTCTTGTCCCAATTTATATTATGACCGGAAAATGTATCGTTAAGTGTTGCAGTTATTAAACAAGATATCATGTGACCACAATTTGCAATTTCCTGCTGGCTTCCCCACTGACTTTGCTTATTGGAAACTAGCTTGGAAGGTCACAACTAA
This sequence comes from Bungarus multicinctus, assembly GCA_023653725.1. Taxonomy (NCBI): domain Eukaryota; kingdom Metazoa; phylum Chordata; class Lepidosauria; order Squamata; family Elapidae; genus Bungarus; species Bungarus multicinctus. The sequence goes on along the minus strand of CM042840.1, from coordinate 6,556,385 downwards.
TGATCACACAATTGTAGAACTATTATAAATGTGCAATGGTTGCCGAGGGCCTGAATTACAATTATACAGCCACAGGGAGGTTGTAAGGGTGAGTCACTTTCTTCAATTCTGTCGACAGTTCTAATAGTCATTATGTGAGGACTACCTGCAAGCAAAATCGAGAAATATTTGAAGATTCCCCCCCTCACCCTTTAGATTACCCACTGACCGCAACAATCTGACTTCTGCTGTAAGCAAATAATCCATGGCCATTAAACAAAACATGTTACGACTGCGCTGGACTTACAGCTTCACTTCTACCACAGTCGTTAAGTGAATCACCTGCAGGTGTTGTGGAATTAAATCATGTGACCATGGTTTGTGATTTTACTGCTGTGTCTTTATTGATTTTGCTTGTCAGAAATGTTGCTGATGTGACGATGGGTCATGTCAGCAAATGTCCACTGGTTTTGAAAGGTCCGAATATTGATCACATGTCCTGGCTCAAGGTTGACTCAGACTTCCGTCCTTTCGAGGTTGGTAAATGAGGACCCAAATTGTTGGGGGAGGGGAAAGGCTGACTCTGTCAACCACTTAGAGATAAAGCACTGTGAAGCGGTATATAAGTCTAAGTGCTGTTACTATCGCTATCTGTCAGTCATAAGTCTGAGAACCAGCCTTAAAGTTACTTTTTTCAGCTCTTGTCTGTTCAGAGGACTGCTAAACACGGACCTCATTAAGCGAGGTCTACCTGAATATAATATATTCCCTCAAGTTGTTGTTGTTATTGTTGTTTTCTGCAGCAATTATTTTCTAACATGTATTCTGGACTTATCCTCAGTCACTTTCACTTCCTTGTTCCACGAAGCACTAATTTTCATACTTCCCATTCCCTTTGAGTCACTTCTGCAGTGCTCCAGAACACAAGGGTTTCCTCTTTCTTCTCAGCAGCGTTCACATATTGTTTTCTTGCCGTTTTTTAACCATTTTGGGAGAGTTCTAACACATTTCATTATAAATCAGTCAGGACAATTAATCAACGGGACCAATGGGCTCCAGAAATTGTGGGTGCCCCCCAACACTGGAAATTTTTAAGAAGAGATTGGACAGTCATTTGAAATGGTATGTACGTTTTCCTGTCTGAGCATGGGTTTGGACTAGAAGATCTCCAAGGTCCCTTCCAAATTGTTAGATCTGTTAAGGAGGAAGGGAATACAGGCAAGATGGCCCATGTGAACCCACCAAACAAATGTCTGTCAAGTTTATATTTTAATCAGAGGCCTTGGTCAGCCAAATCTAGCTCAGGGGCAGACCTCTGGCCTAGTGGGTTTGCAGGAGTGCCTCGTCTGACTCGACTTTTCGCCTACGCTAAGTTTTCTCACAGGGATTTCTCTTCCAGGAGCTGACTCAGTTGTAGCTTTTCAAAATTTCCTGTGTTGTTCGGGGTAGGGTGGGGGCTGGGCATGGCATGAAGCAGCCGCAGCCTCACACACGGAACAAGAATGTGCTGAGATTGTGTGGCAGAACGCCCCAGAAACACCTCCACATTTGAAAGCTGAGAAAGGGGGGTGGGGGAAGAGTTGTAAAAAGATGCCCCCTCTTGAAGAATCTCTTGCGCATAGTATAGACCAGTGTTTCTCACCCTTAGCAAATTTAAGATGGGTGGACTTCCAACTCCCAGAATTCCCCAGCCAGCATGCTTTAAGATGTGTGGACTTCAACTCCCAGAATTCCCCAGCCAGCCTACTTTAAGATGTGTGGACTTCAACTCCCAGAATTCCCCAGCCAGCCTGCTTTAAGATGTGTGGACTTCAGCTCCCAGAATTCCCCAGCCAGCATGCTTTAAGATGTGTGGACTTCAGCTCTCAGAATTCCCCAGCCAGCATGCTTTAAGATGTGTGGACTTCAACTCCCAGAATTCCCCAGCCAGCATGCTTTAAGATGTGTGGACTTCATCTCCCAGAATTCCCCAGCCTGCATGTTTTAAGATGTGTGGACTTAACTCTCAGAATTCCCCAGTTTGCTGGTTTTAAGATGTGTGGACTTCAACTCCCAGAATTCCCCAGCCAGTTATGACAGTTGAAATGTCCCATGGTCACATGATCCCCTTTCGCGACGTTCTGACAAGCAAAATCAAGCAAGATTCACTTTACAGCCATGCTACTAATTTAACTGAAGTGACTATGGCAAGAAAGGTCGTAAAATGGAACAACTGTCACTTTAACAATTGTTGCGCTTAACAACAAAAATTTTGGGCTCATCTGTGTTTGTAAATTGAGGACTACCTACATTGATATGGCTTTCCCATTCTCTTGTCAATTGTCCACCTAGGTAGGGTGGGCAGTGGAATTTAATTAATAAATAAATTAGTTAATTAATTTTTTAAAAAGTGTGATGTGAGAATCCTCTCAGGAGATTCAGGCAGTTCAAATGAGTATACAGATTTATTGCAAACTTAAGCTCTCTACAAGAATCTGATCAACTAACAGTCAAGGGAAATGAGAGGGAGATAAGAAAGGAATTCAAGGTGGACTGGATTTATATCTCTTGTGGGCATGCAGGGACTCATGACTTATGACACGTTTGACGCCTCCTTTGGGCTCACCCTAGTCATCTTCTACATCAGCAGTCCACAGCATTTCCAGCTTGGTGGCACAGCCAACGTGTTCATGTGTGAGAGTGTGTGAATGGCAGGCGCACGGCATACACTCCCTACACTTAACCAATTCGAGCTTCACGTGTGAGTAGAAGGTGCTTGCGATCAAGCGCGAAGCTCCACTCCCGAGCTAGTGCCCTCTGCTCTGGAGCTTCACATAGAAGTGCCCTCTGCTCACGTGAGGGGAACTTAATACACACTTCCCCATTGCCCGGTTTTGAGCAAGCTGTGGCTTGGTAGTGACTATGGCCTGGCGTTGGCAACTCCTATTCTACATCCTTTTGGCTTAAGAAACAGAGAAGTGTTTCTGTTGTCCAAAGTAAAATGAATTCTGAGCTAGATGGATGAAACATCATCCAATGTAATTAAGGCAGAATGCAATGCTTCAGTGTGTGATTTTTTTTCCAACCAGGTGTTGTTCCCCCTATTGTGAAATATCCAGAAGGATTTAGGACAGGGGTGTCAAACTTGGGTCATCACAGCGGCATCATGTGACGTATCGAGACTCACCTCCCCTTTGTTAAAACACGGTGGCTTCAGTGGGCAAGACGCTGAGCTTGTCGATCAGAAAAGTCGGCAGTTTGTCGGTTCGAATCCCTAGCACTGCGTAACAGTGAGTTCCCATTACTTGTCCGCCAACATAGCAGTTCAAAAACATGTAAAAAATGCAAGTAGAAAAATAGGGACCCCTTTGGTGGGAAGGGAACAGCGTTCCGTGCGCCTTCGGCATTTAGTCATGCTGACCACATGACCACGGAGACGTCTTCGGATAGCGCTGGCTCTTCGGCTTTGTATTGAAGATGAGCACCGCCACCTAGAGCCGGAAATGACTAGCACGCCATGTGTGAGGGGAATCTTTACCTTTACCTAAACCAGGCGGAGGCAGGGCCAGCACGTGACGCATCCAGCTTGCAGCCTGCGAATTTGACACCCCTGGTTGCATTTGTTCCAAGTCCACTTTTGGTTTTGATTCAGCGACTTCCAATGCCTCTCTTTCCCCTTTCCGATGGTAGGACAGAAACCAAATATTCCAACTTGGATATTGGTGGCATATACATATAACCCCAAGTCCTCCTTTTCACTAAACTAGACATACCCAGTTCCTGCAACCGTTCTTCATATGTTTTAGCCTCTGGTCCCCTATTCTTCTTGGTTGCTCTTCTCTGCACTCTTTCTAGAGCCTCAACATCTTTTTTACATTGTGGCGATCAAAACTGGATGCCATATTGCAAGTCTTACTATGACCATTCATTTAGTGACCGTTCAAAGTTACAACTGAAAAGAAGTGACTTCGATCGCCATCAATTTTGGTTGTTAGTCAAGAGCTTCCTTTAATCGATCAGTGAGCCAGCACAAAAGCCTTTCTGTAATCCTGGGGAAGACAAAAGGAAAACGAAGATGATGAGGAACACAGCAGACAGAGTCTGTTGCAGAGATCATGTCTTCACTGTTAGAAGATCTGAAGGATCAGGTGGAGAATAGATCATCCTATAGAAGGTTTATCTATATGCAATCGTAAGGCATTACCAACTTTGTAACACATAATATTATAGACCTTTCTGGACTATGGTGGTGCAGTGGTTAGAGTGTAATCTTGCAGGTTAACTCTGCCCACTGTCTGCAGTTCGATCCTGACCAGTTCAAGTTGACTCAGCCTTCCATCCTTCCGAGGTCGGTAAAATGAGGACCCAGATTATTGGGGGGCAGTTGGGACCTGAACTTCCATTGCTGAGTGAAATGATTGCTAAATGAGTCATGCCCTATTTTATGACATTTTGTCATGGCTTTCCTTGTTGGAAGCCAGCTTGGGGGTGCAGGTGGTTGCAGATGATGAACACATGACCCTGGGCAGCTGTCGTAAATACAGATAGTCCTCGACTTACAACAGTTCATTTAGTGACCGTTCAAAGTTACAACTACATTGAAAAAAATGACTTGTGACTCATTTTCACACTTACAACCATTGTGACATCTTCAGTCACGTGATCAAAACTCAGCCTTTTGGTAAGTGCTTCATACTTACGACTGCTGTATCCAAAGATTGTACGATCCCCTTTTGCGCCCTTTTGACAAGCAAAATCAACGGGGAAGCCAGATTCCCTTCACAACGGTGTTACTAACTTATCAACTGCAGTGATTCACTTAACAACTGTGGCAAAAAAGGTTGTAAAATGGGGCAAAACTCACTTAACATGTCTTACTTAACATAAATTTGTAAGTGGTCATAAATCAAGGACTACCGGTATTGATATGATGACAGCATGATTTAAACTTGTGTTTTCCCCTTTCTATTCTTGTTCCAGTTTGATTTTTCAGGGTATAAGAAATCACAATTGGGTTTGTTTTTTCCGTTTCTAGGGGTAGTTCAGCTGCTATCCCAAATTTCTCCCAAAAAATAATATTTTCGAACAGTTCTTTATTGCATAAAAAAAAGAACGCATTCATTCATCAACACACTCATTCATGCAGAATAGACACAAACACACCAAACATCCCACGCTTTGTCTGTCAGGCGTCCCAGAAATTTGCTGAAAGTTAGCCTGGTGGAATCTTTTTCTAAAATACCATATATTCTTACCCACATGACTCTTTGTTTTCATGATGATTCTTCCCCTGGTCATTGGGCTAGGATGGCTGTTGAGAGCCAAGAATTTGATAGCTGATCGGCCTGGCATTTGCTGGGAAGAGGGTTTGCTTTAAAACTTTTAAAAACCCTACCATTATTTTCTTTTAATAAACAGCTCAAGACTCTAATACTTCCTTCTCCTCCTATTTTCTAGACACTAGTCCTCTGAGGTGGGTGAGAAAGAATGACTGGTCCTAAGTCGCCCAGCTAGTTTTCATACCTAAGGCGGGACTAGAAATCACCATCTCCTGGTGATTGGACCAAAGTCACCTAACCAACTTTCATGACCAAGGCGGGGCTAGAACTCCCCGTCTCCCAGTGATTGGCCCAAAGTCATCCAGTCGGCTTTCAGGTTTGGGATGTCATAAATATATCCCAGTTGCCAAGTGACCAAATTTTGATCAGGTGACCTTGGAGATATTGTGAAAGTCATATGTGTGAGGACTGGTTGTAAGTCCTCCTTTTAGTGCCATTGTAACTTTGCTAAACAAATGTTTGAGTTCCACCTGTACATTTGCCACGACTGTTGAAACAAGAAAGACATTCTCTGGGAATGTTGGAGGCAGGATTCTTTTTTTAAAAAATGCTAAATCCAAATTTTGATTAGAATCTCAAAGTAGGAGTTGCCTTCAAGACCAGTTGAGCTCTTAATTCATCCATATCATTTTCTGAGTGTGTTACAAAGTGATCCCCGATGGTTTGTTCCAGGATGTTTTTCAATATCTCACTCTTAATTCCCGGATTCCAAAAATGACTTCCCATCCAAGACTTGACCCAGGCTGACCCTGCTTAGCTTCAGAGATCAGCCAAAGCCAGCTAATTGGTGCCACCAAGGCAAGATGTACCTTCCTATTAACTTCTTTTCTTTTTTTTGGGCAGGGCAGCTATTATTACTGAAGGTCTTAACAGTGCAACTGCACCAAGTCAAGAGTGGGACACAGACCTAATGACGATACAACCATGGGTGAGTCTTTTTTTTTTTTACTTTTTTTGGGTTGATCCTGAATTTTTGGGTGGTGTAGGATGGGTTGTCTTTCAATTCCTGTGGAATTGATGAAGTGTAAGCGTATACAAGAAGAGCAATTAACAAAGAGTAATAAGCAGTGGTGGGATTCAAATTTTTTTTACTACCGGTTCTGTGGGTGTGGCTTGGTGGGCGTGGCTTGGCTTGGTGGGTGTGGCAGGGGAAGGATATACTGCAAATCCTCGTTCCCTTCCCAATCCTCACTGACCTGCTTTCCAGCCCTGTACTTCTGTGCAGGGCAACCAAAGAAGATACAGCCAATCAGCTGGGACTTAATGGGAGGCAGAGAAGAGATGGGGGTGGGGCCAGTCAGAGGTGGCGTTTACCGGTTCTCCGAACTACTCAAAATTTCCGCTACTGGTTCTCCAGAACTGGACAGAACCTGCTGAATACTCACCCCTGATAATAATGATGTTGTGTGTCTTTGATACAATGCATCTTCTCTCTAGCCTAGAATTATGTTAGCCTTCCTATCAGTTGTCTCCCATTGCCCATATGTGACCATATCCACAGGTGATCCTCAACTTATGCTCCATTTAGTGACCATTCAAAGTTACAACAGCACCAAAAACATTGACTTATGACTGTTTTTCACACTTGCAGCATCCTCCTGGTCACATGATCAAAATTCAGATGTAAGAGGACATGATTAGGAAAATACTAGAATGTGCAGAAATGAATAGACTAACACTGGCAATTAAAGAAAAAGAACAAACTGAGTATTATATGATATGGGAAGTATTCTATCAATGGTTGGAAAAGAAATATAGAAATTAGAAATTAAACATATGAACATTTAAGATATCTATATAGAATATATATGAATATAGAAGGGAAGGAGTTAAGAAGGGGATGGCTATAACAATAAGCAGTATTATGTATAGTAGTACAGAATAAGAATGTATTGTAATTATTGTTGTCATGGTAAGGAAATTGAATTAACCATAAATACTTGGCACAAGATATGTGTACCCAACATATCTGTTTAAAGAAAAGATAGAATGTTTGTAAAAATAAAATTAAAAAAACTTTAAAAAAAAAATTCAGATGCTTGGCAATTAACATCTTAATACAGAATATTCTCAAAGTTACCGAAAAGTTCTTTTTTGTGTGTGTGTATGTGAAGAGGCAACTGGACTTTCTGTTTTTTCTTTGAAGATGTTTCGCTTCTCCTCCAAGTAGCTACTTCTTCGAGCTAAAGAAGTTTCTAGGATGAGACACAAAGCAGCTTCAAAGAGAAACCAGTTGCCTCTTGAAAAAAATAGTACCTTTGGGACAGTCAGGATCTGGAGAACTGAGAGTCTCCACAGACAATCTCAAATTGAATATAAAGATAAAACCAGAATCTTTTCTTCCAAAAGGCTAGGGGGGGGGGGAGATTGGAACTATGACATTATATATGTTGATAGTAGCAAAACTACCCTACACACAAAAACAGAAGGACATTTTGATCCCCCTGTTACTTGGAAACCGTTTCTGGGCTTTGTGCTTGTGGTGGGGAAAAAAACTGAAACTTTGATTTTGGGTTTTACTGATTAATGGGCTTATTGTTATAGAAATGGCTAGTTTATATTATTATGTGAAAGTAAAAGGTTTAGGATACTATTATCTATTGCACCAAAGGGAGTCAGAAATCAATGCCTTTTCTTGCTGTTTTCCCTTTGCCACACATTTTTCCCTTTTCCTCCCCTACAGTTTTATTTTGTATTTTTGTATTTTATATCATAATCATAAACTAATAATAAAACAAAATATGTTTGAGAAAAATGTACCAAAAATGATTGGCTATTGACTCATATTTATGATGGTTGTGGTGTCCCAGGAGCATGTGATCCCTTTTGCGATCCTCTGACAAGCAAAGTCAATGGGGGAAGCCAGATTCATTTAACAACTGTGTGACTCACTTAACAACTGCAGGGATTCTCTGCTTCTCCTCTTTCTCCTTCTCCCCCTCTTCTTTCTCCTCCTCTTTTCCTCCTCCTCCTTCTCCCCTTATTCTTTCTTCTACTCCTCCTCCTCTTCCTCTTCCTCCTTCTCCTCTTGTTCTTCTTCCTTCTCCTCTTCCTTCTCCTCTTCTCCTCTTCCTCCTCCTCTTCCTTCTCCTCTTCCTCTTCCTCGTCTTCTTCCTCCTCCTCCATTTCTTCCTTCTCCTCTTCCTCCTCCACTTCTTCCTTCTCCTCCTCTTCCTCCTTCTTCTCCTCTTGTTCTTCCTCCTCTTCCTTCTCTTCTTCTTTCTCCTCCTCTTCTCCTCTTCTTCCTCCTCCTCTTCCTTCTCCTCCTCTTCCTCCTCCATTTCTTCCTCCTCCATTTCTTCCTTCTTCCTCTTGTTCTTCCTCTTCCTTGTCCTCTTTTTCTCCTTCTCCCCTTCTTCTCTTCCTCCTCTTCTCCTCCTCCCCTTCTTCATTTTCCTCCTCCTTTTCCTCCTCCTCTTGTTCTTCCTCTTCCTCCTCCTTTCCCTCCACTCCTTTTTCTCTTCCTCCCCCCTTCCCCTTTCCCCTCTTCAGGTGCTTCCTTGTATAGCGGATTGGCCACTAGAAAAATCAATGGCTGAACCAGATAGGAACAGTGTTCTGATCCAGCATACGTTGCTCATTTCTTACACTCTCTTCTCTTCTAGCAAACTTATATTTTACCATTTAAAAGAAGCCGAGTCTGAACTTCACTGGCATGAAATTTTTTATACTTATTTCCCTGACCAGTCGACATTTGCCGAAGGCTAGGACAGTCACGAGTCCTAAAAGAGTTTGGTGGTAGTACATACTAGTAGTAACTACAAACGGGTTCTAATTGCCCTGGTGGACTTCCACATAAGCATGAGCCAGCCGTGTGCTGGGATGCATGAACAGAGGGATATAACCTCAAGACCCTGAGAAGTGTTAGTACCACTCTGTGCCAGACTGCCGAACCCACACTTGGAATACCAAAACCGGTTCTGGATTCTACAATATAAAAATGACGCCCTAGAAAGAATGCGGAGGAGAGCAACAGAGATGATGAAGGGTCTGGAGGCTAAAGCAAACGATGAACAGCTAAGGGAGCTAGTTATGTTCATCGTAACGAAGAGAGTGGGAGGGACGCGGTGGCTCAGGGGCTAAGACGCTGAGCTTGTCGATCAGAAAGGTTGGCAGTTCGGCGGTTCGAATCCCTAGTGCCGTGGAACGGAGTGAGCTCCCATTCCTTGTCCCAGCTCCTGCCAACCTAGCAATTCGAAAGCATGTAAAAATGCAAGTAGAAAAATAGGGATCACTTTTGGTGGGAAGGTAGCAGCGTTCCGTGCACCTTCGAAGGTGTTTAGTCATGCCGGCCACATGACCATGGAGACGTCTTCGGACAGTGCTGGTTCTTCAGCTTTGAAATGGAGATGAACACCATCTCCTAGAGCCAGAAACAACTAGCATGGGTGTGCGAGGGGAACCTTTACCTTTAACAAAGAGAAAGCTCAGAGGAAATATGAGAGCATTCTTCCAATACTAGTAGTCCTCTGCTTACAACAGTTCACTTAGCGACCAAAGTTGCAACGATACTGAAAAAAAAGTGAATTATGACCGTTTATCGAAGTTACAATCATTGTGGCATCCCTATGGCCATGTGATCAGAATTCAGATGCGTGGCAGCCGGTTCGTACTTATGACGGTTGCTGTGCCCCAAGGTAACGAGATCCCCTTTTGCGATCTTCTGACAAGCACAAGAAAGCCAGATTCACTCAACGACTGGTTTATAAGCTTATCCACTGCAGTGAATCACTTAACAACAACTGGCAAGACAGGTTGTAAAAGACAGAGGCAAAAGTCGCTTTATCAATGTCTCACTTAGCAACTGAAATTTTGGGCTCAATTGTGGTCGTAAGTCGAGGGCTATCTGTACTTGAAGGGCTTAGGGAAAAGAGCATCAATTTAACTCTTAAGTTTTCCCTCAGGACAGGACAAGAAGTAATGGGTGGAAGCTTGTTAAAGAGCAATACAGTTTAAAAATAAGGAGAAATTTCCTGACAGGGAGAGCCATTAATCAATGGAACAGTTTGCCTTCCAGAATTGTGGGAGCTTCAAGCGCTAAAGGTTTTTCAAAGAGATTGGATATCCATTTGTTTGGGATAGTATAAGGACTCCTGACTTGGCCAGGGAGTTGGACTAGAAGACCTCCAAGGTCCCTTCCACCTCTATAATTCCATATATACGATTTTTAAATATATAAATTTCTGCAAAATAGAGAAATGTAACAGGTTAACTGAGTTGGAAGGGCCCTTGTAGGTTGTCCAACTCCCCACCCAAGTAAGAGATCCTATACCAGTGATGGTTAACTTTTTTTGGCATTAAGTGCCTAAAGCGCCTCCCCCATACAACACACGCCTCACCCCATACATGCACACGCTGCCCCCACGACCCTTGTGCATACACGCATGATCTGCACATGCAGCCCATACCCAAGCATGTGTGCGTGACCCTCCCGTGTGTGCACCCTGCCTCCCACGCATGTGCGTGCAACCCCTGTGTGTGTGCCCTACGTGCATGCATGCACAATCTTTGCACGCACTTCGCCCCCTGCATATAGCAATAATAATAGCACTTATATATCGCTTTATAGTGCTTTCCAGCCCTCTCTAAGCGGTTTAAAAGTCAGCCTCTTGCCCCCAACAATCTGGGTCCTCATTTGACCCACCTCGGAAGGAGGGAAGGCTGAGTCAACCTTGAGCTGGGATGGATGGATGGATGGATGAATGGATGGATGGGTAGGAGGGAAGAAAGGAAGGAAGGAAGGTTTACAGAGTCAGCCTATTTCCCCCAACATTCTGGGTCCTCATTTGACCCACCTCAGAAGGATGGAAGGCTGAGTCCACCTTGAGCCTGATGGGATTTGAACTGCCAAATTGTAGGTAGCTGGCAGTCAGCAGAAGTAGCTTGCAGTACCGCACTCTAACCACTGCGCCACCGAGGCTCAATATGTCTAAAAAATATGTGCAGCAGAGACTCGAAGACCAGCTGGCCGACGGGAGATGCGCGCGCATGTGTAGCGGAGGTGAGCTAGGGCGACAGCTTGCGTGCTCAGAGAGCGGTCTCTGTGTGACACCTCTGGCCCATGTGCCATAGGTTCGCCATCACAGCCCTACGCCATTTCTGACAGATGGCAGCCCAGTCTCTTCTTGAAAGCCTCCAGTGATCCCACAACTTCTGAGGGCAAGCTCTTCATTATCACCCAGTTCATTCCTTTCACTGAATTTCTCTTTCACATTAAAAGTTAACCCAGGTTTTTACAAGTTTTCTTTCTTTTTTTTAACTTGAACCAAAATAAATGTTTTGCATATATGATATCCAGGCAATTGTTTTTCTGATTTTTCTTCTGTTTTTCAAAGCCTCTTATTTCCTCTTTTTTTTTAAAAAAAAAAATCCCTCCTCCTATCTCAACATTTTAAGTTCAGAAATATTTGTGTGAGAAGCAGCCGAGTGAGTTCTTAAGAACAGTATAAAAAGGGAAGTTGAAGAGTTAAAAATAAACAGTGGGAAAATTTTACTTAGTAGGAAGCAAATGTGGATGACACAAAGGAAAATATGTATTTATTTGTATGATATAATTGTGGCTTTCTAGGAAATCTACCCCCACAGACCCACTGAGTTTTAAAGTAAGAACTGATCCAGAAAACCTATCTCCTTCCAAAAAGCAATCCATTCAATTAATATATTTTGTTTCAATTGATCAATTGCAATATTTTGAAATTTGCATATTTATTGTTTGAGTCTTTGTAGACTGCTTTACAGGCAGTTCTCAATTTTTACCAAGTTTGTTATTATATCAAAATGATTCTGTTGTGGGGGACACAGAATTTCCCTCGTATTTTGTGGACAATAGACAGCTGAAAGGGTTCCACATTTCCTAATCAGAACTTTCACCTCTACAAAGGGTAGTTTTCTAAAATTCCCCTCTTCTTCAACCAAAGTTTGAAACCACAGACAATGGGTGTAGGGTTTAAAAAAGTAGTATTTTTTTTGCAACAAATTAATGATGTTATCTTCCTGCTGATCTATTTTAAGCATCTGTATTAACCCTATTTTCTAAAGTTGATTAAATTAACGCCACAATTAATTTGGCCAATTCTGCCCTAAAGTATTTAGCTGGCAGATAGATTATGAAGAGAACCTGAAGAATTTTGCAATTTATTTTATGTATTTATAGATAGTCCTTGACTTACAACCATAGTTAGGCCTGGGATTTTAGTCACTAAGCAATGCAATCATTAAGTGAATCATCATGTGATCTGACTCAATTTTGCAACCATTTTTATCACAGTTAAGTGAATCCTGAGTTGGTGTTTGCCCAGGGAAGTTACCAATTTGCCTATTTTTGGATCCTGATTGGTCCAATTTTTGGGTGGGATCTTGGTGTGGTATAAGACAAGTAATCATACCTTCATGTCCAAGTAGCCCTCGTTTAGTGACGACAATTGGGACTAGGAACTTGGCTGTTAAGCAAAGCAGAGTAAAATCTGGGCTGAGTAAAATCTGGGCTGTGACCTTACTTCAACTTCCTTTTGTTTTACAGACCTACAATGGTCATGAATGCGAGGAAGATTGCAAAGTAATTTTTCATGACCCCTGTTAACTGCAGTTGGTCACTAAATGGGGCAGTTGCTAAGTGAGGACCATTTGCACCTTTTTTTATTGGTTGTAAATGGAGGTATTTCTGTAGCTTTCCTGGCAAGAAAAGGAAAATGAATTGACACCATCTTAAAGTATTTAATACTTTAAATAGATTTGGGTTTCCTGGTGATGTCTGATCCAACCATATCTAATTATGTTCAGCTCCCTGCAACCTGAGATCAGAGGTCCCCAAACTTGGCAACTTTAAGACTTGTGGACTTCAACTCCCAGAATGGAGCGTCCACAACTTCTGAAGGCAAGCTGTTCCATGGGTTAATTGATTTCATTGTCAGGAAATTTCTCCTTAGTTCTAGGTTGCTTCTCTCCTTGATTAGTTTCCATCCGTTGCTTCTTGCTCTGCCTTCAGCTGCTTTGAAGAATAGGTTGCTTCCCTCTCTTCATCCTTTCCTTTCATATTTACTGTTGTGAACATACTCTGGTCCATAATATTCACTGGTGATTATTCCAAAACCTGGCTTCCAACTCATGTCTATTCTCATTTGGGAGAAACCTTATTCAGTACTTTCATTTTATTTGTTCACATTTTGGAAAAGCCGCAGGTTGTTGTAGAAACTTTACAGATGTTCTTTAAGAAAGATTACAAGAGAAACATTTTGAGCCCTGCTTATTCTAAATTGCATTTCTGAAAAGAGTTTAAAACAAAAGCAAAAAAACAGGATCATCATCCCACAGTTATAAGATCCTGCTTTAAGCCTGCTTTTATGAGGCGTGGACTTCAACTCCCAGAATTCCACAATTCTGAGAGTTGACGTCTACACCTCTTAGTGTAGTTTGTCTAGTTTGAAAACCACTGTGACGGAAACACGATTCCCATCCCTCTATGGAATCTTCTAAGGAGGATCCCTAGAGCTGCAATCAATCCTGGTTGGAAAAATGCCATCTGTGGGAGAAGTCCTTTAATAAATGAGTTTAGAGAATAGAATGGAATAGAATAGAGTAACAGAGTTGGAAGGGACCTTGGAGGTCTTCTAGTCCAATCCCCTGCCTAGGCAGGAAACCCTACACCTCTTCAGACAAATGGTTATCCAATGTCTTCTTAAAAACTTCCAGTGTTGGAGCATTCACAACTTCTGGCAATAAGCCGCTCCACTGATTAATTGTTCTCACTGTCAGGAAATTTCTCCTTAGTTCTAGGTTGTTTCTCTCCTGGATTAGTTTCTACCCATTGCTTCTTGTCCTGCCTTCGGGTGCTTTGGAAAATAGCTTGACTCCCACTTCTTTGGGACAGTCCCTGAGATACTGGAACACCGCTATCATGTCAACTTTAGTCCTTCCTTTCATTAAACTAGACATACCCAGTTCCTGCAACCTTTCTTCATATGTTTTAGCTTCCAGTCCCCTAATCCTCTTTGTTGCTCTTCTCTGCACTTTTTCTAGAGCCTCAACATCTTTCTTACATCGTAGTGACCAAAACTGATCCATTCCATTATAAAGCGGCATTAACACTTCACGTTATCTTGATTCTATCCCTCTGTTTATGCAGCCTAGAATCGCATTAGCTTTTTGGGCAGCTGCTGCACACTGCTTGCTCATATTTAAATGGTTGTCCATTAGGACTCCGAGATCCCTCTCACAGTAGTAACTATTAACTACTATTACATGATGGATAGATAGCTTTGCAACCAAAGAGATTGTTTGTTGATCCAAGTTTGTAGCTCACCTGAGATGTTAAATGTTTTTTTTTTTGCAGAAAAAGATTTGTTCTATTCGCTGCTTAAAGTGAAGCCATGCAAGACTGCTAATTATTTTGGTTTGCAAAATTCAGGAGAAAGGACTTCCCAAAAGGCAAACACTTTGGGAAATCGAGCGGACTAAACCAGGATTCTCCAACTTTGACAACTTTAAGACTTGTGGATTTCAATTCCCAGAGCTACCCAGCCAGCTTTTACTCAGCAAAGCTGGCTGAGGAACTCTGGGAGTTGAAGTCCACAAGTCTTAAAGTTGCCAGGGTTGGAGAATCCTGGACTAAAGGAAGTGATTCCTTCTCTATAATAAAAACTTATTTAGCCCTCCAGAGGACAGTTGAGGAAAAACAGCGTAGACTCATTTAATGCTGATATTATTTCAGTTCTTTGGATCATGGCCCATTCCACATTCTTCGAGCTGCACATCATACTCTTTTCCTCTCTGGAAAATGTGCCCTTGCAAAACCTAGTAACACAAATTTCCAGCCAGGCCTGCCGCTGCACAGTGTTAATTAGATAGCGGCATTAACTTAAAAATACCTTTAAAAATAATTTTGCATCTGTTTTCTTAAATAGGCATAGCTGCGTAGGTGGCAGATTTTTCTGATAATCTGAATCAAAATCACATGAAGTATTAATACTGCTTTATAAAGCCTTAGTAAGGCAACCCCTGGGATATTGCATCCAGTTTTGGTCACCACATTACCAAATAAAAAATGTTGAGGCTTTGAAAAAAAGTGCAGAGAAGAGCAACTAAGACGATTAAAGGTTCTGGAGACCAAAACCTATGAAGAACGGTTGTAGGAATTGAGTATGGTTAGTCTGGAGAAGAGAAGGACTAGGGATGGCATAATAGCAATTGTCCAATATCTTAAGGGGTTGCCCCAAAGAGGAGGGGGTTAATTTATTTTGCAAACCATCACAAAGCAACAGATGGAAACTAATCAAGGAGAGAACCAACCTGGAATTAAGGAGAAACTTTCTAACAGTAAGACAAATTAATCAGTGGAACAACTTGTTCCATCCCAGGAGGTTTTTTCATTCTGAGTGTTGGGGCCTCTTCTTCTACAAATAGTCCTCGACTTGCAACAATTCGTTTTATGACTGTTTAAAGTTACAGCAGCATTGAAAGAAGTGATTTACAACGTTTTCCTCACTTATCATGGTTGAAGCATCCCCCATGGTCACATGATCCAAATTCAGACGCTTGGCAACTGACTTATATTTATGACGGTTCCAGTGTCCTGAAGTCACGTGACATTTCTTTTGTGATCTTCTGGCAAGCAGAGTGCTTGGGGAAGCCAGATTCCAGATTCTACAAGGGACTATGGGGGTTGTTACAAATGTCTTAAGTAACTTTTTTCAATGCTGTTGAACCTTCAAACCATCACTAAATGAGCGGTCGTAAGAAGAGTTCGTATTTTCTTTCGGGAGGGAATAAATACCTCCCCCAATTTGAGTGTTTGAGCAGCTGAAGGTTCTGGCTGAATACATTTATTTTTTCCTCTACAACTTTTCCTTCCGTTGCAACTTCATTCTAAATGATAGAGTGACTAGCACTGCCATAGGGAAAAAATATTGATTGCTCTTCAGGAATACTGGAAGCGAATTGTAATCCAAATTTAGGGAAGGGTATTATTGTTTTATCTCTCTGTGCCTTTCTTCCTGACTTTAGTTTTCCCTATAGGTACCCCACTGATGGAGGGGGTACCTCTCCGAGATCTTGGTTACACCATCAAGATAAGGCTGCCATACAGGTAGTCCTCAATTTACGGCCCCAAACTTCTGTTGCTAAGCAAGACAATTGTTAAATGAGCTTCACCCCCTTTTACGACCTTTCTTGCCACAGTTGTTGAGTGAATCACTGCCTAATCTTATGTAGCTTTTTCTCTGGTAATATCACACTAATAACTAGAGCATACAAAACATTTGCTAGACCAATACTCGAATAAGCTCATCAATCTGGAATCCACATTACGCATCTGATATTAGCACAGTTGAGAAAGTCCAGAAATATTTCACAAGAAGAGTTCTCCACTCCTCTATTCATTGCAGAATACCTTATGCCACCAGACTTGAAATTCTAGACCTAGAAAACCTAGAACTACACTGCCTTCGGTCCGATCTAAGTATAGTATATAAAATCATACATTGCAATTTCCTACCTGTCAATGAATACTTCAGCTTCAATCATAACAACACAAGAGCAAACAATAGTTACAAACTCAAGGTTAATCGCACCAAACTTAATTGCAGGAAATACGACTTCAGCAACAGAGTGGTCAATGTCTGGAATACTCTACCTGTCTCTGTGGTTTCTTCCCCAAACCCCAAAAACTTTAACCTTAGACTGTCTACTATTGACTTCACCCCTTTCCTAGGAGGTCTGTAGGGGGCGTGCATAAGTGCACCAATGTGCCTACCGTCCCTGTCCTATTGTTTCTTTTATATTTTATTTTTCTTATATGTATCCATGTATTCATAACTATGTTTTACTTATACCTATTATCTTGTAAGCAATTGACAAATAAAATAAATACATAAATAAATACATAAATAAATAAATACATAAATAAATAAATACATAAATAAATAAATACATAAATAAATAAATACATACATACATACATAAATAAATAAATAAATAAATAAATAAATAAAATAAAGTTTTAAAGTTAGTAACGTGGCTGTTAGTGAACCGGGCTTTTCTCTTGTCAGAAGGTCCCAAAAGGGAGCCATGTGGGACACAGCAGTGGTCATAAATATGAGTCTATTGCTAAGCGTCTGAATTGGTCATAAGTGTGAAAAACGGTCCCAAGTCAATTTTTTTCAGTGTTGTTGTAACTCTGAATGGTCACTAACTGAACCTTTGTAAGCCGAGGTCTACCTATATATCTTTGCAATGTATTATATGGGCCTTGAGAAGATGCCCCAAAGTTTCAGAGGTCTAATCTTATTTTTATTTTTCTCGTTGCAGATGAGGAAGAAGTTCTTAATTCTATTATGAAGGATCTCGCCGCCCTTGGCAAATGTGGTGGATTTTTAGACAGCAACAGGAATAAGAATCATTCGAACAAACAGGTTAGAACTAGCCCTTCAGATTTTGCTCTAGAGTTCTCACTGTTCTTATACCTGGCTGATGTTGTGCAATGCCAGGTCCGTTATAAATAAGGCCCCCCCTGATTTTTGATCTGATTCAGGATGAGGGCGTGGACCTGGCAGGGGTCACCGAAACCTGGTTGGGCCCAGAGGGGGGTATCCCCCTGGTAATGATGTGCCCACCAGGTTTCCAGGCATTTCATCAGCCAAGGGTTCAGGGTAGGGGTGATGGTGTGGCGGTAATTATTAGGGAAGATCTTTGTCTTAGGGAGGCCACTGTACCTCAGATGGCTGGCTGTGAGTCCCTCTTTGTGAAGTGGGGTCAGGGTGGGCAGATGGGTCTCTTGATAACGTACCTGGCTCCCTGCTACGTATCATCGGCCCTGCCCGGGCTCCTCGGAGTAATAGCCGAGCTGGCGGTGGAGACATCCAGACTGTTAGTCATGGGTGACTTCAACCTGCCTTCATTCGGTGAATCCTCTGGGGTGGCTCGAGAGTTCTTGGCCTCCATGACGGCCTTGGACCTGACCCAATTAGTTTCTGGACCCACTCACACGGGAGGACACACGCTGGACCTGATTTTCGTCTCGGGACAGTGGTTGAATGATCGGCTAGCTATTAAACCTTTGTCATGGTCTGATCATTCTCTCCTTAGACTAGATTTCTGTACCGTCAATCCGCACCGCAGGGAGGCAGAGGCGAAGAGATGGTTCCGCCCCAGGCTCCTGATGGATCGTGAACGGTTCCAGACGGAGCTTGGGCCATTACCTGAAACTCTGGCTCATAACTCGGCCACAGACTTGGTAGCCGCCTGGGATAGGCTGGCTGCCGAGGCTCTGAACCAAGTTGTGCCTTTGCGACCTCTGACCCGGCAGAGATCTCACTCAGCTCTGTGGTTTACGGAGGAGTTGAGGGAGATGAAATGCCGGAAAAAACATTTGGAGGGTGTCTGGAGGGCCAGTCGTGCCGAGTCCGACCGAACACAGGTTAGGTCCTATATTAGGACCTACCTAGTGGCGATAAAGGTGGCGAAGCGTTCTCACTTCTCCGCCCTTATTGCATCGGCAGAAAATCGACCCGCCGCCCTATTTAGAGTGACCCGCTCCCTGCTTGGGCCGGGAGCGCAGGAGGATCTCTTGCAGGGAAGGGCAGAGGAGTTTTCTCAATTTTGGCACGATAAAATCGCTCAGATTCGGGCCGGATTGGACTCTAGTTGGGAGGTCCCGGGGGAGGTGACCGCGGCGAGTCTTGAGATGGTTATCTGGGATGAGTTCGACCCTGTGACCGCCGAGGGTATAGACAGGTTACTGGGGCGGCTGAATGCCACCACATGTTTATTGGACCCTTGCCCTTCCTGGCTGGTTTCTACCGCCAGAGAGGTGACACGGAGTTGGCTCCAGGGAATTGTTAACGCCTTTTTGATGGAGGGCTCGCTGCCCACTGCCTTGAAAACGGCAGTGGTGCGACTCCTCCTTAAGAGGCCCTCCCTGGACCCAACTCTTTTGAACAACTATCATCCTGTCTCCAACCTTCCCTTGGTGGCGAAGGTTGTTGAGAGTGTGGTGGCAGGTCAGCTTCCCCAGTACCTGGATGAAGATACGTACCTGGATCCCTTCCAATCGGGCTTCAGGCCCAGACATAGTACTGAAACGGCATTGGTCGCGTTGGTTGATGATCTCTGGAGGCCCGTGACAGGGGTTATTCCTCTGTCCTGGTCCTATTAGACCTATCAGCGACTTTTGATACTATCGACCATAGTATCCTATTGCGACGGTTGGGGGTTGGGGGCACTGTGTTGCGATGGTTCGCCTCCTTCTTCTCTGACCGTCTGCAATTTGTGTTGGTGGGGGGGGAGAGGTCCACCTCTAGGCCCCTCGATTGTGGGGTGCCTCAGGGGTCGGTCCTCTCTCCTCTCTTGTTCAACATTTATGTGAACATTTATGTGAAGCTGCTGGGGGAGATCATCCGTGGCTTTGGGGTGAAGTGTCATCTGTACACTGATGATACTCAGCTGTACATCTCCACCCCAAGCCACCCCAACGATGCCATGGAGGTCATGTCCCGTTGTCTGGAGGCCGTGCAGAACTGGATGGGCGGGAACAGGCTCTGACTCAACCCTTCCAAGACTGAGTGGCTGTGGTTTCCGGCGTCCCGATATAGCCAGGTAGTTCCTTCGCTGGCTATTGGGGGTGAGGTTTTGCCCCCTTCAGAGAGGGCTCGCAATTTGGGTGTCCTCCTGGATGTACGGCTGTCCTTGGAAGATCACATTACGGCCGTCTCCAGGGGGGCGTTTTATCAGGTTCGCCTGATCCGCCAGATGCGGCCCTTTCTGGATCGGGATGCCTTACGCATGGTCACTCATGCCCTGGTCACCTCCCGACTGGACTACTGTAACACCCTCTATATGGGTCTCCCGAATGGGAGCATCCGGAGGCTTCAACTGGTGAAGCAGAACTGTGGCCGCGCGGGTGGTTATGGGGGCGTCAAGGTTTTCTCATGTGATGCCCCTCCTGCGCAAGCTGCATTGGTTGCCAGTAGCCTCTCGGGTGTGCTTTAAGATTTTAGTATTAACTTTTAAAGCGCTCCATGGCATCGGACCAGGATATTTACAAGACCGCATTCTGCCATTTTCCTCTCACCATCCGGTGCGCTCTCACAGGGAGGGTCTCTTGCGGGTCCCGTCGGCATCTATGTGCCAGCTGGTGACCCCGAGGAATAGGGCCTTCTCTGTGGGGGCGTCTGCCCTCTGGAATGGGTTGCCTCCGGAGTTACGTACAGCCACAGACCTGGGGACCTTCAGGCGTGCCTTGAAAATCTGGCTTTTTGACCAGGCCGGCTTGGGCTGATTTTAGATTTGGGTGTTTTAATTTTTATATTAAATTTTAGGGTTTAAGGGAGGGGTTTTAATTGTTTTCAGCCAGGGTCTTTAATTTAATCTAGTTTTAACTTTTATATATTTAATGTTTTAATTGTATGGCTGTGTACCGCTCCGAGTCCTTCGGGAGAGGAGCGGTATATTATTATTATTATTATTATTATTATTATTATTATTATTATTATTATTATTATTATTATTATTATTATACAACATGAAAGGGATTAGAAGGTTTTTTTCCAACCTTGACAGCTATAAGATGGTTGAATATGTCATTGTCCAGAATTCTCTGGCCAGCCTTTTGGCCAAGGTTGAGAAACAATGGGTTGGAAGTTGATAGCATGGGGTGTACAGCCCAAAAAGCAGAATATTTATTTCATTTATTAATTAAATTTATATACTGCCCCATCTCACTATCGAAAGCTGGGTGGAATATGAAATAGGCAGGACTTTGCTGTAAATGCATTTTGATCAAGCTTGTCCACTTTAAGAGGGGTAAACTTCAATTTTAGTCAATGTGGCCACTTTTAAGAGGGTTGGACATTAGTTTTGAATCAGAATAGAACTGAAAGGGACCTTGGAGGTCTTCTAGTCCAGCCTGCTGCTCAAGCAGGAAGTCTTATACCATTTCAGACAAGTGGCTGTCCAATCATTTCTTAAAAACCTCCAGTGTTGGAGCACCCACAACTTCTGGAGGCCAGCTGTTCCACTGGTTAATAGTCCTCACTGTTAGGAAGTTTCTCCTTAATTCCAGGTTGCTTCTTTCCTTGGTACATTCCATCCATTGTTTCTTGTCCTGCCTTCTGGGGCTTTGGAGAATAAGTTTACCCCTTCTTCTTTGATCAATTTTGATGAACCTCGGTCACTTTTAAGATAGTTGGACTTCAGTTTAGTAGATCAATTTTGGTAAATGTTGCCATTTTAAGATGCATGGATTTCAGCTCCCAGAATTCAATCAAGGCTGACTAAGGCTTTTGCAGGTAATAGAAATTATCTACAAAAGTGATCCTCTATTTGAAATAGTGATCCTCAATTTGGAAACGGACAAGGGAAAAAAAGCTTTTCACTTTTAAATTTTTGGATTCCCTCCCCTCCCTCCCAATTTTTTTATTTCTGTTATTTTGTGTTTTATCTTCCTTTGAAATGGAATAAAGTTGATTTTAAAAGGAAAAGATAGCTAACTAGAGGAACATACGGTCAATTTTGACGCTAGACAGTTACATAAGAGAAAAACACTTGGTGACATGTGCAAACAAGAAAGCAGCGACAACTGCTTTAATTTGATCCAAGCCGATAATCCAATCTGAAAAATCAATTTGATTTGGGGATTAAATCCAGTTGGTTTTAATTTGCATCTCTGAGTGCTTGGGTTTATAAGATCCTGCTGTTAACCCCTGTGGTCAGCAACAACCAAGGTGCATAAAAAAATAAAAACACTGACTTATAGATTCGGGATTGAAATAATGCAGATTCTAAACCAAAAACCCCATCCTTTTCTTCCCATCACTATAACAACATCTGCTTGTTGATGAAAACAAACACGTAGCTGCGCTCCAGGGTGTAACAGCTCTCTGAGTTGAATTCAACCCTATAGCAGCCTGTGCTGAAAAATGATTCAAGATGTTTAGCATATTCACGAGGTCACTAACAGCTGTCGTGCTATCCAAGGAGCCAATAAGGCTTTGATTGACAGTGGAATTGCATTTTTATGGAAACTGATGCAGCAGTGGGGTGGGAGCAGGCAAAACTTGGCAAGCACCATCTTGGGATAACTTCAGAAAAGTTGGGGAATAGAGATTAGTTTTCTTATTCTTCTCCCTTCTCTTTTATTCTGTTCTACTCTCTTCAATTCTACTCAGTCCTTATTCTTATTCTCTTCTAATCTCTCCTCCCCTTCCTTCTTCTCCTCTCTCCTCTCCTCTCCTCTCCTCTCCTCTCCTCTCCTCTCCTCTCTTCTCCTCTCCTCTCCATACCATACCATACCACTATTCTGTTCTGTTCTGTTCCGTTCTGTTTCATTCCATGCCATCCCATCTATTCTAAACTATTCTATTCTATTCCATTCCGTTTATTCTGTTCTGTTCCGTTCCATTCCATTCCATTCCATCCTGTCTAGTCTAGTCTAGTCTAGTCTATTCCATTCCATTCTATTCCATTCCATTCTATTCCATTCTTCTTTTTCTTGATTTTCTTCTTCAATTTTTTTCTGGTCTGTATATCTTTTATTCCTTTGTTTTTTTTAAAAAAAATCAATAAACTTATAAAATTCCAGAAAAATGACAGGCAGAAGATTAGCACAACACATGCATGAATACCAATTAGCTCCTGAAACACATGGTGAACTTCACGTCACATAGGTATAATTAACCAAAGTTTCCGCAGGGAAACTGTCAGCATTGTAGACCAAGCCAGGTCCCTAAAAATCAAGAGAATGCCTTGAAGCCTGGCACTCAGACAAAACAGCCATCATCAGGCACAGAGAGGAGAACAACATTTGCACACCATTCAAAAGAACAATAAAAAAGTTAAAAAACGAAGAAGAAGAAACAAATAGACCAGAATTTCAGCTTAACCAAGGAAATACTAAGGAGAAAAAACATATTGCTTCTGACACGGGGGTAATTTTCTCTTTCAGAAACTCTAGGCTGCACCAAAGTTCGGCAAAATATTCAAAGCTAATGGTAATGAAACTGGCTTCTGTTCAATGCTGGTCCAAAAAGGACCAGGATACAAAATGGTTTTCCTTTCCCCTTCTCGTTGGGCCTCTTTTATCCATGCTTGTTTTCCTAGCAAGCCAGGGGGAAGTTTTACCCAGCGCAGTTTTTCTGAAGTCTCACTCAAAATTTCTCGCTCAGCCAACTGCTGTTGTGTGTGTGTGTGTTGCCTAGTGTGTTTCCCTTGGCCCTCAACAAAAGGAGGTTACTGTTATTGTTTCATGGTGAAGAAAGAGGATGCAGCCAGTATGTTTCCTCTCTTGTGAGTCTGCTTTAAACAAGTCCATTTCCAGCAACAAATTGTTCCTAAACAGAGCTACTCTGCTCCACAACAACAACAGAAAATAGCATTGGGTCTTAAGGACTGTCTTCCTTTGGTTGTCCAACTGGGTAGAGAATACAGGCAGGTTTCTTTGCATGGCAATTCTGAAGGACGTCTCTTTATTTAGACCAAGGATGTGGAACTGTGGCCCTTCTATGGCCTGTGGATTTCAACTCCCAGAATTCCTAATCCAGTTAGGGGAGCTGAAGTCCACAAGTCTTAAAGGGGTCTTATTTCCCCACCTGTGATTTTGACCCTCAAGGTCTTTTCAAGAAAGCTCTTAAGGGTAGATTAAAACGAGAAGGACTACAGATACAGTTTATCGCTGATGAATTGCAGGGGGAAAGTTTGGGGTCTTGTATTTCAAGGTATATAGTATAGGCATAGGCAGAGAAGAGAGGAGAGGAGAAGGGGAGAGGAGAGGAGAATAAAGAAGAGAAATAAGAATGGAATGGAATCTGGAAGGGATCTTGGAGGTCTTCTAGATCAACCCCCAGCTCAAGAGAGACACTATACAATTTCAGGCAGCTGGCTGTCCAGTCTCTTCTTAAAAACCTCCAGGGACCCCCACAACTTCTGGTGGCAAGCTGTTCCACTGTTTAGTTGTCCTCATTGTCAGGAAGCTTCTGTTTAATTCCATGTTGCTTCTCTTCTTGATTCATTTTCATCCATAACTTCTTGTCCTGCCTTTTGGTGCTTGAGAATAGGTTGACCCCCTTTTCCTTGGTGGCAGCCCCTCAGATATTGAAACACTGCTATCATGTCACCCCTAGTTCTTCTTTTCTCTAGACTAGCCATACCCAAAACCCGCAACCGTTCTTCATACATTTTCCTCTCTAGGCTTTTTGATCCTCTTAGTTGCTCTTCTCTGAAGTCCTTTAACAACTATAGTTGGGGTCAGGATTTACACTGCTAAGCAGGGGAGCTGTTAAGGGAGGCACATCCAGTTTTACAACGTTTTTTGCTGTGGTTGTTAAGTGAATCCTTGCAGTTGTTAAATGAATGATAGAGTCATTAGGTGACTCTAGCTTCCTTCCTTGATTCTATTTGTCGGAAGTCCCTGAGGAGAATTGTAAATGGGAATCACACAATTCCAGGACTGTCAGGGTCCAAAAACCAGGAAAACCACACTGTGCTGTTTTCAAGCCAGTTTCTTTATTGTTCCTCACCTATTGTCTGTCTATCTTTCCATCTATCTATATCTATCTATCATTCATCATCTCTCTTATTTCTTTATCAGCTATCTATTACCTCTCCCAATCTATCTATCCATTCATCTATCCATTTATCCATCTACCTATCATCTATCATCTCTCTATCTCTTTATTTCTATCTATTACCTCTCTCAATCAATCTACCTACCTAACATCTATCTATCCATCTATCCATTTATCCATTTACCTATCATCTATCCATCCATCTATCTATCATTTATCATCTCTTATCTCTTTATCAGCTATCTATTACCTCTATCTATCTATCTTATCATTTATCATCTCTCTCTTTACCAGCTATTACCTCTTTCAATCTATCAATCGATCTATCTATACCTATCTAGCATCTATCTAGCCATCTAGCCATTTATCCATCTACCTATCATTCTATCTATCTATCTATCTATCTATCTATCTATCTATCTATCTATCTATCTGTCTATCTGTCTATCTGTCTATCTGTCTATCTGTCTATCTGTCTATCTGTCTATCTATCTATCTATCCATCCATCCATCCATCCATCCATCCATCCATCCATCCATCCATCTATCTATCTCTATCATTTATCATCTCTATCTCTTTATCAGCTATCTAATACCTCTATATCTGTCTGTCTGTCTGTCTGTCTATCTATCATCTCTCTATCTCTTTTTCAACTATCTTTTATCTCTCTCAATCTATCTATTATCTATCCATCTCTCTCATGGGTTCCCCAATCCCATGGATGTGGCCCAATACCAGGCCTTTAACTTTTCAGAACCGGGCCACAGAAGTGGCAGGTGTACATATGCGCATCTCCAGTTGCCCAAGCAACGGGAGAGCAGATGTGTGCATGTTCTATTTGTGCGAGCGGCGGATACGCATACTCCCTTCTTGTGCAAATGGAGCTGCGTGTGCATTTGTCCACAGCTTGTGCGGAACCATCCCCTCTTTGTGCACAACCATCCCCTGGCCATACCAGAAAACCAAAAAGGTTGGGGAACTCTGATCCATCTTGTAAGAATCTTGCCAAACTAAAGCATGCTACTATCCCTATGAATTTTGGGGGCTATTAGGGAGGACCTGACTTCACCCTCTTTCACTCACAGAAAGTGAATCCACAGTATTGACCCAGTTAAGTGACTCGCCAAGTTCAGCTGATTCCCAATTATGGATAGGAATCAGTTGAATTTGGAATTTTCGTTATAGTCATAGAGGGATAGACTTGAGATCACACGAGGTACTAGTAGCACCCTACAACGTTTTAGTAAGGCCACACTTGGAATTTTGCATCCAGCTTTGGTTACCACATTATTAAAAAAGAAAAGATGTTGAGACTATGGAAAGAATGCAGAGAAAAGCAAGGGAGATGATTAGGGGACTGGAGACTAAAAATATACGAAGAATGGTTGCAGGAACTGTGCACGGCTAATTTAATGCAAAAAAGGACCAGGGGAGACATGATAGCAGTCTTCAGAGTAGTGGGATTCAAATTTTTTTACTACCTGTTCTGTGGGTGTGGCTTGGTGGGCGTGGCATGGGAAGAATACTGTAAAATCCCCCTTCCCTCCTCACCCCACTAACCTGCTTTCCAGCTCCGTTCTCCTGTGCAGGGCAACCAAAAAAGACCCAGCCAATCAGCTGGGACTCAGTGGGAGGCAGAGAAGAGATGGGAGTGGGGCCAATCCGAGGCGCGATTTGCCAGTTCTATGAACTACTCAAAATTTCTGCTACCAGTTCTCCAGAACTGGTCAGAACCTGCTGAATACCCACTTCTGAGTCATCAGATATTTGAGGGGCTGCCACGAAGAAGAGAGAGTCCACCTATTTTCCAAAGCCCCTGAAGGCAGGACAAGAAGCAACAGATGGAAACTAATCAAGGAGAGAAGCAACCTAGAAATAAGGAAGAATTTCCTGACAGTGAGAACAATCAACCAGAGGAATAGCTTTCTTTCAGAAGTTATGGGTGCTCCAACATGGAGGTTTTTAGGAAGAGACTGGACAGCCGCTTATCAAAATGGTGTAGGGTCTCCTGCTTCAGACTAGAAGACCTTCAAGGTCCCTTCTTAACTCATTTATTCAATCCACTTCAACCAGTTCTTGATGCAGTCCACTTTACCACCTTGGGATGTGATCTTTTTAATGTACAACAGTTCCACATAAATAACCGTCGAACTGAAATTTTCTCACTGCCGCAACATATTTTCGGGCACATAGAATGGAAGCATGGAAACTGCTAATCACGTTCTGGATAAACCTCAAGTGAGAGATAAGAAGAGTTTTCAGGAAAAGGCGTCATTTGTTCGCCCCTCTAGGAATTCTCCTGTTTAGATACCAGCAGTCTCTGGCTGATCTTTCCAAACGATGCGCACTCCCGAATATAGGATACACTTTTTCCATTCCGAAAAGAAACCAGAAGGAGAAAAAGAAGAGAGAGAGAGATAAGGTTTATTTCAACACAAAAAAAGAACTTTAAGAATAGTGGCCCCACCTAATTCTCCAAATGGTTGTGGTTTTTACGGAGCACTGTTTATGCTTCTGGTTTGCAAGAAATGGACACACGTTTCCCAAATTTCCTGCTGGGGGAATAACAAAATGCATTGGTGTATTTGTTTGCAGAGCTGCAGTTTTAGGCTAAATCATACCCTGGTTTGTTGCATTATGTTATTGGAGCGCTCAACCAGCTGATTCAGCACCAGAAAGTATTGTTTTAAGGGTTGCCAATGGGGGGAGTCTTCACTGGGCAAATGCAAATTAGAACATGGTCCTTCTCAGACATTATCCTTATTCAGTTTGGGAGGGTGGACTTCACAATACTGCCTACACCAAGTAAGGAGAGGGTGCGATGGATGGATTAGAGCTGAGACTGAATGCCTAACAGCAAGTACCATGAGAAGAACAGAAGGATTGCCTGTCTGTCTTTTTCTGCCTGTTTCCAGCTATCTCTTCATCAGCTATGTATTATCTCTCTCACTCTTTATTGACTGTCATCTATCTGTCTGTCTGTCTGTCTGTCTGTCTAACTATCTATCAGCTATTTATTATCTCTCACTCCATCATCTTACAATTATCCATCCACCCACCCACCCATCCATAGGTCTCCATACATACATAAATTATCTCTCCCTCTCTCTATCTATCTATATCTATCAGCTATCTATTATCTCTCACTCTGTCATCTTACCAACTACCTATCTATACATACATACATATATCCATGCATACATACATCCATACATATACATACATAAGTTATCTATATCTGTCTATCATCTATAATCTATCTATCTATCTATCTACCTATCTATCTATCTATCTATCTATCTATCTATCTATCTATCTATCTATCTATCTATCTATCTATCTATCTATCTATCTATCTATATCTATGAGTTATCCATCCATCCATCCCGCCATCAATCCATAGGTATCCATCTATCCATCCATAGGTTATCTCTCTCTCTATCAGCAATCTATTATATCTCACTCTGTCATCTTACCAACTATCCATCAGTATCCATCCATCTATAGGTTATCTATCTATCTGTCTGTCTGTCTGTCTGTCTGTCTGTCTGTCTGTCTATCTATCTATCTATCTCATTATCTATATCAGCTATCTTTCTATTATCTCTATATCATCTACCTATTATCTCTCCCTTTGTCATCTTACCAACTATCTATCTATCTGTCTGTCTGTCTGTCTGTCTATACATACATACATACATACATACATACATACATACATACATACATAGGTTATCTATCTATCCAGGAGTGGTATTCTACCGGTTTGGACTGGTTTGAATGAACCGGATATTAAATTTGCATTTGATTCGCTGAACTGGTATTTGAACCGATGGGCCAGCCCCACCTCCCCTCCCCTCCCAGGAATCTCCACACGGCCCATTTTCGAAGCAGGTAAGTACAGGATCTCTGTAGGTTCTGGAAGGGGGGAAATGGGTCTTCCGGAAGTATCAGAAGTACCGAAACAGACCTATTTCCGGCTTCCAAAGGGCCTCCAGAGTCCTGGGGAAGCCGTTTTCGCCCTCCCAGATGCCCAAGGGAAGCCTCCAGACCCTTGGGAAGGTGAAAAACAGGCGAGTCGAAGTTCCGGTAGGCCACGCCCATCCTGGACACACCCACCCAGCAACTGGGTAGCGAACTGGTTGCTGGGATTTTTGATTCCCACCCCTGCATCTATCTATCTATCTATCTATCTATCTATCTATCTATCTATCTATCTATCTATATCTATTAGGTATCTATTATCTCTCACTCTATCATCTTATCAACTATCTATCATCCATCCATCCATCCATAGGCTATCCATCCATATCTCTCTCTCTCTCTCTCTCTCTCTCTCCATCCATCCATCCAGCTACCTATCTATGGATTGATCTATTCCATAACCATCCATCCTTAGGTATCCTAGTTAATGGTTTTCTGTCTCCTTTTCTTCAATAGTTGCGGAATGCCAGGATCAAGTTTGAGCATGATGGAGAAAAAAGGTACATTTATTTATTTTATTTATTCATTAAATTTCCCCCTTACAAGTGGTTCGGGACTTGGCTCTGTCAGGTTTAGATATTTTACTTGTTTTTGTTGAACCTTAAAAAATGTAACTCATACGTAAATAAAGCCCAACATTCTTTCCTTTATTTGGGTATTTTCCTCAGAAAGTTTTCCTCCTTCAAGTATCCGTACAAAATGATATATATAGTACTGAAATGTGGATAATATTTTCATTTATTCCCTCACGCTTACATGCCGTTCCCATTGAAAATTAATTTAATTTAAAGCATTGAATGTGGCCCTTCTGATCAATTTTGCAACTTTGGGTGGTGGACAGTAGATGGAACCAAAAACAAAAGAAAGAGTCTCAGTTAAAATCTAAATTATTACTCAGCAAATGACTCTGAGCAGCCTACATTCTTCACTCCAACCACGATAAGATTAAAATGCAGCTGTTCCAATTCATTAAATGCATTTGGTTTGTTAAGAATTGAGTAGAAAGGCAGAATTTCTCAGCTTTGGATGAAAAGGCACGACTACTATAGTTAGTCCTCATTGTATGCCCACAGTTGTGTCCAAAATTTTGGGTGCGAAACAAGACAGTGGTTAAGTGAATTTTTGCCCCATTTTACAACCTTAGTTGTTAAGGGAGACGCTGCAGCTGTTGGGTTAGTGACAAGGTTGTTAAATGAATCTGGCTTCCCCGTTGACTTTGCTTGTCAAACGGTCCTAAAAGGGGATGATATGAACCCTTAGCAACCGTCATAAATACAAGTCAGCTGCCAGGCATCTGAATTTTGATCACATGACCATGGCGATGCTGCAACGGTCGAAAAAGGGTCATAAGTCACGTTTTGGTGACCATTGTAATTTCGAACCGCTACTAAACAAACTGTTATAAGTCAAGGATTACCTTGACAATATCGGTAGGATGGTGTTAACTGTTTTCCAAAACGCCTCACCCTCCTGCAGGATTATCCAGTTCCAGAGGCCGGTTAAGTACAAAGATGTTTTGCAGAAAGTCATGGATGCTTTTGGGCAGTTGATGGATTTGCATTATGCCGAGAATGAGGTACCTTGTATGTTACTTCTTTTCCTGTCTCTTGCTCTTCTATGTGGCATCTGTCAGTCACAATCTCCCAGACCAGTATATTTTAAAAGCCATTGCAAAAAGGACTTCCAAAATGTAGGGAGGTATCATATCTTTTGCCTTTAGCCAGGAATACCCAACATTGGCAATTTTGAGACTTGTGCACTTCAACTCCCAGAGTTCCCCAGTCAACATTATTTAAGATGGGTGGAGTTCAACTCCCAGTATTCCCTAACTAGCATGCTTTAAAATGGGTGGACTTCAACTCCCAATTCCCCAGCCAGCATGGTTTAAGATGGGTGGATTTCAACTCCCAGAATCCCCCAGCCAACATGCTTTAAGATGGGTGGACTTCAACTCCCAGAATTCCCTAACTAGCATACTTTAAAATGGGTGGACTTCAACTCCCAATTCCCCAGCCAGCATGGTTTAAGTTGGGTGGATTTCAACTCCCAGAATCCCCCAGCCAACATGCTTTAAGATGGGTGGATTTCAACTCCCAGAATCTACCAGTCAACATACTTTAAAATAGGTGGACTTCAACTCCCAGAATCCCTAGCCAGCATGCTTTAAGATGGGTGGACTTCAACTCCCAGAATTCCCTAGCTAGCATGCTTTAAGATGGGTGGACTTCAACTCCCAGAATTCCTAAGATGGGTGGACTTCAACTCCCAGAATTCCCTAACTAGCATGCTTTAAGGTGGGTTGACTTCAACTCCCAGAATTCCCTAGCTAGCATGCTTTAAGATGGGTGGACTTCAACTCCCAGAATCTACCAGTCAACATGGTTTAAGATAGGTAGACTTTAACTCCCAGTATTACCCGGCCAACATGCTTTAAGATGAGTGGACTTCAACTCCCAGAATTCCTCAGCCAGCATGGCTGGCCAGGGAATTCTGGGAATTGTAGTCCACAGGGTTGCTGCGGTTGTATACTTCTGCTTTACCCAATAGAAGTTCTGCACAGTCAGAAGTTCTAAATGGTCCATTAAGAATAAGTAAGTAAATAAACCTGCAGAACGCTTTTAGTTTTGAAATTCCTTTTATTCTGAGATGGTGCTTTTGAGAGCTTATTCTGGATTTCTGCCCCTTTATAATTCCCTTTTGGCTCCATGGACTCGAGTCCTGGTTTAAACAAGGAGAGTAGCAAAGTCATGAGTCAGCATTTGGAAGCCTTTGTTGCTTTCCTGCCTTATATTAATGTACTTTATTCAGTGTCTCAGATTCAGGAAAGCTGTGCTTGTTTCCTGAATTTGCAACGTGCCAACTTAACACTCCCGGTTTGCATGCATCTAAATTTAGGCCAGTATCTGGTAAAAATTGTCCGTGCGCAATGATAGTTTCGCTGGCACGGAGAATCCAATTTTTTCCCCTCCGGTTTTGGCAACAGGCGGGCTGCACCGAGCATACTTTTTAACGCGAGGTCTTTTGAGGCTGGCTGCAAGGGTCCACAAAGTCCTAGGAAACAGAAGGAAGGCTGTAGGATATTTTTATTTCCAGATTTTGAAAGATTAATGGACATTCCAAGGAAAGGCACGAGGAGAGAGAGAGAGGGGCAGCCCTGGAAGTGATTTGCAACCGTTTGCCAGAAGAAAGTGGTTAAACGATTCCAAGTAGGGGATGTGTACGAAGGAAAACAAGTTCTAAGAATGTAAATTTAATTCTTGATTGCCTTTTGCTGAAAAAAAGGAGAAGACCTTCTTTGGAATTGGACTGCCTTGCCAAGTTAAACTGAACTCTGCCACTGATTCTAATCTGTCCAGGAATGGACAGCTGATATTCTTCTCAGTTTAATTTCTATTCCCTACGGGAAATGCTTCATCCAAATTCTTAAGGGGAAACAGCCAGAAACTTCTGAGAAAAATGGAACGATATAAAAGAGACAAGAGTATCCCCATCTGTTCCATTCTGCATCACCAGGAAGTGCCCTCGTAAAGCATGCCTCAATCTTTACAGGTTCTATCTATACAGGTAGTCCTCAGTTTATGACCCCAATTGAGCCTGGAATTTCCACTGCTAAGCAAGACTGTTGTTAAGTGAGTCCCCCCCCCCATTTGCTTGTCAGAAGGTCATAAAGGGGAATCACACGACCCCAGGACACTGCCACCATCATAAATATGAGTCGGTTGCCATCATGCAAATTTTGATCATGTGACTATGGGAAATGTCACAACAGTGTTAAGTGTGAAAAACGGTCCCATGTCACTTTTACACACAGAGATTTCATATTTTGTGTTTCAAATATTACTGCGCCATTCACAGTTTACCCCTAATAAAAATACCTCCACGGCTCCAACTCGGTGGCAAGGTATTGAGTTTTAGATGACTTGATAAGTGAGCCAATTTCTATGTGCACAAGGGGAAAAATGCAAAAATTAAAAAAAAAGGGATTTAAAAACTTCAGACGTTGTTAGGAAATCTGAAAAAAACATCACTGGCATCGCAGTAAGATTCCCTGAATGGAAACATGGAGGCTGTGAGTAACTTAGCTTATTTACAGCAGAGGTGAAACCAGAACCGCAAACATATCATGATCTCTTTATGGATGAATCTAGGCTTTGAATTACCTTCTAAATTGAAATTTATCCTGCAAAATTCTAATCCAAAGAAAGTGGCAGACTGTAGGTTCTAGCCCAAGCGTAGGCACAAAAGTCAGCTAGATCAATACTCGCCAATTAATGGGCCAGGGACCCCTGGTGGTCTGTGAGAAAATGTTGGTGGTCCATAGAGAAAAGTACCCCCCAAGCACTCCACCCAAAGCAATTATTCCAGGCTGCGCAGGAACACAAGGCTGCACTGCCCACATGGCCAACGGGAACACAAGGCTTGCGTTGCTTGCATTGCGAACAACACAGGTCGTGAGGGGAGGGGGGAAAGGGGGGAACTTGCCCCACTTGTCCCAGTGGCCTGGCCACCGGGCTGCTTCTTTCCACTTCTTTCTTCTTCGGCTTTTGGCTGCGCGCAAGGAAAGCAGCGCAAGTCTTTCTTTCTCTCCCCCAAACTCTGCCAGAAATGAGTCATTGAGACCCTGCAAGGCATCCTGTTCCAAGAGGCTGCGCCGGCATGACAAGTCTCACAAAGACTCACTTCTGGTGGAGTTTGGGAGAGAGAAAGAAAGACTTCTGCTGCTTCTGCTGCTTTCCTTGTATGAAGCCAAAAGTCTCTCCCCTCCCCTGAGAACGGAGCTGGAGACGTGATATCCTGCGATCCCAAATAAAAAATGATCGATCAGTAGGAAAACGGTGGGGAATTTTCCCGCAGACTATTTTGGGGTATTTTCCCAGGGTCTCTGGTCCGTGGGATTTAAAATTATGAGTTTGGTGGTCCCTGAGGTCCAAAAGGT
Organism: Bungarus multicinctus; assembly: GCA_023653725.1. Lineage (NCBI taxonomy): Eukaryota > Metazoa > Chordata > Lepidosauria > Squamata > Elapidae > Bungarus > Bungarus multicinctus. Next base: position 6,522,617 of record CM042840.1, on the reverse strand, counting down.
TGGTGACCCCTGAGCTAGATGGTGTTGAGCCAGCCAGTTTCTCTCAGCCCTCGGAAAGAGGCAGTGGCAAACCACTTCTGAAAAATCTGGCCAAGCAGTAATCTGTCCAGACAATGTCCCAAGAACTGGACACAATTGAAAGGAAGAATCTTCGTGTCAGAATAAAGCCAGAGGGGACCTTGGAGGTCTTCTAGTCCAACCCCCTGCTCAAGCAGGAGACCCTAAGCCATTCCAGACAAGTAGAAAATCTCTGGTGATGAAGCATCCACAACTTCTGGAGGGAAGCTGTTCCACTGGTTGATTATTCTCACTTGTCAGGAAGTTTCTCCTTCTAGTTCTTGGTTCTCTCCTTAATTAGTTTCCATTGTTTCTTGCCCTACCTTCAAGTGCTTTGGAAAATAAGTTGACCCCCCCCCTCTTTGTGGCAGCCCCTCCAATATTGGAATACAATATGGCCAAGAAAAAATAAACCTTCAAACATCAATGAAAAAAATAATTCCGGGCAGTCAGATGAAACAGCCATAATGATGAAACCACTTCAGAAATCAAATACAGGCGGTCCTTAACTTACAACCATCATGGAGCCTACCCATCACAGTTGCAATGATCGCTAAACAGGTTGGTCATGTGAAGAAGAACTTACTTTGGAAAGGAGAAAGTGTGAATCAGGTATTACGCACCAGTCACACAAGAAGAGCAAGGCATCCAAAAAGAGAAACCACCTTCTGTTTGGGGACTCAATTGTGAGGGATGTAAATTTAGGAAAGGATACGAAGGTTTTGAAAGAGATCAGGTGTCTACCAGGTGCTACTGCCAGCAGAGACAAGAAGCATATTCTTAAGATAGTCAAGAATGCCAGCAAGGACTGTGATGTTGATGCTATTATACATCTTGGTATAAATGATCTGCCCCAGAAGGATGTACTTTCTGTTCAGAAAGACTTTCAGAGCTTGGGATATGAACTTAGTAATATGGGCTGTAGGCTTATCTTTTCAGAGGTTCTACCAGTATACAAGGAACAAAAAGGGAAAGGGCAGCGTGTAGTAGAGTTTAATGTGTGACTAAAGGAGTGGTGTAAAAGGGAAGGCTTTGGTTTTATTAGTCATGATGTCTGCAGCTAGTCCAACTGTACAAAAGAGATGGTTTGCATCCATCAAAGAAAGGGACTGAGTTACTTGGCATTACATTCACAGATTTCCTGGATAAACATTTAAACTGAACAGTGGGGACAGAGAATTAATGGATTCAGAACATTTCTGTCCCCAGCAACCTGAAACTAATAAGGATACCAGTGCATGCAAAATAGATGTTTGTGCAGGTAAGATTATCAACCTTGATGCCAACCAAAACCAAGCATTTAATAGTGAGTGTCATATCATGTGCACTAATCAAACAGGTGACAAGAAAGTAGGGGCAGGCAGGCACAACACAGGTTATGTAGACAGTAAACACCATGTCAGACATAAAGATCTCAAGTGCCTATATACAAATGCACAAAGTCTGGGGAACAAACAGGGTGAACTCGAACTACGAATACAGGAAGATAAAGGTGATATAGTTGGAATAACAGAAACTTGGTGGGATGAAACCCATGACTGGAACATACTGGTAGAAGGATACAAATTCAAAAAAACCAGACCCCATAAAAGAGGAGGTGAAGTTGCATTGTATGTAAAGGACCACTATATTGCTACAGAAATGCATGAAACCAAAGATGAAAACCTCATAGAATGCATATGGGTCAAGAAAAAAGAATGACATGGCCATAGGTGTATATTATAGGCCATCCAATCAAGCAGAAAAAATAGATGTCCTTTTTGCCAGCCAACTAACAAACATATGCAGGAAACACACAAAAATAGTAATGGGAGACTTCAATTATCCTGATATCAATTGGAAAACTAATTCTGCACCAAGTGAAAAATCAAATAAGTTCCTAACCAACCTAGCTGACAACTTTGTTGTCCAAAAGGTAGAGGGTGAAACTAGAAGGACAGCCATACTGGACTTAATTCTTACAAACAGAGAAGAAGTGATAGAGGGAGTTGAAACTGCAGGAACCTTGGGTGAGAGTGACCATGTCATACCAGAATTCAACATAACACAGACACAAGCAACAGAATATAATGACACCAGAGTCTTGGATTTTAAAAGAGCTGATTTCAATAAACTCAGAGAGAACTTGGGAAAGATTCCATGGATGAAAATCCTAAAGGGGAAAACAACTCAAGAATCTTGGGAAACTCTAAAAAGTATGATCATAGAAGCCGAGACAAGCACAATACCACTGAGAAAGAAAAACAAGAAATCCAAGAAGAAACCAGCATGGTTGCACAAAGATCTCTCTGACAAATTGAAAGAAAAAAAAGGACAAGTATAAAAAATGGAAAGAAGGACATGCAACTAAGGCAGAATATCAGCAGATAGCCAGAATCTGCAAAGACGAAGTCAGGATAGCAAAGGCTCAGAACGAACAAAGACTTGCAACAAAAGTCAAAGATAACAAAAAAAAGTTTCTTCCAACATATAAATAACAAGAAAAAAATCAAGGAAACAGAGAGAAGATGGCAAGGAAGTAATAGGCAACAGAGAGAAAGCAGAACTGCTTAACTCATTATTTGCATCTGCCTTCACGCAAAAAGAAAATATAGCTCAACCCACCAAAAACATAACTGTAAAAGACAGACCAGAAATAAAAGTTAAAATAAGTAAAAAAATAGTAAGAGAACACCTGTCTGATCTTGATGAAAACAAATCACTGGGGCCTGATGGATTACATCCCAGAGTTTTAAAGGAGCTGGCAGAGATCATCTCAGAACTACTGCACCATATCTTTCAAAAATCCTGGAGCACCGGGGAACTATCAGAGGACTGGAAAAGAGCTGATGTGGTTCCCATCTTCAAAAAAGGAAAAAAAACAGACCCAGGAAACTATAGACCAATCAGCCTAACATCAATACCCGGGAAGATACTGGAAAAGATAATAAAAAACTAGATCTGCCAACATCTAGAAACAAATAAAGTAATAAGTAGCAGTCAGCACGGGTTTGTTAAAAACAGATCATGCCAAACCAATTCTTCAACACAGTGACTAAATTAGTAGACCAGCAAAATACTGTGGACACAATATATTTAGATTTCAGCAAGGCATTCGACAAAGTAGACCACAACCTACTTCTTAGTAAACTAGAAAAAGTGGAATAGATAGCACCACCACTAGATGGATTCACAACTGGCTGGCAAACTGTACTCAACGAGTAGTCCTTAATGGGTCTAAGTCTACATGGAAGGAAGTAAGCATTGGGGTGCCACAAGTTTCTGTCTTAGGCCCAGTACTCTTCTATATCTTCATTAATGACTTAGATGAGGGAATAGAAGGAGAACTTACCAAATTTGCAGATGATACTAAGCTGTCAAAAATAGCTAACACCCAAGAAGATAAGCTCAAGATCCAGATGGATTTTGACAGACTAGAACACTGGGCCATATCTAACAAAATAGAATTCAATGTAGAGAAAAGTAAAGTCCTACACTTAGGCAAGAAAATCCAGAGGTACACATATAAACTAAGTGAAACCAGGCTCAATAGCAACAACTGTGAGAGGGATCTTGGAGTCTTAGTGGACAACCAGCTAAATATGAGCCAGCAGTATGCAGCAGCAGCCAAAAAAGCTAATGCAATCCTAAATTGTATTAACAGGATACAATCAAGATCAAGGGAAGTACTAATACCACTCTATAAAGCCTTAGTAAGACCGCACCTAGAGTACTGCATCCATTTTGGTCACCACATCATAAAAAAGATGTTGAGACTCTAGAAAAAGTACAGAGAAGAGCAACCAGGATGATTAGGGGACTGGAAGCTAAAACATACAACGAACGGTTGCAGGAACTGGGCTTGGCTAATCTAGTAAAGAGAAGGACCAGGGGAGACATGATAGCGGTCTTCCAATATTTGAGGGGCTGCCACAGGGAGGAAGGGGTCAAGCTATTTTCTAAAGCGCTTCTAAGCCAGACAAGGAATAATGGATGGAAACTGAACAAGGAGAGATTTAACCTGGAAATAAGGAGAAACTTTCTGACAGTGAGAACAATCAACCAATGGAACACCTTGCCCTTGGAAGTTGTGGGAGCATCATCACTTGAGACTTTCAAGAAGAGACTGGACTGCCATTTGTCAGAAATGATGTAGGGTCTCCAACTTGGGCGGGGGGGTTGGACTAGATGACCTACAAGGTCCCTTCCAACTCTGATTATCTGTTATCTATTATCAACTCTGCTTTATGATCCCTTTTTTGCAGCTGGGAACTAAGGGTTTTCTATGAGCACGAAACCTGGAAGTGGTTGCCAGTTTTCTGCAAAACCGTCATAAAACCCAGGCACGTAACCAGGGGAACTTGCCAACCGCCGTAAATGCAGCCTCTTGCCAATCACCTGAAATTTTATGCTTGCAAGGAAGAAGGGGGAGATTATCAGAAACTGCAAATCTGGGTCATAAAGGGAGATCCCTCATAACTTTGAACGGTTCATAAGTTGAGGATTATCTGTGAAGCCATTGCATCTCTCTCTGGGTTTCTCAGCTGAGAGTTGCATTTGAAATGAATTGCAGAGAATTGCATTGTATTCAAGTATCGGTAGTCCTTAACTTACAGCCCTTCGTTTAGTGACTGCTCAAAGTTACAACGGCATCGGAAGAAAATGTCTTATGACTGATGCTCACACTTATGACCGTTGCAGCATCCCCATGGTCATGTAATCAAAAAACCAGAGGCTTGGCAACTGACTCATATTTATGACGGTTGTAGTGGAGGGTCACACACACCCCTTTTGCGACTTTCTGACAGGCAGCATCAAACGGGGAAGCAAGATTCCCACTTAACAACTGGGGGGGGGTCTAACTTAACCGCTTCAGTGATCCGCTTAGCAACTGTGGAAGAAAGGTAAAACGGGGGGGGGGGGAAACTCACTTAACAACCGTCGCACTTAGCAACAGAAATGTAGGGGGGTGGGGTGATAAGCCAAGGGCTTTTCTTTCCAGCAGAATGAGAGGCGCTTGTGGTGGACATCCTTTCCTAAGTAATTGTTTGGATAACTTTTATTCAGTTCCTCCTTGAGGGAATGTTATGATGGAATAAAAAAGGTTATAGCCCCTGGTGTTTGTTTCTGTTTTCCAGTAGAAACTTCCAACAGCTTTGCACGGGTCCTGGGTCCAGCAGCCCCCAAACCCTGGCCGTTCCCAAGCTCCCCCCACGCACGCATGCCCCCCCCGTCCGCCCCCCTCACACACCGGCCTTCAGCCACTTCCTGCCTTTCTCTTGTTTTGCGACTCAACCGCCTGGCCTGTGTTTGTTCAAATCTTTTTCCAGCTCCTGATTCCCCTGAAATCGCAGGAAGATTTGGACCGAGCTGTGGAACATTTAGACCTAAGCCCTTCTCTGAAAAGCTTGAGGGTGTTTGTGAAAACTCCAAAGGAAACAAATGTGAGGCCTGTTTTTTTTTCTTTTCTCCCCCCCCTTTTTTATATTTGTCCCACTTGTATTTGTGTACAAAGCAAAAAGGCCACGTGGCCATCCAAAGGAACGGAAACCCCTTGTACATTTTGATGGTTGCAAAGTTAGAAGATTCCCCTCTGGGAATCGGTGCTTAGCCGCCTCGCTTTTCCAAACTTTTATTTGCACGGGAAATCTGTGTTTTTTGCAGGTAGTTCTCAAATATTGCAAATATTTGTCTAGTGACTGTTTAGTTACAACGGCACTGAAAAAAAGTGACTATTTTTCACACTTATCCCCGTTGCAGCATCCCCATAGGGTCAGAAATTGGATGCTTGGAAACTGGCTCATATTTATGACGGTCACGTTATCTCCTTTGGTGACCTTCTGATAAGCAGAGTCAAAGGGGAAGCTAACCCCATAACAGAGTTGGAAGGAACCTTGGTGGTCTTCTAGTCCAAACCCCTGGTCAAGCAGGAGACACCCTATGTTGTGGTTATCCAATCTCTTCTTTAAGATTGGACAATCGCTTCGTAAAGAGAGATGTCATTCCTTCTTCCCTCCCTCTCTCTTTCCTTCCTTCTTCCCTCCCTCTCTCTTTCCTTCCTTCTCCCCCTCCTTCCTTTTTCCTTCCTTCCTTCTTCCTTCCTCTTTCCTTCCTTTCTTCTTCCCTCCCTCCTTCCTTTTTCCTTCTTTCTTCCCTCCCTCTCTCTTTCCTTCCTTCCTTCTTCCCTTCCTCCTTTTTCCCTTCTTCCCTCCCTTCCTCCTTTTTCCTTCCTTCCTTCTTCCGAGCCTCCTCCCTCTTTCCTTCCTTCCTCCCTCCCTCCTCCTTCTCTCTTTCCTTCCTTCTCCCCCTCCTTCCTTTTTCCTTCCTTCCTTCGTCCTTCCTTCCTCTTTCCTTCCTTTCTTCTTCCCTCCCTCCCTCCTTACTTTTTCCTTCTTTCTTCCCTCCTTCCTCTTTCCTTCCTTCTCCCCTCCCTCCCTCCTCTTTCCTTCCTTCCTTCTTCCCTTCCTCCTTTTTCCCTTCTTCCCTCCCTCCCTCCTTTTTCCTTCCTTCCTTCTTCCGAGCCTCCTCCCTCTTTCCTTCCTTCCTTCTTCCCTCCCTCCCCCCTCCTTCTTCTTTGCTTCTTTCCTTCCTTCCCCCAATATTCAGGTTAAGTTTCTATTGTTAGAAAGCCCAGTTTTTTTTTATCTCTGCTAGAGCTGGCATTAATTAGATTCACTTAATAAGCAATGATACTCACTTAATAACCACCGTGATTAATAGCTGTGGCAAGAAAGGTTGCAAAATGGGACAAAATTCACTTTAACAGTTGCCTTGCTTAGCAACAGAAATGTTGGGCTCGATTGTGGTCGTAAGTCGAGGAATATCTGTATTCCCTCTCCCTGCTGCAACTCAATTCAGTGATTGCTGGGCATAAGGGGCACTTGGGGTGTTAGCAACAGGCTGCCTTCCTGCAACAACTATCTTTTGGAGAAATACAGCAAGTAAAAACAGAATGCCAGAAGTGTGTGTGAGTGGGTCATCTTCATATAGGTAGTCCTTCACTTACGACCAGTTGCTTAGCAAAATACTTATGACCCAGTTCTAGAGTTCCAATGGCTGCACATTTACACACCACTGTGAAATGACCACATTTATTGACATTTATAGCATTCCTGCTATCAAGAACAACAATTTACAATGATGTTTTTTTTTGCCTAAAACTACATTTACTTCTGGTTTTCAGCAAAAATGCCCCCTAGCAAACAATGACCACAGCCTTCACTGAACGACCATATGTTCACTAAAAGATTATAATGATTTGCTTAACAACCCCTGAAAAGAATGGTACTTAAATTAGATCAGATATGTGAAGGCTTGCTTTATGACTGTTACATAATAGGCAGGATTCATTATTGTTCTAAGCTGAGAACTACAGGTAGTCCTTGACTTATGGCCACAATTGAGTCCAAAATTTCTGTTGCTAAGAGAGACATTTGCTGTGAGTTTTACCCCGTTTTACAAACTTTCTTGCCATAGCTATTAAGTGGATCCCTACAGTTGTTAAATGAGCAATATGGTTGTTAAGTGAATTTGGCTTCCTCAGTGACTTTGCTTGTCAGAAGGTCGCAAAAGAGGATCACGTGACCCTGGGAACACTTCAACCATCATAAACATGAGTCACATTGCCAAGAATTTTGATCACGTGACAGTGGGGATGCTGCAACGGTCATAACTGTGAACAACGGTCGTATGTCACATTTTCCCATGCCATTGAACTTCAAACAGTCACTAAATGAACCTTTGTAAGTCAAGGACTACCCCCAGTCTCTGAATGACTATGCTGAAAAAAGGAAATAATCCATCTTCCTCAAACATTCTCAGAAGTTCAGCAGGTTGAAATAATCCCCGAGCAGTTTGAGCCTAAAAAGAGAAGTAGAGTGAAATGAAAAGAGATTAAAATTAAAGGTGATTGATGTTTTATGTTAATTAGCATTCCCTCCTTAGCACCTGCATATATTTTTGGCACTTGGATACCATTGTGCTTCATCCCCAGTTAGCTCTGATTATCTAACCAGTGAATAAACCCTTTTAATAGAGGTAGTCCTTGGCTTACGATCACAACTGGGACCAGACATTTTCGTTGTTAAGCAAGGTAATTTTAAGCGAATCATCACACCAGATTTTATGACTGTTTGGTGAATCACTGCAGTTGTTAAATGAATCACGCAATCATGAAGAGAAGGTCGCAAAAGGGGACGATCCCATGGCCTCAAGACACTGCAATGGTCATAAAAATGAACCAGTCGCCAAGCGGCTGAATTTTAATCATGTGATCATGGGGATGCTACAAAGATTGCAATTGTACAATGTGACCTTAAGACACTTTTTTTCAGTGCCATTGTAACTTTCAACAGTCCCTAAATGAACGGTTGTAAGTCAAGGAGTACCTCTACAGAGGGGGCTTGAGGCAGGGGCTACACAACTTTTCCCCACACTGTTCAGCGATGTCACCTTAACTCAGGGGTCTTCAAACTTGACAGCTTTAAGACTGGTGGACTTCAACTCCCAGAATCCCTCCTCCAGTCATGTTAGCTCAGGAATTCTGGGAGTTGAAGTCCACAAATCTAAAACTTGCCAAGGTTGAAGACCCTTGCCTTAAATGGGTCACCCAGATTTCACTTGATTCCCTCACTAACCGAGCGCTGGAGTCTCCTGTGCTGTATCATTCCTTGCAACAGCCATTGACTCACTACTTGTTCGGTGGGAACTACTAACAACGTTTGTTCTGTTTGCAGCTTCCGCAACCCAACAATACCAAGCAGCATGAAATGAGGATATCTAAATCCATGGGAGATATCCTGGGATCTCTGTATAAAGACACCGAGAGGACACGGAAGCATTCAGCAGGTGAGTGAGATGAAGTTGCATAGTAGGCCATGTTCTACGGAGGAGGTCCAATAAATCCCATCCTTGTATCTGAATAGACACTGCTCCTCTTCAGCCTAAACTTTCAGTGTTTCTTGAGTTGGCAACTGAGTGGACTTCAACATCCAGAATCCATGCTGGCTGGGAAATTCTGGGAGTTGAAGTCCTCTCAAAGACTCTAAGGTTCAGAAGCACTTTAAGGTTGAGAAAAACTGGTCTTCAATTCTGGGAGTTGAACTCTCTCAAAGACTCTAAGGTTGAGAAAAACTGGTCTTCAGTTCTGGCAATTGAAGTCCTCTCAAAGACTCTAAGGTTGAGAAAAACTGGTCTTTAATTCTGGGAGTTGAAGTCCTCTCAAAAACTAAGATTGAGAAAAACTGGTCTTCAATTCTGGGAATTGAACTCCTCTCAAAGAAAAACTGGTCTTCAATTCTGGGAGTTGAAATCCTCTCAAAGACTCTAAGGTTGAGAAAAACTGGTCTTCAATTCTGGGAGTTGAACTTCTCTCAAAGACTAAGGTTGAGAAAAACTGGTATTCAATTCTGGGAATTGAACTCCTCTCAAAGAAAAACTGGTCTTCAATTCTGGGAGTTGAAATCCTCTCAAAGACTCTAAGGTTGAGAAAAACTGGTCTTCAATTCTGGGAGTTGAAATCCTCTCAAAGACTGAGATTGAAAAAAACTGGTCTTCAATTCTGGGAATTGAACTCCTCTCAAAGAAAAACTGGTCTTCAATTCTGGGAATTGAACTCCTCTCAAAGAAAAACTGGTCTTCAATTCTGGGAGTTGAAATCCTCTCAAAGACTCTAAGGTTGAGAAAAACTGGTCTTCAATTCTGGGAGTTGAACTTCTCTCAAAGATTAAGGTTGAGAAAAACTGGTATTCAATTCTGGGAATTGAACTCCTCTCAAAGAAAAACTGGTCTTCAATTCTGGGAGTTGAAATCCTCTCAAAGACTCTAAGGTTGAGAAAAACTGGTCTTCAATTCTGGGAGTTGAAATCCTCTCAAAGACTGAGATTGAAAAAAACTGGTCTTCAATTCTGGGAATTGAACTCCTCTCAAAGAAAAACTGGTCTTCAATTCTGGGAGTTGAAATCCTCTCAAAGACTCTAAGGTTGAGAAAAACTGGTCTTCAATTCTGGGAGTTGAACTCCTCTCAAAGACTAAAATTGAAAAAAACTGGTCTTAAATTCTGGGAATTGAACTCCTCTCAAAGAAAAACTGGTCTTCAATTCTGGGAGTTGAACTCCTCCCAAAGAAAAACTAGTCTTCAATTCTGGGAGTTGAACTCCTCTCAAAGACTAAGATTGAGAAAAACTGGTCTTCAATTCTGGGAGTTGAAGTCCTCTCAAAGACTCTTAAGGTTGGGAAGCACTGATCTAAAGAAACACTGCTCTACTGGCGACCATAAGCTCAACCTCCAGACTAGTGGAAAACCTTTACCCCTGGGAATGCCCTATTTGTGGGGTCCTTGGTGCTCTCTGAGCTTGGTGGCTTTTTTTTTTTTTTTGCAGATGTTTCATTACTAAACTTGGGAACATCATGTGCCACAGCCTTGAGGTACAAATATTCTCGTCTATGAATAATATTCTGTTACCTTCCATGAAGAATAATAGAACCAAGAGTGTCCCATGTCTAGGATTGTTGTCAGAATCTAGGAGAGCAAATTTAAGTCCCTGCTACCTAGAGTTAAAACTTTATCTGAGATAAGGCTCCCACCAATAAAACATCTTTGAAGTCAACCCCTGGCAACCCCTAAAATAATTAGGGCACTAGGGGCTAAAACATATGAAGAACGGTTACAGGAACTGGATATGTCTAGTCTAGTGAAAACAAGGATGAGGTGTGACGTGATAGCAGTCTTCTAACATTTGAGGGGCTGTCCCAAAGAAGAGGGAGTCCAGCTATTCTCCAAAGCACCTGAGGGTAGGACAAGAAGCAATGGGTGGAAATTAATCAAGGAGAGAACCAACCTAGAACTAAGGAGATATTTCCTAACAGTGAGAGCAATCAACCAATGGAAGGATTGGCCATCAAAAGTTGTATGTGCTCCATCACTGGTGGCTTTTAAAAAGTGAGCGGACAACCATTTGTCTGAAATTATTTAGGATCTCCTGCTCGGGAGGTTGGACTAGAAGACCTCCAAGGTCCCTTCCAACTCTATTATTCTATGTCCCAAACTATAAGCTGTTGTGCTCCATCGGCAAGGCAGCTTGGCTTCCCAAGCGGATTTCCACTTATTTTAGGATGGCAGATCTCGCCATTCCAGGAATGGCAGACCCAACCAAAGATAGACCAGTAGGTCCATAGCTGATACTTGGGACTTCCACAGTTCCTTGCTATGCTCTAGTGACACTGATAGGAGTTGAAGTCTCATCTTCTGTAGATGGCTGGATTGCAGGGAAATTTGTCTACAGCGAGAGTGGGCAAATTAATTTTCCCAAGGAGCCAAGTAAGAAACTGTTGTGGAGGGCTGAACCAATTAAGCTGTTTAAAGTGCATAGGCATGCATGTAGGTACATAGGTAAATTGGGGGAAAGAAATAGTCATTTCAAGATAGAAAGGAGGCGCAATGGCTTAGTGTTTAAAGACATTGAGCTTGTCAGCTAGAGAGCTCACAGTCCAGATTTGAGATCCTGAGTGCCACAAGATAGGGTGAGTACCCGTTATTTGCTCCAATTCCTGCCCACTTAGCACCTCAAAAGCATGCAAGTCAGTGGTGGGATTCAATTTTTTTTAACAACCGGTTCTGTGGGCGTAGCTTAGTGGGCGTGGCAGGGGAAGGATACTGCAAAATCCCCTTTCCCTCCCCACCCCACTAACATGTTTTCCAGCTCCATTCTCCCGGCAGGGCAACCAAAGAAGACCCAATCAGCTGGGACTCAATGGGAGGTAGAGAAGAGATGGGGTTGGCGGGGCCAGTCAGAGATGGGATTTGCCAGTTCTCTGAACTACTCAAAATTTCCATTACTGGTTCTCCAGAACTGGTCAGAACCAGCTCTGGTGCAAGTGTGAGTAGATAAATAGGTTTCATTTATAGATAGATAAATAGGTACCATTTATGGGTGCCACTTAATGGGAAGGTAATAGCATTATGTGCGCCTTTGGCATATAGCCGTGATGGCCACATGACCATGGAAGTGTCTTGGTTCCCTCGGCCAAAACACAGACATGATTACCGACCCCTAGAATCAGACATGACTGATAAGGAAACATTTACCTTATCTTTCATCAAAATAAAAACAATCCATGCTGACTGGACAGGGACAGCCAAAAAGTCATAAAATGCCCAGGAATGGTCTAAGCAAAGAATTAGAATTAGAGTTGAACTGGAGGAGGTCTTCTAGTCCAACCCGCTGCTCAAGGAGAGACTACATACCAGTGATGTCTAACCTTTTCGTCATGTGCCGAAAGTGTGTGTGTGCATGCATGCCTGCACCCATGCATGCATGCAACCACCCGCCCACACGCATGCGCGGCAGATATCCAACAATCAGCTGGCTGGCGGGAGGCACGCACGCATGCGCAGTGGATCAGTTCCGGGCGACGGCTCGCATGCCGGCAGAAATGATTCTGCATGCCACTTCTGGCACGTGTGCTATAGGTTCGCCATCACAGTCATATAATTTCAGACAAATGGCTTTTTAAAAACCTCCAATTTTGGAGCACAAAAAACATTGGGAGGCAAATCGTTCCGTTGATTAATCGTTCTCACTATCAAGAAATTTCCCATTAATTTCAGGTTGCTTCTCTCCTTCAATAGTTTCCATCCATTGCTTCTTGTTCTGCCTTCAGGTGCTTTGGAGAATAGGTTGACTCTCTTCTCTTTGTGGCAGTCCCTCAAATATTGGAAGAGTGCTATCATGTCATTCTAATCCTTCTATTCTCTATACCAGCCAAATGAATGTTAAATATTTAAACAGATACATTAGACCAGATCAGATTAGATTAGATTAGGTGGGTGGATGAGTGGATGAACAGATGGATGGTAGGTAGGTAGGTAGATACTGTGTTTTCCCGTAAATAAGACCCTGTCTTATATTTTTTGCCACCAAAAAAAGGCACCAGGTCTTATTTTTTGGGGCTACCAATCCACTCACTTGCGGTCGTCACCACCAGCTTCCTTTTTGCTTTCAGTGGCCTTCAGGAACTACTTCTTCTGCAGCTGGCAAGGCTTTCCTGAAGGCCTCTGCAGCTGATAACAGAGCTCTGGATCGATCCAGAGCTTCGTTATCAAATACAGAGACCCTCAGGGAAGCCTTGCCAGCTGCAGAAGAAATGGGCCATCAAGGCAGATGTTGGGGTATGTGAGGTCTGGCTACAAGTGTCCAAAGGTAACTAGTAGGGCAGTTCCACCCCTCCATCCCCACCCTAGCTTAATTTTTACTCGTGCACTCTGGAGTGGATGGGATATTAATTAGGGCTTATTTTGGGAGTAGGTCTTATATTGGGTGCATGTGTAAAAATCAATCTAGGACTTACTTTCAGGGTAGGTCATATTTTCGGGGAAACGGTACATAGATGAAGGTAGGGAGCAAGGTAGGTAGGTGGATAGAGAGGTAAGTAGGTAGATATAATATTTAAATTAAATTAATATTTAAATAGAGTTAATTGAATATTTTTCATCCCTGTTCTTACAGCGGCTTTAGTCCTTTCGCTGTGAGATTCCTAGAAGGCCAAAGCATAGTTTTTTTTTTTTAAAGAATTATGGATTTTTTTTTTCCCCTCCTTTGCGTTGCCATTGAACTTTTGCCCAGGATATTAGGAGGTATTTGATGAAGCTGTCTGAGAAACAAAATGTGCTTGGTCTGTTGTTCCGTGAAGCCTCTGTAGATGTCATCATGTGCTTGAACACCATGTGTATGTTTTGGTGCTGTCCTTCGGTCTGCCGGCCGGGCTGATTAGCCGACCAATGACATTTGGAGATAATATATATATATATATTGCCTGCTGGCAGAACACCCAAAAGAGGAGAAGAGGAGGGAGGGTTTGGCAAGAGATCCCCCTCAATGAGCAGTCGGGGAAGAATATGTGAAAGGGAGCAGGGTATCAAACCTACAGTGATGGAGGATTCCAATACTTACTTCCCACAATGGCCTGGGATGACCAAAAAAGGTAATTTTCCTTTCCCCCCCCTCTCACAACAAATCAGGTTTTTAGCCTTTTGGGATGGTAGACGAAGAAAGAATCACAACGTTTGGCCTTTTCTGTGGGAGGAAAACAATTTAGAAGCAGAATGGGATACTGAGGAATGTGGATAGGTGCTCAGCTTATTACAGTTTTGAAGGCTAAATACAGGTGGATCCTTGACTTAAAATGATTCATTTAGCAACCGTGTGAAGTTACAATGGCATTGGAAGAAGAAAAAAAAAACCTCAGTGACTTAGGGGCAGATTTTGGGCTTAGCAGCTATTGTGTTATCTTCACGGTCACACAGATGAAATTTGGGCAACCTTGGCAACTGGAACGTATTTACAAGAGTTGTATCATCGCAAGGTTAGGTGTCTGCTGTGTGTGACCTTCGTGGGATTCACTGAACAATTGCAGTGAGTCACTTAACAAGGGTAGTTATAAAAATTTGGATGCCCTCACGTAACAACAACCAACTAGCTTAGCAAGGAAAATTCTCATCCCAAGGTTGTTTGCCAGTCAAGGACTACTATGTGTATAGTTCAGGAAAGGGGAGGAAAAAATACAACACTAGAGGTAGACTCTAACGCTTCAGGACTTGTCCATCAAAGGATAGCAGATCCTGGATCCAATATGTGTTTCAGGTTGAATGTCGGAGCCAAATCTGGAGGGAGATGTTGATGATGATTTTAATTCAACTAATTGTGTATCACAGTCAGTGTTGGGTGTGGGAATTTTTCTAAACAGAATAACACCTCAAGAAGAGAAGGGGTAGAAAGGAACTAGGAAGCAGCTATCTCAAGACAAAGGAGATAGACTGGGGTGTGTAAAGCTCAAAGGATTTCCAAAAGGGAAGAGGGTTGAGATGCCACCAGGGTTCAGCCTTTGATATTTATTCATTTATTACATTTTTATGCTGTCCACCTCATAGGTATAACTCTAAGCCGTTACAATTTCTGTCTAATGCTGAAGTTCAGTTTCTGTCACCTGTATGATCAGTTCAAAAATATCTGGGGATTTTCAGGACGGTCACTCATATTCTGGGACAGAAGGATGGGCATGGAGTCGGTTTAGCAGTTCCAATAGATGATGGATCAAGGAGGGAAGCAACTTAAAAATAAGGAGAAACTTCCTGACGGTGGGAACAATTATTCGGTGGCACGACTTGTCTCCAGGAGTTGTGGGTGCTCCAACACTGGAGGTTTTCAAGAAGAGATTGGACAACAATTTGTCTGGAATGGTTTAGGGTCTTCTGCTTGAGCAGGGGGTTGGACTAGAAGACCTCCAAGGTTCCTTCTAACTCGGTTATTCTGTTCTTAGTAGTGAACTCATCGCTCAGTAAGTTTTATATGATTTTTGAAGGTTCCAGATGTTCTCCTTGGCCACGAAAGATCTCTAAACTAGGTCTTCTCTCTGAAACTGGTACCCTCCATAGGGTTTGGTCATGTTGTATGACAGCTTCAGGAAGTTGTAACCCAAAACATCTGTAGGGGTGCCAACTGAAGCCAATCTTAGCAGGACAGAGTTTCTACGCTGCTTCCATTGAGGGCAGATTCTGGCGTCTATCATTATTGGGCATGGTGCATGCAAATTTCTGCACTAGGGGTGCAAAGAAAAACTAGGGGTGACATATTCCAATATTTAAGGGGCTGCCACAAAGAAGAGAGAGTCGACCTATTTTCCAAAGCACCTGAAGGCAGAGCAAAGGATCGGTGGATGGAAACTAATCAAGAAGATAAGCAACCTAGAACTAAGGAGAATTTTCCTGACCGTGAGGACAATTAAGTGGAACAGCTTCCCTCCAGATGTTGTGGATGCTCCAATACCGGAGATTTTTAAAGAAGAGATTGCATAGATATTTGTCTGAAATGGTATAGGGCCTCTTGTTTGAACAGAGGGGGTTAGACTAGAAGACCTCCAAGCTCCCTTCCAACTCTGTTTTATTCTGCTTTCTCCTAAATCTTTTATTTTCCCGGGTGCCTGACATCCCTTGCTCAGCGACTCGGTTGCCAAGCTTGTTCCCTTTTAAGACCACCCTCCATTCCCCGGGGTTGGGATCCACCGTATCGATCTCCCCATGATAACCTCTGCCTGGTTTGCAGGATCTCTGCACACCGGCCGGAGTTCTCCACCTCCCGGAAGCGTACCCGAAGAGCAGCAGCAGATTGCCCGTCAGGGGTCATACACCAGCATCAACAGCGAGGGAGAATTTATCCCCGAAACCATGGACCAAAACGTAAGTTATCTTGGAAAGTTCAGAAAGGGAAACGGGTGCCCGAAGTCCTTAACTCTGGGGTGGCAGAAGGAAAAAAAAAAGAAGGGGGGGATCTACCCGCTTGATTCAACCCCGTGGAGATCCCTGGGAATCCTCCTAACTGAAGAGCCCTTCTGCTTGGTTAGCATAGCACCGTGATGGCGAACCTATCAAATGCATACCAGAGGTGGCACGCAGAGCCCTCTCTGTGGGCATGCACACTCTCGCCTGGTTTCTGGTTTCTGGCCTGCACATGATGCCAGCCAGCTGGTCTTTGCAGGCTCTGGAGCTCCAGAAAATGTCCAAAAAACAGGCTGTTTTTCAGGCTGTTTCCTGGCCCGTTTTCCAGCCGTTTTCAGGCTGTTTTTGACCTGAAAAACGGTCCAAAAACGACCCGAAAAACACCCAAAAGCAAGCTGTTTTTTGGGCTGTTTTCAGACCAAAAATGGCCTGAAAATGGCTGAAAAAAAACACCTTGGAAGCGATTCCAAGAATGCCCAAAAAACAGGCATCCAGTCTTTGGGTTTCCAGAGTTCTGGCACTCATACAAGCAAGCACATTCCGGCTTGGACACTCGGTACCGAAAAGGTTCGCCATCACTGGCATTAGCACGCGGGTTAAGTGGGCGCGCTCGGGGCAATGTCAAACCCATTCTGAAACCCTCGCTTCTCTCCTTCTGTTTTCTCTCAAAGTTGTTGGATCCATTTATCAGCCCAAACAACTCACTTTCTAGCAGTTGTCAGTCCCTCGACCGATCCGTAGAGAGGTAAGAACCAGAGAGATTAACCATTCCCATATCTTCTTCTTCTTCTTTTCCTGTGAGGGCATCTTCAGAACAAGTTATTGTGGGTGGTCACAAGAATTTGGGGTGGGGTGGGGTCTCAAGGCTTCACAAACACACACACACAAACACACACACACACACACGGAGTGACTCACCCGGTGCTTTTCCTGTCTGTTTGGTTTCTCAGAGAGGGCTCTTTTTATTAAACGGATAATTATTAAGTGCAAAGAATGAAGAGCTCCTCGACTTACGACTGTGACGGTTGCTAAGTGAGGCATTTGTTAAATTGAGCTTTGTCCTGTCCTATGACCGTCCTTTCCATGGACGTTAAGGGAATCACTGCAGTATTTATTTATTTATTTGATTTGATTTGATTTGTCAGTCGCTTACAAGATAATAGGTATAAGTATATACATAGTTATGAATACATGAAATGGGTACATATAAGAAAAATAAACAATAGGACAGGGACAGTAGGCACATTGGTGTGCTTATGCACGCCCCCTACCGATCTCTTAGGAAAGGGGTGAAGTCAATAGTAGACAGTCTAAAGTTAAAGTTTTTGGGGTTTTGGAAGAAACCTCAGAGTCAGGTAGAGTATTCCAGACATTGACCATTCTGTTGCTGAAGTCGTATTTCCTGCAATCAAGTTTGGTGCAATTAACCTTGAGTTTATATCTATTGTGTGCTCTTGTGTTGTTATGGTTGAAGCTGAAGTATTCATTGACAGGTAGGACATTGCAATGTATGATTTTATATACTGTACTTAGATCAGACTGAAGATGGCGTAATTCAAGGTTTTCTAGGTCTAGAATTTAAAGTCTGGGGGCATAAGGTATTCTATAACAAGTAGAGGAGTGGAGAACTCTTCATGTGAAATATTTCTGGACTTTCTCAACTGTGCTAATATCAGATACGTAATGTGGGTTCCAGACTGATGAGCTGTATTTGAGTATTGGTCTAGCAAATGTTTTGTATGCTCTAGTTAGTAATGTGATATTATCAGAGAAAAAGCTAAGTAGGATTAGGTTAACAACTCTTAATGCCTTTTTGGCTATGTAGTTACAGTGGGCTCTAGCATTTAGATCATTAGAGATGAGCATTCCAAGGTCCTTTACAGAGCTTGGATCATCAACAAGGTCTTGACTATTCAGCTTGTATTTTATTTTTTGATTTTTTTTGCCAATATGTAAGACAGAGCATTTATTTGTTGAGATTTGAAGTTGCCATTTGTTTGACCATTCTGATACATAGTCAAGATCTTTTTGAAGGGTAGCAGTATTGTCTGTGGTATTGAACAGCTTTACATCATCAGTGAAGAGAACACAGTTGCTCTTAATATGATCACAGAGGTCATTTATGTAGAGTATGAAGAGCGTTGGTCCTAGAACACTGCCTTGGGGGCACCATTATTGACAGGTACAGAATTTGATAGGACACTTCCAATTTTGACCATTTGTTGTCTATTTGACAGGAATGCTTCTATCCAGTTATGCAGTTGTCCAGAGATACAATAAGATTTTAGTTTAGGAGTAGTTTGTTGTGTACAACTGAATCAAAGGCTTTACAGTAGTCTATGGAGATTGTGTCTATTGCTTTGCCCTGATCGAGTTTTATAGTCCATATGTTTTTGCAGTGTAAGAATTGCAGATTACAGGATAGTTTTTTCCTGAAACCAAATTGTTTATTAGTGAGTAGGTTGTTTGTCTCTACATGGAGGATGATGGATTGGTTAATAATTGATTCCATGACTTTACAGGTGACGCAGCATAAAGAGATTGGTCTGTAATTTTCAACTAGTCTTGGGTCTCCCTTTTTGAAGATGGGGATGACTATGGTTTGTGACCATAGGTTAGGCAAGGAGCTGGTCCTGAAAGATTTTTCAAAGATTATGCTTAGAGGTTCTGCTATGGCAGTGGATAGCTTTTTTAAGAAGTAGGCACATATTCCATCTGGTCCAATAGATAGAGATGGTTTTAGATTGCGTAGTGCTTTTTCAACATTGTCTTCTGTAAAATCGATATGTATTAGATCATTGTAGTTTTCTGTGGTTTGGCTAGTTTAATTTAATTTAAGTTTGTTAAATTAGTTAACCCTGATGTTAAGTGGATCTGGCTTCCCCATTGATTTTGTCCGAAAGTCGCAAAAGGGGATCACATGGCAACCATCACATATACGAGTCGGATCACATGACCCCTGCAACTGTCATAAATATGAGTCAGTTCCCAATCGTCTGAATTTTGGTCACACGGCCATGGGGATGCTGTTGTAATTGGTTGTAAGTGTTGAAAAGTGGTCTTAAGTCACTTTTTTCAGTGCCGTTCGAACTTTGAACGGTCACTAAATGAACTGTTGTAATTTGAGGACTACCTTCACTAAGATGGAGCTGCTGATTTTTAAGGGGCTTGTTTTAAGCGGGGGGGGGAGTTATAAGTCATCAGCCTGTGGAGTCTAAAGCTGCTTTTGCAAAAGGCAATTGAAATTTCTTGGTTTTTCCTTGAAGACATTTTGCTTCTCATCCAGGAAGCTTCTTCTGTTCTAACCTCAGTTCTAAAATTCTTCGGTTAGAACTAAAGAAGCTTCTTGGATGAGAAGTGAAATGTTTTCAAGGGGGCGGGGGAACCTCAAGAAATTCCAATTGCCTTTTGGAAAGAGCACGTCTGTGATTTAAATTGTCTGCTTTGCATCATGCCCCTGGTGTTTTTATTAGTGCAAGGTGCCTAATATTTTTATATGGAGAGATAGGCATTGCTACTTTTAAAATTCATGCAGGGCTTTAAAATGTTATGCATTGTTAAGATTTTTAGTCTGAGTAATGCGGGGTGCAAGTTTGCAGGCAAAGAATGAGCAGTGTTGATGGTTCAGCATATCTCTCAAATGTCTAATTTGATTTTTTTGTGTGTGCAGCCCTTCTTTCAGCAAAACGCCAGTTTCAAGGAGAACAAGAGAAACCAAAGACAGCTTCGAATGTCTGGGTAAGAATGCTGGGTTATTGTATTGTGTGAACATTGTATATTATTATTGTGTCATAATAAGTATTGTGTAATACTTGTTGTATAGGACTAGTATGGTTGACTTCAACCAAGATTGATATGTAGATAATCCTTGACTTAGGATGGCAATTGAGACCAGAATTTCCATTGCTGAGAACAAGGCAATTGCTCAACTTTTTTTGCCACAGTTGTTAAGCGAATCCCTGCAGTTGTTAAGTGAATCAAGTGGTTGCTAAGTGAATCCAGCTTCCCCCATTGACTTTGCTCGTTGGAAGCCAGCTGGGAATTGGGGATCTCAAGACCCCAGGACGTTGCAACCATCATAAATGCATGCTGGTTCCAGGCACCTGAATTTTGATCACATGACCATAGGGGGAAATGCTGCACGGTCGTAAGTGTGAGGACTGGTTATGAGCTGCTTTTTTTTTCAGTACCCTAGTAACTTTGAACAGTGAATGGTTGTAAGTTGGGGATTACATGTAACCAAAGCCTCACCAAAACCGTAGATGGCTGAAAATGAGTGAAAATTTGCCCCAAAGCAAGAATGTTAAAAAAAAGAAGTTAGAGCTGAAAATTTAGAAAGATGCCTGAGAAGGGGAATGGGGATCTTCCATGAACCCAACCATTTGTTATCTGACACTTTCCTTGTAGAGTTGATTCTCCTTAATCTGCTCCATTTCAACGTCCTTGTCTAGCTGGTGAAATCCCTGGAACATTTGTTCAATTTTAATGTTATTATGATCTATACTGTTAAAAAATGAATACATGGCAAAGGGCCCAAGGGTGATTTAAAAAGAGAAAGGGAGGGAGGGAGGGAGGGAAGGGAAAGAAAGAGATAATGTGTGTGTGTGAGAGAGAGAAAGAGAGAGAGAAAGAGAGAGAGAGATGGAGGAAGGAAGGAAGGAAAAGAAAGAGAAAAAGAAAAAAAGGGGGAAGGAAAGAAAGAAAGAGAAAGATGGGGAAGGAAAAGAAAACAGACAGATGGACAGGGGAACGAAGGAAGGAAAGGGTGAGGGAGGAAACAGAAAGGAAGGAAGGTAGGGAAGAAGGAAGGAAAAGAAAGTCAGTCAGTCAGTCAGTGTTTGGCTTGAAGTGATATTGAGTTGCACCAAATGTTGGATGCTGATTTCAGATTTAGGTTGTGGGACTTTGGGAATTTCTAATATGCCTCCAAGGTGGAGAGTTCAAGTTTTTAATTAAGATTTCATTTGCCTGAGCCCCAGTGGTCCTGCTCACTTGACTGCCCCTCTCCTGTGTTCTTTCCCAATCATTACGGGCCGCGTCAACATATTTTGATTCAAGAACAGCACATTAAGGAGAAACAGCTGAACTGTTTGAGGAGACCAAGCAGTGGCTGAGCGATGTTGATAATGAGAAAGATGTATAATAACTGAGCTTAAACGGAACTGCAAAAGGAAACAAAATGAGATTTTAGCTAGTTCTCCTGGCTGTGGTATTTGCTTTCTGTAACAGATTCCTTTATCGTCTTTTTATTTTGTAAAAAAATATTGTTTTCATCAAGTGGGCCATTTCTCGTTTTTCTTAGTCACGTGTCTTGCCTTGGAGAAACTGCTAATGGTTTCGTTGTGCAGATATCAGGAATAAGAAAACGAGCCATTTTGATCTAGTAGTTAAAGCCCCGGGATAGAAATCAGGAGCCTGTGAGTTCTAGTTCCCACTCAGACACAAAAGCCAACTGGGGGACTGTGGGCCAATCACCAGGAGACTTTTGAGTTCTAGTCCCACCTCAGGCACAGAAGCAGGACTTTGGGCCAATCACTGGGAGCCTGTGAGTTCTAATTCCACTTCAGGCACAAAAGCCAGTTGGGGGACTGTGGGCCAATCACCAGGAGACTCTGAGTTCTAGTCCCACCTCAGGCACAAAATCCAGTTGAGGGATTTTGGGCCAATCACTAGGAGACTCTGAGTTCTAGTCTTGCCTCAGTCAAGGAAGCCGGCTTTGGGCCAATTTGGGGCCATCACTTTCTCTCAGCCCAGCTTAGTTCACAGGGTTGTTGAATAGAAAGAGGGTGGATATGTCTGTTGCCTGGAGTTACTTATACGAATAATAAAGGCAGGATAAAAAAAATCTAATAAAAAATTAGTTCAGGATGAAATAGCATATTCTACCATTCATTTTGCACGTATATAAGTAGTGCTCAACTTACAACCGCTATACAATGTAACGAAGTTACGACACTGAAAAAAATGAGTTACAGCTGTTTTTCACTCTTATGACCATGGCCGCGTTCCCGTGATCATGTGATCAATATTTAGGCATTTGGCAACTGACTCATATTTATGATGGTGGCAGAGTCCCAGAGTTGCTGGATCACATTTTGTAACCTTCCCTACTGGCTTCCAACTAGTAAAGTCAACGGGGAAGCCAGATTTGCTTAATGATTAATCATTAATTAATTGAAGAATTGCAGTGATTCGCTTAACAACTGCAGCAAAAAGGACGTAAAATGAGGAAAACATCCATTGCTGTGCAATGGAAAATTTGGGCTGTCATGTATACTATCTGTAAATATTATAGACACAAATTCTGTATGTAACATATACTCTTTGAATAAACTTAAGCCACAGGGATGAAATGAATGTGCTGGAGTGATTTAAAAACCGTCTTTTAATATTTTTCTTCATGGGTAAAAACAAGGGGAGGGACTCTGCTGTAAAAGAACACTCTGTTATTTAATTCTGTCTCTTAAGTCCACCTTTAACTGGGGATTAGACTGGGGTGGAGGGGCTCCTGGCATCTTTGGCAGGCGGGAGGGAGACAAGCAGGCCAAAATTTTCCATCTTTTTACCTTGTTCATCTTTCTTGCGCAGATTTCAATGTCCCGTTTTGTGACCGAGGAAAAGGCGGCACCTTTCCGAGGCAGTATCACCTCTCTCAGAGTCGCAAGGATTACAATGATGGTAAGTCTGCTCCAACAAAGGTTTTAATTGCTTTTGAATGAGAAATGTATGAAAGATTCCTGCAAGGCGGTCTCAGAAAAGGCGGCATGTGTGATGCCAACAGTTGCCTTGGAGGGGAAATGGCTGGCATGAAAGGAAGGAAGGAAGGAAGGAAGGAAGGAAGGAAGGAAGGAAAGAAAGAAAGAAAGAAAGAAAGAAAGAAAGAAAGAAAGAAAGAAAGAAAGAAAGAAAGAAAGAAAGAAAGAAAGAAGAGGGAGGGAGGGAGAAAAAGAGAAAGAAAGAAGAAAGTGAGAGGGGGGAGGGAGGAAGAAAGAAAAAGAGACAGAAAGGAGGGAGGGAGAAAGAGAGAGAGAGGAAGGAAGACAAAAAGAAAGAGAGACAGAGAAAAGAAAGAGAAAGAAAAGGACGGCAAAGAAAGAAGAAGAAAGAGGAGGGTGGGAGAAAAAGAGAAAGAAAGAAGACGAAAGACAGAAAGGAGGGAGGGAGAAGGAAAGAGAGGGTATGAGCTGGGAAGAGAGAGAGAAAGAGAGACGAGGGAAGGAGAAAAAGAGAGAGAGAAAGAAAAGGATGGGAAAGAAAGAAAGAAAGAAAGAAAGAAAGAAAGAAAGAAAGAAAGAAAGAAAGAAAGAAGAAAGAAAGAAAGAAGAAAGAAAAAAGAAAGAAAGAAAGAAAGAAAGAAAGAAAGAAAGAAAGAAAGAAAGAAAGAAAGAAAGAAAGAAAGAAGGATGGATGGATGGATGGATGGATAGATAGATAGATAGATAGGTAGATAGGGATGGATGGATGGATGGATGGATGGATGGATGGATGGATAGATAGATAGATAGATAGATAGATAGATAGATAGATAGATAGATAGATAGATAGATAGATAGATAGATATTTGGCCAAAAAACGTCGGTCTCTATATGGTGGCTAACATCATCTCGATTTTTTTGATCATTCCCTGCAGACATTTTGGAAAGAAATTCCTAAGGCCGGTCACTAGAATTACGATGGGCACTTCCAAATTTATTTATGACCCAGTTCCAACGGCTAGGTCCCATCCTGCATTTCGGGTACTGGGAAACAGGCCTACATTTATAATGGTTTGCAGTGTCTCATAGTTGGGTGATCATGGTTTACAAAGTTTCTACTGAAAACGGGTGTTTACTTCCTGATTTGAGAAAAAACACCTCATTGCAAATAACGGATCCACTTAATGACCATGAACATTCGCTTAACCACGCGAGATTTGCTTAACATCCAAAAAAAAAAAAGAAGGTCATGAAATCGTGTTGGTTACATGATGATCTACTTTATGACCATCATGACTTACATGATGGTCATAAAACGAGGATTAAGGTTGTAAACCGAGCACCTCCGGAACATCTACCGCTATTAAAAAAGGAAGGTGTGGAGATGGAGTTGCAAAGAAGGATTCAACAGCCCCTAATCACTGTTTTTAAACTGTATGTAGGAACCCCAAACAGGTACTCCTCCAATTGCAACCACAACCAAGCCCAAAATTTCTGTTGCTAAGTGAGACCTTCGTTAAGTTGTTAACCGAATCCAGCTTCCGCATCGACTTTGCTTGTAGAGGGTCGCAAAAGGGCATCATTTGACCCCAGAGACACTACAACCATCGTAAATATGAGTCAGTGGCCAAGTGTCTGAAATTTAATGGTGTGTCCATGGATATATTGCAACGGTTGTAAGTGTGAAGATTGAAATCATAACTTTATTTTTGCTGTTGTAATTTTGAACGGTCACTAAGCAAACCGTTGTAAGTTGAAGACTCCCTGTATTTGCAAACCTGTAATCAGGTTGTTTCCCTGAGGCTTGCCATGTTCTACAGACAGAATTAATTTTTTTTCTCTTTTCCAACCTAATTAAGATGCGTGTAATTGATTGTGTCTTGTATTAAGCTTTCCATTAGCTGAGGGGTCCCCAAACTTGGCAATTTTAAGACTGGTGGACTTCAACTCCCAGAATTCTCCAGCCAGCATACCTGGCTAGAGAATTCTGGGAGTTGAAGTCCATCAGTCTTAAAAGTAGCCAAGTTTGGAGACCTCTGCATTAGCCCATATTGGCTTTGGAGTGGTCCTTGTAAGCGTTCCTTTAGCAACCAAACAAAGTTTAAAAAATTGACTTATGGCTGTTTTTCACACTTAACGGCCGTTGCAACATTCCCAGAGAAAAAAAGCTTGGCAACTGGCTTGTATTTGTGACTGTTGCAGTATCTTGTGCAGTCTTGTGTTCACCTTCTGTGAACTTCTGACGAGCAAAGTCAATGGGGAAGTCAGACTCAACCGTGTTACTAACTTAACAACTGCAGTGGTTCACTTAACAACGGTGGCAAGAAAGGGCCTAAAATGGGACAGAACTCCCTTAACAACGGTCTTGCTTAGCAACTAAAATGTTGAGCTCGTTTGTGATTCCAGGTTAAGGATTGCCTGTTAACTCCATATGTGTTCCAACTAAGGAGCTCATAATTGGTTCCATCATTAACAGTCGATTGGAAAGTTTTGTGCATCCGGAAGTTGTAGGTGTTCCAACACTGGAAGTTTTTAAGAGGAGACTGGACAACCACTTCTCTGAAATAGTATAGGGTCTCCTGCCTGAGTAGAGGGTTGGACTAGAACTGTGATGGCGAACCTATGGCATGCAGAGCCATTTATGCTGGCACACAAGCTGCAGGAAAACTTACCTCACTGGGCATGCGCGCGCCTCACAGCTGATTTTTGGCCTTTTTGAGGCCTTTTTTGCCCTCCCAGAGGCTTGAGAAAATCCTTTGCAGGCTGAAAAATAGGTTCGTTTTGTCACTTACTGTATTTCCAGAAATACTGGAAGTGACGAAACAGGCCCATTTTTCGGCCTGCAGAAGTTTTCCTCAAGTCTCTGGGAGGCCAAAAAAGGCCTCAAACGGGCCGAAAATCTGCTGGGAGGTGCAGTACAAGTAAGGGAGTGGGGGCATTGCGCTTACATACACAGGGCTGGGTGGCGTGCACATGACTTTCTGGGTGCTAGCACATGTGCATGAGCGAGAGCACAATTTTTGGCATAGGAGCCCCAAAAGTTTAGCCACCACTCATCTCTAAGTCCTCCAGGGTCCCTTCCAACTCTTTTATTCTGTTAAAATAAAGACATTCAAGAAGGCAACATATTCCTGTGTCCATTCTTCTTTGAAAGCAGAAGTCTCCAAACTTGGCAACTTTAAGACTTGTGGACTTCAACTCCCAGAAGTTTGGGGACCCCTTCTTTAAAGGCTGTTTTTTTTAATAGTCAGCCTAATACCAGCCTTGTCAAAAGAACAAATTAAACATGTGTTTCTTGGAGTAGCAGTTTCCGCATTTACAGCTGCGGTAGTTGAACATTATCAAACTGAACTCTTAACATATGTGAAGGACAAATTTTGGAGTATCAAATTTCTAAACATGATAGAAAGAAATAGAAATTCAGAGCATGTTTGGTCTAGTGGTTAAGCCACCCAGCTAGAAAGCAAGGGAATTTGAGTTCAAGTCCTGACTTAGCCGTGAAAGCCAGCTGGGTGATCCTGGGCCAGTCCCTCTTCTATCAACCCATCCTATCTTGCAGAGTTGTTATTGGTGGATAAATGGAAGATGTTAGGATATGTTTGCAGCCTTATTTGCAAAAAATGATGAAGATGGAAAATAAACTAAAATGTCCCAAAGATACTTTTTTTCCCCCCAAGAGGCAACTGGACTTTTTGATTTTTTTCTTTGAAGACATTTTGCTTCTCATCCAAGAACCTTCAAATCTTAACTGAATCGTGGGGAATGGAAGGATTTATACTCCTTGCAGGCAGTTGGTTCAATTGCATCCTTTTAGCAGTTCATTAAGCAAAAGGCAAAGAGAAGAAAACCAGGATTTGTTTTCTATTACTCCAGAATTCAGAACATGGAATAGTGATCTCGAATGATTGGAAAGTGGTACCTTCCACTAATTTCAGATCATTCCTTGATCCTTGTTGAATGTTACAAAAATGTTCTAGTAGAAAAGGGAACCTGGAAGAAGAGATGGTTCTATAGAGAGAGGGTAGCCTTCATTTCAGGAGAAGTTAAATAGATTTGGGGGGAATTCTTTTCGTTGGGATTCCACATCACTTTCATTAGGATCCCGGCTGTCCTCTTCTATGAATCCTGGGATTATTTAATTTAACAAATTAAGATAGAAGAATACATCAAGATGACTCATAAAATTGGACAAGATGATTTTGCTCAAGCAAAACACTCCAGTCCATTCCATCTTTTAAAATAAGCTATATTCCTTTTCAGTCAATGCACACATGGAGGGACGCTGCATATAAATGTAAGAGATTTACATTTATATTTGCTTACATTTTAGATTACATTTACTTACAAGACGCTCAGTTGATATACAGGTAGTCCTCGTCTTACAGCAATACATTTAGAGATCGTTCAAAGTTACGACGTCTCTGAAAAAAGTGACTTACGACCATTTTTCACAGTTACGACCTTTGCAGCATTCCCAATGGTTCATGTGATCAAAATCTAGGTGCTTGGCAACTGATTCATGTTTATGACCGTTGCCGTGCCACATGATCCCCTTTTGCGACCTTCTGACAAACAAAATCCATGGGGAAACCAGATTCACTTAACAACCGGGTTACTAACATCAACTGCAGTGATTCATTTAATAGCCGAGTCAAGAAAGGTTGTAAAACGGGGTAAAAATAACAAATGTCTCACTTAACCGCAGAACTCTTAAGCTCCATTGCGGTCGTAAGTCGAGGACCACCTGCATGCCGGGCAACGAAACCCTCGTATTCTCAATTTTTTGTTTATTTGTTTGTTTCTGTCTTTGTTGCTTCCCAAGGCCGCAGAACGTTCCCCAGAAGTTACGCTCCTCCGGAAAACCTGTTTCAGCTTCTGCCTTCCAGCCGAACCAAGAGCTTCAACGGGGACAGTAAGCTGATCACCATGCGGTACGAGGAACGGGGCACCAGCAAGCGCTGGCACAATTGTGACAAGATCTTCGAAGACTTCAGTTCTCCTTCTCCCAAGGCCAGGAGCAGTAAGTTGCTTCAGAGTGGCGGCGTCTTCTGGGTTGTGGGGACATAGTGGAGAATTCGTTGGCCATGTTCAATGCTATCTAGGAACCCTTGCGGGGCTTCGCTCTGGAGAAGGAACATCAAAGTTGGCCAATAACCTTGACATTGTGTGGGATGGATGAGCTTACAGGAAGCTAGTTGCGTTGAGCGGGAGAGGGAAAAACACCCTCGAAACCGTTGGGGAAACCATCCCTTGTTTGCTGTTTTTCAGAGGTTAAGGGGATAGGTCTCAAGGACAGGAAGCCAGCAGGCCTACTCCTTGCTATCAAAATGGGAATTTCCTCAAGGATTTTTGACTCAAAATAGAAAATTTTGACTCAAAAAGCCTTGAGGAAATTCCTGATTCATGTGTCACTTGGACATCTTCCATGGTGGATGGTGCAAAGTTAAAACAAAAAACCGAATGGCTCACAGCTGCACCATCTCCTCGGTTTCCATTGCAAGACTTCCCTGGAAATTACCCAAGTCTACCTCCGTGTTCCTCCATGTTTTCTATAAAACCAGGGTGCCCATAGAATAGAATATTTGTAGCTCAGGGTTGAACTTATTTACTTTATTATTCTTTCTTTCTTTCTTTCTTTCTTTCTTTCTTTCTTTCTTTCTTTCTTTCTTTCTTTCTTTCTTTCTTTCTTTCTTTCTTTCTTTCTTTCTTTCTTTCTTTCTTTCTTTCTTTCTTTCTTTCTTTCTCTCTCTCTCTCTCTCTCTCTTTCTTTCCTTCTCTCTCTTTCTCTCTCTCTCTCTCTCTCTCTTTCTCATCAAGCATGCATTTGATAATATATATAAGCATAAACTGTCAGGATTCCAGCAATTCCTCCAATTAAATCATGAGCCTCAAGCCACACTCCCAAAACTTCAAAAGATTTATTAGAAGTTAACATGCCGGCATTAGCCTGGGCGTAGCCGACTCTGAGATACGTAATTTACTGTCACCCTTGATCCTGCTTCTTCCCCCCCGCCCCCCCCTCCGCTCCTCTGGGTGTATCATCCAACGAAATAGTCCATATCAATCATGCTCTCCAATTAGATTTTTGCCGGGCAGACGCTTCAGTCATCTAATCAGTCTTTGAAGAAAATATGATAGAGTGTACTTTCGATTCCACACTGCCGCCTGCTCTTTGAAACTTCCATCCTTCTTTCTTTCGGTGAACAACTATAAAACGTGTATACAAAATGTTTTATGAGTTGACATAAACATGTTTATTAATACATGAAATAGATAAGAATAAATGGGGATAGTAAGACAGGGACAGTAGGCATACTGGTGTGCTTATGCACGGCCCCCCTTTAAGGACCTTTTAGGAATGGAGTGAGGTCCACGGTAGACAGTTTAAAGTTTGAGGAAGTAACCACAGAGTCAGGTAGTGTCTCTGAGCTTCTCTGAGTGACTTACAAATTCTGTAATAGAAAAAGAAACCAAGTTAATTGTAGATTGATGGGAGGCATCCTAGCTTCAAATGCCAGCCTGTATTTTAGAAGTCATAACAACTACACAGGCTAGAAACCGGAAGTACTAGGTGGCATTCAGATTTTGATAAAACCACTACAGGCTGTCCTTGACTTATAATTCATTTAGTGACCGTTCAAAGTTACAACGGCACTAAAAAAGTGACTTACGGCCATTTTTCACAGTTACAACCTTTGCAGGATCCCCGGAGTCACATGATCAAAATTCAGAAAAAACCCCCTTGGCAACGGGTTCACATTTATGACCATTGCTGTGTCCCGCGATCCCCTTTTGCAACCTTCTGACAAACAGCTGGGGAAGCCACATTCACTTAACAACCAGATTACTGATGTATCAACTGCAGTGGTCCACTTAACAACCGTGGCAAGAAAGGTCATCAAACAGAGCAAAAGTTCATCTAACGACTGTCCCACTTAATAGCAGACGTTTTTGGGCTCAGTCGTCGTCGTAAGTCGAGGACTGCCTTTAGATTCCGCATAGGAAAAAAGCATAGGTTTTTCTCAGTGTTGTGCGTGGTGCACGCATCGTTGTGGACGTGGATGTTGGAGGAGTTGGAGTTGTGAGGAGGTTGTTGTTTTGACCTGATCTTCCTGTTTTCTGCCTCCTTTTAGCCTTGCAGGCCCCAGTGAATTGGAGGCTGGGGAAGCTTTTGGGCCGAGGAGCTTTCGGGGAAGTCTACCTGTGCTACGATGTTGACATTGGACGAGAGCTCTCCGTAAAGCAGGTGCCTTTTGACCCAGACAGCCAAGAGACCAGCAAGGTGAGTGTTTGGTCAGATACAATGGAACAGAACAGAGAACGTTCTTCATTGCCCAAGTGCGACATAAAGAATTTGTCTCGTTGGACATGTGAACAGCAAGTGATAAACTGTGATCGTAATCATAAAATACAGTCATAATAAATCGTAAGATACAACACTCAGGGATAGATTAAGACATCTTTGTTTTTCTCTCTCCCTATTCATCTGTCTGTCTGTCTATCTACCTACCTACTTATGTATCTTATCTGTCTGTCTGTCTCTCTCTCTCTCTGTCTACCTACCTACCTACTTATGTATCTACCTACCTACCTATGTATCTGTGTATCTGTCTGTCTATCTATCTATCTATCTATCTATCTATCTATCTATCTATCTATCTATCTATCTATCTATCTATCTATCTATCTATCTATCTATCTATCTATCTATCTCTTTCATCTATCTGTGTCTCTTTATCTCTATCTCTCATCTATCCAGCTATCTGTTTCTGTCTCTTCTCTTTCTCTCATCTATCCATCTATATTTCTGCCTCTTGTCTCTCTATATCCATCCATCTTATCTATTAATCATCTATCCATCTATATTTCGGTTTCTGTCTCTATCTCTCTTTCTCTCTATTTATATCTATCTCTATCTCTCGTCTCTCATCTATGTTTCTGTGTCTATATATCTTTGTCATCTATCCATCTCTATTCCAGTCTGTCTATCTATCTATCTATCTATCTATCTATCTATCTATCTATCTATCTATCTATCTATCTATCTATCTATCTATCTATCTATCTATCTTTCTATTTATCTATCTCTTGTCTGTCTATCAATCTATCTCTATCATTTATCTGTTTCTGGGTCTCTATCTATCATCTATCCATCTATCTATTTCTGTCTCTTTATCTCTCTCTCTATCCATCTCTCTATCCATCCATCCCTTGGTTTTTACCCAAATAGATTCAATTTCTTTAAGCAATGCTGAAGTGTCATCATGCAACACAATCACCACAAATGGGCCATTTTATGGATGGAAGGGAGGCACAAGCCCCCCTCACCCACCCCCCAATCCAGCCAGTAGATTGGGGTCTCATTAGAAAGTCTGCACTACTATTACTACTAATCTTATCACTCCTTATCGCCCATCCCCTCCCACTTGTGACTGTATGGCTGTAACTTTGTCGCTTGTACCCTTACTATTTATATGGACTGTTTCCTAGTATGATTTGATTGCTTATTGTACCCTATGACTATTGTTAAGTGTTGTACCTGATGATTCTTGACTCTTGATGAATGTATCTTTTCTTTTATGTACACTGAGAGCATTTGCACCAAGACAAATTCCTTGTGTGTCCAATCCCATTTAGCCAATCAAAGAGTTCTAATTCTAATTTTAATTCTGCTCACCCTTAATGGGCTCCCTGCAGTTGTGTTGCTTTAGTAACTCCCCCCCTATCCCCCTTTCCAGTTACAATCTAGGCTGTTCCACTGGATTAGGGAAAGCTGTTACACAGCTCTTCCGTTTCAATTCCTGTCGTTTTTTGGGATTCAGGCAGGAAACGTTACTGGCCAAATATTGTTCAGAAGTGGAGTCACTTTCCTGGAAAAGCCTTCAGGCCTGCATGATGCTAACTTAAAGCTGTAGTAACATCTTGCTTAGGCTGTTGATTTGCTTGAATTGCAAAGGAACTTTGAAGTTTTAAATTTGGATGCTAAATCTTGTCAAGAGCAAACGCTCGATATGGTTAGTTCTTGACTTGAGACCATAGCTGAGCCCAAAATTTATGTTGCTATGTGAGAAATTTATTAAGTAAGTTTGGCCCCATTTTTACGATTTTTCTCACCACAGTTAAGCGAATCATTGCAGTTGTTAAAGTTAGTAACACAGTTGTTAAGTGAATCTGGTTTCCCCATTGACTTTGCTTGTCAGAAGGATGCAAAAGATGACCACATGACTAGGGCCCTGAGACCGTCATAAGTACATGCCAGTTGCCAAGCACCTGAATTTTGATTCATGTGAATTTGTTGATTCTTCTCTATGTTTCACTGGTAATTAGAAAAGAAAGAAAAGAAATTCAGAAGGCTGCATTGATTCTCTGTTTGAATTCATTGAATAGTGAAAAGAGACTTTATCAAGGACTTTTATGCAGATTTGCTAACTTTAGAACAGAGGTCTTGGCAACTTTAAGACTTGTGGACTTCAACTCCCAGAATTCCTCAGCCAGCATAGCTCACTACATATAATCCTTGAATTACAAACATCCACTTAGTGAATGTTTGAAATTGCAATGGCACTGAAACAAGGTGATTTAAGACTGCTTTTCACGCATATGACTGTTGGCAGCATCAACAAAATGGTCATATCAACAAAATTTGGGCTCTTGGCAACTGGCATGTATTTACCGTCGTAGCTGCCTTCTTGGTCATGTGATCACCATTTATAACCTTTCCATTCAGCTTCCAACAAGCAAAGTCAATGGGGGACGTTAGACTCTCACTTAATGACTGCAGGATCCATTCATCCAGACTGGGTCCTGCAACATTATCCTGGAACATATACTGTATATTTGCCTTCATTCACTTAATGACTGCATGAATCATTTAATAACTTCAGTGATTCACATAACTGTGGCCAGAAGGTCATAAAGTGGGGCAGAACTCACATAGCAATAGCCCTTATATATCGCTTTACAGTGCTTTTACAGCTCCCTCTCTTAAGCGGTTTATAAATTCAGTCTATTGTCCCCATAATTTTGGGGTCCTCATTTTACCCACCTGGAGGGCTGGAAGGTTTCACATTTCTGGATCTACATTTTGCATCCTTGGGATAAAATGATTGCACAACACCGTCCTTCTCTTAAGTAGCCCTCCAAATTCCAAAATCCACCTCAGTAAACCCATTGCTTATTCCTTGCAAGGTTGGAATGGGAAACCAGAAAGAAAATAAAATTTTATTTTCCAGATTCGTTTCTGCCGTTCACCGTATCGGATATCTGGCTGTGTCCACCAACCTGCTTTTCTCTCAGTAATGAATTTGGATTTATTTCAGGAAGTGAATGCCTTAGAATGTGAGATCCAGCTCCTTAAAACGCTCCGTCACGAGAGGATAGTACAATATTACGGCTGTCTCCGCGATCCGGAAGAGAGGAAACTGTCCATCTTCGTGGAATATATGCCTGGGGTAAGTCATCCTGCATGGGCCATTTTATTTATCGATTTATACGTGTATTTCTATCCCCGTTGGGATCCAAGAGATTCTTTGCAGCCTAAACATGTATGAAAAGAATATGTGGAAAATATTATGGTGCAATTTTAAAACCCCACAATCACCCTTTGGAACTATATACCTTGACTTACAACAGTTTAACTGTTCAAAGTCACAACAGCATTGAAAAAGGTGTCTTATGATCGTTTTTCACACTAGTGACCACTGCAGCATCCCCAGGATCATGTGTTTGAAAATCAATCACTTAGCCACTGACTCATATTTATGACGGATTGCAACGTCCCGGGATCATGTGATCAACTTTTACGACCTTCTGACTAGCAAAGTCAATGGGGAAGCCCAGATTCACTTAACAACTGGGTTGCTAATTAAACAACTGCAGTGATTCACTTAACAACTATAGCAAGAAAGGTTATAAAATGAGGCAAAACTCACCTAACAGATGTCTCACTTTACAACAGACGTTTCAAGCTCAATTATGGTTATAAGTTGAGGACTACCTGTGCAATGTTAAAAACAAAACCCAATGCATTACTGTAAAAATGAAAGTTAGAAAATAAAATGACAATACCCCATCAGGGACATCCGTCTGAAATAATAGCAATAGTATTAAGACTTATATATCTCTTCACAGTGCTTTTACAGCTCTCTAAGTCAGGGGTCGCCAATCTTTTGGACCTCAGGGACCACCAAACTCATAATTTTAGATCCCAGGGACCACTAACTGGTTCTTTAGACATGGCCTAATTTGTGGGTGTGGCTTGGTGGTCATGTGACTGGCTGGGCATGGCTTGTATGTAAATATTATAAATATTTATATAAATATTGAATTTTTTTTTTAAAAAGAGCAACTTTTACCCAAAATCAGGCAAAGCAGGCAGGCAGATTGAGTTGCTCACAGAATCACAGATTCATTCAGAAATCCATCTATCTGCCATTGGCTAGCTCAGTCTGCCACATAAAATTTGCTTGCAAGCAAACTCATAAAATTTGCTAGCTAGCAAACTCACAAAATTAACTCACAACACACTATGCATGTAAATATTGCATTTTTTATTTTAAAAAAGCAACTTTTATCCAAAATCAGGCAAAGCAGGCAGATTCAATTGCTCACAGCATCATTCAGTGATCTAACTATCTACCATCGGCTAGCTTAGTCTCTCAAATTTGCTTGCCATGAGTCTGCACTGAATTTGCTTGCAAACAAACCTTCAGTCCTACAGGAGGTTTGGCTGCGCTTAGCTAGAAAGCAAGAAATCCAACCATTTCCTGCTTCCTAGCTAATCTAAATCTCCCAGTGCAGCAGAACAGATGATGGTCGGAAAAAGGAAAAATAGCAACTTAGCAGACAAGTTTGCTGGGTAAGGAATGAGTGGATGGGGAAGGTTCCCGCGGGCCATGTGGACTGAGCAGCCTGGATTAATTGCTTTGGGGGGGTGCTCTGGGGGTGAGATTTCTCTGCGGCCCACCAAATTTTCTCACGGCCCACCAGTGGGCCACGGCCCACTGATTGGCAACCACTGCTCTAAGCAGTTTACAGAGTCAGCCTATTGCCCCCAACAATCTGGGTCCTCATTTTATCTACCTCGGAAGGATGGAAGGCTGAGTCAACCTGGAGCCTGGTGGGATTTGAACTGCCAAATTGCGGTCAGTTGAAGGAGCCTGCAGTACTGCTCTCTAACTACTGTGCCATTGAGGCTCTTAATTCCGTTTTCAGGAATTTTCAAAAATACCTTAACAATAAAGGGAGCCATGGTGGATTTTGTTACCAGAATTCACCAGCCAGCATGCTGCTGGGGAATTCTGGGAGTTGAAATTAAAACATCTTCTAAGTTTCTGTGATTGTGAAAAAATATTCTAGGGGAACAATACAGGTAGTCCTTGACTTATGACCACAGTTGGGACAAGATGGCTAAATAAGATAGTTTTTAAGTGAGTCACACCTGATTTTTATGACCTGTTTGAATTGGTTGTTAACCAAATTACTGCAATTATTAAATGAATCGCACATTTTTAAATGAATCCTGCTTCTCTCATTAACTCGGATTATCAGAAGCTTGTTTGGATGTCACGAATGGCAATGATGTAACCCTGCTACAGTGAAATTATCATAAATACATGCCAGTTTGCCAAGTGCCCAAATGTTGACCCCATGACCACGCAGATGATGTAGTGATTGTAACTGGCACAACCGGTTGTAGGTCACTTTTTCAGTGCTGTTCGAATAGTCGCTGAACGAATTGTAAGTTGTGAGTTAAGGAGTATACCTGGGTAGGAATGTCGTGAACGTAGCTAGCTGCTTTAAACCGAGTTCCCTTGGCCCACTTCGTATAATTTGCACCAACTCAGCCTTAAACCTGGGAATAGGAAGAGCTGAAGTCCTCATTTGGAAATGTCTGGTCACCACAAAAGAATGAAAAAAGGAAAAAGAAAACAAAGGGCTTTTTCCAACCAGGAAGCACGAGGGCCTGAGAACAAAGGTTTCCGAATAACACAGATGCTAATATTCGCTTTTCTTTGTTTCTCTCTCCCCCACTCCCCCAAAAAATACAAGCACTTTGGCCAGACCTCATTTTGTTTGGAAGCAACTTATTGCATTGTACAATCCTGGCCAAGTTTGTTCTGATCTGATGCAGGCTGCAATCATGTTAAGCCTTCATTGGGATGCGAAGAACTTGGTGGCCAACATAAGCCTCCCTATCCTGAGTCCACCATTCAGTGAATCAGAGCAATTGGGTATTGGCTATAGATATTCCTCGACTTATGACCACCATTGAGCCCAAAATTTCTGTTGTTAAGCAGGGCAAATGAGTTTTGCCCCATTTGGCCACCTTGCTTGCTACCGTTGTTAAGTGGATCTCTTGTTAGAAACACAGTTATTAAGCTTCCCCGGGGACTTTGGCTTGTCAGGCAGTCACAAAAGCTCATCACACAATGGATCCCAGAATGCTACCACCGTCATCAATAGGAACTGGTTGCCAAACACCTGTTCTGATTCAAACCTTGTTCCAAGGAAACCAACATGAAACAGGTAACAGCAAAACCTTTTAATGATTCTTTATGAATTCCGTTCCTTCACGGTTAAAAGGCTGTTTCAAACTAATTGTCTCTGATAAGAAAGAGCCTTAACAAGGTGGTGCAAGGCTGCCAAGAACACTAGATAAAGTTACTAAGAAATATTTGAAACACAAAGAGTCTCCAAACACCAACTAAGAGAGTCCGAACGTCCACCAGGCTTGAATGCAAAAACTTCTTTGCTTCCTGCAAAGATCTGCGGTTTCTCAGCTGGCTTTTATCTCTTAAGGGAAGGGCCATCATCTTGCAGCCTTATTCCCGAGTCGCCTGTGCTGCTGCAGCTGCTCTTTCCTTTGAGCAGCCCTGCGTGCGTGCACAGTGGACACAGGCTCCTCGGGGATCTCTTCATCACTGCTGCCAGCCTCTACAACCTCCGAAGGCAGCATTCTACTCCCTGATGGTCCTGGCCCCATCCCTGCATCACGCGCAGGCCCCTCATCTGAGTCCTCGCTCTCCGAGACCTCAGCCGTCCACACCTGCTGCCAGTGAACCACAACAGTACCCAAGTTTTGATCGCTTGACCACGGGTATGCTGTAACGGTCATAAGTGTGGACTTTTTTCAGTGCTGTTGCAATGGTCACTAAATCAATGGTTGTAAGTTGAGTACTACCTGTAACCATTGGTGGGCTGCTACTGGTTCGGCAGCTCAGCTGACTCGCGCGGTAAAGTGGATTGCCGCACCTCAGCTGTTCTACTTATGGGAAGACTAGAAGGTGAGCTAGAGAGGTTCAAATGGGTATTTATTGAATGCTGTGCGCGCAAAGCAGGCACTCACAGAACCAGTTGTTAAACTGGTTGCAGCCCACCACTGCCTGTATTTATGAGAGAAACACTAAAAAAACATTCATCCGTGGTGCCATTTGGCTTTTCTGTGAACTTTCTGACTGCTTGCAAACAGTCTACTTGAAAGAATGGATAAGGCATATTTTCTTTCTCATTCCCATAGTGGCCAACACAAACTTTTCCTCTGGCAGCTAATACCAAAAATACACACATATAGACTGGGTGAAACCAGGCTCAATAGCAGTAACTGTGAGAGGGATCTTGGAGTCTTGGACAACCAGCTAAATAGGAGCCAGCTGTTTGCAGCAGCAGCCAAACAAGCTAATGCAATCCTAAATTGTATTAACAGAGGGATACAATCAAGATCAAGGGAAGTACTAATACTACTCTATAAAGTCTTAGTAAGACCGCACCTAGAGTACTGCATAAAGTTTTGGTCACCACATTATAAAAAAGATGTTGAGACTCTAGAAAGAGTACAGAGAAGAGCAACCAGGATGATGAGGGGACTGGAGACCAAAACATAGGAAGAACGGTTACAGGAACTGGGCCGGGCTAGTCTACTGAAGAGAAGGACCAGGGGAGACAGGATAGCAGTCTTCCAATATTTGAGGGGCTGCCACAGAGAGGAAGGGGTCAAGCTATTTTCTAAAGCAAAGCTCTCCAACCTTGACAACTTTAAGACTTGTGGACTTCAACCCCAGAATGCCTCAGCCAGCTGGCTGAGGTATTCTGGGAGTTGAAGTCCACAAATCTTAAAGTTGCCAAGGTTGAAGAGCCCTGTTCTGAAGCACCTGTAGGCCAGACAAGGAATAATGGATGGAAACTGAAACAAGGAGAGATTTAACCTGGAAATAAAGAGAAACTTTCTGACAGAGAGAACAATACAGGCAGTTCTCGATTTAACATTACTTAGTGGCCATTCAGTGTTACAACAGGCCTCCCTGGGGTTATTTGCAACCTGCATTCAAAGTTTTCCCTGCACAGTCACATGACTGCACTTCAGGTGGTCAGAAGCCAATCTGTTTTTTTTTTCTGGTTATTTGCAATGTCTTGTGCTCAGGTAACTGCATATTACAACTTTTCCCCAACAACTGGTATTTACTTCAGATTTCAGTCCATAACAAACTCTTGATTCACTTAACAACCATGGGGTTCAGCGTTTAGCAACTGTGTTGATTGACCACAAAAATGGTGATAACAGAATAACAGAGTGGGAAGGGACCTTGGAGGTGTTCTTGTTCAACCCCCTGCTCAACCAGGAACCTTATGTAATTCCAGACAAATGGGTGTCCAATATCTTCTTAAAAACCTCCAGTGTTGGAGCACCCACAACTTCTGGAGGCAAGTTGTTCCACTGATTAATTGTTCTGTCAGGAAATTCCTCCTTAGTTTAGATTTGTTCAGAGTTTTGCAGTATTAATTCAGCGCCAGAAAAATAAACACAGGTGGCTGATGCTTTATTTAACATCTTTATAAACATAATAAGTAGATTTTACAAACCAGTTGTAGATTTCTCCAAAAACAGAACAAACTCAGAAAGAAACATGTTGCAAGTAACTTCAGTAGCACAGAGAACAGAGAGAACTTCCAGTTTCACTTTAATTCAGCAAGCAAGCAGAGGAGAGAAACAGTTTCATTATCAATAGACAGACTCAAAGCTCAACATAGCTTCAGAGCTTCATATAGAGCCACGTTTAGGCTACTTCTAGTTTCAGTTTCCAAACAGTCCTTGTTGGCTGACTTAGTTGCTATGACTATTCATTGGCTGATTTTGTTACCATGCTCTATTCCACTTCATGAATATACTCTGACAAAATTGAGTCCGTCCATTGATTTAGGACAGTCCCGAATTATGGCAGTGATGAGCAAGCTCCATTACAGGGAACTGTAGTAGAGACTGCCCATTGTGGTTATAACTCGAAAACTATCTGTAATTTTCTTCTGTACTGTCAGTACTTAGTGGGTGTGCACCTGATTCAAATATTATTTATGACTTTAAACTACAGCTGGTGCCCCAGGAGCTGAGAAACTTTTCAGAAGGTGTAGGATTGCAGGAAACCAAGAAAATAATCAGTTATTGATTTCTTGTCTGTGTTTTTAGGGTTCAATCAAAGACCAACTAAAAGCCTACGGTGCTTTGACAGAGAATGTGACCCGTAAATATACCAGGCAGATCCTACAAGGAGTTTCCTACCTCCATAGCAACATGATTGTACACAGGGATATTAAAGGTAGGCGCACCTCAGGTGTTAAGATATCTTAAGTCATCCAAGATGCTTCAAGGACCAAATTAAAAAAAAAAAAGTTCTCTAATTTGACGGGGCCTGGAATGAAACCAAGGTTGTGATGAAATCAGCAATGCAGTTTTTCAAAATATTTCATCTCACC
Source organism: Bungarus multicinctus (assembly GCA_023653725.1). Taxonomy (NCBI): domain Eukaryota; kingdom Metazoa; phylum Chordata; class Lepidosauria; order Squamata; family Elapidae; genus Bungarus; species Bungarus multicinctus. The sequence goes on along the minus strand of CM042840.1, from coordinate 6,482,870 downwards.
GTGGAAATGATTTTTATTTTCCTACTTTATTTGCAGGAATTTTTAGAGTTTTTATTTAAAAAAAAGGTTCTTGTTAGTCATCTGAGCTGATTGTATTATTGAAAGTGATAAGGATTCATGATGATTCAGTATCATATTCTTCTGAATTGTCCTTTGTGGTCTAGTTTCCCAGTCTGGGGAGCAAGCAAAACAAAAAAATATATAGGCAGAAAATATATTTTTAATTCTCAACCTCAGCAACTTCAAGATGGTGGATTTCCCCACACTGGCTGGGGAATTCTGGGAGTTGAAGTCCACCGATTTTAAAATTGTTGAGATTGAAAAAACACTATTTTAACATCTTTCTTTGGCATTTAAGGAGAATTAAGGCATTTAAGAGAATCTTCTCACATACGTCTTTCACCTATCTTGTCAGTAAATTAGGGCAAGGCCATCTCAATACAGGTAGCCCTCAACTTATGACTGCAATTGAGCCCAAGATTTATGTTGCTAAGTGAGAAATTAGTTAAGTGAGGTTGCCCCCGTTTTACAACCTTTCTTGCCATAATTGTTAAGTGAATTGCTGCAGTTGTTAAATTAGTAACCCGGTTGTTAAGTGAGTCTGGCTTCCTCCATTTGACTTTGCTTGACAGAAGGTTGAAAAGGGGGATCATGTGACCTTGGGACACAGCAATGGTCATAAGTATGAATCAGTCGTCAAGCATCCAAATATAAATCATGTAATCGTGAGGATGCTGCAACTATCATAACTGAAAAATGGTTCTTGTAACTTTGGATGGTCACTAAGCGAACTGTTGTAAGTCAAGAACTACCTGTATCTATGTATCAGAACCTCATTGACATCAAACCCCTCCTCCTTTAAAATCTATTTAAAGCAAATTCTCTTTTATCTCTTTTATCAAATTGAATTAGAACAAGAAGGGGGAAATGCCACCCCCAGATTAATGTAAGAACTTTAGCAACCCAAAAACAGGAGTTTTATGCCAGAAAGGATATGCTAATTAAAATACAGCTTGCCATAAAAAAATCAAGGCCATCATTGGGGCTGCTGCAACATTGATATAAAGAGTAGGCACACAGGTACACTATATCCATATATAAAAGCAAAATTACCACTCATGCATCATCACAAAATTTCCAAAACTGTAAAGCCTACAAACTTGAAATTTCGCACATATGTTCCTCTTAGCTTCGCTAAGGATTTTTTTCAAAATGACCACCAGAGCATTCATATTTTCTATATTATTATTAAAACGCTCTGATGCTAAGGAGTTGTACTCTCCTCCCCTCCTGAAAAGAAATCTCTCCCAAATGCAAAACACAAGCAGAGGAGTTTCAGTTTCATAGCAGCAAGCAGCTTTAGTACAGAACAGTTGAGTTAAGCCACACCTAAGCTCCTTGCTGTCTCCTCCTTGCTCACACAGCAAATACGGTTTCAGTTTCCAAAAACCCTCAACTCTCTCACACACTGATAGGATGCTAACCAGGTAAATACCGATGGATGCTGGTAGGTAGGGGCAGATTTTTTTCCCCCTTATTTTCCTCCCCAAAAACTAAACTCGACCACATAATTTCGTAGTGAAGCATGAGTATCAAGCATTTGATATTATGCATTTTAAAAATATGGACACATACATATATTTTATTATAATACGGATTTTTTAATACATTGGTGCACGCACACAAAGATTCTTACAATACGAGGAAGGTTGCAATTGTTGAAGAGCAGGAATTATCCACATAATCAGGGACAACAACAACAACAAAAAAACCAAATTGAAGCTGTTAGAGAAAATATATGAGATTTGTTTTGGAGGCCGATAAGAGTTTAATTTCCAAGGGCTGCATATGTCCCTGAATATGCAGAGTTGTCTTGTGATTATCTGAATCTTCATTGTACACACAATCAAATGCTAAGCGCTAGGTACTTAACTAAAGGAGATAGAATTCAAGATTTCCAGCAATATCTTGCCAGCTTACTGCTAACTCTGTCATGTTGTCTTCTCCTCCTCATTTGTTCTCTCCTCCACTTACTCCCCTCCTATCTTTTCCTTTTTGTCTGTCTTACTCTCCTCCTCATCTTCTCCTCCTCCTCCTCGGCTTTCCCTTTTTCTCTTTATCTTCTCTACCTCGTTTTCTCTTTGTCTATCTTCTCCTCTTCCTTGTCTTCTGCTCTTTGTCTATCTTTCCCTTTTTCTCTTTGTCTATCTCCTCCTCCTCTCCTCCTCCTCTTCTATCTTTTCCTTCTCCTCTTTGTCGATCTTATCCTCTTCCTCCTCGTCACCTTCTCCATGCTTGTCGTCCATCTATCTTCTTTTTCCCCCTTCTCTCTTTCCCCTACCAGGTGCCAACATTTTGAGAGATTCTGTGGGGAATGTGAAACTTGGAGACTTCGGGGCCAGCAAACGCATTCAGACGATCTGCATGTCTGGAACGGGGATAAAATCAGTCACGGGGACCCCCTACTGGATGAGCCCAGAGGTGATCAGCGGAGAAGGTTATGGAAGGAAGGCCGACGTGTGGTAAGAACCATTTTCCCCATTTCCAGTTTTATTTACAGGCTTTACGTGACGGGAAAACCAAGGAGGAAGGCGGAATCCTTTTCGCCTTCCAAAAGAGTAGCAGAAATAAACATTTCCCCTCTCCATGGTCTTCCTCAGGAGCCTGGGCTGTACCGTGGTAGAAATGCTGAATGAAAAGCCACCGTGGGCAGAATACGAAGCTATGGCTGCCATCTTCAAGATTGCAACCCAGCCAACCAAGCCTCAGCTCGCCGACGGGGTTTCTGAGTATTGCCGCAACTTTCTCAAGCTGATCTTCGTCGAAGAGAAGCGCAGGCCCACCGCAGAAGACCTTTTGAGGCATCCGTTCGTCAACTTCAGCCTCTAGCAGGGGCTCCTGCTGGAAGAGAAGGAAGAAACCAAAGAGTTCAACCCTTAAAGAAAAGGAATGGATGACAATCAACCTCACTTGGGTTGCTTCTCCCTGAGACTGTGTAGTTTTCTTATGCAGCCTCCTTGGCTGAACCTTGTGGTGCCTTTAGGCTGAACCCCTCCCCCTCTGCCTTGATCCTTTTGGATGATCAATGAGAAGGAGGTTTTTGGCAAACCATTGGTGCCATTCATAGAGCTGTGTGTGCCTTTGTGAATATTGGCAGATTCTCTGCTTAAGTAGCTTTGAGAATTGAATGGGTTGGATCAGCCACTAAGGAACAAGATGAAGGAATTTGGTAGATTTTTTTTTTACTAGAACACTTGAGTAAAACTGCTTTTCGGAACCAGCTTAGCTGTTCTCTGCCAATAGATAGCTTTGAAAGGGGAGCATACAGAATCCTTTGAAAAAGGAAAAGCTGTGATTCGTAGAATCACTTACAAAATAATCATCCTGAATAAAAACACTAGAGAAATTCAGGAGCATAGGGGGCTTCTGCAAACCTTTGATCCTAAAATGTAAGTAAAAAAGTTATATCCCAATCACATGTTAAATATTTTGCAGAGGGCAGTTGTCTGCTTTGGCTAAATTTCATGGCTTATATTTAGTTTTTTTCTAAAATCACAAAGTTGTTAAAAAGATGGCAGAGCCGTTCCTTGCTTCACCCAACCATTGTTGCAAAAGGATAAATTAAATATCCTCAGGCTTGTGGTCTGAGGGTATCACCCAAAGCTCTTCCACCAAATAGCCTTCAACAATTATTTAAGTATAAGATATCGGCATTAATTTTATTAATAGGTTGGGTGAAGAGGTGGATTCTGTTGCTGAATGAAAAGTTGCTCTTTCCCGCAAACTAATTTGTGATCGACTTATTTATTTATTTATTTTTAAACAAAGTAGATACTTAACTAAAAACAACAGCAATAACAAAAACATTTTCCAGGGCAGAATAGTTTTCCTGGTGACCCTAGCTGAATGCATGTGAAAAAAAAAAAGGCCATTTATCTCAGCTTGATGAATGAAAGAACTGTTCGATCTAACAGTGACAACTGCCTCAGTTTAATTCAGTGGAAAGATGTTTACCAAATAGCCCCCAAATCCCATTCAGATCAAACATACAAATATTGTAGAACAGTGGAAAGGACTGAATAATCAAGATTAAAATGTTTTCAGTCTTGGAAGAGATAATTTTCCATGTGGACAAGTAAGCTTTCAAGGCAAAAAAGAGATCAGATATATAAAGGAAAATAGTTTTGGGTCAGTGCTAAAAGAAAGCAATATATAGGTAGTCTTCAACTTACAACTATACTTCAGACTATTTCCATTGTATGTTGGTGAGGTCATAAAACAAGTCATTAAATGACTGGGTCATTTTTACCATGGTCGTTAAAGAAATATATCTTCTCCAACTGATTTTTTGTGTGTGTCAGAAACCAGCTGGGTAGATCTCAAACCTTAGTGATTGCAGGTCTTCAGCCATCTTGCCAAACATCTGAATAGTGATTATGAAACTGCAAAGTAGTAAGTGGAAAAACAAGTCATAAATCACATTTTTCCTAGATATTATAACTTTGGTTAAACGAATGGTTATAAGTCAAGATCTTCCTGTACAAGGAATCAATCAGAGCCAAATCATTCTCTGCCATTTTTTCTTGATTCATGTTGCAAATTGCTGGTTCAAACATTTCTCAGAAAGTTAAAATTCCTGTGGTGGTATAATTTATATTTCCCCTGCCAGTGATCCAGTTTCTGATTTAAAACTTCTGAGATTGAAGTCCTTGGGTACTTTAAACAACTGTGTGCATTGAGCAAATATTTCTCTTAATTTACATTCTCTGCTGATGAGAAACCTAATTATAAATTTCATCCTCTGAATACAAGATTTTGGGGGTTTTTACTTTAATTCTTCACTCCTTAGTGCTTTCAGCACAAGATCCTGTGGGTTACTTTTATAGTGATTAAAAATTAAAACAAGCAGAGGTTGCTTGAATAATTTATGCCTTTTTTGGTGATTGTATAGTACACGTAGTCCTTGACTTCCAACCATTCATTTAGTGACTGTTCAAAGTTACCAACGGCACGTAAAAAATGACTTGATGGTTTTTCACACAATCCTTGTAGTCTCCCCATGGTCACATGATAAAATTCAGATACTTGGCAACTGACTCACATCATGACGGTTTCAGTGTTCTGGGGTCATGTGATCCCCTTTTGTGACTTTCAGACAAGCAAAGTCATTGGGGAAGCTGGATTCATTTAACAACTGTGTAACTAATTTAACAACTGCAGTGATTTACTTAACAATAGTGGCAAGAAAGGTTGCAAAACCGGGAGCAAAACTCACTTTAACAAATGTCTTACTTAACAACAGAAATTTGGGGCTCAATTGTGGTCGTAATTAGTTCCAACCCTTGCCTTCCACACTGAATTCTCTTATCAATGCTGTAAGATAAAAATTTTAGTAAATGGATGCTTTTGATGGGCCGAACTATGGAACTCAATAGAGTTTTAGAAAGCAAGTTTGCAAATTTGTTTTGACTGAACAATGACTGAAGTCCTTGTCTGTGCATTCAGCAGAGTGTGCCAATAATCTTACTACTTGGATACAGCCATCTTTTTCCTTGTTTTGAGGCAAACTTTTAGCTAGACTTTCTGGTGCTATGAATTCCAATCTCTAAGAAAGAACAACTCTGTTACTCTTTTAAGAACATTGTTTATCCAAAGATGATAAGGAGAAGCCCTCAATGTCCCCAACTTTTTTTAAAAAAATCCTTTTTCTACTCTGTATTTGGATCAGAAATTACATACATTCCAGAAATATGTGTAAAGGATATTTGAAGGTGTAAATGGTTCCCTGTTCATCTCAGCCCATTCTGGAGAATTTCCTTTCACAGTTTTTCTCCTGTACTTTTCTCAAAGTTGAACTGGATTTCCTGCCTTGTAGTTACCATTGTTTCTTGAATGCCTTCAGAAATGATGTTTGTACCTTGGCAGCCTTTGTGACAATTATGCACAGCTTTTGCCATCAATATATTCTTGTGTTCTTTCTCCGTCGATGTTGATATGTAAATAGATGTGAATTATTCCTCAGGTGCCTTGATTTCATTTTTGCTGATTTCTCTGGCTGTGATTTATATGCACAAAAGAGAATAAAGGAGACCAAAAACATAAAAAACAAAGGGAATACATTGACTTTAGATTCATGGAAACCAAAAACCAGTTAGTGTTTAGCTAACTGGAATCTATTGCTTTCACTATGCAAATACAGTGGAAGTGTCCATACTAATGTATGTATTCTGTACAATTTATTATATATAGCCTATCAAGAAAGAAGTAACAGTATTATTGGTGGGGGAGGAGGGGAGCAAGTTCATTCATATCTTTACACATATGGATTCTATATTTTTTCCTACCCAGGAAAATAGAGTTAAGATTGCACATTTCTAAGGATCACAAGCTGATCTCAGGATCTCCACTATATAGACTTACTCAGAGGTGGTATTCAGCAGGTTCTGATCAGTTCTGGAGAACCGGTAGTGGAAATTTTAAGTCGTTCGGGGGAACCGGCAAATCCCACCTCTGACTGGCCCCGCCCCCATCTATTCTCCGCTTCCCATCGACTCCCAGCAGATTGGCTGGGTCTTCTTTGGTTGCCCTGCATAGAAGAACAGAGCTGGAAAGCAGGCTAGCGGGGTGGGGAGGGAATTGGGTTTTTGCAGTGTCCTTCCCCTGCCACTCCCACCAAGCCACGCCCACAGAACCGGTAGCAAAAATTTTTGAATCCCACCACTGGACTTATTGTCTTTTAATTTAAATTGGCCTGAACCTGCATTAGCCATAAGAGGTTTGGGGAAAGTTAGAGTTCTTTGCTGTTCACTAACCACTAATTCATAGAGTGCCTTAAAAAGACACTCCATCAATTGGCAATTAAAACAGACTCAGAAGTGATTTAAATAAATTCTGTAGATATACTCATAAATTGTTCGGTCCCTGTTGGCAGAATCCTTCTCTTTTTGTGTGTTGTGAGGGGTCCTTGGTGCTCTCTGAGCTTGGTTGTTTTCTTGCAGACATTTCATTACCCAAACCAGGTAGCATCATCAATTCATCACTGAAACCTTGGCAAGAAGTTTGGTGGTGCAGGCTATTAATCATTTAGCACTTAGCTCAATTGCCTGCAATTAGTGCAGGTTCAAATCCCACCAGGCTCAAGGTTGACTCAGCCTTCCATCCTCTCAGGGTAGGTAAATTGAGGACCCAAGATTGTTGGGGGCAATAAGCTGACTTTGTAAAAATGCCGCTTGGGGGGGCCAAAAGCCCTACTAATAAGCAGACCTATACAATGGAATGAAGGCTATTGCCGAGCATCTAGCATGGTGCTCCATAGACTGTAAGCCGCCCTGAGTCTCCGGAGAAGGACGGCATATAAATAAAATAAATAAATAAATAAAAAAACCATCACGCTCATTTCAACCTTCAGTTTCAAATATTCTCCTTTATTTGTGTGTTGTTTGCCTCTCGGCTTGAAGGTAGAAGGAGACTTCAAATGTAGGAATTCCACTTATTTTCAGAATGCAACACACCAATGTCCTGTTCATACAATAGTACATGAAGACATTGTGTTAAATAGACCAAGGATCCCCAATCTTTTGGACAGCAGGGACCAGTTCCGTGGAGAGAAGTTTTTCCGCGGACCAGAGGGGCCGTGGTTTCGTGTGCTTCTTTCATCCTGCAGATGGGGCTTCAGTTGTTTGTGAGACCTACTTTCTGGCCAGTGCTAGTCCACCAGACTAGGGGTTGTAGACCCGAAACTCAGGTGAAACTCAAAAAATTAGAATATCACGCAAAAGTTCATTTATTTCAGTAATACAACTTAAAAGGTGAAACTAATATATGAGATAGACTCATTACATGCAAAGCAAGATAGGTCAAGCCATGATTTGTCATAATTGTAATGATTATTACAATGTTGAAGACCTGGCTCTTTGAGCAGGCCGGCCTTGGCTGAGATGGTTTTAATTTGGTCTCCATTTTATTAATTCTAAATTGGGTTTTAAGGGGGTGGGGTGGGGTTTGTTAATTTTATCAAGCAGCCGATTGAAATTTAATATTTTTTAACTTTTGTATCCTTTGTGGGGTTTTTAGATGAGCTGTTCACTGCCCTGAGTCCCTCGGGAGAAGGGCGGTATATAAATGGAATAAATAAATAAATAAATAAAATAAATTATGGCTTACAGCTCATGAAAACCCCAAATCCACAATCTCAGAAATAAATGAACTTTTGCACGATATTCTAATTTTTTGAGTTTCACCTGTAGAGCATTCATGCCAAATAGCAATAGGATTTTAGTTTACAATGGTGAACAACTCTTGGTTGGCATGCCCAAGTCTAGTTTTAGACGAATGCCGTCTTTACAATTCCCTTGTCAAATGCCACTGTTAATTCTTGCACTGATGTCCGTGCCTTATTACAACTCTAGTAGGATAAGATAACCTTTATATTCATTTTTTTTCCTCCTATGGGCACTCTGGTACACATTAAAAATGAAATTATGTTGCCTGCTCTCAAAAGTGTACACATACATAACACACCTATAGATATGCTATATACGTACATCCTAACATATAAATACATATAAATATTAATCACTCTCCATCTTGAATGCAGAGTGGAAAGAGGAAGTTTGGGAGTTCACAAGGCTGTTGCTGCATGGTACAAAACTGACTGAATCTGGATGTTCTACTTCGGATATCACGAAACCCCCTGCCAGAAAGTAGCAAGGAAAACAGGCCATAAGGATGATGTGTAGCATCCCATCCTGCTCAAGCATTGCTTATGTGCCATGCCCTAGATAGAAGGGAGTGGACTGCCAATGATCTTTTCTGTTGTCCTCATCACTCTCTGCCCCACCTTCCTGTCCAAAGCAGGAAGGCTTCCAAAACAGACTGTCCTGCAATATGACAGGATGCTTCCATTGTCCATCTATAGCAGGGATGTCAAACTCTGGTCCATGGGGCTTCGGTGAAGAACCGGACCGCAGTGCCTCTGTCAGCAAAAACGGGCACAGGAGGGCTGCATGCTCTGTTTTCCCTGGCAGAGGGTTGCAGGAGGCCATCCCAGCTGAAAACACAGCTCGGGAGCCCGTTTTCACTGGCAGACTGCTCAGGCCACCACAGAGGCTTCCAACACGAGTGACGTCAACCTGGCCATGCCCATCCTGGCTATGCCCAGCATCCTGGCTATGCCCAAACACAACTCTGATGCAGCCCTCAATGAAACCATGTTTTGACACCCCTGCTCTATAGAAAGTGGTGAGGACAGTGGGAGCGAGATGTACTTTATTCATGCAATGCAGGAAATGCAGGCGCTGCTATGCCCCTTTCACCAGTGTCTCACTGTTGAGCAACCAAGCCAGCCTATTTGTTAGCTGCACACCCAGAAATTGGATGCATGCTAACCAGAGGAATGTGGCTATGCCAGCCGTTTCTGAAATCAACAGTGATATCTTTAGTTTAAAACAGAGGTCTCCAAACTTGGCAACTGTAAGACTTGTGAACTTCAACTCCCAGAATTCTCCAGCTAGTTGAAGTTCACAAATTTGCCAAGTTTGGGGACCCCTGGTTTAAAACAAGGCTTTTATTACACCAGTTCACCAAACTCTCTTATCTCTTTGTGATACGTTCCCTTATTGTCATCTTGAATAAGGCCTACTATTGTTGGCATACTTCACAATATGGTTGGTGCACAACAGTTGTGGGTCAACAAAGTGAAAAGAAGCAGACTTAGGATGCAACCCTGATCTGTCAATCGAAAAGGAAAGCAATACAAGCAGACTCTGATTTACAATTCATTTAGCAACTATTTGAAATTACAACGGCATTAAAATAAATGTTACATACAACCGGTACTCACACTTACAACTAGTATCTCCAGAATTACACAAACCAGGATTTCCAGTCTCATATGTTTGGTAATATATTGTGGCATCCAGAGATCATTGTCATCACTATTTGCAATCTTCCCAGCTACAGGGTCAATTTGGGAAGCCGGACTCACTTAATGTCTGCGTGATTCACTTAACAGCTGCAATTAACTGGCAAAAAAAGTAAAATCGGGCATGACCCAACTTTCGCTTAGCAGATATTCTGGTCCCATCTGTGATCATAAGTTGAGGACTTTCTGTATTGCTGTTTACGGCACGTGGAAGACACAGTTGAATATATATTTTATTAAGTGCTGTAAATGTTTCATCATCTTCCCTCCTTGGAGTTGCATAAAATAAAATACTTCTAAATGCTGTTATTCTGTGACTAAAAAGTTTATTTTTAAGGGGGTGGGAGGGTAAAGAGAAAATAAGTTTTACTCTGATCTGGGCTTAGTTGATGCATTATATATAAATTGGACCATTTCAAAAGAGGAATAGAGTCTGGCATGATATCCAAATATTTGGTAGCTGCTGGCTAAATGTAAAATGCAGCTGCCTCTTGATATGTTTTTGTTTAATTTTTTTCCCCTAAATATTACCTCTGCCTGTCAGTCTGCAATTCTGTAAACCTGATAAGAAAACAGTCAACCATTTACAGCAGAAGGGATAGGAATGTGTGTGTTCTGTAGCAGTTTTAAATTGTGTGGACTTCAACTCCCAGAATTCTCTAGCCAGCAATTCTGGGAATTGTCCAAAGTCCAAAACAAGTTAAACCTGCTGAGGTTGCAAAATACGAGTGTACAGATAGTCCTCGACTTCCGACTGGCTGCAAAAGGTGATCACGCTGCCCAGGAGCAACCCTCAAATACCAAATTGCCAAGTGTCTGAATTTTGATCATGTGACCGTGGAGATGCTGCAACATTGTAAGTGTAGAAAAACATCATAAATCACTTTTTTTCAGTTGTAACTTCAAGTGGGTCACTAAACGAATGGTTGTAAGTCAAGGACCACCTGTATGGGTTTTGCGCAGATTAGAGCAGTTTTGCAAACCATGGCACCCAAACCCCCCAGATTGGCATCCCAATCTGTTGCCTCCCAGTGAATTGTTCTGTTTATCTCTGCTGAAGAAGTGGCCAGAGATCCCCCCTTCAACATCTTTGCATCTTTACTATCTCAAAAACTCAATCTACAAAACAGGAGAGTGTAAAGCCTTGCTCATTGATTGTTTTCAAACAGCCCAGGAAAAGAGACCTCCTGCCACTTTATAAAGGGTTATAAACCTATTCTCAGATATCAGCAACAGCTAAGCAAAACAAAGCAAAGCAATTAACTCTTTACTTACCAACTCTTAATACTACTTCATTACTTTCATTATTTCAAAAAAAAACAAATTCTTTAAAATAATTAATTTTTATCAAATGATCAATTGATTGTTTTTATTGATTAGTATGATTGAGTATTTAGTGCATATAGTGTAATTACTGAATATCTGATTAGTAAAATCAGTGATTTAGTGAATTTAATTGATCAGTGTGTTTAGTAATTACTGTAATAAATTAGGCTGTTGCTTAACAAAATTATTTGATTAGAGTGATTTGAATAACCAATTGATTGATTGATTGATTTTTAATAATAAGCAACCTTACTTTTGATTTGTTCTCTAATATATCAATTAACATTTATTAATTACCAACATCCGTTAAGTAACTACCTATCACATTAACTAGCTATTGTAATTACTGTATTATTGCTATTGACCATGGCAGCCAAAAACTCCAAACCAAAACAAAAGAAAAATATCTCTACCAATGATCTCCCAGACTCCTGCACATGTTTCAGATGTCTTGAAACCATCAATGAAAGCGAAATTTACATCAAATGCCACCTATGCAATAATCTAGCCCACCCCGCCTGCTTAAACGCAAACAAAAGCCTAGCTGATATGGTTAAAAATTCAGATACATTCTTTTATCTATGTCCATCATGTTCTCCTAAGCTAAACAAACTGAGTACCCTATGTGACGGAGTTGAAAGCATAGAATCACTCATTCACTCAGTAGGAGAACGCTTAGCAATACATTTTGAAACAACTATACAAGCAAGCCTAATCTCTCTTGAAAAAAAAATACAGCACAGATAAGTGAGTACCTATCAGTTCAAAATCAAATCCCATAACAACCACAATCACTACCTCAACTACAATCACAACTACAACCAAAAATAACCACCAAACCACAGCCACAAACAATTACTATTCCTTCAAATAATTCCACAAATAATATCTCCTTACTCAACAGAGACATCATGGAACGTGAACAGAAACGTCCAAATGCCACCTTATTTGGTCTCGAAGACACCAACGAATCAGATGACATCACCAAAGTTTGTGATATCATAAGCAACTCAAATACAACAAACATCTCTCCTGAAGATATTGAAATAACCAGAGATGGCCATGGATACAAATACAATGACAGCTCTGTGGCACCAAGATTTTGTAAAGTTGTATGCAAATGAGTCCAGCAACCGCATATGCATTCATACAATAAATGCCATTGCAAAAACCAATCCCAACTACAAAAAACTTCGCTCAAGACCAGACTTATCCATACTGCAAAGAATCCGCTCCCGTGAACTCCGCGCAAACTCAAAAACCGTCTAGACAATGTAGAAAAGTTTCAAGTTTTGAGTTTTATTTAATTTATATACCGCCCCCTCTCCCAAATTGGGACTTGGGGCGGTGCACAGCCCAATTTAAAAACAATACGATACACGATATAAAATTTAAAAACAAACCAATGGCTGAAAGAATTAAAACAATAATAAAAATAATAAAAACAGAAGCGATAAAAGCAAATTTAAAACCTTCCAATATCACAGAGCCAGACCGGCTTGCTGGAAAAGGTGCGTCTTCAATGCGCGCCGGAAGGTTTGCAGGTCAGGGATAGTCCGCATCTCCGGGGGTAACTCATTCCAAAGGGAGGGTGCTCCCAGAGAGAAGGCCTGTACCCTTAGGGCCGCCAGCTGGCATCGTCCAGCTGGCGGCACTCCAAGGAGGCCAACCCTGTGAGAGCGCACTGGCCGGCGGGAGGCCGATGGTGACAGAAGGCAGTCCAGTAAGTCCCGTAAAAAGGTCCCATAAAAAGGACCTATACACTGACTACCGAGCTGATTGCATCAAAAGAAAGTCACACAACCCACAATTCCGCATCCAACCCCATCCCATCCAATCCAACATCACTCAAAACTAGGCACGCATGCCCCTAACTACCTCTATTGCAACTACAACTGGCCTTAAATGCAAACTACTCAATGCAAGAAGCCTTGTAAATAAAATACCTGAATGTCTCCTCTTACTAAATAAGATTAAATTCGACATTATATTTGTCTGTGAAACATGGCTCAATGCATCTCTCCCTGACTCCATTACCACAGTAAGAGACTATCATGTTTACCGATCAGATCGTGAAATTCGTAGAGGAGGTGGTGTTGCTATCTTCTATAAAAAGTCCTTACATCTAAAAAGTTACCCAGGAGCTTGCTCTTCCTGAGACCATCGACTGTGAACTGTCCTTAAATATCACATTTCAATTCTTACTATGCTACAGAGCCCCTGATTATGATATCGAACATGTAAACAAGCTAAATACACTATTAACATGGGCAGCATCCTGCCCACATGCTTTTATCTTTCTTGGTGACTTCAATCTACCTCATTTTAACTGGACCCTAAATGAATGTACAACTGAACCCACACATGCAACCATCTACAATGCTGTAACAAATCTGGGACTAGAACAACTAGTAACCAACAACACTAGACTTAACAACTGCCTCGATCTCATCTTCTGCAATAGTTTGAATTCAATTTACGGAATACAAATTAAAGAACCCTTTTCCAACACAAATAAAAATAAATAAAATAAATAAATCCCCAGTCCGCAGTTCCAAGTTTGGCAAAAGGTCAGCCCAGGAATTCCTGCTTGGGGCATTTAGACGAATAATCCCATCGCCCTCGATGTCACTTTTGGAATCCCCCCTGCGGGGACATGCTTGGGAGACACGGCAGCTACCAAGAACTACATGTCCCAGGATGCCTAGCGGGGCCCCGCCCTCCATGGCGAGCAGCCGTAAGTCTGTAGAGATAGGAAAGTGAAGAGGGATTGTTTCTGTAGCTTGTCTTTCCTTTGGGAGAAAGAGGAAGTCCATTGCCGTTGAAATAAGCCTTGGAGAGATCCATAGCTGTAGTTCGCAAGAAAAATTCCATCAATGAGAGCCTTCGGCTGTTTCTGATAGAGTAAAACCTTTGTTCTAAGCCGGCGTTGAAGACGAAGCGGGAGCTACTCTTCATTTTTCAAAGTCTACGGAGCTAGCCTTTCAGCCTATGCAAAGATGGCGGGAGGCGGAGGCCACCGCACGGGGCTTCCCGGCATGCCGTGCGTCTGCGCATGCGTCAGCAGGACTTCGGTCGTGGCCGAGGGTTACTGAGGCGGCGAAAATGGAGCGGATGAAAGTGGTCCTCGGGCATTTGACCGGCTCCCCGCAACGGCGGGTCTGGGCGCCTTCCCCTTGCCGGGCCTCGCTGTCCGGCCAGGACGACGTAGTGGTGGTGCACGGACGACGGACCCCTATCGCCAGGAGCAAACGGGGCGGCTTCAAGGTAAACGGCGGGGCAGCTTCTGAGGCGGGGAAGACTCGCTGGCGCTTCCCCCCGCCCCCAACAAAGCCCCCAAACTGCACTCTTTTAGACGGGCGCCTGGGACTACAAATCCCATGGTCCCCGGCCTCTCAGTCCCTCCCTGGGAGCGGTAGAAGGGTGCGGACATGTATATATGGGGCGGGGGGAGAGAAGAGAGACGCTAGTCTTTTTTTAATTTTAGCCCGATCGTTCTCTTGATATGGGAGTTGTAGTTCAGGGGATTCTGCTGGGGATTATGGGCTGAAAAGAGTTTGTTATGGGGAGGGCGGGGGGGGGGGTAAAGAGGAGGCTGCCCTGGAGGATCCAGCGTCCAGTGCCTTATGGACTGCAGTTCCCATCATCCCCAGACCAGCACCTGAACGAGTGAGGGTGCCAAATTGCCCAGATATTCTTTCTTTCTCTTTCCTTCCTTCCCTCCCTCCCTCCTTCCTTTTTTTTCATCGCCCTTCTTTCCTTCCTTCCCTCCATTGCTTTTCCTTCCTTCCTTCTCTCCATTGCCCTTCCTCCCTTTCCTCCCTCCATTGCTTTTCCTTCCTTCCTTCCTTCCATCGCTCTCTCCCCCCTCCCTTTCCAGGAAACTACACCAGACGAACTCCTGGCTGCGGTTATGACTGCTGTCCTGAACGATGTAAAGCTAAGCCCTGAGCAGCTGGGCGATATCTGCGTGGGTGAGCCTTTTGAGTTGCAGCCCCTGGTTTCCTTTCTTCTTTGGATGGGTGGCCAAGCTACCAGGCTGGGGAGTGGGCTGTGGTCACCCTCCCCCCTTTCCTCCCTTTTTAAGCAACGGCTGCTGCAGCAGCATATCCGGAAGGGCAACCAAACCCCGATAACCGAAGTGAATTCATATCTTTGTACTTAGGGAACGTACTTCAACCTGGTGCTGGAGCCATGGTGGCGAGAATTGGGCAGTTTATAAGGTGAACTTTGCCACTGAACCATCTAGAAGTGAGATCATGGGCACAAAACACCATGGTGGAGACGAAGAAGGTTTGGTTAATATTGGCAGATGCAAAGAAAGGTCATGTGACTAGTTCAATTTTATATTAGGCACTTGTATTCCTGTTTCTCATTTGCTGTTTTCATTGCTTAGCTCAGGGGTATCTAACCTTGGCAACTTTAAGACTTATACATTTCAATTCCCAGAAATCCCCACCTTGAGAATTCTGGGAGTTGAAGTCCACAAATCTTAAAGTTACCAAAATTGGACACCCCTAATGTGGCTGATGGAGGTGAGATTCTGTAGAAGGAAAAGCACCTATTCATTTATTGACTGGTTGATTTTTATCCTGCTTTTATATGAAATTCAAGATGGCAAACATCTAATACTCTTTCTTCCTCCTATTTCTACACAACAGTAGCCCTATGAGATATATTGGCCTGAGTGAGACTGACTCTCCCATAGTCATCCAGCTGACTTCCATGCCTAAGGCGGGTTGCAAATTAGTCTCCTGGTTTTTCAGCCAGCACCTTAACACCAACGTTTCCTTTCTATTTGGTTTTTTTATTTGTATGACCCTAAAGCAGAGGTCTCAAACCTGGCAACTTTAAGACTTGTGGACTTCAACTCCCAGAAATCTCCAGCCAACGATACTTGCTATGCTGGTTGGAGAATTCTGGGAGTTGAAGTCCACAAGTCTTAAAGTTGCCAAGTTTAGGCACCCCTGCCCTAAAGCTTCCTGGGTCTTTATTGCTTGTTTGAGAAAAACACTTGGACTTTGTGCCTGCTATGGGGATCCAAAAGGTAGCTGTGCAGACTGACTTGCTATGATGGAATCCACTTTCAGATCCAGTCCTTAGCCACTCGGGCTGTATTTAGGATTCTCCGTCTTTATATTTACCTCATAGTTTTGGAAAAAGTAACATAGCAACATGTTTGCTGTTTAATCCTTTGCATCTTACAGGTTTCTCTGATAGTTTTCAGTCAGTTACAGGGTACTGCTCTACCTAAGCTTGTTTGAGGATTGCAGAGTGCTATACTAGTTACACCTTGTTTTCAATGGATCTTCCTAAAATCACAAACCAAGACTGTCGCGACACAGGAAAACCTTAAAATTAGTCCGCTGAGGTCTGGGAGTCTTTTCTAATCCCTCTTTTATACTGATGAGCTATTTTGTCTTTTTTATTTCAGTGGTATCCCAGAGACTGTCCCAATATCGAGCGTTAACAGGCAGTGTTCATCTGGGCTGCAAGCTCTAATTAATATTGCTGGTAAGAAGACTGGGTCCCTCCCGTGCGACGGTCAGGTTCCATGCATGGAGTAAATGTAGAATTTCAGTAATTGAAGCACAGGGCTTTTCAAACTCTTGATACTATGACGTGTAGAGATTTTAACTTCTAGAATGTAACATTGTAGATTGCCTGTTAAAACTTTATATAGAGGTAGTTATAATCCTCGTGCCAATACGTTCTACAGAGTTCTAGAAATATTATTTTTTTCTAGGATAAATTTAATATACTCTCTTTTATCCCTTTCTGAAAAAAACACTAAGTGAAAGAATGTGCTGATTCCCCCCCCCCCCCTTACCCAGGAGCACTTACAAGAAGGGTATATGTGGAGCTCACTGGCTAATTTAAAATTTATATACTTTTACTTACAGGTGGCATTAGAAGTGGCTCCTATGATATTGGTTTGGCCTGTGGGTAAGCTTTTTTTCCCCCCATAATTGTTCACTGCTTACCAATAGCAGCCCTTTTGTCTGCTGATTACCCGATTAAGCAGATTATGAAAATTTGTATTTTGAGGATTTCTGGAGATTAGCGTTTTACAGGAGCGTGAGAGCAAGTTCTTCTCACTATTGCTGCATAGCTGTAGGTGAATGCAGATGAATTCCTGTGTAGGTGAATGTCAAGGTTAAGGCTTCTTCCACAGCAGCTGGTGCTGGTCATAGGATTACAGTGCGAGTCTTGGCATCTGCTTTGGTTCAAAATCTTCAGCCAGTGCTCTGGCAAGTTAGCAGTCCATCCCCCATGCCAGCTCTGTGACACTGAACTGAAAGGAACAGGTATCTCAGCAAGGCAGAAAAGTGCTTGCAAAAATATAAGAGCCGTTCATTCTTTTTGTAATGATCGCTTGAAGTGTGGCATTTTGCATAAATGAAAAAGCAAGCGATTTGAGCAATCCACTTGGAAGCTAGGCTGCGTTAATCAAATGGCTGGGTTGTTTGGTGTTACCTCCTAATTTCTCCAAACAAAACAGTTGCTTCACAGGCCTTGTGAAAATGAGCCCTAAGCCACCTTCAGTATTCACATGCTGTATCAGAGCACATCTATGCTGTGGCTAAATAAAATACTGGGATATGACTGCACATGTTTGCTTTACATCCTTGATAAGCTCCATAGCCTGGTTTTAATTGTGCAATTGCCTGTGGGAACCGCAAAGCTCGGTTGGTAAATTAATTCCTGGAATAATCTAAGAACAAAGTTGAATACTCTGTGAAGGCTGAACTGAGTCCCCTGATCTTGTGCAATGCTAAGTTTGCATTGCCACATCCCTGCAGTATCTGATGTGGAGAAACACTGACCCCAAAAAAGAGTTAATCTCCTCTCCACAAACTTGTGCTAGCCCTTCATGATTGCTGCTACAAAGTTTTCATCAAAGGTCAGAACCCAGAGGTGTATAAACTTGTGCCTGAAATGTTCTGATTTCTGGATGGTTTGTTTCACACATATCAAAAATGGTGTAACCACAAAAACAGTCTGTTTCTCTGAGGAAGCTCAGTTGGTGACACCCTGCTTCTTTAGATGCATAAATATTTAAAATTCAGCATTACTCAGGGTAGACACACCAACTTTGAAGATAGCAAATCCCCAGTTGTTCTCTTGCATGTCTCTGGAACCATCTCAGCCAGTTCTCATGAACTTGCAGCTTTAGTGAGGCACCTAGTAAGGAACATTTTGAGAAGAACTTTTGGCAAATCGCTATTAAAGGATTTCCATTCATCTATAATGTCTGAGATCAATGGCTCTGTGAAAACTGAGCAAAAGGAACATTTGCAATTGCTTAATGTCTATGGAGATTCACAGCTATCCAGGTCATAGTTGTCCCAAAGGTGGGTTTTTTTTTTCAAGAGACAATGGGACTTTTTAAAAGACGTTTCCCTTCTCATCCAAGAAGCTTCTTCGGTTGTGACTGGATGGTGGGGAATGGAAGGATTTATACTCCTTGCAGACAGATGGTCATTTGCATCCTTTTAGAGGTCCTTGAGGCCACTTGGAGGTTTATCTGTGTCCTCAGGGTCACCTGAAGAGTGCAAATGGGTGTGGAGCCTTCTTGGAACAGTTAAAATGACTTGTGTTGTAGACTGGAGATAGATGGTGTCGTATACCTTCCCCTCTGTTGAGAAAGAGCGCTGTTCAGTTTTGACCTAGATGGCCTCTTGGACCCCTCTTTCAAACCAGCGATCTCCTCTGTCCAAAGTGTGGACCTTGCTGTCTTCCAAAGAGTGGCCTTTGTCTTTCAAATGCAAATGGACCATTGAATCTTGTCCTGATGGATTTGTTGCACCACGCATTTGTGAAGTGGTGGTTTTGTTTCTTGAAAAAGCACCTTTAGGATTTGCAGTTGTTTCTTTAATAATAAATATATTAAATCTTCATAGGAGGAGCCATTTCAAGAACATTCACAAATAGATCCATATCCTACATGTCATACAACAGGGTCTACTTTTTAAATTCTAAAACATCACTGCCGCATGACTTTGAATGCTGTACTGCTACAACTGCTTGAAAATTCTGGTCCAACAGAATGGATGTGCTCCAGGATTCTTCCCTTAAATGTTCTTGTCCAGTGAGGTCTAGGAGGTGGACCTTCCCCACTGCAGCCCCTGCCCTTTGGAGTACCCATCCCCTGAGATCCAGCTGCCCCCTATTGTCATAGCTCTTCCTTCAACTGCTAGGGTAGGTCACTCCTTTGAAGAAATGCAATTCTCTGGGCTGGGAAGTGGGGCATGCCTGAGGCCTGGAACCCTTCTGGATCTGCTAGCGGAGAGCCAAATTTGGAATGTGCAAATTCCTTGAAATAGTGCTGATAATGAACCTGTCTTTGAGTTGGCCAAGAAACAAGTCCAAATGGACTTTCTTCTGGGTACAGAAGTTTTGGAGTTTTAATTAAATATTTTCTGGCAGTCCATGGTTCATGTTGATTTACATTTTTGTTGTACGGTAACTTCATGTAGTCGGTTCTATAAAAAGGCTTACTTATTCATTTGGTTTTTGATGAATCCTTGCAGGACTTGCACAAAATAGTCCTCAGCGACAAGAAAGCAAAAAAAATGTTAAAAAAGTTATATAGTTGCTTACCAAGCACATCTAAATTATATTAAAGTAACCTAAAATATCTTCACAATCCCCAAGGCTTTTGAGCACCCCTCATGTTTGGAAATTGAAAGTTGAAAAATTTGACATGCCCTAACAATAGAGCCCAATATTTTTGTTGCTGAGACAGTTTCTCAAGTGAGTTTTGCCCCAATTTTACGATCTTTCGTGCTCTTCAGTGAATCCCTGCAGTTGTTAAAGTTAGGAACATGGCTGCCAGGCAAATCTGGGTTCCCTGTTGACTTTACTTGTTAAAAGGTTGCAAAGGAGGATCACTTAACCTCCCCCCAGGACTTTGCAACTGTCATAAATAGGAACCAGTTGCCAAGCATCTGAATGGTTGTAAGTGTTAAAAAAAGCCACTGTTGTAACTTCGAGCAGTCATTAAACAAGTGGTTATAAGTCGAGGACTACATTTAAATGAGAGATATTCACAGACCCTTTTTCTTGCTCTCTTCCCCCCCCCCCCTCTCCTCAAGAGTGGAGAGCATGTCCCTCCAAAGCGCTACCAACCTTGGGGATGTCAGCTCTCGTATCATGGATTTCAGCAAAGCGAGGGACTGCCTGATACCAATGGGGTAAGAGGCTGCGGCTTTAGTTTATTCCCAGCAGTAAAAGCTTGGTACAGTCTGGGCTCCCATGTTTTGGGCTCCCAAAACCGTCGATTGTTTGGTTTTGTGCTACACAAACACAATTTGAATGTTGTTGATTCAGCAACACCACTAGATCTAGCTAGATTAAGTGCCACGATACCAGTTCCTTGTTAAGAATTTGGGAAATGAGTAACAACTGGGTGGATGTAATACCTCTCGGTTCATTAGTTGTTGGAATATCATCCTGTCACGCCCAGCGTTACAAAACAATCCGGCATTATCAAAGCAAGCAAAAGTTGGCAGTCATTGTGAAGTGAAACAAATGCACACAATTTTGCAAAATTTGAAAAAAATAGGATGCTTTGATAATTATTAGATGAGCTTAGTGTCTCTTTACTCCAGGCCTCCATTTTCACCATCTTATTTAGCTACTGAAAAGTTATTTTTGGAAGATGTGACATTGCAGTCTTTGAATTAAGATTAATTGTGAGTAAGAACATTTGGGAGGTGCATTGTTCCATTTGTTCTTTCTTTTTCTTCTTCATAAAGAGATAAGATGCTTCAGAATCAATGAACTAGTCTGCATGCTTTTAATACTGTTTTTCAGAATAACTTCTGAGAACGTGGCAGAAAGATTTGGAATCTCTCGAGAAAAACAAGATGCTTTCGCCCTTGCTTCTCAGCAAAAGTAAGTGAAAAGGACTGGCTTTATTTATGTTGCTTGTTGTTCTCAGAGCAAACGCCTGAATCATAAAGATGTACCAGGCCTAAGATTTTAAAGAAGTTCTGGCTGCTATTTGACTGCTCTTCACTGACTCTATAGAGCGGTATATATTTAAGAGTATCCATTTTGCAAACTTATAATTCGCTGTGATTGTGGTTTTGCCAAAAACAGAAGGGCCAGTTTTCAGCAAAGCTGTCATGGAGTGACTAGAGGACACGGCAAATGGCTGTAAATGCAGCTGCACTACTGAGCAACAAAAATTATGTCACATGACCGTGGAGGAGCCCCACTGTCAGAACTTCAAATCTGATTGTAAGCCCCATTTTGAGGGGTTGGTTGTAACTCCAGATGGCTGTTAAGCAACCGGTCGTAACTTGAGGACTAACCATACTAGATACCTACCTAGTGCTTTATAGTTGGGAAAGGCGCTGTCAATTAATGAACTTTTCCAAATTAGCATGGTTTATTCCAACCGCATAGAGTAGCGTTTCCTTTAAGACGTATGAACTTCAACTCCCCGAATTCCCCAGCCAGTTTGAAGACCCCTGCTTAGACTATGATATGACTTCACATAGATTTATATGGAGCCCCTCCATTTATGTATCAGTCGTTTGGGATTGCTGTTCTCGATTATCCACCAGGCTGACTAACGATTTTGCACAGCTTAGTTGGCCTGATGAAGGCAAGGCTCTCAAGGGCCTTGTGTGTACGGTGCCCTTGTAGTCTGCTGTGATCCTGAGGGTGCAGGTGGATTTTCTAGAGTTAGAGTTCTGTTCAGATGTTCACTCCTAGTTGTGTTGGAGAATCCAGCTCTGTTGCGTCTATGCATATTGGAGAAGGATTACGCACAATCACAATCTATCAGAATTTGCAGAAATTAAGCAGACTCAGTTGCTTATCACAGGTTGGGCCCAAAGGTCATTTGAAAGCAAATAGGATCTTTGGTAGAAGGCTGAGCCATTTTCATTGCTGATTCTAACCCCCAGAGTCAAGGTCCAAGAAACCACAAGCACTGGACTGCAAGGTAGCAAGTCTAGGAAGTCGGGAGTCCTAGATCAGGAATCTCCGAACTTGGCAACTTGAAGACTTGTGGATTTCAGCTCCCAGAATTCCTTATCCAGCCATGCTAACTGAGGAATTCTGGGAGGTGAAGTCCACAAGTTTTAAAGTGGCCAAGTTCAGAGACCCTTGTTCTAGATCACTCACCTGCTTTTAAGCACAACCCCTCTGCCAAGCTTTGCCAGACACAAACTAACATGTTTTTTTTTTTAATTTAGCATTATATCACTACTAACTTGCGAATGTGATCTTGTTTGTATTTACATAAATAGGGAATCTGGGCTTCGTGTTACGAACCATCTTGGACTAGTTGACTGACAAGGTCTCTTCCAACTCTATTCGTATAGCTCTTCTGCTAAGCATTAGAGCTATATGAATCCTCTTCATTGCTATTAGAAGATACAGGCAGTCCTTGACTTATGACAGTAATGGAGCATGTCCATTACACTACTATGTCATAGTTACAAAGCATTCACCCAGATGTGGCCAATGTTAACAATCTTTTTTGCAGAAGTTAAGCAAATTTCATGGTGCATGCCGAACCTATTGTTCGCTGTAGGTCAATTTTGCCAAAAATCAGAAGAAAGTGGTCTATTTTCAGCAAAAATCCAACTCCAGGATGCCTCAGTCAGCTGAAAATGCGAGCCAGGCACCCACTGTGACTGGAGAGCATCAGAACTTTGAAACTGTATCATAAGTAGCTCTGGGGAGGTTTGTCATAACTTTGAATGGTTGTTAAGGTTCCTTCATAAGTTGAGGACTGCTTATATCGTGTAAGATGAATGACAGTTTGATCAAGGTTGGTGTTGCTTAAGAGTAATTTTTCAAGAGAACAGTTTCCAAGAATAATAACAACAATACCTCTCTCCCCCATTCTTTTCTCTCTAACTTGGCTGAAGATGTTTCTTGTGAAAGTTGTAAAATACATCTAGGACTCTTTCTTATTTAGTAAGGTTTTTCCCCCTTTGAGTTTTCAAACATATACTATAAAGCTAATTATTTGGGTGTGTTTCCAGAGCAAGTCGAGCTCAGAAGTTGGGGTGGTTTCAAAATGAGATTGTCCCTGTGAATACCACCATCACCGATGACCAGGGCACTGAGAAAAAGATCACTGTGCTGCAGGACGAAGGGATCAGGCCCAACACCTCGCTGGAGGGATTGGCCAGGCTGAAGCCGGCCTTCCAGGAGAATGGGACTTCCACAGCTGGTAAGGCTCGGAAGCAAGAGATGAAGTGGAAGGGATTGGCTTTGAGCCATAGAGCCAGTTTGGTTAAGAAACCAGGAGAGAGTGAGTTCTAGTGCCGCCTTAGGCATGAAAGCCATCAGGGAGACTTTGGCCCAATCATTGGGAGACAGTGAATTCTAGTGCTGCCTGAGGCAGGAAACTCTGTGGGTGACTTTGGGCCAGTCCTTCTCAAAGATAAAAATAAATTAAAAAATAAGTCAGTAAAATATGTGCCAGCTTGCTTTCACTAATAGGAATAGATGGGGATTAGAAGGCCTGAGTTCAGGTTCCTATTTTGCGACAGAGTTCACATAGTGGACTTCAGGCCATGTCTTGGCATCTCTCAGCCCAGATTATCTCACAGAGCGAGTGGTTGTGAGGGTAAAATAAAGTGAAGTTTCGTTTTATGCCATCTTCAGCACCTAAAACACAGGCTCTCCAAGGAAACACAGATCCCCTTGATAGGCTTAAATACATTTCCCAGGGTTGTTACAAAATTGTCTTGTTAAGGTGAGAAAATGGAAACGTCCTTTCCAGATTATACAATTTTCAGAATTTATGTAAATTGTTTTTAGACCGCATTAGATTTAAAACTTAAAAAAAAAATTTTTTTTTGACAATCCTCTTTATGTGTGAGAGTGATTTTCATCGTAGAAATATTTTCTGTCGTTGATTCCTGGATGACGATCATGTAAATAACTCAGTTGTGCTGCTCTATCCGTTTGCCTGCATCTCATAACTTGAGTCTTCATGAAATGACCTCCTTCAGGTAACTCCAGCCAAGTGAGCGACGGGGCTGCTGCGGTGCTCCTGGCCAGGCGTTCTGCAGCTGCGCAGCTGGGGCTTCCTGTCCTTGGGGTGCTGAAATCGTTCGCTGTGGTTGGAGTCCCACCAGACGTGATGGGCATAGGGCCAGCCTACGCCATCCCGGTGGCACTGAAAAAAGCTGGTGAGGAGCATAATCAGAGGGCGAGAGAGGGACGCCCAGGAATCCACGCAGCTAATCCAGTATCTCTCTTGGGTGGAATGGCTCCGGACTCCATTCCCCTTCAATCTCTTGCACTATTTGCTCACGGTGGCCTTCGGGGTGGGAGATCTTTCTAGTGATGTTTAGGGGCGTCTTTGGGGCAGAAGAGCATCAAAAGCCCATGGTGTGGCACCCGTGACAATAACAATAATACCCCTGAAAGCTGTTAAAATTGTGTCCATCTCTGACCTACAGGTTTGACAGTGAACGATATCGATGTGTTTGAAATCAACGAGGCCTTTGCGAGTCAGGTAAGACTTCTGAAGGAGAGGTTAGAATAAAGACGCCGTAAAAAGAATACGTTCCCAACTGTGAAGGTTAGCAAGAGACTTCAGCCACCCTGGACTCTCCACCCTCTTTCATCATCCATGTCAGGCAGGCAGCATTTGGGAAGGAGACTCTGAGAACATTGACCAGCTCCGTAGATAACACGTTTCACCAAGCCACGTTTGTCCTGACCCTGCCCACGTTTTGGGGAGCGTGGCCACTGAAGTCTCCTCGACTTAACTTCATTTAGTGACCATTACAATGGTGCTGAAAAAAGTGACAACTATTTTTCACACTTAACGACTGTTGCAGAATCCCCCTGATCAAGTGATCAAAATTCAGATGCTTGGTAACTGTCCCATATTTATGACCCTTGCTGTGTCTTGGGTCACGTGATCCCATTTTGTGACTTTCTGACAAGCAAAGCCAATAGGGGAAGCAAGATTCACTTAACAACCAGGTTACTAACTGATCAACTGCAGTGATCCACTTAACAACTGAGGCAAGAAAGGTCGTAAAATGGGGCAAAACTCACTTAACAAATGTCTCACTTAGCGACATAAATGTTGGGCTCAATTTGTGGTGGTAAGTCGAGGACTAGCTGTATATGCCCTCCTCCTAACCAAAATGGTAGAAGTTACAGGTACTCTTCGACTTATGACCGGATTGCTTAGTGAATGTTCAAAGTTATGACAGACCACCTGCTCCAAAGGTACTAAGAAGCCGGATTTGAAGCTCTAACAGCTGTGTGTTATTCTCCCTCCCCCTTGTGGTCATGTGACCACACCTCAACAGCCAAGACACATTGACAGTTGTTGGCAGGGTCCCACAATCACAAGACTGCATTTATGGCAATTTCTGTTGTTAAATGAGACATTTGTTAAGTGAGTGTTTCCCCTCCTTACAACTTCTTTTGCCACAGTTGTTAAAGTGAATCCCTGCAGTTGATAGCTTAGTAACCCGGTTGTTAAGCGAATCTGGTTTCCCCCATTGACATTGCTTGTCAAAAGGTCGCAAAAGGGGATCACGTGACTCCCAGGACACAGGAAAGGTCATAAGTATGAGTCAGCTGCCAAGCATCTGAATTTTGATTTTGGGGATACTGCAAAGATCGTAACTTATGAAAAACAGTCATAAGTCCCATTTTTGGGTGCAATTTTGAATGGTCACTAAACGAATTCTTATAAGTCGAGGATTACCTGTACTTTTGGTCTCCGTAAATGTACATTGATCCAAGGATGGGCAGAGATCAAGGTTGTTACCAAACGTGACGCCTCAAAGGAAAAAAACGGGAAGAGTTAACCATGAGGTCGCTTATTCCAGCTGCTTGTGCCAACTGAGTGAAATGGGTTCCTCGAAACGCTTTCGATGGGTCTTGTTTCTCCAGGCTGTCTACTGTGTGGAGAAGCTTGGGATCCCCATGGAGAAGGTGAACCCACTGGGGGGTGCCATTGCTTTGGGACATCCTCTGGGGTGCACCGGGACTCGACAAGTTGTCACTTTGCTCAACGAGCTGAAGCGCAGAGGGAAGAGGTGAGTGTGGAAAGCATGAATTATGCCTCGAGTACCTGTCTCACGCTGGTTGGCTTTGAAAGGGCACCACCAAGGAATTTATCAGCCTGTTTGGGAGGTCGGACGGGTAAAACCAGATCTCCTGCAAGTTCTAACTTGCGTAAACGAAAGTGAGAAGATGCCTTGCGGTATAGCTGCTTTAAATTTTATTGCTGTTGAGACTGAGGTTTAACTTTTTATTTGTGCATTTTTTATGCCTCACCTTTATTATATTTATAAATAATTTGAAGCAGTAAGCATATTGCGTACTCTTTCTGCCACTATAAAGTGGGTTGGGCTGAGAGACATTGACTGGCACAAAGTCACCCAGCCATCTTCCATGCCTAAGGCAAGACTAGAACTCCCTGTCTCCTGGTGATTGGCCCAAAGTCTCCCAGTTGGCTTTCATGCCTAAAGTGGGATTAGAACTCATTGCCTCCTGGTGATTGGCCCAAAGTCACCCAGCCAGCTTTCGTGCCTAAGGCTGGACTAGAACTGACTTCCTCCTGGTGATTGGCCCAAAGTCATCCAGCTGGTTTCATGCCTAAGGCCGGACTAGAATTCCCCATTTCCCGGCTTCCAGACTTGCACCTTCATGACTTGCACAAAACGGGCTCTTTCTTTAGCCAGCAACTCTCTGTCGTAAGCTCTTCTCTCTCCCCAAACACCTTTGTGTCTTCCAAACTCCTTATCCCCAAACGCCCTCTGCCTAGGGAGCTGAGCCCTAATGTGCCTCGTTCTTGTTTCAGAGGCTATGGCGTGGTTTCCATGTGCATTGGGTCCGGGATGGGAGCAGCTGCGGTATTTGAATATCCGGGGAAGTAAGCAGAACTTCAGGCTCTTCACACAACCTGCCCTCCAGGACTGGAAAATAACCTGCGATCCGTTCTGATGGGCAGTCCGGCTTTATGACTGTTAGAGGTGAACCCTCCTCAGTGGGCACAGCTCTTGAAATCCCGAGTCATGGGAAATGAATTTGGGAACGGGGCGTAGCAAGGACCTTTGGCTGCTGGGTCTTTTAAGAAAACCTTTTAAAAACAGGTCCTTTTTCTATGAATTAATCGCTAGAGGGTGAAGGGTCTACCGGTCCGATGGAGGTGGGTTGGGGTTGGTAGAGGGGGGAAAAAGGGGTACCTGAGGAACTTGACTGATCAGCAGTCTGAAACAGATTGCCTTGTCTGCAGTGCTGGGATTAATGTGCAATTGGAACAAGGTGTTTTTCTCCTTCCACAAGAATCCTTACTCCAATGAGTAAATTCCCTAAGGTAGCCAGTGCACTGCTTTTGGGTGGAGGGGATTATGATTATAATAATAATTAGAATCACATAGAAAATGGGGGTGCCTGTGCATTTGGAAACAATAAAAAAAAATCATAGCATAGCATTTATGATTGCTTCTGGGGCCCATTTTCAAAGTTTTCTAGGAATTCATAAGCAGCTATCGCTGGCTTTCTTATCTCTTTTTTTCCTTTTCTTAAGGTAATTTTAATTTATCCCACATTATTTTTGAAGATGAACTGGGACCAGATATGTTTTTTTTAAAGAAAATATTACTGTTACCATAAACAGGAGGAAAATGTATTTTTAAAGCCTTAAAAAGAAAAAGCAGCAAAATAAGCAAGTTAAGGAATCTCACGATTCAGCTGCTGGTTTTAGCAAGAAAAAGCTCATAATTGCTTTGCTGGTGTTCTAAGGAGCTAAACCTATTCTTAAAAGGTGTTTTAATCAACTAATTAAATTTCTGTTACATTAATAAAGTCTTCAAAGGATTCTGTGTCATTTAATTCCTGGAAAGCCAATTTTTCTAGCATAGAACGATGGTGGGCACAGGTAGTCCTTAAGCTACTAGATCTCCAGAATCCCTTCCACCTCTGTTACTTTGTTATTCTGAATCTACTTAATTTTTTTTTAAAAAAAGCCTAGGTTAACTCCAAAAATAAGCCAAGCTGTTTTTGTTCAGTTTTAGTTTCGTGTATTGTATGAAATTCACCCATAAGCCTGGTTGATGACTGAAGTTGTTAAGCCAAAGCAGAATTTGTGATTTATGCAGTCCTTGGCTTAAGACTGGTTGCATAGCATCATGTGCTTACGTGACTGCATTTTACAGTGTTTTGGCTGAAAAGCAGCACTCCCGGTCTTCAGCAAAACCAGGCTATAGCAAGCAATGGTTTCACTTCATGTCAACCCCACAAAAAAAATTATAAAGTTGGATTGGTCATACGACTGACCCATTTAATGACTGTTACAACTGTAGTGACCAGACTCCATTACAGACATAATTTGAAGACTGTTAGGAAGTTTCTCCTTAATTCAAGGAAAGAAACAACCCAAAACTAAGGAGGAACTTCCTGACAGCGAAGACCATTTACCAGTGGAACAAAAGTTGCCTCCAGAAGTTGTGGATGCTTCATCACTGGAGGTCTTTAAGAAGAGACTGGACAGCCACCTGTCTGAAACGGTAGAGGGGGCCCTGGTGGTGAATCTATAGTGTGCATGCCAAAGGTGGCATCCAGACCCTTCTCTGTGGGCATGTGCACAGTCACCCCAGCACAGCTCCACCATGCATGCATGTGCGCATGCATGCTTTGGGTACTCGGGGTCCAAAAGATTCGCCATCACTGGTATAGGGTCTCCTGTTTGTGCAGTGGGTTGGACTAGAAGACCTCCGAGGTCCCTTCCCACTCTATTATTCTATGCAGACGCAAGATCCTTATTTGAGAAGTCAAGCTTGCACCCAAGCTAAGGATATAGAAATACTTTATTTTTCTCTAGTATTGCCAAAAAAACCACAAACCTCCAGCTACTGTTAAGCTGCCTGCAAGAAGGCCCCTGGTGGAGGTCGTTCTTCAGGTGCCCATGAGCAGGTCTTCATACCTCTCATCGTAGGAGCCCTTTCCTTGGACAAGCAGCAGGCACGGCTTCTCTCCCAGCATGCCAACAACGGTCACTGTAGTTTCATAGGCCGAATTGTCTCTGAAATGAGAGCGTGGTTCAGAAGTGAGCCCTCCCTTTGACGGAAACACCACGGAAGGGCTTCTCCTACCTGTCACTGAAGACTTGCCGCGGAACAACTCGCTGCAGGACAAGAGTTACACTAATATCGAAGAAATTGGTCACAGAATCAATCAATAAAGCATGCCAAAGGAAGGACAAAATAAAAATGTGAATGACAAACGTTAAAATGATTTTTAAAAAAACTATTTTAAGTAATTAAATCGTTGAATTGTCTTTCAACGAGTTATCCTGAGGCAAGTTGTCCCCTTCCAGTTGAGTTGGCCTGCTGCCCCTTCTCCACCCTTCCCAGTCCAAGCCAAGTGAAGGGTCTGCATATACAGGTAGTCCTTATGGTCACAATTGAACCCAGAATTTCTGTTGCTAAGTAAGACTTTTGTTGTTAAGTGAGTTTTTCGCCATTTCAATGGTCTTTCTTGCCACAGTTAATATAACACAGCTGTTAAGCGAATCAGGCTTCTCCATGGACTTTGTCAGAAAGCTGCAAAATGGGATCCTATGATCCCAGGCAACTGTCAAAAATAAAAGAGTTGCCAAGAGCCTGAATTTTGGTCACATGACCAGGGGGATACTGCAACAGTCGTTAAGTGTGAAAAATGGTTGTATGTCACGTTCTATTCAGCGCAGTTGTATCTTTGGTAACTAAATGAATCATAAGTCGAGGACCACCTGTATCTTCATGAACTATATGGCATGCTGCAGAAGGAGACATTAAGAAAACATCTGAGTTCTACCTGCCCCAAAATGTTCTAGAACAGGCCCCAGGCAACCTGCCTGGTTTGGGAACTTGACTCGCTCATGGTCCTAGAGTCGAGAGGAATATCTTGAGACTATCAAGTCTTAACTCGGTGCAAAATCCAAGAATATGACCCTCTCCGTGCAGAACGAGAAATCCCCACTGTCTCCAGTGGCAATTTCAGTGTCATCAGAACAGCAGCAGGAGAGGAGAGGAGAGAAAACACAGTTGGAAGGGATCTTGAGGTCTTCTAGTCCAGCCCCCTGCTCAGGCAGGAAACCCTATCCCATTTCAGACATCAGAAGTGGTAAGACTGAAATGCATCATTCTCCCCACCCCGCCCAAGAGTTTTTAAATGGGAATGGGAGCGGTATGGCTTTGGAAAGCAAAAACATTTTCCATTCCCCCATGAAAATTCCCCAAGCAATGCCATTTTATTTCCGTGAAGTGGACTTAGCCCATGCTGTGCCAAAAATCATTTTTGCCACCAAATTTCCACGGTGCAGTATACAATTGTGTTCCCTAATGGACAACTAACAAGGATAAGACAGTTATCATCCCTGGGCAAGATCAGGTATGTCTTGTCTGGGGCTTGGGACAGCATGCAGAAGAACTATGAGGAGCTTCTCCTGACCTACCTTGGGGTGAAACGGACCATCAGTTGGGTTTTGGTAGCCGTGACTCCTTTGCGTGCCTCAAGGACACCACTACTTGGAGAGATGGAAAACACTTCAGGATCCTTATGTCGTTCATCTTCATCTTTAAAATGAAATCAAAAAATGATGCTTAAAAGTTTCAGCAGATATTCATAAAAGGGAGATAATCATCTTCGGCTAATCCACGGCTTCTGCTAAGAATATTCATTTGTTTTTTATTAATTTATGAGTAACTTAGGGCAGCAAACATAGATAATATTCCTTTTTCTTTCTCTTTTTTCTCTCAATAGCAATCCTGTGAGATGGATTAGGCTGAGCTGTGAGAGAGCCCAAGGTTATTCAAATGGCTTTTGTGCCTATAAGGCAGCACTAGAATTCACCACCTCCTGGCCTCTAGGCCGGCATCTTCACTTCTCCAAACTAGATCAAATTTTAGTTGAATGCTGGTGATCTACTTGTTTTTTTAGGAGCCTTTGAGTCAGTCTTGACTCCTCAAAACTACATATATAAATCCCTGCAGGCTTTAGCAATTGTGTTGGAAACAATTCCCTTGTTTCTAGGACTGAAAAACTATTTTTTTTCTAGAAAAATTCCTGGTGACCTTCTACCGCTGTACCATAGAAAGTATCTTAACTTACTGCACCTCTGAATGGTTTGCCAATTGCATAGGGCAGATAGGACAGCACTCCAGAGGGTTAAGGTCATTGCCCAGAGGATCATAGGCTGCCCTCTCCCCTCTTTGGAAGAGCTTTATAGCTCCCCCTGCCTTAAGAAAGTTCAAAACATTCTCAAAGATCCATCTCATCCTGGGAACCCTTTTTACTACCATCTGGCAGACAGTATAGAATAATAAAAACAGGGACAAATAGGCTGAAAAACAACTTCTATCCCAGGGCAGTAGCTCTGTTGGATTCTACCTTATAGTGCAATATTAATGCAATATCAGGGGTTTTCAATTCAATTGAATAGAATGTGAAGTATGTGTGTGTTTATTTTCGTGGCCATAATGTACACTGAAGTTGGTGTTTGATTTCGTTGTATGCGGTGCAGTGACAATAAAGTAAACTAAACTGAGATTTGGTTCCAACTCACCCGCCTTTATGACTAAAGCAGGACTAGAACTCACAGGTTTCTGATTTCTAGCCCAGTGTTTTTAATTACTACACCAAGCTGGCTGTCACTGAATTTATATTACAGATTTATTCTATCGATATCATCTACAACTACAAGCTCTCTCTCTCATCTCTATCTATCTCTCTCATCTCTCTCTCTCTCATCTCTATTCTCTCTCATCTATCTATATCTAACTATCTAAAAATAACTCAAACTCATAAATATTTTTGGTATCAAAATGCAGATAATTTATTTGATTCTGATTCTAGATCATCTCTTATTTCAGAATTTGCAGGTTTTTTTTTTGTGTGTGTGTAATTTAAGAAGGTTCTCCCCATAAGAAACTGCATCAGTACAAGGAAAATCATTTCGACCATATTTCTCTTACGCAAGAAAGCTGCCCAGTAGCTTCTGCATCCACTGCGGTTCACCAGAAGTGCCACTTCAGACCTCATTTGATTGACCAGGCAGGTTTTAAAATCAATCGTTTTGCAAGAAAGCTCAAGTACTGGGATGGTCAGGTATGCGGTCAGGGGGAGCACCTGCAACGAGATCCAAGGGCCAGAGCGTTTGAGGGGACCATGAAAAATATTTTGAGAAGGCTATGGTCTTCCCAGGCTGTCCTTCGTGGGATGGAAAAAGAAATGTTTTAGTAAGTATCTATGGTGGGATCCGGGTGTGGACATTGTGGGCAAAGGCATCTGGAAGAAACCATAAGGACTATGGTCGTCATGTATATCATGACATCATCATACCGTTTCACCAATTAAACGAAGAAAGTCTCTGAAAACATAGCTGTCCATCCAGGCCTTGAGGCCAGATGGTAGATGTGCTCTATAGGACGTGGAATTCAATTCCCACAGTTCTCCAGCCAGTCTTCTGGAAGTTGAAGACCACACGTTTGAAAGTTGCCAAGGCTGAGAAACACTGTTTTAAGAATACCTAAAATCTGTTTTTCATTTTTTATTCTTCCTACCTTTTTAAAGTATAAGCCAACCAGAATTGTTTGGAATAAGATGGACTTCAAATGGTATTAAAACTATCAACCAACAAATGGATATTTCGCTTCACTTGCACATATGCATTATGTGCAATAATTTCACATAAACATTATGATGCGTATGTCGTCACTTGAACTAGCAGCTGGTTTTGTTTTAGAATAAACCACTTCTTGCATCTGATAAATGAACGTTGCGCTTCACAAAGCTTTAGCCTTTTAATAAAATGTGTTTGTTGGAAGAGAGTTATTAGTCTGCTTCAAGCAAACTAAATGAATGGCAGCAATATCGGAAACCAAAGTAAGATGCAGGAACTATTTTCTAAAAATATAGCTCTGGCAAAATCCATCCAACCCAAATGCTTTGCAAAACCCAGTACAATGGCCTCCATAATAGATATCCTCTTCTCTAATAGTTCAGTAAGCAATATTCTATTTCAACCATTTAATATTGAATGTTTATTACCTTCAATACCAACAGTTTCTTTGATAGATGCAAGAAACATAATTAAACTGACGAAATTTTGATTTTAAAAGAAGGGAGAAAATTCAGATTCAGCAAAGGCTCAGCTCCGAATATGCCAAGGAAAATTGATTTATGAAAGGCCATGGAGGAGCTGCAACTAAAAATGGTTTAATAGCCCATTCTGATAGAGATTATGTCCCATTCAAGCCTTCCAAAATTTCCATGGATGATAGTAATCTTAGACTTATATACCGCTTCACAGGGCTTTCCAGCCCTCTCTAAGCGGTTTACAGAGTCAGCCTCTTGCCCCCAACAATCTGGGTCTTCATTTTACCGGCCTCAGAAGTATGGAAGGCTGAGTCAACCTTGAGCCAGTCAGGATCGAACTCCTGCGGTGGGTAGAGTCAGCCTGCAATACCGCATTCTAACCACTGCACCACCAGGGCTCTATAAAGATGTGCAAGAATGTAAAAGAATTATGGAATTCACCCCAAGGTGAATGACTGTATGACCTCTGTTGAATTTGTCATCTGCATGAACTTGGACAAATAAAAATGGCAGCTTTAGTTTTCCTGCTTCTGCATACCTGCGTAGCTTTGTTGCTGTACTCGATGATAAGATCTTGTTTAAACTCCAAGATTTTATCCCCGCTATCTTCCTGGATCACTTGAAGCCCTGATGGCTGAAGGTCCTCTGGGAGATGTTGGTAGGTGAGCAACTCAAGAGTTGTGATAAATGACACCTTCACCTATGAACAACCAGATGTAAAGGGAAAAGCCCAGAGGTAAGTTGTCAGGTTGGCTAAGAGTTGAAGAAACAGGCAACTGGATTATACGTAGTCCTTGACTTACAGCCACAATTGAGGTCAAAATTTTTATTGCTAAACAAGACATTTGTTAAGGGAAGTTTGCTCCATTTTACGACCTTTCTTGCCACAGTGGTTAAGTGAATCACTGCAATTGTTTAGTAACAGGGTTGTTAAGTGAATCTGTCTTCCCCGTTGACTTTGCTTATCAGAAGGTTGCAAAAGGGGATCGCATGACACTGCAACCATCATAAATGGGAGTCAGTTGCCAAGCGTCTGAATTTTTATCATGTGACCATGGGGATGCTGCAATAGACATAAGTATGAAAAACAGTCATAAGTTACTTTTTCAGTGCCGTTGTCCAACTCCTTGATAGGTCTAAGTTTTCCTTCAAGCTGGAGAGAAAAAGAGACCATAGCCCACCAAAGATTTTCTCTAGTCACATCAGCCGTTTGAGGAGCACAACAAATCTCTCTGAGATCAATTCCTTCTAAATTTAAACTCATTTTAATTTATTTATTTCAATCAATCAATCAGAACAGATCTGGAAGGGACCTTGAAGGTCTTCTAATCCAACCCCTACTCAAGCAGGAAGCTCGATACCACTCCACATGAATGTCTGTCCAGACTCTTCTTACAAGCCTCCAGGGTTGGAGCACCCACAACTTCTGGAGGCAAGTAGTTCCACTGGTTAAATTGTTCTGTCAGGAAATTTCTCCTTAGTTCTAGGTTGTTTCTCTCCTTGATTAGTTTCCACCAGTTGCTTCTTATCCTGCCTTCAGGTGCTTTGGAGAATAATTTGACTGCCTCTCCTTTGTGGCAGCCCTTCAAATACTGGGACACTGCTATCATGTCACCCCTGGTCCTTCTTTTGTCTAGATTAGCCAAACCCAAATCCTGCAGCCATTCATTGGTTTTAGTCTCCAGGTCTTTAATCATTCTAGTTGTTCTTTTCTATACTTTTTTCAAAGCCCCAACATCTTTTTTATAATATGGTGACCAAAACAGGATGCAGTATTCCAGGTGCTGCCTTACTAAGGCTTCATAAAGCGATACGAATACTGATTTTGATTCTATGCCTCTATTTATACAACCAAGGGCTGTGTTATCTTTTTTGGCTGCTGCCGCACACACGCCTGGCTCATATTTAGGTTCACCTGGATCTAACCCACTGGGACCCTGAGCTGCCCAATGTCCCTTGAACAAGACCGTACCAACATATTTTCTAACGTGTAGAGCAACAGGTGTGCTGCTCCTTCATCTCTTTCACTCTGAGATGTTTTCAGGCTCTTCGCAGGGTCCACGCCAGATATGGAGAAGGGAGTTGATAAAATAAGACTGAATGCCAGAGGGGTCTCTGTGTTATTGGTGAGTTTCACGTTCAGGGTGGTGGCTGAGTAGGTCAGCACCTAAAGGAGAAAATACATGGAATCTGT
The DNA here is from genome assembly GCA_023653725.1 of Bungarus multicinctus. Lineage (NCBI taxonomy): Eukaryota > Metazoa > Chordata > Lepidosauria > Squamata > Elapidae > Bungarus > Bungarus multicinctus. Next base: position 6,447,336 of record CM042840.1, on the reverse strand, counting down.
TTACATCAGTGCATTTCAAACAGGCGGTTCCTAGGACAGGCATCCTTCCTTCGCCTGGCCCCCTTGCAGGACTTCCAATACCCCCAAGTACCCCAAATTAAAAGCTGTGGTGGTGCAGTGGAATGTAGCACTGCAGACTACTTCTGCTGACTTCCGACTGCCAGCAGTTTGGCAGTTTGATTCTCATCGGCTGAAGGTTGATTCAGCCTTCCATCCTTCTGAAGTCAGTTAAGTGAGGACCCAAATTGTTGGGTGCAAATATGCTGACTCTGTAAACTGCTTAGAGAGAGGGCTGTAAAGCACTGTGAAGCGGTATAAAAGTATCAGTACTATTGCTACTGAGATTTGGCACTACAGGTAATCCTCAACTTACAACCATTTGTTTAGTGATTGTTCGAAGTTACAACGGCACTGAAAAAAGTGACTTAAGACATTTTTCACATGACCATTGCAGTGTCCCTGTTGTTATATTATCAAAATTCAGTCAACTGGTTCATACTTATGACAGTTGCAGTGTCTTGGGGTCACCTGATCCCCTTTTGTGAACTTCTGACAAGCAAACTCAATGAGGAAGCCAGATTCACTTAACAACCGTGTAACTAACTTAACAATTACAGTGATTCAGAGGTGGTATTCAGCAGGTTCTGACCAGTTCTGGAGAACCGGTAGCAGAAAGTTTGAGTAGTTTGGAGAACTGGCAAATCCCACCTCTGACTGGAGATTTCAGTTTCCTTCCCCTGCCATGCCCACCAAGCCACGCCCACAGAACTGGTAGTAAAAAAAATTGAATCCCATCACTGCAGTGATTTACTTAACAACTCTGGCAAGAAAGGTCGTAAAGCGGAGGAGGAATTCATTTAACAACTGCCTTGGTTAGCAACAGAATTGTTGGACATATCATTACTTGGATATAGGCAGGCAGCTCATATGGTAGAAAATCTTCTTGCAGTATCACACTGAGCAGGCTAACATAAAAAACTGTAAAAAATTTATTTTACTTTAAAAATTACTGGGATTTCTAAACTAATTTGTACCTGAGATGGCATCATAATGGGAAACATTTGGAGGGATAACCAGGCTGGGGTCCAAGACAGTTGTTAAGTTTCCCCCCATTTTACAACCTTCCTTGTCAACTTTGAACAGTCACTAAATGAAAGGTTGTACGTCAAGAACTACCTGTACAGAAACCTTTTCTGGCTACTGCTGATGAAGGCAAGCTCAACAGGTTTTCCTGCCACCCTCTACGTCTTCAGTTATTATTTTATGGCTAATGTGTTGTCAACAATTAACTGATTTTAGGAACAAATCAGGGTTGTTCCACATAGAATAGTGGCCTCATGTTCACTTACAAAGTCCTCTCTATCTCCCTTCCAATTATTCTTGGACCGAGCTGGGTGTGCCTGTTCTAAAGAACTGTTTTTTTTCCCCAAAAAACAAATATGCTAAGAAAATTATATATTTTCTCCTCCGCAAAATGCAAGCATTTTGGCAGTTTCAGAAGCAGAAAACCACGGCTTACATCCTTGGCAACAGGTTTTGGGATTAAACTGCTGGCCACTGCATGGAATATCAATCCTTTCTCATAATCCGTTTCGACTGTCAACCTGCAGGAGGAAAGCAGAATATTGTGACTTACTGGAAAAGGAGAACAAATAGAGCAGATAGAACTTAATAGATCTTAAACGTTGAAGAACAGTCTTCCAAATTCCAGAAAGTGATGAGAAAAGTGAAAATAAAATGGAAATCGCGCACCAGTCATGGATGGCTAATGCTCTAGGTCAGGGGTCTCCAACTTGATAACTTTAAAAGAAAGGATCTTTCTTTCCTGAATATACAAGCTGGGACAGGCCTGACAATTAGGTATGTTCACTGCTTTGAGTTATAGATAGTCCTCATAACTGAGCCCAAAATCGATGTTGCCAAATGAAGTTTGCCCCATTTCACAACCTCTCTTGCCACATTTGTTAAGTGAGTCAACGTAGTTCTTACATTAGTAACACGGTTGTTAAGTGAATCTGACTTCCCCATTGCCTTTCTTCTCAGAAGGTCACAAAAGGGGAATACATGATTGTGGGACACTGCAACCGTCATAAATGTGAGTCAGTTGCCAAGAGTCTGAATTTTGATCACATGACCTTGGGGATGCTGCAACAGTCATCAAGCGTGAAAAACGGTCCTAAGTCACTTTTTTCAGTACTGTTGTAACTTTGAATAGTCACTAAATAAACTGTTGTAAGTCAAGGACTGCCTGTATTTATAAAACCGTGTTGGTGAACCTATGCCACGTGTGCCGGAAGTAACACGCAGAGCCATTTCCCTAGGGATGCGAGAGGTCGCCCGGAAGAGACCACTGTGCATGCACGCATGTGCCACCGCCCGACAGGTGATTGTTGGGTATCTGGCGCGCATGCGCAGGGAGCAGAGGTGGGGTTTGCGGGAGTCACGAACGCATGCGCAGGGGGCGTGGGGGGGGGCAGCACGCATTGCCTTCTGGGAGCTGGCATACCAGCACGCGCAATTATTGGCATGGGAGCCGAAAAAGGTTAGCCACCACTGTTATAAAGTAACAAAGGGAGGATACAGATCTAATAAATAAATAAAATAAATAAGACGCATAGTCGTATTTAGGAATAGGCCACATTCACACCCAGTATTGGCTTACAAAGCAGGTTTGACAAATGCTTGCAAATCGATTCTCAGAGGGGCAAGTGAGTGTCCATCTTCACGAGTTACTTTCCCAGGGACTTTCCGGACAACCTGAGTGAGGGGAAAAGTCAAAAGGGATGAAACTAGATTGGGAAGGGCAACATTTCACTTTCAATTCATACAATTTACTTCAATAACTTCAGCATATAAATACTACCGTATTGCTATACTGCTCTCCTTGACTTATGACCACAACCGAGCCCAAAAGTTCCATTGCTAAGCGAGACGGTTGTTAAGTGAATTTTGTCCCATTTTATGAACCTCCCTTGCCACAGTTGTTAAGTGAATCCCTGGAGCTGATGAGTTAGTAACCCAGTTGTAAGATGGGCAGCCATGTAACATTTGGTTCTTAAATAAATAAATCCTGCCAACTGACAGTAAAAGGGTGAGCGATGAAGTTTATAGTTAGGAAGGAATTATAGTTAGGAAGAAAGAGGGTGAGAAGTGACTCCCCCAGCTCCTGGATTGGATCCTGATCAGTGGTGGGATTCAAAAAATTTACTACCAGTTCTGGGGGCGTGGCTTGGTGGGCATGGTAGGGAAAGGATCCTGCAAAATCCCCCTCCCCTCCCCACCCCACTAACCTGCTTTCCAGCTCCGTTCTCCTGTGCAGGGCAACCAAGAAGACTCAGCCAATCAGGTGGGACTCAATGGGAAGCAGAGACTAGATGGGGGCGGGGCCAATCAGAGGTGGGATTTGCCAGTTCTCTGAACTCAAAATTTCTGCTACTGGTTCTCCAGAACTGGTCAGAACTGGCTGAATACCCACCTCTGGTCCTGATAGAGACTCAGGTGAAAAAAATAGAATTAAAAACTCTTCCCCTCTTCTACCACTGCCCTGAAAACACTTTGTAAATGGTCAATAAGCCCTAGGTGGGGTTCTCTGTGGGACAGAGAGGGAAACTCATCCAAGGGGGGTACAGATATCTTGTACATCACACCCACAGAATGACTGCCTGATTTTTAAGGCTCAGTCAGTATCACAGCTTACCCATTCTGCAGAAAAGCCCGATTCGCTGGAGAGCAAATGAGAAGCAGACAATGAAAAAAGGGGTGGGGTGGGAGGGAAGAATTCCTGAAGAATGCAAATGAACCTTGCTTTATGTACCTCTCTGTCCAGACTCATGAAGCCAAGTGCAAAACCTTCACATTCGAACTTATGGATGATTTCCGGGAGCATCAGCGGAGTAAAGGAGATGTGAATGGCAGCAGCGCCACCTGCAGGGAGAACCTGGAAAACAACTGTCGAATCAAAAGATGCGCCGAAAGAAAAGGGTAGCTGGATTGAAGGAAGACGGACAGCCACTGGATCCCTGTGCTCAGCCTTGGCAAAACTTTAAGATGAGTGGACTTCCACTCCCAAAAATTCCCCCGCAGGCATGCTGAACTAGCCTGCAGATTTTGCACCAGCATCAGAAGATAACAAAGATAGAAAACTTCCGTTGCTTTTGATAATCTAGCGCAGGGGTGTCAAACTGGCGGGCCATGCGTCCTGCACCTGGCCATGCCTGCACCAACTCCGCAAAGAGGAAAAACGTCACGATCCTTCATGGGACGGCAACGTGACACCCCCAGTTTGACACCTGGGATCTAGTGCATCTCCCAGAATTCCCCAGTCAACCTAACTTTCCTTTCTTGGCTAGGGAAATCTGGGACTTGAAGTCCACCCATCTTAAAACTGCCATGGTGGAGAAAATACTCTTCTACCCAAGCTTGGTAGATAGTTGGTTGGGTTAGATAGTTGATTGGCCAAAACTCATAAAGATCCTACAATTTGCAAACTCTTCTGAATTTTCTTTTAAATAGTTAGTCGGAAATTGTGCTAGCAGACTGCTGATTTTTTTAAAAAAATTGAAATCTGGGGAACTGACAGGAAACTGAGTGCCACACCACTCCATGAGACTCTCAGGAGACAAAACAGGAAGGTGGACGTAGCAGAGTGAAAAGAACACCCTCTCCTTGCTAAGCCGTTGACATTCTCAGTCTCCCAACTCCCTCTATACTATTTCCTACCTAGAGGGATCTAGGACAACCCATCGCCATGGCCAAACTCGCTGCAGCCAACTTGCTGCGAGACAAAGAGTTACACTAATATCAAAGAAATGGTGGAATAGAATCGTTAAAGAAAGGATGCCATAGGAGGGGCAGTGTTCTGTCCTAGGCCTCCACAAAAAGCACTAAGGCAATTGCCAGTCCCGGCAAAAACCTCTTTTATTACATTTATGTGAATTTATTTCATTCACAGTCAGCCAACGGCTAGGCAAACAGCCTTGTGAAGCTATACTAATTAGCTCAGACCTTTATCAATGCCTGATAAAATTCCGCTCTCAGTGCTGATAGGGAAGGGCTGGGTTACATAGACAACTCTTCACGAGGCTGGAACAAACTTTTTGCTTCCTGCAAAAGCCCCCTCTCCCTTTGCTCCCCTTTTAATCCTGATGGGAGGGGCCATTCATCGTCCACCTGTGGCCTTACTCCCACGTCGACCCTGAATTATTAATTGTGCCTTCCTCTTGGCAGCTCTGCACATGCACAAGCTGGGAACTGGTTCCAGAAGCTCCCCCATCTCACTGCTGTCCGAGCCCGAAGGCAACTGATGACTGCCAGCCTGCCCTGGCCCAATCTCTGCCTCTGATGCAGAGCCTTGTCCGAGCTTTCCTCAGCCTCCAGGACTGGCCCGGGTTCCTTCTCAACATCTTCCTACTGTCCAACTCTGCTGCCGGCTTCGCCAGCTGCCAGCAGGCCACAACAGGCAAAATGAAATGTGATCACAAAAATTAAAACGTTTTTTAATTATTTAAATAATTAGATTAATTGTAGAATTTTCCCATCTCACCATCATAGCAATTTGGCTGTGATGAGTTATCCTAGGGTGAGTTGTCCCACAGCCAGCTGGCCATGGCAAGTTTTCCCATTCCACACCTCCCATTCTGTGCCGACCTGGGCTAAGGAAGCTGCAACTTACGATCTGTTTGGGAGTGATGCAGAAAGGGTAATCCGAAGGTACGCCCTCATGAGGTCGAAGGACTACGGAGACTATGGGCTTGAGCATCAGTGGTTCCCAGAGGGAGTCATCAGAACTTCCTTCATCAACCTCAAATAACGTCTCCAGATTCTACAGTGAAAGTGGGGAAGAAATAAGTGGGGAAGAAGTTGATTCAATAGAAGCAGGGGCATAAGTTTGTTGTATAAATACAAGTGTGCACTATATTTGCTTGGAATCTCTGCTGGAAACGGTATGGACATAACTTAAATGGATCAAATTTTGAACATCACAATCACAGTGGGAACAGATGGAAGCAAAGCTCAGCATTGAATCTGGAAACAGTTTTTCAACTTTGTATTGTTCGTCAAATAAAGAAACCAGTCTTTCAACTTTCTATTCCCACCTGGAAGCTGCTATAAAACAGCCCTCTGAAGACTCTTAGTAAATCATGCATACACTTGCCTCTTACACTTGCCCATCCTTAAATCCTCTGTCTATTGATCCAGCTGCACAGTGATTCCTCAGCTTCTACTGGCCAGAATGGAACAAGTAATGTCCATATATTGCCTTTTAAGGCAGGGGTCTCCAATCTTGGCAACTTTAAGACTTGTGGATTGGACTCAGCAGCTGGCTGAGGAATTCTGGGAGTTGAAGTCCACAAGTCTTAAAGTTGCCTGTTTTAAGGGACAAAAAGGCAAATCGTGTTAATTTCTTTCATTGTTGCAATGGCACCAACAGTAAGGATTAAAATCTTCTGTTACAGTGCAAGATTGGAGGAGTGATTTTCAGCTTTGACAACTTTAAGATGGACAGACATCAATTCCCAGCATGCTGACTGGGGAATTCCGGGAGTTGACATACACCTGTCTTAAATTTGTCAAGGATGATAAACACCACACTTGAGGTTCTACGGGGTACAAATGGCTTTTCTGCTAGTCACATGATTTGACAGAAAAGAACTTGATATAGACAAGAAAAACAGCAAGAGGAGAAGCTCTCCAGTGTTTTTTTCTTTTATCGGCTGCTGATGAATTATGGCAACTCTGAAAGCAAAGGCAACTGTGAATGAAGGAAATATGGCACAGAAAGTTCTGCTCTCACTTGGAAGGAAGTCAGCTGATTTAGAACAGAACAGAACAGAATACTAGAGTCGGAAGAGACCTTGCAAGTCCAACCTCCTGCTAGGGCAGGAAACTCTATACCATTTCAGACAAATGGTTGTGCAATCTCTTCTTAAAAACCTCCACCCACAACTTCTGAAGGCAAGCTGTTGCACTGACTATTTCTCATTGCCAGGAAATTCTTCCTTATTTCTAGCTTGCTTCTCTCCTTGATTCATTTACATCCATTGCTTCTTGCCCTGCCCTCAGGTACTTTGGAGAATAGCTTGACTCCCTCTTCTTTGGGGCAGCTTCTCAAATACTGGAAGACTGCTATCATATCACCCCTAGTCCTTCTTTTCATTAAACCAGACATACCCAGTTCCTGCCACCATTCTTATGTTTTAGCCTCCAGTCCCTAATCATCCTTGCTGTTCTTCTCTACACTCTTTCTAGAGTCTCAGTCTAGAATCTTTATTTAAATAAAAGCAATCCCATGACTTGTAGTGGTTCCAAAATTTCTGTTTTCAGACAAGATAAAACTGTATATTCAAAGTGCCCTGCAAAATCACCAGGAGGAATGTTGGTATATTTGTCTTAGCTGTTAAAAATAGCAAAAGTCATCTTGACTAAAAGCCCAAATTATTTTTCTCCCTAGTCTTACTATACCCTAAGAATAACAGAGAATTGTAAATGTCTTGCCGACTTTAGTAGTATTGTAGAAATGCCATGTATTCTAAGAAAACCTTATTTTGGAGAAATCCTTTAAAAAGGGAGGAAAATGACACTTTTTAAACAGTCTACATACTAACCGTGTTCTCCTTGGTTTCTGACCAGGTAGAGTCGGAAGTGAAAGATATATTCTTAGAGGATGTGTCGGACTCCCATAGGACATTGATCTCATTGCCATCTGCATCCTTGATGGGAAACGGCGTGCCATAAAACACCAGCAGATCAATCAATTTATCATCGTCTTTATCTTGGTTGTAACTTTCCCAGTCCATTCGGATCTCTGAATTGAAGAAGGGGGGGGGAATTGAAATCAAAATCAGGGTGGCTAAAGATTTGCAGCTAAGTATGGGGTTGACTGCAACCTCGGGGGATCATGGGCTAAAATGGCGTTTCTGAAACATGGCAACTTTTAAGCTGAAATGTGAACTTCAACTCCCAGAATCTCCCAGCCCGTTGGGTTAAAATCTTGCAGTTTGTTCAAAAATTCTCATCCTCAAGGTTGGATTTGAATGTTGCTTTGAGAAAATTTCAAAATCCAAGAATATTTGGGGGCAAGGAGGAGACAAGGAGAGACGTATTCTTAGGTGGTTTCCCAACTTGGAAAAATCTTGACCAGAAGTGGCTGCTGCCGGTTCACACTGGTTCAGGCAAACCGGTAGTTAAGATTCTGTGCAGTTTGGCGAACCAGAAAATCCTACCACTGGCTGGCCCAGGCCCCGCCTATTTTTCAGCTTCTTTTTTGGGTCATTTTCAGGCCATTTCGGGGGCTGTTTTCAGGCTGTTTTCGGCCCATATTTTTACCTTTTTGGACCAAAAACTGCTCGAAAAATGGCCTGAAAATGTCCCAAAAAACTCCTGAAAACGCCCAAAAAGTATGCTGAAAATGGCCTGAAGAAAGGTCAGCTTTTTGGCCATTATGGGGCCCTTTATGGCTATTTTGGAAGCCATTTTTAGGCCGTTATTTGGGCCATTTTCAGGCCATTTTTGGCTCATTTTTTGGCCATTTTGGAACCAAAAACAGCCCGAGAAATTCCCCCCAAATGCCCCCAAAACAGACTGAAAAATGGCTTGTTTTTTGTCATTTTATGGGCCATTTTTGGCTGAAAAATGGTCCAAAATGGCCTGAAACTGGTCCAAAAACAGACTGAAAATGCCCCCCAAACGGCCTGAAAACGGCTGAAAAACAGCCCAGAAAAAAATCTCAAAACAGCCAAAAATATGGGCGGGAGCAAAGCCAGCCAGAGGTGGGATTAGCTCCAACCAAATAAATCCTACCTTTGCCTTTGAGGCGAGTGGCCGAGAGACAGGGCTGGGTGTGATGAGTGAGGTCACCCACCCAATCACATGCCTATCCAGCCAGAGAACTGGTTGTTAAAAAATCTGCAGCCCTCCACTGATCTTGATCGTTCATTTCCCTGGGCGAGGGGGCGGGCTTGCCTGTTCTGGGGGGAAATGACACTGGCCCAGTACAAACACTTACCAAAGGGAGTGGGGTTATTGAGACGGATATATCGTGAGATGGTGTCTCCTCCAGAGATATGGGCTCCAAACCTGGGAAGAAAATAAGGAAAATGAGGACCAGCTGAAATAACCATGATTATTATTATATAAATTATTATTATATAAATTTTAATAATAAATAAATAAATAAAAAATAATATTAAGGGAATGCTAATTATTTAACTAGTCAGAACAGTGTTGTAGAAAAATGGAATGGGGAAAATATATTTCCCAGGATCCCTCCTGCTAATCAACCAAGCCACAAGCTTACAGGAATTTTCTGGAGGAATGAAAAACTATTTGACCAAAATAAGGATATTTGTTTATTTATTAATTTGTATACCATAGTTATTATTTTTACAAATAACTTCCTCCTCTTATTTTTCCCACAACAATAGCCTTGCAAGTAGGTTGGGCATGACTGGCCCAAAATCACCCAGTTGGCTTTCATGCCCGAGGTGGGACTAGAATTCACAATCTCCTGCTTTCTAGCCTGGCTAGAACAACTAGATTGGGGAATTGAAACACAAGATAGAGCTGGATAAAAACAAGCACTGGTCTTTCAGGCAGCAGCTCCGGTAGATTTAAAATCAATCAGTTTCATCCTTCTCTCTTGCAAAAGATCTAGGCCTTTGGGGAGATCCATTGCTGTCACTGGGTCAGTTCTTCAACATGAAAGAGGAAGAAAAGGGGCTCTGTGGCCCAGGAGAGCTGTAGCCAGGTCAGGATTGAGTCGCAAAGAGAAAAATACAAGTTCATGATGGTCTAGCTACGGCTCTCTGAAATCCTTACTGCTTTGTAACTGAGACTTCCCAGTAGCCTTGCTAAAAGTTTTGGGCATCTACCTGAGGGTGGGTATTGCCATGGGATGGCTTGGTCCAGTCATCTGCAGGAAGATGGGACAGCCTTTCACAGACATTTCTATGGGGATCATCTTCTGCTCTGATTCACCCACCTGCACAAAAAAGAGTAATTTTTATATCCAACTCATTTCAACCCTGGGCTACAAAAATTTTTAAGGTTGTTTTCAAGCGATACTACAAAGTACCGCCTTGTAAAACCTTAGTTAAGGCCTCACCTGGAATACGGCATCCAGTTTTGGTCACTACATTACAAAAAAGATGTTGAGACTTTGGAAAAAGTGCAGAGAAGATGATTAAAGACCTGGAGGAATTGGGTATGGCCAGTCTGGAGAAAAGAAGGATTATGGGGAACATGATAGCAGTCTTCCAAAATTTGAGGGGCTGCCACAAAGAAGAGGGAGTCTAATTATTTTCCAAAGCGCCAGAAGGCAAGACAAGAAGCAATGGATGGAACTAATTAAGGAGAGAAGCAACCTGGAATTCAGGAGAAACTTCCTAACAAAATTAACCAATGGAATGACTTGCCTCCAGAAGTTGTGGGTGCTTCATCCCTGGAGGCATTTAAGAAGAGACTGGACAGCCACTTGTCTGAAATGGTAAAGGGGGTCCTGCTTGAGCAGGGGTTGGGCTAGAAGACCTCCAAGGACAGCTCTGTTGCGAACTTGAAATTTGAAAATATTCTCCTTTATTAAACCCAACTGATTCTAAAGAAGGGTGCTTTGGAGAATAGTTCTTACCAGGTGTTGGTGAATGCTAGCATGCCATTAAAAAAATTATGGCATGTCACCTTTGAAACACATGTCGTGGGTTTGCCACCAACTGCTCTGATGTCAGGTCAAAGTTCCCTCAGCTGTCTCAGACAGGCTGCCTACCTTACAGATGAGAGTGTCCTTATAATGTCCCCACATATTGTTGTAGGCTGTGATTTCTACAGTAAGTTCCTGGAAAGCCTTCAGGGTTCCCTCCGACGGATGCACATGGAAAGCCGCTCCTTTCCCATGGGACAGCATGGACGCTCGGAAGGCTGGAAAGGGAGGAAAACAAAAACAGCATGACCTTTCTGTCACAGTGCAGCTGCTGGACTTCCTGTTGTCTGAAAGGGACTGGCCAGAGTCTCTTGTCCAACTGCATTTTCCCATCAGAATAAATCTTCAGCCACACAAACTTCCTGTCTACAAAAACACAACATTTTTTTTTCTTACCTGACTGCTTCCTCTTTGCAAATTGTCTTGTTATCCGTCTGGTTTTCTCCACCATCATGTCCCTGGGTAGAGGAAATAGAGTCTCTGAGAACTCATAAAGATGCCTTGGTTATCTGCATGCTTTAAAAAGGGACTTAAAAACACTGCAGATGTGACAACAGCTGCTTTCTTCACCTGGCAATACTGATCTGTTAGCTAAGAGACACAATGCCCTTTTCAGGATGGTGGTTCTGGGAGTCACTACAATCCCCATCATCACCCACCACAGCAGGAAGCCATTTCCCTTAAGATGGCTTTTGTAAACATTGGTTCAATGTTTACAAAGATGATAGATAGATGGATGGATGGATGGATGGATGGATGGATGGATGGATGGATGGACGGACGGACAGATGAGAGAGATAGACTGACTGACAAACAGACCGACAGACAGACAGCCTATTTCGGAGAAGTGTCAATAGATCACTGTTTAGTTTGGGGGAAGTAGTGTCTCAGACAGAAAGTCCCTACAGAGAGTGGTGAGGACAGCTGAGAAGACTGTAGGAAGTTCTCTTCTGTGTTATTTTTAAGATTCTGCTTACAAGCACTTGTGCTTAGAGCTGGAAGAATTGTGAGAGACCCCACATACCACTTTTTGGTCTCTGTTTCTGTTGCTCTCCTCTGGGAGAAGGTTTCGAAGTATTTCTAGCTGGACTGCCAGCTTTGTTCCTTAGGCCATCTGTCTGGTAAACTCGCAAGATTCATTTCTCTTGCCATGTACATGTATGCATCCGAACTAGACTGTTGTTTCTCTGTGTCATATAATGTATGTGTGTACATGCATAATTTTTTCTATCTATCTATCTATCTATCTATCTATCTATCTATCTATCTATCTATCTATCTATCTATCTATCTAGTCATGTTTGTTTATGTTTATGTTAGAGGTGGAGACTTTTGAGAGCAGCATGCAACATAATTTCATTTTAATGTATGCCGATGAATGTACATTCAAAGTGGCTATAAAATTATTCTAAATCTGAGAACTGAATAATACACCTTTCTTTATGTATCCTGTGTCTCATCTGGTAATATCCCACTAAGAAGGAAGAAAGGGGACTTTGCAGCAGAAACATTGGTGGGATTAATTGAATGGGGCTTTTATTTGAGATTCCATCTTGCCTGGGGAAGAATCCATTAGAGAGAGAGAGAGAGAGAGAGAGAGAGACTGAGAAAAGTGTATCAATTTTTCAAAGCCCGTCTCTCTGGAGGGTCTACGACAATTTCCCACAGCCAACTCTCCATGGGACAATTCACCACAGGAGAAGTGTTACACTGATATCAAAGGAATGGTGGAATAGAGTCACCAAAGAAAAGATGCAAAAGGAGGGACGGAATGAAATGTGAATGACAAAAATTAAAATATTTTTAAATAATTAAGTTGAATTGTTAAATTGTCATGTGACGAGGTGTCCCATTCCTATCTCTAGACGCCCTAGGACAGGGATGTCAAACTCAAGGCCCGTGGGCTGGATCTGGCCCACAGGGTGCTTAAATCTGGCCCATGGGACCAGCCTGGAAACAGCAAAGGACTGGCCTGCAGTGCCACTGGCAGCCAAAACGGGCCAAGGGGGGCTGTGCACACCCCATTTTCAGCCTGGACAGCCTCCTACAGCCAATACGGGGCACAGGGGGCCATGTGCATCCACACCCCAGTGCCCCATTTTGGCTGGCAGGGTGCTGCAGGAGGCGGCCATTCATCCCTTATATGTATTTTCTTATATGTATATGTACCCATATATTCATAATTATGTTTATACTTATACCTATTATCTTGTAAGCAATTGACAAATCAAATAAATAAATAAATAAAATAAATCCCGCCTCTCTCCCCACCCCCAGCTGGCCCGTGGAAGAGAACTACAATGCTGATCCGGCCCTCGAAGAAATCCAGTTTGACAACCCTGCCCTAGAAGGTGTTTAGAATTATTGAGGAATTGAATATTCGTAACTATGCAGGCACAAAAATATTTGGGCCTATGTGAAGTCTACTAAGCAAGAGTTAATGCTTAAGAGTTTTGCCCTCCCTCTCAAGGTTAAACGGAAGGAAACAAGATGTACCTTTCTTGATCCTCAGAAGGTTGTGGTGGGCTGCTGAAATAATCAACTTCTATGGTGAAGAGAAAAGCTGATTCAGAATGATTGGTAATGATCAGCTGACGCTTTATCACACTCTTCAAGGCCACCTCAGAGCCAAAGTTGAGTTTTAGATCGTCCAAATCCATTACATTTTGTTCCTCATCACTGCAGAACAAGGAGAGGTTAAACAAGCCACTTTCCTTTTAGAGATGAGTAGCCAAAAAGGGACAATTAAGATATCACGCTGTAAAGGGCAATGAAAGATTTCTTTACAGGTAGTCCTCGACTTACAACTGGTTGGTTAGGGATTGTTCAAAGTTACAATGGACGTCCCCAGGCTACTTGCGAACCAGATTAGAAGTTCCAATGGCCAGTAACCCCCCTGGTCACATGATCATATTTTGTGTAGCTTGGCAGCCAACCTGCATTTAGGACCATTTGCAATGTCCTATGGTCATGTGGCCATGATTTATGACTTTTTGCAGAAACCAGCAATTACTTCCTGCTTCTGGCAAAAATCATCCATTTGTTGCAGAGAGGAGAGCTCAAGCAGGAAATTAGCCTGGAATCATTGCACAGCCGCAAGAGATCCAAGACTGACCACAGCCAAGCCCCTGGAACCTTATCTAACTATTCCCAAGGGAAAGCAAAGCAGCCTGGGAAATTCCTGTACTACAGTAGAATATAGGAAAGTAGTTGGGCAGCATGGTGGCTCAGTGGTTAAGACGCTCGGCTTGTCGGATGGAAAGCCAGCAGCCCAGGTTCGAGACCCGAGCGCCATGTGATGGGGTGAGCTCTCACCCTTGCCCTAGCACCTGCCAAGCTAGCGGTTCGAAAGCATGCAAGTATAAGTAGATAAATAGGTACCACTTTGGTGGGAAGTTAACAGCACCCTATGATGTTATGCTGGCCACATGACTTTGGAAATGTCTCTGGACAGCACTGGCTCAATAGCCTTGATAAGCACTGCTCCCTACAACTGGCAATACTAGGAGGCTAAAATCCATAGGAACTGCTTTTTTTTTTTTAAAAAAAGTAGTTACCTCAAACCTGTGTGGATCTGGTTGCTTGTACTTAACAATTGTGGACAATGGATCTGCTTAATGATTGCCACGATTGCTTTATGACTGCAGTGATTCATTTAAGAAACATCACAAAAAAGGTCATAAAATTGGGTGTGGTCAATGTGGTAACCCACTTAATGACCAGGATGACCTATAATCATAATTCTGGGCTCGGTTACGATCATAAGCCAAGGACTATCTGTATTACTTTCACAAAAAAGGAGTAAGATATTGTTTTATATTCCAGCTGATATGATCTCCAAGGAATGTGCAAGTTCATACAAAATGTGAGCATACAGTAGTAAGAACATAAAAAGCACCCTGCAGGATCAGACCATATAACACATTTGGTCCCTCATTCTAGTGATGTCAATAGGAAGCAAAAATCAAATTCAAAATGGTTTCTAGCAAGTATCAGAATAGAATGGAAGGGACCCTGGTGGTCTTCTAGTTTAACCCCCTGCTCAAGCTTGAGATCCTATATACCATTTCAGACAAATGTCAGTCTCTTCTTAAAGACCTCCAATGATGAAGTATCTGTGACTTCTGGTGGCAAGCCCCTTCCATTGGGTTAATTGCCCTCCCTGTTAGGAAGTTTCTCCTTAATTCTAGGTTGCTTCTCTCCTTGATTAGTTTCCACCCATTATTCCTTGTCTGGCCTTCTGGTGCTTTGGAGTGGCCTCTTCTTTGTGGCAGCTCTTCAAATACTGGAATACTGTTCTCTAAACTAATCATACCTAAATCCTGCAACCGTTCTTCATGTTTTAGCTTCCAGGCCTTTATTCATCTTAATTGCTCTTCTCTAACTTTTTCCAAGTCTCAACATCTTTTTTGTAATTGGTGACCAAAACTGGATGCAGTATTCCTGTGTGGTCTTACTAACAATTTATAAAGTGGTACTAACATTTCACATGTGATTCGGAAGGAAGGAAGGAAGGAAGGAAGGAAGGAAGGAAGGAAGGAAGGAAGGAAGGAAGGAAGGAAGGAAGGAAGGAAGGAAGGAAGGAAGGAAGGAAGGAAGGAAGGAAGGAAGGAAGGAAGGAAGGGGAATTAAAGAAGAAAGGAACCGAATCATTCATATAAATTACATTACTCGCTTTTCATTATAGCTATATCCACTTTCTTTACCTGTCAAAGGGAATCGAGTAAGTGATACACAACTCTTTTAGTTCACCAGAAATAGACAGAAAGAGGGGTTCTGCCATATCTTCAATACTACAGCACAAGATAAGGTCCTCTGGCTTATCCTAAGAAGAAAAAGAATAGCACTTGGTTTCAGCAGAAACAATATTCAACGCAACACTATTGAGAGATCAAGATAAACTGCTGGATTAGCTCTACAGCTTAACTAAAGAACCCTTGGCAAGTGCATGTCGCAAAATCTCTCCCAGTTTTTGCCCACACCATGAATCCCACAAGCTACTCATCTCTCCCCATTTGAAAATATACTGTGACAGCTTAAAAAACACCCGTTTCTCAGAAGATTGATAATATTTGGCACTGGCTGGTAATATTTGGCACTCCTGAGCAACCTCCTTCATCTTCCCAAGTTTACTGCCTCTTATTGCCACTCAAGTGTTCATTTTCCTGGGGACAGATGCCCCCTTCCGAACAAGGCCTTGGACAGCGAGGTTTTGCCATTTTTATTTTCTAAGAATATCCCATGGAACTCAGAAGCATCAGGAAGTGGGCTGGGCTGAGCTGAGGAACTGCCTCCCCCCAAGAGGGATGGGTCTGCCGAATAATTCTGCCTGATGGGATTCAGAACAGCCTTCTCTGCTGTAACTTCCACCTTCTGGAACATCAGGCTCTTCAAGGTAACATTTGTCCCCAATCTCTTGGCTTTCTGGGAAAATCTCAAAACCTCCCTCTGCCTATTGACCAAGGGCCCCAACCAGTGGTGGGATTCAAATATTTTTACTACCAGTTCTGTGGGTGTGGCTTGGTGGGTGTGGCAGGGGAAGGATATCCTCACCCCACTAACCTGCTTTACAGCTCCATTCTTCTGTGCAGGGCAACTAAAGAAGACCCAGCCAATCAGCTGGGACTTGGAGGCAGAGAAGGGATGGGGGCGTGGCCAATCAGAGGTAGGATTTGCTGGTTCTCCAAACTACTCAAAATTTCCACTCCCAGTTCTCCAGAACTGCTCAGAACCTGCTGAATATCACCTCTGGCCCCAACGGAGTAGTTAGTGGATTAAAATGACCTCACCTACATCCCATTGCATACTGGTTCATATTGTAGCTAATTTTTGGTAATTTTAATGTTGATATTTAAGGGTGTATAGGTAGTTCTCAACTTACAAGTTTGTTTAGTGACTGTTCAAAGTTACAACAGTACTGAAAAAAGGGACTTATGACCATCTTTCACACTTATGACCATTGCAGCATCCGCTTGGTCGCATGATTTATATTCAGATGCTTGGCAACTGGTTCATACTTATGACCATTGATTGCAGCGTCCTGGGTCATGTGATCACCTTTTGTGACCTTCTTACAAGCAAAGTCAACGGGGAAAGCAGATTCACTTAAGAACCGCGTTTCTAACTTAACTGTAGTGGTTCGCTTAACAAATGGGGAAAGTCATAAAATGGGGCAAAATTCACTTAACAGATTTCTCACTTAGCAAATGTAAATGTTGGGCTCAAGTTGAGGACTACCTATAAACAGAACAATAAAATACAAAAAGAATGTATTTAGTATTACATGTCTTAATAGCAGCGAGGATTATCTTCGCACAATATTGGAAAAATGAAGAGAAAAATCAAGATGAAGAGATAATTAAGAAGATATTAGATTGTGCAGAAATGGATAAGATTTACATTGAAAATCAAACAGAAAGAAGTCACAGAATATTATCAAACATGGAACTTATTTTACAAGCGGTTGGAAAAAAGGGGTGGAGAATAAGAATGGAATCTGTATTGTTAAGCAAATTAAATACCCAATGTTTATTAAGCACTAAGAAATGTAATTAATAGAAAATTAATAAAATTTATTTTTTAAAAAATGCAAAAAGAAGTTTAGACACGGAGACAGGTGCAGCACATCCAACCAGAGTGAAGGAGAAGAGAGTTGGCTGGCAAAGATTACAAAGCAATCACAATGCACCTTTTGTGTGTTGAAAGGCAAGGATTTCCACGCAAACTAACCTTCTTATTATATGTCATCACCACACGGAACTCCTTCTTCTCATTTGGGCCCAAAACTCCACTTTCTGGAGAGATGCTCAGCATACACGAAGACACCTGGCTTCCAAGGAGCTGTCGAGCCAATCAAGGGGGCAGATCATTTAACAGGAGGCCAAAAATGGGATTCTCTGAACTGGTGGTGAACGCCACGACCTAATCACTTACCTCTCCCCATTTAAAGGGTGTGGGGAGCAACGTCTGGTTGAATAGGTGGGCTGTTGCCTCGGCGGGGATCCCAATGGAAAGTTCGAAGTGTAGGTGACTCGGCAGCAGACACACCTGGGGCACCTGAACCTCCACAGATACAGGAATGTGGCTGGAAAGAGAGTGAGGTGCTCAATCATCATCAATGCTGGTGTACAAGCCCCTGATGATAAGCAACAGGACCAATGTCTCTGAACCCTGGCCACTTGAAGATGGCTGCCTGGGGATTTCTGGGAGTTCTCACATCTTCAAGGGGCAAGGTGGAAAAACTCTAACTCAGGACAAACTGAAAGCTTTTCGGGAAGGGTTACATTCTGCCCAGGCTGAATATACAGGTAGTCCTCGACTTACAACAGTTTACTTAGTGACCATTCGAAGTTACAATGGCACTGAAAATAGTGACCTAGGACCGTTTTTCACAGTTACAACCTTTGCAGCATCCCCATGGTCACGTGATCAAAATTCAGACACTTGGCAACTGGCTTGTACTTATGACCGTTGCAGCGTCCTTGGGTCATGTGATCACTTTTTGCAACTTTCTGATAAATTAATGGGGAAGCCAGGTTCACTTAATGAACCAACTAACCTATCAACTGCAATAATTCACTTAGCAACCGTGGCACGAAATCTTGTAAAATGGGGCAAAACTCACTTAACAAATTCTCATTTTACAATATAAATTTTGGGCTCAATTGTGTAAGTTGAAGACTACCTGCATGTAAGTTGAAGACTACCTGCAATCCTCCTTTCATTCTTTTGCTACTTTTGCTTCATCTTTTATCAACATTCCTATTAGATCTCTCGGCGGCTTTCGATACTATCGACCATAGTATCTTGTTGCGACGGTTGGAGGGGTTGGGAATTGGGGGAACCGTCTTTCAATGGTTCTCCTCCTTCCTCTCCGACCGTTCGCAATTTGTGTTGACGGGAGGGGAGAGGTCCACCTCTAGGCCCCTGGCTTGTGGGGTGCCTCAGGGGTCGGTCCTCTCCCCTCTCTTGTTCAACATCTATATGAAGCCGCTGGGCGAGATCATCCGTGGTCTTGGGGTGAAGTGTCATCTATATGCAGATGACACTCAGTTGTACATCTCCACCCCGGACCACCCCAACGATGCTGTGGGGGCTATGTCTAGGTGCCTGGAGGCCGTGCGGGACTGGATGGGCGGGAACAGGCTTCGGCTCAACCCATCCAAGACCGAGTGGCTGTGGTTCCCGGTGCCCCGATATAGCCAGCTGATCCCTTCGCTGGCTATTGGGGGGGAAATTTTGCCCCCCACAGAGAGGGCTCGCAATCTGGGAGTCCTCCTGGATGTACGGCTGTCGCTTGAACATCATGTCGCGGCCGTCTCCAGGGGGGCGTTTCATCAGATCCGTCGGATCTACCGGTTGCGGCCCTTTCTGGATCGGGACGCCCTGCGCACGGTCACTCAGGCCCTTGTCACCTCTCGCCTGGACTATTGTAATGCCCTCTACATGGGGCTCCCTGCGGGGAGCACCCGGAGACTCCAACTGGTGCAAAATACGGCCGCGCGGGTGATCATGGGGGCGTCGCGTAGCGCCCACGTGACGCCTCTCCTGCGCGAGCTGCATTGGTTGCCGGTGGCTCTCCGGGTTCGCTTCAAGGTTCTAGTTTTGACCTTTAGGGCGATCCATGGCACTGGGCCAGGTTACCTGCAGGACCGCATCCTACCGGTGATCTCCAGCAGGCCGGTGTGTTCACACAGGGAGGGCCTTCTCCGGGTCCCGTCGGCCGCTATGTGTCGTCTGGTGGCGCCGAGGGGTAGGGCCTTCTCTGTGGCGGCCCCTGCCCTCTGGAATACTCTGCCGCCGGAACTGCGTACCGGCACGGACCTGAGGGCCTTCAGGCGTGCGCTGAAGACCTGGCTTTTTGAGCAGGCCGGCCTGGGCTGAGATGGTTTTAATTTGTCTCCATTTGTTCTGTAATTTTAAATTGGGGTTTTAAGGGTGTGGGGTGGGTTTTTCTTATTCGGCCAATATTTAATTTAATTCCTTTTAACTTTTGTATTACTGTTGGGGTCTAGATTGGCTGTACACCGCCCTGAATCCCTAGGGAGAAGGGCGGTATAGAAATTTTATAAATAAATAAAATTATAAATAAAATAAACATTTCTCCAAATTCTGGCTTACCAATTCAGCATTTGGCCTGCTTTCTTTTTCAAACCTCTTTCCTCTGTTTCTCGACTCTTCAGCCTTTTCATTCATTCATTCATTCATTCATTCATTCATTCATTCATTGCCTATCTCATACTTGAAGGCAACTCACAGTTCCTGTGCCCAAAAGGCTGGTAGGAGAATTTCTAGGTGAACTGAACTGATTGGCCAACTTTTGCTGTTGACCATTTATTTCATTCAGTGGAGATAATATTCCTAAACATTTCGTGACATCACAGCAGCTTAGCAATGAATACCAAACAAAATGCCCTAAGTTAAAATTCCAGCAACCAAGCTGGGAATAAAATAAATACTTTTGTTTTTGTTTTCTGGAATTTTATGTTTTCTATTATATTTTAATAAGTCATCTTTTGGTTATAAGCCACTCAGAGTCATTTGGGATTCTGATGGCCTATAAATAAAATAAATGTATAACCCAATTCCTATATTTATTACAATCATAAGGTTATAGTATATATTAAATAAATGGGACACTTATTTTATTAACGAACTTTCAATGAGGCTTCTCATTGAACTTCTACCTTACTTTCTCTACAGTGACTCAAAGATCAGCTGTATTTGCAGGGAAAATTTGATTCCCACATATTGGAATAGCTTCTTTTCCTTTTTTCCATCTTCACCTTCCAACTCCGTTTTCCACGTCCATCTCTAATACAGTTTGGAGATGATGACATGTATATGATGTAAACAACACCGAGACACGGCATTTGCCCAACGGACACAATTCCCCACTAGAAGGCTGAATTTTGAATGCCGAAACCTGCAGAAAGGAAAGTTGAGTGCTCATGTAATCCAGAACCCTCCAGGCTGGTTGGGGAATGATGAGACATATTGTGAAAACAATCCAGAATACAGGTAGCCCTTGACTTATGATTACCACCGAGTCCAAAATTTCCATTGCCAAGTGAGACATGTGTTAAGTGAGTCCTGCCCCATTTTGCAACCTTTCTCGCTACAGTTAAGTGAATCACTGCAGTTGGTGAAGTTGGTAACACGGTTGCTAAGTGAATCTGGCTCCCCCCACTGACTTTACATGTCAGGAGGTCGCCAAAGGGGAATCATATGACCCAGAGACACAACGACCATCATAAATATGAGTCAGTTGCCAAGGGCCTGAATTTGGGGATGTTGCAAAGGTCGTAAGTGTGAAAAATGGTCATGTGTCGCTTTATTTCAGTGTTGTGGTAACTCTGAATGGTCAGTAAATGAACTGTTGTAAGTTGAGGACTACCTGTATCAGGCTGAGGATGGCTCGACTAGTGTTATGCATTGGAGAGCTTTCCAACTTGAACCCATGTCCAGCCACAGGGTATCCGAATCAAGAAGGCAAAGGCAATGGGGAAATCTCTTGGCTGTGATCTGACAACTGATTGGTCAGTGAAACAGAGGTCAGATTTAGAGAAATGAGATGAAAAGGCTCATGGAGCAACCTTACCTCCTCGCCTCTTTCTGTTATGCAGGTAGATCTTTCCTGCATTTTCCATTTTCCTGGCAGCTGACTTAAGTTTTCTATTTCCAAAGCACACTTCACTTTTTCTCCCAGTTTAATCAGACCCATATCGAAGGACGTCACATCAATGGTAAGAAGAGGCCCCTAGGAAAAATTAGGCCAATTACAGGTTGAAAGAAACTTCTTTTATTATTATTTTTGATGTTTCTTTCTTTCTTTCTTTCTCTGTGCGAAGGATACGATCATTTCAGGGATTTCTGCAGAGTATGGTAAAAAAAAAAATATCAAGATGGAGGCCACGATCAAAGTTTTGACTGCTTTTTAATGCGCGTCCATTGTCATCTTTAATTTTTGGGAACAAATCCTGAGGACTACTCTGCCCCAGGGTTTTACCCTACCCTCCGTTTCTTGGCATTCCATAGGTCATAGGACTTGGAGGCTAGCCAGAGAAGCAAACCATTCTTGGAAAGGGCTGCAGAAAGGTTCAGGTTTAAGAAACAGCAATCTACTCTGCAATAATTGGGAACCAGAATGGGAACATGGTTTCTGAATTCTGCTTTGATCTAAAAGGTTTGATCTAAGCCAGTGGTGGTTAACCTTTTCGGCAATCAGTGCCTTTTTGGGGGGGCACACATGCCAAAAAGGCACCAAATGCCGAAATGTGTATGTGCACGCATGCTGGGAACTGGAAGAACAGTTCCCAGCGCGTGAGTGAGTGCGTGCCAGCCAGCTGGTCTTCCAACTTCTGACGTGCATGCGCACGCAAAGACTAGCTAGCCGGCCAGTTTCTAATGCACATGCGCGCGCCAACCAGCTGGTCTTCACATGTGCATACATGTTAGAAACCAGAAGACCAGGTGGCCGGTGTGCATGCATGTGTTGGGAGCTGCTCTTCCGGTTTCTGGTGCTCCTGCATGTGTGAAGACTAGCTGGCCGGTGCGCATGTGCGCTGGAACCTGGAAGGTGGCTGGTGTGCCTGGAAAGATGGCTCTGTGTACCACTATGTTCACCATCACAGTTCTAAGCTATGTTCATAAACAGCAAATAAAGATAAAAATAAACTTTAAAAATGCAATGCCAGTGCAAGTATCTTAAAACAGATTATGTGCTATCAAGTGTGTTGTTTTTTTCCAGTCCTCCAGTAGTTCCCCGGTTCCTCAGGATCTTTGAAAGATAAGGTACAATGGTTCCGAGATGACATCTGTCAACTCCTTCAGAACTCTGGGAGGTAATCTGTCAGGTCCCAGTGATTTATATTCATCAAGGTCAGACAGGTGTCCTCTTCCCCTTTTTTGCTCATTTTAATTTTTATTTCTAGTCTGAAATGTTTTTGGTAGGTTGGGCTATGTTTCTTTTTGAGTGAAGACCGATACAAAGAATGAGTTAAGCAGCTCTGCTTTCTACTACTGCCTGTTACTGCCATCTTCTCTCCTTAGTGGATTGACTGTTTCCTTGACTTTTTTTCTTGTTATTTATATGTTGAAAGAAACTTTTGTATTGTTTTTAATATTTGTTGCAAGTCTTATTTCATTCTGAGCCTTAGCTTTCCTGACTTCATCTTTGCAAGTTCAGAATTTGTTGGAATTCTGCCTTAATGTTTATCCACTCTTGTAAACAGATACAGTGGATAGATTTTCTTCAGGACAATCTGTTCCTAAACACTGTCCACTAACATGAAATCAAACATCCATCAGGATCAGAACTACTCAATCTCTGAAGCGTTCTGAAATAGCCAGATGTTAACAAGATTGAAGGATGCAGGAATGACAGCCTCTCTCAATTCTGTTCCCTCATTTTTTTTTCCTTATAGTGAATGGAATAGCTACTCTTTGCTCAATATCAGCACAATAATAAGACATTTCATATATTTAAACCTGATCTCCTTATAAATGCATACATAATCCATTTCCCTGGCCTGATAATGCATGATGACAACTCTCAGAATTTCTAGTCAAGGTTATCATAAGGAGAATGCTGTGAAAATTCATCTGAGAGAAATAAATCCTGGTGAAGACATTCCTACCTTAAAGTCAGCCTCGATGTACAAAAAGACAGACTCCTCTGAGTGAGTGATTTCACATTCTAGCTTGTGACTGGAATGGCCCGGTTTCCCTCCTGTGATCACAAACTCAAACACATGACTTCTGCCTGCATCTAGAAAAGATATATCTCTTAGGCTTATCTTGGGGGAAAAAATGATAAGATTTTTTTTTAAGACAATTTTCCCCAAACTAAAATCACTATCCCACGACGCCCCTTGACTGTTTAATAGAAAATAACAGAACAACAGAGTTGGAAGGGACCTTGGAGGTCCTCTAGTCCCTGCTCAAACGGGAAACCATATACTATTTGAGACAAATGTTCAATCCCTTCTTAAAAACCTCCTGCAATGGAGCACCCACAACTCCTGGAAGCAAACTTCCGCTGATTAATTGTTCTTACTGTCAGAAAATTCCTCCTTAGTTCTAGGTTGCTTCTCTCCCTAATTAGTTTCCATCCATTGCTTCTAGTTCTGCCTTCAGGTGCTTTGGAGAATAGATTGACCCCCTCTTCTCTGTGACATCCCCTCAAATATTGGAAGACTGCTATCATTAGACATTCCAATTCCCTTAATTATTCATCGTATGGTTTAATCTCCAGTTCCCTATCATCTTTGTTGCTCTTCTCTGAACTCTTTCTGGAGTTTCAACATCTTTTTCATATCGTGGTGACCAAAGCTGGATGCAATATTGCAAGGGTGGTCTTACTTATCAAGTTTCCTTATTTTAATATTCTCTTTATTACAGCCAACAATAAAAAGATATTTTACCTAACTTTCCAGTAGAAGGTTCAACTTCCACTATGTCGCAGTCAAAGATTTTCCCCCATCTAAATGTGATGGCAGAGTTGCTATTATTAAGCATCTACAATTCCAGAAAAGAAGGAGCAGTTAATCCCCTCATACAGGATAAAAGTCTTCATTTTCTTTTAATTAAAACATGGATAGTACTTGAGTTATGGTCCCCATTATGACCAGAATTTCCATGGCTAAGTAAGGCAGTTCCTAAATGAGTTGTGCTCATTTAGTCAATTTTATCACCTTATTTGCCATGGTTGTTAAGTGAATCACTGCATCATTGTTAAGTGAATCATGTAGTCATTAAGCAAATCCAGCTTTCCACTTTGAGTCTGCTTTTTGGAAGTCAGCTGGGAGGGTTGCAAAAGGAGATCTCATGACCCCAAGACCATCCTAAATACATACCTATTGCCAAAAATCCAAATTTTGATCACCTAACCATGGGGAAGTTACGGTGGTTGTAAGCACAAAGGCCAAGAATAATTTACTTCGAACTGTCGCTAAATCAATGGTTTTAAGTCAAGAACTATCTGCATGTAAAACATATTTTCCCACAAGACAGCCATGTCAGTCTGCTGCAACAACAACAAATAAAGATTTTGCATAAGCTGTTGCGGTCTACACTCTACTATATTAGACATAGAGTAGAGGTAGTCCTAAACTTACAATCACAATTGAGCTCAAAATTTCTGTTGCTAACTGAGAAATTTGTTAAGTGAGTTTTGCCTCATTTTACCACCTTTTTTGCCATAATTGTTAAGTGAATTACTGCAGTTGTTACATTAATAACATGGTTGTTAAGTGAACCTGGCTTCTCCATTTACATTGCTTGTTAGAAGGTTGCAAAAGGGGATCACGTGACCTGAGACACTGCGACCATCATAAATGTGAGCCAATTGCTAAACATCTAAATTTTGATCATGTGACCACTGGGGACATTGCAGCTTTTGAAGGTATGAAAAACCATCATAACTTATTTCAGTGTTGTTGTAACTTTGAACGGTCACTAAATAAACTATTGTAAATAGAGGGCTACCTGTATTATCTTGACATAAGCTTATACAGATGACAGTGACTAGAAAGAAAAATATTATTAATTAAAGGAGGGATCAGAAGGATGTGAATGAGGAAGAAGTAAACAGCAATAAATTACTTACAGAGAACGGTAACTATTCAAAAAGCCCTTTCTTGGATGTGATAGAAGCAACTTTCAGGCACAAAAAATCAGAAGTCAGCATAGAGTTCCAAAGTGCTATGAGTTTATTCCACACTTTTACACAAGAATCTGATCTACTAATGGTCAGGGCAAATTGGCATCAGATAAGAGTCACCGGACTTCAAGGTGGTGTAAGGAAGGACTTGGGTCTTTTTCAGAGTCGTAGGGACTCCAGACTGATGATGCACTTGGCCCTGCCCTCATGCTCAGCCTGGGCATCGCGTACATAAATCTTGCAACCAAGGTATCTTTGTGTCTAGTGAAGGTTAAATCTCCAGATTTTAATCTGATAACATGAATTTAAGGTTAGGATGATGCAGGATTGTAATGTAAATGAGAAGTATTGAAAGAGAGAAAAAAAGCAAAGTCGGGCAACTGTCAAATTATCTGTCAAGCATAAGTTGCTTTCAAATATTATTTCCAGAATAATATACAAGTAGTCCTCAATTTACAACAGATTGTTTAGTGACTGTTCCAAGTTACAAAGGCACTGAAAAGAATCACTTGGAACCGCTTTTCAAACTTAAGACCATTGCAGCACCTCCAGGTCATATGATCAAAATTCAGACATATGGAAAGTGGCTCACGTTTACGATGGTTGCAGTGTCCTGGGATCATGTGAGAACTTGAGACCTTCTTCCAAGCAAACTCAATGGGGAAGCCAGATTCGCTTAACAACCTTTTTACTAAATTAACAACCAGAAGGATTCACTTAACAAACATGGCAGAAAGGTCACACAATGGGGCTAAATTTACTCAACAAATGCCATGCTTAGCAACATAAATTTGAGGCTCCATTGTGGTTGTAAGTCGAGGACTGGCTGTCCTTATTATACAGAGTTACCAGTCTTTTACAGATGAAGTTGCACAATCAATCCCTAAACCGAACGTGGCGGCAGAAGGAAATTTACCTTAAATGTTCTCCTAATATTCACACTAATGTAGTTTTCTCCCGGAATGATTATAGCAGAAGGTTCCAACAAGATCTGAAATGGTTCCGTGGAACCTTTGGTGTCGATTTCTAAGACAATCACATCTTCTTTTCTCCGTTCTCCACTTTCGTGGTGCTCTGAATTCTGAAGACTGCATAAAGAATAGGCATCACCAGTGCAATTTTTCCTTTAACAGAAACTATGCTTGCACAGTTGCTTCATCGATATACTAGCAACCTTTAAAACGATGCACCCCAAATATGATCTTTTTCAGGGGATAGGGGGTTATCGCTATAATGTACCAAAATCGAAAGGAGGAGGAAAATAAGAAAACTTTCATGGAAATACAAAGCTGTGTTTATGTACCCAAACAAAATTAAAAAGAGAACAAGTAACATATGCAAATGTATTGCAGCAGATGTATAAAAGGGGCTCTTTCCAAATAACAATTGCCCACAGAGAATTGTGCTTCTCACTTGATCCCATCTCTCTTCTACTACCCAAGAAAAATTGTTTCTGTTTTTTAAGTGTTGCATTCCTGATTAGGAGCAAACTCACTAATACAAAATCTTTGACAGATCAATTCTCGAATATAGCTCATCTGCCTGGAATCCACACTGTATAATGGACATTAATACAATTGAGCGAGTCCAAAAGTATTTCACGAGAAGAATACTACACTCCTCTGCTCACAAATTGAAATTTTGGACCCAGACAACTTAGAACTACGCCACCTATGGTCTGACCTGAGCTTTGTACACAAAATTATCTGCTACAGGGTCCTACCTGTCAATGACTAATTCACTATTCAACTGCAATAACACACGGGCAAACAATCGATACAAACTCAAAGTAAACCGCTTCAAACTCGATTGCAGAAAATACAACTTCAGCAAGAGTGGTCAACACTTGGAATTCACTACCTGACATCCTCAACCCCACCAAACTTTAATCCTAAACTGTCTACCGTGGACCTCACTCCATTCCTAAGAGGTCTGTAAGGGGGTGTGCAAAAGTGCACCAGCGTGCCTACCGTCCCTGTCTCACTGTTCCCATTTATTCATACTCATTTATTATGGATATACTTATACCTGTTTATAATTATATGTTTATATGTTATATTCATTAAAAAATCGTAACTGTCTCTCAAGCAGATCCGACAGGACTAAATTGACATATTCTTCCTTTCAGGGATCAGAGCTAAAGACTAGCTGGACAGGGAAAGGCAAACAGGAGAACAGAATATCATGCTAAGAAGGTCCTTTCTCTCTCCTTTGCATGCAGAGATTTGCCCTCCAAAAGTGCAGAAAATGATGCCCATAGTTCCACCTAGTCAGAATATGGCATAGGTTTCATTTCATTTTTATAGCTAATCATCAACTTATGGCAGCAATGCAGCCCAACATTTCGGTTGCTAAGTGAGATATTTGTTCAGTGCGTTTTCCCCATTTTAAGACTTTCCTGGCAACAGCTGTTAAGTGAATCACTGCAATTGTTAAATTAGTAACGCAGTTGTTAAGTGAATCTGGCTTCCCCATTGATTTTGCTTGTCAGAAGATCTCTGGGATACTGCAGCCATTGTAGTTAGTTGCCAAATGTCTAAATTTTGATCGCATGACTGCTGCAACAATCATGTGAAAAATGATGATGTCACTTTTTTCAGTGTTGAAAAGTGTTTAAAAAGGTTGTGAAATCAGGCAGTCACATGGTAATCCACTTAACAACCAGTCCGAGTTGAAACCGTAATTCCAGGCTCAATTGCAGTCATAAATTGAGGACTACTTCTAATCTAATTGGCCAAGAATATCAAAATAGGTAACTATCCAGATCAGAAAGACATCATGAAAACTTACCAATGTGATGCTGGGATATCCTCCAGCACTATTTGAAGCACGCTGTGATATTTCTTTAGCTATAACAGGGGACAAAATAGTGGATAGTTTATATGCAAAAAACTTTCAAATGTATATATGTATGGTATTCAGCTTTGTTCGGGTCTTTTCCCACGTCATTATAGTGGTGCTTTTCTTTTAAAGTTGTAGCTACAACTTTTAAAGCACAACTATAATGACGTGGGAATATATATATGTCCTTTTTCTTGTAAACCTGCAAGAATGTATTCTTACTTTAAGGGTACTTATTACAGAGACAGGGAAGTAAACGTTTATCATAGTTGAAGTAGTTTATCTTTAAAATTGGGATGGCAAATCCACACCCCTTAATTCTGAGCACTTGTTGACGAGTCTTGCTAATATCTATGACTTCCCACAACTAAGGCAGTCCAAACAGCTGTGAAAGTAGAAATGTATTTCCTTTAATTATTCTGCCTCACAATATTGGAGGACATGTTCTACATCAGAAACCTTGTGGCACCAATTGTTTCTGCTCTATCCTGCTTTAATCTGTTCCCTTTGTCCACCCCTGCGGTCCATTCTGGCTGCAAAGGAGATTGAACCTCTAGCTTCTGCAGCTACTTCCCCTCCCCTGCTCTTCCCCAAAAGGGGTCAATAAAGTGCTGGATCCAGAGAGAGTTTTGGAAATGAACAGACATGCCAGCTTTAACCAGAAGTGTAATAGGAAGGATCTGACTCTTGCAAGAGTTCCTTCTGCAAAAAAATATCAACACATTAACAAATTAAACCTTCCAACAGAATGAATAAAAAGCAAGGAAAGAGGATGTGAAAACTGTTTGGAACAGAATGACCAAATGAGTTCATCTGTACATACGTGCAGCATTTAAATTCAAGTTTATTTTGAATTACATAGCTTTGCAAAGATATTTATTTATTTAGTTTGCAAAAAGTCAATGCAGGGTCTTTTTAAAAAGGCCTGGTAGGGAACCATACCTGCTGTGGAGAGAAACACAGGGTGAATGGGTGATCAGAATGGGGCTGCAGAGTCCCAGAATTAGGAATGACAGAGAAAGCAGTCTCTGTGTCCAGGTTGTACTTTATATTTGCAATGTCCATTTTTCCTTCCAGGTTTGGTGACTGCAGATTGGGCTTCACTATCTGCCAGAAGAAAGGAAGTTCTATGTGGCTGTATAAAGACAATAAGAAAGAAATTCATTGACAACTGTCCTTTTTCTTGTAAGCCTACAAGGTAAGAAATGGAAGAAAACTCTTAAGTTAAATATCGATAAAGGAGAATATTTGTAACTCAGGAATAAAATGAGAGATCCTTGGCACTCTCTGAGCTTGGCTGTTTTCCTTGTAGTCACAGATCCAAACAGGATAAATGAATAAACAAAATTAGTTCCAGTGAAGTTGAATTTCTCAACCATCCAGCATCACATCTGTAAATAGGAAAAAGGACCTGCTTCATTCAAAACTAGAAACCCCTCTGAATGAAAGAGATGTATAAAATTCCCAGACAAGGAGTTTCTACCTATAACTAAGCAACCTTGGATCATGTGTTTGACAGTTAAAAGGCATTTAATTATCCATGTGACTCATGTAACTATGGGGCTGTGGGACTAGGATAGCTACCTGCAGCATCTGCTCCCCCAAAGGAACCCAACATTGTATTCTAGGACTCCAAGATGATCACTTAATCTGATCCTCACAGCAAAGCAGGTGAGACGTAAGGCTTGCTCCTCACCTGTTACCTATGCCTTTTGCCTGGCTTTGCCAAGCATTGATTCCACAAGTTATGCCATTGAGCTATTGCTCAAAAATCTGTTAGCTTCATCCCCAAGCTATGATTCACCCACATTGGAAAGAGAGGAACAGTTGACAACAATATGCTTGTGTTCTGGTTATAGAAGGCATCAGGTTCCAGACTGCAAGCAAATAACTTGGTCTGAGGCTTTAGAATAATGTTTCTCAACCTCAGCCAGCGTAAGATATGTGGACTTCAACTCCCAGAATTCCCCAGTCAGCATGCTGGGTAGAGAATTCTGGAATGTGAATTCTACATATCTTACACTGGCTGAGAAACACTGCTTTACAGGACAGTGATAATCTAATCAGATTGTCCTACTATTTAAATAATGCAATTTCTGACGGCAGGTATATATGCTTTGTGTGTGGGTGTGTGTGCACACACGAAGAGATAGCAGTCTTTTCTTCATGTGACTAGACACATGCCTAACTGGGCTTTCCAGCTACAGTCACTCTTTTATAACTTTTAAAACAGTAAATTCACCATTATGCCATTTATATATGTTTCTTTGTTCGAAATGCCCCTCTGGCATCTTATTTTTCTTCCAGAAAAGCCCGCCTGGGCAAGGGACTTAGGGAGAGTAGAAGTGGAGAAATTCTGATGACAGAGTGCTAAGCTAGTCACATTTATAGGTAGTCCTCAACTTACAACAGTTCATTTAGTGAGCAGGTGAAATTACAACAGCACTGAAAAAAGTGGCTTACGATCATTTCTCACTTATAACCGTTATAGCATCTCCATGGTCACATGATCAAAATTGGGACGCTTGACTACTGACTCATATTTATGATGGTTGAAATGTCCCGGGGTCATCTGATCACCTTTTGTGATCTTCTGCAAAGCAAAGTCAATGGGGAAACCAGATTAACTTAACAACCAGGTTACTAACTTAACAGCTGCAGTGATTCACTTAACAACTGTGGTAAGAAATGTCATAAAATGGGGAAACATTCATTTAACTGTCTCACCTGGCAAAACGTCTGTAGAGATTCTCAGTCCTCCAGATCATAGTTGTCCCAAAAGTGTTTTTTTCAGAGGCAACTGAACTTTCTTGGGTTTTTCTTTTGAAGACGTTTTGCTTCTCATCCTAGAAGATTCTTCAGCTCTGACAGGATAGTAGAAAAATTGCAGACTACAGGAACCAGGAGCACTACTCAGGTGACCCTGAGGACATAGATAAACCTCCAAGTGGCCTCAACAACTCTCTCAAAGAATGCAAATGACCAGCTGTCTGCAAGGAGTATAAATCCTTCCATTCTACTCCATCCAGTCAGAGCTGAAGAAGCTTCTTAGATGAGAAGCGAAACGTCTTCAAAAGAAAAAATAAGAAAGACCAGTTGTCTCCTGAAAAAAAGCCACCTTTGCAGTCTTACTTAGCAACACAAATTTTGGGCCCAATTGTAGTCGAGGACTAGTTATACTCTTCCTTATGCACATGACTCGTATATTCTTCAGGGTAATTTAATTAAAAGAAATGACTCTCACACAAATAGAAAAACATTGGCTTCTGATTATTTTTTAAAGGAATGTCCAATTATGTAACTGATTTTCATTTTAGTGTGTACATTTTATTTTTTTCATTGACTTTATTCCTGGCAACCACCTAGAGTCATGCAATGAGTTGCAGTAGGTTGCAAGGCAATTCATCATTAAAATAAATCAAGAAATCAGTGACAGCTGCCAGTAAATGCCTTCCCAACACACCCTAATCAATCAATGTACGAGACTAGATTCTTAAAAGCAGTCACTGTATGCCCAGATAGAGCCATCAGTTAAAGCATTATGGTATGGTTCCCATAATGGACTCTTTTGTTCCTCTATCTGTTTGTCCCATGGAAATCTGGACATTGTCAAGCTTAATCAGCTGGGACATACTTGGTCGAGTAGAGGGTAGACAGGAAGTTTTTTGTTTTCTATAGAAATCAAGCCACAGAGTCTGTATTTAACCTCACCCTGATAATGCCACAATCAGGGTTTCTTTGTGCTTTCTGTGTTCTTTGGTTATGGACCATTCTCCTCTCCTCTCTGAAAAGCAAAATTGTTCAACTGCATTGGAGAAATTTGGTCTGGGATATTGAAGGGGCTCCACATTGGCCCTGTTCACACAATGCTATGACACAGATCAGTAGAAAAATGACTCTCTTATGAGAATATAAAAAAGAAACCAATATGTCTAGTCAATTAATTCTCAAGAGATTAAATGGAGTGAAAACCAGATCCAATCATACACTGGAGTGAACGAACTCCATCCATGCAGTTGTCATATATATGGATGTCTAAATCCAGATAATCAAACCATTTTATCTAGAAAAAGAGTTCAAGAAAAAGCCTTCAAGAAAAAGAGTTTGAGAAACTGGAAAGCAAGTCCTTCTCTTACTCACCTCACCCTCCTGCAGGGTGAATTCTGGCCCCACCCCACCTATCCTTCTATAAGAGCTTGAAGACCTGGCTCTGCCAGTTGGCCTGAAGCTTCTTGGAGAAGCGAAACGTCTTCAAGGAAAAACAAAGGAAGTCCAAATACCTTTTGGAAAAGCACATCTGGGACAAGATGGGCAAATATTTCAAGCTCCATTTTTGATGGGGATTAGGAACAAGGTTCCTCTCAGTGACTCATGTGACGCCCCTCCTGCGCGAACTGCATTGGTTGCCAGTGGCCTCTCGGGTGCGCTTTAATATTTTAGTGTTAACTTTTAAAGCGCTCCATGGCATCGGACCAGGATATTTACAAGACTGCATTCTGCCATTTTCCTCTCACCGTCCGATGTGCTCCCACAGGGAGGGTCTCCTGCGGGTCCCGTCAGCATCTATGTGCCGGCTGGTGACCCGGAGGAGTAGGGCCTTCTCTGTGGGGGCGTCTGCCCTCTGGAATGGGTTGCCTCTGGAGTTACGTATAGCCACAGACCTGGGGACCTTCAGGCGTGCCTTGAAAACCTGGTTTTTTGACCAGGCCAGCTTGGGCTGATTTTAGATTTGGGTGTTTTAATTTTTATATTAAATTTAGGGTTTTAGGGAGGGGTTTTAATTGTTTTCAGCCAGGGCCTTTAGTTTAATTTAGTTTTAATTTTTCACATATTTATTGTTTTAATTGTATGGCTGTGCACCACTCCGAGTCCTTCGGGAGAGGAGCGATATATAAATAAATATTTATTATTATTATTACTTAGAACATTTTGTTTAGATTATTTTAATCCTACCTTTTTCATTTTTATAAAGAACTCAAGGTAGCAAATATACCTAATACTCTTTTCTCCGCCTATTTCCCCACAACAACATGGCTGCAGGGTGAGTTAGACTGAGAGAGAATGATTGTCCCAAAGTCACCCAGTTGGCTCTCATATCTAAGATGTGTTAAACTCAAACTCACTATCTCCTGGTAATTGGCTCAAAATCACACACCAGCTTTCGTGCCCAAAGCAGAACTAGAACTCCCAGTCTCCTCGTGATTGGTTCATAATTACCCAGACAATTTTCATGCGTGAAGAGATAACTCAAATTCAGCGTCTCCTGGTGATTGGCCCAAAGTTACCCTACCAGCTCTCATGCCTAAGGCAGAAATAGAGTCTCCTGGTGATTGGCCAAAGTCACCCAGTGGGCTTTCATGCCCAAGGCAGAACTAGAACACTCACAGTCTCTTGTTTTCTAGCCAGACACCGCATTCACTACAGCAAACTGGTTCTGAGTGTGGATCAGTGTGATTTATCGGAAGACAGTCATGATTTAAATCTCACTCATTTCAATTAGGGGAAAAAGTGCCACTGGGTCTGTTCCCCACCACATCCTTCAGACTTGCCCAAATCTCCCCATTCCTGCACTGTAATACGAGTATCATACGTACGTTATGTTTCTCACAATCAGTGTCTTCTCTGCCATAGAATGCGGATTCAGTGGATTAAAGCGAATAAGATGCTGCGAGGTCAGGTCTGTAAGCTCGCCAGGCAGAGGAATGCTCTCTCCACCAGAAACGGACAAGAGTTCCAACGCTATCACCTCTCCGAGTCCTGGGGATTGAACAGAGTACAAGAATCTTTCTTTAAAAATCTTGCAACGAAGATATAGGGACGAGATGATTAGCTCACCGTGCAATTTATCATAATATCTTGGAGTTGAAAGGGACACAAGAAGCCACCACGTCCAACCACCAGTGGGGGAGTTCCTCACTGCAGGACTTAAAATTATTCCTAGAGGGTGGGCTCATTTCTGCTTAAATACACCCACCAGGCTGCAATTACCATTAGGAAGCTTTCCTTAACATTCACCCATATCAAGTTACTATGTATTGGCCTATCCATCCATCCATCCATGTGATTTTTATTATTTTTATAAACAACTCATGGTGGCAAACATATCTAATTCTTCTTCCTCCTCCTATTTTCTGCCAACAACAACCTTGTGAGGTTGATTGGACTGAGAGAGAGGGACTAAAGTCACCCAGGTGGTTTTCATGCCTAAGGCAAGACTAGAACTCCCCATCGCCTGATAATTGAACCAAATTCACTTAATAACTGCAGTGGATTTGCTTAATATGGCAAAAAAAGGTTATAAAATCAAGCACAATCCTCTTAATAATTGCCTTGCTTAGTAAAGGAAAGTTAGCTGAGGTGATAACTCAAGGACTACTCGAACATTATCCTGGCTCTCTAATACTATGTTAAAAAGAATGAAATGTCTACGAATCTATCAGCTTGGCTTGTAATTTTGTTAATTTGCATCTGGATGCTGCCAGTTAAAGGATCAAACTTGATGCTGCCAGTTAAAGGATCTTACTAGAGCTGTGGTAGCAGTGGTTAGAATGCAGTACTGTAGGCTAATTCTGCTCCCTGCCAGCAGTTTGAGCCTGACTGGCTCAAGGTTGATTCAGTCTTCCATCCTTCTGAAGTTAATAAAACGAGGACTTAGATGGGGGGAGGGGGGAAGGGGGGGGAGGCTGATTCTGTAAACCACTTAAAGAAGGCTGTAAAGCACTGTGAAGTGGTATGTAAGTCTAAATGCTGTTGCTATTCGTGATGTCCAAAAAAGCACAAAGAGACGTTAGTAGCAAACCTGTCACGACAATCTCGTTGATTTGGCAGTTGTCACAAACGGTGATGTATGTCACTGACAGGATTTCAGCAGAAACAGGCATGAACACTATCTGAAAGTGGACATTTCGCCATCACCAAAACACCAGCAATCGCAAGGGAAAAAACAAAAAAAGCATAAAATCGTAAATGTCATCTTTATAGTTTGGCAA
This sequence comes from Bungarus multicinctus, assembly GCA_023653725.1. Taxonomy (NCBI): domain Eukaryota; kingdom Metazoa; phylum Chordata; class Lepidosauria; order Squamata; family Elapidae; genus Bungarus; species Bungarus multicinctus. Next base: position 6,412,151 of record CM042840.1, on the reverse strand, counting down.
TTCTCTGAGAATCCCAATTAGTGATCCGTAACGCCCACACCTTTCTAATTCTTATTCTATAAATGTTTTTTTTTTAAAAAATAAATATATTTTGTTGCAATTGTCCTTACTATAGGTAATCCTCGACTGACGACAACTGAGCCCCAAATTTCTGTTGCTAAGTGAGACACTCGTTAAGTGAGTTTTGCCCCATTTTACGACATTTCTTACCAAGTTGTTAAAGAGAATCACCACAGTAACTAAGTTAGCAACACAGTTGTTAAGTGAATCTGGCTTCCCCCATTGTCTTTGTTTGTCAAAAAGTCGCAAAAGGGGATCAGGTGAATCTTGGAAACACAGCAACGGTCATAACTAGGAGGCAGTTGCTAAGCACCTGACATGATCATATGACCATGTGGATGCTACAAGGTCTGTAAGTGTGAAAAATGGTCATAAGTCACTTTTTTTTCGTGCCATTGTAACTTTTGAACAGTTACAATGTTGTTAAGTCAAGGACTAACTGTACTTGCAAGATCTGAGAAAATCGTGACGCTGTGAAACTCTTCTTGTCTTTCAGTGTGAAAACAAACTGTGAACAAAGCACGCTTTCTATAACAACAACTCATTTGGTCTAGTGGCTAAGGCACCAGGCTAGAAAGAAGGAGACCGTAAGTTCTAGTCCCACTTTAGCCTTGAAAGCTGAGTGACTTTGGGCCAATCACAAGAAGACTCCGAGTTCTAGTCCCGCCTTAGACATGAAAACTGGCTGACTGACTGTAGGCCAGTCATTCGCTCAGCCCACCTTACAAGGTTGTTGTGGTGAGGTAAACAGGAAGAAGAAAATGTGTTGGACATGTTCACTGCCTTGAGTTATTGGTGAAAATAATAAAGGCGGGATGTAAATAACCACATAAAAAATAACTACCTGATCCAGTTCTACAAAGAGGGGATTTGAAAGCAACAGATCCTAGTATAAATTCCCTAGTCCAGTGGTAGGGAACCTTGGCTCTTTTATCACTTATGGACTTCAACTCCCAGAATTCCTGAATGAGCTATAAAAAGTTCCCCATCCCTGGCCTAGTGGTTTTTCAGTTGTGGGGGAAATCAATTTTTGATTTGAATGGGATTGTTCAATATACAAATGTCCTAATTTTTGACTTGAATGATCAATATTCTTTATATGTCCTACATTTGTATATTAAACAGTCCCATTCAAGTCAAAAATTGATTTCCCTCACAATTGAAAAACCACTAGGCCAGGGATGGGGAAACGTTTATGGCTCACTCAGGAATTCTGGGAGTTGAAGTCCATCAGTGATAAAAGAGCCAAGGTTCCCTACCGCTGACCTAGTCAAACAAAGGGGGCATCGGCTACATCCTGCTTTAGAACAACCGAAATGAAAATAAAATGAAAATGGCATTATTAAGCTTTCATAGGCTGGAAATAAAAGCAATATTGCCAGAAACTGACCTCGATTGGGATAGACTGACCCGGAGCAAGTTCAAAGACAGCTGGACAAATCCCAAATGGATATTGTTCCATATAACCCAGAGTGGCGACAGACTTCAAATCAAGAGAGGGAAAAAAATGAATCAGATTAAAAGCTGATTTGCATGATCAATTTGCCCCAGGAGGAGGAGAGAACCCTGACTGTTTTTCAAAGGGATGAATTTTTCCTACTATTCAATCTGGGCAGCTTCCACTCATCTGTTTCTGCTATTCCCCCCCCCTCCCCCCCAAAAAAAATTGGCTTTTCGGATTTGTGCCAGCTGAGGCAGAGATGCAATTTATTATATTTTAGGCAAACCCCTACTCCCCAATTTGCTCCTATGCATTGACACACAACATCCCCTCCCTTTTGGCCAATGGTACCTGCTTTTCACAAGCAACACAGAAGATCATGGGCCCGGAAGAGGCCTTGGAGGTCTTCTAGTCCAACCCCCTGCTCACGGCGGGAGACCTTATAATATCCCTGCCAAATGGTTGATCCAATCTCTTCTTCTTCCAGTGATGGAACACCCATAACTTATTAAAAACAAGCTGTTCCACTGATTAATTGTTCTCACTGTCAGGAAATGTCTCCTTGGTTCTAGGTTGCTTCTCTCTTTCATTAGCTTCCATCTATTGCTTCTTGTCCTACTACCCATGGGTGCTTTGGAAAATAAGTTGACCCCCCCCTCTTCTTGGTGGCAGCCCCTCAATAACAAGAAGAAATAACTCAGTTGTAAATCAGGAATTATTTTCTAACTGTAATTTCTCCTTAGGGGTAGGTTGGATCTTTCTTCAACAAGGTTCCACCCATTGCTTCTTGTCCTGCCCTCTGGTGCTTTGGAGAATAGATTGGCCTCCTCTTCTCTATGATGGGTTCTTAAATATTGGAAGAATGCTATCATGTCCCTGCCCCCAAAATCCTTCTCTTTGATAGGCTAGACATATCTAGCTTCTCGAATGTTCATCCTACAATTTAGACAGCAGTAGCATCATCTATTCTGTTCTGTTCCGTTCCGTTCCGTTCCATTCTATATTCTCTATTCTGTTCCGTTCCATTCCATTCTCATTCCGTCTTCTCTGCACATGGTGAACACATAAGTTCACAGAGAAAAGATGGAGCTGCCCCGCCTTGCACACTTTTTTTAACCAAGTGAAATTGGCAAAAGTTCTGCACTTTCACCATCTATATTCCAGGATCTAAAACTCCAAGTGAGTGGGTTTTTTTTTTTTTCTTTCTTTTTACTGGAACAGGAAGCTAACGAATCAGGGGAATCCACCAACCAAGGGATGAACACCTTCCTATCACAGTGGACAAAATGGAAGAAGGAATGGATATTCAGACAGAGATTTCTTAAAGTAGAGGACTACCTGTAATATCCATAGCCACATCCCTTCTGGTCCCTCAGAAACCTGGAATACCAACTTAGGTGGCCCCCTGGTTTCCAGAAATCTTCTCCTTTTGGTTCTACTTCAACAGGGCTGGCGTGGTAAGGAAAGAGTATCCGGTTCTGTAACACTTACCCGAAAGTTAGGTGGTGGCCACATGTCCTTCGGCATGATGCAAAACTTTCCAACACTAAGCCCTTCATTTTTGCACTCAAACTCTACAAATTTTACTCCTCCCACCAAGCAGGCTCCACAGTCCAGGATGTGTGGCACTGAAAGAAGGGAAGATGAAAAAATAGCAAATGCAAACGGGTGAGAATCATGCTTCGATTATTTAAAGTCAAAAATGGTGAATGAATCTGGAACAGCAGCTTCCACAGTACATAGACTAGGAAGGGTAAGGAAGAAATTACTTGGAGGAGACAAGGCTTTGCAGGTTTCTGTTCTCAAGGGATGGGTCCTTGGTGCTCTCTGAGCTTCAGGTGCCTTGGAGAATAGCTTGACCTCCCTCCTCTCTATGGCAGCCCCTCAAATATTGGAAGATTGCTCTCCTGTCTCCCCTAGTCTCTTCCCTAGACTAGCCAGGCCCAGTTCCTGCAATCTTCATGTTTTAGCCTCCAGTCCCCTCATCATCCTGGTTGCTCTTCTCTGCACTCTTTCCAGAGTCTCAACATCTTTTTCATAGTGTCGTGACCAAAACTGGATGCAGTACTCTAGGTGTGGCCTTACTAAGGCTTTATAGAGTGGTATTAGTACCTCCCTTGATCTCGATTGTATCCCTCTGTTAATGCAACTTAGGATTGCATTGGCTTTTTTGGCTGCCGCTGCACAGTGCTAGCTCGTGTTTAGCTGGTTGTCCATTAAGGCTCCAAGATCCTATATGTTACCCAGTCTGGGTAATGAAAGGTCTGTGAGAAAACAAGCAAGCTCAGAGAGCACCAAGGATGCCTCATGTCAACCCTGAGCTACAAATATTCTCCTTTATTGCTATTCTCTAGCTGTGAGACTGGGATGAAGCTGCCATACTTAAAGATGAAGCAGGCACAGATATCTAAAAATGGCTGGTCACAGATGTTGGACCTTTGGCCTAATCTTACACATTGAACGTTTCGATGGTATCGTTACAGGTAGTCGACTTACAACCATAGAGACTGTTCAAAGTTACAACAGCACTGAAAAAAGTGACTTGGGTCTGTTTTTCACACTTACAACCATGGCAGCATCCACATGGTTATAAGAACATGACACCTGGCAACTGATTTGTATTTATGACGGTGGCGGTGTCCCACGATCATGTGATCCCCTTTTGCGACCTTCCGACAAGCAAAATCAATGGGGGAAGCCAGGTTCACTTAACTATCATGTTACTAACTTAACAAGCGCAGAAATTCGCTTAACAACTGTGGGGAGAAAGGTTGTAAAATGGCACTGAACAAATGCCACGTTTAGCAACGGGAACATTGGCCTCAGTTGATAGTTGAGGACTTACCTGCACTGACTTTTCATTATCAGGGGTGGCTTCAACAATATCAGCAACCGGTTCTCTGCCCAGATGCTGGGTGGGTGTGGCCATGGTAGGCGTGGCTTAGTCGGCACTCCTGCACTATGGCGGGAGGGGGTGGTGTTTCGCCCTCCCCTGGCTCCGGAGACTTTCCCCGAGCCTTCAGGAAGCTGAAAACAGTCTTTTCCGGGCTCTGGAAGCCGGAAACTTTCTGGAATTTCCGGAAGGCTTCCTGAGTTTCTGCACGCACCCTGCACTTACTGGCATCCAAAATGGGCTGCATGGGGACTCCTGGGAATGGAAGGGAGGGGCCAGCCAGGGGTGGGATTTGCAGGTCCGCCGAACTGCACAGAATCTTAGCTAGAGGATCGCCCTGAACCTGTGCGAAGCCACAGCAGCCCAGCCCTGATTAGGGTGGGGAAGCATTTCGCTAATGAAACCTTTAATAAGTTGAAAAGCACAGCACTGAAAAAGAAACTCTCCTTTGGGTGACCGTCACATTAATCGGCTCACGCGTTAAGACAGGAGGTGGCCTTCTCCCTTGCAAAGGGACCAGGAGTGGATAGGCTGCCTGAGATTCCACCAGTAGATAATCATCATAATCTGAAAGATATTCAGGGATAAACTGGACGATGTAGAAACAGCTCATCCCAGGGGCAACGAGTCCACCTTCACCTGGAAACTTCCCTGGAAAGGAAGGGCTTTTATTAGAAAATTCTGGCAGGATGGGTTGCTTGTGCTTGTCACATTAACATCACAGTGGTGGGAACTCTTTCTATAGTACATGGAAAGCTCTTGACTTACAACCATTCATTTAGCAACAGTTCGAAGTTACAATGGCACTAGGAAAAGTGACTTGCAAGTGATTTTTCACACTTATGACTGTTGTAGCTTCCCCATGGTCACATGATCAAAATTCCGGCACTTGGCAACTGGCGCCTTATTTATGACGGTTGCATTTTCCTGGGCTCATGTGACTACGGTTTGTAAGCTTCCCAGCTGGTTCTAACGAACAAAGTCAACAAGGAAAGCCAGATTCATTTAATAAATGCATGATTCACTTAGCAACTGTGGCGAAAAAAGATAATAAAATGGGGGCAGAACTCACTTAACAACTGCATTGCTTAGCAATGGAAATTCTGGTCTCATTTGTGGTTGTAAGTTAAGGACTGCTTGTGTAAGCATTTGTAAGAAACAAAATAAAAACAGAAGCATGGTAAAAGTCGGACCATGTTGGAGAACAACATAACCATAAAAAGGGGATTCATAAAATCATGATTTGTAATCCTATTTCGTAACAACTTATGAAAGAGAATTACAAATCAATCAACCCAGCTCCACGCACAAGAATGGCTGAAAAAGCCAGGTTTTCATGGCACCTATGAAGGCCAGCATGATCTGTCATTATTAATGTAGTACCCTGAAGATTTTGCATTCCTATTATGATAAAATAATCTGATCTGATTTGATTATTTTAGCCAAGTGACTGAAACAAGCTGATTATGGTTTATTTAATATGCCAAAAATGGATTAAGAGCATGTGTAAACCTGGTAGATGTGTAAGGCACACCAGCTCTCTCCCATAATGTAAAGGATTTTAGAACAAGGAGCAACTTGGAGAAATGATTACACAGCCCCAAGATAGAAGAAACCAGTCTCATAACCAACCCAACTTATGACAATCACAATTTATATTCATAATGTGAATTATGGCCCTATCTCAAAGGCTACCTGTATTTTATTCTGTCATCTTGAGATTCCCTGAGTGTTTTTCCATCCATTTTGACCCACTTGGTAAAGAGTGATTCTCTCTCTCTCTCTCCCCCCTCTCTCCCCCCAACCGAATTCACAGGGTTATTGCTGTAGGAAAAGTAAGAGGAAGAAGATGTGTTGGATATGTTAGCTGCTTTGAGTTATTTGTAACAATAATAAGGTTGGGATATAAATAAATAAAACATATTAATCCGATCTGACTCTGCTTAGCTTTTTTTCAAGAATAGTCAGGTGCTGCCACCTGCTGTAGCATCATTTTGAGGCCATTTCCATCCTTTGTAAGCAATCCCTGGAAACCATTTTTTGTCAAAAACCATCTGGCTTAAAAACTGACATCGCAGCATCTGGCAAGAACTCACCCATCACAACCGAGAAGGCAGAGGTAGCTGGAGGAATAATTCTGACACCTTGGGATGTTGAGGTCATGTTCTGTAACTCTATTGTCATCTACAAAGAAAGGAAGGAAGGGTAGAGCCAGCGCAGCTCCAACAGACAGTTTGTGATCCAAAGAGTACCCCCACAAAGCATAACAACAGCACCAAAGATGGGTGATTTCTAAGGATTGGGGGATGAAGGGAAGGTAAAAATAAGTGGGAATGGATATGTCAAGGGTCTGCCAGTTTTTATACTTAAAAATCCCATAACTATTCCCCTGCCCAAAATAGTCAGAACATTTTTGGCAGTTATTACTGCACATGTTTTTCATTGCCTTCAAATTTATAAAAACATTTAGAAGGGCCCCTGATTGTCAAAAGAATGTGATATTAGAATCAGTATCAAAATCAGGACAGAGCTGGAAGGGAGCCCCTGCTTGAGCAGGAGAACCTATACCATTTCAGACAAGTGACAGTCCAAGGAGAGTATAGTTCATAGTTTTGATTTATAGGTAGTCCTTGACTTATGGGTGTAATCTGAACCTGACAATTGCAGTTATAAATTGTTACAGACATAAAGCAGTCACCACGTGACAAACCTGATTTTATAACTTTTCTTGTGGTTGTCTTTAAATGAAAGCCATAGTCACTAATCAAACACATTGTTCATTATGGGGGTGGCTTTTGCCAGAAACCAGAAATAAATTCTTATTTTCAGGAAAAATACAGTCATATGACCACAGGATGCAGCAAATGACTGTAAATGCAGTCACTTGACCGTGTGTTTGTGGTTGTCTGAACTTTGGAATCTCAAGTATCTTTAGTGGGTCCACCAAAACTGAACTGATCGCTAAGTGACCCATCATAAATCAAGGATTCCCTGCATTAAATTAAAAGTACTCCTTCATTAAGAAATGAAAGAACGATGCTCCAATTCAGCTGAAGAAAAGCCAATTAAGAGGCCAGGCAGATATCAGAAATTCTCCTGAGTGGCTCTTACCTCATAAACCTGCCCAACTTCATATTCTGTAAACACCACTGCAGGAGGGTTTGATAGGAAAATCGGAACTGACTGGGAATCGCTGAAATGAAAGAAAGAAAGAAAGAAAGAAAGAAAGAAAGAAAGAAAGAAAGAAAGAAAGAAAGAAGAAAGAAAGAAAGAAAGAAAGAAAGAAGAAAGAAAGAAAGAAAGAAGAAAGAAAGAAGAAGAAAGAAGAAAGAAAGAAAGAAAGAAAGAAAGAAAGAAAGAAAGAAAGAAAGAAAGAAGAAAGAAAGAAAGAAAGAAAGAAAGAAAGAAAGAAAGAAAGAAAGAAAGAAAGAAAGAAAGAAAGAAAGAAAGAAAGAAAGAAAGAAAGAAAGAAAGAAAGAAAGAAAGAAAGAAAGAAAGAAAGAAAGAAAGAAAGAAAGAAAGAAAGAAAGAAAGAAAGAAAGAAGAAAGAAAGAAGAAAGAAAGAAAGAAAGAAAGAAAGAAAGAAAGAAAGAAGAAAGAAAGAAAGAAGAAAGAAAGAAGAAAGAAAGAAGAAAGAAAGAAAGAAAGAAGAAGAAAGAAAGAAAGAAAGAAAGAAAGAAAGAAAGAAAGAAAGAAAGAAAGAGGGTCAACTGAATTCTCAGGACTGCTGCATGTCAACCAGGACTGATTGGGCTGAATGGGAATTACTTCATTGGATTGTCCTCAGAGCTTGCTTTCAAGTTCCACACCTTCTCCAGAAAAATGTCTATAGGTATTTAAGGTGACAGGAGAAAATGGTTAGGCTGCCTGAGTTTAGTACAGGCAGTCCTCAACGTATAACAGTTAGTTTAGTGGCTGTTCAAAGTTACAACGGCACTGAAAAAAGTGGCTTATGACCGTTTTTCACACTCACGACCATTGCAGGGTCCCTCTAGTCACATGATCAAAATTCAGATGCTCGGCAACTGGTATTTATGATGATTGCAGGGTCCCAGAGTCATGTGAGCCCCTTTTGCGACCTTCTGGCAAGCAAAGTCAATAGGGGAAGCCAGATTCACTCAACAAAGGAGTTTATTTGTTTAGAAAATTTATATTGCTGCCCACTCACGAATGGCAACTCAGGAAGACGTAGAAAGATATTAAAAGACCATATAAAAGAAATAAAAATAATAAAATGATAACTATTAAGTTATTAACTTAACAGCTGCAGCGATTCACTTAACAACTATGGCAAGAAAGGTCGTAAAATGGAGCAAAATTCACATAACAACTGTCTTGCTTACAAACAGGAAATCTGGGGGGGGGTCAATTGTGGTTGTAAACTGAGGATTACCTGTAAAGTGAACTTGATTACATTGAAATTTCTCACAGTGTTTCTGAAGCTTAACAACTTTTGAGAAACATTGCACTCTCAAACATATATTCTGGTTTTGGGTTCACCCAGTTTCTTCCTGACTCTGTGCCATCCTACTGCTCCAAAGGTGGGCATGGCCCTTTGTTTTATCCAAAATGAAAGAGATTTTAGTTTGGTGAAGACATAAACCACCCCGTGCCCTCCTCAAAGAGAAGGTGAAGAATACTGTGATTCTGACATTTGGGGGGGGAGGACGTTTTTTGAATCTGAGCCCTGAAAGACTCGGCAACTCCCCTATGTTCAACATCTTGAATCGATTCATTTTCCAAAAGCAGAAGATGTTCCAACTGGCAATGCTCCCACAGTTGCACTTCACAATCAGCTGGGCTTTGAAGGCAGGATGTGCCCTACTTTGCTATCAAAAGCAACAACTGTGTGCCAACTTTCCTCTTCCCTTTTTTTTACAACAAGCAGGCTGTATTCCCTGAGCAACATAAAGATTTAGCCATTCAGGTAGAGAAAGTTCTGGAATGTTTGGGAGAAGGAGAAGCACATAAATGTTTAATATCACTGCTGCAACTAAGAAGGCCAGTTGGGTAAGTACAGTATTTTATAAAGAGGTACCTTTCCATCACAAACTTTCTCCTTCCTCCTATTATCCGCTCCACCTTCTTCTGAGGCAGAATCAAGGACTTGCCTCCATGGAGTGAATTAGGTGGGAAAAAGCGAGGATTTTTCAGGAAATCGTGGCGCTCTTTCAGTCTCTGAAGATATAGGCGGTCTTTCTGCCGGTCAGCTCGAGTCATTTCATCCATCCAGACAGGTTTGCCCAAGGCTTTAGCTTTCTTCTATCAGAGATGAAATGAGAACCATGCTTTCAGATAGACTTCTATATACGATTCACCCTGTATCTCCAAAAAGAAGATCCCACAAGCTTTGAGATTTTCAAAATCCTAGAACTGAAGGAGCCCCTGTATTTTGCTTAGGGCATGATGAATCTTATTTAAAACCTGCCAACAGAGAGATTGTCCAGCCCGTTTGGTCTTTCTGGATCATTAGCTTCATTATTCAACACAAGTCTTCCTCGACTCAACAGTTCATTCAGTGACTGGTTGAAGTTACAATGGCACTGAAAAAAGCTGCAGCATCCCCATGGTTGTGAGGTCAAAATTCAAATGCTTGGCAACTGATTCATAATTATGACAGTTGCAGTGTCCTGGGGTCACCTTTTGTGACCTTTTTCTGACAAGCGAAGTCAATGGGGGAAGCCAGATAAGCTTAACAATCTTGTTACCAACTTAAAAGCTGCACTTGATTCACTTAACAACTATGGCAAGAAAGGTCATTAAAACGGGGAAAAATTCACTTAGCAAATGTCTCACTTAGCAACAGAAATGTCGGGCTCAACTGAGGTCCCAAGTAGAGGACTATCTGACTCCATTTCTCTTATGGTGAAACATTTTTTTTTGGGGGGGGGGGGGGGGCGGGAACGGACGGACGGACGACATTTAGGCCAGAATCTGCTTTTCTGTACCTGAAGCCCCCTTCTTCAAGTCCTGCAATTTGGAGCGGTAGAAAAACAAGTCTCAAGAGACTTTTTTCTTTTTTTTGGCCGTGGCCCTGATCCTCTGGAAGACTCTGCTACCAGATTGCTCAAAGATGCTTTTCTCGTTGAATGACAACTGGACTGCTTTTTCCCTTGAATGAGGAGGAGGAGGAAGGAGGAGGAGGAGGAGGAGGAAGAGGAGGAGAAAAAGAAGTTCCTCATCCAAGAAGCTTCATCGGCTCTGAAGGTGGGGGAAGATGGAAGGATGGGTTCTGATAGGATTGGTGTGTGGGAGTGGAATGGAACGACAACCCTTCCATTAGGATGGCCTTTCTTGCCACACTGGTTAGAGCAGGAGTGTCAAACTCGATTTCATTGAGGATCATTAACTTTCATCAGACTGCCTGTTTCCTGGTGTTGTTTTAAAAAATGCTATCAGGGTTGTGTTTGGCGTTGGGGGGCTGAGGTGGACATGGCCAGGGTGGGAGTGGCCAGCTCAATGTCACTCTTGTCCAGGGTGCAGGTGGTGGCCAGAGCACTTTGCCAGTGAAAATGGGCTCCCAGGCTCCGTTTTCAGCTGCAGTGGCTTCCTGCAACCCTCTGCCAGTGAAAATGGAGCTCGGGAAGGCCACATGCGACCCTCCCAAGCTCCGTTTTCACTGGCAGAAACACCGTAAGCCAGTCCTTTGCTGTTTCCAGGGTGGCCCGCAGGCCAAATCTAAGCACCTATGGGCTGAATCTGGCCCCCTGGGTCTTGAGTTTGACAGCCCTGGGTTACAGCCTCAGTGGCGCAATGGTTAAAGTGCAGTACTACAGGCTTCTTCTGCTGACTGACAGCTGAAAGCAATTTGGCAATTCTAATCTCACCAGGCTCAAGGTGGACTCAGCCTTCCATCCTTCCAACGAGGAGCCAGATTGTTGGGGACAATAGGCTGACCCTGAAAACCGCTTAGAGGGGGCTGTAAAACACTGTGAACCGGCATATAAGTCTAAGTGCTATTGCTATTAAGTATCTATAATACTTTTGTATTACAACATTTTTGTAGATACACAGTATTTACAATATTTTTTAGATGATTGCAAAGAAATACAATCCTTCTATTCCCACCCCGCTTCCTATTAGAACTTATCCTTCCATCCCTCCACCGCCAGAACTGATAAAACTTCTTAGATGAGAAGCAAAACATTTTTTTTCCTTCTTCCTCCTTAAAGAATAAAACAATCCAGGGGCCTTTTGAAGGAGAAAAAAAAAGCATATTTGAACTGAATGGCTGAGAATCTCCACAGACATCTACTAGCAGACATGAGAGCTGTTCCCACACTTCTGACTTTCCAGAAGGGATCAAAACTTTGTTTTACTGGTTGGCTTGGGACCCTGAAGATAATTGACAGTGTAAGAAGATTTCGCCCCTTGCTATACTTCCCCTTGATTCTATCTTATGGCACATAGCTAGTCTTGGCTTATGACCACAGTTGAGCCTAACATTTCTCTTGCTAAATGGGACATTTGTGAAGTGAGTTTTGCCCCATTTTACAACCTTCCTTGCCACAGTAGTTAAGTGAATCAGTCCAGTTGCTAAGTTTGTAACACAATTGTTAAGTGAATCTGGTTTCTCTCATTGACTTTGCTTGTCAGAAGGTCTCAAGAGGGGATGACAGGAACCTGGGACATTGCAACCATCATAAATATGAGTCAATTGCCAGACAATTGAATTTTGATCACATAACCATGGGGATGCTGCAACGGTCGTAAATGTGAAAAATGGTCCTAAGTGAGTTTTTGGGTGCCGATGTAACTTTGAATGGTCACTAAATGAACTGTTGTAAGCTGAGGATTATCTATAGTTTTAATATCTTTAGATTTTAATTTGCATAACTCATGTCAGGGGCGCCTGTGGTGGCTCGATCACTCTGCCAGAATAAACGGGCTCCCGAGCTCCATTTTTGGCTGTGACGGCCTCCTGCAACCCTCTATCAGTGAAAACGGAGCTTGGGAGGGCCATACACAGCCCTCCCAAACTCCTGTTTTTGCTGGCAGAAGCCCTGCGGGCTAGTCCTTCACTGTTTCCAGGGCAGCCCCACAGGCCAAATATAAGCACTCCTTGGGCTAGATCCGCCCTTGGGCCTTCCTTGAGTTTGACACCCCTGTTCTATTTTAAGCAACCAACCCACAGGATAGGCAAAGATTTATAAATACAATGCTTTGATACAAATAGGAAATTAGGCTGAATAAGCTGCCATCTCGCCTTCCATTTAATTTTATTCTAACCATCTAAATGCACATCTCGCAGGCATGGAAGTTGAATTGATCAATACCGTATTTTAGATTTCAGAACCGAATGACCCTGTCAGAGCTGAAGAAGCTTTTTGGATGAGAAGAAAAACTTCTTCAGAAAAAAACAACAACCCTTGCCCTTTGAAAAAGCACCTTTGGGACATCAATAGACACCTCAAATCTGAGAAAGATTAACTTGATCACATCATGATACAAGGCTGAACTGTAGAGAGGGATCAGAAAACAATGTCAAAGTGGTAGCAAAATAAAACTAGGCTATACCTTGTAGAGCAATGCCACAGATCCGTCTGAAAAATTAGTATCTGAAGAGTCCAGAGTTAAACTGGACAAAGACACATCGGGAAGACTTGCCCATAACTTTTTGATGCGTGAATTTTCCTTGAATTGGAGAGCTTCTGAATCAGGAGGTTCGTAGTGTTTACAATCAGTTTCTTTCAAATAGCCCGGTTCCGAGACATCTGCATTTAAAGAAAAGTTAAGTTCAGAAAGAAATTTAGAAACAGAACAATCATCATTCATACATATATTTTGAAAAAATGAGAATCTCATATACCAGTGATGGCAAACCTTTTTGTTGTGGTGTGCTGAAAGTGCGCACATATGTGCCCGCACTCACAATGCAATGCGCCCCACCCCGCCTGCGCATGCGTACGTAATACCCCCGCCCCACCCTCTTACCTGCACTGCACATGCGCGCATCTCCCAGCTGATTTTTGGGCCCGGAGGCTCAAGGGAAGCCTCTGCAGCCTTGGAAGGCTGAAAAACAGGTCTTCTGGAAATACCGTAAGTACCGAATTGGGTCCGTTTTCAGCCTCCCAAGGCTGCAGAGGCTTTCCTCAAGCCTCCAGGAGGGCGAAAACGACCTCCCCTGAGCTTCAGTAGCCCTCCGGAGGTTGAAAAAGGCACTTCCAATATTTCTGGAAGGCCCGTTTTTTGGCCTCCCGAGGCTGCAGAACCTCCAGAAGGGCGAAAACGGCCTCAAAAGGGCCAAAAATCAGCTGGGAGGTGCGCATGCGCAGTACAGGTAAGTTTGGCTGGGGCTCGCATGCCCGCAGAAATGGCTCTGTGGGCCAACTGTGGCATGCATGCCATAGGTTCGCCATCGCAGTCATATACTTTCAGGTAGGACTATACATAGCATCCTTGAAAAAGTCACATTCGTCTTTCTAGTTACCTTTAGGAGCATGGGTTACTAGTATCGGATCTGTGATGTAATCATCAGGGCAGATTAAATGGTGTTTTTTAAGAAGGGCGCCATCCACACACCATCTGAATGTAGACTTCACTAGGGAAATGCACATTTAAGAGAGATAAGTTTTTTTAAAAAATAAACTGTTCCCATTATTTCTTCATATAGGGGAAGAGAACATTTTGGAAGGGAAACTGAGGCCAGTACAGCTGATCTTTGACTTACAATCACAATTCATCATCCTCTTTCAATGACCCCACAAGCCCTTGCCAGGTGGAGTCTGCACAACTGAATGGAGCTGATTGTTTACTGGCCGGATGCCTTTTCTGTTGCCAACGCAGAGGTTTTTTTAGCAGATATATTCTCAGTGCGCCCAGAGAAAGAAATATCTGCCTCTACCTAGGGATTGAACTCACAGCCTCCCGATTATGAGGCGAGAGCTCCGCCTCTAGGTCACTGCACCATTCACTTATAAACACAATTGGGACCAGAATTTCTGTTGCTGAATTAAGACGTATGTTACATGAAAGTTGTGCCCTATTTTTCCATCTTTTTTTGCCATGAATCACTGCAGTTGTCAAATTAACCAGTGGTCGCTAAGCGAATCCAAGTTCTGTCATTAGTTTTGTGGCAAGCCAGCTGGGAAGGTCGCAAAGGGTGATCACACGACCCAGGGATGCTGCAACAATTGTAAACAAATGCTGGTTGCCAAGCACCCATATTTCAATTATCTGACCATGGGGATGCTGCAACAGTCATCATCACATTTTAGTATCATTCTAACTTTCAACAGTCACTAAATAAATTTATTTATTTATAATAATATAAATTGCAAATTAAGGACTGCTCATAATCAATTTACACACCCACACACACCTCCAAGAAAGAAGAGCTTTGGAGGCAGTTATTTTTCACAGTAATGGGAGCAGAGAAATAGAAAGACTTTCCTTTGTCTCTTCATTGTAATTCTAATTATTGAAATTTTTCAGTAAATCAACCATATAGGATTTGTGTGCCTCGCCATCAATCCTTCCCATATCAACAGGATAAAATCAAATCCTTACTACATTTCTATCAAACCAAAGGGCATTTTCCCATGGTACACATTATATTAGAATAGAAATAATCCTCAACTTACAAACCATTTGTTTAGTGACCATTTACAGTTACAACAGCACTAAAAAAAGGGATAATTTTTCACACGTACAATCTTGGCCGCATCCCTGCAGTGACACGATCAAAATTCTGATGCTGGGCAACTGGCGTGTATTTATGACAGCTGCAGTGTCCCTGGAGTCATGTGATTTCCCCTTTTGTGACCTTCTGACAAGCGAAGTCAAATGGGGAAGCCAGGTTCACTTAACAACCGTGTTACTAATTTAACGACTGCAGCGACTCAACTGTGGCAAGAAAGGTTGCAAAATGGGGCAAAACCCACTTAACAGCTGCCTCGCTTAGCAACAGAAACACTGGGCTCAATTGGGAGCGCAGGTCGAGGATTACCTGTAAAAGGGGACATAGGAAATGCTAATTCCTTCACCTGATGGCACTGCAGCTCGACGGTAGGCTTCCGGAATTTCTAGCTGATATAAACCCAAGATCCTTTCCTCTTCCGCGGTGGCACGGGCCCTTGCTTGGATGATGTGTTTTTCCAGCATTTGTGCCTCCATTTGTCGGTGGTTATACTCTTCACGGAGCTGTTATTGTAATAGTTAAAGCATTTAAATATAGATTCAACTTATTTGACATCAAAGTACAAATCTTTTTATTATTATATGCAAGAAAGAGGAATTCTGTGGAAGATAGAAATGGACCATTAACTTCTGATTAAGATTAAAATAACTTTTATTGTCATTTTATACTGTGAGCACACTGGCACACATTAAAAATGAAATTCTGTTGCCTGCTCTCAAAGGAAAGTATGTATCTGCCCATACACGTATATAACATACATATATGCATGCTATATACATATATATATATATATACACACATATAAACAAAAAAGACAACGAAACAAATAGCTTTCTGTCGGTATGGTCTCTGGTGATGAGCCGAAAGACAGAAAAGAAAGCAGTATGCTTTCTCCCTTAATTGGGGCTTAACAGGGTGTTGTAACACAGAGTATATATATATATATATATATATATATATATATATATATATATATCTTGGTTCTTCGGGAGAAAACCAAAGATCCACATACAAATACCCGCGAAAACCTCTGAAAACAAAATTATGTATATATACACATTGAAAATATACTTTAAGGACGGATCTTGGGATCCCGAGAGGTGGCATGGCCAGATGAAGCTTTGTAGGGTTAAAACCCAATTGTTTTCATTTTTATTCAAATTTTTATCTGGGCTAGGAAGGATGACCAGGTTGGGTTTCGGGGACAACTCACCTGAGACGGGGGCCAGACCGGGGGTCGAGCACGGCCGGGAGGCTTTGGGGTCAGGGAGGATCAGATTGAGGATGGGGGGCTATTTCCGGGAGGGAGAGATTAAGTCTATTGGCACGGTGGACGGGAGGCAGATCTGGCGGTTATAGGGGGCCATATCATGTTCTGGGAGCGTGCCCCCGCTGTCTGCGTGCGGTGGCGTGCTCCGACCCCCAAGGCATTTTCCATTCCCTGGGCTATCTGAGTCATCGGGCCCTGGGCCTTCGGTTGATGCTGTGTAACGCTAGGTCCGTAGTAAATAAAGCCCCCCTCATTTATGATCTAATTTTGGAGGGGGGAGCGGACCTGGCGGGTATTACCGAAACCTGGTTGGGCCAGGAGGGGGGTGTTCCCCTAGTGGAGATGTGCCCACCTGGGTTTCGGGTTTTTCATTGGCTGAGGGCTCAGGGGAGGGAAGGGGGATTGCGGTGGTTATTAAGGAAGATCTATGTCCTAGGGAATCCACTGTTCCTCAGACTACCGGATGTGAATCCCTCTTTGTGAAGTTTGGTTCTGGGGTTCAGATGGGCCTATTGATCATGTACCTGGCTCCCTGCTATGTGTCATTGGCCCTGCCTGAGCTTCTTGAGGTTATAGCCGGCTTGGCGGTTGGGACCCCCAGGCTTATGGTCATGGGGGATTTCAACCTACCCTTCACCAGCGGGACTTCGGGGATTGCTCAGGAGTTCTTGGCTTCCATTGGGCCTAACCCAATTAATTAGGGACCCCACACACACGGGGGGTCAAATCTTGGATTTAGTTTTTGTCTCTGACCAGTGGCAGGATGATCTAGGTATAGGGGATGTTGTTATAGAGCCCCTGTCATGGTCTGATCATTCGCTCTTTAGGCTAGACATCCGTTCCGCACCCCCTCGTTGCGGGGAGGCGGGGCCGATAAAATGGTTCCACTCCAGGCGCCTGATGGACCCGGATAGGTGGAGCTTGGGTCTTTTCCTGAGGCTTGCACACACGACTCGGTTGGGGACTTGGTGGCCACCTGGGATAGGATGGCGGCCGAGGCCCTTGACCGGGTCATGCCCTTGCGGCCTCTGACCCAGTGCCGATCCCAATTAGCTCCTTGGTTTTCCAAGGGGCTGAGGGAGATGAAGCACTGGAAAAGACTCCTAGAGAGTGGTTGGAGGGCTAGGCGCTCCGAATCTGACCGAACACTATTGCGGTCTCATGTTAGGGCCTACTTAGTGGCGATAAGGGCAGCAAAATGGTCTTACTTTTCCGCCCTTATTGCGTCCGCAGGAAACCGCCCGGCCGCCCTTTTTAGGGTGACCCACTCCCTTTTGGATGTGGGAGTACGGGAGGATCCCCTGCAAGGACGGGCCAAGGATTTTTCAAGATATCTGCAGTACAAAATCGCTCAGATTCGGGATGAGTTGGACTCTGACTGGGCAGCTCTGGGCGGGAGGATGGGGGTGGATTTCGGGGAGGTCATTTGGGGCAAGTTCGATCCTGTGACCCTAGAGGACGTGGACAGGATACTGGGTGGGCTAAATGCCACCAAATGTTTACTGGATCCGTGTCCCTCCTGGTTGGTCTTGGCCACCCGGGAAGTGACACGAAGTTAGTTCCAGGGTATTATTAATGCTTCCTTGAGTGAGGGGTTTTTGCCTGCCACCTTGAAAGAGGTGGTGGTGAGGCCCCTCCTCAAGAAACCGTCCCTGGACCCAACATTATTATCAAACTATCAGCCAGTCTCCAACCTTCGCTTTGTGGCAAAGATTGTTGAGAGTGTGGTGGCACGACAGCTCCCTCAGCACCTGGATGAAGCTGTCTATTTAGATCCGTTCCAATTGGGTTTCAGGCCTGGATACAGCATGGAGACGGCGCTGGTCGCGTTGGTGGATGATCTCTGGAGGGCCCGTGACAGGGGTTGTTCCTCTGTCTTGGTCCTGTTAGATCTCTCAGCGGCTTTTGATACTGTCAACCACAGTATCCTATTGTGGCAGTTGGGGGGGTTGGGAGTGGGAGGCACCGTGTTACAGTGGTTCTCCTCCTTCCTCTCTAACCACTCGCAATTTGTGTTGGCTGGGGGGCAGAGGTGGATCCCGAGGCCCTTGATTTGCAGGGTATCTCAGGGGTCTCTGCTCTCGCCCCTGCTGTTCAACATTTATGTGAAGCCGTTGGGTGAGATCATCCATGGTTTTGGGGTAGAGTTCCATCAGTATGCTGATGACATTCAGTTATACATTTCTACCCCAGGCCACCCCAATGAAGCCGTGGAAGTGATGACCCGGTGCCTGGAAGCCGTGCAGAGCTGGATGGGTCTAAACAGGCTTTGACTCAACCCGACCGAAACCGAGTGGCTGTGGTTTCCTACACCCAGATACAGCCAGCTTATTCCATCGCTGGCTGTGGGGGGAGAAATTCTGACCTCCACGGAGAGGGCACGCAATCTTGGCATTCTCCTGGATGTACGGCTATCGTTAGAAGATCATATAATGGCCATCGCCAGGGGGGCTTTTTGTCAGGTCCGTCGGATCTACCAGTTGCGGCCCTTTCTGGATCTGGACGCACTTCGCACAGTCACTTCTGCCCTCGTCATTTCCCGTCTAGACTACTGCAATGCTCTCTACATGGGGCTCCCCTTGAAGAGCATCCGGAGGCTTCAGCTGGTGCAGAATGAGGCCACGCAGGTGATTTTGGGGGCTTCTCGGAGCTCCCATGTTACACTGCTCCTGCGCGAGCTGCATTGGCTTCCAGTGGCCTTCTGGGGGTGATTCAAGGTGTTGATGGTCATCTTCAAAGCACTCCATAGCTTGGGACCCAGGTACTTACGGGACCGCCTCCTGCCACCATCGGCCTCCCGCCGGCCAGTGCACTCTCACAGGGTGGGCCTCCTCGAGGTGCCGCCAGCTGGGCGATGCCGCGGGCCTTCTCTGCGGGAGCACCCTCCCTTTGGAATGAGTTACCCCCGGAGATGCGGACTATCCCTGACCTACGAACCTTCCGGCACGCACTGAAGGCCCATCTTTTTCAGCAAGCCGGTCTGGCCTAGTATCATTGGAATGGTTTTAATTTTTGTAACTTTTTACCCTGTTTTATCATTTTGTTATAGTTTTTAATTTTTCAGCCTTTTATTTAATTCATTTTAATCTATTTTTAAATTTTATGTTTGTAATTGCACTGTTTGTAGCTATGTCCCAACTTGAGAGAGGGGGCGGTATAATTAATTAATTAAATAAATAAATAAATAATTGCTATCCATTTTGAATACATAGCGGAAAGAGGAAATTTAAAAATTCACAAGGTTGATACTATATGGAACAAAACTATGACTGAAATTAGATGTTCCTTCAGATAACATGAAGTTTCCTCCCAGATGTTAACCAGGAAACAGGTCATGAAGAAGATGATCTGATTCTAATTTATTGCTATACTCATTCTAATTTTGTAACATAAATAATAAACATATGTTTATGTTTATTAATGTTACATTTGTGTGTGTTTATCTCTCTTTGCATATGTCTGCTAGTCTGCCTGTCCATCTATTTCCTACTGTTCCAAAATGATTTAATTGTGGTCATTAAGCAGAACATTTTGCAACTTAAATCACTTTAATTCTTATATGTTTTCTTGAACAGAGCTAAATGGAAAGTTTACCTTTCGCAATTCCTCCACAAAGTATTCATGATGGGGATTTTTTCCTCCACGGGATTTGATCATATTATCCACCATGTTTGCTGCTATCACCTCTGAAGTATATAAGCTCTTAAAGACTTTGGTTAGCACATGGGAAATGTCCTAAGTGGAGATAGTAGGAGAAATAATTAGAAACAGGTGTAGAAATATTTGATGGTGATCCTACAACAAGAGTGACAGTGGATTTCACATGAATAATACTACAATTAAATACAGTTTTCCTGAAACTTGGCATCAAGCAACCTTCATATTGAAAGTTACAATGCATACATGTTCAGTATTAAAAATCTTCAGCATGCATTCAAATTAATTAGATTGACAGTACCAATAGTCCTCAACTTATGATCACAATTGAGCCCAAAATTTCTGTTGCTAAGTGAAACATTTAAGTTAATTTTGCCCCATTTTATGACCTTTCTTGCCACAGTTGTTAAGTGAATCACTGCAGTTGTTAAATTAGTGATGTGAACCTGGCTTCTCCCATGTCTTTGCTTGTTATAGAAGATCGCAAAAGGTGATCCCAGAACCCTGCAACCACCAAAAATATGAATCAGTTGCCAAGTGTTTGAATCTTGATGTGACCATGAGGATATACTTCAAGGGTCGTAAGTGTGTAAAAGTCGCAAGTCACTTTTTTCAGTGCTGTTGTAACTATGAATAGTCCCTAAAGGAACTGTTGTAAGTCGAGGACTACCCATATAATGACAGTGAGTTTAGCAGCTGAATTTCTTGCTATTATGCCTACTAATTACAGATTACAGTGACAGAAAATAACTTGTGTTTGAAATGAATAAAGCTTTTTAAAAATTCAGTCCAAACTACATACAGTTGCTTTCATTCCGTTTCTGAATTCTGATTATAGTTAGTCCTCGACATACGACTGTAAGGGAACCTGCTTATTACAATTGCATGTCATGACAGTTTAAAATGGTTTGTTGACGTGACTAAGCTGTTTTTGAAATCTTTTTTGTCGCAGTCATTAAGCGAAAAAGGCAGTCCTAAAAAGAATGCAGTCATTAAACGAACCTATTGTAACTTCCAAGTTTGGCAAAACCATTGTAAATATCTATGGAGATCCTCAGTCATCCAGGTCATAGTTGACCCAAAGGTGCTTTTTTCAAGACTTCCTTCTTTTCAGAACTTCTTTCTTTCTTTGAAGACGTTTCCCTTCTCATCCAAGAAGCTTCTTCATCTCTGACCGGATGGTGGGGAATGGAAGGATTTATATTCCTTGCAGACAGCTGGTCATTTGCATTCTCGTAAAACGTGATCATATGGACATGGGATGCCGCAAATGGCTATATATGTGGCCATACTGCCAAGTGCCCAATGTGTATTAGCATAACTGCAAGGGTCCTGACTATCAGAACTTGTATAACTCCCTTTTTCCAGGTAGGTCGTAACTACAAACAGTTGCTAAATGACCAGTTGCCAATCGAGGACTATGTGTATTGAAAAAATAGGTTGCCTACTCAGCATTACAGATAGCCCTCGACTTACCATAGTTCACTGAGTGACCGTTCAAAGTTACAACGGTACTGGAAAAAGAGACTTATGACCATTTCTTTTACACTTACAACCGTTACAACAACCTAAAGATTGCCTAATTAAAATTCAGGTGCTTGACAACTGGCTCATACTTAGGATGATTGCAGTGTTCTAGAGTCATGTGGTCCTCTTTTGTGACCTTCTAACAAGCAAAGTCAATTAACAATCAGGTTACTAATTCACTTAACAATCAGGTTACTAATTTATCAACTATAGTGATTCATTAGGGGGGGTATATAAGTGCACCAATGTGCCTACCGTCCCTATCCTAATGTTTCTTTTATTTTTTTTATTTTTCTTATATGTATCCATGTATTCATAACTATGTTTCTACTTATACCTATTATCTTGTAAGCAATTGACAAATTGACAAATAAATAAATAAATAAAAATAAAATTTAACAACTGTGGCAAGAAAGGCCATAAAACAGGGCAAAACTCTCTTAACAAATGTCTCACATAACAACAGAAATTTTGGGCTCAATTGTGGCCATAAGTCCAAGAGTACCTGTAGAATGCCACAGTTATCAAGCATATCAATAATTTGTTTTAGGCACAGTTTTGTTGAAAACCAAAAGTACATGCTAGTTTTCAGCAAAACCATTGTAAACCGTGATCTTGGGACCATGGGATGCTGAAAACGCCATAAATGCAGCCATTGCTGAGTGTCTAAAGATTGGTCATGTGACCACAGGAGCCTGACCATTAAAACTGAGACATAGCTAACCCTAAGGAAGTCCAGTGTAATTTTTAATGGTTGCTAAGCAACCAGTTTTAAGTTGAGGACTCCTCTATGGTCAAAGATCAACTAAATCTACAGTAAACCTACAATCAAATATTTTAAAAATACTGTGCCTACTGTGTAGATTCCATTTTTCAGTAAGAACCACCAGCACTAAATCAAAAAAAGAAAATATTTCTCCATCCAGGTTCCATATATTGATTCAATCCTTTTTCTCAGCTAATATTTACTCACCTCAACAATTTTCCCCAATGACTTAAGTACTGGAAATTTTTAAAAATGGAACAAATACCAAGCCTTCCTCTTCCTGCAGCAACGTAAGCAATCCCATCTGATCATGCCTAATGTTTTGCTTCATTCTTAAACACAAACATTGACACACACAGGAAATCCTGATCACAAAGCTTCGTTCTCCTGCACTTTGGCCAACTTTTGGTGGCTGGTTGTATTTCATAAGCTTGCAGGCAGCTCTGGAACAATACAGTTAAAGATAAGGGAGTTTTTCCAGGGAGAATATATGTATATATGTATGTGTGTATGTATGTATGTATTATTGTTGTTGTTACTGTATAGTGTCAGTCGGTGTTGGATGTATATTTTGTGTATATTCGTAGATATTGCACTCTCAAATTGCAAATGGAAATATGGCTATTCTATTTTTTTTTATCTTTATTTTTAAGTCCTTTGGTTTTATTGTATTGCAAATAGTTGCTGGGGTGCATCCACAGTTTCACTGTACTTCTACAATGACAATAAAGTTATTCTATTCTATTCTATTATTTGTTGTTGTGTCATACAGTCAGTTAGATTTTAGATTGAATTTGGTTTTTTTGTTCATGTGTCCAAGGACTTGGGTTAGGAGGATGGCTTTTAATAATATTAAAGGTATTGTCACAGGATTAGGATTAGGGTCTTTTGCAATTATTATTATTAAACCATTCTTCATTGTGGTTCTTCTCCCTGTGAAATAAAAGCATTTACAATATTTTCTGAATAAAAAGGGTGTGTTTAAATCATTGATGAAATAATCTGTTTATAAAATCAGCATATCTTAAATACTTTCTCACCTTTTAAAAAAAAAACTGTTTTTTTTAAAACATTTATCTCCCACGCCCAGATAAACAGGCAATGATAGAAATATGTTAAACACAATCAAATCATCAATTAAATGGATTAGGAAGGTTACTCCATGCCCACTTTCCCTTTGTGCTGCAGGTAGACTGAATAAGCACTCTGCACATGCCCAGGAACCCTCTGCGGGGGGGAGCAAATATCATTCCGGGGTTTATGGAGGCATTTGGGCACAGGAAAGAGATATTGCAGGTGGCACTCTGCCCATGCTCAGATGGGAATCGTTTTGCCACCCCAAGCCAGGTGTAAAAAAACAACAATGCCGCCCTGGAAATGAGAAGCATCTGCAAGGTGACTAAAGCCGGAGGGCGCGGCGGCAGAAGCGGGAGCGGCTCTTCTTTCACCTGAGTCAGCTCCGAGGCGGGCCTGTGCCTGTACATGGAGGGCTCGGGGCTCGGAGAATTCCTGGGGTGCGCCGCGCCCCTTTCCTCGGCGGGCAGCATCTTCGCGCAGCGCCCTTTCTCCGGTTGCTAAGATCCTGCTTTCTGAGAAACGAAAACCGGGCCCTTAGCAACAGCGACTTCCGCTCGCTTCCGGATGCCTCCGATCTCCGATCTTTTCCGATTGATCTCGTCGTCTGCCTACCATTCCAAGAAATCGTAGCCAGCGCGCTAGGTCTTGTGGGAAATGTAGGCGTATAAATGGGTTTATTTAGCAGATGGATTGGGCAAAATAGAATAGAATAGAATAGAATAGAATAGAATAGAATAGAATGGAATGGAATGGAAGGGAAGGGAATGGAAGGGAAGGGAAGGGAAGGGAAGGGAAGGGAAGAATAGAATACAGAATAGGAAAAGGAATAGGAATAGAATAGAATAGAACATAATAGTTCTATATTAGTATGATTGGATACACAAGGAATTTATCTCCAATTCATATGCTCTCAATGTACATACAGTCACCTTTTTCAGTGCCATTGTAGTTTTGAATGGTCACTGAATAGAAAGTTGTAAGTCAAGGACTACCTGTACCCAAATTAGGGTCCCAAGACTCATCACAATTCTTCAACGTGGTTAGGAACTATGTGGAGGAAATTATTCATCAAGCCTATTGACTAAAACACCCCAAGCTGAGTTTTATGGTAGCTGCTCCTGAAATAATACATATAGAATAGAACAACAGTGTTGGAAGGAACCTTGGAGGGTCCCTTATTCCAATCCTCTATTCAAGCAGGAAACCCTACATCACTTCAGACAAAGGGTTATCCAATCTCTTCTTAAAAACCTCCAGTGATGGAGCATTCACAATTTCTGGAAGCAAGTCGTTCCACTGGCTAATTGTTTTGATTGTCAGAAAATTTCTCCTTAGCTCTAGGTTGCTTCTCTCCTTGATTAGTTTCCATCCATTGTTTCTTGTCCTGGCCTTCAGGTTTGGAGAAGAAATTGACTCCCTCTTCTTTGGGGCAGCACCCCAAATATTGGAATACTGCTATCACATCACCCCTAGTTCTTCTTTTCATCTAACTATACATACCCAGTTCCTGCAACCACCTTTCAAATGTTTTAGCCTCCAGTTCCCTAATCCTCTTTGTTGCTGTTCTCTGCACTCTTTCCAGAGTCCCAACATCTTTTTTACATCGTGGCGACCAAAACTGGATGCAGTATTCCAGGTGTGGCCTCATCAAGGCATTATAACGTGGTATTAACACTTCACATGACCTTGATTCTATCCCTCTGTTAATGCAGTTGTGCTTCAGGGTTAATCTTTAATTGATTCAGGTGGCGGATGAGTACTAAAAACAATGAATACCAAAAAAAAAAAATTTCCCTTAAGAAATAAGGCAGTGAATCACAAGGCAGTCGACTCTGGCAAGTTCTAGCTTGTATGTTGAGTACCAGACAAACAATAAGTAAGTACTGGAACAAAATTTTCGATCAGAATATTTTTGAGTACCGAATCTGATGAGTTTCAAAGCAATTTAGTACCAAAGTACCATTATATTCTCCAAATGAATGTTGGTGGTGAACAATGAGGACAAACAGTTACTCCTCCATTTACGACCACAACTGAGCCAAAATTTATGTGGCTAAGTGTGTTTTGCTCCATTTTACGACTTTTCTTGCCACTTTTGTTAAGTGAATCACTGCAGTTGTCAAATTAGTAACACGGTTGTTAAGTGAATCTGTTTTTTCCATTGACTTTGTTTATCAGAAGGTCGCAAAAGGGGATCACATGACCCCAGGACACTGCAACCGTCATAAGTACATGCCAGTTGCCAAGCAGTCTAATTTTGATCACATGACCATGGAGATGTTGCAACAGTCATAAGTGTGTAAAATGGTCCTAAGCCACTTTTTTTCAGTGCTGTTGTAACTTTGAATAGTCACTAAGTGAACTGTTGTAAATCAAGAACTACCGTGTTGAAATCCATTTTTCTCCATCCTGGTGGCCTCCTAAAAGATTAGGACTACAACTCCCAGAATGCCAAGCTCGCATACTGTACTATTACTCTTGGTCTCAGTCTACCTGCAGAATGCCAACTTTTAAAAAATTGCTCTAATTAAGTAAGAAATGGTGGAAACTAATGCAGTGTTTTCAGCCACCACCTGTTGTGGTTCGCCGGTGGCAGCAGAATCGGACAGTGGGGAAGAATGGGGATCAGTCCGGGAGCCTGGAGAGGATTTGGATGAGAGTCCTGCATCCAATGCAGAGATGATGCCAGGACCATCTGGGAGTGGGGTGCTGCCTTCGGAGCCTTTGGAGTCTGGCAGCAGCAAAGAAGAGGACTCAGGGGAGCCTGTTCCCAGTGCACGTGTGCACAGAGCTGCTAGAAGGCAAGAGCAGCTGAAACAAAAGGGGCGACTTGGGAGTAAGGCTGGGAAGTGATTGCCCCTCCCATAAGGGATAAAAGTCAGGCCAAGATGATGAAACCTTTGCAGGAAGCAAAGTAGTTCGATCGGTTCCGAGTCATCCTTGAAATTCTGTGTATTTCAGCTGGTTTTTCTTGTACTTCGGTTGGTTTCTTTTCTAGTTAATTTGATACTTCTGTTTTTGGCAGCATTCCACAGAACTGAAAGATATGTGCTTATCTTGGGGAACTGTTTGAGATTAATTCCAGCTGGGAATGAAAACAATTCAGCAATAAAATAGGTTTTATTTTTAAAACAAGTTTGTGAATAATTGTGGTTTATGAAGCCTGAGTCAGAACATTGCCATTGAAAGATGTGTGGAATTCAAATCCTAGAAATCCTCAGCTATCTCTCTTAAAATCAAAACACATAATTCAAAATGGAATGTATAAGAATTAATAGCTTTCACGATTATTTGTACCTTGCTTGGATTCTCTTTTAGATAAGGTACAGGTAGTCCTCGACTTACAACAGTTCATTTAGTGACCATTCAAAGTTATAACACTACTGGAAGAAAGTGACTTATGGCCATTATTCATACTTATGACAGTTGCAGCATTCCCATGTCATGTGATTTACATTCAGATGCTTGGCTCATATTCATGACAGTCACAGTGTCCCAGGGTCATGTGATCTCCTTCTGGGACCCTGTGGCAAGCAATGTCAACGGGGAAGCAGATTCACTTAACAGTTGTATTACTAACTTTACAACTGCAGTGATTTGGTTAGCAACTGTGGCAAGAAAGGTCATAAAATGAGGCAAAACTAACTTAACAAGTTTCTCACTTAGCAACATAAATGCTGTGCTCAATTGTGGTCGTAAGTTGAGCAGTACCTGTACTCCTTGAATAATAATTGTAATTGAGCCAAGAACTATGGTTATTATTCATTGCAATCATTAAGTGGATCACCCTGTGACTGGAACTAATTTTATGACTTTTTTTTCAACAGTCATTAATTAAGCGCTACAGTCATTAAGCAAATAAACTTCCTGCAATGGGCACTTTTTGCCAGAAACGAGAAATTACTGTGGGAAACCAGCAAAACAATTTGGAAATTGCAATACTTCGGCCACAAGATACTACAAACAGACATAAACCTGAATCAGTTGTCAAACATCCAAGATGCAATCAAGGGATCATATTGTGTGTTTTGTGTGTGTGTGTGTGTGTGCATGTGTGGCCATGGTAACTTTGAAATCAGATTGTAAGTTTTGGATGGCATTCATCATAAGTTTGGTCACTAAGTGACCAGTTGTATGTCAAGGACTGCCTGTAGTTCAATTCTGGGAGATGTAGATTTGAAATGGGATAGGGCCCTGTAAGTAATCCATGATTTACATCCACAAGTGGGCCCAAAATTTCTGTTGCAAAGCAAGATAGTTGTTAAGTGAGTTTTGCCCCATTTTATGACCATTCTTACTATAGTGGTTAAATTAAGTCCAACCTAGTCCAACCCCCTCTGCCCAAGCAGGAGACCCTATACCATTTCTGACAGAGGGCAGTCCAATCTATTCTTGCAAGTCTCCAGCGATGGCGCTCCCACAATTTCTGAAGGCAATTTCTGTTCCATGGGTTGATTGTTCCACTGTCAGAAAATTCCTCCTTATCTCCCTGTTCAATTTCCATCCCTTATTCCTTATCTGGCCTTCAGGAGCTTTGGAAAATAGCTTGACTCCTTCCTCTCTGTGGCAGCCCCTCAAATATTGGAACACTGCTATCATATCTCCCCGGTCCTTCTCTGCGCCGTGGTGGCACAGTGGATAGAGTGTAGTACTGCAGCTTACTTCTGCTGACTGCTGATTGCCAGCAATTAAAATCTCTCCAGGCTCAAGGGTGACATAGCCTTCCATTCTTCCGAGGTGGGTAAAACGAGGACCCAGATTGTTGGACAAGAGGCTGACTCTGTAAAACTGTTTAGAGAGGGCTATAAAAACACCATGAAGCGGTATATAAATCTAAGTGCTATTGCTATTCTCTTCACTAAACTACAGATAACAGATAATCAGAGTTGGAAGGGACCTTGTAGATCATCTAGTCCAACCTTCTGCCCAAGCAGGAGACACTATACAATTCTGACAGATGACAGTCCAATCTCTTCTTGAAAGTCTCACTTCCCATGCCCGGTTCCAGCAACTGTTCTTCGTATGTTTTAGCCTCCAGTCACCCTAATCATCCTGGTTGCTCTTCTCTGTAACCTTTCTAGAGTCTCAACATCTTTTTAATAGCATGGTGACAAAAAAAATCACCCAGTCAGATTAAGGGAATCTGACTTCCCTATTGTCAGAAGTTGCAAAAGAGGATCATATGACTCCGGGACGTTGCGACCGTCATAAACACGTCAGTTGCCAAGTATCTGAATTTTGATACGTGACTGTGGGGATGCTGTAATGGTCATAAGTTTGAAAATAAGTCGCTTATTTCAGTGCGGTTGCAACTTTGAATAGTCACTAAATGAATGGTTTTAAGTCAAGGACTACCTGTACTAAGGAATTTATTGGTTGTTTGTAGGAATAAGTCAACTATCCATCGCTGTCGCCTTCTCTCTGCAGCCGTGCTGTCACCCGCTGGATGATTTCATTCAGTCTTCATTCAGTCTCTGTTGGAAAAGGACAAGATCCTCAAGATCCCATCTTTTTCTTTCTTTGGGCCTGCTGCTAATTTGAACTTATCAGATGATTCTTTGGCTGCAGAAAAAAAAAATGGGCCTAATTATTATTAGTGGCCGTCCCTTTGCCTTTTAGAAGTATTTGGGGAGGAGTGCATGAGCTCAGTTTCATACCTTGAAGTCGCATCCGCCACGTGCAGATTCTTGCTCTGAAGACAGTGGATGAAGTTGATTAAAGGCTTCCTTGGTCATGTCAAAAGAATGTGACATATCAGGATGGCCCAGAAGATGTCCCCAGTTGGGTAGATTTCAGACACCCATTAAGAACAAGACTTGCAGCATTTCAGAAAGAAAGAAAGAAGGGTGGGGGCAAGAGAGGGAGAGAGAGAGAGAGAAATGGAAGAAAAGGAAGAAAAAAGAAGAGAAAGAGGAACAATAACAGAATCAGAAACAGAAACAGAGGGAGAGTGAGGATAGAGAGAGGGAAAGAGAAAGGAAGGAAGGAAGGAAGGAAGGAAGGAAGGAAGGAAGGAAGGGAGAGGGATGGAAGGAAGGAACAAGGAAAAGAGAAACAGTAAGAATCATAAACAGAGTGAGAGTGAGGAAAGGGGGAGAGAGAGAAAGAAAGAAAGAGAAAGAGAGAAAGCAGGGAGGGAAGGAGGGAAACAAACAGAGTAAACAAAGAGAGGAGAGAGATGAAGGAAGGGAGAAAGGAAGAGAAGCAAACCGAGTTAGGAAAGAGGGGAGGGAGAGAGGAAAGAAGGAAAGAGAAAGAAGAGAGTAAGTAAGAAGGAAATAAAAACAGAAATAGGGTAGGAAAGGGGGAGGGGAAAAGGAAGGAAAGAGAGAGAAAGGGAAAAGCAGGGAGGGAGGGGGAGAGAGTCAGGGAGGAAAGGAAGCAAGGAATCAAGCAAGAGTTAGAAACAAGATTTATTTTTCTCCATGCAAAGAATTGGAGGGGTTTGAATTTCATATTTTATGCAAATTACAATATACAAACAGCCAAAGCTCACAGTTACACCAAAAACCAGAGTTCTCCCATCACACTAAACTGTGATTTCCTGAATCACAGCTTGGGGAATGACCCATAATTGGCTGAATTTCAGCAACAAAGTCCTGCTTTGTTCACCAGATATTGATGACCTCATGCAGATATCATCCCCACTTATGCTTGTAAGCACCAAACATTATTTCATGATTAATAGTATGTTTATTTATAAAAGCTGTGCTTAATTACATGAGCATAACAGCACAGAATTTACAGCAATTATATATTATTGCCTTCCCCAAGAGGTACAACTTACGACCACAATTGAGCCCAAATTTTCTGTTGTTAAGTGAGACATTTGTTAAGTGAGTTTTGCCCCATTTTAGGGCTTTCTTGCCACAGATGTTAAGGGAATCATTGCAGATGTTAAGCTAGTAACATAGTTGTTAAGTGGAATCTGGCTTCCCCATTGATTTCACTTGTCAGGTTGCAAAAGGGGATCATATGACCTCGGAACACCATATATTCCTGCCAGTTGCCAAAGGCCTCTATGTCTTTTTTCATCTCTGTGAATTTATACTTTCCACTTGGATATTCCAGGGACTGGAACTGATGCATATTCAAAGTAAGTCTTCCCCCAATTTCTTTTGAGAGAGGGGGGGGAGTTCCCACTTATAAAACATGTTATTCTCCACTTTTTTATGTGGTTGATTAAAAGGGGAAACAATCTGGAAATGTCTTGGCTTATTGGTAAAATAATTTTGTTTGTATTTTTTAATTTTATTTTTTGTCTCTTTGGATAACAGATGACTTTTGGTTCATTGGTTCTTTTAAGTATGTAGTTTGAGCAGCTAGGGCTGCTAGGAAGAAAACTTTAAATTTTTAAAAAAGAAATAAAAACCCTTCTGCCTTTCAAGAATATCATAGCCAAACCAAGTATACCCATTTCAAAGCAATGGTCATAAATATAAGCCAGTTGTCAATTATCCAAATGTCAATCACATCACCATGGGGATGTTGCAGTGGTGATAAGAATGAAAAAGATCATAAATCACTTTTTTTCAGCGCTGTTGTAACTTTGAAGAGTCACGAAATGAACTGTTGTAAGTTGAGGACTAGATGTACTAGAATTATATATTGCACCTTTTAGTTTTGCACTAACAATATTAGAGGGAAGTGGTTGGCTTTGTTTATAGGATTCTTTGCGATTTCTTCAGCTTCATTTGATTGCTCCATTATTTATTCCACAATATCTTCTAAAAATCCAGTCAGTTGTGGCTAATTCAGTAAATGAATAAACAGTTAAACACATTACAGTGAAATATATGTCAAACTTGCCAGTAATTAATCCAATGATCTTTGCCACTGACTAGGAATTTGATTTTTTTTAGACTGTTCTCCTTTTCTGTAGAGTTGGCAGAGGAGTAGCTAAAAAGTCACATCATGCTCTGATTTTTTAATCTTGGGAGGCCTCTCCAAATTCTATGTTTCAAAATTACAAAGCTAAAGACCACAAATCGTTTTGTGCCCTATATAAAATTTCTCCAGCTTTTGAAGTGTCGTAACTCAAATTAGACCATGCATTTAAAGTTTTACTTCTCTTTCTGATTAGAATGGCTATTTTGTTTGGTTTCTGGCCGTATGTATCTATTTTTATCAACTGCATGATGGAAATTCAATTGGGGCGAGGCAGAGAAAGCCAGTTTCACTAGCCAAGTTTTAAAGCAAAAGGGATGGTGGTGATTTCCCCCTCCAAATAGGGCATACATATTTCAAACTTTTAGAAACTTTAACCTTGATTCTTCCCTGGAAGCTGCCAGGCTGTTGATCAGAGGCATGGAGAATAGCTATGTCAACCGAACATGCTAAATCATAGTTATGTAACCCATACCTAACTAAATTAATTAAGTGGACACACATAATATACTCAACCAAACAAGATGCATTTGTTCAAATGAACCAGCTGTTCAGTAAGCTACATTTTAAAAAAATGAATTCATTAGAAACTTTTGAAAGAAATACCACAAGTAATGAAGGAAGGAAGGAGAAAGGAAGAAAGAAAGAAGAGACAGAAAAAGGGAAAGAAAAAGGAAGAAAAAATAATAGAAAGGAAAGAATAAAACAAAGTTTCTCCAACTTGACAACATTAAGAAATGCGGACTTCAACTCCCTATGTTGATGGGGAATTCTGGAAGTTGATCCAGCCATCTTATAGTTGCCAAATTAATTAAACACTGAAATAAATATCAATAAATACACAGGGAATTACAAGAGTCATGGAATATATTTCACCCATTCACTGTAGGGAACTATGTTCACTGAATCATTTCTTCTTAAATAGTAATCTCTACTATAAAAGCCTGATGATATCCACTATATCCCATTTTTTATTTCAACTGCAAGGAATCCGGGAAAATAGATACAAAGATATACAAATATATATAAATACATAAAAATAGATACAATAGATACAAACTCAAGGTTAACCGCATCAAACTTGATTGCAGGAAATACGACTTCAGCAATTGAGTGGTCAATGTCCGGAATACTCTACCTGACTCTGTGGTTTCTTCCCCAAACCCCAAAAACTTTAACCTTAGACTGTCTACTATTGACCTCACCCCTTTCCTAAGAGGTCTGTAGGGGGCGTGCATAAGCGCACCAACGTGCTTACCGTCCCTGTCCTATTGTTTTTTTTATTCTTCTTATATGTATCCATGTATTCATAACTATGTTTTACTTATACCTATTAACTTGTAAACAATTGACAAAATAAATAAATAAAAACAACAAAGCCAGACTTGTATGGCCAGCCTTAAGTTTACTTCGGGTCGGGAGAAGCGAGTTGCGCTTTTGCAATCTTCGTTTTTTTTTTCCCTGCCGAATTTGCGCTTCGACGCGTGTCTGTCCGCGGCCCGCCCTGCAATCTTTAAATACTTTTTTGCCAACTTGTGAAGAGTTGTAGGGCAGTTACCGAACAGCAGGGTGGGGAACCGCGATTTTTTTTCCCCTCCTCCTTTCCTCTTCTCCCTCTGACTTCTTTCGAGATGGGGTTGCAAAGCCAGCTTGGGAGGGCGGCCCTCCAGCTTGGGAGAAACACAAGAGATTCACACACAAAACCACGCCCAGCTGGCTGTCTACCCAAATCTTTTCTCTCTCTCTCTCTCTCTCCTGATCCCGGGCGCTGCTTAAGAGAGAAAGCTGCCAATGACTTCGGAGTCGCCGGACAAGGCAGCCGCTCTCTTCCACCCTTTCTCTGCAGGGAGTGACCGAAAGCAGCAATAGCAGCAGTAGCAGCAGAGCCCTGGGAAACCCTGAGCAGCAAAACGCCTCTCTTCCACATTTGGGACGCCGCTGTGGTTTCTCTTGCACGCCGCAACCCCACCATGGAATTTACCAGCTCATCATGTTCGGCCTACAACGGTGAGTGTGTGTGTGTGTGTATGTGTGTGTCTGTGTGTAAGGGGGGGATTCGTCATGGTTCGGGCAGGGAGGGGGCCGGGGGGTGGGCTGGTGCGATGCCTCTGATGGCTGCGTCTTCGGACAAAGCTGATGCAAACTCTACAATGTTGGGGTCTGTGTCGATCTGGGTGGGGGAAGGGCTGCAAGAACCATCATCCTCGGCTCAGCATGGGGGCTTTGTTATAATGAAGGGAGACTTTGGACTTGAGGAGGTGGGTTGGGATGGGATCTATGTTGATATTGTATTTTTCTAGATCTCCGAAAACCTTTTCTTTTTTGACTTTCTTTCTTTCTTTCTTTCTTTCTTTCTTTCTTTCTTTCTTTCTTTCTTTTTCTTTTCCTCTCTCTCTCCCTCTCTCCCTCCCCCTTTCTCTCACTTTCTCTTCCACTCTCTTTCTTTCTCATTTTTTCTCTCGCTCTCTTTTTCTCTTTCTTTTCTTTTCTCTCTTTCTCCCTTTCACTCTTGCTCTTTTTTTTTCTCTTGCTCTCTTTCCTTCACTCTTTTTCTCTCTTCTCTTTTTTCTTTTCTTTTTTGTCGTTCTCTCTCTCCCTTTCTCTCTTTCTCCTTTTTTCTTTCTTTTCTTCTCTCTCTCTCTCCCTCCTCTTTCTTTCACTTTCTTTCACTTTCTCTTCCGCACTCTCTTTTCTTTCTTTCTTTCTTTCTTTCTTTCTTTCTTTCTTTCTTTCTTTCTTTCTCTCGCTCTTTTTCTCTCTTTTCTTTTCTCTTTCTCCCTTTCTCTCCTGCTCTCCCTTTCTCACTTTCTCGTTTTTTTTTCTCTTTTTTATTTTCTTCTCTTTCTCTCTCTCTCTCTCACTTTCTTTCTCTTTCTGTTACTTATCTCTTTCTTTTTGTGGTATCTTTCTCTTTTTTTCTTTCTTTTCGTTTTCTTTTTCCTTGTCTCCCTTCCACCTTCCTTCCTTCCTTCCATCCATCCATCCATCCATCCATCCATCCATCCTTTTTTCCTTTTCTCTCTCTTTCACTTTTCCGCTGGCTCCATCCTTCCTTCCTTCTCTGTTTTACCAGTCACTTTTTAATCTTTATCTTTATTTAACCTTTTAAAGAGTTTCATTGTGTTGCAAAATAGAGCTACAGTTCAGCCCCGCATTTTCACTTCTGGGGAGCACTTTTGAGAGGGGATGGGACAGTTGGTCAACCAGCCTTTATTTGAAACGAAAAACATAACTGGGTGTTAAAGATCAGTGCCTCTCTAGATCAAAAGGTCTGTGAGTTCTTCTTCTAGTTCAGGTAGTCCTCGACTTACAACAGTCCATTTAGTAACCATTCAAAGTTACAATGACACTGAAAAAAGTGACTTATTACCATTTTTTCACAGTTACGACCCTTGTAGCACCCCCATAATCATGTGATTTTCAGGTGCCTGGCAGCTGGTTCATACTTATGACCATCGCTCTACAAAAGGTGATCCCAATATCCGGTGATCGCCTTTGGCAACCTTCTGGCAAGCAAAGTCAGTACGGAAGCCAGATTCACTTAACAACCGAGTAACTAATCAATGGCAATGATTCATTTAACAACTGAGGCAAGAAAGATCATAGAACGTGGCAAAATTCACATAACAAATGTCTCACTTAAAAACAGAAATTTTGGACTCAATTTTGGTCATAAGTCGAGGACTACCTGTTATGTTACTGGCCAGAGTTGGACGAACAGGGCTAAGGAAATCTTTGTACCACAAGGGACTTAACAGAAAGTGGATTTAAGTAAGCCAAACTTGAAGGGAGAAAAATAGTTCAGAAGGTGCTGGGAAAAGAATCCACAAAGAAATAAGGAAGCAGCTTCCATCCTTCATCACGTCAACCGTAAGTCCTCTAGTTATGACCGTAATGTAGCCTGCTCATCACGATCGTAACTCTTTGACAGTCATAAAACGGATCGGCCATGTGACTGACCAGATTTTATGATCATTTTTATGGAAGTCGTTAAGTGAATCACTATGGCCATTAAATCAGTATTCTTTAAGTGAACCCTGCAATCATTTGCTGGACCAACTGAAAGTAAACGTTGATTTTTAGCAAAGCTGTCATAAAGTATAGTCACGTGACTGTGGAACACTGCAGATAATTGTAAATGTGGCCTGGTTGTTGACTGGCTTAAGTGCAGTCATGTGACCGTGACAGGAAGAGGTTTCATATTTGGGTCATAAGTAGCCCTCCAAGGTAGGTCCATCAGAATTCAGAATGGTCACATAAGTCAAAGT
This sequence comes from Bungarus multicinctus, assembly GCA_023653725.1. Classification (NCBI taxonomy): domain Eukaryota; kingdom Metazoa; phylum Chordata; class Lepidosauria; order Squamata; family Elapidae; genus Bungarus; species Bungarus multicinctus. Next base: position 6,376,666 of record CM042840.1, on the reverse strand, counting down.
GACCTAGAGGTGGAGCTCTCATCTCACTACCATGGGGCTGTGAGCTCGATCCTAGGTATAGAGGCAGATATTTTTCTCTCTGGGCACACGGAGAATATATCTGCTGAACGAAACTCCTCATTGGCAACAGGAAGGGCATACGGCCATTAAAACACAGCTAGCTCCATTCAGTTTCCCAAACACCACCCCGCAAGGGATTATATGGGGTCGTTAAAAGAAGATGATGACATAAGTCAAAGACTACCTGTATTCCAATTTGTTGGTCTCAATAAGTTAACAGAGGGGATCTTGGAGAAGAGACCTTGGAGGTCTTCTAGTCCAACCCCTGCTCAGGCAAGAAACCCTGTACCATTTCAGACAAATGGTTGTCTAGTCTCTTCTTAAAAGCCTCCAGTGATGGAGCATCCACAACGCCAGGAGGCAAGTTGTTCCACTGGTTAATTATTTCTCATTGTCAGGAAATTCCTCCTTAGTTCTAGGTTGCTTCTCTCCTTGATGAGTTTCCACCTGTTGCTTCTTGTCCTGCCTTCAAGGGCTTTGGAGAATAGCTTGACTCTCCTCTTTGTGACATATGTGTGGACTTCAGCTCCCAAAATTCCCCACCAGTATATCAGATATGCAGCCAGAATACCTGAGCATTTCCAAAACCAATGACTCTTGTCATGTGCTGCCTCCTGGTGGTTAATATATGTAAAAACCCCACACAGGCTACATTATAAGGCTTGATTTTGGAGTCTAATCTGGCTCGGTCACCAGGTCCAGAGGTTTTATCTTCCCAGTTTTCGGATTCATGCTGGAGCCCATCTTCAAGGAACTTCTCTCTGGAAGAGTATGTGCTGTTCTCTTGTGTGATATTTATAGTGACTCTTATATGTGGGTTTTTAAGATGTTAATTGGAAAGCCACATACAACAGGCACTATAAATACCACACAGAGGACAACGCACACTCTGCTAGAGTGAAGGATAAATCCCAAAGCTCAGAAGACAAAACCTCTCATCCCACTGACTGACCCAGATTAGATCCTGTAGCATTATCCTGGGACACAGGATATATTTATATTTGCCTTCATTCGTAACTATAATTGAGCCCAAAATTTGTTGCCAAGCCAAGCAGTTGTTAAGGGACCTTTGCTCCTATTTTATGATCTTTCATGCCACAGTTTCTCAACCGTGGCAGTTTTAAGATGGGTGGACTTCAACTCCCAGCGAAGCTGCCTGAGGAATTCTGGGAATTGAAGTCCACCCATTGTAGAGTTGCCATGGTGGAGAAACACTGCTGTAGTTGTTAGGTCAGTCACTGCAGTTGCTAACACTCTCTCTTTAATCCTTTAATTCAGTTAAAACAAAAACAAAATAGCTGTAAGGTGCACGTTGCAATTCTTGTACTCTTAGAGATGCCCCTTGCATCTCAATGAGTCTTGTTGAAGAGGTCTCTTGTGAGATTTCTGCTAGGAAAAATATCCTTTATGCAGCTGCTAAAAAGCCAGACTGTAATACTTTTGTGCCCCTCTGCTGTCTTATAGGTCTATCTTTAAAGTCTGCCTGTCTGTCTATCATCTGTCTGACTGTCTTGTCAGTCCATCTTGCCTGTCTATCTTATATATCTACCTACCTATCTACCTTCTATCAATGTCTATCAATCAATCAATCTCTATCTATCCATCCATCCATCTGATCCATGCATTAATCTATCTATCTATCTATCTATCTATCTATCTATCTATCTATCTATCTATCTATCTATCTATCTATCTATCTATCTATCTATCTATCTATCTATCTATCTATCTATCTATCTATCTACATACCTACAATATCTATCTATCTATCTATCTATCTATCTATCTATCTATCTATCTATCTATCTATCTATCTATCTCCCTCTCTCTCTCTCTCTCTCTCTCTCTCTCTCTCTCTCTCTACCTATCTACCTACCTACCTACCTACAATATCTATCTATCTATCTATCTATCTATCTATCTATCTATCTATCTATCTATCTATCTATCTATCTATCTACCTACAATATCTACCTACCTACCTACCTACCTACAATATCTATCTATCTACATACCTACAATATCTATCTATCTATCTATCTATCTATCTATCTATCTATCTATCTATCTATCTATCTATCTATCTATCTATCTATCTATCTATCTATCTCTATATCCCTGCCTCCTTCCTCCCATTCTGTCTCTTATTTTTTAATCAATCAATCTATCTATCTATCTATCTATCTATCTATCTACCTACCTACCTACCTACCTACCTACCTACCTACCTACCTACAATATCTACCTACCTACCTACCTACCTACCTACAATATCTATCTATCTACGTACCTACAATATCTATCTATCTATCTATCTATCTATCTATCTATCTATCTATCTCTATCTATCTATCTATCTATCTATCTATCTATCTATCTATCTATCTATCTATCTACCTACCTACCTACCTACCTACCTACCTAATCCGGCTATCTATCTATCTATCTATCTATCTATCTATCTATCTATCTATCTATCTATCTATCTACCTACCTACCTACCTACCTACCTACCTACTTACCTACCTACCTACCTACAATATCTACCTACCTACCTACCTAATCTATCTATCTATCTATCTATCTATCTATCTATCTATCTATCTACCTACCTACCTACCTACCATATCTATCTATCTACATACCTACAATATCTATCTATCTATCTATCTATCTATCTATCTATCTATCTATCTATCTATCTATCTATCTATCTATCTATCTATCTATCTCTATATCCCTGCCTCCTTCCTCCCATTCTGTCTCTTATTTTTTAATCAATCTATCTATCTATCTATCTATCTATCTATCTATCTATCTATCTATCTATCTATCTATCTATCTATCTATCTATCTATCTATCTATCTATCTATCTATCTATCTATCTATCTCTATATCCCTGCCTCCTTCCTCCCATTCTGTCTCTTATTTTTTAATCAATCAATCAATCTATCTATCTATCTATCTATCTATCTATCTATCTATCTATCTATCTATCTATCTATCTATCTCTATATCCCTGCCTCCTTCCTCCCATTCTGTCTCTTATTTTTTAATCAATCAATCAATCAATCAATCTATCTATCTATCTATCTATCTATCTATCTATCTATCTATCTATCTATCTATCTATCTATCTATCTATCTATCTATCTATCTATCTGTCAGTCAGTCAGTCTAGCTACCTACCTACCTACCTATGTACCGATCTATCAATCCAGCTTCTAGTAACTGTGAGAGTGACCTTGGAGTCCTAGTGGACAATCACTTAAATATGAGCAAGCAAGAAGTGGCAGCAGCCAAAAAAGCTAATACAATCCTTGGTTGTATAAACAGAGGATAGAATCAAAATCACGCGAAGTATTAATAGTGCCCCACTTGGAATATTGCATCTAGTTTTGGTCATCACAATATAAAAAAATGGTTGAAACTCTAGAAAGAGCGCAGAGAACAGTAACAAATATGATCAGGGGACTGGAAGCTAAAACATGAAGAACAGTTGGAGAAAACCTGGAATTAAGGAGAAACTTCCTAACCTTGAGTACAATTAACTGGTGGAACAGCTTGACTCTAAAAGTTGTGGGTGCTCCATCACTGGTGGTTTTTAAGAAGAGACTGGACAGCCACTTGTCTCAGATTGTATAGGGTCTCCTGCTTGAGCAGGGGGTTGGACTAGACAACCTCCAAGGTCCCTTCTAGCTCCATTCTGATTTAATCTATTTCATGAACCTGTCCAACTCAACCAACTCTTGGCTACTTATAAAACACATTAGTCCTCCAAGAAGTTAACAGAACCCCCAAAAATATTAACTCTGTTTTTAGGACTTGGACTGAATCAGCTAGATAGCACTCCTGTTGCAGCAAGATCTGCATAGATTGTGTACTTCAACGGAGAAAATCATGGATAATACAATGGGAAATGTGCTTCTCCTCCCCCAAGTTTTGTCATGGAGGGGCAAAGGAATAAGCAGACCTAGATGTAATTCCACTGTGAAATTTTCTGCGTGAAACATGTATAATCTGCTTTACTTTTGTTTACCCTGCCTCTCAAAATAGATGAGCTGACCTGTCTACTATCTCAATTGGATGGCATCTTCTGTTGCTCCCGAACAGGGGTGGGCTTCAAAAATTTTAGCAAAGGGTTCTCTGCCCGGTTGCTGGGTGGGCGTGGCCATGGTGGGCGTGGCCTAGTCGGCCTCCTGTACCATGGCAGGGGGCAATTTTGCCATCCGCGGTCTCCTGAGGCTCTGTGGAAGCCGGAAACGGGCCCATTTCTGGCCTGTTTTTCACCCTCCCCAAGCTTCTACTCATGCTTTGTACTCACCTGCATCCAAAACAGGCCACGCGGGGTCTTCTGGGAGCGGAGGGGTGGGGCCAGCCAGGAGTGGGATTTGGGGGTTCTCCGAACTGCACAGAATCTTAGCTAGGGGCTCTCCTGAACCGATGCAAACCCCCAGCAGCCCAGCCCTGGATTGAGATCCTTCCCCCCCCCCCAACATCATTTTTTCCAAACCACTTCCCACCCCATAGGTTGTGCAGTCACGTTCAATCACATATAACGGTGGCTTAGTGGGTTTATTAATATTCTCCCACAACTCCCTTCACCAAAAAACCCAGAACTGCCCCAATGAAGTCCAGGCTGATGCTAGTCCACAAAGCAACAGCCAAGGAGCCCCCAAGGCACTTGAAAGTTGACAAACCCAGCAGGTGAAATTAAATCCACAAGACAAGAAGGTTTGCAAGGCAAGGAAAGTCCAGGTACACAAAGCACGATCCAAATTCACGGGGCCAAATCCAAAGCGAGGCAGGGATCACGACGATCAGGAAACACATGGCTAGGAAATGAACCTGTTGTTTTCCCCAGCATGGTGTCCATCTGTCTGCTGTGCTACATAGCCAACTTCTGGTGCAGCCCATCAATAGGGACCGGGCTGCCTCCTCACGAGTGATCAGGCTGACCACCTCTGCTCCTGCTATCTCTCTGTCTTATGAGTTCTCGGATTGGGTGCAGAACGCAGTTCCTCTTCCTCATCGATGACCGGCTGCAGCTGCATGCTTTCTCCACCTGAAGCTTCAGGGCTGTTCTGCTGCAGCTGGACTTCAACCAAATCCCTCTCAGCCCGCTGCTCCAAGCTATTGACTGACTCCCCTCCACTGACATCCAGACAGGCATCTGGGGAAGCATCCGGGGGCGATCCCGTAGGTGCTGGCCAGGAGAGATTTGAAGCTGCACCCTTTTTATGTGCATTAAAAATGTTAAGATGGTGCCAAAGCCACATGGCCATGATGTATAACAGGGTTGACAAACTCGATTTCATTGAGAGCTGCATCAGGGTTCTGTTTGACCTGGGGGTGGGGGGCAGGGTGGCTATGCCCGGAGTATGTGGACCCCTTTTTCACTGGCAGACTGCTGCAGGAGGCTGTCACGTCTGAAAACAGGCCTGTGGGGTTGCACATGGTCCCCAGGGCTCCATTTTCTCTGGTAGAGAGCTGCAGAATGCTGTTGTGACCGAAAATGGGGCCCGGAAGGGTCATGCATGTTCCGCCTCAGCTCTGTTTTTGCTGACAGAGGCCTGCAGACTGGTTCTTTGCTATTTTCAAGGCAGCCTCGTGGGCCAGATCTAAGTATCCCACAGGCCGGATCTGGCCTGTGGGCCTTGAGTTTGACATCCCAGGTGTATAAGGTCCTTGACGTAATACCATTTGTTTAGTGACTGTTCATACTTACAGTGGTACTGATAAAAGTGGGTTACAACCAATCCTCAAATGGTTGCAGCATCCCCACAACTATGTGGTCAAAATTCAGGCAACCAGCATGTATTTAAAATTCACTACCACTCTAGAGATTCAGCTTAACAACCATGGCAAAACAAGGTTGTAAAATGGGGCACAACACATTTATCCAATTCTGTTTAGCAATTGTGGTCATAAGTCAAGGATTACTTGTTCTCAAATTTTTTCCTTACTTTAACTCTTCTTTTCCCCCAATTGTTATACTGAACAGGTACTCAACTTATTATAGTCTATTTACTGACTGTTCGAAATTACAACGGCATTGAAAAAGAACTTATAACTAGTTTTCACACTTACAACCATTCCAGCATCCCGTGGTCATGTGATCAAAATTCAAACACTTGGCAACTGGTTCATATTTACGACGGTTGCTGTGTCCCTGCGGGTCACGTGATTCCATTTTGCAACTCTTCTAATAAGCAAAGTTAGTGGGGTAGCCAGATTCACTTAATGACCGTGTTACTAACTCAACAATTACAGTGCTTCGCTTAAGAACCTTGGCAAGAAAAGTCGTAAAATTCATTTAGCAAAATGTCTCACTTAGTAACAGAAATTTTGGGCTTAATCGTGATTAAAAAAGTTGAGGATTACCTGTGTAGAACTCATTCACTAATAACCCTTCAGTTCTTCTTGCATCTAGTTGCAAATTTTTATTTGAGAGAAAAAAAAAATCTCCTAGCTGTACATGAAAAAATTTTTTTAACTACTTTTCAGAAATATAAAGAAATTTATTTCACCCTCCCTGATTCAGGGTGTAAATGAAGTGCTATAAGAAAATGATGGGTTCTGTACTGCTACTCACTCATTCACTATTTTGATTCATTTTTGAAAAAAAAAATAAGTTTCTTTCAGTAGTGTATGACAATGAAGTTGATCAGTTTTTGAGGGACAACGAAATTGAAGGATCAAACTATTACTGCTTCCTTTTTCCCATGGAACAGAAACAATTTAGTTTAGTTTATTGTCATTGCACCTCATACAACAAAATTAAATGCTATCTTCAGTGTACATTATGACTATGAAAATAAACACAAACACACATCCTTCACATTCTATACATTGAATTGAAAACCCCTGATATTGCATTAATATTGCAGTAGAATCTAACAGAGCTACTGCACTGGGATAGAAACTGTTTTTCAGCCTATTTGTCCTTGTTTTTAATACTGTCCTGTACCGTCTGCCAGATGGTAATAGTTCAAAAAAAAGGGTGCCCAGGATGAGATGGATCTTTGAGAATGTTTTGAACTTTCTTAAGGCAGCGGAAGTTATAAAGCTCTTCCAAAGAGGGGAGAGGGCAACCAATGATCCTCCTCTGGGCAATGATGTTAAACCTCTGGAATGCCATCCTATCTGCCCAATTGTGCAATTGGCAAACCATACAGAGGTGCAGTAAGTTAAGATACTCTCTATGGGGCAGCAATTTAAATAGCAACACTGGTTTTTTCACCCCATTTTCATTCCTCTCTCAAAAAAAAAAAAATAGGATCCAAAAAAGAGATGCCTTGATGTACGACCATCACGACATGCGCTCAATTGTGGTTAAGGACTAACTTTACAGATCCTCTATTTACCGCAGTTCACTTAGTGACCGCTCAAAGTTACAACGGCACTGAAAAAAGTGATATGAACATTTTTCACACTTATGACTCATGTTTATGACGATTTCAATGTTCCCGGGGTCATGGGATCCACCTAACAAATGAGGCAAGAAAAATCATAAAATGGGACTAAACTCATTTAAATAAATTTCTCACTTCGCAACATAAATTTCTGGCTCAATTGTGGTCGTAGGTTGAGAACTACCTGTATATTGTTTAGTTATACAGGGGTCTCCAAACTGGGCAACTTTAAGATTTGTGGACTTCAACTCCCAGAATTCCTCAGTTAGTCATGCTGGCTGGGCAATTCTGGGAGCTGAAGTCCACAAGTCTTAAAGTTGCCAACCTTGGAGATTCCTACTTTAGTAAAACCATTGCCAATGATCCCTTTGTCCATTCCACAAGGGGGAGCCTGCTATTTATTATACTAAAAGCATATATATCCATTCTTCCTCTTGGAGATTGTGATTTTATTTATTTTTTTAACTTGGAGGAAGTATTCTTTCACAACAATGACTCTGCACAAGATAAGACCACTGGTGAGAAACTTCAGATGAAGTTAGCAAGAGCCATCAAAGATAGGAGAATAAAATTGCCAGCCCTCCCTCTGATTTTGAGTTGGAGCTTGTACTGGATAGAGATGGAAAATAATTACAATTAGTCCTTGACTTACAACAGTTCACTAACAGTTCGAAGTTAGAACGACACAGAAAAAAGCGACATAACAATTTTTCACACTGCCGAGTGTGGCAATATCCTCAGGGTCACGTGATTTATATTCGGATGCTTTTGACAAATGACTCACATTTATGACGGTTGCAGTGTCCTGGGGGTCACGTGATCCCCTTTTGCAACCTTCTGAAAGGCAAAGTCAATAGGGAAGCTGGATTCGCTTAACAACTATGTGACTCATTTAACAACCGCAGGGATTCACTTTAGCAAAACTCACTTAACAAATTTCTCATTTAGCAACATAATTTAGGGCTCAATTGGGGTCGTATGTTGAAGATTCCTGCAAAAGCATGGCCTGCCAGCCCCTGCCTAAATTAATTTAATTAATTAAATGGGAATTGCATACAGTGAAATCAATTCCGTGTTTTTGGTCTCTGTCCAAGCCTTGCTTTCAGGCAAAGCTGACTTAACAAATGTCTTGCTTAGCAACGGAAATTCTGGTCTCAGTTGTAGTCGTACCTATAGTCCTTGATTTTGTTTAGTGACAGTTTGAAGTTACAATGGCACTAGGAAAATAACGACTTACGACCAGCCATTATGACTGTTGCAGGATTCCCCACAGTCATGTGATCAAAATTCAGGTGCTTGATAAACAGCAAGTAATTATGATAGATGCAGTTTCCCAGGATCATGAGATTGCTGCAGGTAGTCCTCAACCACAGTTGACCCCAGAATTTATGTTGCAAAGTGAGAAATTTGTGAAGTGAGTTTCGTCCCATTGTACGACTTTGTCACAGTCGTTAAGTGAATCACTGCAGTTGTTAAGTTAGTAACACGGTTGTTAACCATGAAATCTGGCTTCCCCATGGACTTTGCATGTGAGAAGATGGCTGGGAGACACTGGGAATCAAAGTCCACCCATCCTAAAGTTACGAAGCCTGAGAAACGTTGCCTTAGATGAGTTTCTTTCTAAAATGTGGGATGAATCATTTCATTGATTTTTCCAGAGGTTACTCACCTGAAGACGAGTTCTTCAAGGATGTAGGCTAACATGAATAAAGATGACAGGATAATAAGCTTGTAACATTTTTTTTCCATCGCATCACTGTATCCTGTGACAATCATTCAACATGGATTATCATCAGATAGAATGCTGAAACAAGGAAAAATCTGTCACGTCATTTGTCCCAAGAAAGACTGAATGACGGGTGAACAATGAGTTAATCTTGCCTTCTGGAGGAATCAGAACCATAATTCCTAGAATTTTTGAGCAGTTGTGCAGGTAGTCCTTGACATACGACCACAATTAAGCCCAACATTTCTGTTGTTAAGCAAGACAGTTGCTAAGTGAGATTTGACCCATTTTTTGATCTTTATTGCACAGCTATTAAGTGAATCGCTGCAATTGTTAAATTAATAATAAAGTTGTTAAGTGAATCTGGCTTCTACAGTGATTTGGTTTGTCGCAAAAAGTGACCACATGATCCCGTCTGCAACCGTCATAAGTATGAGCCAATTAACCAGAGGCCAAATTTTGATCACATGACCATAGCAATATTGCAACGGCCGTAAGGGTGAAAAATGGTCATTTTTCAGTGCTATTGTAACCTTGGTCACTAAATGAATGGTTGTAAGTTGAGGATTACCTGTAGTTTAAGTTCAGCCACCAAGCTTCCAGTTGGGGAAAAGGGTCTCTGTTCTGCAAAATTTGGAATATGAAACTTGCAATAGGTTTGAAGTCTACAGTGATGTTTCTCAATCTTGGCAACTTTAAGATATTGCAGATGTAGCAGTCTTCCAATATTTGAGGGGCTGCCCCAAAGAAGAGGGAGTCAAGCTGTTCTTCAAAGCACCTGAGGGCAGGACAAGAAGCAATGGGTGGAAAATAATCAAGGAGAGAAGCAACTTGGAACTAAGGAGAAATTTTCTGACAGGGAGAACAATTAACCAGTGGAACGACTTGCCTCCAGAAGTTGTAAGTGCTCCAACACTGGAGGTTTTTAAGAAGAGACATGACAGCCACTTGTCTAAAATTGTATAGGATCTCCTGGGAGATGGATTAGAAGACATCCAAGGTCTTTTTCAACTCTGTTATTCTGTTAAAAATGGATGGATTTCAACTCCCAGAATTCCCAGTCAGATAGCCAGTGTGATGTTGCTTTATGACTTCAAGTTGATGGTTCTCTGGTGCAGAATGGACTCACTGGGTGTGATCATATTTTCAGGTGTGAGTGTTGAAAGAATGTAAGGGCAAATCTCTCCTTCCTACCCCCTTTTTCAAAATATAAACAGTGTCTCCAATCATCACAAACATCTTTGAATTTTTATGATCTTGTAAAAATGGGAATGAGAGCCATGGCATTCCTAAGGGACAAATATTGCTTAGATGAATTATACGGGTACAATGGCATGAATGGAAAGAATATTTGAATGCAAGTGTCTTGATAGGAGAGAATATTTGTAGCTTATGGCTAAACTATGGTGCTCCTTGGTGCTCTCCAAGGTTGGTTGTTTTCTTGCAGATCATTCACCACCAAATTAGCAACATTTCACTGAAGATGTTGCCTAGTTTGGTGATGAAACGTCTGCAAAATAAAAAATAAAAAAAACCCAACGAGGTTCAGAGAGCACCAAGGAGCTCCATGTTAGCCTGTTAATCCATTCCAGTTATGGAAAGAAACTTCCAAGAAGATTTCCAGTGCTTTAGGAATGAGTTGCAGATGTACCAGCTTGCAACATGGCAGTACTCATAATTGCCTAATTGTTTAATTGATGTTTGTACAAAGGTTCTTCCTATCAATTATGATTCTTGGGAACTACCCAAGAGAAGTCTGTGCAGTTATCTTGATAGCATTTTTGGAATCGTTGGCCAAAACCAATACCTGGGATTTTTTTTATACTAACCGGTCCAGGGTTGAGTGCAGTGGGATGGGAACTAATCCAAACTCACCTGGATGTTTTAATGCTCATGACCAGGGGTGAGCTTCTATTGGTTTGGCCTGGTTCAGGCGAACCAGTATCTCTGAAGATCAGGTGGGAGCGAACCATTCTGAAGATCAAGGTATTTCCTCCCCCCCCCCCCACCGATCAGCTGCTTTTAGAGATTTGGATTAGCTAGAAAGCAGGAAATCATCAGATTTCTTGATTTCTAGCTAATCTAAATCATGCAACATAGCTGTTTAGTGCTTTGTCCAGGAGGCTTCCCTGAGGACCAATAGGCAAAAAAACAACAACAACAACCCATGCCCACCCAATCACATGACCACCTGGCCATGCCCACATAGCCACACCCACAGAATCGGTAGTTAAAAAATTTGCATCCCATCCCTGCTCATGACATAAAACTCATGTCTCCCGGCATCTAATCCAGATCCTCCAGGGCAGGGGTCTCCAATTTTGGACACTTTAAGACTTGTGGACTTCAACTCCCAGAATTCCTCAGCCATCTTTTTTGGCTAAGGAATCCTGGGACTTATAGTCCACAAGTCTTAACTGGCTAAGGTTGGAGACCACTACTCCAGAGGTTCTTTGTCTGATTCCACAGGCAATAAAATCACCCCATCTCTATACAGTTAGTCCTTGATTTATGGCCACAATTGAGCCCAACATTTCTGTTGCTAAGTGAGATATTTGTGAGTTTTGCCCCATTTAACAACTTTTTCTTGCCACATTAGTTAAGTGAATCACCGCAATTGTTAAGTTAGCAGTGAACCTGGCTTCCCCATTGACTTTGCATGAGAGAAGGTGGTAAAAGTTGTTCCCATGACCCCGGATATTGCAACCATCATAAATATGAAGCAGTTGACAAGCACCTGAATTTTGATCACATGACCATGAGAATGCTGCAATGGTTGTGTGAAAAATAGTCATGTCACTTTTTTCAGTGTCATTGCAACTTCAAATGATCACTAAATGAACTGTTGTAAGTTGAGGACTATCTGTATTATGTTACCGAAATGAACTAAAACTTAGGTAACAAGTCAGATCCACTTATCCAAATAAATAATTTACTTCTCTGTTTTGTACCGGTTTCTGTGGCGTTGAAGGCAGAGAGAAACATGGCTCTTTAATCAAGATTTATGACATTCGTGTCCCCGGTCATTGGATTTCAGTGTCTGTGGAAAATCGGTAGGGTGGCTTCTTGTAATTGTGGTATGGGCCTCACACAAAAACAGGGTAAATTCTGCTTTTCGCAGAAATTAAAAATGCAAACTAGAAATGTTGTTGTCTATCCCATAGTTGGGAAAATCCTAATCTCATTCAAGTGGGTAGGGCAATTCTAACCTCCCATGCAGTAGTTGACATATATAACTCTAGAGCAGTGCTTCTCTTGGCCATTTTAAAATGGGTGAACTTCAACTTCCAGAATTCCCAGACTGCTCAGAAGTCCGCCCATGTCGGCTGAGGAATTCTGAGAGTTGAAGTCCACCGATGCTGGTGTGGGAATTCTGGAAGTTGAGGTCTACTGATGCTGCCTAGGGAATTCTGGGAGGTAAAGTCCAACCATGCTGATTAGGAATTCTGGGAGTTGAAGTCCATTCATCTTAAAGAGGCCAAAGTTGAGAAACATTGCAAGAATTACAGATCTGTATTCCCATTGACATCTACCATCCGATTAACTTTCATATTGAGGTTTTTGTTTTCAATCGCCATTAAATTCCTCCCCTTCTGATTATTATATGTTGCATTTTATGGTTATCAACATAGCCTCGTTAATTTTCCGTTCTGTTCTTTCACTTTTCTTAGTCCTACCTTCCTGACAAAGTTGTGATGAGAAAATTCAGAGGAAGAGAGCTATATTGCTAGGGGCTTGCTATTAAGAAAAAGTATCCCATAATAGCCTTCTTTTCCTCCTTCAGGAAATAAGAGAAATAAATACAGTCAATCAATGTCACCATCCTGGCTGAACCCTGGGAAAAAAACTCAGCTAAGCCTTCCAGAGACCTAAAATCCACCCTGCCCACTTCTCTTTCCTTGTTGTGTCACGTGGAAACTAATTCAGTTTTAATTGCTTTTGAACTTCAGCCATCCCTTGATTACGCAACCAGTGCCTTTAGCCTCTTCCACCTCCCTCCTCTCTCACACTCCTCTACAGTTGTGTTCTCGTTTTCGGTTGCCAGTTGCTTTTTCATCCAACGCTCACACAAAAAGGACTTGGAGGCTTCGCGATTCTCTCAGGAAGCCCTCAAGGGAATACCTGATGTACCCTGGAATCCAGGTCTCTCCTCGGAAGCACAATGCAATGCTTCAGGAAACAGCCCAAACTCAGCAAATCCCAAGAAATTCTGCTCCTGGAAGAGAGCCAGAAAGTAGCTGCTCTGAATGGGCGAAGGCTAGGTAAGACTTGCCAACCGCAGCGGATCCCGGGCGGTGGCTGGTTTTCATGTCTCAGGTTCACCTTTAAGTCAACAAACCTCAAAGTCAGATTTTAATCTCGTAAAGATTATTTTCCTTCTTTCAAGGTGATCCTTGGGATTTGGGACCCATCATCTGTGAAAAGAAACCATTGTGGCTGTGGTTATTGTTGGTCAAGAAGAGCCCAGAGGAACACTGGGTCATCTGAATTTTCCTGAGAGTGGGCTGCAGTGTTTGTTTGACTTCATGCAGTGTCCAAATAGTGGTTGTGATTATGGCTGCGTTGAATGAATAATTGTTCTGATATCATTATTGCCTGAAATGGAGACAGAAAAATCTCAGTTTCCTTTGTGTGGAGGGTGGGGGAAACAGAGGGGGTAGTTGAGGATTGTTGTGAATCTAATTGCTTTGGTTGTTTTTGTGTTTTCTAGTCTTATTTGTGGAGACATTTACAAAAAATAAATAGGCAAATTTATTCATGTGCTGCAAATTTTGCAACCTTCGCTATCAAAGTCTGCATAATCTTGATTTATAAGAAGTCATGATGGGAGGATATGAAACTAAATATTTCTTCCACCTGAGCTGAGAATTTAAAGGATGTGTAGTTTTTTTGACAGTTGTATGGATGCAGATGGCTGTTACCTTTTTCTGGAATACACACACACACATACACACACACACACACACGGAGCTTATAGTGGACTAGAAGAAACAGATCAGACATCCAGCTCTTGCTTGTCAATGGAGACCGAGTGGAGCAAGTGGTCAGTTTTAAATTTCTGGGTGTTACCCTAAAAGAGGACCTGACTTGGGGTGCCCACATTGCAAAAGGGCCCAGCAGAGATTATACTACCTGAGGTATCTCAGAAAACAACAATAGAATGAGAAACTGCTGGTGACCTTCTACCGCTGCCCCATAGAGAGCATCTTAAAATACAGCACTTCTGTATGGTTTGCCAATTGAACAGTGGCAGATAGAAAAGCACCCCAGAGGGTTAATGTCATTGCCCAGAGGATCATTGGTTGCCCTCTCCCCTCTTTGGAAGAGCTTTATAGCTCCCACTGCCTTAAGAAAGTTCAAAACATTCTCAAAGATCCATCTCATCCTGGGAACCCTTTTTTTGAACGATTACCATCGGGTAGACAGTACTGAATAATAAAAACAGGGACAAATAGGCTGAAAAACAGCTTCTATCCCAGGGCAGTAGCTCTGTTGAATTCTACTATATAGTGCAGTGTTGGTGCGGTGTCGGGAGTTTTCGGTTCAATGTGTGGAGGGTGAAGGATGTGTGTTTCTGTTTATTTTCATGGTCATGGTCACGGTCATGATATGCATTGAAGACGGTGTTTGATTTCGTTGTACGAGGTGCAATGACAATAAAGAAATCTAAACTAAAACATAGACTTACAGTCTAGTAGTTCATACCCTTGGGATTTTTCCCATCCAAATACTAAATCAGGTCTGATTCTTCTTAGCTTTTGGTGATCAACAATATTAACTATGTATTAAATTACAGAAATATCTTAGGGGGGCTGTGACTTTTTGTTAAAATGGGATTTTTTTAGCTTCATTTGAGAGAGAACTTTTGATTTTATTTAAGGAACTTATTACAATCCTGTTTTTAAACTGGAGCCCTGAGAAGAGCAGCCTCTTTTCTTAAGTGCCCAAAAGAAATATTTTCACCCGGTGGCTCCCAAATAAAGCTTTCAATAACATATAGTCCAAAGGTCAGTGGATGGGAATAATGGGAATTGTAGTCTAGCAATCTGGAAAGCAAGATGTCAGTGCTGTTGACTGGATGGGAAGCTAAAACAATTTCAAAGTTTGTCAAGAAAACAGGATTCTTGAACTAGTGATTTATCCTAGATTAGGGCCATATTCTGTGCGCACACAACATATTGCACTAAAGTTTGCTTAATTGTGTTTTACAGAATAAGCCATAATTGGCTGGATTTTCTAGCTGCTAAAAACCATGATTTATAAATCTAAAAAGTTGGTATAGTGATATATACATATCTTAAAATGGCTAAGATTGCAACATATGGTTGTAGTTTCTTGCATCTACTTTTCATTATTGGAATCTGAAGATGTTGCCTTTTGCTGGTTGCTTAAAAAATGTCCACTCTAGGAACCACTCTGCCAATGTAGCTAATGAAGGACAACATCTAAGGGCATCTGTAAGAAGAACACAAGATGATGCATATAGTGATGATGTCATCAGCACACTTGCATCAGATGTTGCGACACAAGTACTGTACATAATTAGGACATTTGCATAAATCATCATGGTGAGCTTAGAGGCATATTGATGTCACTGTGTTTTGTTACGGATGTTATTGCAATGCTGGGAATTTACAGTTGGCCCTGGGTGTGCTGAGTAGTTGCCTATTCTTGGCCCATGATCACATAGGTGGATCCAATCTCTAAAAAGACACTGACTTGATGTCTTTTTAAAGACAACTTTTTTGGATCCTATCAATCCTCTAGTTCTTTACTGCTGACAGATATGTTTTCTGGGCCAAAAGTTTGTGTGCAAAATGGCAGGTCTCTTCTAGACAGGGTAGACTTTAATTAACATGGCTGTCTTGCGGAGTAACAGTACAGAATAAAAGAATTAAAAGGTTGGAAGGAACTTTGGAGCTTTACTAGTCCAACCCCCAGCTCAGGCAGGAAACCCTATACTATTTTAGACAAATGGCTGTCCAATCTCTTCTTAAAAACCTCCAGGAATGAACACCCACAACTTCTGTTTATGTACTGTATATTGGAGGTGGTGACCCTTTGAGAGCTGTATGCAACGAAATGTATGCTGATTAGTGTACATTCAAAGTGATAATAAAGTTATTCTAAGTTCTGGAAGCAAGTCATTCCACTGATTTATTGTTCTCGATATCAGGAAATGGCAAAAACTAATCAAGGAAAGAAGCAACTTAGAACTAAGGAGAAAGTTCCTGACAGAACAATTAATCAATGGAAGGGCTTGCCTCCAGAAGTTGTGAATGCTCCAACAACACTGGAAGTTTTAAAAAAGAGATTGGATAATCATTTGTCTGAAGTGGTGTAGGGTTTCTGCTTAAGCAGGGGGTTGGACTAGAAGACCTCCAAGATCCCTTCCAACTCTGTTATTCTATTCTAAATTTCTCCTTAATTCCAGGTTGCTTTTCTCCTTCATTAGTTTCCATCCATTGTTCCTGTCTTGCATTCTGGGGTTTTGGAGAACAGGTTGATCCCTTCTTCTTCTTTAGGCCAACCCCTTAAATATTGGGGACACTGCTATCATGTCATCCCTTGTCTTTCTTTTCCAACCTGGCTTTCAGTTGGGTTTGTGGATTGGAACATGCTCCAAGAAAATGGACTTCTAGGTCACGTGAAGGAGATGATCTTCAAATATTCTCCCTTGACAGCTCAGTTCCAGAAACAGAATCTGCACAAAAAAGAGGTTCTTAACATAGGAATTCAATAGAAGCCACAATCATATTCCATGTTGCACAATCCCACCACACAAATAATACCAATGGTGTAATTTGCACCAATTGTGTCATGATCATAATACAGTTGTCACACCTTTGAGATTATCCAGTTTAGGAAATCCACTTTCCAAGAACTCTACTTTAGAATCGAAACTTGCAACACTGAATACTATTATTATTATTATTTGCTCTTCTCTTCCTCTTATATCCCAGGCAGTCAAGAAAGATTTAATCTTGAGTCTCTTAATCCTTTCTCACTATTCTTGTCTCGAAGCATAATCCTCCATGATTTTTTGCTATAAAACCTTTGTCAACTCATAAAATATTTCTGTGGTCTTTTTAGAGTTGCCAACAGAAAACAAGGCGGGGAGGGGTATGAAAGAGCAGTGCAGCAACTTGCAAAACTGAAACTGCATTCCATCAATGTTTTCAAAGACAGTAACTAGATGACTGAAGTTTCTGCCATGCAAAATTCTAACTGTAGAGCATGATTGATGATTTGGCTATGGATGTGTCCCATTGGAGAATATGAATTATGATACACCCAGGGGCGGGGGGGAAACCAGGGTCAAGGGTGAATATGAATTATGTGCCTCAGAGTTGACTACACCCAGGCAGTGTAACTCCCAAAAAATCCTTTTTAAGTTGGAAGTTTGGCTTGAGACTCATGATTTAAATGGGGGTAACTACTGGAATCTTGACAACCTTCTCAGTAGTTTCTCTGAGATCACCTCTATGGCTCTCGACAAAAATGTATATTTGGCATCATGTCAGGACATGCATGATGTCACTTGTTCCTCTTGTTACCCAGAGTGTTCAATATCATGGGAATGGTCTACTTGGATTCTACAAAAATCTTGTGGACCTTTCCTTCCAATTGCATCTGTAAACTTGGAGAGAGCATCTGGGCTGATGATGCCCATGTCTGTCTGTCATCATGAGACATTTTCCTGTCCTGTCAGGTGACACAGTGGAATGTTTTGAAGAGGTGTCTTGGCTGAGTTATTCAAATCTATACCTCCCTTGAAAAATATTATCCAGCATAACCTGTCCCTGACCTGGCTTCTCAAGCCTTACAACCATCAATGCTCTAATTGGGACCATCCACTTTGATGCTGGTTGTCTTCTCTTTCCTTCCACCTTTCTCAGTATTGCAGACTACTTAAATGTCAGGGAATTGCGCAGCAGGTATCCTAATGGAGTCAGAAACCCTGACACAAACTTGTAGTTTTATCTAAATAAATATATTTTACATTTATATTTACAGCAAATAAGACAGTTAGGCACATCACACCATGAGGTAAATCGAGAGGTAAATCACAGAACAGCATACGGAGCACACAGAAGAAAAAGGCGGGAAAAAGTGAAACTCCTCCTTTACATCTGGCAACCAATCGTAACATAGATTGCCTCACGCAGAAACCCTCACTCTCCATCCAATCAACTGCAGCTGTGTGTTTTGACCCTTTATACACGCTACTGTTCCAGCTCTTAAATTAAATATTTAATTTAACAATTAAATTAAATATGTTAATATTAAGGGACCTAGATTTTTGTTAATCAATTATTTATATTTTATCAAGTAACCACCTAAACCTTCTCCAGGCTGATCTGTCCCCAACATGGTCTTCCAATAGTCACTCACATCCAATCTAACTGAGTACATCCACCTTTCTGTGGATTTTCCTCTTCTATTTCCTTCTCCCAGTTTTATGGATTTCCCCCCAGTTTTATGGGATTTTTCAAGGAATCTGGGTTTTGCATTGATACACTGATTCATTTATGTTCCATCAATTCAGTTTCAACTCTTAATGACCACACAGATGGTCCTTTTCCAGGGTAATCTGACTGCAATTTGGTCTTTGAGATAACAGAATAACAGAGTTGGAAGGGACTTTCTAATCCAAACCCCTGCTCAGGCAGGAGATCCTATACTATTTCAGACAAATGGTTGTCCAATCTCTTCTTGGAAATCTGCAGTAATGGAGCATCCACAACTTCTTGAGATAAACTGTTTCTTTGATTAGTTGTTCAGTGAGGAACAATTTATTAGTTTCCAGTCATTGCTTCTTGTCTTTCCTTTTGGTGCTTTGGAAAATAGTTCAATCCCTTCATCTTTGTGCCAGTCCCTCAAATATTGGAACACTGTTATCATGTCATAATCCTTTTCCCTCCCACTAAATTACATGCACAATTTCTACAACTGTTCTTCATATGCTTTATCCTCCAGATTCCTAATCATCCTTGTTGCTCTTCTCTGCAGTCTTTCTTGAATCTCGACATTTTTTTTATATTGCGGTAACCAGAACTGGATGCAGATTCAACTGCGGCTTTACTAAGACTTTGTAAAGTGATACTAAAGCTTCATGTGAACTTGATACTATCTATTAATGCAGCTTGGATTACATTGACTTTTTTTGGCTAATCTTGGTAACTGGGCCTTTAATAGCCACATGAAATCTAGCTATTACGCAAAATCAGTGGTGATATTCTACCGGTTCAGACCGGTTCAGCTGAACTGGTAGCGCTGACAATCATCTGTGAATAGCAGTTTGCTCTGACGATCAGCTGCTGTGCCCTCCCACCCACCCCGGCTCTATACTGAACATTATTTCCTGGTTTTCAACCTCAGCTGCTTCACGCGGCACAGCGGATTGCTATGCATCAGCGGTTAAAGACACAGGGAGAGTGCAGGATTGCAGGAGAAGGTTAGTAGCAAATCCTCTGTGTGCGCACAAAGAGCAACCACCAAGCCACGCCCACAGAACCGATGGTAAAAAAATTTGAAACCCACCACTGATACAAAACATATTGCTCCATGCAATATGCTCCATGGACAGCTTCCAATGAGTCAAATTTTTGCTAAAACAGAAATGCAAAACTGAGTGATTTCTGGATGACATTGAATAATTGGTTTCATCATTTTCAGCTGATGGGTTTACTGGCTGATGATGGAAGGAGAAATTCCAGAAGATCTGAAATTCCATCCCGTCCCCCAGATTTGTGCTAATAGAGAGTAACAAGCCCAGGTGGTTTGCTTGTTCTTTGTTTGGCCAGTTGACAATCTTAATTTATTTCCAGAACAGATGGTCATGCTAATAGTAATATTAGTTATAGTAATACAAAGAATTGCTCTTAAGACTATGCGTTATAGGATGGCTAAATTAAAACTCCATGAAGGAGAATGTTTGTAGCTCAGGATTGAAATGAGGAGTCTTTGATACTCTTTGCTCTTGATTATTTGCTTGCAGACATTTCATGACCCAACTAGGTAACATAATCAGGGCTAGAAGGGAATGGGATTTGCTCTCAGTTTATATTCTAGTGGTCTCCCCTGTCAGTGTTGGTGGGAGGTGATTTGGGTGGTTCTTTGGTTAATCTGTTTACTGTTTGCTAATTCCTCAATTGGGGCATTGTTTACTTCTTGATTGTCAGTCTGAGGTAATTTTGGTGTTAATCTATGCTTATTTGGGGGCTGATTGGTGGTAGGGAGGTGTTTTGTTCCCTTTTTGGCTTGTTGATTCAATCAAGAAGTAAACAATATCCCAAACAAAGAATTAACAAACAAGCTAATAATAACAATGAACCAGCCCAATGAAAGAATCTCCAAGACTATTCACATCCCCTGACGACAGGGCAAGCCACTAGAATATAAACTGAGAGCAAAACCCACTCCCTACTACAGCCCCTGATGATATTACCTAGTTTGGGAAATGAAATGTCTGCAAGAAAACTAACAAACTCAACACCAAGGATCTTCAAACCTCCATATTGAGGAAGAGCCTACCCCTGAACAGCAGGAAGCAAAAGAAAGAACTCCGGTAACAAGGTCCATGCCTGCCTAATGTTGGCATCCTGTCAGCCTTGCAAGGTAATCCAGACAAGAAGCATGCTAAGATGAAGTAATTCTATTTAATCATTTAAATTTATTTTAATATATCAACCATCCCAGTGGTTGGGACAACAAAGGGACACATCTTTTACCAAGAGAATAACTTTACTGAAAACTCCATGTGGGCACAGAAGTGGAAAAGCCAAGTCTAACATCTTCGCGTGCAAACAGCATAAGAAAATGTTCCCTTTTCCCCTGGTCCTCCCACTGGCCATTGTCTAGTGGCCAGTCGGTTACACTGACTACTTGTAAGCCACAGTTAAAGATCAATACAATAGCATATTATGTGAAAGTAGTTATTAACTTGTTGAGTATTTCTTTTTATTTTTGTAAAAAGTTTTTTATTTTTTTAATTTTACACATCTTTTCACGTGAGCAACATGTTTCCAGATTACAACAGTTGTACATAGTCATACTTTCATTTCCATTAATGTTATATAATATTAGCTCTTATTATTATCCATTTCACTCATCTTTAAATAAATTTGCATTTCATATTTCAGCTCATTAATTCAATATCAATATTATTTCATCCATACATAAGTTTTCAATTCTTTATCCCCTATTATTTCCATTTTCAGCTTACCACCTATTTATTTTGCATTACACATCATTATTGTCCTTAATTTTCTCTAAGCCGATATATAATAAACAATCTGAGAAGAGTAAAAATATAGTAAACTCAATATATTTAGGATCCACATGGTATTTTCCATTCCCCTATTTAATCATAATAAAATATTCTCATTATACACTTCTAATATCCATTAAATAATCAACTATATATATATAGGCAACTGTATATATCTCCTCCAGTAAATCACTAAAATAGTTTCTTAGTATATCTCATTTTATCTTCACTTTACTTATAATCATTAATAATCATATTTTTAATTCATTTCTATTTCCTTATTTTAATCCTCCAAAAAAGAAAAGGTGTTCATAACAATACATTTTATATACAGTTCATATTCATATATATGCATAATTATACATTCCTAAGATATTTCCCAGCAAGTTTTAAACTACCAATATATATTCCATGTGGTATCCCCCGTATAGAATCCCTAACCCTTATCTCTGAATTTTTCGGCTTTATTGTTTCTTTTAATTTTAGCCAATTTTCCCTTTTCTAAATTTCCCTTGTCTTCTTTCTTTCCTTCTAGTATTTCACCCCACTTCCCCCCCTTCCTGTTCTCTTTTTTGAAATTTCTTCTTGTATAATTTCTTCTTCTTTCGTTTAATCCTGAGAGCATTTTCTCTTTTATTTATTGACTCTGTCATCAATGTCATAGTTTTAATTCCTTTAGTGTCTTTTGTCAGTATCTCTTGTTCTCCATGTCTATCTGAGCCTCTTTCTTCTTCCATTAACTCCGCCTCACTGGAATTTTTTGTTTTTCTGCTATCACCATTATTTTCTTTCTCAATGTTTCCAATAATTTCCTTCTCTTTCAGCATTCCTCTTACAATTTGCTATTCCAACTTAAAGTCTTTACTTATTTCTTCCATTTTTTATAATCTGTTAAGTTATTGATATTCAAAGTCTTTCATTGCAATCCTTGCTAAAAGTCTCCTTTTATCTTTGTTTCTCTTGTTAATCCTTCTGTCTCTTTGTTACAATCAATATCCAACAGTCCCAGGGAATTGCCTTTGTATATGCTTTTAGTAGAATTTCTCCCCCCTTTTTAAATTTCCGGGGTTCTTATTATTTTATTTGTCTTTTATTTCATAACAGTTACAAGTCCAGTAAATTTCCATAAGATTTTGTAGGGGAAAAAAGTATTCGACCATTAGATGGCGCTCTTTATCACTTTCTATTTTTCAAAGTTCTTTTCTCTTTTAATTTTATTAAACATTAATTTTTAACCATTTCCACGATTAGTTTTCTTAATAATGACCAACTCCAGGCAAGTCCAGCATTTTATCCAATGCTTAATTAATGCCAATTTATATTATTCAAAATTTAGTTTCTAACGCAAGGGCTCTTTCTTTCTGCTTCTCGGGGTTGTAAGATAAAATCAAGTTCTTTTATCTGGTTACATATCGCTCACCACTTCACCGCTCCAGCACATACTTAGGTCCCGGCAGTTTTTCGTCTTCAGGGCAGCCATTTTAGACTGCTGTTTCTCCCTGTCTTCCAGGGGAATAATACCTAGCTAGGGAGGGGAGATGCAGCTCCCCTAGACCCAGCTGGCAGTCTCCCCCTCTTCCCCATCCCTCCTAGGTAGGTCAGATGACTCCGGTCCCGTAGGGACCCTTCCAACAAGGTAAACACGGATCAAAGTCGTGCACGATTGCGGTCTCTGATCCGTCATCGACGGAAGTGCCATCGGAAGTCAACTTGTTGAGTATCTCAAGGGCCTCCAGGATGAGCAGATTATCACAGGGCTGCCCTATGGAAAAGATTGCCTGGTGAAAATACAGCTCTGTTTTGGCCACACACGAGACTAAAACATATGACGAACCTTTACAGGAACTGGGTATGTCCAGTCTAATGAAAAGAAGGATTAGGGGCAATACAACAGCAGTGATCCAATATTTGAGGGGCTCCTACAAAGATCAGGGGGTCAAACTATTTTCCAAAGCACCAATAGGCAAGACAAGAAACCATGGTTGGAAACTAACCAAGGAGAGCTAACTTGGAACTAATGAGACATTTCCTGACAATCAGTGGAACAACCTGTGGGTGCTTCAACACTGGAGGTTTTCAAGAAGAGATTGGACATGGAGATATAGGATTTCCTGCTTGAGCAGAGGGTTGGACTAGAAGACCTCTGAGGTCCCTTCCAACTCTATTATTCTATGTGTTGTTTTGGGAATGGTCTCTCCACCACAGACTTTTCCAGCCGATAATGTTGGGATGCTGGATCTCTCTCAGGCTTCAGGTTGGCACACTTCCATTCCTTTACCTTTGCCAATACCCCCCTTGCATTCCAATGCCTCCCTTCCCACTTCCCATTGCTGCTATCTGGTTGCGATTGAGGGTTTGCATAGCGAGTCGACATAAGGTTACATCAGCAGAACATGGCAAGTGTTGAAAATACGTCTCTCCCCCTTCACCTTTACAGGAGGGCCTCAACTTATAACCATTCGCTTAATGACCGTCTGAAGTTACAACAGCATGAAAAAAGTACCTTATGATCATTTTTTCACACAACTTTGTCATTCTGTTAAATCACCAGGAATGGCAGTATTGCAGTCCAAGATCGGTGTGTGTGTGTTAAAGTAAGCATGCAGTCCTGAAAAGCTTTAAATGCAAGTCATAGCTAAGAGAGCTGCCACCAAATGATACTTTTAACGTCAACAATGAGGAAAATAATTATATACATACAACAGTAGCAGTATAGTAATGTCAACTATATTCAATTAATTCTAGGGTAAAATTAGGTGAATCATACCTTGCTTTGTGCTGACTCTGTCACTCATTTAGTCAAGGTAATTATTATTAATTTTTTTGAGTTGAACTTGGCATCTTGTGGACGGACATGCACATGATGTTATTTTTCATGGGAGGAACACAAAAGTTGTTCACTCCAGGTGGTCCTTTGCAACAACCCCATGGCCATATGATCAAAATTCAGGCACTTGGCAACTGACCCATATTTTTGACAGTTGCAGTTCCCTGGAGTCATGTGAACAACTTTTGTGTCCATCAGGCAAGCAAAGTCAATGGGGAAGCCAGATTCATTTAACAACTTTGTCACTAATTTAAGAACTGCAGTGATTCACTTAATACCTATGGAAAGGAAGGTTGCAAAATGGGGAAAAATTCACTTAACTGTGTCACTTGGCAACACAAATGTTAGAATCAATTATGGTCATAAGTGAAGGACTGCCAATATGGCCTTCCCCTGGAATATTGTATCATCCCCGACTCTCTAACCTACAGCCTTGGGAATTACCTTGTGGTCTCCCTTTCAAATGCTAATAAGTTCCACTCCTTCTTCCCCTACCAGCTCAGTAGCTCCTGCAGGGAAAGAGTTAAAAACATGTCAAGTGAAAGTGGTTCCAGATAGCTTCCTAAAGCTGTTGGCTCTAGTTTTCTCCTGTTTTCACCTTTGCTGATGTGGGAGTTCCTGGAGGATCAAGCACTAATCAAGTCTGATCCTTTCCCAAAGCTACCCCAGCTTGGAAACACCTCAAATAAGCACATAGGATGTTTTCTCTGTAATGGGCTGATGGAAAGCTGAAAGAATTAAAAACAAAACAAAGCTTATGTTTTATTTGCAGTTTTCATACGATACATACTTTGTGGACAGTGTATTGACTGGATCAATGTCCTTTTTAAACAATGCTAAGAATAATAATACAAATAAGTATACACAATCCTAATCTTCCAACTTCAACATGTCAAGTGAAAGTGGTTCTCTCTTTATAATTCTTTCTCATTTTTTCCGTTAATTCATTTAAGCATAAATAACATTTCTTTGCACCATGTGTTTGTTATCCCGTATTAAGTCACTAATATTTAATATTTTAAAAATTACTCATTATTTCACCATAATTTCAATATCCAAAATGTCTCTAGAACTACTAATAAGGCCAAATACTAACAAAATTTAATCAATCTCGGGATTATATCTCAAAGTCCTCACAATTTCTAATCCTTAAACATTTTAAGTCCACAATATATTTTAACACACTGTTAATATTAATAATACAATTAGATTATTTAATCCTAAACTTCCACCTTCTACTCTTAGCAAATTTTTGACATTAAGCTGCTGCTGCCTTAAGCATTTAGGAACAATTATTTTTTTAAAAGTGCATGGTTTTATTTTTGACCAGGTAAAAGAACATATACAGATAATCCTTAATTTATTACCACTCGTATAAGTGCCCATTTGAAAAAAATGACGTGACTATTTCTCACATTTACAATCGTTGTAGCATTCCATGGTCATGTGATAAAAATTCAGGCGCTTGGCAACTGACTCATATTTATGACGATTGCAGTATTCCCGGGACACATGATCCCCTTTTGCGAACTTCTCACAAGTAAAGTAAATGGGGAAGCCCAGCTCAGTTAACAACCGTATTATAAGCTGCAGTGATTCCCTTAACAACGGTGGCAAGAAAGGTTGCAAAATGAAGCAAAACTCACTTAGCAACTATCTTAACTTAGCAATGGAAATTTTGCGCACCTAATACCAGTAGTCCTTGATTTACAATCACAGTTGGGATCAAAATTTCCATTCTCTTTTGCATATCAGCTTAAAAATAAGATGTAATTTCAGTTTTTCTCTAGGGATGTTAAATGGAAAAAAAAATCAGATATAGCAAGGATATGCAATCTGTACAGCATATATAGTTTTTTTTGACTTGGATAATAAGAATTAAAAATTGTTAAAGAAACCACATTGTACCTCTGAAAACAGTAGGCCTGGGACTGTCTTTTGTCTCCTGGCCTCTGTACTTTAAAAAAAAAAAATCACTTTTTTCGCAAAACAGGTATTAACCTTTGTGACTTAATAAAAATACTGAAAAAGTTTACATATTATAGCATTATTACAGATTGTATTTGAAATTCAGAAATATTTAAGATGATTGTAACCTTGTAAAGTTTAAGAAATATTAAAAAAGAAGAAAAAGATTTTTAAAAACGTTTTCCATTGCTAAGCCAGGCAGTTGTTAAGTGAGCCGTACCTAATTTTATGCTCTTTTCACCATGGGTGTTAAGCAAATTTCTACATTTGTTAAGTGAATCATATGCTCGCTAAGCAAATCAGGTTCTCCCATTGATTTTTTGCTGGAAGATTTCAAATGACAAATCATGTAGTCCCGAGATCAGTGCAACCAACATTAATACATGCTGGTTGCCAACCACCTAAATTTTGAACCCAAGGCCATGGGGATGCTACAATGATCATAGAGGCGAGTGCTGTAAGTCACTTTTTTTTAACAGTGCTGTTACAAATTCGAATGGTCATTAAAAGAAATGATTGTAAGTCAAGGACTACCTGTACAGGAGTTAGCATGCCTCAAATGTGGAAACAAGACCGGTGTGCTAATTGTCACGTTGTTGCTGCTCCTCAGGTTTACAAGACGACCATGACCTCAAGTTCCTACTGCGGGGAAGTCATCTTTTGAAAGTCAAGTCCACTTCCTGGAGAAGAGAGAGATTTTACAAGCTCCAGGAAGACTGTAAGACCATATGGCAGGAATCCAAGAAGATGCTTCGATCCCCAGAATCACAGCTTTGTAAGTATCTGGCTATCACTGTCTGAGCAAACCACCCCATAGCGGAGTTATCTCAAAGGTGCTTTTTCAAAAGTTAGCCGGATTTAACTTTCCTTGAGGAAAGAAAAAGAGGTTTCGCTTCTCATCAAAGAAGCTTCATCAGTTCTGCTGGATGGTGGGTGGGGATGCGAGGATTGTATTTCTTTGCAGTCGTCTGGTCATTAGCATGCTCTCTGAGAGCCATTGAGGCCATTTGGGCGTTTATCTGCACCAGAGGTGTTATTCAGCAGGTTCTGACCAGTTCTGGAGAACCAGTAGCGGAAATTTTGAGCAGTTTGGAGAACCAGTAAATACCACTTCTATTCCCATCTATTCCCTGCCTTCCGAGTCCCAGCTGATTGGCTGGGTCTTCTTTGGTTGCCCTGCACAGGAGAACGGAGCTGGAAAGCAGGTTAGTGGGATGGGGAGGGAATGGGGATTTTGCAGTAACCTTTCCCCAGTAGTGGAGAGGGAATAGAGATTTTGCAGTATCCTTCCCCTGCCACACCCACTAAGCCACGCCCACCAAGCCAAGCCCACAGAACCAATAGTAAAAAATTTTGAATACCACCACTGATCTGCATCCTCCATTCTATCAGAAATTATCTTTCCATTCCCCACCTACCAGTCAGAGCTGATGAACTTTTTGGATGGGAAGTGAAACTTCTTTCTCCTTCTTGAAAGAAAAAACAGTCCAGTTGCCTTTTGAAAAACCACCTTTGTGATAAATATGACCGGGATGACTGAGAATCTCCATAGACATATAATGAAGTTTATACTCCACTTCCATTCTTATTTGCATCAAACCACTGTTTACATCCAAACTATCGATCAGATCAATAGTTTGAAGTGAGAACTTATTTCAAGTTTCAGAATAATATTCTGCAATTTGTGCAAACTACAGGAACTAGTAACTAGGGCCCCCGTGATTATTTCTATTTTTTTTTATTGTTAAGATCCAAGATTATTACAGTGATATCTTGCTATTCAACTGCTTTGAAACTCATCAAATTTGGTACTCAATGCACTTTGGTGTAAAAATTTTGTCCCGCTACTCATTGTTGGTTTAATACTCGACACACAAGCTGGAACTTGTCAATGTCAGGTGCCTTGTGAGTCAATATATTATTCCTTATGGGGAAAATTTTGTTTGGTATTCATTGTTTTTGACAGTCATCACGCCTGACGGAACCAATTAACTATGAGTACCAAGGTATCACTGTACGCATAAAAACATATGCTTAGACTTAAATGGAAATTCTGTGAGGGGAGAATGTGCTAAAGCGTAAGCAATAAAGTAGGAACAAGTAAAACTACATAAAACAAAAAAAAGTTCAAAACCTCTAAAAATTGTAATTAAGAATATAGCTTTACACTGAGTTCCAGCTTTTGGGCTATCTTAAAGTGAGACCTTCTGGTTCAATCACAGGATTTTGGGGACTTTATCTGGAGGCCACCTAATTCAGACAGTCAATACATGTAGTGGTCACTAAACAACCACAATAGGAACCAGACACTCCGTTGCTAAATGGCAAAGCCATGAAGGGTGATGTGCAACACTATTCCTGTCGGTCCCAGCTACCATTGTTTAAGGAGAGCCTCAGATGACTGCAACCTCCGACTTCCTGCTGGCTTCCCCACTGACGTTGCTTGTTGGAAGCAGTGGGAAACTACAGTGCCATAATTGCGAGGCGGTTGCCGAGCCTTTGAATTGTGTGACTGTGGGGGTGCTGCTGTGGCTGCAAGGGTGAGAATTTAATTCAAGTCCTCCTTATTCGGTGCCATCATAATTTTGGACCGTTCTGAATAAATGGTCACTAAATAAGGATTACTGGCACTGCTTAAGTAAACAAGTAAAGAAAGGAAGCACGTGGAGATAGATGAAGCAATATGCTGCTACAATGGCTTCATCACAGGAACTTAGAAGAGCCACAAGGCCTGTAAGGTCAAAGGTTACACCCCCTCTGAAGTTGTGCAAAATGCTTCGAAAAAAGAAGAAGCATAGATTATAGGAAAACCTTCAGTATAAAAATGTAAGGATTGAACAACTACTTGTGGTAACCTTACCATGGCCTTATCTAGTACAGATAGTCCTTATATTACGAGCACAATGGAGATCAAAATTTCCATTGCTAAGCAAGATAGTTGTTAAACTGAGTTTGGGTCCTTTTTATGACCCTTCTTGCCCACTGTTAATCCATGCATTTGTTAAGTTAGTAACATGGTTGCTAAGTGAATCTTGCTTCCCCATAGACTTTGCTTGTGAGACAGAGATGGTATTCAGCAGGTTCTGACCAGTTCTGGAGAACCAGGAAGCGGAAATACTGAGTAGTTCAGAGAACTGGCAAATACCACCTCTGACTGGCCCCGCCCCCATCAATTCTCTGCCTCTCATTGAGTCCTAGCTGATTGGCTGGGTCTTCTTTGGTTGCCCTACACAGGAGAACGGAGCTGGAAAGCAGGTTAGTGGGGTGGGGAGGGAATGGGGATTTTGCAGTATCCTTCCCCTGCCACGCCCACCAAGCCACACCCACAGAACCCGTAGTAAAATTTTTTGAATCTCACCGCTGTTGTGAGAGGATCGCAAAATTGACCCCAGAACACTGCAACTGTCATAAATAAAAATCAGTTGCTAAATCAGTCTGAATTTTGATTAGGTGACCATGGAGAAGCTGGAATGGTCATAAGCGTGAAAAATGGTCATAAGTCACTGTTTTCAGTTCTATTGTAACTTTGAATGGTCACTAAATGAGTGGTAACTTGAGGACTACCTGTACATTCTGAACTTTTAAAAAGATTCTTAGTATCAGAGGAAAGGATGAAAAATTTCCAATCTTTTTTTGCTTCTCATGCCTTTTAACATAAACAGTGCCCTTTACATATTGACTCCTATATACTGACTCCTTTCACACCATGGAAAACTTGGTTGTAGTTGTTGTTATTTGTCTCCTTCCCTTGCCTGCTCTTGAACCCGTGCTTCAGAATCTTGTCATAAGGAGGAAAGTATGCTTTTCCAAAAGGCAACTCGATTTCCTTGAAGACATTTCACTTCTCATCCAAGAAGCTTCTTCAGTTCTGACTGAGTGGTGGAGGATTGAAGTGACCTCAACGACTCTCCGAAAGAGTACTAATGACCAGGTGACTGCAAGGAATATAAATCCTTCCATCATCCATCATTCAGTCAGAACCGAAGAAGCTTCTTGGATGAGAAACGAAACATCTGCAAGAAAAAGGCAAAGGCAGTCTTGTTGCATTTTGAAAAAAGCACCATTGGGCCAACCATAACCTGGATGACTGAGAATCTTCCATAGAGTAAGGAAATATTATTATTTATCCCCATATTTTATTAGGGATGATGCACGATTGAAAATGAATAGGCAGCTCAACCCAGCCACCCTGTGCAATGTGCCAGAAATCTATTTAAATATTGAAATAGTTCATGCAACAAACCGTATTGCGGTTTGAGTGGCTGCCAGCCATCACAACGGGGTGAATAGAGTGTAATGCAATAGGTCCAAATAACCCTTGAACAGATGTTAAAATAATAATATTTAAGTTTGCACAAAGTATTTAATTTTTGGCATTCAACCATTGAGTGGGTGGTGTGTAGTTGAGCAATCTTTGATTAAAATGGATTGCCCTGTCAAATACAATTTGTAGACCCAGTTAAGTTGAGAAAAATATCCAGACAAAGACTTTCCTTCATCTGTAGTTCTCCGATCTGAAAATATATGCCATAAATTTGATAAATGAGAAAGTACGGGAAATTCTCCACTGACAGTGCTTTGTTTAGTGACTATGAGAAGTGGCAGCGGCACTGACAAAATCTTCACACAACCATTACTGCATCTCCCCGATTATGTGATCAAAATTCAGACACTTGGCAATTGGCACATATTTACAGCGGTTGCCGTATTCCTGGGTCAGAAGATCTCCATTTCTGACCTTCCCAGCTGGCTTCCGAAAGCAAAAGTCAATGGGGGAAGCTAAATTTGCTTACTAACCATATGATCCACTTAACAACTACAGTAGTTCGCTTAACAACCGTGGCAAACATTTAATAAATTTGGGCAGTGACTCAGTTAACAAACATCATACATAGAATCAGAAATTCCGGTCCCAAATTGTTGAAAAATTGGCAGTCATATCTGTGAATCTCTTCTGTCTGAAGAAAAGGTTACAATGGCAGAATTCGTGACTGAAAGAATATAATTATATAATTTTGTTTACCTTGGCTTGTTTTCCATCTCAAGAATTCTGGAGCAGCCAAACATTTGCATGCTATTTGAGTTACTTAAAAACAATATTCTCTAGTTTTTTTAAAAAAATAAATATTGTCAGACATCCAGGTAGAGTTGTTTGGAAGTTAGGTCAGGGTAATTGGTCTTCTTTTCTCATTTGGCTTGAGACATTTCTCTGCTTATCTAAATAGCTTCTTCAGTCTGAACAGGTTGAAGACTATATCTTTCTTCCTGGGGAGGTTTCATTTCTTATAAGGTCTAAATAAGCTCCTTAGGTAAGTAGGCAGAGAATCATTAAGAGGTCCTTGCTCCTAAATCCTCTTAGGTGGGTCATTAAGAGTGAAATCCCTGATGGACCAGTGAAATGGGTTTGATCCAGGGGTGGGCTGCAACCAGTTTAACAACCGCTGCTGTGAGCATGTGTGTTGTGCTCACAGTACTGAAAAAACACCGATTTTAACCTCAACAGCTTACCTTTTAGGGCAGCTCCGGTAAGTAGAACAGCTAAGGCGCGGAAATCCACTGTGGCGCATGAATCAGCTGAGCTGAGAAAGATGGAAATATAGGACAGGATAGGGTGAGGGCAAGGGGGGAGGCGGGGGCCAGCTGATCGTTGGAACTACCAGTTTGCTAGAACCAGTCCAAACCAGCCACAGTTCACCATTGGTTTGGTCTTCCTGAGAGTTGGCGCAAGAACAGCGTAAGAAATGGGAGACAGCAGAAGTGGTGTTCAGCTGGTTCTGACCAGTTCTGGAGAACCAGTAATGGAAATTTTGAGTAGTTCGGAGACCTGGCAAATCCCACCTCTGACTGGCCTCGCCCCCATCTATTCTCTACCTCCTGAGTCCCAGCTGATTGGCTGAGTCTTTTTTTGTTGCCCTGCACAGGAGAATGGAGCTGGAAAGCAGGTCAGTGGGGTGGGGAGGGAATGGGGATTTTGCAGTAATTTTCCCCTAGGAGTGGGGGGGTGGAATAGGGATTTTACAGTATTGTTCCCTTATCATGCCCACCAAGCCATACCCAGAGAACCGGCAGTAAAAAATTTTGAATCCGACCACTGGGAGGCAAGTTGTCTATTAACAGAAGGGTTTTTCCACATTGGCATAAATGGATTCCTTCACTCCTTCCCTGTCATAAATGTGAATATTATGGACCTCAAAAGAGCGCTCCCTTTTCTTTTCAAAATAATCAAGGAGAGAAGCAACTTAGAACTTAGAAGATACTTCTTAACAGTGAGAACAATTATCCTGGGGAACGACTTGCCTCCAGAAGTTTTATGGGTGCTCCAATCTTGAGGTTGAACAACAAGAGATTGAACAACTAATTTGTAGTTTCTGTCTGAGCAGAGGGCTGGATTGGAAGAGCTCCAAGATCCCTTCCAACGTATTATTCTGTTATTCAGAGTTCATTTTCTTTGAAGTGCAGTTGTAACTCAGTATTCTCTAGTTAGAGATTTCAAAATATATTTAAAGTCATGGAAGTACATTCCACGGCCTTTGAGAATGTTGATTTTTTTAAAGAGCCTTTCCATGTTTTTTCTCTGCATTTTTAAAAATCCAGTCATATAAATCTGATTTAACTTTCCCTGTTAATCCTAACTTCCTCATTTATTGGTGATCGGCCTTCAAGGGAAACAAATTCAGAAGGCACCCAAGAACAAAGCAAATAAGGGTGTAACTTTGAAATAACAAGAAAAATCTTGCAGCACATTTCCTGCATGTAACAGATGTAAGGCAGCCTTGAACCTGACCTAGTCTTTCAAGTATTTTAGTAGAATTGTTAATGTGCACAATTGTTTCTGCTTGGCATTAGGTCAAAACGACTGCCATAGTTAAGGGGATATTTGCAAACAAATAATTCCAGATAATGTGTTTCTTAGGGCTGTTTGATTTAGACTTCCAATGGACAGAGGGCAGGAAAGAAATCCAGAAATATCTAACAGTTTTGCTGTCCTCTGCTGGTCATCTGGACTTTTGCAAAAACAAATTTTGCAACCCTAGTTTTTTCACATCACAGACCTCACAATTATTCATTTATTTAATTTTGACTTACAGTCAGTCCTTGCACTTATGACCAATGCAGTATTCTCATGGTGACATGGTCAAAATTCAGGCACTTGGCAACCAGCATGTATTTTTGATATTTGCAGCATGCTGGTCTTCCCATTTTGTTTGGGAAATGGGAAAGCTAGATCACTTAACAACTACATAATTCACTTTGATGAATGAATTGATAATGATTCATCTAATAACCAAAAAGTTCATAAAATCAGTCATGATCACTTAATCTTACTTAGCAGTGGAATTTCTACTCTGGATTGTGATCATGAGCCAAGGACTAGATATATTGTTACTACCACTTTTTTTCCTGAAAGTTTTGCAATTTACATCAAGGTATGAGTATGTTAGCTTCTTCTTTCCAAGTTCTCTATAGTTTGTTTGTTTATTAAATGTATTGGCCACCTATGTTACCACAATCTATGCTTCTAGAACAGTGTTTCTCAACCTGGGCCACTTGAAGATGTGTGGACTTCAACTCCTAGAATTCCTCAGCTAGTGTGCTGACTTAGGGATTCTGGAAATTGAAGTTCACCCATCTTCAAATGGTCCATGTTGAGAAATACTGTTTCAGAGAATAGATTGGGACTATTGTATGTAAAGGTTTTTATAACCTAAGCTTTCAGTATCATTATCCACACATCAACCCATATTATGTTTCTTGGAAAGACAAAGCGAAGATATGTATAAAACAAGAGATGTCACTGTACTAGGTAGTGAAGTCTTCCTGGTACAGTTTATTTAACAATGAAACATGCTTTAAAACTTCAGTTTCTTCTAGTCAGGTATTACCTTTGCAAAGTGCTCCCTGTTTTACTGGAACCCAATCTTTCTTCCTTGGTCCCTTTTCTTAATGTCTCACAATTTTTGATTTTGCATTTTTGAAATTCTTGGTATTATTATTGGATTTATGTGAACTTGTCTATTTGGAATGGGTCCCACCCCCCTCCTTTTATCTCTTGCCTCTGAGTCTTTGGAACAGCCTTCCTTGGTTGATAAACTCTAGCATTGTTGGACTACAATATCCAGAAGGATCACCTCGTGTGGTCAGTGAAAAAAAAGCAACCATTTTGAAAAAAAGGCTAGAGCAGGGGTATCAAACTTGATTTCACTGAGGGCCGCATCAGGGTTGTGTTTGACCTTGATGGGGGGGGACATGGCCAGGGTGGGCGTGGCCAGCATGACATCACTTGTGTTGTGGGGTGCCTGTGGTGACCTGATCGCTTTGCCAACAAAAATAGGCTCCCAAGCTTCGTTTTTGGCTGCAATGCCTCCTGCCAGCGAAAATCGAGCTCAGGGGAACCACGTGTTGCCCTTGCGAGCTCCGTTTCTACTGGCAGAGGTACCACGGGCCAGTCCTTCGCTATTTCTAGAGTGGCTCCATGGTCTAGATATAAGCACCCCATAGGCTGGATCTGGCCCCACGGCCTTGGTCTAGAGGGTCTGGTCCAAAGGTGGTATTCAAGCAGGTTCTGATCAGTTCTGGAGAACAGGTAGCTGAAATTTTAAGTAGTTCGGAGAACCGGCCAATCCCACCTCTGACCAGCCTTGCCCTCATCTATTTTCCGCCTCCCGAGTCCCAGTTGATTGGCTGGGTCTTCTTTGGTTGCCCTACACAGGAGAATGGAGCTGGAAAGCAGGTTAGTGGGGTGGTGAGCAGTGGTGGTATTCAAAAACTTTACTACCGGTTCTGTGGGCAAGGCTTGGTGAGCATGGCCATGTGACTGGGTGGGCGTGGCTTTTCTTTTTTGCAGTCCCCACCCATTTTGGGGAGCTTCTTAGCCACAGAGGAGCCTCTGGGGGGGGAGGGGGCGTTTTTGCTCCCCTGAAGCTCCCCTGAGGCTCAGGAAGGAAAAAAACAGAGCATGGGAGGGGCATGCAGCACTCCTCCAAGTGCTGTTTTGGGAGCTTCCTAGCCTCAGAGAAGCCTCTGGGGGGGCGTTTTTACTTCCCTAAGGCTCCTCTGCGGCTCAGGAAGGCAAAAAATGGAGGGGTGGGGCCTGAGCTCCTCCTTCCATTTTTTGCCTTCCTGGGCCTCAGCAAGGGGAATCCCGGCACAACTGATCTTATCTACAGTTGATTGTCGGGAGGGAAAAAAAAGAAAAATACCTTAGGTGAATGTCAGGCAGATGGGCGGGGTGAGCGAGCATCGGGCGGGAGGGCGACCCAGTGGGGGGCGTGGCCAGCCAGAATTTACTACCAGTTCGGCAACCCATGTCAAATTCTTGCTACTGGTTCACCCGATCCGTTGCAAACCGGCTGAATACCACCACTGGTGGTGAGGGAATGGAGATTTTACCTTATCCTTTCCCTGCCATGCCCACCAAGCCCCGCCCACAGAACCGGTAGTAAAAAAATTTGAATCCCACCATTGATCTGGTCCCTGAAAGATGGTAAATATTACAAAGATATCATCGCATAATTGCTGCCCCAGTTAATAACCTGACCATGTTGTGTTTTGCTTTCCTTTGCAAAATGCAAATGAATTGTACATGCTTCAGACTTTACATCCCGCCTACCATCTTGTAGTTTTTGACTTTCTTCAATGGATACCTGATTTTTCTTCCATTCACAAATCCAATAAAGTAAAAGGAGTTTCATTAAACCCTTTTAGCATATGCTAGTTCAAAGTTCTGACTTCAGCTTTTATAGTTATAATAATGCTGTCAACAATAGCCATTGTGGTGGCTATTGTCACACAGTTATTATGAGGGTTTGTTGCATAGTCAGATGTTCAAGCTGGATTTGGATTTTCTAGCTCCCAAAGGGCCTGGGATAAGCACAATATTGGTGCTGGGTGGTGTTATAGATATCGTGACAGGGCATAAGCTGTAGCAAGTAAAGTTGCTTTTTGCAATTGACCAGTATTAATTTTGTCAATGTCAATAGTGTTCCAGTAGTGCTCCAGATGTTTTGGATTGCATCCAAAGCTTCCATTACTACAGGTAGTCCTTGACTTATGACCACTATTGAGCCCAAAATTTCTGTTGCTAAATGAAACATTTGTCAAGTGAATTTTACTCCTCTTTACAACCCTCAGTTGTTAAGTGAATCACTGCAGTGGTTAAGTTAGTGACATGGTTGTTAAGTGAATCTGGCTTCCCCATTAACTTTGCTTGTCAGAAGGTCGAAAAAGAGAACCACACATGATCCCAGGACACTGCAACCACAAATATAAGTCACTTGCCAAAAACCAGAATTTTGCAATGTTGCAATGGTCATAAGTTTGAAAAATGGTCATAAGTCACTTGTTAGCAGTGTTATTGTAACTTTGAACAGTCACTAAAGGAATTTCATGGACTACCTGTATTGGTACTGTCTTTGTTCTTTTATGTGACAGCTGTACTTCTATTTGTTACGCATTTTGTGATTGATCTCGGTTGTTTCGCTTCTGTTCCGCTATCTCCAAATATTGCCACATCCACTATCTAGATTTTTTCTTTTCTTATTGACAATTGAGAACTCTGGATTGCTTGTTTATTTGAATTCTAAAGTCCCAGAGCAATTTAGCTTCTTCATTTTCTATGACTTTCTCTATTTTATGGTTCCACCAGTTCTTGTCTGCAGGCAAATGATATTTCTTGCAGATCTTCCAATGTACCACTGTTGCTACTTTCGTCGTGCCGTTGTTTGTAATCAGTTTGGGCGATCTTCTTGCAACAGCTAACAGCTAATTATTGTTAGAACATTCTTGTTCTGTGAAGCTGCTTAACTGGTTTTCCATGTTTGAGACTTTTGTTTTGTTTTTTGTTCCAGAATGTGGCTGGATTGCTAGCTAGAGCAAAGCTGATTGTAATCTCGTCTTTTCTATAATGGGATTTCTCATCTATGCTTAATGCAAGTTTTCCCCTTCAATTCGGGCTTGTCTGCTTAAATACTTCTATTCCTCTCTTGGGGAAGGCAACTCAGCGCTCTTTTGTTCCAGAGAATATGGAAGCCAGTTCCATTTGCAACCTGTAAATACACTGAATAATACATGTGGCAAGCTGGAAACATATTTTAATTTCATTCCTCAGAGAAAACATTTAGTTGATTGCAAGCCTTAGCTTTCAAAGTAAATGCATGAAATAATAAATAATTTTTAACCCAATGGGATTTGTTTGTTTGTTTGTACAGGTCCAGTTCTTTAGTGACCATTCAAAGTTATAATAGTGCTGAAAAAAGTGACTTAGGACCATTTTTCACACTTACGATCCTTACAGCATTCTCATGGTCATGTGATCAAAATTTGGATGCTAGGCAACCAATTCATATTTATGACGGTGGTAGTGTCCCAGGAGTCTATGAACAGTTTTGTGACTTTTTTGACAAGTACCGTCAATTTGGAAGCCAGGTTCACTTAACAAACCTATTACTAACTTAACAAGTGCAATGACTCACATAACAACTGTAACAAGAATGGTAGTAAAAGGAGCCGTGATGGCGAAGTTTCATTTGTGTAAGCAGGTGCCCACCACTTATGCAAATGAAGCTGTACACACTCGTGTGTGCCTGCCTTTTTACCCAGAACCATCCCTTCTCCCCTGCCCCCCTGCTGGATCATCAAGATGGACAGATTGGTGACCACTGTGTTAACACCTGTTGCAAAATTGGTAGTAAAACCATGTCTAGACATATGGTGACTTTATTTATTTATTTATATATTTTGTTATTTATATACCGCCCTTCTCCCGGGCTGTGCACAGCCAACTAAAGACCCCATTACAATATACAAAAGTTAAAAATAAATAATTTAGGCTGTCTAAATTTTAATTTTAACTGTCTTTATTACGACCATTATAATTTACAACTGTTTAGGTAGTCCTTGATTTAGATTAGGATAACAGAGTTGGAAGGGACCTTGGAGGTCTTCTAGTCCAACCCCCTGCCCAGGCAGGAAACCCTACACCACCTTAGCAGAGGTGGGATTCAAAACCCCCAGCAACCAGTTCGTTGCCCAGTTGATGGGTGGGTGTGGCCATGATGGGTGTGGCCTATACTGGAAATTCCTGTTTCCAGCGGGCCTCCAGAGTCTGGGAGATGTCATAAAAGATAAACACAGTCTGAATGTTCTTTGTGGCTGTGCATGGGGAAGCAAATCTGTACAGCTGTGTATCATCTGGCTGGGCGTTTTCTAAGAATTATCCTTGATTTTGGCTTACTTAGATAATGTGTGACATCTTTATCTGCCTGGCTGGAAAAGCTAAGTAGTGGAATTTGCTAAGACAGGATGGGGTGCTGGAT
The DNA here is from genome assembly GCA_023653725.1 of Bungarus multicinctus. NCBI lineage: Eukaryota > Metazoa > Chordata > Lepidosauria > Squamata > Elapidae > Bungarus > Bungarus multicinctus. The sequence goes on along the minus strand of CM042840.1, from coordinate 6,338,081 downwards.
TAGATAAAGTCGGGAAGGATAAAGCAAACGAAGACCAGGAAGGGAAAATCCATTTTAAGTCCAGCCTTAAAATGAATGTTTATTTATTTATTTATTTTATTTTATTTATCTGTCAATTGCTTACAAGATAATAGGTATAAGATAAAACATAGTTATGAATACAGGGATACATATAAGAAGAATAAAAAATATATATAAAAGAAACAATAGGACAGGGATGGTAGGCACGTTGGTGTGCTTATGCATGCCCCCTGTTATAAAATGCATTAATTTGGAACTCTTAAGAAGAGACATTTCTGTTCGTGATCCTCTATTTGTTCGCATGGTAAGTTGGGGACTATTTGCAAATAATCAACCCAGATTCTCAGTTTTTATACAGTTTGAACTGCAAATGTGTTCGTGCAAGTTTACAAGCTGTTGCACTCGGAAAGCTATCTAAATAACCAGCACTGTGACCTGTTTAAACATGACCTAAAACAATAATGACAAACTGATTTGAAACCAGTTGCTTTCAGAATTCAGATTCAGTTTTTAAAACTGAAGGATTTTAAGTGGGGTATTTTGAAGTTTGTTTCTATAATTCGAGAGCCAATTTGGTGTACTGGCTTAGAAATACAACTACAATCACTCCATGCATACATGGAAACATATGACTGTGTTCTCCTTAACTACTTGTATATTAATAATATTTTCTATATTATTTATGTTGTATTGTATTTTTGTTATGGATAGCACCAGCAGGAGCAAAATCAATTTCGTTGTATATATGTACAATAACAATAAAGATGATGATGATGATGATTGATTGATTAAGTATTATTAAACTGGGAGCTGTGAATTATAGCTGCTGGTTTAGAAATCAGGAGCTGTGAATTGTAGTTTTGCCTTAGGTATGAAAGCCACCTGGGTGACTTTGGGCCAATCACCAGGAGTCCAAGAGTTCTAGTCCCGCCTTAGGCATGAAAGCCTCCTGGCTGGTGACTTTTGACCAATCACCAGGAGGTAGTGAGTTCTAGTTCTGCCTTAGGAATGAAAACTGGCTTGGTGACTTTGGGCCAGTCCTTGTTTCTCAGCCCAGACCACCTCAAAAAGTTCTTGTTATGAGGAAAGTAGAAGGAGGATGGAGTATTAGATATGTTTGCCACCTAAATTATTTATCAAATAACAAAAGCAGGATAAAATGAATATTTTTTAAAAAAGAAATCAAGATTGTTGCGGATTAAATTCAAATTAATAAAATCATTATCTCATAAGCATTTGGTTGCCTGCTGTAAGAGTGATTGATTGACTAGAAAGTGATTCAACATAGGGAAGAAAGAAACTTCCAGAATGTTCATTAAACAAGAACATGCATTAAAAAAAATTCCTTAAATTTTGTATTTCTTCAGCAAGGGGTTTCCACAGGGAACTGAAGAAAGTGAAAATTGCAGTAGTGGCAAAACGATTGAAGCCTCTTTTTTTATATTTGCCACAAAAAGAGTGAAGCTTCAGTCGTGTAGTTAAGGCCGCCATCTTGACTTTTTTGCCTGCCCCTGACATAGATGTCTGTCTTTCACCCAAGCATGTATTCCAGAGAATTTGAATACAAGGCTTACAAATTGTTCATGAAATTTGCCTTGTTAAGATATTTAATTTAACAGCTGGAACAATGAAATGTATAATGAGCCAGTACACACGGTTGTAGCTGATTGGTTGGAGAGTGCGGGCTCCTGCATTATAATTGGTTGATGGGTATAAAAGGGGAGTTTCCGTTTTTTCCTCCCTGCCTTTTTCTTCTTCATGTGCTCTGTAAGCTCTATGGTTTACCTCATGATGTTAGCGTGTCTCAGATTGTCTTGTCTGCTATAAATATAGATGTTACATGTATTTATTTATATAAAATTACAAGTTCATGTCAATGTCTCTGACTTCTTTTGACCACTTGCTGTGCAATTCCCTGACATACTTTAGTCTTAAGAATGGTATTAAAAGTTTTGGATGTTGGTTTTAGATGCAGTTAAAATATGCTTTCTTTTGTGGCAGAGCAAATATTTATTCATGACTTACAAAAGTCTTTTGTGCAGATCTTGGGGACAAATCCAAATCTTTATCCGAGATGATATGAAAATTCCTGCCTTGGGTAGGGCTTAAGACTAGAAGACTTACATTTTAAAAAAATAAAGCTATAGTATGTGTTAATTAATTAATTTTTACTGTTTATAACTCATAAGCTACCCATAGTCATAAAGGAGATGGGTGGTATACAACTGTAATACAAAAATACAGGTAGTCCTCGATTTACGACCACAATTCAGCACCAAATTTCTGTTGCTAAGTGAGACATTAGTAAAGTGAGTTTTGCCCCATTTTACGACCTTTCGTGCCACTGCTGTTAAGTGAAATCACTGCAGTTGTTAAGTTAGTAACACTGTTGTTAAATAAATCTGGCTTCCCCATGGATTTTGCTTATCAGAAGGTTGCAAAAGGGGATAACATGTCCCCAGAACATTGCAACCGTTATAAATATGAATCTTTTGCCAAGAATCTGAATTTTGATCATGTGGCCATGGGGATGCTGCAGAGGTGATAATTGTGAAAAACGGTCGTAAGTCACTTTTTTCAATGCCCATTGTAATTTTGAATGGTCACTAAATGAACTGTTATAAGTCGAGGACTACTTGCAAATAGATAATAGATGGATGGATGGATGGATGGATGGATGGATGGATGGATGGATGGATAGATAGATAGATAAAAAGGCTCCTTCCAACCCTATGATGCTATGTGGTTGCTGCATTTAACAATAACCAAGTTTATTGCCTGCCTCTGATGACCAATGTTGGGTTTGCTCTTACAGTTTCCATTGAAGAAATCCAAGATGTCAGGCCAGGCCATAAGACTGAAGGGATGGAAAAATATGCTAAGGATGTCCCTGAAGTTCGTTGCTTCTCCATCATCTTCAAAGATCAGAAGAAAAACTTGGACCTCATTGCTGGCTCTGAAATGGAAGCAAATCATTGGGTGTTTGGCCTGGGAAAAATCATTGCAAAAAGCAATTCAATGAGCCAGAGGCAGAAATTACAACAGTATCCTTTTCTTTTTTAAGTCTGTACATTTGAGAAGAATTTCCAAATGTGCTATCTTGTCTTTTATACTTTATGCTAACTTTCCTTGAAATAATACGGGACTTCTTTCTACAGCTAAATTCTCTATTTTTCAATCTTGGCAACTTTAAGATGTGTGGACTTCAACTCCCAGAATCCCCTAGCCTGAATGGTCCTTGCAAAGAATTCTGGGAGTTCAAGTCCACACATTTTAAAGTTGCCAGTTTGAAAAACGCCGCCTTTCTCAGTAGTGGCAACTAGATGGAGGGACTTCAACTCCCAGAATTCTCAGCAAGGGCCATTCTGCCTGCAGGATTCTGGTTCTTACTCTACATGGGTAGAAGTTGGGAAATCCCAGGTTTAATGCAAGCCAACAGAACAGATGTAGAGTCAAATAGGCATGTGATCTTCTGTCCAGCAAAGCCAGTAGAAAGCCTAATTCACTTAACAACCATGTTGCTAACTTAACAACTGCAGTGATTCACTTAACTCAGAGATCTCCAAACTTGGCAACTTTAAGACTTGTGGACTTCAACTCCCAGAATTCTCCAGCCAGCATAGCTTTCTGGGAGTTGAAGTCCACAGGTCAATAATAGAAGACTTTTTATTGGCCAAGTGTGATGGACACACAAGGAATTTGTCTTGGTGTAAATACTGTATCAAGTCTTCAAGTCTTCAATTGCCAAGAGAATTCTGGGAGTTGAAGTCCACATGTCTTAAAGTTGCCAGGTTTGGAGAGCCTTGACTTAACTTGTGGCAAGAAAGGTTGTAAAATGCTCGCTGCAAAACTCACTTGCTGTCTTGCTTAGCAATGAAAAGGGCTCGACTGTAAATCGAGGACCACCTGTAGGCAAAAACTTTTTTGAGCAAGTGGCAGTTGGGAAATCTTAGCTTCTAATTAAGCCCATTTTTTGGGGGGTGGGAAATACCCTGTAATGCCTTCCCAAGACTTGCCAAATTATAGTTAAGATCGTCTAAATTTACCTTCTCTTTAACCAAGCTTGCCACTTAGCCATTTAAGTCCGTTGAAGCCCATAATTTCCGAACTCAGCCTTGACCAAGGTTACTATAACTATATTTATCTCCTGGCCAAAGTTTTCTCTAAGGTTATAATTACTGGAATTATATTTAACTTCGCGTGTTTGTTTAGGGGAGGATGGAGGAACTAGTGGAACACAAGAATTTGTTCTATGCACTTTGATGAAATGATGGAATTTGTAATTATCTGGATTGCACCGGGTCGGGAAAAGTCGATCAACAGTACAGGTAGTCCTCGAATTATGACCATAATTGAGGCCAACATTTTTGTTGCTAAGGGAGACATTTGTGAGGTGAATTTTGTTGCATTTTATGAGCTTTCTTGCCCCAGTTGTGAAGGGAAAGGCTGCAGTTGTTTAAGTTAGCAACACAGTTGTGAAGGGAATCTGGCTTTCCCATTGTCTTTACAGGTTGTCCTCCGCTTACAACAATTCGCTTAGTGACCATTCGAAGTTACAACAGCACTGAAAAAAGTGACTTATGACCATTTTTCACCCTTACGGCCATTGCAGCATCTCCAGGATCATGGGATTTACATTCGGGTGCTTGACAACTGACTCACATTTATGACGGTTGCAGGGACCCAGGAGACATGTGAACCCCTTTTGCAACCTTCTGACAAATAAAGTCAATGGGGAAAACCAGATTCACTTGACAATCCTATTCTTAACTTAACCATTTTGGCAAGTAAAATGGGGCAAAACCCACTTAACAACTTTCTCACTTAGTAATGTAAATTTTGGGCTCAATTGTGGTCATAAGTTGAGGACTACCTGTACTTGTCAGAAGATCGCAAAGGGTGATCACATGACTACGTGGTCATAAGTCGAGGACCACCTGTTAACAGAGTTGGAGGGGATCTTGGAGGTCTTCTAGTCCAACCTCCCATTCTGAACAAACGGTCTACACACCAGTTCTGTTTGCTTACATTAAACCTGCAATTCCCCAATATATATCCCCAGAAAATGACCACATGGCTCCAGAACTGTGATGTCCCAAAGGGACGTGGCACAAAAGCAACAAAGTCACAAAAGTAGGTAAAGTCCCTTTAATTCCTCCAACTTGGCCCCCAATGTCCAGTTATCATCGGCTGGAGAAAAAACTCTCCCAAGAACAGTTTTTAAAGGGAAGAAATACAGTCCGAACCAAAGTACATCTAAATTATAAATAAAAACCAACACAAGCCATGCTGCAGTAATTAATGAGACAGGATTAGGAATTGCAGACTTCCAAAAGATAACGAAACACACACAGTTGGGAGGATGTCAGAACCCAGATAAGATGTAACAAACAAAGATAATGCACACTTTGCTTCCAGCAAAGTGCTGTGCGCAAACACCCTTTATAGTCTGTTTTCCCAGCTGCAGCTAATGAAGGGAATCAGAGCCTTTTTCTTCCCTGTAACCCATGTTGCTCCCTTATCCTCCCTGCATGCCCTAGGATGAAGAGGGGATGGCCCTGGGTCTTCCTCTGAATGCCCAGTTGGACTGTGCCCTTCCCCAATTTCTTCCACAGCCATTGGAGCCACACTCCCACTCCCTGTCAGCTTTCGACCTCTCTCTCGGAATCAGATTCCAACAGGGGCATGACAAGAACATCGCAAGAGTCATAAATATGAATCTATTGCCAAGGGTCTGAATTTCGATCACCTGACTGTGGGGATTCTGTAGCCATCATTAAATATGACAAATGGTCATTGGTCTTCTTTTTTTCAGTGCCATTGTAACTTCAAATGGTCACTAAACAAATGATTGTAGGTTGAGGACTACCTGTAGACTAAATCTGAAATACATAATAGAGACATGCTGTGATGTCATTTCAGAGGTTTATATTGGGGCTGTACAAATCATCAGATATCTAAGGAGAAAATATCAATAACACCCAGGTTAATCAATAATATCAATAACACCCAGGTTAATCAATAATATCAATAACACCCAGGTTGTGTGAAGCTTGGCAAGAACTGCTTCTGTACACGCAATATGGTGCCCAGAAGTGGTTACATCAGTGGATGTACAATCGGGTGGGATTCAAAATTTTTAACAATCAGTTCTGTGGGCATGGCTTAGGTGGTAAGCATGACTTGGTGGTCATGTGACTGTGTGGACATGGCTTGGTGGTCATATTATTGGCTGGGTGTGGCCAACTCAATATCACTCACATCGAGGCACGCATCTCCTCGCCTGGCCTCTCGTGACTGTGGGGATGCTGCAACAGTCATAAGTATGAAAAATGGTCATAAGTCACTTTTTTCAGTGCCATTGTAACTTTGGTCACTCCACACAAGCAAAGTACCAACAAAGAAGGGGAAAAAAACTCCAGAGAAGTTCCTGAGACAGGAAGTCTAGTCCTGCCAAGAATGTAAAAAGGGTTAACGGAGAGGCGGTTTCTGTAAGCAACACCAGAATGTTTCCTTCCTGCCTTCCTTACAGAATTAGGCCAGTAATTTTTTTCTAACAACCGGTTCTCTGAACTGCTTAGAATGTTAATAACTAGTGAATAGGTGTGAACTGGTAGAATCCCACCCCTGTGTAAATGTTCCACTTCTAGTTTTACTAATGTCAGAGTTTCCCAATTTTAGCAATTTTAAAAGGTGTGGACTTCAACTCCCAGAATTTCCCCAGCCAGCATAGGTGGCTTGAGATGGGCAACTGAAGTAGGCTGAACTAAGATAAAGTCTTGCGAGAAAATAGTTTTACATGTGAAACTTCACACACACATACATCCACTTTCCTATTCCCGCAACATTCTAAATGTACACTAACATTGCCCCATTTGATATCTTCTTGTAACGTCTGGTTTTTGCTAGGACTAACCTTTTTCCATAATCCTAAAGGTTTGAAGAATCACAAATCTTAGCTTCTAAATATTTAATTTTAAATACTGGGTTTGACGTCTCCTTCCTGTGTAGATTCCTTAATAATCATTTCAACAGCTGGATCCATACTTGCTTGCGGAAAGCAGATAAAAACAAAGATAACAAGATGAGCTTTAAGGAACTCAAAAGTTTCATGAAGGAAGTCAACATTCAGATGGATGACAGCTATGCCAGGCAGATCTTTGAGGTAACGAAAAAGTTTATTGATTTATTTTTTGGTTTCTTCTTTATTTTAGGACTCTTCTGACTTTAAATTTGGGGAAAACAGGTTTGCTAGGAAGTGTACTGACCAAGGCCTCCTAGACTGTAATTACTAACACACTTATTTTAAAAACAAGTCCTATTTTATTGCAACACTGGGAATTGTTTTCATTCCCAGCTGGTAATGAATCTCAAAACAGCCCCTTGAGATAAGTACTCACCTTTCGTTCCTGTGAAGTGCTGCCAATAACAGAAGTAGCAAATGAACTAGAAAAAAAACCAACCAAAGTACAAAGAGCTTCAAGAATGAATCTGAACCGAACGAACAACTTTGCTTCCTGCAAAGGTTTCCTCATCTTTGCCTGTCCTTTATACCTTATGGGAGGGGCAATCACCTCCCAGCCTTACTCCCGAGTCGCCCCTTCTATTTCAGCTGCTCTTGCCTTCTAGCAGCTCTGCGCACACGCGTACTGGGAACAGGCTTATCAAAGCGAAAAAATTCAGCTTCATAAATTAGAGGAAATGAACTGTGTTTTCTGTTGCCAGTATACTTTATTTACACATAACTAGGAAGAACAAAATAAAAGCAGTACATTCTAAGAAGCAAAAGAAAGTAAAAAAAATAAAGTAAAACTCCTCCCCTGCACACATGCGCAGTAGATCAAACATCACAAGACACTCATATCTTGTTATTATAGTAACGTGATAATCATTCTGGTAGCTCAGCAGACAAATCAAAATAACGCAGTGACAAGGCTCCCCTTGTTCCTCGGCCTCACTGCTGCCAGATTCTGGAAGCTCCGGAGGCAGCACCTCACTCCCAGATGGTCCTGACCTCATCTTTGCATTGGACGCAGGACCCTAGTCCAAGTCCTCTCCAGACTCCCTGACTGATCCATGTTCTTCCCCACTGTCTGATTCTGCTGCCGGCTGCTGGCAAACCACAACAGGAAGGTAGCAGGGAAGGTAACAGATGTGATCATATGACTGTGACATGGTGACATCCTATTAAAAGAGTTTTAATGCTAGTTCTAAATTTAGACTCCTGTTTCCCTCCCCCCTAAAAAGGAGAGTCCTTAGGGCAGAAGAATGTGTGAATTTCTTATTTCAGCTTATCTCCGTGGCCAGAGCGATGCTTCGAAGGCCAGCAAAGTTGACCATTTTCGAATGATTGCCCTGTTTTGCATTGTCCAGCCCTGGTTTAGGTTGCGTCGTATAAAGAAGAAGTCCTTTTATTTCTTCCCTCTACATCCACAGCAATGTGACAAATCCCAGACCAACACCTTAGAAGATGAAGAGATTGAAGTGTTCTACAAGATATTGACGGAACGCAAGGAGATTGACGGAATCTTCTCGGATCATGTAGGGGAGAAGTCGGTCATGTCCCTAGAGCATCTGGTTCGATTCCTTCAACAGGAACAGCATGAGGAGGGGGATGTCCCTGAATTGGCCCTCTCTCTCATTGAGCAATATGAACCCAACGAAACAGGTAATTGGGGATACCTACACGTGGGCATCAGTTCTGTAGATGTGGCTTAGTTAGTGGGTGTGACTTGTTGGTCATGTTATTGGCTAGACGTGGCCAACTCAATATCACCCACATCGAAACACACATCTCCTCGCCTGGCCTCTCATGACTGTGGGGATGCCGCAACAGTCATCAGTGTGGAAAATGGTCATAAGTTACTTTTTTCAGTGCTATTGTAATTTTGAATGGTCACTCCACGCAAGCAAAGTACCAGCAAAGGAGGGAAAAATAACTCCAGAGAAGTTCCAGAGACAGGAAGTCTAGTCCTGCCAAGAATGTAATAAAGGTTAACGGAGAGGCAGATTCTGTAAGCAACACCAGAATGTTTCCTTCCTGCCTTCCTTACAGGAATAGGCCAGTAATTTCTTCTAACAACCGGTTCTCCGAACTGCTTAGAATGTTAACAATTGGTTCTAGTGAATAGGTGTGAACTGGTGGAATCCCACCCCTAGTGGGCATACAGTCTTGGTCACCACACTATAAAAAAAAGATGGAAAGAGTGCAGAGAAGAGCAACCAGGATGATGAAGGGACTGGAGTCTAAACATATGATGAATGGTTGCAGGAACTGGGCATGGCTAGTCTAGTGAAGAAAAGGATCAGGGGAGACATGATAGCAGTCTTCCAATATTTGAAGGGGGGACATTCTGACCGAGAATTCCTGAGACCATAATTAAGCACACTCTTAGTTAAAACAACTCTTGTTTCATTGCAACGCTGGGAATTATTTTCATTCCCAGCCGGTAATGAATCCCAAACAGTCCCTTCTAGATAAGCACCCACCTTTCTTTCCTTTTAATTGCTGCCAACAACTAGAGTGCCAAATTGTTTATTTAAAAAACCAACTAAAGTACAAAGTCCACACAGCGCTCCAAGGTTTAATCCGAACAAAGTGAACGACTTTGCTTCCTGCAAAGATTTCTCTACCTTTGCACTTCCTTTATACCTTATAGAGGGGCAGTCACCTCCCAGCCTTGCTCCTGAGTCACCTCTTTTATCTCAGCTGCTCTTGCCTTTTGGCAGCTCTGCACTCACGCGCACTGGGAATAGGCTCCCCACCTCTGCTTCGCTGCTGCCAGACTCTGGAGGCTCCAGAGGCAGCACCCTCCTCCCAGATGGTCCTGGCCCCATTCCTGCATCGTATGCAGGACCCTCGTCTGAGTCCTCTCCAGACTCCCTGACTGGTCCCCTTTCTTCCCCACTGCCCAATTCCGCTGCCATCTACACTGGCTGCCAGTGAATCACAACAGGGGGTCAACCTATTTTCCCAAGCACCCCAAGGCCAGACAAGGAAACTGAAGAAGGAGAGATTCAATCTGGAAATAAGGAGAAATTTTCTGACAGTGAGAACAATCAACCGATGGAACAGACCTGTCCTTGTGCCTAGTTGTTCTGTTGCGCAGTGCTCTATAGCGTCATTTTGAGGGTAGGAATTGAAACCGTTTATGTCCAGGATGTAAATATTTCTGTAATATTCTGTAAATATTTTCACAGCATATGCACCAAGACAAATTCCTTGTGTGTCCAATCACATTTGGCTAATAAATAATATATTCTATTCTATATTACTTTATTGTATTATTTTAAAACATAGGTAATATATTACTTGGGTGCAGGGATATTTATGCAGTATTGTCTCAAGTGTATTGATTCTCTGATGTTTTAGATAACTTAAACCTTTAAAAAAATACATCAATATTAACTATTTTTCTAAGATGTTAAAGTTGATAAGCATAAGGTTGCTTAAATTTTGCATTTAGAGCTGAGTGCAGCATTGATTAACAACTGCAAATGTATTAAATTATTTGTTATATAACAGAAGTTTCTGTCTTAAGCTTCTTAATATTAAATTCTTCATTATTTAGTTGTTTGTATGAATAGATATAGTCCTTGACTTACAACCACAGGAGCTGTTGTTCAGTACAATTGTTGTTAAGGGAGTTTTGCCTATTTTACGACCTTCCTTGCCATAGTTGTTAAACAAATCTGGCTTCCCCATTGGTTCTGATTGTTGGAAGATCACCAAAGATAATCACATGACCTTGGGACACTGACCGTCATAAATATGAGTCAGTTGTCAAGCATCTGATTTTGATTGCAGCATCCCCATGGCCATGTGATCAATATATATATATATATATAGAGAGAGAGAGAGAGAGAACGCTAGTTAGCTTATAGTGGACTATAGAAGGAACAGATCGCACATCCAATGGCCAGTTTTAGGTTTCTGGGTGTTACCCTAAAAGAGGACCTGACTTGGGGTGCCCACATTGCAGCCCTGGTCAAAAGAGCCCAGCAGAGATTATACTACCTCAGACTTCTCAGTAAACAACAACTGAATGGAAAACTGCTGATGACCTTCTACCACTGCCCCATAGAGAGTATCTTAACTTACTGCACCTCTGTATGGTTTGCCAATTGCAGAGTAGCAGATAGGACAGCATTCCTGAGGGTTAATGTCATTGCCCAGAGGATCATTGGTTGCCATCTCCCCTCTTTGGAAGAGCTTTATAGCTCGCACTGCCTTAAGAAAGTTCAAAACATTCTCAAAGATCCATCTCATCCTGGGCACCCTTTTTTTTTTGAACTATTACCATCTGGGAGACGGTACAGAATAATAAAAACAAGGACAAATAGGCTGAAAAACAGCTTCTATCCCAGGGCAATAGCTCTGTTGGATTCTATAGTATAGTGCAGTGTTGGTGTGGTGTCGGGGATTTTCGGTTCAATGTGTGGAGTGGGAAGGATGTGTGTTTGTTTTTATTTTCATGATCATGATGTGCACTGAAGATAGTATTTGATTTCATTGTACGAGGTGCAATGACAATAAAGTAAAGTATGTGTGAAAAACTATCGTAAGTCACTTTTTTCAGTGTCACTATAACTTCAAATGATCATACTTATATTGGAAAAAAGGAAGTTAAACAACAATAGTCCTAGAATATTATTTTCTTTTTTTAATTCCAACTTTTTGCAGTTAAAAGACAAAAGTCCATGAGCAAAGATGGTTTCCAGATGTATTTGCTTTCTGTGGATGGGAATATTTTCAATAAAACTCACGGCCAAGTATATCAGGATATGACCCAACCCCTCAGCCATTATTATATATCTTCTTCGCATAATACCTACCTCATGGAAGATCAGCTAAGAGGGCCCAGCAGTACTGAAGCCTACATCAGGTACCGAACACTATTTAATAGATTTATTCCTTGCATTTCTTGCCTGCCTTTCATCCATCAACTTAACACACTGTACTTAGGACTCTAATATTTGATATTTCTGATATCAGACATTAATTTGATATTGAGCTGGGGTGGCACAGTGGTTAGAATGCAGTACTGCTGGGCTACTTTTGCTGACTGCCGGCTGCCAGCAGTTCGAGTCTTGTCAGCTCAAGGTTGACTCAGCCTTCCATCCTTCTGAGGTTGATAAAATGAAGGGAAATATTGTTGGGGGCAATAGGCTGTCTCTGTAAACCAGTTAGACAGGCTTGTAAAGCATTGTGAAGTGTATGTAAGTCTGATTGCTACTGCTGTTGCTATTTCCATAGAATAATAGCCCTTTGAGGAAGATTGGGTAGAGATAAAGTGAGAGGAGGGAGACAAACTCAGAGAGAGACAGAGACAGAAAGAAGAGGGAGGGAAGAGAAACAGAGAGAGGAGGGAAAGAGAGAGACAGACGAAGAGAGAGAGAGAAAGAGACAGACAGAAAGAAGAGGAAGGGAAGAGAGACAGAGAGGCAGGGGGAAGAGAGAAACAGGGATAGAGCAAGATCTACAGAGAGGGGGAAAGAGAGAGAAAGAGAGAAACAAGAGGAAACAGACAGAGAAAGATAGTCAGAGAGGAAGAGAGAGAGTCAAAGAACAAGAGGGAGAGAAAGAGAGGGAGGGAAAAAGAGAATTTTTCTTTATATATACTGATTTATGTATATGATTTATGTATACTGAGAGTATTTACACCAAGACAAATTCCTTGTGTGTCCAATCACACTTGGCCAATAAAGAATTCTATTCTATTCTGTTCTAAAAGGGAGACAGAGAGAGGGAGAAACTAAACAAAACACAACTACATAGAGCACAGTCAAAAAAAGCATTGTGGTTTTAATGCTGTTCCCAGGATGTTGCAAAAAACCTAACCCCAGAGATACCCTGCAAATTTAACCAATGAACTTTGTATCTGGAGGCCCAGATCCAACACCTTTGCACTTAATCACTGTCTACATTTGTGACTAGTGGTAGGGTTGTAAGAGACCAGCTAACACCCCACTGACTGGCATATGGTTGCAGTCTGGAGACAACAAAGCTGAAAGTGTTATTTCTTTTAAAAGCATTTCCTATATATCCTTCCTGTGACATGTATTAAATTCTGCATGGGGCAGCAGGATCAAGGCCCATTACCCATCTATCAGACCCTCCCCATATCCAGTCTAAGTGCAAGATCATTCTTCGAAAAGAATCTACAAATATTTTAGCTGGAAATGCTCAAATTGCAGAATAGGTTGGAAACTTGCCAGATTTTGGCCCTGTTTTCCATTGGTTTAGCGGTCAAGCCCCTGGGTGATTTGGGTAAAAGAATCAAAATATCAGCTAGTGGCATAGTCCTAATTGCCATCTTGATTACAGATAGTCCCTGACTTACAACAGTTCATTTAGTGACCATTCGAAGACACCATGGCACTGCAAAAAGTCACTTGTGACTGTTGTCAACTAAAAAATACTCCTTTGGTCTTTTTAGTTGCCAGCAGAAAGAGAGTGGGGGAAAGCAGTTCATTCCTTAAATGTCTCAGATAATCACCTTGGCAGCCAAAGCTGTTGGCCTCCAAAATTACTAGAGAGCATGATTGATGACTCTTGGCTATAGATGTGTCTCATTGGAGGATATACATCTAGGGGTGGGTGGAAGACCAGGGTCAAAGGTGAAATGAATGATGTGTCTGAGTCAGCTTCAACCAGGAAACACCAACATGTCAACTTCAACCAGGAAACACCAACATGTCAACTTCAACCAGGAAACACCAACATGTCAACAATATCAATATTTTTTACTCTGAGAGATGTGGCTAGAGACTTGTGATTTGAATGGGGGTGCATGTTGGAGCCCTGACAGCTGTCTTTTCCAAATGACCAACACTTTCCAAGGTCTTTGGCTGGTGCTCCTTCTTAACATTACTTTCTTGGGGGAAGGGGGAGAATTAAAAACTCACATCCCAAATGGTTTCAATGTTGTCTCTACCGCAGAGCTTTGATGAAAGGTTGCCGATGTGTGGAACTCGATTGTTGGGATGGCCCGAACTCTGAGCCGGTCATCTACCATGGTTACACGTTTACGTCCAAGATCCTCTTCAGTGATGCCATCAAAGCCATCAAGAATTATGCTTTCAAAGTAAGGGTAGATGGCTTCTCTCTTCTAAACCCAAGGAGATGCCAAATTTCTAAAGATTTAAATGCAAAAAGTGATTAAATATTAAAATATTAAATATGAGAAAGTTAGTTTGTTCTGCTCCTTAAGTTTACTTGCTGATTATAAGTACACTGTGAGCTTATGCCCCAGAGCAGGGGTCGCCAACCTTTTGAAACTCAGGGACCACCAAACTCATAATTTTAGATCCCAGGGACCACTAACTGGTTTTGTGAGTCTGGCCTAATGTGTGGGTGTGGCTTGGTGGTCATGTGACTGGCTGGGCATGGCTTGTATGTAAATATTATAAATATTTATATAAATATTGAATTTTTTTTTAAAAAAGAGCAGCTTTTACCCAAAATCAGGCAAAGCAGGCAGGCAGATTGAGTTGCTCACAGAATCACAGATTCATTCAGAAATCCATCTATCTGCCATTGGCTAGCTCAGTCTGTCACATAAAATTTGCTTGCAAGCAAACTCATAAAATTTGCTAGCAAGCAAACTCACAAAATTAACTCACAACACACCATGTATGTAAATATTGAACTTTTTATTTAAAAAAGCAACTTTTATCCAAAATCAGGCAAAGCAGGCAAATTGAGTTGCTCACAGAATCATTCAGTGATCTATCTATCTGCCATTGGCTAGCTCAGTCTCTCAAATTTGCTTGCCATGAGACTGTACTGAATTTGCTTGCAAACAAACCTTCAATTCTAAGGGAAGTTTGGCTGTGCTTAGCTAGAAAGCAAGAAATCCAACCATTTCCTGCTTCCCAGCTAATCTAAATCTCCCGGTGTAGCAGAACAGATGATGGTCGGAAAAAGGAAAAATAGCAACTTAGCAGACAAGTTTGCCGGGTAAGGAGTGAGTGGGCGGGGAGGGTTCCCGCGGGCCATATGGGCGGAGCAGCCTTGTGTTTCTGCGCAGCCTGGATTAATTGCTTTGGGGGGGGGGCTCTGGGGGTGAGATTTCTCTGCGGCCCACCAAAATTTTCCCACGGCCCACCAGTGGGCCGCAGCCCTCCAATTGGCAACCGCTACCCCAGAGACTAATTCCTTGTGTGGCCAATCATCCTAACCCTATCCTTTCCCTACTACTATTCCTATTCCTACCAAGCCATCGATCCATTCCATTCTATATTCCATTCCATTCTATAGTCCATTCCATTCCTTATTATTTTCTATTTAGTTTTGTTCCATTCCGTTTCATTCCATATTCCACATTCTATATGTCAGATTCCATTCTATTAAGGTGGGACTAAAATGCACAGTCTCCCTGTGATTAGTCCAAAGTCACCCAGCCAGCTTTCTCGCCTAAGGCAGGACTAGAACTCACCATCTCCTGGTTTCTAAACTAGTATCTTAATTAACTAGGCCAAACTAGTTCTAAATCCCAAATAACTGAGAAAGGGTGTTCTTTCTAAGCCATCTGTACGAATTATATAAATCAAAACCAATTATATAAATAGTGTAAATTACACCAGAGATCCTCAACCACCTGGGGAAATGCGAGTGATTGGTCAGTGTGTGCGCAGCGCGAGTTGCATGCATGCCAGCCCAACATTCGTACAGCCCAGCTCCCCTCTCCCTCCTCACCCCAAAACCGGTCAGTCAAGCCATAAAGGTTGGGGACTGCTTAATTACACCAATGATATAATTAGACAAATGATGTAAATTGGCACCTATTGATGCATATAACTTAAATGGATAGAATAACATAAGGCCACAAAAATTACCTCAATTTGGATTTAACATACATTTGGATTTAGTGGACACTATATGCTCTCAAATAATTAATTAAATTGAAGTTTGCAGTACAGCTCAAATCAACCATGTGGCTTTCTTTACAAAAAATGCTTCAAATTCAAAATGCTGAAAATTCTTGTTCTCTTGACACAACGAGAAGGTGTCGAATGAGAGAAAAATGCCACACGCACAAACCCATCTTGTAATTATAAAACACACATTTTTTCCAGCTATGGAAACAACTCATTTATTTATTTATTCATATCCCACCTTTATTATTTTTACAAAGAGCTGACATACCTCATATTCCTTCTCCTCCTATATCCTTCACAATAACAATCTTGTGAAGTGAGTTGAGTTAATGGAGAATGATGGGCCCAAAGTCACCCCATTGGCTTTTATAACTAAGGTGGGGCTAGAACTCGCCATCTCCTGGTGATTGGCTCAAAGCCGCCCTGTTAGCACTCATGTCTTAAGTTGGGACTTGAACTCATGCTCCCCCACTTTCTTTCCTGTGCCTTAAGCATTACGCCAAGCAGACTCTTAAGCTATAGGGTGGCACAGCCTATTCAGCACAGCCTTTTTTAAAACTATTACCATCTGGCAGACGGTACAGAATAATAAAAACAAGGTCAAATAGGCTGAAAAACAGCTTCTATCCCAGGGCAGTAGCTCTTTTGAATTCTACTGTATAGTGCAGCGTTGGTGTGGTGTCGGGGTTTTTTGGTTTAATGTGTGAAGGGTGAAGGATGTGTGTTTGGGTTTATTTTCATGGTCACGATGTGCACTGAAGATGGTGTTTGATTTCGTTGTACAAAGGGCAATGACAATAAACTAAACTAAATAATTACAAGGGTCAAATCTTTTTCAAATGTCTAACTCAAAAGTTTTAATGATTTCACTCTCAGAGATATCATGAGGATATTATATTAGATTATATTTTTATATTATATTTTTTATACTATACTATACTATACTATACTATACTATACTATACTATACTATTGCACAATGGTTAGACTGCAATACTGCAAGCTACTTTCTGCTGCAGTCAGCTGCCTACAATTTGGCAGTTCAAATCCCACAAGGCTCAAGGTGGACTCAGCCTTCCATCCTTCCGAGGTGGGTAAAATGAGGACCCAGATAGTTGGGGGCAAGAGGCTGGCTCTGTAAACCAGCTTAGAGAGGACTGGAAAGCACTATAAAGTGGTATATAAGTCTAAGTGCTATTGCTGTTGCTATGAGATTACATCCCATTTATGATTATTATTGTGGTCCACAGGACAGTTAGCCATATGTTCAGTCTGAATTTGGCATTTTTGCCAGCCTATCGAATGCTTCCCAAGGACCTGCGTTAGGCAGATGTGGGTGTTTGATGGTCTTAAAGGTATTGTCACAGGATGTAAGCTATTCAGTGTAAACCCAAAGGTGCTTTTTTTAGGAGAATCAGACTTTCTTGTTTTTTCTTTGAAGACGTTTCACTTCTCCTCCAAGAAGCTTCTTCAGCTTTGGCTGGATGGTGTGGAATGGAAAGACTTACATTTCTTTTCAAATCCTTCCATTCGCCATCATCCAGTCAAGAGCTGAAGAAGCTTCTAGAAGGAGAAGCAAAACGTCTTCAAAAAGAAAAAACAAGAAAGTCCAGTGGCCTCCTGAAAAAGGCACCTTTGGGACAACCATGACCTGGAGGATTGAGAATCTCTTCAGACTTTTATTCCATGTAAAACCGCCTTTTGCAATTGACCAAATGGTGAATTCCTCAGTGCCATTTTTAAATTCTCTGAATGTTGAAAATCTCTGCCTGTGATTAAGAACCATTGTTCCCCTAAATCAAGGTAAGACTGTTTGGGCTTGAATCTTTTCCACGCAGGTCTCTCCGTATCCTGTTATTATATCTCTGGAGAATCACTGCAGCATCGACCAGCAGGAAACGATGGCACGCCACCTCCACTCCATTTTGAAGGATACCTTGCTGGTGGCACCAATTGATTCCAAAGAAACCAAATTGCCTTCCCCAGAGGTGAGCTTTGCATGACCTTGGTGGGGTTTGTATTCACAGAGAGATAGAATCTGTCAAAGCGAAAAAAATTCAGCTTCATAAATTAGAGGAAATGAATTGCATTTTTCTGTTGCCAGCATACTGTATTTTCTGGCGTATAAGACTACTTTTGAAACGAAAAAAAGTCAACCAGGGGGGAAAGCCATTTTCCAACTATCCTGCACCAATCACTGCAAAGCCTCTCTAACTCAGCCAGCAGGCTTTTTATGCATGCAAACGATTTTCCAACTCGTCACTGCAAGGCTGCTCGGACTGCCTCTCTAGCCAATCCAAGCAGGCTTTTAATTAAAAAAGAATGGTGTTGCCTCGGAAGTGGGGGGGTAGTCTTATACAGCGAATATAGGCCTAAACCTATGTTTTAACTATAAATTAGGGGGTCGTCTTATACGCGTCTTACACACATGCACAGTAAATTATACATCACAAGACACTCATATCTTGGTACTATAGTAACATGATAACCAGTCTGGTATATTCTGGGAGCTCAACAGACAAAGCAAAACAATGCAGTGACAGAATCAAGACCAGGTGAAGTGTTAGTACTACTTTATAAGGCCTTGGTAAGACCACACTTGGAATATCTCATCCAGTTTTGGTCGACAAGATATAAAAAAAGATGCTGAGACTCTAGAAAGAGTGCAGAGAAGAGCAACCAAGAGGATTAGGGCAGGGGTCACCCCAATCCTCAGTCCATGGACTGGCATAGGAACTGGACCACACAAACAAGTAAAGCTGTGGGATGCAAGCAGGTGCAAGACCTGGAAAAACCAATCTCCGCAGAACCGGTCACATGGCTGGAATTGGATATATCTAGTTCATTAGAAGGATCAGGGGTGACCTAATAGCAGTCTTCCAATATCTAAGGGGTTGCCTATAAGGAAGAGGGAGTCAAGCTATCTGCCAAAACAGGGGTCTCCAATCTTGGCCCCTTTAAGACTTGTGGATTTCAATTCCTCAGCCAGCAAAGGTGGCTAAGGATTTCTGGGAGTTGAAGTCCACAAGTCTTAAAGAGGCCAAGGGTGGAGATCCCTACTCCAAAGCACCTGAGGGTAGGACAAGAAGCAACAGGGAAAAACTAATCAAGGAGAGAAGCAATCTGGAATTAAGGAGAAATTTCCTGACATGGAGAATAATTATTCAGTGGAACAACTTGCCTCCAGGAGTTATGAGTGCTGCAACACTGGAAGTTTTTGAAAAGAGATTGGACAATCATTTGTCTGAAATGGTATATAGGATTTCTTCCCTGAGCAGAGGGGTTGGACTAGCAGATCTCCAAGGTCCCTTCCAACTCTGTTATTCTGTATTTTTCTATTACTATGGTTGATTGCACAGTCAGCCAACTTTATTACAGGTAATCCACGATTTACAATCCCAATTGGGACCAGAATTTCTGTTGCTAAGCAAGAGGGTTGTTAAATGAGTCATATCTGATTTTACAACCTTTCCTGTCATGGTTGTTAAACGAATCATTGTAGTGGCTAAGTGAATGATGCAACTGTTAAAAGCAAATCCAGCTTCTCCCATTGTCAGAAGCCAACTAGGAAGGTTGCAAACGGTGATCATATAACCTATACTTCAACCCTGATAAATACATGCGGATTGCCAAGCAATTAATTTTTTTATCACATGATCATGAGGATTCTGCAGTGGTCATAAGTGCAAGGACCTGTCATAATAGCACCTTTTAAAGTGATGTTATAACATTATAACAGTAACTAAATGAATGGTTATAAGTCAAGGACTGAACAAAATTAGTATAGATCTATATAAGTTTGGTTTCCTAATCAAACTTCTTAATAATCTGACATTATTTTCTGTCCACCTCAAAGGTCTGACATTATTATTTTTTTTAAAGAAAAGTTATAAGTGGTTCTTGACTTACAACCATTTGTTTAATAACCATTCAAAGTTATAACGGCTGTGAAAAATAAAGATTTATGATGCTAATTCACACTTAGAACCATAGTCACATGATTCAGGTTGGCAACTTAACCACCATGTTAATCACTTAACAACTGTAGTGATTCATTTAATAACTATGGCGAGAAAGGTCATAAAATGGGGCAAAATTTAACAAATGTCTTGCTTAGCAGCAGAAGTTTTGGTTTCAGTTTTGGTCATTGTCAACTAAAAATACTTATTTGATCTTTTTAATTGCCAGCAGAAAGGGAGGGGGGAAAGTAGTGCATTCCTGAAATGTTTCAGATAATTACTAGGCAGCTGAAGCTGTTGGCGGGCAAGATTATTACTGGAGAACACGATTGATGACTCTTGGCTATGGATGTGTCCCATTGGAGAATATACATTCAGGGGGTGGGGGAAAACCAGGGCCAAGGGGGAAATAAATGATGCCTCTTAGTGTCGGCTGCACCCAGCTAACGCCTATATGGTCACTCCTAATAAAGAGGGTTGCAGCTAGAGACATGATTTGAATGGGAGTGGATTTGTTGGAACCCTGACAGTCATAAGTTGAGGACCACCTGTATTCTAAGTTGCTTCTGAAATTTCACAATAAGAAGGTTGCGTTGATCTTGGAGCTGTTTCCATGATTGCAACACAAAAAGATCTCAATCTTTTGTGATTGATTGGAATGAAGATAGAATCAGAAAATCTTGTTGTTTACTTATATAGTAAATTGAGATCCCAGATTGTTGGGGACAATTGGCTGACTCTGTAAACCGCTTAGAAAGGGCTGTAAAGCACTGTGAAGCGGTATATAAGTCTAAATGCTAAATGCTAGTACTATATGTCTTCTGAAGTCCATTTCTCTTCTGCTATGTTTATAGTATTTAGTTAATACCTATGAAGTCAACCATTGTTCTGTTAGATGATTGCCCTAAATTAGTCACCTTATTTTCTTGACTCCGTTATATAGGTAGTCCTCGACTTACAACAGTTCATTTAGTGACCATTTGAAGTTATAATAACACTGAAAAAAGTGAACTTGGAGGACAGTTTTTCACACTTCTGACCACTGCAGCAATCCTAGAGTTATCTGATCAAAAGATAGAATTCTTTATTGGCCAAGTGTGACTGGACACACAACGAATTTGTCTTTGGTGCAAATGCAATCAGTATACATAAAAGAAAAGATACAGATAGTCATAGGGTACAATAATCATACTAGGAAATAGTCAAAATCCAGATGCTTGGCAACTGACTCATATTTATGACAGTTGCAGTGTTCCCAGGATCACGTGATTCCCTTTTGTGACCTTCTGACAAGTAAGTGGGGAAGCCAGATTCGCTTAACAACCCTATGACTAACTTAACAACTTCAATGATTCACTTACCCACTGTAGCAGGAAAGATCATAAAATGGGGCACAACTCACTTAAATACTGTCTTGCTTAGCAACAGAAATTTTGAGCTTTTTGTTGTAAGTCGAGAGAACCACCTATAATCATTTTCATTTTTTAATATCTCCTAGCAATTAAAAGGGAAAATTCTTGTGAAAGGGAAGAAGTTAACTCCAGAAACAGAAGAGGTTTCAGATGAAGATGAAGCAGCTGAAATGGAAGACGAGACTGTGAAAAG
Organism: Bungarus multicinctus; assembly: GCA_023653725.1. NCBI lineage: Eukaryota > Metazoa > Chordata > Lepidosauria > Squamata > Elapidae > Bungarus > Bungarus multicinctus. The sequence continues at coordinate 6,316,614 of CM042840.1, read as the reverse complement.
TGAGGTAGAAAAGAAGAAATTGGTAAGTTTCCTGGTACATGATCTACACAGGTAGTCCTCGACTTACAGCCGTTCATTTAATGACTGAATATACAACAGCACTGAAAAAAATGCCAGAAATCAGTATTGATTTTCACTTTCTGGCAAGATTGCTCATTGGATATAATGTCTTTGTTAAATGGCTGTTGCAGAAAGTTCTAAAATTAAGTGTGGGGTTGTGAGGACCCTCTTAATGACTAACACAAATTATTACTATAATTCTGGGCTGAATTATGTTTGTAAATTGAGAACTACCTGTAAACCAGAAAAAAAAAAGAGAGGGAGATAGCTGGTTTAACAAGTTTCATTTGAAATATGAAACCTTAGTAGGCCCAAACCTGGAATACGGCATCCAGTTTTGGTCACCACGCTGCAAAAAAGATGTTAAGACTTTGGAAAAAGGACAGAGAAGAGCAGCTAAGATGATTTTAAAGACCTGGAGACAAAAACAGGAGGAACAGTTGCAGGATTTAGATATGGTCAGTTTAGAGAAAAGAAGGATGTAGTGGTAGGGACATGATAAGAATGTTCCAATATTTCAGGGGCTACCACAGAAAGGAGAGGGGTCAACTTATTTTCCAAAACACCCAAAGGCAAGATGAGAAACAATGGGTGGAAACTAATCCAGGAGAGAAACAACCTGGAATTAAGGAGCAACTTCCTAACAGCGAGGACAATTAATCAGTGGAACATCTTCTCTTCAGAAGTTGTAGGTGCTTCGTCATTGGAGGTTTTTAAGAAATATTGGACAGTCACTTATGTGAGATTGTATAGGGGCTGGACTAGAAGACCTTCAAGATCTCTTCCAGCTCTATTTTGATTTATTGATTCATGTGTGGCTGCTTTAATGAATCAGTCTTTGACCAGGCTGCTTTAAAGAGACATTTTGCATCTTGCAAACCAGTTTATCTTTAGACAGGCTTGTGATGTGGCTGGTTGACCATTTCTCTCTCATTCTCTGCTAGAGCGACAAGCTAAAGCTTGCCAAGGAGCTGTCAGACACTGTCATCTACTGTAAAAGTGTCCATTTTCAAGGATTTGCTGAGTCACAGCCTCATGACGAGATGTGTTCTTTCAGCGAAGGCAAAATCCTTAAAGTGGCTCAGGAAACAGGTACATAGCATCTTCTTAATGCTTTTGGCAAGGATTTTAGAATATAACTAGATATGCAGCGTTCCTGATCCAAAATTCATTTTAAATGGATTATTCTTAGTACAGGTAGTCCTCAACTTACAACTGGCTGTTTAGTAACTGTTTGGAGTTATGACAGACTCTCCCCCCCACCCCCCACGCCCCCCAAAAAAGAGAATTATGGCATAAATTGGAAATTCCAATGATATCCCCGCCCCCAGTCATGTCACTGCATTTTGGGTACTTGGCAACCAGTCCACCTTTATTGCAGTTTGCAACTTCCCGCCGTGGCATGACCGAGTGTTACAATATTTTGTACACCTGGAAACAGGTGTTTAGCTTTGATTTCCGGCAACAAACACCCACTGTGGCCAATGGGGTCCCTTAACAAGTATAGTGTTCGCTTTATGATTGCCAAAATTTCCCTCTCTCCTTCCCTCCTTCCCTTCCTTCCCCATCTTCTCCCCCCCATCTCCCTACCTTCCCCTTCCCCTCCCTCTCCCCTTCCTTCCCCTCCCCTTCCTCTTCTCCCTTTCCTTTTCTCCTGCCCTCTCCTTCCCCTTCCCTTCTCTTCCCTTCCCTCCCTCCCCTCACCTTCCTCTTCCCCCTTCCCACCTCTCTTCCCCTTCCTCCTGAACTAATAGCTATTGATCCAATGATTTGATCAAATAGGAGGGCTATAGAAAACATTGGGATCTAAGGAAGAAAATTTTCGATTGACCTCCATATCGTCCCCTTTCTCCTGGGACCCACAATTCTGGCAGTCCTGAGTGGGGTTTATAGTCCTCTACATATAAGTACTCCTGAGCAGGAAATAGCTTGCAGTCTTTCAGATGTGGTCACAGCTCAATAGCTGCATTTTGTATGCACCTGTTAAAAGCCACCTTGTAGCTATTGTATCTGGTGTCTTAAATTCCATAAATTATGGGTTGTTTGGGAGCACAGTGGCTCAGCAGTTAAAGACACTGAGCATCTCAGCTGGATAGCTGACAAGCTGGGTTTGAGACCAGAGCGCCACATGACAGGATGAGATTCCCATTACTTGCCTCATCTCCTCCCTACCTCCCCAGTTTGAAAGCATGCAAATGCGAAGTAGATAAATAGCACCACCTGGGTGGGAAGATAAGAGTGTTCTGCGTGGCTTTGGTTTATAGCAATGCTGGCCACATGACCACAGAAATGTCTTCGGACAAGGCTGGCTCACTTAGTGAAGCCACAGAGAGGAGCACCGTGCCCAAAATTCAAACGTGATCAGACAGGAGAAAAACCTTTGCCTTATGGGTTGCTTATCTGAATTCCTCCCTCTTTTCTGACCCAGATTGAATAGTTATATGTGGGGTATCCCAAGAGAGGGAAAATTAAAAAAAAGAATTTATATCTTATTTCTTGTTTTTCATCCAGGTATTGACCTAATGCATTATAATGTCCAGCACTTAAGCAGAATCTATCCAGCAGGTTGGAGGACTGACTCGTCCAACTACAACCCGGTCGAGATGTGGAACATGGGTTGCCAGATAGGTAACTATGTTGAGAATACATGTAAGCCCTTTTGGGTTGTTAAATTATTGGGCTGAATCCAAAAGCAGCCCTACCTAGAAGCAGCCCTACTATTGCCATCAGTGGGACTTAAGCAGAGATGCTCCTAAATTTTTGGTGGGTCTGTTTTAATCAAGTCAAAGCGTGAATTATTTTGGTTTGTCAAGTCTTATCTGGGTTCTGGCGTCCTCCCAACTATGTGTGTTTCCTTTTGAAGTCTACAATTCCTTATCCTGCCCTGTCTCGTTAATTGCTGCAACTGTGGTTTGTGTTGTTTTTTATTTATAATTTGTATGTAGTTTGGGTTCGGACTGAATTTCTTCCCCTTTAAAAACTGTTCCTGGGAGAGTTTTTTCTCCAGCCGATGATAACTTTACCTACTTTTGTGACTTCGTTGCTTTTATGCCACACCCCGGGTCATCACAGGAAGAGTGTCAGCAGCATAAGTGGCAGCTGATGTTTTGTTCAAAATTATGAAAACAGTTGCTTTGCAAGCTGCTTCATTTTTATACTTAAGTGTACACAATCCTCAATTTATGACCACAATTGGGACCAGAAGTTCCATCACTAAGCATAGTGGTCATTAAGTGAGACTCACCTAGTTCTATGACTTTTTTTTACCATGGTCGTTAAGTGAATCACACAAGCATTAAGCAAGTCAAGCTTGAATTTCAATGTTGGAAGCTGGCTGGGATTTATAATTCAGGGCCCAAATTGCAATTAAGTGATGGCACTTAATTGCAATTGCAATCAGGGACAGAGACGGTCATAAATGTGAGGACCAGTTGTAAGTCACTCTTTTCAGCCCCATCATAACATCTCATGACAGTTGCAGCATCTAAGGGCAATGTCATGACCGTTTTCAGTTCTTCTACCTTTCAACAAGCAAAGTCAGAGGAAAATAAGATTTGCACAACAACCACTTAAGAACAGTTGTAGTGATTTACTTAATAACGGTGGCAACCAAGGTTCAAAATTGGGCACAACTCACATAGCTACCATCTTGTTTGGGAAGGGAAATCCTGTCCCAATTGAGGTTGTAAATTGAGGACTACCTCTATTAGTGATCTTTTCTCTCACAAACTGTCTTTTAAGGATTTAATAGAGCCTGATCCCAAAAGTGCCTTTTTCAAAAGGCAACGGGACTTTTTTGCTTTTTCCTTGAAGGCATTTCGCTTCTCATCCAAGAAGGTTCATCAAGTTCAGACTGAATGGTGAATCTAGTCAGAACTGAAGAAGCTCCTTGAGTGAGAAGCAAAACGTCTTCAAGGAAAAACAAAGTCCAGTTGCCTCTTGAAAAAAGCACCTTTGGGACAACCAGGAGTTGGAGGATAGAATCTCCATAGACAATAGCTGCTAATGAACTCAGCTAGATAAAATGTTATTGGAGAGAAGGAGGAGGAGGAGGAGAAGAAGAAGAAGATGATTTTGATGATGATGATGAAGAAGATTGTGATGAATAGCCAAAACCACTGACTTGTCTTTGTCTTACATTTTCTCCCAGTTGCTTTGAATTTCCAGTCCAGGTGCTCAGAAATGGATATACACCAAGGCCGATTCCAAGAAAATGGAGGCTGTGGCTATATTCTAAAGCCAGAATTTCTTCGGAACGAGCAGTCCAAATTCAACCCCAGATCCATCACGGAGGGGCCATGGTACAGCCCTAAAAAATTCCAGGTTAAGGTAAGAGTGGAGAAAGAAAATCCATTTTCATAACTTCATGCTGTAGTTCAGTTCTTCAGCATATCTGCCTGCTGGGTAGGGCAACTTTTGCCTCTAATCTGCAAAAGATGTTAGGAGTGCATAAAATTGTTCATAATCCAAAGATCTGTTTTACATGTGAAACATCTTCTGGCCAAAACCAAAGCCATTTATGAGTGGGAAAGGGGGTGTTTTTGAACTTTTTTGGAAGTACCCAAGTCTTCTCTTGTTTTTCTGTTTCAAATCCTAACAGAAGATTACACAGTTTTGCTATTACAGTTAATAATTCAGTCCTTAAGTTACAACCATCATGGAGCCTGCTCCCTACAGTCATAAATCCTAATGGTTTTAAAACAGGGCCAGTCATATGGCCAACCCAAATTTTACGACATTTCGGTGTGGGCGTTAAGGAATTGCTGCCGTCATTAAATGAAACCATGACATGGTTCAGCTGAAAACTAGAAGAAATTGTCACTTTTCAGCAAATGAATCATGATCTCATGATGTTGAGTGCCCAAAGTGTGATCATGTGACCACCAGGGAGGATGACCATCAGAACTTCGGACCCAGGTTGTAAGATCTCCTTTTTCAGGCAGGTCATAATTTTGAAGGGTCGTAAGTCAAGGAATATCTCTACATATTCGTCATGTGTACATAATTCTGTTTCAAGTTTTGTTTGGCAATTCCAGCTACCCCCTAGATCTGTATTAAAGCTTTCTTTTAACTGAGAACATGAAAACTGCAGGTAGTCCTTGACTTACGGTTACAATTGAGCCCAAAATCTTCGTTGCTAAGTGAGACACTTGTTAAGTGAATTTTGCCCCATTTCTTGCCAAAGTGGTTGAGTGAATCTGACTTCCCTATTGATTGTGCTTGGTCAGAAGATCATAAAAAGGAATCCCCTGACCTCAGGACTTTGCAATCATCATAAATATGAGTCAGTTGCTAGGTGTCCAAATTTTGATCATGTGACCATCGGGATAATGCAATGGTGGTAAGTGTGAAAAGTTGTCATAAGCCATTGTTCTCAGTGTAGGGACTGCTTGGGCAGGGGGGTGGATTAGATGACCTACAAGGTCCCTTCCAACTCTGTTAATCTGTTAATCAGTGCCATTGTAACTTTAAATGGCTCACTTAAATAAATGGTTGTAAGTTGAGTACTGAAAACCACATCCTTCTGTTGGAAAGATCCAAGTTTAAAAGTCTGCTCTGAGTGCAAAACATTCCGCTTTACACTTAAAACCGTTCCTAGTTTCAAAGCACGAGTCAAAAAGAGGGCTCTGAAAATATTTACAGACCCCTCACATCCCGGACATAAACTGTTTCAACTCCTTCCCTCAAGACGACGCTATAGAGCATTGCACACAGAACAATTAGACACAAGGATAGTTTTTTCCCGAAAGCCATCACTCTGCTAAACAAATAATTCCCTCAACCCTGTTCAACTATTACAAAGTCTGCTACTATTACTGTTAATCTTCTCATTACTCCTTATCACCCATCCTCTCCCCCTTGTGATTGTAGGACTGTAACTTTGTCCCTTATATCCTTACAATTTATATTGACTGTTTCCTAGTATGATTTGATTGCTTATTATTGTACCCTATGACTATCATTAAGTGTTGTACCTTATGACTCTTGATGAATGTATCTTTTCTTTTTATGTACACTGAGAGCATTTGCACCAAGACAAATTCCTTGTGTGTCCAATAAAGCACTTGGCCAATAAAGAATTCAATTCAATAAAGAATTCAATTCATCTTGTTTCATGCTTGAGATGAACCATGCCAAAGTCGAAATGGAAGATGATATTTTGTTCTGCACGCACTTATAGAATGGGATATTTGAAGGTTAGGATGGGCAAAGAATGGGCATCTCTGCAAAGAATTTGACCTCTTGCTTTTTCTCTTTCGACTTTCTTTTTCTTGAAGATTATCTCCGGCCAACAACTGCCAAAAGTTAACAAAAGCAAAAATTCCATTGTGGACCCGAGGGTGATTGTGGAGATCCATGGTGTTCAGCGGGATAACGGGAAGAACCAAACCAAAGTAATCGATAACAATGGTAAGAGGAATGTCTCTGGAGATCCTCAAGTTATCCAGCTCATGGTTGTCCCAAAGGTGCTTTTTTCAAGAGGCAACTGGACTTTGTTTTTCCTTGAAGACATTTCGCTTCTCACCCAAGAAGCTTCTTCAGCTCTGACTGGAGGACGAAAGTGGCCTCAACGACGCTCAGAAAGAATACTAATGACCAGATGACTGCAAGGAATATAAATCCTTTCATCCTCTCCCATTCAGTCAGAACTGAAGAAGCTCCTTGGATGAGAAGTGAAATACCTTCAAGGAAAAGCAGAAGTTCTGTTGCCTTTTGAAAAAGCATCTTTGGGTATGCTAGCTATGACCCTATCTGCCACCGGAAGTCCTAACTCATTCCTTCCTCACTACTAGGTTAGACTACTGTAGCACAGGGGCTGCTCTTGAAAACTATGTAGAAATTGCAGTTGGTGCAAAACACAGCTTCCCACATGCTAGTGGTAAGAGCTGTTCCAGCTTTATTACACTTGTATTGTGGGTGCTATATTAACTTCCAGTAGATTTCCATGTATAATTTAAGTTTAACTTTTAAAGCCCTATGTACTCCTAGGTACCTTCTGGATTGCTTTCTTCAAGCAGAACTGACCCTTATCTCAAACGAAGATGTTTAGTTTAGCGAAATGTCTTCAAGCGAACACAAAGAAAATCCAGAGGCAACTGGACTTACTTGTTTTTGCTTGAAGACATTTCGCTTCTCCTCCAAGAAGCTTCTTCAGTTCTGACTGGATGGTGGAGGAGGGAAGTGGCTTCAACAACTCTCAGAGAGAGTGCTAATGACCAGATGATTGTAAGGAATATAAATCCTTCCATCCTCCACCATTCAGTCAGAGCTGAAGAAACTTCTTGGAGGAGAAGCAAAACCTCTTCAAGGAAAAACAAGAAAGTCCAGTTGCCTTTTGAAAAAGCACCTTTGGGACAACAGTAAGAGGAGAGAGACCAAGCAAAGAATCATAACTTAGAGAGTACAGATAGTCTTTGATTTATGACTGGGCCAGGCTACCTGCAGGACCGCGTTCTGCCGGTGATCTCCAACAGACCTGTGCGTTCCCACAGGGAGGGCCTTCTCCGGGTGCCGTCGGCTTCTATGTATCGTCTGGCGGCCCCCAGGAGTAGGGTCTTCTCTGTGGGGGCCCCGCCCTCTGGAATAGTCTGCCCCCAGAGATACGCACCAACACGGACCTGAGAGCCTTCAGACGGGCATTAAAAACTTGGCTCTTTGAGCAGGCTGACCCAGGCTGACACAAGATTTTAACTCTGTCTCCCGTTTTAAATTGGGTTTTAATATTTGGGGTTTTTAATTAGTTATGGGGGAGGGTAAACTTTTTAATTAAACAGCCTAAATTATTTAATTCATTTTAATTTTTGTATAGTGTATTGGGGTAGGATCGGCTGTGCACCGCCCTGAGTCCTTCGGGAGAAGGGCGGTATATAAGTACTTAAATAAATAAATAAATAAACCAAGCCCAGAATTATTGTCAGAAATCATGCCGGTCATTAAGTGATTCATCACTTAACTGACCCAATTTTATGACATTTTTTGAGGCAGTCATTAAATGAATGCCACAGTCATTGAGCAAATGGGTGTTATTTTATCAGAAACTGGAAGTAAATACGGTGTCTCATAAATAGTGTTGTAAATCATGGTCATGTGATCACAAGACTCTGGAAAAGATCATAAATGTAGGTTGTAGTTGCCACATTAACATGATCGTAGGGTGGAGTGGACATTCAGAAATTAAAAACTGGGTTGTAAGTCCCATTTTCAGGCTTCGTTGTAACTTTGGATGGTTGCTAAGGGGTTGGTCGTAAGTTGAGACCTATCTATTAATGCATCTGTTTAAGGTTAAAACTGGGGATTAATTGGTTTACATGTTTTATGTATTGCTAAATGCAGCATCCTAGCTTTCTGCTTATCTTTGTGCTCCATTATTCCCACAACATGTTGTCTTTCTTATTAAGTGGGTCGTGGGAATGGGGCAGAGGTGGCATTCAGCCGGTTCTGACCAGTTCTGGAGAACCAGAAGTGGAAATTTTTAGTAGTTCAGAGAACCAGCAAATCCCACCTCTGACTGGCCCTGCCCCCATCTCTTCTCTGCCTCCCTTTGAGTCCCAGCTGATTGGCTGGGTCTCCTTTGGTTGCCCTGCACAGGAGAACGGAGCTGGAAAGCAGGTTAGTGGGTGGGGAGGGAATAAGGATCTTGCAGTATCCTTCCCCTGCCACGCCCACCAAACCACACCCACAGAACTGGTAGTAAATTTTTTGAATCCAACCACTGGAATGGGGTGCTAGCTAGGTGTAAGAGCAGGGGAAGGCTGGAGAGAGTATCGGTTGCAGAATTCCTTGGGAGAGCCAGTTTGTTCTAGTGATTAAAGAACCAGGCTAGAAGTGGGAAAACCATAAATTCAAATCCTGCCTTAGACATAGAAGCCAACTTGGAGCTTTGGCCCCATCACCAGAAGACAGGGACTTCTAGTCGTGCCTTAGGCAGGAAAGCCAACTGGGTGACTTTGAGTCAAAGTTACTCTCTGTAATAAATGCATAAATATATAAATAATAAATACAAATTATAAAAGTGGGATAAAAATAAATGTATACTTGGCTTTGCTTCACTTGTGCCCAGGTTTTAATCCAACCTGGAATGAAACATTTGAGTTTGAAATTGATGTACCGCAACTTGCCCTAGTCCGTTTTATGGTAGAAGATTTTGATGCCTCAACGAAAAATGATTTTATTGGGCAATTCACAGCTCCCTTCACAAGTCTGAAGCGAGGTGAGTCTTGTTTTCTTTTTTTTTACCTTTTTCAAAAATACTATTTCATTTTTAATCAAGTTTATATGGGGATCCTATGTCATGGAAAATGACTCAGGGTAACATATGGCAACCAGATAAAACAAAAGCTATAAAGCAATTATTATCTAAAACCATTATATAGTAATTATTAAAAATATTCATATGTCATTTATTAAGCAAATTTATATGCCTGTCTTACAAAAAATGAAAGTATGCAGTGAACAACAACGCAATAAAACAATAAAAGCAAAACAATCATTACCTAAAACTGTTGTATAATAACGATTTAAAAACCTTAATTAAAATCTCATTCATGGTTAACAGGAGTTTTTTTAAAGAGCAGCACCACTATCAAATGCTAAGGAAAGCCGAAACCAAGATTTTTATTGTAATAACCAAAATTCAACAAAATCTAAACAATTTGTACATTAGATATATTTTAATGTGCACTCTGTCTACTTACTAAAGGCAGTCCTCAACTTACAACAGTTTATTTAGTGACGTTTGAAGTTATAACAGCACTTAAAAAAGTGACTTGTAGCCGTTTTTTCACACTTGTGACCATTGCAGCATCCCCCATGGTCACGTGATCAGATGTTTGGCAACTGACTCGTATTTATGACGGTTGCAGCGTCCCAGGGTCACGTGATCTACTTGTGTGATCTTTTGACAAGCAGAGTCAATGGGGAAGTCAGATTCACTTAACAACCGTCTTACTAACCTAACGATGACAATGGTTCACTTAATGGTGGCAAGAAAGGATGTAAAGTGGGGCAAAACTTAATTGTCTCACTTAGCAACAAAATATTTGGACTCAATTGTGGTCGTATGTCAAGGACTACCTGTACTTAATGGACTCTTATCTCTAAGAGTCACCTTTGTCTTTCAAGGCAGTCCTCAACTTATAACCACAGGCAGTCCTCAACGTACAGCCACAATTGGAACCAGAAATTCCATTCCTAAGGATTAACAGAGTTGGAAGGGACCTTGTAGGTCATTTAGTCCCATTGTTAAGAGAGTCATGCCCAATTTTATGACTTTTTTAAATGATTAAACAAATCATTACTGTTCTTAAATAAATCAGACAGTTCTTAAGCAAATCCAACTTCCTCCTTTGACTTTTTCGGAAGCCAATCGGGAAAGTCATATACGATCTTCCCAAATTGTGAATATATGCCGGTTGCTAAGTGCCCAAATTTTGATCATGTAATGACCCTGGGGATGCTGCAACCAAATTAAATGTGGGGAAAGTTTTCTCAGTGCCATTCCAACGTCAACCGGTCACTAAACGAATGGTTGTAAATTGAAGACTATTGGTTTAATAGAGTATAGTATATACCAGTATATTCCATTAAATTAAAAGTTTATTGGGGATCTTGAGGGATGTTACCGTGGAGGTTCTCTCAGAAGCTGTGGGAAAAGAATTTGGAGGCAAGGCAACCAGAAAGATGGGAAATTTAAGTGAAGGTTTTAGCCTTTTCAATGCTTTCTAATCGACGCTTCCCCAATTTATGGTTTCAGGTTCTTCCAATTCACAAGTTTGTCCAGCATTTTTTTGCCCACTGAGCAAGAGTTTACCTCACTGGGTAAAATCCTGTAAGGTGAAGCCGGATGAGAATGATGGGTATTGTAATTAAGTAACTTGAGAGCATAGTGGTTATTAAGAGTTTAATAGTGGTTATTAAAAAGAGTTCCAGCCAGTGTTGATCCTTGTTTTGGATGTCCAAACAAAGGAATTGCAACAACAGTTAAAAAAATTGATTTAACCAGTCCTCACTGTCGTGGCAACCACACAGTTAATAACTTCCTTCCTTAGCAATGGAAATTCTGTTTCCATTTGTGGTTGTAAGTACCTGTGGTATGTAAGCTACCTGCAATTAATTTAATTTTTTTTAAAAAAAGTTAAAAAGTTTTTCTCATGATTCTGAGGAACAGTCCCAGCTATGGAAAGATTTTGTTGTTGTCGTGGATCCTTCTGCATTATTCTGAGTTCACTCTGAGGATATAGGTCAGCGTTTCTAAACCTTGGCCACTTTAAAATGGCTGGGGAATTCTGAGAATTGATATTCACACATCCTAAGGATGCCACAGTTGCAGAACAACCTGCTAAGCCTCTTAATAGACAAGGAGTAACGGTAGTTTTCGGATCTTCCTTGCTGAATTAAAGGTGTATGATTATTACTACGGAAGGAGTCAAGCCTGTTTTTCATCCTTCAGTTCTAAATTGCTCCTTGTAGCAGCCCTTTCTGCAAAGTAATTTTCAAGCACAGAAAGCACAGGAATCTTGCACGATCCATTGCCGGTGTTGCAATTGATTAGATCATTATACTTTTAAGTTGTGCATCTGATTTTTAGCTTTTTTTAATGGGAGGGTTCTAGTTTTGTAGGCCATCTAGAATCCATTTGAGTTGGATGGCCAATAAATGATGATGATGACAATGATGGTGAGGATGAATGTAACAATGATGGCATTTTCCCAGTTTGAACAGCCTTGACACCTAGCGGTGTGTCGGAAAAAAATGAGCTGATACTTAAGTTTGTTGTTGTTAGTTGCGAAGTCATGTCCAACCCATGGTGACGCCATGGACAACGTTCTTCCAGGCTTTTCTGTCCTCTACCATTTTCTGGAGTCCATTGAAGCTCACACCTTCAGTGACTCCATCCAGCCCCCTCATTCTCTGTCGTCCCCTTCTTCTATTGCCCTCAATCTTTCCCAGCATTTGGCTCTTCTCCAGGGAGTCCTTCCTTCTCGTGAGGTGGCTAAAGTCTTTGAGTTTCATCTTCACGATCTGGCCTTCTAAAGAGTAGTCAGGCTGATCTCCTCTTGGACTGACCGGCTGGATCACCTTGTAGTCCAAGGGATTTGTAGGAGTTTATTCCAGCACCAGAGTTCAAAAGCCTCCATTCTTTGGCGCTCCACCTTCCTTACAGTCCAGCTTTCCATACTTAGTTTACCAGTGAGTAAAAGATGCCAAAGAAAACAAAAATTAATGCTTCTTTTTCTTTTTCTCCCCTTCTCAAGGTTACCGCCACATCCATCTTTTGACAAAGAGCGGAGATCAATACCCATCTGCCACCCTCTTTGTGCATATCAACATTTGGGACAGTTGTTAAAAAGAAGAAACAAACTTCAGGGAATGCACAAGGAATCTCTCTCTCTCCCCCCCCCTCTCTGTTTTTTTACATTTCCAGACAAACTTTTGGTCCCTGCAGCCTGGCAAAGAAAAACTCAGTTCTTTGAAGGCAATGTGTGATGGGCCATTCATACCTTAATGCCAGTTAAATATTTAAGTTGGAAAACAGCTAGAAATATTACTTTTTAAAAGTTGTGCTTTAACTTTTAATCCTAGTTGCTTTTCTAGGGTGATAGAAGCAGCCCACAACTCTCAGGAGCTCTTACTGGTGTTGCAGGAGGAGGAATGATAAAGAGTAAATATGTTTTTTAAAGGTTTATTTTAATGCAATCTGAATTACGTTTGCACGTCTCCAAATTTTATGTTTTCTTGTATGACAGTGCAAAGGTTAGTGGGAAAAACATACATTCCCTGTGTTAAGTGAAGGACAATTGCTTTATAAAAAGTGCGTGTCAGAAGAAAGAAAGTGTTAGGGAAAATATTGAAGAAAAATCAAAACACTTACAGCTAGTCCTTGACTTACAACCATTTGTTTAGCAATCAAAGTTACAAGTGCACTGTAAAGGTGGTGGAAGTCCAATCCTCTTACTTACGACCCTTGAAATATCCCTATCATCACAAGATCACAATTTGGGACCTTGTATTTGTTCCAGTTGCGGCTTCTCAGGATTACATTTTGGGACCTTCTCAGCTGGCTTCTGTCGAGCAAAGTCAGCGGGGGAAACTGGATTCACTTAACATCTGATACACTTAACAACCATCAGTGATTTGCTTAACAACCATGTCAAAAAAAAGTTGTAAAATCAGGGCCGATTCACTTAACAATGGCCTTGCTTAGCAAGACAGATCCTGGTCCCAAGTGCAGTTGTAAATCAAGGACTATCTATATACATTGTTTTAATGGTAACTTAAAATATTTGCCAACTTCTGCAAAAAGACTTTCAAATTGGGAAACTGAGAAAAGGAACTTAACTCAGATTTGATACACAGGTATGATCCTAGGATCGACCTGCAGGATGATTAAAGTGCCTTTGCTTCTGTAATTTGCACTGCTAATCCTCATTGTTGCTAAATTCCAGCTAAGATTTATTAATTATATTTCATTATTTTCCTTTTGGGGGAACTCTAATTTGCCAGTTCAGCACAGATATTATGTCTGGAAGAGTTACGCTAAAGGTGAAGGTTTCTCTGTCCAGTCATGTCTGATTCTAGGACAGAGGTCCCAAACTTGGCAACTTTAAGACTTGTGGACTTCAACTCCCAGAATTCCCCAGCCAAAAGGGTCATCAGATTGCTGTGACTTAATAACTGCCTTGCTTAACAATGGAAATTTTGGTCCCAATTGTGCTCATAAATTGAGGACCTTCTGATATTACAATCTTATGTACTTGTTTCTCAAACCTGGGCACTTGAAGATGTGTGGACTTCAACTCCCAGAACCCTCCATGCTGGCTAAGGAATTCTGGGAGTTTAAGTCCACCCATTTTCAAGCTGCCAAATTTGAAACACTAATTGTTGGAATTTTCCATCCATCTTATTATTATTATTATTATTTTAAAAAAGCAAGTATAGCCATGAGGATTTTCTACAGGAGTCCCTATAAGATAGCAGAATGCCACATTTCCAACCATGGTTGAATCCTGGCCATGTTGAAATGAATTCTCCACAAAGTAACAAGAATAAACTGGGATATTTCCAGAGTTTTGATTTGATGTTTCAAAATGGATTTGATGATCTGTCCTTCTTATAATTAAAAAAATAGGCACAGAGGGTTTTTTAGGGTGTGGTTAAAAAAAAAAAAAATCAAGAGAGTGGCCATATTGTTCGATGCCTAGACTATTGTGGCTGCCATCTTGTTTCTTTTCTTTTCTCCACCCTGCAGAAACCCTGCTGTTTCTAATTCTGTTCAGTTTTATCACTCAGGAAATGCACAATACAAAGGCTTTCCAACCCCGTGACTAGCATCAATTCTCCCAGACACTCTTCTGAGATTTCACTGGCATTGCTGACCTATTTTTCCCCTTGAGTGTAAATCAGCAACAATAAGGACTAGTAACTTGACCAATCAGAACCTCAGGGTGCTTCTTATAAGGCCAATATTGCACGTTCTGTCATTTGCTGCATCAGCAAAATGACAATACACGTATAGCTTGATTTTTATTTTTATAACTGCTAAAAATATCCTTTTTTGGAAAAAAAAAGTCACTAAGTCCTCACACTGTGTATTTGACTTCTGACAGTTTTGTGGTTTGGGACCTGGGGTAAACACAATGGTAGTCCAGGCTTAGATATACTAGAGTAGAAGTGAAATTAATAGTTTACTTCAAATAGTTTACTTCAAATCCAGCTAGTGGATATTCGGTTGATAGCATTTTATTGGTAAAGAGCTGTAATTTAGTTTAAACCTTGATTACAATCATGAAATGATTTTTGAAGGGAAATAAATTGTGAGATTATTTGTTTCTGTAAATGTTTTGTACTTGTTGCAAATATATGCAGGAATTTTCTAAGGAGAGTGTTTTATTCCAAATGGAATTGAGAGCAGAAACTCAACTTTGATTAACAAATCTAAATGACTTAAAATAATTTCTTCCAAATCCACCAGATGAATATTTGAATTAACAAACTTGTTGGCAGTCTTTGACAGTGATTGGATTACTGTGATGTAATGAAATCTTTAATAAAGATATTTCTCCAAACTCTTGAAAACTGGAATACTTCAGAAAAATTCTAGAATTTCATATTCAGGAGCTTTGAGTCGATGTCCTTGCAAATAGTATTCCAAGAAGGGTTTTTTAAAAAGTCAGGACGGTAGCCACAGCTACAACAGAACCCTTGCCTTATTTTTATGCTCCATCCTGACTTTTGAACTCTTCCAAGCCAGTGGTGGGATTCAAATTTTTTTATTACCAGTTCTGTGGCGGTGGCTGGGTGGGCATGGAAGGGAAGGATCCTAAAAAATTCCCAATCCCTCCCCACCCCACTAACCTGCTTTCCAGCTCCATTCTCCTGTGCAGGGCAACCAAAGAAGACCCAGCCGATCAGCTCAATGGGAGGCAGAAAATAGATGGGGGTGGGGCCAGTCATAGGTGGGATTTGCCGATTATCTAAACTACTCAAAATTTCCGCTACCGGTTCTCCAGAACCTGTCAGAACCGACTGAATGCCACCTCTGTTCCAAGCTTGCTTTTACTGGTACAAAGTATTTTTTTTATGAACCTCTGCTTTTATTACACTTTTTTTTTCAAACATCTTTTATCCAATTAAGCAAGGTTTTCATCTTCCCCTCCTTCCAGAGAAGACAGATTTGAACTAATCCTAACTTAGAATACAGGTAGTCCTCGACTTACGACAATTCATTTACTGACCATTCACCTGCCCCACTGCAAAACATCAAAAAAAACATGTGTGGCTATGGAAAATTAGTATTTTCAAGATATCTGGCTCGTAACCAGCAAAGCATGACCTTGAAGCACTAGCTTTCTGCTTGCAAGGGACAGTCTGTGAAGGAGCAGCTAGTCTTCGATTTACAGCAGTACAACAGCACTGAAAAAGTGACTTATGATTGTTTTCCACACTTATGACCATTACAGTCTCCCCATGGTCACATGATCAAAATTCAGAGCCTTGGCAACTTCATATTTATGGTCACAGTGTCCTTTTGCAAACTTTCTGATCAGCAAAATCAATGGGGAAACCAGATTCCGGATTAATAACCAGATTACTAATTTAGCAGCTGCAGTGATTCACTTAACAACTGTGGCAAATAAAGGCAAAGAAATGGAGCAAAATTAATTTAACAAATGTTTACAGAGTTTACAGATTAACAGAGTTGGAAGGGACCTTGTAGGTCATCTAGTCCAACCCTCCCACCCAAGCAGGAGACCCTACACCATTTCTGGCAGATGGCAATCCAGTCTGTTCTTGAAAGCTTCCAAGGATGAAGCTCCCACAAGTTCCGAAGGCAACTTCTCTTCCATCATTCCAGGTTGAATCTCTGCTTGTTTTTAGCAACAGAAACTCTGGGCTCAATTTAGTGGTAAATTGAAGACTACCTGTATTCTCTAAACTGATGTTAGATATCTTGCACAAAAGAAATTAGATAAATATTGTTTTATGGCTTGTTTTATGCAGTTTTTATATCTCTGCTCTACTTTTGAAAAGCAGGCAGTGTCTAAATCCAGTGGGGGGTGAAAAGAAATATCAATTTTACCCGAATGATACTTTCAGAGGTAGTTTTCCCAATTTTTTCCTACCAGTTCTATGCACGCACTTTGCGTGCGCACACGCACTTTGCAAACCTCTCCAAACTAGTCAAAATTTCTGCTACCGGTACACTAGAACCGGTCTAAATCAGCTGAATACCACCTCTGCCTTCACTTATGATAAAGTTACTATAGGATGCCTAAAGCTGGTTCCAGTTTTAGTGCATTGCAATTAAATGATTCACTCAGCCCCAATTTATAAAGCACCATTTACTTGGAAAGGGGCAAGATCATTGTTGGCAATTTTAAGACATGTGGACTTCAACTCCCAGACTTGCTGACTGAGGAATTCTGAGAGTTGAAGTCCACATGTTTTAAAGTCCACACTTCTTAAAGTTGCTAAGGTTGAGAATCGGTGCCCTAGATCAGTGAGTTTTTAAAATGATCTGTTTTTCTATTTCACAATTTGGCATCAAAGGAGATTGCAGATAGATCACGCTGTTTATTCAGAATGGCAGACCATAAATTAGCCAACATTTTGATTTAGTGACCCCATGCAGTTAGTATTATCAGTTTATGATCTTGTTATGTTACATGAATATATAATATAAATATTGGGGTGATTCTAGAATCTGTGATTAGGAATCTGTAGGATTCATGAAAACATAAGGAGTAAACTAGGATTGTGTGTGTGACATACATGCAATTCTTTCTGAGTAGAGCTTTGCTTTGTCAGGATACAAGCATATAATTTCGTGCTCCCTAGACTCATTACATCAGAGGTCTCCAAACTGGGCAACTTTAAGACTTATGGACTTCAACTCCCAGAACTCCCCTAGTTGGCTTTAGAATTCTGGGAGTTGAAGTCCACAAGTCTTAAAGTTGCCAAGTTTAGTGACCCTTGCATTACATTATCTCTGGAGGACCTGCAGATCACGTGCCCAATTTCCTTGGCATAATTACTAAATATATGTAGTTTGGCATAATACCACTATAAATGTTGAAAATTGAAAAAAAATAAATCCCATTTTAGCCTGCAGTAAGAATATAATTCCACCCATTCTTCACCCATTGTGACCTTCATAAAAACCCAAGAAATCCTTCATACCATCCATGGACCAAAAAATTTATAAATCAGACTTTAGTGTGTTACTGGAACACAGCTGTGATAAAACCTTTCCTCATGTTGATGTCAATGATGGGGAAAATACAAAAAAAGAAAAGAAAAAGCAAGACCACAAAAAACACTCTATTTTTTTTAAAAATACTGAATTATAGTCCGTTATCAAGGTTGCATTTTTCATTGTCACTATTAAAATGGAACTTTTAAGAAAAACCTGTGTTTTGATGCCTGATTCCCCCTCCACACACACCCATACAATTTTCCTCTCGGCCCTCATTTTTGCAGAAATCCACATGTCTCTTAGCAGATTCCCATATCTGGATTCCAAAATTAAGAGTTATTTCTTCAGGGGTTGGTATTTAAAGTTCATGTGTCAATTTCTGGACCAACACACAATTCAGTGATTCCCATTAGACCAGTATATCTCAACCTTATCAACTTGGAAGATGAGGGGACTTCAATTCCCATAATTCCCCAGGCAGTGTGTTGGCCAGGGACTTCTGGGAGGTGAAGTCCATGCGTTCTCAGTTTGCTGAGGTTGAGAAATAGTGTTAGAAGATGAATTATCCAATAGGATCCTCATGGGATCAAGTCAGCTAATTTCACCATTACATGACTAGAGAAGGTTCAAAAGGATTAAGCCATACTACACTCTTAATAAAATTGACCTTTGAACTTTTGTTGTTCAGTCGCTACTCTCTCCGGACTCCATGGACCATACTTCGGACTCCATGGACCATACTTCCCATCCTCCATGGTCTCCTGGAGTTTTCCCAAATTCATTCATTGCGCTGATGATACTCTCTAATCATTTTATCCTCTGCCGTCTCCTTCTCCTTTTGCTTCCATCTTTCCCAGCAACAGGATCTTCTCCAAGGAGTTCTTTCTTCTCACTCGGTGGCCAAAGTATTTGGGGGTTCATCTTCAGAATTTGTCCTTCCAAAGGATAGTCAGGGTTGGTTTCCTTTAGCATTGATTGATTGGGTCTCCTTGAAGGATCTCTCAAGAGTCTTCTCCAAGACCACAATTTGAAAGCATCAGTGCTCAACCTGCCTTATAGTTTATGTGTCAACGTATAAAACATTCCTACACTTGTTTCCAAGTTGCCATAAGAAAGAGGGGGTGCGGAAGACTGGAGAAGCATAGGGCAAACGAACTTAGAAGCACATTCCAACCTTATCTTAAACAAGATTGTAGCTAAGATAGTGAAGTTTTTGCCCACAAAAAACTTTAATTGGAGAACATGATGGATGACACCTAACTCATATATGTGCTTAATTGGAGAAAATGATTTATGGCACACCCAGGAGGGAAGGAGGAAGCAGGGTCACAGGTGACTAATTAGTATACCAGAATTGACTTCACACAGGTCATGACAGTATTTCGCTCCTATTGGATTCTTTGAAGTTTTTGGCTCAAGGCACATGATTTAATTAGGGCGATTGCTGGAATCCTGACATTATGAACTACAAACATCAAACATATCTGGAAGACGTTAGATTAAAAATATCCAGGGGAAGTGGAGAGGGAGTGGGTATTGGGGAGTCTCAGCATTTGGGGCTCTTAGGATAGGTAAGCCGTGAAGGAAAGAGAAATTCCATTGTTAGAATAATGATCAGGAAGCTTATGTAAAATATCTTTCAGGCTGAACAGCAAAGTTTCACTGAAGGAAGCTGCTAACTAAAGGGGTAGTAGATAGAAAGGCAAGCCATTTTTGTAGCACTGGGAAAAGAGGAAATGACTTATGAACAAGCCATTATTGAGGAATATCCTGGGTTATGGTCAGGATGAAGGCTTCCGGTTCCCAGGGAGATAATTTAAAGAAAAAAAAATTGGCTTTGTAAGAATGAGGGAAGAATGAATTAACCATGATTTGTATGGAATGCATTTGAGAGACTTGATGTTACCTTTACAGATAGTCATCAACTTACAACAATTCATTTAGTGACAGTTCAAAGTCACCGAATAAGTGACTTGTGTCCGTTTTTCACAGTTACAACCTTTGTAGCATCCCCATGATCATCTGATCCAAATTTGGATACTTGGCATTTGGCTCATATTTATGATGGTCGCAGTGTTCCTGGGATCACATGATCCCCTTTTGTGACATTCTGACAAGCAAAGTCAATAGAGAAGCTAAATTAACTTAACAACTGTAGCAAGAAAGGTCGTAAAATGGGGCAAAAGTTATTTAACAAATGTTTCATTTAATTTGGGCTCAGTTGTGGTCATACACAAAATTTGGGCTCAATTGTGGTCATAATTCAAGAACTATCTGTATTTACAAAACTGACCAAGGATATGTATTATCACCTAACTACAGGTTTCTGAGTCCTTTCCGCATTTCTGTTTGGCATCTAAAATATGTCTTGAGTTTTACTCAGTGCATTTCACTTCTTCCTTCAATTCCACCGCAATTTCAGACAAGTAGCAAGTCAAATATTTTCACATGCAGTGATGCAGCTATCTCTTTAGACTTGAAATTCTAGACCTAGAAAACATAGAACTATGCTGCCTTCGGTCCGATCTAAGTATAGTATATAAAATCATACATTGCAATGTCCTACCTGTCAATGAATACTTCAGCTTCAACCATAACAATACAAGAGCACACGATACAAACTCAAGGTAAACCACGCTAAACTTGATTGCAGGAAATACGACTTCAGCAACAGAGTGGTCAATGTCTGGAATACTCTACCTGACTCTGTGGTTTCTTCCCCAAACGCAGGAGTGGGATTCTACTGGTTCGCACTTATTCGCTAGAACCGGTTGTTAACATTCTAAGCCAGCCGTCGCCAATCAGTGGGCCGCAACCCATTGGTGGACCATGAGAAAATTTTGGTGGGCCACAGAGAAATCTCACCCCCAGAGCACCCCCCAAAGCAAATAATGCAGGCTGCACAGAAACACAAGGCTGTGCCACCCACATGCCCGCAGGAACCCTCCCCACCCACTCACTCCTTACCCGGCAAACTTGCCTGATAAAGTGCTATTTTTCCTTTTTCCGACCATCATCTGTTCTGCTGTGCCGGGACATTTAGATTAGCTAGGAAGAGGAAAATGGTTGGATTTCTTGCTTTCTAGCTAGTCTTTAGATCTTCAGCTCTGCTTTTAGGTACAGCCGAACCTCCCTTAGGACTGAAGGTTTGCTTACAAGCAAATTCAGTGCAGACTGACAGCAAGCAAATTTGAGAGACTGAGCTAGCCGATGGCAGATAAGATAGATCACTGAATGATTCTGTGAGCAATTCAATCTGCCTGCTTTGCCTGATTTTGGATAAAAGTTGCTCTTTTTTATAAAAAATTCAATATTTATATAAATATTTATAATATTTGCATACAAGTCATGCCCAGTCAGTCACATGACCACCAAGCCACACCCACAAATTAGGCCACACCCACAGAACCAGTTAGTGGTCCCTGGGATCTAAAATTATGATTTTGATGGTGCCTGAGGTCTAAAAGGTTGGCAACCCCTGTTCTAAGCAGTTCGGAGAACCGGTTTGTTAGAAGAAATTACTGCCTTATCCTGTAAGGAAGCCAGGAAGGAAACATTCTGGTGTTGCTTACAGAAACTGCCTCTCCGTTAACACTTATTACATTCTTGGCAGCACTAGACTTCCTGTCTCTGGAGTTTTTTTCCCCTCCTTTGCTGGTACTTTGCTTATGTGGAGTGACCATTCAAAGTTATAATGGCACTGAAAAAAGTGACTTATAACCATTTTTCACGCTTATGACTATTGTGGCATTCCCACAGTCACGAGAGGCCAGACGAGGAGATGCGTGCCTCAATGTGAGTGACGTTGAGTTGGCCACGCCCAGCCCATCACATTACTACCAAGACATGCCCACAGAACCGGTTGTTAAAAAAATTGAATCCCACCCCTGCCCAAACCCCAAAAACTTTAAGCTTAGACTGTCTCCTATTGACCTCACCCCTTTCCTAAGAGGTCTGTAGGGGGCCTGCATAAGCGCACCAATCGTGCCTACCGTCCCTGTCCTATTGTTTCTTTTTTATTTTTCTTATAGGTATCCATTTCATGTATTCATAACTATATTTATACTTATACGTGTTATCTTATAATCGCTTGACAAACAATGAAGAAGAAAGAAGAAGAAAGAAAGAAGAAGAAAGAGAAGAAGAAAGAAAGAAAGAAAGAAGAAAGAAAGAAGAAGAAAGAAGAAAGAAGAAAGAAAAGAAGAAAGAAAGAAAGAAAGAAAGAAAGAAAAAGAAAATATAAAAATAAATCTCCGTCCCACAGAGTCAGGATCTGTTTGCTGACCCCTCGGTCTAGTCAAGCCAGCTTTCTTGCGTAACAACCAGCCTTACTTTCACTTTACAGGATCTGCTGGGATTTCTCGGAAATGTTTTAGTTGAACCTTGTGTCTTTGTGTGTGTGTGTGTGTGTGATCGTGTAGGGCTGGTTGTTATGCAAAGAAGATGGCTTGGCTTGACCGAGGGATCAGCAAACAGGGACAAAGATCTCTCTCAGCCTTCCTGCCGTGGGACAGCAGAGGAAGAGGGTGGATCTTGAAGGGGTCTCGGGGTTCCATCAAGGAAGGGTCTTCTGAGCTTCTTCAAGAGCTTTGAGACAAACGAACGTCCTCCGAGCTGACAAAGATTTGAAGTAGCCTTCCTCTCTCTCTCTCTCTCTGTCTCTCTCTTTCACACACACACGCACACATGCATGCACGCACCCCTTGTGGGCCGTGTGATTTCACCCACCCCCTACCCCTTGGACAATGTTCTGCAATTGACCCTTCTGCGGGGATGGATGGATGGATGGACAAGAACTGATGGACGGATGGGTGAATGATGGATGCATGGAGAGATGGAGAGGGATGGATGGATGGATGGAGACATGGATGCCTGGAGGAATGGAGGGGTGCATGGAGGGATGGATAGATGGATGGATGGATGGCTGAGACATGGATGCATGGAGGGATGGAGACATGGATGTGTGGCGGGATGCACGGAGAGATGGAGAGGGATGCATGGATGGTGACATGGATGGATGGATGCGTGGATGGATAGAAGGATGCATGGAGAGATGGAGAGGGATGGATAGATGGATGGATGCATGGATGCATGGAGATGAGCACCGCCCCCTAGAGCCGGGAACAAGAGGAACCTTTCCGCTTCACTTTCACTTTCTCTTCAACCAGGAACGCTCCGTTCCCTCCAGTCTGACACTTTTCAAGGAAACCCCCCCCCCCCCCCCCCCCCAGGCCCCAAATTGGAGCAGGGTTAAAGGGAGGAGAAGCAGCCCTTCAAGGGAGGGGAGCCCCTGTTGCTCCCTCCCTCCTCCCTTTTTTTGTTATTTAAAGGAAGCGAAAGCCCAGAAGAGACTTGGAGAGTCCGGAATTGTTGGCTGCTTCCGAGAGTTGTGCAACCGTCGGACTCTGTTCCCATCGCCCGCCGTTCAAAGGACGGGAGAGATCGTGCAGAGGGAAGCAGCGAAGGAGAGCGGCAGATCCACACACAGCCACCCCTCCGCCCGGGGATCCCCGATCCCTCCAACCAGGTGAGAGAACTCCCCCCCTCCTCCAAGAAGGACCGGGAGTTAGTAGAAGCAGTGGAGGGGAGTGAAGTTGGGGAAACTTCTTCATCCCTGGAGGCTTTCCAGAAGAGACCTTTGGTCAGAAACGGTGTAGGGTTTCCTGCTTGGATTGGGACCAGGGGTTGGACTAGATGACCTTACGAAGTCCCTCCCAATTCAGTTCATTTGTTATTATTCCGTTATTCAGAAGTTCATGCCTGGAGGCTTTCCAGAAGAGAACCGACTTCTCTTTGGTCTGAAATGGGGTAGGGTCTCCTGCTATATACACACACATATACATATACACACAGATACATTTACTTATTTAATTATAATAAAAATGTAAATGCTTAATGATAACAAAATAAAACCTTCCGGGCTGGAAACGCCCCCCCACCCCCGCACCTTCCAAAGAGACAGAAGAGCGGACAGTCTGTTTGTGTGTGTGTGTGTGCGTGAGAGAGAGAGAGAGAGAGAGAGCTGAGGGGCCTCGGGGCAACTGCCGCTGGGAGAAGTAGAGGCAGAAAGGGGGCTTTTCTCTCCTTGGGGGGCAGCGCCCCTTTCCTGCCTGCACATGGGCGGGGGGGGGGAGGGAGGAAAGAGAGAGAGCGGGGAGCAATTCAAAGCTAGAAAACTAATGTGGAGAGCTGACAGCGGGCGCTGGGAGGGGACTGGTTGTGGCCGCCGGCATCTGCCTGCAGAAGGACTGCCGCTCTTGGTGATTAATTGGGGGGGTGGGTGGGAGGGGGAGAAAGTGGGAGCTCCTTTCAGATCCCGGTGGAGGATTGAGAGGCTCAGATCTGCAGCTGAGGAAAAGCTGGGGGGGGGGGGGTGTTCTTCCAGCCTCACCTGGAGACAGGCGAGGAAAGGTGTCCCTGGGGCACTTAGCTGGCTTTAGCACTCGCTGCCAAACCCAGCCACAGCCAGGGATTATTTTGAGGGGGGGGAGGGGGCGAAAGAGAAACCGTATCTCGCATTTCCAGGGGAGGAAAGGAGACGAAACAAAGCTCACTCTTTCACTGAGACCTACAAAAGGCCCATCTAACCGTGTTCCAGGAGTTCTTCGAAATCATCAAACGCTCCCACTAGCGGTTCCCGTGCCTCCCGGCTCAGGTCCCTGAGATTCACTATCCCACACACGGCGGCAGCGGCAACAACAGTCCCCCCCCACCCCTCAGCACCCGTTGTCAGCTCTCCCCATTAGTTTTCTAGCTTTGAATTGCTCCCGGCTCTCTCTATTTCCTCCCCCCAACCCATGTGCAGGCAGGAAAGGAAAGGAAAGGGAGACGGAGCCGTGCACAGCTCTCCGTTCTCCCACCCCTCGCTGCCTCTCCCCAACATCGAAGCCTCGGAAACGCAGGCAAAGCCGCCACGCGGTAGCGCCCTGAGCTGCTTGCTTCTCCACTGCTGCCTCTTCCTCCCTCCCCTCTCCGGCCCCACTTCCTTCTCTGGGTAGGGCGATTTTAACTAGCTGAGCGTGCTAAGGCAACTCAGGGCGCTACCGCTGGGGGTGGGGGGTGGGGTGGGGGTGGAGTTAAATGCCTGCTGAGAAGCATTTCTGCCTGCACGTGGGTGCGGGGAGGAGGGAGGAGGAAAGAGAGGCGGGAGCAATTCAAAGCTAGAGAACTAATGGGGAGAGCTGACAGCGGGTGCTGGGGGAGGGGACTGCTGTGTGCCGTTCTTGCCCGGTGTGGGGGCTGGTGGTGCGTGATCTCAGGGTCCCTCGGAGAGCCGGGAGGCGCGAGAACTGCACGGCCCAGATTAATTGCTTTTGGGGTCGTTTCTTCTGCGGCCCACCAAAACTTTTCCGCTGGACTAGAAGACCTTACAGATCCCCTTTTTTCCGACTCTGTTCATTGTTCATTAATAATCTCTTATTCAGAAGTTGGGGAAGTTTCTTCTCATCCCTGGATCTTTCCAGAAGAAATCGGACTGCCCCTTTGTCATAAACGTGTAGTGTCTCCTGCCCAGTGAGGGGGCGGGGGTTGGACCATAGATGACCTTACAGGGTACCTTTCCAACTCAGTTCATCTGTTTTATTATTCGTTATTTCAGAAGTTGGGAAGCTTCTTCATTCCTGGGGGCTTAGTGTAGGGGGTCTCCTGCTTGTGCAGGGGGTTAACTAGATGGACCTTACAAGGTCCCTTCCACCTCTGCTCATCTGTTTATTATTCTGTTGTTCAGAAGTTCATCCCTGGAGCTTTCCAGAAGAAACTGGATTGCCCACCTGTCAGAAATGGTGTAGGGTCTCCTGCTTTGGCGGGTTGACTAGATGACCTTATAGGGTCCTTCCACCTCGCTCATCTATTTATTATTCTGTTATTCAGACGTGGTGGGTGCTTCTTTCATCCCTGGAGGCTTCCAGAAGAGACTGGCTGCCCTTTGGATCAAGAAACAGTGTAGGGTCTCCTTGTTTGGGCGGGGGTGAGACTAGATTGACCTCCTGGGTCCCTTCCAGCTTTATTCTGATTGATTGATTGATTGATTGATTGGGATTTTGAGATTTTGCAGAAGAGATTGGACTGCCCATGGGTCAGAAATGGGGTAGGGTCTCCTACCTGGATGGGAAGTGGGGTTGGGACTAGATGCCGTACCACAAAGGACCCTTTCCAACTCAATTTATTTATTTATTTATTTATTATTTATTTAGTTTTCTATACCGCCCCTCTCCTTGCAGGGACTCGGGGCAGTGTACACCAAAGTTAAAAAATAGTACAAATACAATATTTAAAAAAACAATTAAAAAGATTAAATAGGTGGCTCAAAAATAAAACTCATCAAGAGCAGAAAAAAATAAATAAACCCAATTAAAACCAATTTAAAAAACCCTATAAGAACCCTAGGCCACACGGGTTTGATGAATAAGTATGTTTCAACGTGCGCCGGAAGGCCAAAAGGTCAGGATGGTCCTCTCTGGGGACAATTCATTCCAGAGGGAGGGTTGTCCCCAAGGAGAAGACCCGTACCCTCGGGTTCGCCGGCCGTCCAGCAGGCGGCAGGCCCCCACCACCCCCTTGTGAGCGTATTGGGCGATCGATGACGGCAGTAGGCGGTCCCCGTAAGTACCCCAGGTCCAAGCTATGGACGCTTTAAAGATGGTCACTAACACCTTGACTTCGCCCCGGAAGGCTACCAGAAGTCCAATGCAGCTCGCGCAAGAGTGGCGTAACATGGGAGCTCCGAGAAACCCCTCCAAACCACCCGCGCGGCCGCATTTTGCAACCCTGGAGCCTCCGGAGGCTCTTCAAGGGGAGCCCCATGTAGAGAGCATGGCATAGTCTAGTCAGGAGATAATGAGGGCGGATGTGACCGTGCACAGGCATCCGATCCAGAAAGGGCCGCAACTGTAGATCTTATGGACTTGACAAAAAGTTCCCCCTGGCGACGGCCGCTATATGATCTTCTAACGACAGTCGCATGTCCAGGAGGACACCCAGATTGCGCGCCCTCATCTGTGGGGCAAGAATTTTCCCCTCCCCAGCCAGCGATGGAAACTAACTGTGCTGTATCGGAGTGCCGGAAAGCACACCACTCGGTCTTGGCCGGGTGGAGCTGAAGCTTGTTCGCCCATCCAACCCTGCACAGCCTCCAGGCACCGTGGTTATCACTTCCACGGCTTTCATTGGGGTGGCCTGGATAGAAAAGTACTACTGAATATCATCAGTATATTGATGAAACTCTAACCCCAAAGCCACGGATGATCTCTCCAGCGACTTCATATAAATGTGAACGTAGGGGCGAGAGCACCGACCCTGAGGAACCCCACAAATCAGGGGCCCTCGGTTCGATCTCTGCCCCCCTGCCAATACAAATTGCAAATGGCTGGAGAAGAAGGGGGAGAACCACTGTAAAACGTGCTCCCATCCCAACCCCCCAAACATCACCGCCGCAATAGGATACTGTGATCGACAGTATCAAAAGCGCCGCCGAGAGATCTAATAGGGGACCGGACAAAGGAATAACCTCTGTTACGGGCCCTCCAAGATCATCGACAACATGATCAAGCCGTCTCGTGCTGTATCCAGGCCTGAAGCTTGATTGGCGTGGATCTAAATATGACAGCTTCACCCGGTGCCGGGGAAGCGTGTGCCACCACTACTCCTCAGACATCCTTCGCCACAAGCCAAGGTTGAGACTGGACGATTGTTAGATACAGAGTTGGGTCCCGGGATGGTTTTTCTTGGGAGGGGGTCTCACTACCGCCCCTTTTCAAGGCGGCAGTAGAACCCTCATCTCAGGAAGCTTAATATACTCCTGGAACCAACCTCGTTCACCTCCCGAAGTGCAACCAGCCAGGAGGACCTACCAGTAAACTGTGGTTAGCATTAAACCCAATCCCGCATCCGTCCACTCCTTGGGAAACAGGATCAACTCTCCCCCCCCCGCCAGATGATCTCCCTCGAATGTCCGCCCCTGATCCTCCCCTCCAGAGTTCGCCCAGTCAGAGTCCACCCAGCCCGGATCTGAGTGATTTTGTCCATCAAAAAATTGCGAGAGCGGCTGCAAGAGCACGACCCCCCCGGTTTCAATGGCCCCCAGCTGCCGCCCTAATCCCCGCGAGGCTAGCAGGTCCTCGACTGAGTCATGTGCTCGAACCCCCGTAAACGGCCCAACTCCACAGTACCTATCCTGGTCTAGCCAGCGCCTGAGGTAAGAACTCACGTTTCTGCTCCCCTCCCTCGACGAGGGGGTGAGCGTTTGAAGTCAGCCTAAGGAGCGAATGATCAACCGTGACAGGGCGCAATAACAACGTATTTCAATGCTATACCTAATCATCCTGCCATTGGTCCGAGACAAAAACCAGATCCAAGACTGTGTACCTCCATGTAATAGTGGGCCCTATTCTTTTGTCAGTCCCAAGGCTGTCAGGAACCAACGAACTCCTGTCAATCCCGGGTCCCGCCAGCAGTTCTCTGTGTATTTTCTGCTATTTCAGAAGGTTGGGGGAGCGTTCCCCATCTCTGGAGGCTTGTTAGAAGAGACCAACTGCCCTACCTGTCAGAAAGTGTAG
The DNA here is from genome assembly GCA_023653725.1 of Bungarus multicinctus. Classification (NCBI taxonomy): domain Eukaryota; kingdom Metazoa; phylum Chordata; class Lepidosauria; order Squamata; family Elapidae; genus Bungarus; species Bungarus multicinctus. The sequence goes on along the minus strand of CM042840.1, from coordinate 6,288,306 downwards.
GGCCCTACCTGGTTAGGGGAATTGGGGGTTGACTGGATGACCTTACGAGGTTCCCGCCCACTCAGTTCTCTGCTTTTATAAGAAGGGAAAAGCTTCCTCTGGTAGCGTTCTCCCAACAACTCCCCCTTCCTAAAACACCAAACCAAAAAGCAGTTTTTTCCCCTATGGGAAACAGAGTCCCCGAATCCTGCCCGCCCTCTGCTGGCAAATAGAGGAAAACTGCATTGTTTCCCAACGCCGCAAAGAATGTCTACAGGAGATTGTTTCCATCCTCCAGGTTGTGGTGTCCCCAGATGCTTTTTTAAAATTATTATTAAAAATATGTTTTCTTTATAAAATACCATCTTTCAATTTCAACG